>JASWHV010000016.1:16141083-17391083 GCA_030760725.1 Neostapfia colusana | reverse complement strand
GGTATATGAAAACGACAGCAGGCGCATGCGTCTGTTTACCGGGTCTTCACCTTCCAGTTGAACTCATCGTGGAGGCACTCACTATTTTAATGCTTGGCCACGACGGGCGATGTGCTTGCGATTGGGGTTGTACGTTATTATGACAGCCATAGGAAAGGCATCTTTAACGTCCGATGAGAAACTAATGTTTGGTTTTTTTTCGGGCCGGTTCGGCCCGTCGCCCGAAAGCATGGCGGGCCACTTCATGCCGGGCCAGGCGGCCCGAACTGCGACAACTCTGGCCCAAGGCACGTCGGGCCCGCTTGGGGGCGTGCCCGACCTGAAAATTGTGGCACATGCAGAAACATTAAAAAAATACAAAAAATAAAGAAAAATCACAAAATATAAAATGAAACAAAAAAAACTGCGTACAAGAGGATAACTTACAAGATTTGTTGAGAACTTCATGCACACGCAAAAAAACACGAGCCAAATTTGGGGGGGGGGATATAGTATTATTGATAAGTTCATTACAAACTGCCTCGTTAAAAATCTTACACTCATTGCGAGCTCCCTCTGTAAGGAAAGGAGTACAGTTTGTTTGAGTTTTTGTTCATACAATCAAGAATACATCATATAGACTCATCTAACTCAAGATCTTCCATCGCTTTCATAATTTCTGGATCCTCAAGACGGTGTTGATCTCTAGATTCTGCCGCCTCCCAATCTTTAAGGTATGTGAGTCATTCAACCATCTTAGGTGTAAGAGAGGACCTGCAAAAGTGGTCGAACAAAATCAACATTGAATCATTATAACATATATTGAAAGAAAAATGATCGGCGATCTACTCACCTCCTTTCTTCTATTATCCTTCTAGCTGAGCTACATATAGCTTGAGAAGACACACTTGAAACTGGAATAAGCAGAACATCATGTGCAAATTGAGAGAGCACCGAAAATTGACGTTCATTGTCTTTCCACCACGCTAAAAGGTCCACCTCAACATCATCCTGAAAACCAACATAAATGAAATGGTAAATAAATTTTCAGATTTATATGTTCATAAAAGTAAAATATGTACCTGAAGCATTGGATCGTGAGCCACGTGATCTATATTAAGTAGTGGGATAACTCTGGGCTTGGATTCCAATTTGACCTACAGGCATGTGATGATGTAGTAGAAGCTTCCTTGGACTTCAATTTTTTCCACATATTAGTTGTCGTACTTCTTCTCTTTTCAAGTTGTTGTCCAACGACTCTAGGGCGCGTTTGTCCATATTTCTGTTGATACATATCAACTACTCGAAATATCTCGGACTTAACATGTGAGGTCGCAGATGAGTAATCAAGATCAAGTTTATCACCAATAAATTGTAAAGCAACCTCTAATTGCTCTAGTTTTTTACGTGTATCAAAAATGAGAGCAAAACTATAAAGATGTGGGATAGCATCAAAATATTTTAGGTATTTTTCTTTCATTTCTGCAACAATAGGAGTAAGTATTTCATCATTCCCATATTCATGAAATATTTCTCAAAAGTCATGAACCATTCAAATAAAAGCGGAGAAGTAGGACAATAGATACCGGACAACAAGGTTGTTGCATTATAAGTGTCGAAAACGTGATGTCGTGATCTAATCTATTTCATGAAGCACTAAAGCACTACACCTGCATCTTGAGCATTCATAAAAGTGGTGAAAAAATTCTCATACCCTTTTAATTGCTTCAACATGGTGTATGTAGAGTTTCATCACATTTCCATATCTAGTGAAAACTTCTTTGGTTTCAACTCTTTTACACGGCAATATTCACTAAAATTTCGATAAACCCGTGGAGAATTCAAAATACAACGAATGACACTACGTATATTATCAATGTATCCACTTGCCTTTGTCAAACCAGCCTGCACAATAATATTAATGATATAGCATACACATCTTTGATGTAGAACATACCCACCGATGTATCTTTCAATATATGGCTCAAGTATATCCATAGGCCTAGTGTTAGCCGATGCATTATCAAGAGTAATAGAGACAATCCTATTTTCAATACCAAATTCTCTAATAACCTCTAGCACATGTGAGCCAATTCCCTCACAGGTGTGATTCTCATCAATGACCCGAAATCCTAAAATCCTTTTGTTTAGCTTATACTCATGGTCTATGTAATGAGCAACAACACTAAGATAGTTTGTCCTCTGGTGTGAAGATAACCAAATATTTGATGTTAGTGCAACAGAAAATGGCATGCTCCTAAAAGTTTGTTTCAACATGTCCATTTTATCATTGTATCTTTTAATTATATCATGTCTAGTGGTTTTCCTAGAAACATTACTATATTATGGACAAAAAGTTTTCTGAATCATTCTTTCAAAATTAACACTTTCGCCCATACAAATAGGTTGATCCTAAGTTGCAATATATCTGGCAATTTCAGAGCGAGCTACATCGGTGTTATAAACTCAAGTACTTACAGAGCTGTCATGCATGAAGTTTAATTGAGTTTGTGTTTCTCCACCTTCTCGTAACGCAAGCTTCTTCATACATCCAGCGTAATGCCGATTCAAATGACCCGTGCCGCTACTACATGCTGTAGAAAGAACCTTTTCACAGTATTTGTATGTAGCAGAAACAATAACACTCTTGCCATTGATGAATTCCTTATTCTCAATAAAGTGTTGTCAACATGCCGCTCAACTTATCCGACCCGTAGTTGTGGAAGATGTTTGACCACCTTCATTGCTAGGGATAGGCCTGAATGACGCAGGCATGACCGTGGTCGTACCGACGGAGAAGCTATCTGTACCCGCATCATTCAAATTAAACACATTATCTTGACCTTCCTATTCCTCGTAGATATCCTCACCTTCCATATGAATATCATCCATGCCATAGTCTCCCATGCTTGGGGACAAACGACGTGGATCGGGTTGCTCGGCCTTGGACATGGACGACATGAGCCGGTCACAACCACGAACACGACGCAACGATGTCGCAATATTTTTCCTATTACCGCTACCCCTAGATGGAAGCATCTTGCCGAGCGACGGCGCGGCGCAGCGCCGACGACGGCGCGTAGGTGGGGCGGGGCCACGCCGGGCGCGCTACTCGGCACAACCCCTAGATTGAAGCATCTTGCCGAATTAGTGACGTTGTGAACCGAAGTCTAAACGGGAGGTGGGGGATATTGTAAAAATCTTCGGGCAGCAATCGGGCCGATGGGCTATACCGGGCCGATTTCAAAATTCGGGCCAACCGGGTCGGGCCGGCCCGAGCACGGCTCGAAACTTCGTGTCGTGCCGTGCCGCCCGTCGTGTCCGATTCCCAGGCTCGGCACGGCCCGATGTTTCATGCCAGGCCAGGCCAGGCCAGCCCGATTCCGTTTCGTGCCGGACCGGGCCTCGTGCCGGGCTTTTCAACCGGGCTACGACCCGTCCGAAAGTGGCTCGGCCCAAGTCCCACCACTACACACGCACAACAAAACAAAGACAAGCCGACATTTTTTTGGGAATAGGAGATATTTTGCCGTTGCGGGCCGGATTCGAGCCAATGGGCTTTTTTCGGGCCATTTTCAAAAATTCGTGCCTGACCCAAGCACGGCCCAAAACTTCATGTCATGCTGTGTCGCACGTTGTGTCCGGTTCTCTGGCCCGGCATGGCCTGAAATCGGTTTGTGCCAGACCGGGTCATGAGCCGTGCTTTGTAAACGTGCTTGGCCCCGTCCAAAATCGGCCCGGCCCAATTTCCAGCGCTGGTGAAGGGCGGGCACCTCTATGTGGCGCACCTGGGCGACTGCCGCGGCGTGCTGAGCCGCGACGGCGGACCACACCTGCGCCAGCGTCGACGAGTGGGCGCGCGTCGAGCGCGGGGGACACTACATGAGCCGCAGCGGCAGCGGCGTCTGGCGGGTGCAGGGCAGCCTCGCCGTCTCGCGCGCGTTCGGCGACGCGGGGCTCAAGCGGTGGATCGTCGCCGAGCCGGCGGTCACCAGGGTACCCCTGAGCGCCGGCTGCGAGTTCCTCGTCATCGCGTCCGACGAGCTCTGGGACAAGGTGAGCAACCAGGAGGCCGTGGACGCCGTCAAGAGAAGCGTGAGCAGGGCGGCGTCCTGCAGGGACATAGTGGAGATGGCGCGGCGCAAGGGAAGCAGAGATGACGTCACCGTCATGGTCGTGGACCTTGAGAGGTTTCCACAGTAGAAGGGACTTAAATTTGCTGAGACTGACACAGAGGCACTAACTGAACGCTGATAGTATTTTTGTAAAAAAAATAGTTTAGTGTTTGTATAGGTAGAAGTGGAAATGTGTTAGCCTCAAACTCCCCCATGTTGGTGTATGTATATGTAGAGGTGGAAGTGTGAGCCTCAATTTCCCCCATGTTGCTGTATGTATTTGTTGAGGCCCTAATGATGATGAAAACGATGTTATTTTTACTAATGTTCAGCAGAGAGAACATCCTACAAAACACACTAGGGTAAAAGACAGAGGGAAGTGGGGGAGATTCAATCTTATGAAACGTGACACGATGCCACGATTTGAAATAACGTGCTCGATCATGCTAAGATATGTCATGGTTTATAATATATTGGTGATGAGTAATTTTTCTCATTTAGAGCTGAGTTGAAATGCGGGATTTTGATGATTGTATAAGGTTATGCATGATTATGTTTATAACTAACTGAAGTTGGTGAATGTATTGGATAAAATAGAGGAGAAAGAAAACATGTTTGCTTGTCTCGTAATATGTAGGTTAATAAAGTCAATGTGGCGGTTAATGGTGGGAGGATCGGGACCAAGTAGGAGAGTCCGAATGATCGAGAGACCGTATGAGGTCCAAGGTGATGCATACCATGAACAAGACAAGAAGCACATATGCTTTTTGTTATCGAGCTCCTATGGAGGTGATGAAGACTGAGGGTGAACCAAATAAGTGCTTGTTTGGGTAATAATAAATCCATGTGATTAGGAGTGAAATAGAATGAGAAATAAACTAATTATTACTTTAATCCCCAATCCACTCTAAATAGAGAGTATTCAATTCTATCCAAACAAAGGCTAAAGCTAAGCAGGATCCCGCTGCAAGTGAGAAGGGGCCCTATGGTGTAGGACATGGAGAGACTTGTTAACGGTAGATCGTTGTCTAAGCAAATGGCTGAAGACACACTTTGAGAAGCGTGCAATATGGTTTCTTAGGTTGAGCCTCAAAATTGAAAATAAAAGGAATAGGGAAGAACTCAGCGCTATATTCTCTCTCGTATAGTTTATGTGCTTGTTGTATTAAGAGCAGCGAGAAGGATTCAACAGCTTCTTCGTTGTCTGCCTCGATCAACAGACAAAGAGTTATGTCCAATCCTGTTTGCTTTATCTATCATTGATTGCTACAAATTTTATAGCATAAATGCTAATTAGCGAGTTCACACCAAATTGCTATTCAGAGACGAGATGGGAAGTACTAATGTCTCCAAGTTTGTAAAGCCAGGGAGGACATGTGTTCTCGCCCCTCACTATCGCTAGATTTAAATTTGCTGCTGTATCATTTTTTTTGCAGGATGTAAATTTCTAACTCACATTACAGTTTGGTATTGTCCCCAATTAATGGAATTGGCGCAGTCTCTTGCATGTTCGGTAGAAAAAAAATTCAGTTTTTGGTCATCACATAATGCTCGGTTGGATCAAGAACTAGATCAGCTGTCAATTACATCACCATCTGGCTGCTCCTGTTTGAATGGTAGTTCTCTCACAATCTAACATGACTTATTTCCACACTACAGGAAAACGATTTATTTTCGTAAGCCAAAAGTACACGAAAATAGGTAGAAAAATAGTTAAATTCATGGATTTTGCCTCTATTTTCATGGACCAAAGGCCCTATGTCGAAAATATAATTATTTTCATGGGCAGCCCACGAAAAATAAATATATTGCCGTGGGCCAATTGCGGCACACGAAAATACTCTATTTTCGTGGGGTCACTCCTCGGCCCACGAAAATAATGCAATAGTATTTTTGTGGGCCAAGGCCTCGGCAACGAAAATAATGCAAGAATATTTTCGTGGGCCATGTCTCGGTCCACAAAAATAATGCAATAGTATTCTCGTGGGTCATGCCTCGGCCCATAAAAATAATATAGCATTATTTTCGTGTGCTACACATCTAGGCCCACGAAAATAATATGGCATTAATTTCGTGGGCTATTCCTCGACCCACAAAAATAATTTGGCATGAAAATGACAGCTAACAATAAATCACATAAACTGAATGATACACATAAATAAAATAATATATCAACCACATAAACAGAATACATTTTCACCATTCAAGTAAATAAACCGAACTAAATTCATTTCATATTAGAACGTCTGTCCAAATATTATTTCGGATCCACAACATTCACGAGTACGGATATTACATGGTCAATACAACATTTTTCCCAAATTAAGCTTTCCAAAATAGCCCAACAAACTGCCTCTAAACCCTAATCTTCCCACTCGTCGTTGTACCTATATCAAGCCAAAGTGTTAGCATGACTTGATAAAATACAAATGAAAAGTAGGATGATATATATTTTTTTGATTGTTTCAAAAATTATCCCCCATAGAAAAGAAATGCAATGCAATTTCATCTATAAATTATCCTTTTTTATGTCTGTCAGGACCCACCATTCCTTGGGCCCACTTGTGCATCCCGTACCAATTCCTGGATCAGTAATTGGTATGCACAATAGAAAGTATCGAGTTTCATACATTAAATTATTCTCAACGGAACCTTTATAGTCTTACAAGCAAGTCTTAGGTTACAATCCATGGGCCTCGCAGGGCCACCGAAAACCGAAAGACAAAGTCAAACTACAGTGGAATGGGCGACAGCCAGCCCTCTCAGTTAGCCTTGGGTGCAGGACTAGACCTAATCGTCATTGAATCGCGCTTCGTCTTCTTCTTCCTTTTCCTCCTCTGCTTCTGAGGATTGTGAAGAAAGTAAGAGT
Source organism: Neostapfia colusana (assembly GCA_030760725.1). Taxonomy (NCBI): domain Eukaryota; kingdom Viridiplantae; phylum Streptophyta; class Magnoliopsida; order Poales; family Poaceae; genus Neostapfia; species Neostapfia colusana. The sequence goes on along the minus strand of JASWHV010000016.1, from coordinate 17,384,120 downwards.
GATTACGGAAGATACTCAGCAAGCCATAACACTACTCAAGGGGATGTGTTTCATGCATGGGGGTCATAGCAAGGCAGCGCTATACGGCTTAGAGTTGCCAAAAAGCATTTGTACAGGGTCGCTTTTGAAAGAAGTTTTGTGAAGCAAAAGGAGGTAACCGTATCCTGATTTTAGTTGGTGGGACCTGGGGGAGTACTCCATCCCGCCAGTTCCCTAAGTTTTATTCGAACGTTCAAGCCCCATGGCTTTACTAGTTCCGGCACACAACCGTAATATCCAAAACACGGCAAACATTGCCACTCAACTACATCAACTAAACATGCTAAGACTAATCAACAAGAGCTCGGAACATAGTGTGTCAAGACCGTGACAACGATTATCCGGATTTTAACACTCTGTAGAGGTTGTACACTTTACCCACAGGTCAAGCACTCCTAGCAAGGGAGTAGCATAACGTTTGCCTCATCTTCTCCGAGTAACCCCACAATCACACCTTGGGACGCACCCAGGGGCTATTTGGGCAATTACTCTCCCAACCGGACCATGGGTAATGACTCCCCCGTGTCTTTTCCTGGTCTTCCGTGCCCTATAGGCTGCGAGATGGCTCATATGGAAGTCACCAAGAAGGCAGACGGAGTCCTACCCATACAAGTTCAGTGGTTGTACGAAATCACTATGACGAGGTCATATGAACCGGTCCTTAGGTTGGTGAGGCGGCTCCATCAATATCCATGATTGGTGGACTACACCGTAACACGCACTACACATTCACCAAATCCCGCCTCAACCATTCCTCTTTCCCGACTTCACCCCACACAAATTGTATAACACAATTCCCCAACCCACCTCCTAACTCACGCCACCAAGACACCTTTCAACACTTTTCGCAAAATATGATGATTAATTGTAGTGAGTCGCGATGCGAACATTGCGAGGGTTCCTAAGCATTCTACTTTCAAGGAATCACACCCGTCATCACAATATAGTGTGACGATGAGGCCTTAGGGCATCAAGGAAGTAAGTCGACAAGGTCAAGGAGGGGTTCGTGGAACTTCACATGTCAAGCACGTGGCTATCACCTAGAAAGTACTCTGGCCTTGGATGGCGAGAGGCAGTAGGCTACTTGCTAGTGTAACGGCTAGACGACGTCATCGAGCTAGGTTAACTGAGGAGCAAGTAACTACCGTCAAGTCATCGTGTCGACCAGACTACTCACACGGAGAAGCTACCACTAATCAAGCGGGTCTTAGCTACCACAACGTTTAAAAGTAATCACGAAAAACATGCATATTAAAACAGACTATAAGGGAAATTTTGTAAATTCATAGGAGCAATCATGATCAAGGAGGTTAGAGCTTGCCTTTAAAGACTTATAGAAATTCTTCGTAATCTAGGTCTTCAGGTTCCTCGGCAAACTCCTCGTTTGCTTCAGTACGTAACTTTCACGAATAAGCACTAAGCCCGAGGTGACCCCAAGAAATTCAAACAAAACTACGAAAGTATCTATACTGCTAAATTTTTGGAGAATTTTGTTGGTGAAGGGATTATTTATTTTAAAGCTTTGTGTGATTTTTCCAGAATTTTTGTACACTAAGGAATGCATTCCTTCAAATCCTGTGTACCCTTCGGTGTGTACTTGGCATTTATGTGTGGTTCTTGTGGCTGACAGATGGGCCAGGGACTCAGTGTGTGTATGTGTCCTTGGTGTATGTGGACTATGTCTATCGAACTGATTTGAATCCTATGGGCTATGATGATTTGGCAATACGTGGCAGCTGATGGGACTGCCACATGGGCAGCACTGCCGAGGTGGCAAGTGACTGGACTCCCACATAAGCATTTTCATGATGTGGTTGCCACATCTACTGCCATGCAGACATATATGCGTGTCATGCCTGTGTAGGTGAACCTAGTCTACATGGCTGATTTCCTCTGGTTCTTGCGAACCGGGGTGAGGTGGCAGCGATGTGGCCGTTGACCGGGCTGCCACAGGGGTCGGGTTGCCGAGGTGGCTGCCACCTCAGTTGCCATGTGCGCAAAGGGTTTATCCGGATGAGTTGGCACTGACGGGGCTGAAACCCGTGCACACTCTTTGATGTGGCGCTCTTCCGGTCTGCCACATGGGCGCCACATGGGCGCTTGGGCGACACCCTTGTCCGGAGCATGCCGTCGCGGCTGCAGGTCGTCGGACGTTGGCCGAAACCCTAACCCTAGCCGCTGGTGGGGGATCCCAGGCATGTCAAGCCTCTAAACAACGTGTGGAACGTGTTGGGAGTGGTCCCGATGGTGGGGGTCACCGGTGCACCGCCGGAGGTTCGCCGGAGTTAGCGGTGGCGGCGGTGCTTGGTGGTGGCGTGCGCGTGGCCGCTTTCTACCGGATTCCCAATGCTCTACACGTACACCGTGATGGCGGGAACATGTCAGAGGGTTCGGTGGAGCCGGAAGTGCCACATGGTCGCTACCTAGGTAGGGTGGTAGCCGGCCGAAGTAGCTCACCGGCGGCTAACCGGTTGTTGGACTTTTCCTACGTGCCAGTGATCTACGTAGCATGGTGAGGGCAGCGGTCACGGTCCTAAGCTGAGAAGGTCATCGGAATGGCGGCTAGAGATCGCCGGAGACGGCAGTGGTTCGCTGGCGGCTAGCCGGCGCCCGAGATTTTTTTTCACATTACCTCACAAACTGTTTGCCGTTGGTCTATGCGCCATGGGGAATCTAATGGCTGTGAAGCCCAGCCTAAAACATCACTATTTTGTCGGTGAGGCCTCGCCGGAGTTGGTGGCGGCGGCGGCTCACCGTGGAACCTCGTACGCATACTCAATTTCTTGCGTTTTATCGGTCCAGCGCATGCTTAGGGGCGTGTGGACAAGTTTGGGGCTCTTGGCCTAGCCAGGGGAGGCTCTAGAGCAGCTGGCGGCGGGCCGAGGCGGCCATGGATGGCGGTGCTCGACGTGAGCCACCTACAGAGGTCTAGAGCAAGTTCCAGGGAGTGGCGCTGCCCAATGGTCCTCTAGGGACGCCGAGGAAGGAAGAGGGAGGGATAAGCGGGGCTCATCGGCGTTGAATTCGGAGGTCGCCGTACTTGGGGAAGAAAAAGGATGAACTCGAAATTGGTTCCTGATGGTGCTTCAATCCGCCCGGTTTTGGTCGTGGGAGCATCAGTGGAGCGCACCACACTTCCAGATGAGTGAGGCGCCCTTATATAGCTCGATTATGGTGGTTCAATGGTGGGATCGGCGGCTGTAGTCTGATGCGCAGCGACTTGACAGGGGCGACCGGATATTCAAGGAGGAAGAGAGGCAGTGGAGGGGCTCTCGGTGGGCACGACACTCTAGGAATTGAAGGACCGACGTGAGAGGCGGTGCCGACGTGATTTCTGCCCGAAGCGACAGGGCGGCTGGGATTTGAGCGATGTGGTGGACGCGCCCGACCGACTTCATATCCACGCATCGTGGGGGCTCTAGCGGCCGGAAAACTAGGCATTCAAGGCGCGGCCTGGGCGAGGGGCAGGGGGTCGGCGCGAATCCAGGCGGAGCAGGCGGCTCTGTCGGGGAGAAAAAGGGAGGTGCCAAGAGGAAGAAGGTGCACAGTGGTGGAGAACTTGGGCCGGGCCAGGCCGGGCTGCGCACCCACAGAGAGGAAGAGGTGGGCTGCGCTGGAAGAAAGAGGGGGAGAGAAAGGTGCTGGGCTGGCCGGGGGAGGTGGGGAGGAGGAGGAAAATGGGCTCAGCCCAAGAAGGAGGGAAATTCTGATTATTTACAGGATCTGATTTTGAATTTGGGTACATACATGAGTGTATACAATCATACTTATGCTACCAAGGTTAATACCTCTTTACTTGATTTATTTATTTTAGACTAACTATTGGCACATATATATGCATATATATATATATATATATATATATTCATATACGCTAACTTTACCCATTTAATTCATTCGTTCTAATCAATTTATTAGTTGGTCATACATATATATATGTATGTATGTGTGTGTATATATATATATATATGTACATATATATTGTATATATGTCGCTTTTCGTACATTTTAACTTTTGTATTTAAATTATTGCCACTAGGTGTTTGGGTCATATGTATATGTTGATTGTTTTTGGTGAATTTTGATTTGTGATGACTTGCACTCTATTCTTCCTATCGAGCTTAGGTTGTGGCGGCCAACATTTACTTATGTTACACACACATACACATCACCATCAATTCCCTTTTGAGTTTTGTTATTGAAGCATAATAATTGTTTCGAACTGTATACATATATATTGACTTTAATGAAATTTTGGTTTTCCTCTATGATTTTGTTACGCGCTTATTTATTGCTCAAGTGTAAGTTCTTGATAGTTGTCGCAGCGTGCATTTTTGTTTATACATCTCAGCCGTTTTGGGATCGAACTTATGTTTAGAATTTCCCATTTTTTATAATTCATATTGATTCTTATTTGGTTTCACAATTGGGGCATGACAATGTCATTGGTTGAATCCAATTTGCACTCGTCACTTACATAAAGAAAGAACAGAGGAGTAGCCATTACCACAGTTTTCTGCTTATAGCATTAGCGTGCTTACTACTTATAGTATTTCATTCTTTTGTTGTTATATCATGGGATTTTGTATGAGAATACCTTTACCTCTAGTAGTTATAAATTCATTTGAATGTGTTGCACTTCATTTTCTTGTAAGAAAATTTAGAGTCCATTCGTTGACTTAACCTTTTATCTTATTCAAATGATGAGTGTGCATTCCATTTCACCTAGAAAGTGACTACCTTAAGGCATGCATTAAAATAAGAATAGTAATCATTCAGTAAATAACTTACCTAGTTGCTAGAACTAGGAGCAAAAAAATGATCGATAGAGTCGTCTTCTCCACCCCGTCATTTTAAAGATGGAGTATGCAAATTCAAAACAGGTGGACTCTGCAGGTTTTATGCCCTTGACGATGATCCCTTACAATAAAAAATGATACATGCTAAAAATAAACTAACAATTTACAATAGAAATGAAGGAGAATCTATCGAGTATATATATACCTGTGTTCCAGCATGAAGAAGCAGTCACATTGGTTGCAAGGAATACGTCGTTAACTGTGGAGGTGGCGGTAGCAATGCATGGCGCTAGGCCGTCCAAGGTGAGAAAAGTATCCCTAAATTGTTTTGAAATTGTTTAGCACAATTCTTCTCTTAATTGTCTATATAAATACTTGAACTCTGAGTAATGTACCTGCACCTGTTGTTGCCATGTTGCGATATTTGATAAGTAGTCATTTTGTGCTTTTATGCACTCTTCATGTCGTCTCATGCGGTCCTCCATTTGTTTGAACCGAGGCTCATCTTCGTAACGCGTACGGCAAGAAGAACTCTGTCCGCTCTATGTTGACCTTGACTCTCAGAGAACCACGTCAGAGTTCATTATACCATTGAACATTTAATACCTACAATTATAACTATAAGGTTGACACTTGAAAACCAATTTATGAGATTGAATGAATAAAAGAGATACAAGTTCACCTCCTGTGACGCTTCCCCCCACTGGATTGGTATAAAGCAACGACGTAGACATCTTGCTTTCTCCGATCATAGTCATCTCCATAACGTTGGACTACCACTTTACCATATTTCTCCTGCACCAAAAAATAATTATAAACCAGATATAAAACAATTTTATTGTTTAATCATGAACTTCAGTAATATGACACACCAAGTTCTTAGTGGCTGCCAGAGTGCATAGTTGAGTGTCGTCGGTGCCCCTATGTCCTTTTATTAAGTATCATGAAAGAGGGTTCCTCGCCACTTTTTCAGCCTACACAAACATATTAAAAACATGAATTCACTAAAGCATACATAATATGAACGAATTGTAAATTTCCTAAACTAACCATTCGTTTCGAAAGGTGAATATGACCATCTACACCATAACGATGAAGAACTTGACCACCAGCCTCACGATTGATTCTTTTTGAGGTAGATTTCTCTTGATACTCTCTTGATGCCCAATAAGCACATAAAGCATAATAAGCGTCAGAGCATTTAACTATCAAATGAATAATTACCTAACGATATTGATCCTCCTCTAAGTAAATTTTGAAAGCTACTAGACGCTCGTTAATCATTTGCCCAACCTTGTCCTTATAATACATGCACACAGCCGTGATTCGTGCATTGGACACCATGTCATTCACAACTTTGCGCGATGCTCTATAAAAGACTTGATGTGCTTGTGACTCGAGAGCAGCGTCATGGTCATCAGACAAGCGATATCGTTCCTTCAAAGACAACATTAAATCCATTAGAAAAATATCATCAAGTAAACATGATGCATTATAAAAATATCATACCCAAAAATCGTGTTAGAAGGCTCCAACCATATTTTTATGCACAACATGTGGAGCAATCTTGTAGTGCTCTCAATTCATTGCTGGTTTTTCTTCGCTTTTTATACTCACAAGACCTGGATAGTGGTGACGACATATAGCACCCAACACAGCTTAGGTTGTCCCATTGCCTGCAAGTAATTTTAACAAAATATTACATTTTTCAAAAAATCTGTATCACCAATTTGATACTTAATTATATAATTACTAACCGGTCACTGACAGGAGTGATCCTTATTCTCTGTTGTGGAGACACAACCAGTAGGAGAGTGCTTGAAGATCGATATCTGAATGATGGTGTCAAGTCTCCCATATCTCTGTCTTCACCCTCGTCACCTCCCTCATCATCATCCTCAGCTTTCTCATCAATATAGTCTCTTACCGCAGGTTGTTGTTCTTCCTGACATTCTTCGTGATCCTCCGCCTCCTGGATCTCTTGCTCCACCTGTAATTAGAGAAATTAGGTCTCGCATGATTATATACTTGTTAATACAATAAAATTATAGAGACACAAATATGTTCCTTAGCTTCTTCTATGCGTCTTCTAAATGCTTCTCGCCTTCTATTATTCGAAGCAATATCTTGTAAAGGAGAGTCCTCACTACGAGAGGAGCTTGCGGATCGGCTCCTAGACTTGCTTGAGGAGCCAAAAAGGCTCTTAGAGATATTCTTCAAACCACGTAGCATCCTGTTGAAAAGAAAAATTAGTAATAAATAAATACATAAAACATAAAGTAATAAAATCAAATAGAACTGCAATATAAAATATTTACATGATTAAAATTCATCATGATCCGAAGTTCTTGGTCGCTTTCTTCTAGCCACTAAAACCTCCGTCTCTTCATTGTCTTCAAGATTGCCTACTAATGTATGGAGGCCAATACCATCGTCAATATTGAAATATAGTGGGACATCTTCTTCTTGATAAACTTAATCCTATTCATCTAAATAACCAGCATCACTCGGGGCATATACGTGTTCTCGTGGATTAACTTTATACACGACCCACCAAGCATTCAACTTTGGACAAGGATACGGTAAATAGTAAACCAACTCAAATTGATGAGCAAGAACATAATTATCAGATCCACAAAGTCTTTCTTCATGTTTCACCTCGACTATACCAAATTCATCCTCTCGTGTTCCCCTGTTATTGTCAAACTAGTCACAATGAAAAAAAAAGTAACTCTAAGATCTTTAAAACCACTAAATTTGAACTCCACAATATTTTGAGTAATCCCATAATAGTTAGTTTCTTGTCCCTGTGCATCACATGCTCTAGTCACAACCCCACAATTTTTCGTGGCCGCAAGGGATTGTTTTGCCTCAAATTTGGCTGAACGAAATTGGAACCCATTTACATCATAATGACCGAAACTCTTTGTTGTTATTGTACCTTAAAAAAGTTGTCGCAGATCCTCATAAAAGTTTGCATCGATCATGCACTTGAAATTTAATAAAATATTAGTTCTATTAATCATATTAACCTAGGGAGGATACAAGTAACATGTAAGAAGAGATTGTTACATGCTTTCAAAACCAATTGATGAAGTTAGACCCTCCATGAAGACCATCACGACATATTTTATCTAATTGTTTGCTTGTTGGTTGACGCGTGGACTTCCAATATTGTTTATCGAACGTGCTGCATAATGAAAAGTATGGGTACATTAGAACATCACCTACTAGAGTTTGAGGTGTTGCCTTACAATACTTAAAAAAATATTTACATAAAATATTGATCAATCTCTTTAATGTTTGTGTACATGTATAACATACATGAATTCTATTCTTCTTCTGAACCACATGCCTACTACTGCCACCAACTATTTTTCTCTTCCATCCAAGAATACATAGATTACCATAAGGAGTTTCTTCATCTATGTGGTACCACATTGTGGGAGCATACACATTGTGTTCATCTACAAAAAATATACTTGAGAAGTATGCTACCTCTTTCAGAACAAATTCTTCTGCAATACACCCTTCTACTCTTGATTTATTTAAAACCATTGCTCTAAGTTTTTTAGTGTCCTTTCAATGTGGTGCATCCATCGATATTGCACGGGACCACAAATCTTAGCTTCAAAAGGCAAATGCACAAGTAGATGTTGCATTATATTCATAAATCCTGATGGGAATATCTTTTCTATTTTGTATATGAGTGAAGGTATTTATTTCTCTAATTTTTCCATCATTTGAACTATAATTTATTTAGCACATAATTGTCTATAAAAAAGTTAAGTTCCGCAAGCACTTTCCACACGTCCTGATGCACATATCCGAGAAACACAAGTCTTTCCATGATTATATGATAATCATGGCTTTTAAGATTACTTAATATCCAATTTTCAAGATTTATTGTGTGCCTCAATCAGCACAGTAATCGTCTCGAAACTTCAGTTGTTGCAATCAATTCAGCACCCCTTTCTTTTCTTTAACTTTAAGGCAAAACAGAGCATATGGCATTCTCTGCTTACCACTACCATCTTGACTGATTTCTAGGGTCAGACGATTACAAATTTCTGCTAAATCTTTTCGAGCCTTTAGATTATCTATAGTATTTTTGAAATTAAAACATGTGTTGATGATGCTTTCGACTACATTGCGTTCTTGGTGCATGACAACGATGTTGTGTAGGAGTAACAACGACTTAGCATAAGGAAGATCCCATAAGCCACGTATATGAGTTCAGTTGTGCTCCTGACTAAAACCAACAAAGTCATCATCTGTAGGGATAAGTTTATTGAGTCATTCAACAATCTCACCACTAGACAAACGTTTTGGCAGACTCTTTGTTATAATAGAATCCTTCCGGAATGTATGGCTTGCCTCATAAATGGGTGATTTGCTGGAAGCAAACGTCGGTGGCAATAAAAAATACACTTTACCCCAATGAGAAAGTCTAAAACAATCAGAGTCTGACCCACAGATTGGACAACATAGTTTGTCGTGTGTGCTCCATCCTGAGAAAAACCCATATGTGGGAAAATCATTAACCGGCCACAAGTATACAACTCGTAAGTTGAAGTTCTATTTTTTGTAGCTATCATACGCTTCTACTCCAGTCCATAATTCTTTTAATTCCTCAATCAATGGTTGAAGAAACACACCTAGACGTTTTCTTGGATGTTTACAACCAGGAATTATTAGAGATAAGAACATGTACTCATATTTCATACACATAGCATATGCAAGGTTGTATGGAACAGCAAAGACTAGCCAGCATGAGTATGAGGCTATAAATGTGTTGGACGGTGTGAAACCATCGGTAGTCAGACCAATACGAACATTTCTAGCATCTTTTACAAAATCTTTATCAAAAGATTTTAGTGTCTTCCAAGCCTGAGCATCAGATGGGTGTGTCATTACTCCCTCTGTTTCACGCAAACCATCCTTATGCCACCGCATGTGTTTTGCAGTTGATTTAGATAGAAAAAACCTTTTGAGCCTAGGTGCAAGAGGCATGTAACGAAGTTATTTCGCTGCCACTTTTATCTTTGCTAATTCACCGTCCTCATTTGTGACCTCAATGTATTGTGATTGTTTACAAACCGAGCAATGTGTCGCATTTTCATTCTCCTTCCAGAAAAGCATACAATTGTTAGGACATCAATAAATCTTTCCATATTTCATACCAAGCCATGTTAACAATTTCTTGGACTGGTATGTGCCTCTCGGCAACTTATGATTTGTCGGAAGAATGTCCGATATCAAGTCGCCGAGATGATAATAGCACTTGTTCGACAAATTATACTTTGATTTTATAGACATGAGACGAGTTGCGGTCGCAAGTACAGACACTTTAGTGTGCTCATACAACTCTTCATGCGATGCTGAGAGAATTCTACAAAACTCTTCAACTTCGGGTCCAGGAATTTCCACAGCTTTATCAGCACCACATTCACGATCTAGTGCCACGACCATGTCACCCATTCTGTCCTCGTTTTCATCTTCCCTCACATCAACAGCAGCATTGCTATGGTACTACTCACCATACTCATACCATGTTATATAACTCGGCATAAAACCAAATCTACAAAGGTCTCGTTCCATCTCAATATTTTCATTGCATAAAAAGTTACGACACTTGTTGCACGGATATTTCACAAAATGGTTGGTCGATAAAGAGAAAACATGATTGATAAAAGCCTTAGTATTGATGGCCCATTAATCTGAAGGCGTAACTTCCTTCCACCAACCATCATACATCCATCGTCTTTCATCACCAATGGTCTAGACTATAGCAATGAAAGAACAAAGAACTAAAAAATCTAGATGGTAATACAACATCAAAAGCTAGTGTTTAAAAAGCGGTAGAAAAAAAGCGAGCGCAGGAGCTCCGCCTAGCGCCTAGGCTTCCTAGGCGGCGCCTAGGCGTTTCGCAAAAAGTGGAGTTAAATCCATATAATATTATATATATGTGTATATTTTTAAATTTCAAAATATTTAATCAATCAATAAAATTTTTAAATTTAAAAATATTTTGCAAAAATTTAACTTTTTATATGGACACACAAAGCGATGGAAAGCGGAAATAAGCGGAAGAAAGCAGAAAAAAGCGGACTGAAGCAGAAAAAAGCGGAAAAAAGCGGTCCAACCGCTTAATGCCGCCGCCTAGGGAAAAGAGAAGCGGTCCGGTGCCGCTCAGCGCCTAGGCGGCGCTTAAGCGGCCTAGGCGACCGCTTTTTTAAAAGAGTCAAAAGGTGAAATAATATCATAGAAACAAGTTTTTAATGAAACAAAAAATATAATTCGAGGAAAGCAACATTTTACTATAGCATGCTTAAAACCAAGTGTTAAACTCAAATGCTATTGCTAAACCAAGTGCTAATACATGACAGAATCTAATCCTCGCCACATACATAATAAAAGAAACCGCGAAAAGGGCAATGTCTAGTTATCTGCAGGTGCGGAGGCAGCAGTCGGGGCATCCGAAGAGGTGGTGGCAGAGGCGAGCAGCGGTGGACCGGAGGTGAGGCGGTCGGGGAGGAAACTCAAAACATGCTACAGAGAATAATTTTAAAGAGAATTGTAACTTATTGTACTAAAACTAAGTGTCACATGCGATATGCGCATATAATTTCAGCACGTTGTTCCATCATGTGGCTTACGACATGGGCTGCGACTGATTCGTCAGTATTAAGAGATTCAAGACCCCCGCTAAGGTCATTCACTTCTGTATTTTCATTTCACTATTCTATAAGACTGATATATCATTCAAAGTAATATAAAATCACAAGGTCCTACGCGGTGTCCCCCAAGCGCCGCCACCATCTCGCGCCCGGACCGCTCCTCCCCCCATGCGTGCCGCCGGCATCTCCCTCCTCCCACCCACCCCCGCCTCACGACTATCTACCCATCGAACATACATCTCACGGTTGATTTGCCGTTGTTAAAAAACTGCAACAAGAATCAAACTTTTCACCATACATACCACTCGTGCGGAGGCGCCGGGTGGGGTGGGGGCCAGGCGAGGCGGAGCAGCGGAGGCGCCGGGCGGGGTGGGGCCATGTGGGGCCGGTGCGGAAAGGCGGTGCGGAGCGCGGCAGGGCTGAGGTGGTGCGGGACCGAGCCGCAGAGGTGCTGGGGCCGGGTCAGGGCGGCACGGGGGCTGCAGGGCCGGGACGGTGCACGCCGGCGCCGGGCAGGACAGAGCGGAACGGCGGCGCGGTTAGGACCGGGTGAGGGCGATGGCGGTGGAGCAGCAATGCAGCGGCGGCTGTGTCTAAGATGTGGCTCTCAGGCAGGGCATGGTGGGGAAAAAGTATCATATTTTCGTGAGCCTTTGCACTGGCCGATGACAATAGCGTGTATTTTTGTGAGCCGCGTCAATGGCTAACGACAATAGGTTTTATTTTCGTGAGCCTTCGCGCTGGTCGACGACAATAGCATGTATTTTCGTGAGCCGTTTCACCGGCCAACAACAATATATTGTATATTGGTGAGCCTTCACGCTGGCCGACGACAATAGCATGTATTTTCGTGAGCCGCATGTCAGCTCACAAAAATAAATATGTTTTTGTGGGGCCGATGAAAATAAATTGTTTTTGTTGCCCACCTAGAGCCTTACTGCTTTCGATCTCTCTGCAGAATCGGATCAGTTGACCTTGAGCAATCTGCTAACATCACTCCCCGGCCAGCGCCCGGGGATATGCTGCTACAGACCGTCAGATTTCTCTGCTCCCTCGCCGCCACATTCGCTCGCCTAGTGCGCGAGCTCCGGAAGGCCATCACCATGGCTGTGTCCGCGCGTTCGCCGGTAATCTCCGTACGACATGCGGTGGCGATAGCGTCTCCCGTTGGCCTCATCGCCGCCACGCTGCTCTCGCTGTGGAGGAAAAGGGCGACGGCGGTTGCCACGCTGGACCAACTGCTGGTTGCTGTTGATGTATAAGCCTTGTGGGAGTGTACCGTGGGTGTGCATGTGCACACTGATCAAGTTTGCATGTTTGCATGTAGGCAATGCACGTAGGAAACTGCATGTTACGTTGCATGTTTATTTTCTGCACGTTGGAAACTAGTGGAGGCAGTCCGGGGGGATCAGTTGATCGTGCCGTAGATATAGGAGTTCAGTCCAGGTCGTTGCATCGTGTGTGTGTTTTTCTATTGAATAGAATTCCGGCGCTGAGCCCGGGCAGTTCGCATCAGAAACAACAACCCAGCTCGTTCTTTCCCTTCCATGCGAGTGCAAGCCACGGCGAGGAGTTCCAACGAGAGAAAGGAAAAACACCTTGCTTCCTAACACTTGGCATCAGAGCCAGTAAAGGAGATGGCTGGAGAGGCCTCGCGATCGCCGGCTGCCGATGGACGTCGGGGACGCTCCCTGTCGCGCAGGCCGAGGGGATCACGGGTCGGCAGCGAGCGCGTCGTCGAGACGATTGTTGAGAAGGTGACGCCGGCGGGGCCGGCAAACTACCCAATTCTGACGGAGACGAACTACAACGAGTGGTCGCTGCTGATGAAGATCAAGTTGGAGGCCAGGTCACTGTGGGAAGCCGTGAGCAAGGGAGGAGCCGAATTTCAGGCGGATCGGATGGCGTTGGATGCCATTTGCAGTGCTGTACCCGCAGACATGATTGCCACACTTGCTGTCAAGCCATCCGCAAAAGAGGCATGGGACTGCATCAAAGTGATGAGGATTGGGGATGATCGTGTGCGGAAGTCCACGCTGCAGAAGGTACGTCGTGAATACGAGCTACTGTCACTTCATGAGAAAGAGTCCATTGAGGACTTTGCAATGCGACTCAATAATCTCACAAATCAACTGGCCACACTTGGCGATCCTGAACCGGAGGAGAATATAGTTGACAAGTACCTCCGCATTGCGCGCTCGCGATACAAGCAGTTAGTGATCTCCATAGAGACTTTGTTAGACTCGGCGAGCCTCTCAGTTGAGGAGATCACAGGGCGCCTTAGAGCAGCCGAAGAGGATGTGAACTTGGGAGAAGTACGTGAAGACGGTAAACTTTACCTCACTGAGGATCAGTGGCTTGAAAGGTACAAGCAGAAAGATTACGCTGGTACAAAACACCCTGGTAGTTCTAGCAACCGGGAAAAGAGTTGGCGTAACAGAAAAGGCGGAGGTTTCAGCAAGAAACAAGGTTCACCTGGACAGAGCGAATCAGGCTCCAAGAGTGACCGTGGCAGAGACAAGTGCCACAACTGCGGGAAGATCGGCCATTGGGCACGTGATTGCCGTGGCAAGCCCAAAAGGGAACAAGCGCATTTGGTACAAGATGATGAGCCTAGTTTACTTCTGATAGAAGACTCGTCACCTACCCAACGTGTGGAATTGATCCCTGCAAGTTTGAAACTTGGATCAGTGAACAACATGTCACTTGTTCCCGCTATGGAAGATCACGACGAGACACTCGGAGGAGTGGGTGAGAACGTCTTGGCAGTCAACAAAGACATGGAACATCGAGTTGCACGTCGATGGATATTCGACACCGGAGCATCCAACCACATGACCGGGGTTCGTGATGCGTTCAGTCAGCTGGACACAGGTGTAACAGGTACCGTGAAGTTTGGTGATGGATCTGTTGTACGTATTGAAGGATGCGGGACAGTCTTGTTCAACTGCAAGAATGGAGAACATCATCTGCTCGGTAACATGTACTATATCCCTCGGCTTACAGCAAATATAATCAGCTGTGGACAACTCGACGAAGTCGGTTATCAGATCCTTGTACAAGGTGGTGTGATGCGGGTTCGAGATGAGAACCTGCAGATGATTGCCAAGATTCAACGTACACCGGGTAGACTGTATGCTCTTGATGTCGAGTTGGCTCGACCCGTCTGTCTGAGTGCAGTGGCTGGTGACGATGCATGGCGTTGGCACGCTCGATTTGGACATGCTAACTTCGGAGCCCTTCGAAAGATGTCCCGTGAAGGCCTGGTGCGGGGATTACCACTCCTCACCGAGGTGAACAGAGTGTGTGAAGCATGCCTGGCCGGGAAACATAGACGTGCTCCGTTTCCGGGTCAAGGTGCAAGACATGCCACTGAAGTACTGGAGTTGGTACATGGAGACATATGTGGCCCTATCACGCCAGCAACACCCAGCGGTAAAAGTTACTTTCTCCTGCTTGTTGACGATTTTAGTCGCTATATGTGGGTGTACCTCTTGTCTACAAAGGGTGAGGCACCTGAAGCTATCAGGAAGTTTCAGGCAGCGGCAGAATGCAGGAGTGGGAAGATGCTTGGAGCATTTCATACTGACAGGGGGGGAGAGTTTACTTCTAAACGTCTGAGCGAGTACTTTGAAGAACTCGGAGTCTACCGAGAATTGACAGCGCCCTATACTCCTCAGCAGAATGGCGTCGTTGAGAGGCGAAACCAGACGATAGTTGGCACAGCTCGCAGCATGTTGAAGGCCAAAGATCTCCCGGGTGTGTTCTGGGGAGAAGCGGTGGTCACAGCAGTGTACGTGTTGAACCGCACTGTGACCAAAGGAAATGGCGGGAAGACCCCGTTTGAATTGTGGGCAGGAGCACCACCAGCGGTACATCACCTACGTACGTTTGGATGCATTGCCCACACGAAGACAACTGGTCACTTGAAGAAACTCGATGACAGGAGCAGACCAATGATCTTCATTGGATACGAACCAGGTTCGAAGGCTTACCGCACCTATGATCCCAATACAAAAAGAGTACAAGTCACAAGAGATGTAGTGTTTGATGAAGAAGCAGCTTGGAAGTGGGAGGAAAAGGAGACCGACAGTGACTTCGCTATAGATTATGTGACGGTCTCACACGATGACTTGATGACGATGAACCCTGGCGTGGGTAAGGTGTCAACAGCACCGAGACAAGTACCCATCTTACCTGATCCGCATGCTGTTGAACCCCCATAGCATGTGCCAAGTCCAGCTTCCTCTTCGTCAAGCAGACATGACGCTGATCATCGGGAGGCACCGGTGCGGTACCGCTCCATTCAGGACATAATGGAGGCAACGGCGCCACAACCTCCACAAGAACAAGAACAAGGGGAGGAGCTGCTGATGATCAACACAGATGAACCAACCTCGTTTGAAGAAGCACATGCGTTCGATCGCTGGCGCCAGGCAATGCTAGATGAGATGACAGCAATGAGGGCAAATGACACTTGGGAGTTGGTTGTCGCTCCAAAGAATCAACGCCCTATTGGCCTAAAGTGGGTCTTCAAAACCAAGAGAGATGCTGATGGTCTCATCATCAAACACAAAGCACGTTTGGTGGCAAAGGGATACGTGCAGAAAGCGGGTGTGGACTTTGATGAGGTATTTGCACCTGTGACACGTTTAGAAACAGTTCGGTTTTTGTTGGCATTTGCAGCACACCAAGGTTGGGTGGTTCACCACATGGATGTTAAGTCTGCCTTCCTCAATGGAGAGTTGCAAGAGGAAGTGTTTGTGACACAACCGCCTGGCTTCGTCATTGAGGGGGAGGAAGATAAAGTGCTCAGATTGAAGAAGGCACTCTATGGGTTAAGACAAGCCCCACGTGCTTGGTATGCCAAGCTAGATGCATCACTAACTGAACTCGGTTTTCAACGTGGTGAAGCTGAACACACTGTCTATACTCGAGGGAGTGAGAATGGACGCATAATTTTGGGTGTGTATGTAGATGATCTCATCATCACTGGTGGCAACGCATCTGAGATTGAGAAATTCAAAGTGGAAATGCAAGGAGAGTTCAAAATGGCAGACCTGGGAAGGCTGAACTACTACCTTGGCTTGGAGGTAAATCAAACCAACAGTGGCATAGCAGTGAGTCAGGGGGCCTATGCAATGAAGATTTTAAAGGCTGCTAACCTTTTCATGTGCAATCCTTGTCATGTTCCAATGGAGCCTCGGTTGAAACTGAGTAAGGACTGTGATTCACCCCTCGTTGATCCAACTGAGTACCGGAAACTTGTGGGAGCTCTTCGATACTTAGTGAACACAAGACCTGATCTAACTTACTCAGTAGGTTATGTGAGCCGGTTCATGGAAAGGCCGACTGTTGAACATCTTCTTGCTGTGAAGAAAATCCTGAGGTATGTTGCTGGAACCATTCATCATGGATGTTTTTTCAAGAAAAAACAAAATGAACTTGAGCTGGTCGGCTATAGTGATAGTGACCTGGCCGGGGACATTGATACTCGGCGCAGCACTACCGGTGTCATGTATCTCCTCAGTGGAAACGTCATAACTTGGCAGTCTCAGAAGCAAAGGGTTGTTGCTTTGTCAAGCTGTGAAGCGGAATACCTAGCAGCTGCTACGGCATCGTGTCAGGGGGTATGGCTGGCACGTCTTTTGGCCGAGATCAGAGGGGAAGCTGTTGACGCTGTCACCCTGAAGATTGACAACTTATCCGCAATCCAACTAATCAAGAATCCCGTGTTTCATGAGAGAAGTAAGCACATAGACACCAGATTTCACTTCATCAGGCAGTGTGCTGAGGAGGGAAGAGTGAAGCTTGATGCAGTTGGCACAAACGAGCAGCTGGCCGATATATTAACCAAGCCCCTCGGTCGTGACCGCTTCATTGAGATGAGGACAAAGATTGATGTTCACAACGTCAAAGTTCCGGACAAGGCTTAAGGGGGAGAATTGTTGATGTATAAGCCTTGTGGGAGTGTACCGTGGGTGTGCATGTGCACACTGATCAAGTTTGCATGTTTGCATGTAGGCAATGCACGTAGGAAACTGCATGTTACGTTGCATGTTTATTTTCTGCACGTTGGAAACTAGTGGAGGCAGTCCGGGGGGGGATCAGTTGATCGTGCCGTAGATATAGGAGTTCAGTCTAGGTCGTTGCATTGTGTGTGTGTTTTTCTATTGAATAGAATTCCGGCGCTGAGCCCGGGCAGTTCGCATCAGAAACAACAACCCAGATCGTTCTTTCCCTTCCATGCGAGTGCAAGCCACGGCGAGGAGTTCCAACGAGAGAAGGAAAAACACCTTGCTTCCTAACAGTTGCACCGCCGCCGCCGCTGCCTCTGACGGTGTATGTCCCTGCAGCACCGTACGATTTCGCCGGTGGTAGCGATGTGGAAGGTCAGCAGGCTGAGAACAACGGAACAGGAAGAAGACTGCGTGGGCAGCGAAGAAGAGGCCGTCGATGCTCGTTATACCGGTGGCGATGACGCTGAAGAGGTGGCTGCCGGCTGGGGTGCGGCTGCGGGGTCGGAGGCGGCAGCCGATCTGGAGGTCGAGGGGGAGGGGTCTTGCCTGGCGAGCAGGGCAGGGTCGAGGTATGCAATGGAGGACGGCTACGTGGTGATGAATGAGAAAAATGGTGGAGATTCCGAACTGGTATATTTTCTTCTCTAACAAAAAGATATTAAAATACAATTTCCATCGGTTTAATTTTTAACTAACCAGCCTTAAATAATTTAAAACGAAGAGAGTAATTTATAAAAATGTCAATAAATTGAGAGATATAAAAATATCATATATATATACTAAATATAATCTTTTCCTCAAGAAATATATTAGAGTTTACACCTTTAAATCTAACAGCCATATATGTAGCTTAAATTGCCTATGGAACTGACCATAAGAATCCCTTGCAGAGAGCGTGAATTTAATTTTCTTTTTCTTTTTGTGGTTCTAAGAGTAAATAAAAGAATTGGAATTTAAATGCGTTATTGCTTCTTATGTAGACAAATAACTTAAATACATCGTTTTGTTGAATCTTAGGGATTGGCTAACCTCTAGATCGACGGGATTGATATGGAATAAAATTGATTGTAAACTAAGTTGAACAAAAACAAAGGAACAAGAACATATTTGTTGCATACCTTCCGGTGTAGATGTTTCGGCCATGGTCGAGTTGCAACAGTTGAGGCATCGGTGCACGAGATCCGTGGCGTCGATGTCGATGATGAGACAGGGCTCTTCCCTTCTCTCCCGCTGCCCCTGAGATCGGATGAACGATGAGTTTTGGGTGCTATTGTGGGTATGGTCAACCACATGACCCATACCCCTTGGTGGACCCCTTATATTTGGTGCGGTGAGAAGGGGGCTCATAGCCGAACGTGGCTAACGCCCCCGATCATGGCGCGGAGGTGGAGATAGAATCGGGAACGGGCCGTTGGGCCGTTCCCGAAAAGGAGATCAACTCCGACATTCTCCCCTTGATCTCCACTGATCAAGACTTATAAAAACTTACTTAATTTCTTAATACTTAACTTATTGTTTATTTCTTCATGTTTGACATACTAAGCACATCATATCAAAATAGCCAATTACGTACTATCTGACTCGATGACTACAATACATCTTACACTTAGAAATAACCTTATTCTTAGTTTCGCCCCCTAGTATCCAGGTGATCATAGGTTTTCCCTTAATCCCATGTCGGCTACGTGTTCTCTATACACATTGGATGGAAAACCTTTAGTAAACGGATCCGCAAGCATATGCTTGATACTAATATGCTCAATACAAATAATTGGATACTGAATTTTCTCCTTCACAAAGTAAAACTTACTATTAATGTGTTTGGCGACACATTTGTCTTGTTGTTTTAGGAGTAAAACATCTTAAGTGGTTTTGACGCTGTCGACCACTCTTAAACTAGGTATAATAATTCTTGTGCCTGCTCGGCGACCTCATATATAATGCAAATTCAGTATGCAACGTTTATGATGCACTGACCTGTGTTTGGAGCTTTTTCACAATAAAGCTCTAAGTGCGAGTGTTAAAACTGATGTGGATTTTACTACACATCTCGCAGAATCTAAGTCTTAGTAGCCCATATCTAAAAGACTTCTATTCTTACTTAACATATCATGAGGCCTTAGTCACTTGCAAAACTGCAAGACATTCTTACATACATTACTGCAATCTATATATTGAATGGATTACTTATGCCAAAACATCACGGTTACTTAAACTACGTCAAGGTGTGTTATTACTTACAACAACAACAACAACCAAGCCTTTATCCCAAGCCTGTTGGGGTCGGCTAGACATGAAACCCAATATCAATGAAGTAAAAGAGAGGAAGAGTTATAAGAACAAGGAAAAAAAAGAAAAAGAAAGGAAAAAAGAAAAGAAAAAAGAGAAAAAGAAGAAAAAAGAAAAAGAGAAAAGAGAAAAGAAAAAAGAAAAGAAAAAAAAGAAAAAGAAAAGAGAAAAGAGAAAAGAAAAAAGAAAAAGAAAAAAACAAGACTACGATTCTGGCACATGGATTGCTACTTTCCATGCGGTCCTATCATGAGCTAAGTCTCTGGATACATTCCAATCTCTCAAATCTCGTTTTACCGCCTCCTCCCAGGTCATCTTGGTCGTCCTCTACCCCTCCTAATATTTTCTCTACCTCTTAAGATCCCACTGTTAACCGGTGCTTCTGGAGGTCTCCGTTGGATATGTCCAAACCACCTAAGTCGATGTTGGACTAACTTCTCTTCAATCGGCGCCACCCCTACCTTATCTCGAATCGCCTCATTCTTTATTCGGTCTCTTCTCATGTGCCCGCACATCCACCGTAGCATGCGCATCTCTGCGACACTCATTTGTTGGACATGTTGCCATTTAGTTGGCCAACATTCCGCCCCATAGAGCATCGCGGGTCTGATCACCGTCCTATAGAACTTCCCTTTTAGCTTTTGTGGGACTTTCCTATCACATAGGATTCCAGAGGCTTGTCGCCATTTCATCCACCCTACCTTGATCCTGTGGCAAACATCCTCATCAATATCGCCATTGCTTTGTAACATTGATCCTAAGTATCGGAAAGAGTCCCTTCTAGGTACTATTTGTCCTTGTAGACTAACATTTCCCTCTTCACGACCAACACCACTAAAGTCACACCTCATATACTCGGTTTTGGTCCTACTAAGTCTAAACCCCTTGGACTCTAAGGTTTGTCTCCATAACTCTAATTTCTTATCAACACCATCTCTAGTTCCATCTACCAGCACTACATCATCAGCAAAGAGCATGCACCAAGGGATATCCCCTTGTATATCCTTCGACACCTCATCCATCACCAAGAAAAGATGTATGGGCTCAAAGTTGATCCTTGATGTAGTCCTACCGTGATAGGAAATGCATCAGTCTCACTATCACTTACGCGCACACTTGTCCTAACATTATTGTACATATCCTTGATAAGGGTAATGTACTTTGTTGGCACTTTATGTTTCTCTAGTGCCCACCACATGACTGACCTTGGTATCTTGTCGTACGCCTTCTCCAAGTCGATGAACACTATATGCAAGTCCTTCTTCTGCTCCCTATATCTCTCCATAAGCTGACGAAGCAAGAAAATCGCCTCCATTGTAGACTTCCCAGGCATAAAACCAAACTGGTTTTTAGTGACATTGGTCACTTTCCTCAGACGGTGTTCAATCACTCTCTCCCAAAGCTTCATAGTATGACTCATAAGCTTAATGCCTCGATAATTAGTACAACTTTGAATATCTCCTTTATTTTTGAAGATAGGTACTAATATACTTTTCCTCCATTCTTCAGGCATCTTGTTTGACCAAAAAATATGGTTGAATAGCTTTGTGAGCCATACTATTGCCACGTCCCCAAGACATCTCCACACCTCAATAGGGACATCGTCAGGGCCGAGGGCCTTTCCTCCTTTCATCCTTTTTAAGGCCTCTTTAACCTCAAACTCTTGTATCCTCCGCACGAACCGCCCGTTGGAGTCATCAAAGGAGTCATCCAACTCAACCATAGTGCTCCCATTCCCATCATTGAATAGCCCATTAAAGTAATCACGCCATCTATTCTTAATCTCTTCATCCTTCACTAGAATGCGGTCAGTCTCATCTTTGATGCATTTAACTTGATTGAGATCCCTCATCTTTCTCTCGCGGATTTTTGCTACCTTGTATATGTCCTTTTCACCTTCTTTTGTCTCTAGTCTCTCATATAACTTATCATAGGCCTGTCCTCTTGCCTTACTCACAGCCCGCTTTGCATTCTTCTTAGCCTCTTTGTACTTAAGCATGTTGCTTGCGCTTCTATCATTATGCCAACTCTTGTAACACTCCTTCTTCTCCTTAATGGACTTTTATACATCCTCATTCCACCACCAAGTGTCTTTATCTACAAGTTTCTTTCCCTTTGTCACACCGAACACCTCACTAGCTACCTTCCTAATGCAAGTTGCCATCTTCATCCATATACTATCTGCATCTCCATTTTCTGCCCAGGGTCCTTCTGTGATCACCCTATTTTTAAAGGATTCTTGTGATTCTCCCTTCAACTTCCACCACTTTGTTCTTGTGATTTTGACACCTTTGTCCCGCAAAGAGCATGTATGGAAGCGAAAGTCAGCTACCACAAGCTTATGTTGTGTCACAACACACTCCCCCGGGATCACCTTACAATCTAGACACTCCCTCTATCCTTTCTCCTAGTGAGGACAAAGTCAATCTGGCTAGAGTGTTGGGCACTACTAAAGGTCACTAGGTGAGATTGCCTCTTCCTAAAGAGGGTGTTTGCTATCAACAGATCATAGGCTACGGCAAAGTCTAGGATGTCCTTACCCTCTTGATTTCTATCACCGCATCCAAAACCTCCATGTACTCCCTCAAATCCTAGGCTAGTTGCACCCACATGACCATTGAGATCTACCCCTATGAGGAGTTTCTCGGTTATCGGTACACTACTAACCATATCCTCCAAGTCCTCCCAAAATTGCCTCTTAGCACTCATGTTGAGCCCAACTTGTGGGGCATAAGCACTAATGACGTTCAAGACAATGTCCCTAATTACTATCTTGATTAAGATGATCCTATCCCCTCGTCTTCGAACATCCACTACTCCATCCTTAAGACTCTTATCTATTAGAACACCTACGCCATTCCTAGTCCCAGCCGAACCAGAATACCAAAGCTTGAAACCGGTATTCTCGACTTCTCTCGCCTTTTGACCCGCCCATCTAGTCTCTTGTACACAAAGGATATTTACTCGTCTCCTAATGGCAACATCTACTAACTCACGTAGCTTCCCCGTCAAGGATCCTACATTCCAACTACCCACCCGAAATCTATGTTCCTCGGCTAGCTTCCTTACACTTTGCACCCGTCGAGTAAGATGCAAAGACCCTTGCTCACTTATCACTACATCCGGGCGATGATGTAGCGCGCCACTAAGGTGGTGGCAATCCGGCCCTTGCTCACTTAACACCATATCCGGGTTCCGATATGGCGCGCCACTAAGACGGTGGCGACCCGGCCCTTGCCCACTTAACACCATACCCGGGTTCCGATATGGCGCGTCGCTAAGAGGGTTACGCCCCAACGAATTTCTATTGGGTTTCATTTCCATGAGAATGGCTAAGTGTAAGTTGTTGGCTCGCCAAGCCTATCACAACCCCCTTCTCCTTTACCCGGGCTTGGGACCGGCTATGTCATTACAACATAGGCGGAGTTAAGGTGTGTTATTACTTGACCAAACTTTAATCTTCCGACAGCAGAAGCATATGGAACTGATTTTGTTTGATCGATCTCTTATTGATTCCAAAACTAATCACCTTGACTATAGAGCAGGCAAGATTTACATGCATACATTCCGTACTTCTTGAGTGAGCTTTCTAAGTATGTCTTTTGGGATAAACCCAATCCCACCTTACTTCTATCTCGGTGAATCTCAATTTCTAACGCGTAGGATGCTTCACCAAGATCTTTCATATCAAAGTTGGAGGACAAAAATTTCATAGTTTCTAATAATAGATTGACATCACTACTCGCAAGTAGTGTGTCATCTACATAAAGAACAAGGAAAATAAATTTCTCGTTCTTAAACTTAGCATATATACAGTTGTCCTCCTCATTCTTTTTAAACCCAAACATTCCTATAGTCTCATCAAACTTGATATACCATTGTCTAGAGGCATATTTAAGTCCATAGATGGACTTTCTTAATTAGCATCCCATATGTTCCTTACCCTTAATGACAAAACATTTCGGTTGTGTCATATAGATGTTCTCATATAGATCCCCATTGAGGAACACCGCTTTTACATCCATCCGATGTAATTCTAGATTATATTATGCTACTAAGGCCATAATGATTCTAAACGAAACCTTAGTAGAGGCGGATGGAAGCGTCTTATTATAATCTATGCCTCCTCTTTGAATGAAGAATTTTGCCACAAGTCTAGCCTTATATATTTTTATTTTTCCTTTGGAGTCACGCTTAATCTTGTAGACCCACTTACAACCTACTTTTTTGGCTCTATTAGGAATTTCGACTAATTCCTAGACTTTGTTGGCACTCATTGAACTAATTTTATCCTCCATGGCTTTACACCACTCGGATAATTAAGTACTTCTCATAGCTTCTTCAATTGAGGTGGAATCTCATAATCATTAGGAATAGCTGATCTTCTTACTCTTTGAGATCTTCTAATTGACATATTATCTCCTATTTGAGGCGGTTGTTGCTCCTCATCATTAGCAGCGACTAACTCTAAAGGATCAGAAAACTAAGCTGGTTCCTGCAGAACAGGAGCCTCACTTACTATTGGTGTCGCCGAGAAGGGACTAACAACAGGTGTTGAAACAACAGCAGCGGGCACTGTTGGTTCAACTATAGTAGGTATCGAGAAAAATGGTTCTTGAATCATCGGAGTGGGTGCATACACCCGCTTCTCCTCAAGATCAATTTCTCGGGTACCATACTCCCCCTGATCATGGCATCCTATAAAAAGATGGCATGCCTCATTTCTACAAACTTAGTGTGTCGGTCAGGATAGTAGAAACGATAACCTTTACTCTTTTCTGGATAGCCAGTAAAATGACAACTTACTGTCTTAGAATCTAACTTACCAATATTTAGGTTAAACAATTTTGTCTCAGCGGGACAACCCCACACATGAAAATAATTAAGAGTGAGCTTACGTCCTGTCCACAACTCATACTGTGTCTTAGGTACTGACTTACTAGGAACCCGATTAAGTACGTGAATGGCGGTTAACGCCTCTATCCATAAACCAATCGGCAAAGTAGAATAACTTAACATACTTCTTACCATATCCATTAGCTTACGAATCCAAAATGTCTAAGTGAGGAAGAATTGGTTCTTAAACAAAGCACTTAATTCCCCCCTCGAAATATGGCATAAATGTTAATGTCATAATTTCGAAGATATTTCGAGATCAATTCTTTTGCGCTTATAAAATACTAAGTCGTTATGAGAGGACATTTGATCATTGTTTACCACATTAATATCATCATGCAAGGATAACAAATATAATATGTTTTGTCGGAAGGCAAGACCCACAACCTTATTATTAAACTTAATCAAACATCTGTCATTGCCAAAATGACAAACGTATCCAGAATCATCCAAGCATGGTACAAAAATTAAATTCCTCTTTAAAGAGGATACATAAAGAACATCATTGAGCTTAAGTACAAAGTAATCCCTTAGTACTAATGGGAGATCTCCAATGGCTTCGACTTTAGCTTCATAGCCATTTGCGACTTCAATGACCCTTTTCTCTCTTCTTAGGGTCATCCTCATAGTGAAGCCCTGTAACGAATTACAAACGTGCACGGTGGCACCTGAGTCAATCCACCAAGTATATTGTGAATAATCTAAAAATAAGCATTTATCAACAAAAGTAATAAATTCATTACCATTCTTACAATACCATCTCAGAAACTCAACACAATTTTTCTGGTAATGACCTCGTTCCTTGCATAACTTGCACTGATCTTTATTAACCTTCACATCCTTTTGAGGAGGATGCTGAGGTGTCTTACCCTTACCCTTATTATTAAACTTATGTGGAGAGCGATGTGTCTTAAAAGATTGCTTAGAAAAGTTATTATCAAAATAACTCTTCTGAGCCTTACCTTTGCCCTTAACGTAGTTGGCAGAGTCATTACGCAAGGATTTAATGCGTTCTTCTTCCTGAACGCACATGGCGATAGGTTTTTCAATAGTCCATCGCTTAGGATGAGAGTTATAGTTGATGACGAATGCCTCAAATTCCTTAGGAAGTGAGGCAAAGATGAGATGCACAAGGAACTCATCCTTTAGCCCCATATCGATATGCCTCAATTTATAGGCCATGTTCGTCATCCTAAGTATGTGCTCACGCACACCGCCTCCAGTATATTTCTCAGTCACAAGCCTCTTTATCAAAGTACTTGCATAAGCTTTAGAAGAGCCAATGAACCGACTCTCCACCTTCTGGAGATATTCAGTAGTTGTGTCGCATACAGAGATTGCTCCCCGAACGGTCTCAGTAATGGAGCTCTTAATTATCATCAAACATTTCCTGTTTGACTAACTCCATTTTATACAATTTATATCGTATATGGACTTAACTTTTGTATATTCCCGCATCCTGGTGTTGAAGAAGTCAGCATCCTCTCCATCACGGACAATGAGAACCTCAAGCTCAGCAGGGTATGGAGTCGCCAGTGCAAGATCGATCTCATAACTCTGTGCCGAGGAAAATGTGGAGGAACCTCATAAGAATTGCATATATATAAGTAAATATACAATAAAATTAAATAATACAAAAACATTGTATTTTGCTTTTCGTGTTTCTTACTCCACAAAATACAACATTCAAAATCATAGCAAATTTCGTTTTTTACGTTGGTTACTGTCGAAGTGTGTAGCCGACACTTCCCCCGGGCCTGCTCTGGGCAGCCCGCGGAGGTTCTTTTTCGGAGGGGCTAGTCACTCACGGAGAGCTCACGCGTTAGGGACGATGGAGGGAGAAGCTTGACACAGAGATTTTTACGTGGTTCAGGCTGCCGGAGCGTAAAACCCTACGTCCACGGTGAGCAGAGATGCTCGTTGTATTGCTTGGTGCTCAGGAGCGAACCCTGCGTGAGAGTGGGTCAAATGTCGAACCTTTGCTAACGTTGCCTAACCGAGCCTTTTATAGTCCAAGGCTCGGGAGGCTTACAAGGTGGGCTCGGGACCTGACAGGTGGTCCCCGGGAGATTGCCTGCCATCTACCGTATCTGCAGTTACACCGGTAGTTGTCTCTGGTGAGGGCTTCCGAGTCTTCGTTCTTCCGCCCTGCCCATGCCACAAGCTAGTCATAGTAATTGATGATGGCAGGGGCGGCAGGGGATGTCTTGTCGCTGTGTTTATTGGCGTACATCCTCTGACGCGGCACGCCAGTCTTCACTGCGATGTGATTGGGCGCAACGACACCTGACAGAGGCGTGCTCCGCATCTTGGGAAGGCGCGGGTCTTGAATACCTTGTACGGGCAAGGTATGACGCGTCTTTTCTCTCGCTGCCTACCACGGGGGGGGGGGGGGGGGGCAGCGCTGCTCTGCTGGCCACGTGGCGGGCCTGGAGCTCTCCTCTCAGGAGAGGGAGGTCCGGCCCCGCTGGACACGTGGAGCCTTCGGAGGTCTCCCCGTGGAGGGGGGAGGTCCGGCTCTGCTGGCCACGTGGCGGGCCCGGAGTTCTCCTCTGAGGAGAGGGAGGTCCGGACCCGCTGGACACGTGGAGCCTTCGAAGCTCTCCCCGCGGAGGGGGGGGGGGGGTCCGGCTCTGTTGGCCATGTGGCGGGCCCGGAGCTTTCCTCTAAGGAGAGGGACGTCCGGCCCCGCTGGACACGTGGCGCCTTTGGAGCTCTCCCTGCGGAGAAGGGCGAGGTCCATAGGCAGTTTCCCCTGTGCGCGGGGGTACCCCATATTGAGGGCACCGACAGTGGCCCCCGGGCCCATCTCGGGGGAGATAACGAGCCCGAGGTGGGGCCCCCGTCTCTTCCACTCCGCGCACCTTCTCGAAGACCCGCATCGACTGTTGCCGGAGCACGAACAGTCGCGGGATCGTGGGAGCGTGTGCCCCACTTGATGGCTGCTTTTACTGCGGCGGTTCCCAAGGCTGCCACTTCTGCACATCGCAGCACCTTTTCGGGAACCGCCGAAGCATCTTGCCGGCTCGTCTCCTTATGAGACTGACTTCTTG
Organism: Neostapfia colusana; assembly: GCA_030760725.1. Lineage (NCBI taxonomy): Eukaryota > Viridiplantae > Streptophyta > Magnoliopsida > Poales > Poaceae > Neostapfia > Neostapfia colusana. The sequence continues at coordinate 17,356,344 of JASWHV010000016.1, read as the reverse complement.
GCCCACCACTTCAGCTGGATGGCTTGGGTCCACTTGTCATCGACGCTTGGTCTTGGAGCTGAAGCGGTTGTCCAAGCAGCGTATTCAAAGAGTTTTGAATCGCTTTGAATCGCGCCTGGGGAGTTTAAAAGGGGATCTCACCTGCATCGCGACTTCCCTTCGCACTTCCCTGCGCTTGAATCTTCGTTGTTTCTTCGAGCTCTTGCGCCCTTGTCTTCCCTGTTCTCGAGCTTCCATCTGCCATGGCCTCCAACTTGCCTCCGCCGCGTCTCGCTCAGTCGGCCGAGCTCGGGTCAGTGCGCAGGCTGTTGGGCTGCCACGCGGAGGAGCAGAAGCGCTGGCTCCGGCAGGGATCTCTCCCCCTGCTCCTGGAGAAGGGGGAAATAGTCTTCTCCACCGCCTACGCCATGGCGGGGTTTGTCCCGCCGATTTCTTCCTTCTTCGTGTTGCTGCTGGAGACGTACGGTCTCCAGCTCCATCACCTCTCCCCCAACTCCTTCGCGATGGCCGCCGTCTTCGTGCACTTCTACGAGATGTTCGTGGGGGTGCACGCTTCAGTGACGCTCTTCCGCTACTTCTTCATGTTGCGGACGACCGGGCGCAGCTCGAAGAATCAACTGGGGGTGTACTACTTCCAGCATCGCTGCAAGGATCCGAAGGCCTCTGGGTACCTTCTACCTTTCGGTGCGTCGAGGTGGGAAAACTGGAGGGAGAACTGGGTGATCGTGAAGACCGACGAGCATGATCGCCTGCAGCTCCCAACTGCCGGCCCGACCACCGAGCATCGCTTCTGGGAGGAGATCCCGGAGCTGGAGCCGGAGTACGCGCCGGTCTTGGAGCGGATCCGGTTCCTGGCCAACGAGGGGCTGACGTCCCTGATGGTGCTGATAGATTTCCTGTCACGCCGTATTGCGCCCTTGCAGCAATGCAACCACCCGGCGTGGTACTACACTGGCGAGCTCGACTACACCAGGCTGGAGAGGGGTCTCGGCTCCGACCCATCTGAGGAGGTGCTGTACGAGATGGTGTCCAGAGTGAGCAGTGACTTCGTCACCAGCAGCGACCTCACCTTCCCGGCCTCTGGCACTCCCCTCTTTTTGGAGCCGCAGAGGAGGGCGGAGTTGCTGCGGAAGATTCCGAACCTTGACGACATCAGGATCACCGTTCGTCAGGTTGGGGATGCCTTCCGGGGGATCTCGATCCCCGGGGTCGAGCGCTCCAGGGCGGAGCGCGAGGCGTCTACCGCTGCCCAACCCACACCGAGGGTCGACGGAGCTCAGACCGTCGACAAGGGGAAGGGAAAGGAGCCGGCCCCTTGGCAGCCAGAGAAGAAACTTGCCCGGTCCCCTCCGAGGGCATCGTTTGCGCTGAGCCAGGGGGTCGGGGTACCCTTGCGCCCATCTCCCGGAGGCGCTGGTTCGTCGGGTGGCGACCCAAAGAGACCTCGGATCTCCAGCTCTGGCGGTTCTCTTGTCGGACAGCGGCGGTCTGAGGAGCCCCGGGCGTCCCGCCTCCCTTCTTCAGGCGGAGGAGCTTCAAGGAGGGACGCCGGTGGGGCGATGCCCAGGGGTGAGCCGAGGGTTCAGGCACCACAGCCAGCGAGCGTCCCGGCTGCAGGCTCGGCAAGCAGCGGTGTCAGAAGGAGCAGCGCTGGGACTCATCCGGGGGCGCAGGTGCCCCGGGCCTCAGGGGTCGGATCGGCGAGCAGCGCTAGGGGCGCCACTGATGGGGGCCCTACTGCTCTGCCTCCTACTCCGCCAGTCCGGGTGCCTGCGGCGCAGGCGCAGGCGTCGGCGACAGGTTCTGGTGGTTCGGTCCCGGCTCGGTTAACGGGGCCCCAAGCCCGTTGGAGCGCTCACGTCTCCCGGTAAGTGCTGCTCTTTCCGGCTTTTAGAAGTAGCATTCCTTTCTCCTTTCTTAGCCTGAGAGCTTCTTATGTCGGCAGGGACTCATCGACTGCCAGGCGCGAGTCTGTTCCCCAGCCATCGCCAGCCAGCGGAGGCTCTGCGCCGCAGCGTCTGGGAGATGCGGCGGCTCCGACGGCCCCCGAGTCAGCGGGGGCTTCTTCTGTGTCGGTGGGACCATCCCCCGCGGTGGCGGAGGCAGCACCCGCTCGTCCTTCTTCGCCAACTCGGAAGTCCGGTGCTGAGGCTGGAAGGGCAGCTGCGGGTGCAGCTGCTGGCCCTCTGGCTTCCCCAGATCGGCGCCTCACCTCAGTTGCCGAGGCACCGGCACCTCCACCGGTCGTGGACGTGACGGAGGAGGTCAGGGGTGCGGCTCCGGCCTCCACTGCCCCGCTGCCCCTAGCGGATGCCTTGGGGCTTTCCCAAGCTGGCGTCCGGCAGATCCAGGCCGCCTTAGAGCGGGAGCGGGAGGTGCTGGCTGGAGAGAGAGACCGCCTTCTTTGCTGGGGGCATCTCCTGAAGCAGCAGACCCAGGAGGCTAAGGCAGAGCTCGACTGGAGGCAGTCAAGGCTTGATGCCATGGAGGCGCTGCTCGATGCTCAGGAGAGGGCCGTCGACCGCCTGGGCTCAGAGACCCCGCGGCTCCGCCAGGAGACCCGCGAAGCTCACGCCAGGGCCGAAGCGCGTTCCACTGCCGTGGAGGAGCTGCGGCTGCAGGTAGCTCGCCGTGAGTGCGCCGTCGCTTATCGGGAGCGTCCCGTGGCGGCCGAGGAGAAGAAGGTCGCCGCACGGCTGGAGGCCATCGAGGGCGAGCTGAGGGCTCGGGCCAAGGAGCTGGGGCTCCGCGAGTCGGCTGTTGCCGCGAGGGAGGAGCAAACCTCCCCGGAGTGCCAGGCGGCGCTGGATCGCGAGCTGGCGGCCCGCCAAGAGGTGGAGAAGCTCCAGGCTTCGCGGCCTGTCGAGGCCCGATGTAACACCCCAAAAATCTTGTTAAGACCCAAAATCCTGTTAAGAGATGAATTTAAAAATTTTTGGACGTGTTGCATGTTTTGCAACAATTTAAATTCAAACTGGAATTCAATTTAAACTCAAAACAGAAAAGAAATAGAAAAAGAAAAAGAAAAATGGAAAAAAACCGGCCAGTGGGCCGAAACCCGCCAGCCGGCCCATTTATTCCCGCGCCAGCCCGCAGCCGCGCGCGCCGCTTCCTCCCACTGACAGGCGGGACCCGCCAGCCCTTCTTCTACCTCGCGCCCACGCCGGGACTCTCTCACCCCGAATCCAAACCGACCCGGATTTCTGCGTATCCCAGCCGAATTTCGATCGGGGGCGACGCAAACTCGATCTAAACCAACCCGCCTCCCTTCCCCGTCTATAAAAACCCCGGCCTCGTTCTGTTTTTCCCACACGATCCACCGATTTTACTCCGGTGAGAAACCGAGCCTTCTCCGGTGAATTCTGGCCGATCTAAGCTCGGAAATTCCGATCTAACTCGCTGGTCTTGATCCACCGCCTCCGGGGAACCTTGCAGGTGCAGAAAACTCGGTGACTTGCGGTTCAAACACAGCGCCGACGAGCTTCGCCGTGGTTTCACTTCGGACCTCGTCGCCGGTCGCTTTCCAGGACCTCCGAGCTCAAGAAAACCCCCGAGGTGAGATCCCCGACCTCCCCTCTACCGATCTATGCCATAAAATTCCAGTTTTAGGAAGAATTTACGAAGATCCGAAGCTCTCCGGCGAGATCGCCGCCTCCCACCGCCGGGCAGCGCCGCCCGCGCTCGATCAGAGCGACGTGGCCGCTTGTGCGCCGTCTATTTTAAATCGCACGGTAGAATTTAAATCCCTGCGTACCGGTTCGACGTTATAATCTCAGCCGTCAGTTTTAAATCGGACGGTCCACGTCAGCCCCGCGTTATAAAGGTCAGGAATCTTACGCGCTACCCCCTGGGGTTCTCGGAAAATACGAGCTAGCCCCGGAAACTTCTGATCTAGCCCCTAGAGCTTCAGAAATTCATGTAAATTCAATTAAAAATCAGTTTTAGCCCCTGGACTTAATAAAAACTAGCAAAACCCCTCTGTTATGCATAGTTAGGCCCCTGGAAATTCTTAAAATAATATAATAGACCCTGTAGTGGGGTGAGTTTACATTTTTAACCCTATATGATATTAAGTCTAGTAATTTGAATATGTAATTAGTATTTAAAATTCAAAAGATAGGACAAACACATTGTAAATTCAAATTTGAACTCTCTTAGCACTTGGAAAACTTTGGAGTGAGTTAAAAATAAATTTTAAATTGAAATGAATCTGTCTAATTGATTATTCACATTTATTAGTTATAGGGACACATTTTTAGGTCAGAAAATAATTCTGAAAATTGGTAAAATAAATGTAAATTAGTTCACATCAGAGGAGAAGTTCAAAAATATGTTATCTAATATTTTAGGTCAGAACCTATTCTGTTTAGACGACGTGTCTTATTATTTTCATAATAAACTTCACAATTAGGTATAGAAAATAAATCTTAAAATATAGGAAAGTAGGTGTGCATAACTATAAAAGGATAAATGAAGCCTCCAAATCCAAAGATTTCAGTTTAGGGTTTTGTAGAAGGTCTGAAAACCCATTTGCAGTAGGAAAATACCTTCCATGCATACTTGGTAGCTAAGATGTGTATCAATTGAATATAAAGAATTTGTTCAAATGGGAAACTCATATATAGTGTGCAAACATAAATCTGAATACAAAAGTTAGAAAACATATGAACATGTTTAAAAGTGCATGTAAGCTAAAAATCAACACACATAGAGTAACCACAACACATAGAAATATGAATGACTTTCATAAATGAATGAGTGGTTTGTATGAAGTGAAAGTGTGAACTATGTCTTATGGATTGTGTTTTCTTTTGCTATGTGTATTGGAATGAGTAGAACCTGCCCCAGAGCAAGTTCTCCCCTTCCAAGACCAAGACTTTCAATTCTCAGAGCAGCAAGAAGGCAAGTGTCCTTGACCACTTTGATCCTATACTAGGATGTGTAGATAGAATTATTTGCATTGTCAATTGAAATATGAAGCCCATGCTAGGAAGTTTCCCTAGAATTGCATTACCTTGTTTCCTTGTAGCTTGGGTTGGGATTTACTTTATCATGTCATTTATTATTTTATGCCTAGCCATGCTTAGAATGTGATATTTGGGATATGAGATCATCAGTTTACTTTATCATACTCTTGAATGAGATATTGTGAGTCATGTAGAGGTAGGGATCAAGGCAAGTTGGATGTTTTGGTTGTGTGCTGGGTGCACAAGACTCGGGTTTGTGTTTAGTACTTTTCTGGATCCTAAGGACCGGTTCATGGAGCATGTAACCTGGCTTTACCGTGCCAACCACATGCTGAGATGGGGCAGCTTGGCCAATTAATTAGGTGTATCCCCGGTGTAGTATGGGTATGTTGGATGGTGCGGGGAATAGGTGTCAGCTGGACTACCATATGAACCGCAAGGCTCAAGAGGGGGCCACTGCAGCAGGGTTGGAGCCTCTTGTATGCTGTTAGGGGTGAAACCTCAGTGGGCCCACGCTCGTCGGGAATCCCTTTGTAAAGGCTTCATAGTGATCTCCTGGCTACACACCTGGGAAGTGTGAATGTGGTTCGTAGCCACTGGCATAATGGAGGTTCTTTTAGTCCACCCGGCAATGGGGGATGAAATCACTACATGTGAGTACAGTGGTGCAAACTCTGCAGAGTCAAAACTGTCATGACAGCCGTGCTCACGGTCAAGAGCGGCTTAGACTTATTCATGATTAGAGGATTGATGGTTTTGGAAGTTGTGGATGTTAAGCGGGGAGCTTAACATTGGAAATGATGTTATGATTATTTGATTATGATGATGGGATGGGAGTTTGGGACCATTTCACTTGTGTAGTAATGTAGGTGCTTAATAAGCTAAGGTGATAGGTATTAATTGCGTAGTGCTTTAACCATGAGTTCAACCTCCCCTTGTTCTAGCCATGCATGATATAATTTTCCCACACTTGCTGAGTACCATTGGTACTCAACCTTGCATATTTTGTTGGTTTATATTGCTGCTCAGGTCAAGATACTGAGGTGGTGTATAATGACCAAGACTTTGGACCCGAAGAAGGTTTCTAGGTTCATGGAGACCCCCGGGCAACGCCTGTAACGGAGCCATCAAGAATAATTTTCCGCTGCTAGTTTATTTACTTGTGATGAACTTATTATTGTCCATCGAGACATTTGCTATGTAAGACTTATTTATATTCAACACCTGGCTTGTAATAAATGATGCTTCACTATTTGCCATCACATGTATGAGAAAATGATCCTGGCATACATGTGATATTCACTTGGTTGTTCTTCGGAAAAAACGGGTGTGACAGAAGTGGTATCAGATCTAAGGTTGCCCGTAGGAACGTGGACCTAGGTAGAAATGGACGTATTTAAGGGCCTTATTTTCTTAAAAACTATTTTTACAAGGTGTGTGTTGAAAAGTGTTATTTAATGAGTCACTTTCTTCATCTTACCCCAATTTTCATTCAAAATAGGATTTTTGTTTAAGAGTTTATCTAACCTAAGTTTAAATTCTTTTTGTTTTAGATGGTTCGCATGATTCGCACCGCTCGCAAGTCCACAGGAGGGAGAGTTCCCGTAGTTGCCCTTGCTCAAAGAGAGGAGAGCCGTCCGGTGACGTACCTTTCCTACGGATTGGCAGTAGAAGGCTTGTTGCGCCGTCTTTGACATATGCTCGAAGCCGCCGGCAATACGGGCAAGCTAATCATCCACTATAACTCCACCAGGACCATCCGTGAGAAGAGGGAAGAATGGAGTTCAGAGATGAGGATTATACACGAAAATCAGCTGCTTAAGATCCACCGCTCTCCAGCCTGTAGAGCGACACAGGTCGATGCGGAGAAGGATGTCACCTGGGAGGCCATCACCTACCAGAGTCACATCTATCATCGCCACCTGGACATGACTGAGTATATGTATGTCCTCCAGCGTGAGAGTGGTACCACGGAGTACAAGTACCCGCCAGTGCAGCAAGTGACTTCCCATGAGCACATGGACTTGTGCTTGGAGGATGCTGCTATGCTCAGCACTCGACTGCAGGAGTGTCAGCAAGAACTTCAGGATGTTCGGGACACCCTGAAGGAAACGGAGGCCTTGCTGCGAGCCTGCTTGAGGGCGAGAGAAAGAGGAGATGGGAATGAACTGTGTGTCACCATGAATGATACATGGACTCCTGACTCCCCAGATCGCCGAGCGATCAGGCGTCGTCGCACTTCTCCACCAGCAGCCTCCCCACCCAAAGCGGAGTCAGAAGGCAGCCGCAATAATGAGGAAGATCCCGAGGAGCCAGCTCAGTGATACGAGTAGTGTAGAGTCCTTCCCTTAGTTTAGCAGGATGTCGAATAGTCGAGTCGTTACCTTAGTTAATGGTGTGTTAATGCTTGGTGTGTGACGTGAGTTGTGGAAGCCATGGGCGTTTGTCCACAACCTCGTCTTCAGGTTGTTTTGCTTGGGTGTGTGAACCCATATGAATTAAGAGTGCATTTATGTTCACGTAAGACATGAAATCTTTAGAAAATATAAATGAAATAAGTTCTAAAAATCTTAAAGTTTAAACAAGCAAAAACTGATGAGTTAATACGTAATGCTTTAAATTAACATCTGGTTAATCATGATAGATGGCCAGAAGAGGAAAGGGCCGTGCTGCCAACCCTGCCAACAACAACGATGAGGCAGGCAACCCTCATCTTTCTGGAGGCCAAGATAGGGGTGGTCGCCGTGAAGGAGTTGATCCCATCCATCAAATGCTTGAGAATCAAAATCAGCTCATCCAGAACCTGACTCAAGTGGTGGCCAACTTGCACCAAGCTCCACCTCCACAAGCTGCACCACGCCAACCAAGGTTGAGTGAGTTTCTAGGAACTCAACCTCCAAAGTTTGCAAGTGCTGCTGAACCCCTGGAGGCAGATGATTGGCTAAAGACCATTGAGAGCAAGATGAGGATTATACAATGCCAAGGGTATGAGAGGGTGCTGTTTGCCTCTCACCAATTGCATGGACCTGCTGCTGATTGGTGGACCGCTTACGTGGCCGCCCATCATGACCCTGAGAATATCACTTGGGAAGAGTTCAAGCGTAGCTTCCGCAACCATTACATACCCAGGGGTGAACTCAAAAACAAGAGGAAGGAGTTCTTGGGATTGCAGCAAGGAAACATGACCGTGAGGGAATATCTCACTAAATTCACTCAACTCTCCCGTTATGCCCCACGGGACATAGAGACTGATGAGCAGAAACAGGATTGTTTCGTGGAAGGACTTACCGCAGAAATGTAGTGTGCAATGTCCTCCAACGAGTATGAAAGCTTCCAAAAGATGGTGGACAGAGCATTTGTTGTAGAAAGGAAGTTGAAGGCCTTGGAAAATGAAAACAAGAGGAAGGCCGGGTGGTCGCACCAAGCCTCGGGTAGCAACACCCGCCCACGTCTGATGCAGCAACCCGCAGGGCAGACAAGCCGTGCTGCGGTACCCTACTCAGCACCGAGAGGGTACAACCCGAACTTCAGGCCTCCGGCAGCATCAGCACCACCACAACGTCAGTTTGTGCAGCAGCCTCGCCCTACATATCAACCTCGACCAGCAGTACAAGGACCCCCAAACCAACCCCAAGACAACAAAGGTCAGGCAACTAAGGTTGGGGTGCAATGTTTTAACTGTGGTGAAGTGGGGCACTACGCCCATAAGTGCCCAAAGAAGAAGCCCATGCAGCCGCAACAGCAGAATGTAATGCGAGGACGGGTGAACCACGTCACCATGGAGGAGGCGCAAGAGGCACCCGACGTGGTAGTTGGTAAGTTTCCTGCCAATTTACACATTGCAACCCTGCTGTTTGATTCTGGTGTTACCCACTCGTTCATTGCCCAAGGGTTTGTTAAGAAGCATGACCTAGCAACAACACAAATGAACCATATGCTAGCAGTAAACTCTCCAGGTGGAGAAATAAGGACAAGACACGTGTGTCCCAAGGTGAATCTAGACATTAATGGGGTGGTATTCACTGCCAACCTCATAGTGATAGATTCACAAGGGATAGATATTATTTTGGGCATGGATTGGTTGACCAAACATAAGGGAATCATCCATTGTTCGACCAGAACGGTGGAACTAACTCACCCTAGTGGCACAAGAGTAAAGTTCATTACAATACAAGAGACTAGGAGGGACATTAAATTAAATCAAGTTGATGTGAAAGTGGAGGAGATCAGGATTATCAGGGAATACCCAGACGTTTTTCCGGAGGAGTTGCCAGGTATGACTCCCGATCGTGAAGTGGAATTCGCGATTGAGCTAGTGCCTTCCGATATACAAGAGACCTTATCGGATGGACTCCAAGCAGCTGGGAGAACTCAAGGATCATTTAAGAGAATTGACGGAGAAGGGGTACATTCGTCCTAGTTCCTCACCATGGGGAGCTACAGTGATATTTGTGCCGAAGAAGGACGGAACCCAAAGGTTATGCGTAGACTACCGTGCCTTTAATGAGGTAACCATCAAGAACAAGTACCCATTACCCCGCATTGAAGACTTGTTCGATCAGTTGAGGGGAGCTTGTGTGTTCTCGAAAATTGATCTCAGGTCGGGATACCACCAACTTAAGATAAGGCAAACTGATATTCCAAAGACAGCTTTCGTATCTCGGTACGGACTGTATGAATACACTGTCATGCCTTTCGGGCTAACTAATGCCCCGGCATACTTCATGTATCTCATGAACAAGGTATTTATGGAATATCTGGACAAATTTGTGGTGGTTTTCATAGATGACATTCTTGTCTTCTCCAAAGATGAAGAAGAACATGAGAAACATCTAAGGTTGGTGTTGCAGAAGCTGAGAGAACACCAACTGTATGCCAAGTTGAGCAAGTGTGAGTTTTGGCTGAAGAGAGTTCCCTTCTTAGGACATATAATCTCGGAGGGAGGAAACTCCGTAGATGCCGCCAAGATCGAGGATATACAGAAGTGGAATACCCCTGAGAATGAAGCTTCTTGGGATTGGCTGGATACTATCGATGGTTTATTGAGGGATTCTCTAAGATCTCGAGACCCCTTACCAAACTGTTGGAGAAAGGAATCACATTCACATGGACGCCGCAGTGCGAGACGAGTTTTCTGGAGCTAAAGAAAAGATTGACAACAGCCCCAGTGCTAGTTATGCCAGATATGCAGAAGAACTTTTTGGTGTACTGCGATGCCTTTGGAAACGGGTTGGGATGTGTTCTCATGCAAGAAGGGCATGTCGTGGCTTATGCATCCCGGCAGCTCCGGAAACACGAGAAGAACTATCCTACACATGACTTAGAACTAGCCGCAGTGGTACACGTGTTGAAAACTTGGTGGCACTACTTGATGGGGAAGAGGACAGAGATATATACGGATCATAAGAGCTTAAAGTACATTTTCACACAGCCAGATCTCAACCTCAAACAAAGGAGATGGTTAGAGCTAATCAATGACTTTGATGTGGGCATCAACTATCATCCTGGGAAAGCGAACGTCGTGGCAGATGCTTTAAATCAGAAAGTGCAGGTCAACAGGTTGAGCTTGAAGGACATGCCTGCAGAATTGAAGGACGATGTTATAAGACTCAATCTATGCCTGGTGAATAGTGGTGAAGCCATCGCCATGGAAGTGGACTCCACACTAGAACAAGACATACGCGATGATCAAAAGAATGACGAGAAGATACAAGAAATCAAACAACTCATCAAGAAAAATAAAGCCCCTGGTTTCAGAGAGGATGAACAAGGAACGGTGTGGCACGGGAAAAGAATCTGTGTGCCAGAAGTAAAGGAGATCCGTGAATTGATTTTGAAGGAGGCTCATGATTCTGACTATTCCATTCATCCTGGGAGTACGAAGATGTACCAGGACCTCAAGAGCAGGTATTGGTGGTATGGCATGAAACGAGATGTCGCGGAACATGTTGCCCTATGTGACACATGTCAGTTGGTGAAAGCAGAACATCAACGACCCGCGGGATTATTGCAACCACTCAAAGTGCCTGAATGGAAATGGGAAGAAATCGGTATGGATTTCATAGTGGGATTGCCTAGGACCCAATCAGGATATGATTCAATATGGGTCATCATCGACAGGCTAACCAAGGTGGCTCATTTCATCCCCATGAAAGAAAGCTACAGCGGATCCAAATTGGCAGAATTGTACATGTCAAGGATCGTGTGTTACCATGGAGTGCCAAAGAAGATTGTGTCGGATCGAGGGACACAGTTCACCTCCAGGTTCTGGCAGAAGTTACATAAAACCATGGGAACCCATCTGAATTTCAGCTCTGCCTATCATCCCCAAACTGACGGACAGACAGAGAGAACCAATCAGATCCTTGAAGATATGCTGAGGGCATGTGCACTCAAAAACAATAGGAGTTGGGACAAGAACTTACCGTATGCGGAGTTTTCCTATAACAACAGCTATCAAGCTAGTATGAAGATGTCACCGTTTGAAGCCTTGTACGGGAGGAAGTGCAGAACTCCCCTATTTTGGAACCAAACGGGGGAAAGTAAAGTGTTTGGTCCAGAAGTACTACAAGAAGCCGAGGCGAAAGTGAGGAAAATTCGCAACAATTTGAGGATAGCACAGACACGCCAAAAGAGCTATGCCGATGTACGAAGAAGAGAGCTCGTTTTCAACGTGGGAGACTATGTCTATCTCAAGGTGTCCCCTATCAGAGGACTTCGTCGGTTCAAGGTGAAAGGGAAGTTGTCACCTCGATACATCGGACCCTTTCAAGTTCTGGAAAGGAAAGGCGAAGTGGCGTATCAACTAGAGTTACCGGCTCGTCTATCGGATGTGCACGATGTATTCCATGTGTCACAACTCAAGAAATGCCTGAGGACGCCTGAATAGGTGTTACCCATGAATGAAGTGGACGTAGCTGAGGATTTGTCTTATGTCGAGCAACCATACAAGATTTTGGAGACAATGGAACGCCTCACCAGAAATAAAAGAATCCGGATGTGCAAGGTGCAGTGGAAGCATCACTCAGAAGAGGAAGCCACCTGGGAGCGGGAAGATGAACTCAAGGCACAATTTCCGGAATTGTTTTCTTAGAACACCAGTCTCGAGAACGAGATTTCTTTTAAGGGGGGTAGAGCTGTAACACCCCAAAAATCTTATTAAGACCCAAAATCCTATTAAGAGGTGAATTTAAAAATTTTTTGGACGTGTTGCATGTTTTGCAACAATATAAATTCAAACTGGAATTCAATTTAAACTCAAAACAGAAAAGAAATAGAAAAATAAAAAGGAAAATGGAAAAAAACCGGCCAGTGGGCCGAAACCCACCAGCCTGCCCATTTATTCCCGCGCCAGCCCGCAGCCGCGCGCGCCGCTTTCTCCCACTGACAGGCGGGACCCGCCAGCCCTTCTTCTACCTCGCGCCCGCGTCGGGACTCTCTCACCCCGAATCCAAACCAACCCGGATTTCTGCGTATCCCAGCCGAATTTTGATCGGGGGCGACGCAAACTCGATCTAAACCAACCCGCCGCCCTTCCCCGTCTATAAAAACCCCGGCCTCGTTCTGTTTTTCCCACGCGATCCGCCGATTTTACTCCGGTGAGAAACCGAGCCTTCTCCGGCGAATTCTGGCCGATCTAAGCTCGGAAATTCCGATCTAACTCGCTGGTCTTGATCCACCGCCTCCGGGGAACCTTGCAGGTGCAGAAAACTCGGTGACTTGCGATTCAAACACAGCGCCGACGAGCTTCGCCGTGGTTTCACTTCGGACCTCGTCGCCGGTCACTTTCCAGGACCTCCGAGCTCAAGAAAACCCCTGAGGTGAGATCCCCGACCTCCCCTCTACCGATCTATGCCATAAAATCCCAGTTTTAGGAAGAATTTACGAAGATCCGAAGCTCTCCTGCGAGATCGCCGCCTCCCGCCGCCGGGCAGCGCCGCCCGCGCTCGATCAGAGCGACATGGCCGCTTGTGCGCCGTCTATTTTAAATCGCACGGTAGAATTTAAATCCCTGCGTACCGGTTCAATTCGACGTTATAATCCCAGCCGTCAGTTTTAAATCGGACGGTCCATGTCAGCCCCGCGTTATAAAGGCCGGGAATCTTACGTGCTACCCCCTGGGGTTCTCAGAAAATACGAGCTAGCCCCGGAAACTTCTGATCTAGCCCCTGGAGCTTCAGAAATTCTTGTAAATTCAATTAAAAATCAGTTTTAGCCCCTGGACTTAATAAAAACTAGCAAAACCCCTCTGTTATGCATAGTTAGGCCCCTGGAAATTCTTAAAATAATATAATAGACCCTGTAGTGGGGTGAGTTTACATTTTTAACCCTATATGATATTAAGTCTAGTAATTTGAATATGTGATTAGTATTTAAAATTCAAAAGATAGGACAAACACATTGTAAATTCAAATTTGAACTCTCTTAGCACTTGGAAAACTTTGGAGTAAGTTAAAAATAAATTTTAAGTTGAAATGAATCTGTCTAATTGATTATTCACATTTATTAGTTATAGGGACACATTTTTAGGTTAGAAAATAATTCTGAAAATTGGTAAAATAAATGTAAATTAGTTCACATCAGAGGAGAAGTTCAAAAATATGTTATCTAATATTTTAGGTCAGAACCTATTCTGTTTAGATGATGTGTCTTATTATTTTCATAATAAACTTCACAATTAGGTATAGAAAATAAATCTTAAAATATAGGAAAGTAGGTATGCATAACTATAAAAGGATAAATGAAGTCTCCAAATCCAAAGATTTCAGTTTAGGGTTTGGTAGAAGGTCTGAAAACCCATTTGCAGTAGGAAAATACCTTCCATGCATACTTGGTAGCTAAGATGTGCATCAATTAAATATAAAGAATTTGTTCAAATGGGAAACTCATGTATAGTGTGCAAACATAAATCTGAATACAAAAGTTAGAAAACATATGAACATGTTTAAAAGTGCATGTAAGCTAAAAATCAACACACATATAGTGACCACAACACATAGAAATATGAATGACTTTCATAAATGAATGAGTGGTTTGTATGAAGTGAAAGTGTGAACTATGCCTTATGGATTGTGTTTTCTTTTGCTATGTGTATTGGCATGAGTAGAACCTGCCCCAGGGCAAGTTCTCCCCTTCCAAGACCAAGACTTTCAATTCTCAGAGCAGCAAGAAGGCAAGTGTCCTTGACCACTTTGATCCTATACTAGGATGTGTAGATAGAATTATTTGCATTGTCAATTGAAATATGAAGCCCATGCTAGGAAGTTTCCCTAGAATTGCATTACCTTGTTTCCTTGTAGCTTGGGTTGGGATTTACTTTATCATGTCATTTATTCTTATATGCCTAGCCATGCTTAGAATGGGATATTTGGGATATGAGATCATCAATTTACTTTATCATACTCTTGAATGAGATATTGTGAGTCATGTAGAGGTAGGGATCAAGGCAAGTTGGATGTTTTGGTTGTGTGCTGGGTGCACGAGACTCGGGTTTGTGTTTAGTACTTGCCTGGATCCTAAGGACCGGTTCATGGAGCATGTAACCTGGCTTTACCGTGCCAACCACATGCTGAGATGGGGCAGCTTGGCCAATTAATTAGGTGTATCCCCGACGTAGTATGGGTGTGTTGGATGGTGCGGGGAATAGGTGTCAGCTGGACTACCATATGAACCGCAAGGCTCAAGAGGGGGCCACTGCAGCGGGGTTGGAGCCTCTTGTATGCTGTTAGGGGTGAAACCTCAGTGGGCCCACGCTCGTCGGGAATCCCTTTGTAAAGGCTTCGTAGTGATCTCCTGGCTACACACCTGCGAAGTGTGAATGTGGTTTGTAGCCACTGGCATAATGGAGGTTCTTTTAGTCCACCCGGCAACGGGGGATGAAATCACTACATGTGGGTACAGTGGTGCAAACTCTGCAGAGTCAAACTGTCATGACAGCCGTGCTCATGGTCAAGAGCGGCTTGGACTTATTCATGATTAGAGGATTGATGGTTTTGGAAGTTGTGGATGTTAAGCGGGGAGCTTAATATTGGAAATGATGTTATGATTATTTGATTATGATGATGGGATGGGAGTTTGGGACCATTTCACCTGTGTAGTAATGTAGGTGCTTAATAAGCTAAGGTGATAGGTATTAATTGCGTAGTGCTTTAACCATGAGTTCAACCTCCCCTTGTTCTAGCCATGCATGATATAATTTTCCCACACTTGCTGAGTACCATCGGTACTCAACCTTGCATATTTTGTTGGTTTATATTGCTGCTCAGGTCAAGATACTAAGGTGGTGTATAATGACTAAGACTTTGGACCCGAAGAAGGTTTCTGGGTTCATGGAGACCCCCGGGCAACGCCTGTAACGGAGCCCACAAGAATAATTTTCCGCTGCTAGTTTATTTACTTGTGATGAACTTATTATTGTCCATCGAGACATTTGCTATGTAAGACTTATTTATATTCGACACCTGGCTTGTAATAAATGATGCTTCACTATTTGTCATCACATGTATGAGAAAATGATCCTGGCATACATGTGATATTCACTTGGTTGTTCTTCGGAAAAACCGGGTGTGACACCCGAGCAGTCTGGAGCTTTTTCGCTGAGACGGGGTCCGCCCTAGTTCCCCTCGGTTTCAGCCCGGTGCGGACGGAGGCTCCAGCGCAGGAGGTGTCTGAGGCAATCCCGGCGCTTGAGTCCATCGGTGCCAAGCTGGGCAGGCTCGAAGCGGTGGTCGCTGATGAGCTTGAGGTGGAGGGACGAGGCCCGGCAAAGGAGGTCGCCACGCACGTGCTGGCATGCTTCAGGAGCCAAGACCCTTCCTTCTCTCTGGAGCTGGTGCGACTAGGCCCCGTCGTCGAGCGGGAGGAAGCTGCTCGGGCCGAAGTCGGGGACATGGCCGCCCTCGTTGCCTCTAGGTTCCAGCGGGAGTTCGGGGACTCTTAGGCAGTCACCCCTGCGGCCAGAAGGCCCTGTATCTCTTCTTTTTTGCTTTTGTTGAGTCTGTAGTCCAGCTCATGGAGCTTTGAATGAATGAACAGGCTCTTTGTTTTTTGTGTCCGTGCTTATCTTCTTCTTGGCCTGGCCGAGTCCTTAGCTCCGCAAGGACCTCAGAGGTCTTCACCAATCTTGAAGTCTTGCACACACACCTTCCTCGGGTCCTTATTGTGTTAAGGGCCCAAGGAGTCTTCGGAGATCGCCCCGTGAGAACGGGGAGGTCCAGATCTGCGGCCACGTGCCGGGCCCGGAGCTCTCCTCTGAGAAGATGGAGGTCCGACCCCGCGGGACACGTGGGGCCATCGGAGCTCACCCCTGCGGAGGGGGCGAGGCCCGGCTCTGCTGGCCACGTGGCGGGCCTGGAGCTACCCTCTGAGGAGAGGGGGGCTCCGGCCCCGCCGGACACGTGGGGCCTTCGGAACCAGGCCCTGCGGAGGGGGCGAGGTCCGGATCCTCCGGTCTTGCGTTGGAGCTCCGGTCTTTCCTTGCGCGGTCCCCGTAGTGGCCCCCTGGTAGGTGTGGCCAATTGTTTAGGCGCACCTACCATACTCCTGCGGGGGAGCTAAGGCCGGGAGGTCCTGCACACAAGTAAGGGAAACGTAATTCTCCTTGGGGCTCTCCCTTCCCTATCTCATAGTCTTATTTGGCTTACGATCCTGATCCGGTGTACGGGGCTTGGGTAATTCAGTGCACGAAGCGCCGGGGGCTCGGCTCCCTCCGAGGTCAGGGTACGGCCGTCTAGCCCCTAGTACCGGACCGTGATGCCGGGGAGGCAGAGTGTACAGGATTTCAGTACGAAACCAGGCAAAGCAGCTGTACTCCACTGGACCCTCGAAGGACAGGGTGCGCATACTTTGGGTCGGAACCAAGCAAAGCAGGCTACACACCCTGGACCCCTCATGCACAACGCAGGCTTTCCCTAGAGGAGACCAACTGGCACCGCAACACCTGACTAGGGGAGGCCCGAAAGGCCCCCTGGCCATCGGCAGGTACCTCAAGCGCGACCGTCTTCGGTAGGATAGCAAATGTCGACTAGGGGTGAGAATGGGAAAAGGGAGGTGAGTGCATGGTGAGCATACACAGAAAGTGCGGTCATAAAAATTAATACGTAATTTAAATGAGCACAAGGGAAGAACAAAGCATGACATGTTTCTTTCTATATAAATATCCATAGGAGGAAGGCAGGCTAAACATGGAGGCAACAACCTGCCCCATTAAGAAGGGAAGCAAGACTCTACGCGCTTAGGGTCGGAACCAGGCCAAGCTGAACGTAGTCCTAGACCGTCCCCTGAAACTTAGCTGCTCCGAGCGCTGTTCCTGGACTCTATGGAATCTATTACAGAAAGAAAAGATTGTCCTACTATTGCTCTAGGGATAGAACTTACGAAGGTGTTCTATGTTCCAAGGGTTCGGGAGCGGATCCCCATCCTCGGTGGAAAGGCGTACGCACCTGGGGCGGCAAACTCTCGTGACTTGGAAGGGACCTTCCCAGCTGGGGGAGAGTTTGTCGGTCCCTTCGTGAGAAAGTATGCGCCGCAACACCAGGTCGCCTTCTTGCAGCTCCCGAACACGCACAAATCTTTGGTGGTAGCACCGGAGCGTTTGCCGGTACCGTGCGTTGCGGAGTGCTGCATGTAATGGAGCCTCGTCGACGAGGTCGATGTCTTCACGCCGGAGGTTGTCCTGCACGGCTTCGTCGTAAGCTCGGACACGGAGAGACCCCATGGTGATCTCTGGGGGAAGCACAGCTTTGGCCCCGTACACCATGAAGAAGGGTGTCTCTCCGGTGGCCCGACTCTAGGATGTCCGGTTAGCCCACAGTGTGCTCGGAAGCTCGTCCACCCACTTGGCGCCATGTTTCTTCAAGCCAGCATAGGTGCGAGTCTTGAGGCCCCGAAGAATCTCAGCATTGGCCCTCTCGACTTGACCATTGCTCTTTGGGTAAGCAACGGAGGCATAGCACACCTGGATGCCGAGGTCTTCGCAGTAGTCTTGGAACACTGCGCTGGTGAACTGGGTCCCGTTGTCGGTGATGATTCTGTTCGGGACCCAAATCTGCAGACGATCGACTTGATGAACTTTACTGCGGATTGCTTATTGATGGTGACGACAGGTGTAGCTTCCGGCCACTTGGTGAACTTGTCGATGGCGACGTAGAGGTACCGGAATCCCCTGACGGCTTTGTAGAATGGTCCCAGGATGTCCAACCCTAATATGGCGAACGGCCACGAGGGCGGGATCATCTGAACCGCCTGAGCCGGTGTGTGGATCTGCTTGGCGTGGAACTGGCACGCCTTGCAGCTCTCGACCAGCTTGACGGCATCCTGGAGTGCTGTCGGCCAGTAGAATCCATGCCGGAAGGCTTTACCGATGAGCGTGCGTGTGGAAGAGTGACTCCCACATTCGCCTCCATGGATCTCAGCGAGCAAGTCGCAGCCTTCCCTCTGGGTTATGCACCGCAATAGGACGTGGTTGGTGCCACGCCGGTAGAGATCCCCTTCTACCAGCGCGTACCTTTTAGCCATGCGCACGATCCGTTCAGCGGATACACGTTCATCAAGGATGATGTTGTCTTTCAAGTAGTCCCGGATCTCCGTGATCCATGCATCGGGTCTGACTTGAGCTTCTGGATCTTGAGCGCTGGGTTGCACGGAGTCCCCAGTGACGCTTACGATCCTTGGTGGCGTCCATGGCTGCAGGGCCGCCGGGACCACCAGCTTCGAGGTGCTGGTCCAGCCCCCTTCGCTCGGCTTGGCGGGCCGGGCTGTGGGCCGCAGCAACGTCCTCTCGAAGACTCCTTCGGGCACAGGGGCTCCGGTGGAGGCCTTCGTTGAAAGGTCGTCAGCTGCGGCATTGCCAGCGCGCGGTACGTGGCGCAGGTCCAAGGCGAGGAAGTCTTTCTCCAACATCTGCACGTGGAGCAGATAAGCAGCTAGCTGCGGGTCATTGCAGGAGCATTCGCCCTTAACTTGCTTGATAACCAGCTGGGAGTCGCCCTGTGCCAACAACTGGTGAGCGCCCAGAAACAGGGCTGTCTGTAGGCCAAAGATGAGTGCTTCATACTCTGCCATGTGTTGGTTGCCTTGAAATTGAGACGCACCATGTACCCAAACTGCTCCCCCGATGGCATGAGAAGCAGTACGCCGGCACCGGCCCCCTGCTTTCGCGAGGAGCCGTCGAAGAAGAGCGTCCAGTGGGGCCAGGTGAAGACCGGAGCTCGGTACTTTGGTTCACCGTCTTCGTGGCCCCCTGGGTCAGCCTTCGTTGGTGTCCACTCTGCCACGAAGTCAGCCAGCACTTGGCTTTTGACTGCATGGCGAGGAAGGAAGTCCAGCTCAAACTCCGCCAGCTCCGCTGCCCATTTAGCGACGTTGCCAGTCGCATGGGGACTGTGAAGGATCATCTTCAGCGGATAGGAGGTGACTACCGAGACCCGGTGGGCCTGAAAGTAGTGGCGGAGCTTCCTGGACGCCACGAGCACTGCATACAGCAGCTTGTGGACCTCCAGGTACCTTGTCTTGGCGTCGTGGAGGACTTCGCTGATGTAGTAGATAGGCTTCTGGACGGTTTGGACCCTCTCTCTTAGGTCAGAGAGGTCTTCATCCACGGGCGCTGGCCTGCCGGAGGTGAGTGGGTCCAGGGGGGCTTCTGTGAGTTGGAACTCGAAGGCTCCTAAGCCACCTTGGCCCTCCGGGAGGTCCCGCTGGTTTTCCGGGAGCTCCGGGAGGTCCCGTTGGATCTCCGGGTGGTCCCGTTGGACCCCCGGGAGGTTGTCTTGGATGTCCGGGAGGCCGCCCTGGACCTCCGGAAGGTTGTCTTGGAGGTCCGGGAGGCCGTCTTGGACCTCCAGGGTTTCCTGGCGTCTATCTCCTGCTATCGGAGCAGGCTGTGATGACGAGAGGTCCGTTCGCTCTGCGACGAGGACCATACTCACCACTTCAGTTGTCGCCGCGATGTAGAGCAACAGATGCTCTCCGGGCTCCGGGGCTACCATGATAGGTAGGGTCGTCAGGAGTCGCTTCAACTCCTGGAAAGCTTCTTCTGCTTCGTCAGTCCAGGCAAATGGACCGGACCTGCGCAGGAGCTTAAAGAAGGGGAGTGCCTGCTCTGCTAGTCTCGGTAAAAACCGACTCAGCGCGGCTAGGCATCCCGTGAGTTTCTGGACTTCTTTGACGCGGGCAGGAGGCCGCATCAAGTCAATGGCCTTGATCTTCTCTGGGTTGGCCTCAATTCCCCGGTGCGAGACCAGGACTCCTAAGAGTTTCCCAGAGGATAGACCGAACACACATTTGTCGGGGTTCAGCTTGGTGTGCGTGGAGCGCAATTTGTCAAAGACTAAGGCTAGGTTATCTAACAAGGATGAACTCTGCCTGACCTTGACAACGATGTCATCGACATACACCTCAACTAAGTAGGTGGGGAGAGCATTCTTTAGGCCATAAAGCATAGAGACATAACAATACAGGCCATCTACTGTGATGAAGGAGGTGTGCTCTTCATCTTCTCTAGACATGGGGATCTGATGGAAACCCGAGTAGGCGTCTAGGAAGCACAGCATATCGCAGCCTGATGTCGAGTCTACTATTTGATCTATTCTGGGGAGAGGGAATGGATCTTTGGTACATGCCTTATTGAGACTGGTGTAGTCGATGCACATCCGGAGCTTCCCACCGGCCTTCGGGACAACGACAGGGTTCGCCAGCCACCGGGGGTGGTGGACGTCCCGTATGAAGCCAGCATCTAGCAGCTTCTTGATCTCTTCTCGGATGAAGTTCTAGCGCTCGATGGACTGCTTGTGAGGCTTCTGTTGGACTGGCCGGGCTTCGGGGAAGATCTTCAAGTGGTGCTCAATCACCTCCCTAGGGATCCCCGGCATCTGCAACGGCTGCCATGCAAACACGTCGACGTTGTGCCGGAGGAAGGTGATGAGCGCGCCTTCCTATTTACTACCCAGGCCCCCGGCTACCCGGGTGGTCTGGGCAGCGTCGGCGCTGACTTGGACGACCTTCAGGGGGACGTCGCCCTCCTCGAGGGGTTGCACACGGGGTGCAGCGGCAGAGGCACGGTGGCGTGCACTCGGGCGGAGCCGGTCTGGATCCGCACTGCCAGGGGCTGGTGCTCGTGCTGTCGCGAGTGCCTGGAGCTTTTCCAAGGTCGACACCGCAGCAGTGCGGTCCCCACGAATCCTGAGGATGCCTGTTGGTGTAGGCATCTTTACGACGAGGTAGCCGTAGTGGGCTGCTGCCATGAACCGGTACAGGGCTGGCCTACCGATTATGGCGTTGAAGGGGAGGTCGATCTCCGCTACGTCGAACAGAATGTACTCTGTCTGATAGCTGTCCGGTGCCCCCAAAGGTCACCGGAAGGCTGATGTTACCGTAGGGGACGACTTGTCCCGGCCCTACCCCTGAGAACGGGTTCGACGGGGTGAGATTGGCCATCGGGATCTGCAGCTTCTGGAAAGCTGCACGGCTGATGAGGTTCAGCCCAGCTCCGCCATCTACCAAAACGTGGTACATCCTCACGTTGGCGATGGTGGGCACTACCAAGAGCGGTAGTTGGCCGGCCCCAGCCATGTTCCTGGGGCAGTCGGTGGCATCAAAGCTGATGGGGGTTCCCATCCATTTGAGGTGCGGTGCAGCACCTGGGAGTGGAGCCACCGACGCTACCGCTCGGCGCAGAGTCTTAACCGTGCTTCGGGACGAGGGGTCGGCGGACCCACCGTATATAACGTAGAGCTTCTTTCGACGCTCATCGTCGCTGGAGCTGGAGTCCTCATGGTTGCGCACCGCCTTCACGGCGCGCTGAGGCTCCTGGAACCCCACTTGGTGGTCGACGCTGTCTGGGGCGTCGACCTTCTGCTTGCTCTCCTTTTGGCGGAAGGGTGGGGCATCAGTCCGCTGCTGCTTCCCTGTGAGGAAGCGCTCCGCGAGCTTCTGAATCTCCCGACACTCGGCAGTAGTATGGCGACAGCTGCCATGCACGGGGCATAGCTTGTCTTGGTCACCTTCTGGGGCTGGTGACTGCTGCTGCCTTTTGTTGGGGCGCGGCCCCCGAGCTCCACTGGGTGCCGCTGCTGCGGCAACGGGAGCCACGGCTGGTGACTTCATCTTGCCACTGCCCCGGTTCTTGGCCTTCTTGCCGTCTCCATACGAAGCAGCACCAGATCTGGGCTGTCCTCCCGACTCGAAGGCTGGCAGTGAGTGCCAGTTCCGCCCTTCTGCTGCTCTGGCGCACTTGTCCGCGAGGCTGAAGAGCTCGGAGACATCACGGACCTCTCTGGTCGCGAGCTTCTCAAGCATCTTCTCGTCCTGGACACCCTGCCGCAACGCCACCACCACCGAAGCACTTTGAATGTGCGGGATGGTGTTGCACACCTGGGAGAACCGCTGGATGAAAGAGCGCAGCGACTCCCAGGTTGTTGCTGGATGGCGTGGAGGTTGAGCTCCGTGCCAGGCCGGGTGTAGGAGCTGCCGAAGTTGGCGGTGAACTGCTGGCAGAGCTCTCCCTAGGAAGTTATGGAACCCTGGGGGAGGTTCATGAGCCAAGACCGGGCTGGGCCGGTCAAGGCGACGGGGAAGTAGTTGGCCATGACGGCCTCATCCCCTCCTGCGGCAAGTACGGTGGTGGAGTAGATCTGGAGGAACTCTGCCGGGTTGACGCTGCCGTCGTACTTCTCGGGCAGGCGCGGCCGAAACTTGCGCGGCCACCTCGCGAAGCAAAGGTGGGGCGCCAGGGCCGCACATCCTGCCCCTGTTGCTGCTGGTGTTGGTGCCGCGAACGATTGGTTCGCTGCTGGCACAGAGTACCCCGGTATGGGCAAGGCTGCGCCATAGACCAGGGGTCTCATTTGCAGGGCATATGGCTGTGGCATATGCTGCGTGGCGTATGCCTGGGGCAGAGATCGCGTGGCGAAGGTCTGCGCCTCAGGCAGTGTCGAGGCTGATGTCATGCTGTCGCCAGCCTCTTGGTTGCGACGCCTTTCTCGTCGTCGCTTGAGGAACACTCGGGCATCTTGGCCCAAGTGGCATCGTTCCAGCTCTGTCCTCAGGTACGTCGATAAGGGCCTGGTGGAGCTGGAGTCCGCCGTCTGTCCGTCAACCGTCGGCGTGCGCGTCAGCGACACAGCCGGTTGGCCGGAGCGTCGTCCCCGCCGAAGTCGAGGGTTTGCGGCGGCGACGACGAGAAGGTCTACCTCACAAATCCACTTCTGGGTCGCTGCCTGAGGCGCGTCCCCAGCAGGTGGATTGCGCAGTAGCGCTCTTCCTGCAGCTAGCGCGCCCCCGTGGGGAACGCTCAGCGCTGCAGAAGATCTCACGCTAGTCGGAGCCTGCATTGCCGGAGTCGGCGTTGCCGGAGTCGGCTGCTGGCTTCCAGCTTGCGCCGACACACTCCGTCCTGAGTGTGTCGACACGATTCCCCGCTAGTCACGGTCCGCCGTGAACGCGGGGGAGGAGAGCTTGCCGCTGAAGGAAGCTTCGTCATCTTCGTCGGCGGAAACTCATCGCGCAAGGGAAAAGCCCCCTTCCTGGCGCGCCAAATGTCGAAGTGTGTGGTCGACACTTCCCCCGGACCTGCTCTGGGCAGCCCGCGGAGGTTCTTTTTTGGAGGGGCTAGTCGCTTGCGGAGATCTTAAGCGTAAGGGACGAGTGAGGGAGAATCTTGACATGGCGAGTTTTACGTGGTTCGGGCCGCCGGAGCGTAAAACCCTACGTCCACGGTGAGCAGAGGTGCTCGCTGTATTTCTTGCTGCTCAGAACCGGAGTCCTGAGCTTGAGGATGAGTTATGCCTAGGGTGTGAGTTGCTGGAGTGCGAACCCACAGAGTTTGAATGGCTAGAGTGTGAACCCTTGCTAACGTTACCTACCCGAGCCTTTTATAGTCCAAGGCTCGTGTGGCTTACAAGGGGGGCCCGGGACCCGACAGGTGGTCCCGAGGAGATTTCCTGCCGACTATAGTATCCGCAGTTATGTCGGTAGTTGTCTCTGGCGAAGGCTTCCGAGTCTTCGTTCTGCCGCCCTGCCCATGCCGCATGCTAGTCGTAGTGGTTGATGACGGCGGGGGCGGCAGGGGATGTCTTGTCGCTGTGTTTATTGGCTGGCAGGTTCTGACACTGCGCGCCACTCTGCGATGCGACTGGGCGCAACGACACCTGACAGAGGCGTGCTCCGCGTCTCCGCGTCTTGGGAAGGCGCGGGCCTTGAATACCTTGTACGGGCAAGGTATGGTGCGTCTTTACGCCCGCTGCCTACCGCGCGGGGGCAGGCAGCGCTGTCCTGCTGGACACGTGGCGGGCCCGGAGCTCTCCTCTGAGGAGAGGGAGGTCCGGCCCCGCGGGACACGTGGAGCCTTCGGACCCCCCCCCCCCCCCCCCCGCGGAGGGGGGAGGTCCGGCTTCTGTCGGCCACGTGGCAGGCCCGGAGCTCTCCTCTGTGGAGGGGGAGGTCCGGTCCCGCGAGACACGTGGCGCCTTCGGAGCTCTCCCCACGGAGGGGGGAGGTCCGGCTGCCGCTAGCCACGTGGCGGACCCAGAGCCCTCCTCTGAGGAGAGGGAGGTCCGGCCCCGCTGGACACGTGGCGCCTTCGGAGCTCTCCCTGCGGAGAAGGGCGAGATCCTTAGGCATTTTCCCCTGTGCGCGGGGGTACCCCATATCGTGGGTACCGACAAACGTGCTCGATCATGCTAAGATATGTCATGGTTTATAATATATTGATGATGAGTAAATTTTCTCATTTAGAGCTGAGTTGAAATGCGGGATTTTGATGATTGTATAAGGTTATGCATGATTATGTTTATAACTAACTGAAGTTGGTGAATGTATTGGATAAAATAGAGGAGAAAGAAAACATGTTTGCTTGTCTCGTAATATGTAGGTTAATAAAGTCAATGTGGCGGTTAATGGTGGGAGGATCGGGACCAAGTAGGAGAGTCCGAATGATCGAGAGACCGTATGAGGTCCAAGGTGATGCATACCATGAACAAGACAAGAAGCACATATGCTTTTTGTTATCGAGCTCCTATGGAGGTGATGAAGACTGAGGGTGAACCAAATAAGTGCTTGTTTGGGTAATAATAAATCCATGTGATTAGGAGTGAAATGGAATGAAAAAATAAACTAATTATTACTTCAATCTCCCCAATCCTCTCTAAATAGATAGTGTTCAATTGTATCCAAACAAAGGCTAGAGCTAAGCAGGATCCCACTGCAAGTGAGAAGGGGCCCTATGGTGTAGGACATGGAGAGACTTGTCAACGTACGGTCAAGATAGTTGTCTAAGCAAATGGCTGAAGACACACTTTGAGAAGCGTGCAATATGGTTTCTTAGGTTGAGCCTCAAAATTGAAAATAAAAGCAATAGGGAAGAACTCAGCACTATATTCTCTCTCGTATAGTTTATGTGCTTGATGTATTAAGAGCAGCGAGAAGGATATAATCTACCTGTCGATAATGTAATTCAACAGCTTATTCGTTGTGTGCCTTGTTGGCGCAAAAACACTCACTCATCGATCACCTCCAATCAGCAATCTTGTGTGTGTTTGTGAGAGTTCTTTTAGACGTCTGGAATGAGCAGGCAAGCTCCTCATCGTTTTCCATTAACCTCTTATCTCAAAACTGATCACAACTGAAACGAAAAACAAACTCTCCGGGTCCTGCTCGCCACGCAGCGTATGTACCGCAACGTCTGCTCGACGTGCAAGGGCCTGTAGACTCGATCGCCTCCTCTGCCTATGCGAGCGCGCGCCAGATCCGGAACTACAATGCACAAAAAGTCCAGACTTCATGTGACGCAAGACAAACCCCAGGCTCACACGGATACAAACTTATTTTCCAAAACAAACATTCTAAACAGAATAAAACTCAGAAGTACTAACAATCTCCCCCTACTTCTGAGGCTTGAGCTGCACCACCCCAATCTTCTCGCGGAGTTCTTGAAACTGGAGACGTCCCAGCGGTTTTGTGAGTATATCAGCAAGTTCTTCCTTTGTCCCGATTTCTTCCAAGCAAACTGCACCACATTCCACACACTCCCTAACAAAATGAAACTTAATATCAATATGCTTACTCCGATCGTGTAGAACCGGATTCTTTGCGAGTGCAATAGCCGCTGTGTTATCCATTTTGATTACCGGTGCTGGAACTTTTATTCCGGTGATTTCTTCAAGGAGCCGTCGAAGCCAAACAGCCTGACTCGCTGCTGCAGCACTGGCCATATACTCAGCTTCGCATGTTGATTTTGCCACGGCCTTTTGCTTGCTTGACAACCAACTGATTAGATTTCCAGCGAGGAAGAAAATAACCCCAGATGTGCTCCGTCGATCATCCATGTCTCCTCCAAAGTCACTATCACTGTATCCTATCAAGTTGAAATTTTCTTCAGTCCGGGAATAGAGTAAGCCATTACCTGGTTGTAGCTGCCACGTAACGCAACAAGTGCTTCAACGCCACCATATGTTCCTCTTGTGGTTCAGACATGAAACGGCTTAGATATCCCATGCTGAAACTCAGGTCAGGTGTAAGTGCATCTAGGCATCCCCGTGGGTTTTGAATGATTGATGACGATAAATTAAGAGACTAATAAGCTGAGATGATCATAAGCATAGGACATTTCCAACGCGGGCACCTAAACTCTCAAAAAAAGGAAAAAGATGAAGAACGGTGTCGAAGACTCAAAGAGTATAAAGTAGGGTTTCACTTTAGTATTTTGTAGGCTAGCCGTGTAAAAGAAAGAGTGTGTGTGTTAAGTGCATTGAGATCATAGAAGAGAGCTCAAAGCGTTAGAAGTGTCAAATCCTTAGTGGAGAGAGGTAGAGAGGTAAAGTTGGGTAGGCCAGACTTGTCCGGGGGAAGAGGTCGGACTAGTCCGGAAGTCCTACGGCTTAGTCCGTTTTAGGGTGGACTAAGAGTTCCTGACTGAGATCGGACATGTTCGTTTTGGACGGACTAGTCCGTTTCTCTCTAGGTGAGAGTGTTTTTGGGACTAAGTCCTGGTAGACCGGACTTATCCGCCTGAGTGGACGGACTAGTCCGGGCTAGCCAGACTTGTCCGTTTTCACACGGACTAAGAGTTCTTGTGTGAGTTTGGGCTAGTCTGTTCTAAGGCAGACTAGTCCATATGGGTGTGAGATGAGAGCTCCCACGACTAAGTCTTGGTGGACCGGACTTGTCCACCTTAGTGGCCGGACTAGTCCGGGTCATCCAGACTTGTCTGTTCTCACCCGGACAAATAGTACCTGTGTGAGATCGGACTAGTCCGGTGTGAGGCGGACTAGTCCGGACTTTCGGTAGGTGGCAACGGTTGGCTTCGGAATTCTATAAAAGGAGATGCCCCGATATCATTTAAAAAGATATGGAACCCTAGCGCCGCCACAGCGATCCAAGAGCCCCCTTAATCCTTCTCTCTTGCCTACTTACCCTCTAGAGCCAATTCTAAGTGAATTTGGGTGTGTGAGAAGAGGAGAAGGAAGAACTTCGCGTTTAGGCTCTTGGAGTGATCTCGTGCACTTGCTGTGATCTGTGGCTTGTGAGATCTGTGAAGTTTGTGGAAGTGATCAAGTGGCAGCCTCGGATTGTGAGCAGCCCCAAAACTTTGTAAGTTCACCATTGAGATAATGAAGAACCGGGTTGGCCTTAGTGGCGACTTGGTGAGGAAAGGGTTGTTAGACTCGGTCCTTTGTGGACTCCTCAACGGGGACGTAGATTCCTGAGTGGAATCGAACCTCGAGAAAAAATCCTCAGTGTCTCTCTTTTATGTACATTTCTTTGAAGATCAAGATTGCTTAGGGTTTGTCTTAATTATTTCGCTATACATCATCACACTCTTGCAATTCATTTCAATATTCTGTCACACTTGTCGTATAGAAGTGCTAGTTGTCTCATCAACATTTTGTTAAACTAAAATTTGGAGAAAAACCCTTAAAAATCAAGTTTTAGATCTTTCCGGCAGTTTGACCAGACTAGACCGCCTCCAAGGCAGACTAGTCCGGCCTTTTAATCCTTTCCAGCAGGTTGATCGGACTAGTCAGCCCCTGAGCCAGACTAGTCTGGCTCCTGAGTTCTTATCTCGTTTAATTAAGTCATTTCAGGTATTTTAGCCTATTCACCCCCCTCTAGGCAATTTTAATTGGTATAAGAGCAGGTCTCTCCATCAAGAGTCTAACCACTCGGGGAGAAGATGGCCAGAGTGGAGGAATACGAGATTTCGTCAACGTCACAAGGTGACAACACATATGAAAGGAAAAAGGACACGAATGTGCTGCAAGACCACTCGAGTGACGATGAAGAAGTTCGCCAGCTCAAGGCACGACTTCGCGAGAAGCTAGGTCACTCAAGTAAAGAGAAGAAGAAGCCGCAAGATCAAGAAAGGAGTGGTCAACCGGACTACTCCCAATATCCTTTCAACTATGAACGATTGACTTCCAACAATCACTACTTATCTATTCCTCTGGGCAAACCTCCTCAATTCGATGGAAATGATTACTCAATGTGGAAGCATAATATGAAGATGCATCTAATATCCTTAAACCCTAGCTTGTGGCAAATTGTCTTAACAGGTGTCCATCTTCCAAGAAATAAAGAAGACGTTACCCCGGAGCAAGTCATTCTACTTCATCGCAATGCTCAAGCAGTTGGGGTGATCACCTCATCCTTGACTTGAGAAGAGTTCAACCGAGTCGATGGATTAGAGGTGGACAAAGACATATGGGACACACTCGAAACAACGCATGAAGGAAACCGAGTCATTAGGGAAGCCAAGATCGAGATGATTGAAGGAGAGCTTCAGAGGTTCACTATCATGGATGGTGAGTCCCCTCAAGACATGTACAACCGTCTCAAGATCCTCGTCAACAAGATCTGATCTTATGGATGCACCCGGTGGATGGATCATGAGGTGGTGAAGAGGATGCTTCGGGCATTCATGCCTCGAAACATTGCTCTTTGCTCCTTGATCCGTGAGAGCCCGGGATATGCTCAAATGACCCCAGAGGAAGTGCTTGGAAGAATCATCAACAACGAGATGATGGAGAAGGAAGCCAAGTTCTACAGCGACCTCCAAATTCTCGCTATGACACCCTCAATTCTGTGGAAAACCACGGAACCGAGAACTAATGCATATGTGTGCCTAGGATGTTCATCACACATACACATACATTCCACAAACTGAATTCAGATTATATATTACCACGAATAACAGAGTTTATTACAATATCTCATGAGTCTTGGACTCATGCTCACAGCGGAAGTCTTTATTTCTACGCAGCGGAAGTCTTTATTCTAATGCGGAAGCAATCTAACTAATGCGGAAGCAAATCTAAACAGAAGTGGCTCCATCTCTATTCCCTCCACAGACAAGGTTGAGAACAGATTACGCGCCTAATGCTCCACTTGGCCTCCATAGAATTCTCCTTCTGCTGCTGATGATGCAATAATAATACAAGTTTGAGTACAATGATGTACTCAGCAAGTGCGGGAAAAACATGATATGTAGCTCATAACAAGGTAGGTATAAAAAGGCTCAATTGCAGAAAAGCAGATTTATAAAAAAACCATGATAAAACAGCAACTTAACTTTAGATGAATGTAATCCCAGCATGTATTAAATTACCAATATACCTCCATCACTTTCCATGTTCCATCCGAACATTAATCAACTTTATTCTTGCTCACGAATACCTCCTCGTATTCGCTACCATCTCACGAATACCTTCTCGTATTCGCTACCATCTTATCTCATAAACAACTTCGTCTCACACCGAGACCAATCTCGTTGCCATGACTCAAGAATCATGCAACCATCTTGTCACCTGGACTCAACAGTCCCAAAATCAAACCATAATCAAATTCAATAACCATAACCAAGAACCATCCCAAAAACCATCCCAACTAATCATGGCAGTTGGCCAGGCGCTCGTGACCGTAAGCTCGGCTATCATGATAGTTTTAAGAATCCTGCAGAGTTTGTACCTCTTTACCCACAAGTTTGTGATTTCGTCACCCGTCGGCGACTGCAGAACCTCCATTGTACCAGTACACAACCGTCGGTGTATGGTCAAGAGATCACAAAATAGCCTTTACAAAGGGGCTACTAGATGTATGGACTCACTAAGGTTTCACCAGCAGGCTAGAATCTCCAATTCTCCCACCCACGGGCCCCCTCTTGTGCCATGCAGTACCGAGGGCAGTCCTCACTCGACTCCCATTCCCCGCGCCTTCCACAGTCCATAACACTCTAGCAACTTACCTAATTACTCAGCTAAGCCGCACCCATACTTGGCCTTGTGGTGGCACTGTTATCCTGGCATGTGCATGCATGAACCGGTCCTTAGATCTACGACAAGTAAACCACCATCTCATGCTACCTCATTCACAAACCCAGGCTTGCCTAGATCTCCCTCCGATCCATGTTCATTAACATCATCAGTTTCTCATTATCATTACGAGTGCAGTTAGCTAGACACATCTATCTCGCTTCCCAATCCCATGGACTCAGCGAAGCATAAAAGTAAAAATGATACTCGACTCATAAACTTCCCTGGCGACAAGGGTGGTTTAACCAAAACTAGTAAACTCCTATAAAAATGGTTTCCCATCATGTTTGACTCAGCACACACACCTTTTTGCAAAACAAAACAGTTTCACCCAAAACATAGGATCAATATGGTCAAGGAGCACTTGCCTTGTTCTTGCGGTTCCGGTTGTTCTTGGATCTCAAAACCTTGTTGCTGCAGTTTGTCGTAGACAACTCCCTGAGCTTGTCCTGCTATGTAGGATCACATGCATACAAGATTCACAGCAATCAATATCATGCACAAACCTTAAACTAGATGCGATGATGCATATGCATGCTATACTATGATTAGTTTTATTAGATTGGTTTGTACGTGTTCTTGCGTGGCTTGCATGGACAGAGGTGTTCGGATCAAAGGTGGACGTGGCGATGATCTTGTCTTTAGATCAACCTGATCATCAAGTGATCTTGTCCACGAGAAGGCTTCTGTTCGAAAGGAATCAAAGAACAGATGCAAAGAAAACACAACGATGTCGTAAGGTGGTATTGGAGACCTACCTTACATTCTTCTCGGTCTCGAGGTCCTCCTCAGATCGTTGGGCTTTCCTCTGGCGATCTTCCTTGCTGCACTCCAACGATGGTTTACTCGGCGGGTTGGGACTAGGGCTCTAAGTCGTCGGCTCAGAAGTTGGAAAAGAAGTTTGTGGTTTCGGCCAGAGGTTCTGGGTTCTATTTATAATCGGGAAGAGAAGAGTCCTAATCTGATTGTATCCCAAATAAGGGTCCTGTTCAAATTTATCGTTGAATCTTACAACTTATCTTTAGTTGATTTGGTGCGGTATCATTGTGGAATTCAGGTCGGTTTCTGTTCCGGTATTTCTACGCGTACAGAATCCAAAAACCGTTCCTAGAACTCGTTACCTCCTCGGTGATGAGCTCCGGAGGCTCCACGGGTCCACTGGGTCCTGGTCTCTCCCTCTCCGCAGGGACGAGCTCCGGTTGTGCCGCGTGTGAAGTGAGCAAGACTCCCCTCTCCTTCGGAGGTGAGCTCCGCGTGCGCCACGTATCCTAGAGGTCGGGACCTCCTCTCTTATTCGGAGGTGGCTCCGCACACGCCACGTGTCAGTGTCGGACCTTTCCTATCTT
Source organism: Neostapfia colusana (assembly GCA_030760725.1). Classification (NCBI taxonomy): domain Eukaryota; kingdom Viridiplantae; phylum Streptophyta; class Magnoliopsida; order Poales; family Poaceae; genus Neostapfia; species Neostapfia colusana. The sequence goes on along the minus strand of JASWHV010000016.1, from coordinate 17,324,733 downwards.
CTTTCCTCAGAGACGAGCTCGGAGCTAGACACGTGTCCAACATTGACGGACCCCTCGGAGATAAGCTTCGGTGGCGACATGTGTTCAATAGAACCGGACCTCTCGGTGGTGATCTCCGAGATCGACACGCATCCCGTGCGACTGATCCTCTGATTTCCGTGGTGACTAGCTCCGAAGGTGACACGTGTCCTGCGGAAATGCCTTTTCTTCTTCCGCAGAGGCTAACTCCGAGGGCAACACGTGTCCCACAGGGTCGGACCTCTCCCCCTTCACGGAGATGAGCTCCGAGCCTGCCACGTAGCCAGTTTAGCGGTGGACCTCTCCCCATTTCGCAGAGATGAGCTCCGAGCCTGCCACGTAGCCAGTTTAGCGGTGGACCTCTCCCCATTTCGCAGGGATGAGCTCCGAACAAGCCACGTGGCCAGCGGTCGCGGTAAGTTGTCTTCGGTGCTCTCGGTGAACTGGATTCGGCTCTTATTGGCTATTCTTTTGATATTTTTTTCTGTTCCTACTTCTTCTTAAAAAGTTTTCTCTTCATAAAACATGAATATTTGCTGACACCAGGAATGAGGGTGTCACAAATCTACCCCTCTTAAATTGAATCTCGCCCTCAAGATTCGTTGGTAGAGAATAGATAAGGAAATTCTGCCTTGATGTCTTCTTCACGCTCCCACGTGGCTTCAGCTTCGGTGTGATGGCTCCATTGCACCTTGCACCATCGATTTACTTTGTTCCTGGTGACCCTTTCCTTCACGTCCAAAATTCGGATAGGGTGTTCCGCATAAGTCAAGTCCTCTTGAAGTTCAAGCTCTTCCATTGGTATTTGCTCCTCTTGTACTCTCAAGCACTTCTTGAGCTGGGATACATGAAACACGTCATGTACGTCGGAGAGGTGCGTTGGGAGCTCTAGTTAATAGGCTACTTCTCCTCGCTTGTCCAAAATCTTAAATGGTTCGATGTAGCGAGGTGCTAGCTTGCCTTTGACATTGAAATATCGTTGGGGCTCGGATAGGCGATACCTTAAGGTATACGAAGTCTCCTATTTCGAAAGTTAACTTCCTTCGCCTATTGTCCGCATAGCCTTTTTGTCGTGACTGGGCAGCCTATAAGTTCTCCCGTACCGTTTGGACTTTCTTTTCAGCTTCTTGTAGCACTTCGGGTCCAAACACCTGGTTCTCTCCGGTTTCGTTCCAGAACAGTGGCGTTCTACACCGCCTACCATATAATGCTTCAAAAGGCGACATCTTCAAGCTAGCTTGATAGCTGTTGTTATAGGAGAATTCGACATACGGTAAACTCCTATCCCAACTACGCCCATGTTTCAAGGCACAAGCTCTCAACATGTCCTCCAAAATTTAGTTTGTCCTTTCGGTTTGTCCATCAGTTTGTGGGTGATAGGCGGAGCTAAAATCCAGTCATGTACTCATGGCTTTCTGCAGCTTCCTCCAGAATCTATAGGTAAACTGAGAACCTCGATCTGAGACTATCCTCCTCGGAACTCCGTGACGGCACACGATCTGCTCCATGTACAACTCGGCTAATTGTGCAACGTTGTAATTGGCCCTTACAGGGAGAAAATGGGCGGTTTTCATCAATCGGTCCACGACAACCCAGATGGAGTCGTAACCCGACTGAGTACGTGGCAATCCGACGATGAAATCCATACTGATGTCTTTCCACTTCCACTCTAGTACCTTCAAAGGTTGCAACAATCCAGCGGGTTTTTGATGTTTGGCCTTCACCAGTTGGCATGTGTCGCATAGGGCAACGTATTCGGTTATATCCCTCTTCATACCATCCCACCAATAACAAGTTTTCAAGTCCTTGTACATTTTGGTACTTCCGGGATGTATAGAATAGGGTGAATCATGTGCCTCCCTCAATATCATGTCGCGGAGGTGTTCTATGTTAGGCACACAAATCCTTTTCCTAGCCAAAGCGTACCCTTCTCATCTTCTTTGAAATCCTTCTCTATTCCTTGTCGGATTCTTTCCTTGATCTCCTCATCCGTTGCTTGGCCATCTCTTATCTCTTGCTCCAATGAGGAGTGGATCTCCATTATTTCCATGTTGTTCAAGAATCCGAGGTGTAACCGTTCGAACTCCTTACGTAGTTCGGGTGGTAGCTCCTGAACCATGAGTTGGTGACATGCCCCCTTTCGGCTCAATGCATCAGCTACTACATTGGCCTTCCCAGGGTGATAGTTGATTCCAACATCGTAATCCTTGATGAGTTCCATCCATCGACGTTGCCTCAAATTTAAGTCCGTTTGGATAAATATGTACTTGAGGCTTTTATGATCCGTATAGATCTCACATCGATGACCAAGGATATAATGTCTCCAAATCTTCAATGCATGCACTACTGCTGCTAGCTCCAAGTCATGTGTAGGATAATTAAGCTTGTGCTTCTTTAATTGTCATGAGGCAAAGGATACCACTTGTCCTTCTTGCATGAGCACACATCCGAGCCCCTGTCTGGATGCGTCACAATATATGTCAAAGCTCTTTCTTACGTCCGGCAATACCAGAACCGGTGCTGTGGTTAGCCTTTTCTTGAGTTCCTCAAAACTTCCTTGGCATGCTGGTGTCCATTGGAAGACTTTTCCCTTCATTAGCAACTCCTTCATAGGCTTTGCTACCTTAGAGAAGTCTTTAATGAAGCGTCGATAGTATCCAGCCATCCCAAGAAAACTTTGGATATCCCTCACGCTCTGCGGTTGGTCCCACTTCAGAACATCTCTCACTTTTCCGGGATGGGCGTTGCATAGGGCATCCCACCAGTCAGCGACAACTCCCATAAGTTGGTGCGACGCAAAGGGAACCTTCTCTCGGTCATTGCACTGAACAATGGCAAGCTTCTTCTCCATGGATTTCAACCAATCATCGGCCTCCATGGGATCACTAGCTTGAGCAAAGGTGGGTGGTCGAGTCCTCATGAACTCTCTCAGTCTGTTGTGAGCTGGCGGTGGTGGTGGCGGTGGTGGTGGTGCCGGAACAGGGTTGTTGTTGTTGGCCTGCAATTGACCCAAAGTTTGGATCATAGTTTGCATAAGTTGGTTCTGCATGGCCATCAACCGTTCCAGGTGGTTCTCACCAGCTCCGGGGTTAACAGGAACTTCATCGTGACCATCCTCTTGGTTGTCACGGGCGTTCCTTCGGTCGGCGTTTCCTCTCACCATCTGTGAGAGAAATTGCAATAGAATAGAAGGTTAGAAAGGTAGTTTTCCTCAACTATATGCATCAAGGTGAGCTTGACTATATATATATACTAGCCCATATGAGGATGTGAACAAGTGCCGAGACATCTCACACCTCTTTTTACTTATGTGTGGATATGGACAACGTTTTGGGACGTCCCACAACTCACACTAAGCATATAATCACAAACAATCATCACAAGGGCTCACACAACTCCTTTTCAAGGATGGCTTCCTATGTCAAGGTAGTTTCAAGGCTAATCTAAGCGTCCTAGGGTGCTTCCTATGGTCAGCGTGGCTTAGCTACTAATCTGTGTCTGATACCAATCTGTGATTCCTATTCAGTTGTGTAACCTACTGTCAACCCATGGCTCTAATATCATCTGATATTTCTATCTAGGCATGTAACCTACTGTCAACCCGTGGCTCTGATACCAATCTGTGACGCCCTCAATTCTGTGGAAAACCACGGAACCGAGAACTAATGCATATGTGTGCCGAGGATGGTCATCACACATACACATACGTTCCACAAACTGAATTCAGATTATATATTACCACAAATAACAGAGTTTATTACAATATCTCATGAGTCTTGGACTCATGCTCACAGCGGAAGTCTTTATTTCTACGCAGCGGAAGTCTTTATTCTAATGCGGAAACAATCTAACTAATGCGGAAGCAAATCTAAGCAGAAGTGGCTCCATCTCTATTCCCTCCACAAGCAAGGTTGAGAACAGATTACTCGCCTAATGCTCCACTTGGTCTCCATAGAATTCTCCTTCTGCTGCTGATGATGAAATAATAATGCAAGTTTGAGTACAATGATGTACTCAGCAAGCGCGGAAACAACATGATATGTAGCTCATAACAAAGTAGGTATAAAAAGGCTCATTTGCAGAAAAGCAGATTTATAAAAAAACCATGATAAAACAGCAACTTAACTTTAGATGAATGTAATCCCAGCATGTATTGAATTACCAACATACCTCCATCACTTTCCATGTTCCATCCGAACATTAAGCAACTTTATTCTTGCTCACGAATACCTCCTCGTATTCGCTACCATCTCACGAATACCTTCTCGTATTCGCTACCATCTTATCTCATAAACAACTTCGTCTCACACTGAGACCAATCTCGTTGCCATGACTCAACAGTCATGCAACCATCTTGTCACCCGGACTCAACAGTCTCAAAACCAAACCATAACCACAATCAATAACCATAACCAAGAACCATCCCAATAACCATCCCAACTAATCATGGCAGTTGGCCAGGCGCTCGTGACCGTAAGCTCGGCTATCATGATAGTTTTAAGAACCCTGCAGAGTTTGTACCTCTTTACCCACAAGTTTGTGATTTCGTCACCCGTCGGCGACTGTAGAACCTCCATTATACCAGTACACAACCGTCAGTGTATGGTCAAGAGATCACAATATAGCCTTTACAAAGGGGCTACTAGATGTATGGACTCACTAAGGTTTCACCGGCAGGCTAGAATCTCCAATTCTCCCACCCACAGGCCCCCTCTTGTGCCATGGAGTTCCCAGGGCAGTCCTCACTCGACTCCCATTCCCCGCGCCTTCCACAGTCCATAACACTCTAGTAACTTACCTAATTACTCAGCTAAGCCACACCCATACTTGGCCTTGTGGTGGCACTGTTATCCTGGCATGTGCATGCATGAACCGGTCCTTAGATCTACGGCAAGTAAACCACCATCTCATGCTACCTCATTCACAAACCCAGGCTTGCCTAGATCTCCCTCCGATCCATGTTCATTAACATCATCAGTTTCTCATTATCATTACGAGTGAAGTTAGCTAGACACATCTATCTCGCTTCCCAATCCCATGGACTCAGCGAAGCATAAAAGTAAAAACCATACCCGACTCATAAACTTCCCTGGCTACAAGGGTGGTTTAACCAAAACTAGTAAACTCCATTAAAAAGGGTTTCCCATCATGTTTGACTCAGCACACACACCTTTTCGCAAAACAAAACAGTTTCACCCAAAACATAGGATCAATATGGTCAAGGAGCACTTGCCTTGTTCTTGCGGTTCCGGTTGTTCTTGGATCTCAAAACCTTGTTGCTGCAGTTCGTCGTAGACAGCTCCCTGAGCTTTTACTGCTATGTAGGATCACGTGCATACAAGATTCACAGCAATCAATATCATGCACAAACCTTAAACTAGATGCGATGATGCATATGCATGCTATCCTATGATTAGTTTTATTAGATTGGTTTGTACGTGTTCTTGCATGGCTTGCATGGACAGAGGTGTTCGGATCAAAAGTGGACGTGGCGATGATCTTGTCTTTCTATCAACCTGATCATCAAGTGATCTTGTCCACGAGAAGGCTTCTGTTAAAAAGGAATGAAAGAACAGATGCAAAGAAAACACAATGATGTCGTAAGGTGGTATTGGAGACCTACCTTACGTTCTTCTCGGTCTCGAGGTCCACCTCAGATCGTTGGGCTTTCCTCCGGCGATCTTCCTTGCTGCACTCGGACGATGGTTTACTCGGCGGGTTGAGACTAGGGCTCTAAGTCGTCGGCTCAGGAGTTGGAAAAGAAGTTTGTGGTTTCGGCCAGAGGTTCTGGGTTCTATTTATAATCAGGAAGAGAAGAGTCCTAATCTGATTGTATCCCGAATAAGGGTCATGTTCAAATTTTTCGTTGAATCTTACAACTTATCTTTAGTTGATTTTGTGCGGTATCATTGTGGAATTCAGGTCGGTTTCTGTTCCGGTATTTCTACGCGTACAGAATCCAAAAACCGTTCCTAGAACTCGTTACCTCCTCGGTGATGAGCTCCGGAGGCTCCACGTGTACACCGGGTCCTGGTCTCTCCCTCTCCGCAGGGACGATCTCCAGTTGTGCCGCGTGTCAAGTGAGCAAGACTCCCCTCTCCTTCGGAGGTGAGCTCCGCGTGCGCCACGTATCCTAGCGGTCGGGACCTCCTCTCTTATTCGGAGGTGGCTCCGCACACGCCACGTGTCAGTGTCGGACCTTTCCTCTCTTCTTTCCTCAGAGATGAGCTCCGAGGTAGACACGTTTCCAACAGTGACGAACCTCCCGGAGATAAGCTCCGGTGGCGACATGTGTTCAATAGAACCGGATCTCTCGGTGGTGAGCTCCGAGATCGACACGCATCCCGTGCGACTGATCCTCTGATTTCCGTGGTGACTAGCTCTGAAGGTGACATGTGTCCTGCGGAAATGCCTTTGCTTCTTCCGCAGAGGCTAGCTCCGAGGGCAACACGTGTCCCACAGGGTCGGACCTCTCCCCCTTCGTGGAGATGAGCTCCGAGCCTACCACATAGCCAGTTTAGCGGTGGACCTCTCCCCATTTCGCAGAGATGAGCTCCGAGCCTGCCACGTAGCCAGTTTAGCGGTGGACCTCTCCCCATTTCGCAGGGATGAGCTCCGAACACGCCACGTGGCCAGCGGCCGCGGTAAGTTGTCTTCGGCGCTCTCGGTGAACTGGATTCGGCTCTTATTGGCTATCCTTTTGATATTTTTCTCTGTTCCTACTTCTTCTTAAAATGTTTTCTCTTCAAAAAACATGAATATTTGCTGACACCAGGAATGAGGGTGTCACACTCGCCTCCTCAAAGAAGAAAGATGTTGCTTTCAAAGCAACATCCTCATCACAAGACTTCGAAGCAAGTGATGACGAGGGTCTCGACACAGATGAAGAAGAGGCGATCTTCATCAACAAATTCAAGAGGATGATGAGAAGAAGGAAGGGGAGCAACCATTATGAGAACAAGAACAAGGAATAGTCCAAGCCCAAGACTAAAAGAGCATGCTATAACTGTGGTGAATATGGACACTTCATTGTGGATTGTCCATATGAAGAGAATTAGAAGAATAAAGATGGCAAGTCTCAAGAGAAGAAATTCTTCAAGAAGAAGAAGCCATCAGGACATGCTCACCTTGGGAAGGAATGGGACTCAAACGAAGACTCATCCTCCGAGGATGAAGAGAAAGTGGCAACACTTGCCATTAGAAGGAGCAAGCTCTTCTCAACAATTGAAGACTTCAAGTCTACAAGTCTCATGGCTAAGGAGGGAAGAAGAAAGGTTAAATCTAAACCATCCTCCTCTACCTCTTCACTTGATAGCTTTGATAGTAGTAGTGATAATGAATCCATGCTTAAGGATCTAAGTAGGAGCACCTTGAAAAAGATGAGATTGCTGTCGGAAGAAATCTTTGAGAAGGATGAACTCATCAACCGTCAAGAAGACATGCTCATCCTTGAAAAGGAGAGATGTCATGAGCTTGAAGAGCTCCTTGAGGTTGAAAGGGAAAGAAGCAAGGCACCTGAGCGTGAACTCTCTTTGAGCAAGGAAACTTGCTCAAATCTTGAAGACACAACTGTTGTGCTCAAGGATGAAATTGTTAACTTGACAAAACTCAACAAGATCCTTGAAACACAAGTTGAGTCTCTCAAGATCAATGCACATTCTTCCTCTATGATTTCACCATCCTCAAAGAAATCTCCCGAAGCAACTCAAACTTGAAAGTGCTCAAACTTAATCCTAAAACTCAAAGATGAACTTAAGTTGGCACAAAACAAGCAGTCACCAAAAGGTGGTATCTTTGACAAGGAAAAATTGGCATATGCACGAAGTGCATATACCAATGTAAGACCTCCACATGTCAAAGATGGTCTTGGCTATTCTCGGGAGTGGAGGCAACATGATAAAACTCCCAAGCAGAGAAAAGACTTGATTGTTTTTGTCAAGGAAGGTTCATCCAACAAAGAAAATATAAAGAACATTGCAAACTCATCTAACATGCCTAAAAATAAACCTCATCCTTTGTTTTATGATTTTGATGCCTCATATGTTTTATTGAGAAACAAATTTGGAAAGATCTATGCTAGGTATGTTGGGCCACTCCGCAAGAGTCCAAAACCTTGTGTGTTGGTGTCCAAGTGCCTCTTGACTAACATGAAAGGACCCAATCCCGCTTCGGTACAAAAAGGTAAGGCATAACTCTATTTGTAGGCATACTCCTCCGGTGGATCAAAATGGGTGCTTGATAGTGGATGCACAAACCATATGACTGGAGACAGAAGGATGTTTGTTGAATATGAGGAAAACGAAGATCCAAGTGAAGGAATATATTTTGGGGACAATAGCCATGGGAAAATCCTTGGCACCGGTAAAACTGCTATCTCTCCCCCATCATACTCTCTCAAATGTTTTGCATGTTGACTCCCTTGATTATAACCTTCTATCCATATTCCAAATATGTGATAAAGGTTATAATTGTATTTTCACTAACGAGGGTGTGAGTGTCTTGAGAAGAAGCAATGACTCAATTGCCTTTAAGGGCATGCTCAAGGGAAAGCTTTACCTTGTAGATTTTACCATGGATAAAGCTCAACTTGACACATGTTTAATGGCAAAGACTAACATGGAATGGCTTTGGCAATAGAAGGCTAGCCCATGTTGGGATGAGGATCTTGCAAAAACTTCTCAAGGGAGAACACATTCGAGGCTTGAAAAATGTTGTTTTTGATAAGGACAGGCCATGTAGTGCTTGTCAAGCCGGAAAGCAAGTTGGAGCTCAACATCCATCCAAAAATATCATGACGACCACAAGACCCTTGGAGCTACTTCACATGGACCTTTTTGTCCCAATCACCTACATAAGCATCGGCGGTAACAAATATGGTCTTGTTGTTGTAGATGATTATTCTCGTTTCATTTGGGTGTTCTTTTTGCATGACAAAGGAGAAACTCAAGGTGTGCTCAAGAAATTCTTGAGAAGAGCTCAAAACAAGTTCTCCTTAAGAATTAAGAACATAAGGAGCGATAACGGCACCGAGTTTAAGAACACTCAAGTGGAAGAATACTTTGATGAAGAAGGCATCAAGCATGAGTTTTTAGCCCCTTACTCCCCTCAACAAAATGGGGTTGCTGAGAGGAATAATAGAACTCTCATTGAAATGGCAAGAACCATGCTTGATGAGTACAAGACGTCGGACCAGTTTTGGGCGGAAGCGGTTAACACCGCTTGCCATGCCATAAACCGGTTGTATCTTCATTGACTTTTAAAGAATACGTCTTACGAACTTCTAACCGGTAACAAACCAAACATCTCATTTTTTCTTGTCTTTGGGAGCAAGTGTTATATTATCAACAAGAAGCCTAGGACTTCGAAGTTTGCTTCTGTGACACCCTCAATTCTATGGAAAACCACGGAACCGAGAACTAATGCATATGTGTGCCCAGGATGTTCATCACACATACACATACGTTCTACAAACTGAATTCAGATTATATATTACCACGAATAACAGAGTTTATTACAACACCTCATGAGTCTTAGACTCATGCTCTCAGCGGAAGTCTTATTTCTATACAGCGGAAATCTTTATTTAAATGCGGAAGCAAAAACTAATGCGGAAGCAAAACTAAGCAGAAGTGGCTTCATCTCTACTCCCTCCACAGGCAAGGTTGAGAACAGATCACACGCCATAATGTTCTACTCGGTCTTCATAGTAGTCTTCTCTTGCTGTTGATGAAGAAATAACAATGCAAGTTTGAGTACAATGATGTACTCAGCAAGTGCGGGAATAACACATGATATGCAGCTTATAAACAAGGTAGGTAATAAAAGGCTTATTTGCAGAAAAGCAGATTTATAAAAACGTGATAAAACAGCAACTTAACTTTAGATGAATGTCATCCCAGCATGTATTAAATTACCAACATACCTCCATCGCTTTCCATGTTCCATCCGAACATTAACCAATCTTTTATTCATACTCACGAATACCTCCTCGTATTCGCTACCATCTCACCTCATAAAACAACCACATCTCACGCCGAGACCAATCTCATGTCATGACCCATCAGTCATGCAACCATCTTATCTCCCGGACACAACAGTTCCAAACCAATAATCAAAACCAATAACCATAACCAAGAACCTTCCCAATAACCATTCCAATAATCATCCCAGTAATTATCCCATCTAATCATGGCAGTTTAGCCAGGTGCTCGTGACCGTAAGCTCGGCTATCATGATAGTTTTAATAACTCTGCAGAGTTTGTACCTCTTTACCCACAAGTTTGTGATTTCATCACCCGTCGGCGACTGCAGAACCTCCATTTTACCAGTACACAGCCGTCGGTGTATGGTCAAGAGATCATAAAATAGCCTTTACAAAGGGGTTACTAGATGTATGGACTCACTAAGGTTTCACCGGCAGGCTAGAATCTCCAATTCTCCCACCCACGGGCCCCCTCTTGTGCCATGCAGTTCCCAGGGCAGTCCTCACTCGACTCCCGTTCCCCGCGCCTTCCACAGTCCATAACACCCTAGCAACTTACCTAATTACTCAGCTAAGCCGCACCCATATTTGGCCTTGTGGTGGCACTGTTATCCTGGCATGTGCATGCATGAACCGGTCCTTAGATCTACGGCAAGTAAAACCACCATCTCATGCTACCTCATTCACAAACCCAGGCTTGCCTAGATCTTCCCTCCGATCCATGTTCATTAACCTCATTAATTACTTATTATCAGTACGAGTGCAGTTAGCTAGACACATCTATCTCGCTTCCCTAATCCCACGGACTCAGCGAAGCATAAAGCAAAAACCATACCCGACTCATAAACTTTCCAGGCGACAAGGATGGTTTAATCAAGACTAGTAAACTCCTATAAAAAGGGTTTTCCCATCATGTTCGACTCAGCACACACACCTTTTCGCAAAACAAAATAGTTTTACCCAAAACATAGGATCAACATGGTCAAGGAGCACTTGCCTTGTTCTTGCGGTTCCTGTTGTTCCTGATTCTCGAAACCTTGTTGCTGCAGTTCGTCGCAGACAGCTTCTTGAGTTTGTCCTGCTATGTAGGATTCACGTTCGTACAATTTCACAGCAATCAATATCATGCTCAAACCCTAAACTAGATGCGATGATGCACATGCATGCTATCCTATGATTAGTTTTATTAGATTGATGTGCTCTTGCATGGCTTGCATGGTCAGGGGTGTTCGGATCAAAGGTGGACGTGGCGATGATTTTTTCTTTTAGATCAAACTGATCATCAAGTGATCTGCCCACGAAAACGCTTCTGTTCGAAAGGAATTGAAGAACAGATGCAAGGAGATGAATACAATGATATTGAAGTCCTACCTCTCGTTTTTCGGGTCCTCCTCAGACCGCTCGGTTCTTCTTCGATGATCTCCCTTGTTGTGCTTCAGCGATGTTTTGCTCGGTGAGTTAGGGCTAGGGCTCTAAGTCGTCGGCTTAGGAGTTGAAAGAGAAGTTTGTAGTTTCGGCCAGAGGTTTTGGGTTCTATTTATAATCGGGAAGAGAAGAGTCCTAATCTGATTGGATCCCGAATAAGAGTCTCATTCAGATCTTTGTTAGATCCTAACGTCTTATCTTCGGTAACCATCGTGGGGTTTAGATCGGTTTCCGTTGCGCACCGGTATCTTTACACGTAAGAACCGCTTCAGACTCGTTACCTCCGCGGTGATGAGCTCCGGAAGCTCCACGTGTCCTCCGGCCTGGTATCTCCTCATCCGCAGAGACGAGCTCCGGTTGTGCCGCGTGTCAATCGATCAAGACCTCCCTCTTCTTCGGAGACGAGCTCCGCGCACGCCACGTGTGGGTGCCGGTCTTTCCGCTCTCCTTTCCTTAGGGACATGCCCCGAGGTCGACACGTGTTTAGCTATGACGGACCTTCCGGTGATAAGCTCCGGTGGCGACACGTGTTCGATAGATCCGGACTTCTCTGAGATGAGCTCCGAGATTGACACGTATCCCCCACGACTGGTCCTCTTATTTTTGCGAGGACTAGCTCCGTGGATGACACGTGTCCTATGAAAAATGCCTTTGCTTTATTCCGCAGCGGCTAGCTCCGCGGTAGCACGTGTCCCACAGGGTCGGACCTCTTTCCAATTGCGGAGGTGACCCCCGAGCCTGCCACGTAGCTAGTTTAGCGGCGGACCTCTCCCAATTTCTCGGGGATGAGCTCCGAACACGCCACGTGGTCTGCTGGCCGCGGAAATTGCCTTCGGTGCTCTCGGAGAGCTTTATTGGCTATCCTTTTGGTACTTGTCTCTATTTCTATCCTTCTTAAAATGTTTTTCTTCTTCATAAAATATGAACATATGCTGACACCCGAGGTGAGGGTGTCACAAATCTACCCCCCTTAAATTGAATCTCGCCCTCGAGATTCCTTAGTAGAAAATAGATGGGGAAATTCTGCCTTTATATCCTCTTCACGTTCCCATGTGGCTTCAGCTTCAGTGTGATGGCTCCATTGTACCCTGCACCATCGAATCACCTTGTTTCGGGTGACCCTTTCCTTTACGTCCAAGATTCGGACAGGGTGTTCTGTGTAAGTTAGGTCCTCTTGAAGTTCAAGTTCTCCCATTGACACTTGTTCTTCTGGTACTCTTAAGCACTTCTTGAGCTGGGATATATGAAACACGTCATGTACATCGGAGAGGTGGTTTGGGAGCTCTAGTTGGTAGGCTACTTCTCCTCGCTTACCCAAAATCTTAAATTGTCCGATGTAGCGAGGCGCTAGTTTGCCTTTGACGTTAAAACGTCGTTGGCCTCGGATAGGCGATACCTTAAGGTATACGAAGTCTCCAACTTCAAAGGTCAACTTTCTACGCCTATTGTCCGCATAGCCTTTCTGTCGTGACTGAGCAGCCTTTAAGTTCTCCCGTATCGTTTGGACTTGCTTTTCAGCCTCTTGTAGTACTTCAGGTCCAAACACCTGGTTCTCTCCAGTCTCGTTCCAGAACAGCGGCGTTCTACACCGTCAGCCATATAAGGCTTCGAAAGGCGACATCTTCAAGCTAGCTTGATAGCTGTTGTTATAGGAGAACTCGGCATACGGTAAACTCCTATCCCAACTACGCCCACGTTTCAAGGCGCAAGCTCTCAGCATGTCCTCCAAAATTTGGTTTGTCCTCTCGGTTTGCCCATCTGTTTGTGGGTGATAGGCGGAGCTAAAATCCAGTCATGTACCCATGGCTTTCTGCAACTTCCTCCAGAATCTAGAGGTAAAATGAGAACCTCGATCGGAGACTATCCTCTTCGGAACTCCATGACGGCACACGATCTGCTCCATGTACAACTCTGCCAACTGTGTAACGTTGTAACTGGTCTTTACCGGAAGAAAATGGGCGGTTTTCGTCAACCGGTCCACAATGACCCAGATGGAGTCGTATCCTGACTGAGTTCGTGGAAATCCGACAATAAAGTCCATACTGATGTCCTCCCATTTCCATTCAGGTATTTTCAAAGGTTGCAACAATCCAGCGGGTTTTTGATGTTCGGCTTTTACCCGTTGGCATGTGTCGCATAGGGCAACGTATTCGGCTATATCCCTCTTCATACCATCCCACCAATAGCAAGTTTTCAAGTCCTTGTACATTTTGGTGCTCCCTGGATGTATGGAATAGGGTGAGTCATGTGCCTCCTTCAATATCATGTCGCGAAGGTGTCTTATGTTTGGCACACAAATCCTTTTTCCTAGCCAAAGTGTACCCTTTTCATCCTCCTTGAAATCCTTTTCTATCCCTTGTCGGATTATTTCCTTGATCTCCTTGATCCCCTCGTCCATTGCTTGTCCCTTTCTTATTTCTTGCTCCAATGAGGAGTGGATCTCCATTATTTCCATGTTATTCAAGAATCCGAGGTGTAACCGTTCAAACTCCTTACGTAGTTTGGGTGGTAGCTCCCGAACCGTGAGTTGGTGGCATTCTCCCTTTCTGCTCAATGCGTCTGCTACTACATTGGCCTTCCCGGGATGGTAGTTGATTCCTACATCATAATCCTTGATGAGTTCTAACCATCGACGTTGCCTCAAATTCAAGTTCGTTTGTGTAAATATGTACTCGAGGCTTTTATGATCCGTATAGATCTCACATCGATGACCGAGGATATAATGTCTCCAAATCTTCAATGCATGCACCACTGCTGCTAATTCCAAATCATGTGTAGGATAGTTAAGCTCGTGTTTCTTTAATTGTCGTGAGGCATAGGCTACCACTTGTCCTTCCTGCATGAGGACACACCCGAGCCCTTGTCTGGATGCGTCACAATATATGTCAAGGCTCTTGCTTACATCCGGCAATACCAGAACTGGTGCTGTGGTTAGCCTTTTCTTGAGTTCCTCAAAACCTTCTTGGCAGGCTTGTGTCCATTGAAAGACCTTTCCCTTCATTAGCAACTCCGTCATAGGTTTTGCTATCTTAGAGAAGTCTTTAATGAAGCGACGATAGTATCCTGCCATTCCAAGGAAACTTCGAATATCCCTCACGCTCTTCGGTTGGTCCCACTTTAGAATATCCCTCACCTTTCCAGGATCAACCGATACCCCGTCTTTGGAGATGATGTGGCCTAGGAAAGATATTTCCTTTAGCCAAAATTGGCACTTGTTGAGCTTGGCATACAACTGATGCTCGCGCAATTTCTGCAAGGTCAATCTCAGATGTTCTTTATGCTCCTCCTTACTTTTTGAATACACCATATTGTCGTCGATAAAAACCACGACGAACTTGTCCAAGTACTCCATGAAAACCTTGTTCATAAGGTACATGAAGTATGCGGGTGCATTCGTCAATCCAAAAGACATAACGGTATATTCATATGAACCATACCGTGTCCGAAAGGCTGTCTTAGGTATATCGGAGGGCTTAATCTTCAGCTGGAAATATCCCGACCGAAGATCAATTTTGGAGAATACTTGGGCTCCTTTCATTTGGTCGAACAGGTCCTCTATACGGGGCAGAGGGTATTTATTCTTGATTGTTACCTCGTTTAGAGACCTGTAGTCCACGCACATTCTTTGGGTTCCGTCTTTCTTGTCCACGAAAAGTACCGGGGCTCCCCACGGTGACGAACTTGGACGGATAAAACCCTTCTCCAACTGTTCTTGAATTTGCTTCTTGAGTTCAACTAACTCGTTAACGGGCATCCTATATGGTCTCTTAGCTATGGGTGCAGTTCCGGGTACCAAATCTATGGCAAACTCGATGTCCCGGTCAGGTGGCATTCCCAGGAGTTCTTCCGGGAACACGTCCGAAAATTCCTGAACCACTGGGATGTTGTCCAATGCTACTCCTTCAACATGGTTCAGATCCGCCCGTTCGGTTGCTTGCTGGGCTGACTCAAACTCGACACGGATACCGTGTTCGTTCGTCAACTGCACGCTTCTCTCAGCACATTGGATTACCCCATTGTGCTTGCTTAACCAGTCCATTCCGAGTATGATGTCAATCCCGTGGGAGTCCAAGACAATAAGGTGATAATCATGCCGTGCGATCCTTCTTCACACACCACGGCATCGTTCTCAGACTCACATGTCCCTACACCTCCTAACAAAACGGTTGTGCCGAACTCGTACTTCGCACTCTTAATGATAGCATGAGAACTATGCTCATACATGCCGTTGTACCGTCTTCTTTCTGGCCGGACGCCTTATCTACTGCTACATACCTTATAAATCGGCGACCTTCATGTGTCAGAAACAATCTCACACCTCATGAACTTCTTCTCGGCCACAAGCCAACCTATGACCATCTACGAACTTTTGGATGCCTCTGCTTCCCAAATCTCGTAGCCACTATCCCACACAAGTTGGCCCCTCGCTCCTCAAGGTGTGCCTTCATTGGATACCCAGCTGAATCAAAAGGGTACAGATGTTACAACCTGGAAACACGGCAGGTGATCACCTCCCGTCACGTAACCTTCGACGAAGTTGTTTTTCCTTTCAGGGACATGCAGAAGAAAGATATACAGATGCCATCTGGGGCTCGTACCATGGCAACGGACTCCGATCCGCTTTTTGTTCCGGTCATTACTGGAGCGCGTCAAGAGGATTCACGCTGTGCAAACCCATCACGTGATATCCGGCATGCAAGACATGCAAACCAATCACAAAGGCAACACATACATGCAAGACATGAAGAACGGACGCCAGTTCGGGCGCTGGCCAACAGAATCAATACATCAGCAACATCACCATCCAATCAAATGTTGCCGGCTGCACCATCTGACCCTACACCAGCACCTTCTGACACCGTTGGACCATTCACTGAGAATGTAGGCGCTGCACCTACTCAAGCTACAGAGAATAAGCATCCAATGATTACCAGGGCCAGAGATGGTATTCGGCGCCCCAATCCAAAATATGCAGCAGTCGCCAAGACAACACCACATCCTCCACCTACTTCTGTGCGCATGGCTCTACGTGACAACGCCTGGCGCGCAGCCATGGAAGAGGAGTTCAACGCACTGAAAGCAAATAATACATGGACACTTGTACCGAAGCCAGCCAGGGCCAATGTAATCACAGGCAAATGGATATTTAAGAATAAACTGCATGCTGATGGTACTCTGGAACGGAGGAAGGCAAGGTGGGTTGTACGTGGATTTCACCAACAACACGGTGTTGATTTTGATCAGACATTCTCTCCAGTGGTGAAACCAGCAACAATCCGTACTGTCCTACACCTTGCTGCATCAAGAAACTGGCCAGTCATCAACTCGATGTGAAAAATGCTTTCCTACACGGGGCTTTATCTGAACGAGTGTACTGCTTTCAACCAGCGGGTTTCATTGACAAGGAGTTTCCCAACCACGTTTGTCTTGTCTCAAAATCACTATATGGTCTTAAACAGGCACCCCATGCCTGGTTCCAGACCTTTGCCGCAGAATTACAAGTGATTGGATTCAAATGTGCGCGATCTGATCCTTCTCTCTTCATATATAATCAAGGCCAGAATATTGCATACTTGCTTCTATATGTAGATGACATTGTTCTCACCGCATCATCTCAATTGCTGCTTCGACATGTTATTCGTCATCTCAGTAGCAAGTTTGCAATGAAAGACCTTGGAGCACTTCAATACTTCCTGGGTATTCATGTTCATCGGTCCAACGGTGGATTTTTTCTACACCAAGCGAAGTATGCGGAAGACATAATTGAGCGTGCGGGAATGCTCAATTGCAAACCAGCAACAACTCCAGCTGATACGAAGCCAAAGACATCTGCAACCGAAGGAACTCTTGCCGATGATCCATCACACTACAGAAGCATTGTCGGGGCACTTCAGTACCTCACACTAACAAGACCGGATATTGCTTATGCAGTTCATCAAGTCTGTCTTCATATGCATGCACCACGAGACTCCCATTGGGCCCTGGTCAAGCGTATTCTGCGATACATCAAAGGAACAATGCAGTACGGCCTTCAACTCCATGCTTCTCAAGATCTCAAGTTAACAGCATATTCGGATGCCGACTGGGCGGGATGCCCCGACACCCGACGATCAACATCCGGTTACTGTGTGTTCTTGGGTAACAGTCTCATTTCATGGTCATCAAAAAAGCAAACGACGGTCTCTCGTTCCAGCGCGGAAGCAGAGTATTGGGCAGTCGCAAATGCTACTGCTGAATGCAGTTGGTTAAGGCAACTTTTGCAAGAACTTCATGTTCCAATCCAGTCAGCCACAATCATGTATTGTGACAACGTTTCTGCTCTGTATTTGACACATAATCCGGTACATCATCGACATACAAAGCACGTGGAACTCGACATTCATTTCGTCAGGGACAAGGTACAAATCGGAGAGCTAAGAGTACTTCACATCCCTACTCAACATCAGTTCGCAGACATACTCACAAAAGGACTACCAACGCAATTATTTGAAGACTTCCGGAACAGTTTGTGTATCACAAAAAAAGACCCACAAACTGAGGGGGGTGTATAAATGATCCTGTGGATCGATCCAACTTATGCGTTGGTTAGTTAGTCGCATATGCGTGCGTCTGCGTGAGGCAACTAACCGGCCGAGCCTTGCGTGCATGGAATAACAGAAGAGCCTGATCGTGGATTCAGTTTCGATCCATGCACGTCTCTCACCGGACTGATAGCCTCACCGCATGTATAAGAATGATGGATGATTAATGAATAAACGACGACTCATTCTCTATAGCTTCGAACTGAATTCAAAGGCGCATTCCCCTCGGTAACCACAAAGGTCACGCACGCCCGGTTGCTTCAGCCGCTTGTATGAAAGGCCAATGTTGCAGGTGGCTCCTACTCCACGGCCCGCCTGTGAAAATTGATATGTTTACACAGGCGGTTTGTCTTTGCGAGCCTTCTATGATGTTCATTCATCACAGACCGCTATTAATTTATTCGACATCACATGCACATTTTTTACGTACCGCCTGGGTCTGAAAACGAGGCGCCTGTGATAATGGTTTTTGTAGTAGTGAGACCACTGATACTGATGGTGACTTCAGATCATAGTAGACACAGTGTTAATTACAATGCATGTTTATACTCATTTCCTCAATTCTTGGTCAAGGTGGATGGGAGTTATGATGATTTCTGGAAGTGGTGAAGCAATGTGTTAAACATCTCTAACCTATTTGATTTCCTCGAGCATAGCAAACAGCACACATTCACAAAGATGCTAGCATGACAACAAGAATTTGCTTTTTTATTCCATAAGCCACATGATACACCAAAACACCACTGGACATCATTTTACTCAGAATGTTGCACCTATTTGATTTCCTCGAGCATAGCAAACAACACACATTCACAAATATGCTAGCATCACAACAGGAATTTGCGTTTTTATTCCACAAGCCACATGATACACCAAAACAACACTGCAAAACATGCCCAGACATTATACTAAACCTCCACCCCATATGATATCCTCCTCCAAAAAAACACAATGACTCTGTATATAATGAGAAAGAGGCCTCAATAACTAGGGTTCCTGTTCTTTCGATAGTGAAATGGTCCACAATCCGAACAGATCTGACAGGGTCTGGTGATGAGGCTGACTTTCAGTTGCTTTGGTGTCTCCAGTGATGGTTGAGAGGATGAGGCCCTCTTAGCTCTGACTACCACTTGGGATCCATGACAACCATGTTTGATTACTTTGACCTCGAGAAATCTATGATGATGTCCTCTGCCATCTTCTTTGCCTTTCCGTATGAATTGATAGGATCCTACATTGGTTAGGAACATAATTAAAGTTGAGTTGTTGATAATACCCATAATTAAAAAAATAGAAGCTCATGCATCATGGGGCCAACCCGTGGAGTTGTTTCTACCATATGTTGCACGAGTACTCAAGTAAATCAGCATATTTTACATTATGTGCTACCATGGCCTCAAGCACTGTCAGTGCTTTTGATGTTATGTTATTGTGATAGTACCTGAAATATCATAGTCATACATATTGATTATAGGTACTATATTTGCCGCTGATTATTTCTCTGCAGATGATTATTAAAAAAATAATAAATAGAGCTGCAACGAGCGACCCTCAATTATGAAATATTTGCTATTAGCAACATAGGATATCACCTACAAGGTTACTATCCATTTATCAACATATGTACATCTGCATGAAGTATTTCCATCTGATAAATAAAATCGGAACACTAACACACACTAGTAATGTTCAGAGACTAGTATAGTAAAAATGGGGGTTTGGTTAAATCATAAGCAATTACATGTAAGACGAATTCGTTTTTGCATAAAACCAATACATTCATTTTGTAGAGATCTCCCAGTCCAAATGAATTTACTTAAATGACCATCCAAGATAGCAATTGAAGCAGAGAGCAGCAGGTTGCTCGGTACCATACCTTGTGGAGAACAGAATCAAAGATACCGCCGTGGAGCTAAGCGAAGGGTAATAGGGAGGCAGAGCAGCAACTGGAATGCGGAGGCAACAGGGAAGATGACGACATGCGGAATCTTGAATAGGACAGTGGCGGCGCCTAGAACCTCGGCGGTGTGAGATCGGGCGTGGTGTGAGTGAGAACCCTATCCGGAAGGGGTGTTCCGGCTGTAAGAGGATGTGGTGTGCGTGTGTGTGAGGAGGGGGCTGACCAGTGGACCCTACCCTGAAGGGTTATGTAACAGAGACGCTGTGGAGAGAGGGGACCATCGAACAGAATAGAACCAAACAGAACAACCAATTCGGTTGCCCGATCTCCTACCTCTCGCGATCACCGGAGTGCTCGACTGGCAGCCATCTTGACTGCTCACGTCCCGACGATCACATCGTGGGCCACGGGTGTCGCAGTTGGCATCAGAGCCTGAATCCTCAGCGGATTTCTTCTTCTGGAGCGGCGGGTTCCCTGGGAAGAAGGAAGATCGCCGGCGATCGGTAAGCCTTTGGCCCGAGCTGTAAAATCCTGGTAGGGCGGTCGGTTGAGAGAGGACGAAGCGCATGTCGTAGAGTATTCTCTCCTGTAATCCTGCTCGTAGTTGGCTCGGCTTGAGGAGATCACCAAAGCTCCTTCTAAACCTTCTGTTCAAACCCGCTTCATCCTGGAGGCCATGGAGTCGGCGGTGCATGGTGAAGGAGAACGATGGGGCAAGGTGATGGACACACTTGATTTGATCGTACAGCGCCTGGATGCCATGGAGGGGATGCAGAAGCAGTTAATCGGGCAACAGGCGTTGGCGGCGTCGGTGGCGGAACAGGCGGCGAAGGAACGTGATGTTTTATTTCGGCAAATGGCGGAGACGGGGAAGAGAGTGTCGGAGTTGACACTGGAGAGGATGACGCAGGATATGGAGCAGTTCTCTGATGAGCATCATGTAGAAAGGAGAGGGTATGATGCAGGAGTAAGAATATCAGGAGAGGGATCAGCGTCGGTGTGCAGAGGGCACAGTAGGAGTGGACATATTGATGTTAACAGTCACAGAAGGGATTCTGGAGGTGTTAGTAGATCATTGTTCAAGCTGTCTTTCCCTATGTTTTCAGGCGATAACCCTGCTGTATGGTTGGATAATATGGATCACTTCTCTATCTTTAGTGTTGAGGAAACCTTCTGCGTTAGAGCTGCATCCATGCATATGGAAGGGACTGCAGCTAGGTGGTTGCAAGTGTATAAGTTGACTGAAGGGTTGGGGAGTTGGGATGAATTTGCAGAGGCAGTTACAGAGAAATTTGGGGTGTTTGAGTACTCTCAGTCAATGTATAAACTATTACACTTGAGGCAGAATGGTGGTTTAGAAGAATATATCAATGATTTTGAAGAATTGAGGTATTCTACAGCAGTTCACAATCCTGAATTGGGAGGTCCTCTTTGTGACTCAATTTATAAAAGGATTAAAAGGAGAAATACAGAATGCAGTTCTTTCTCACAGTTCCACCACAGTCAATAGAGCTGCATTCTTAGCAAAATTGTAGAGAGACATTTTGGAGCGCTCTCAGATTGCACCATGGAAGCAGCAAGGGGGAAGATTTACTGGAGTGCAAAGAGGGAATCCAATGTTGGAATTGACCAAGGAAAGAGAACTCCGAGACTACAGGAAACTCCATGGGTTGTGTTTTGCATGTGGGGAAAAGTTTGAACTGGGTCATTTCGCTCGTTGCCCCAAAAGGAACCCTGTTCAATTGAACACACTATCCACTGAAGATCTGGAAATTCCTTGGTCAGATTAAGTGTTGGAAAAGTTGGAGAAAGAAGATCTTAAGGAGGAAGGGTGCTATCATATTTCAGCTCATGCCTTAGCAGGGACTGGGTACAGGTTGTATGAAGTTGAGAGCACTAGTGAAGAATCAGATATTTTTGATACTAACTGATTCTGGGAGTTCAGTTTCATTCATTAACACAGACTTTGTTCTGAGGACTGGCCTAAGTGCACATGAAGTTGATCCTATGGCAGTAAGGTTTGCCAATGGGGAGAAAATACAATCTACATCAATGATTACACAAATGAAATGGTGGTGTGGAGGACATACCTTTTATTCAGATATGCAGATTCTGCCACTGGGAGTGTATGATGCTATCCTAGGGTATGATTAGTTGGAAGCTCACAGTCCCTTGCAGTGTAATTGGACAAAGAAAACAATACAATTTCAGTATAAGGAGCAGGAAATTGTATTACAAGGGGTGCAACCAATAGCTCAGACACATATATCTAGTTTGTCTGCAGCGCAGTTGAACAAATGGTTGGTTGGTAATGACATATGGGCCGTGGCCGTTTTGCATCAGGTGCACACTGTTGGACTGTTATATATATGGGTGTGTGAGTGTGTTGGGCTAGACTCATGTATCTAGCCCACTATGGCTATATGTACTCTTGACACCCCTAATAAAATTATTCTTCCTCCAATATGGTATCAAATTAGGTTAAAACCCTAGCTCCCTCCCTCCCTCCCTCTCTCCTCCTCCTCTCTCTCCCCTACAGCCGGCGCATGGCTGGCGCCGCCGGCGGGTTGCCGGGCCTCCCTGCCTCCGCCACCGCCCCTCAGGCCAGCGCCCCTACCCCCGCGGTCGCCCTTCCGACTGACACCCCTGCGGCCGTCCCTGCTCCCGCGGCCTCGCCTCTCGCCGGCGCCCCTGCCCCCTGCGGCCGCTCCTCTGGTCGGCACCCCCGTCCCCGCGGTTCCCCCCTGGCCGGCGCCACCGCGCTTCCCCAACGCGCTGCCGCGGCCAGGATTAGGGGCGCCGCCCCCTTCTCCCTCTCCTACAGCGCCGTCGCGGCTGGGATTGGGGGTGCCGCCCCCTTTCCCCTCTCCTCTGGCCCCGCCGCAGCCGGGATTGGGGGCGCTGCCCCCTTCTCCCTCTCCTTTGATGAAGCCGCGGATAGGGCCACCGCCCTGGGGGTCACCGCTGCCTCTTCCACCTCTATGGTGTCAGATATGGGCCATTTCTTCACCTCTCCAGTCGCGTCTCCCCTGGTCGCCGCTACTGCGCCTTCCCCGGCCGCAGCCGGCGCGCCTCCAGCTGCCGCCGCTGCGCCTCTTCCAGCAGTCACCGCCCCCTGGATGCATGCTGCCGTGCCTCCGGGTCCAGCACCACCACTGGGTTCTGCCGCCGCCCCTTGGCTCCAGGCTGCCGCCGCCGCTCCTTGGGCCCAGGCCGCCGCCGTGCCGTATGAGCCCCCCGCAGCCGCCGGCTTGGGGCTGGCCGCAGCCGCTGGCCCGGAGCAGGCCGCCGCCGCCGGGTCCGGCGCGCCGACGCCCGCAGCTGGCGCGTCCCCGCCGCCAGCTGCTCCTCCCCCTCCTTCTCCTCTGGATCCCGTCGTTGCCCCCTTGGCCCCAGGCCACCGCCGCCATCCCTTGGCTCCAGGCTGCCGCCGCCGGCCCTTGGCCTCAGGCCGCCGCCGTGCCCTATGGCCCAGCCGCCGCCCCTTGGCCCCAGGACACCGCTGCCGGCCCTTGGCCCCAGGACACCACCGGCTTCAGGCTGGCCGCCGCCGCCGGCCCAGGGCAGGCCCCCACCGCCGCCAGCTCTAGATTCGCCGCTGCCGGCTCCTGGTTGGCCACCACTGCCGTCGCCGAGCTTGGACCCGCCGTCACCGGCCTAGGGTCAGCCGCCGCCGTCATTGCCGACATGACCGGTTCCGATGTCGCCGTTGCTTTGGCTGCCTCTCGCGAACGTGAGCGGGCTCTCGCTCTTGCTTTCTACGGCTCTGGGCAGTCCTCCCGTCCTCCTCCACCCGGTGTTGATTGGGTTGTTGACTCCGGCGCCTCATACCACACTATCCTGGTGCTGGTATACTCTCCTCTACCCACATTTCCCACCCTTCTTATCCTTCATCTATCATTGTTGGGAATGGGTCTGTTCTTCCTATCACCTCTGTTGGTGATTTGGGTTATTCGAGTTCTTTCTAGCTCCGAGATGTTCTTGTTGCTCCTGATATTGTTTAGAATCTTCTTTCCATTCGCCGTTTTACCACCGACAACCATGTTTCTATTGAGTTTGATCCTTTTGGTTTGTCTGTGAAGGATCTTACTACCCGGCGTCTTCTTCACTGCTGTGAGTTCGGGGCCCCTGTACACGCTTCGTCTTCCCGCTTCCGCTTCATCTCCACCTTGTGTCCTGGCTACGACGGCTTCTTCCACGACTTGGCATCGCCGGCTCGGCCACCCTGGTGTTGATGTCATGTCTAAGTTTTCTCGTAGTTCAGTGATTTCATGTACTAGGGGCACTCATGAGTCTGTGTGTCATGGTTGTCAGCTTGGTCGCCATGTTCGGCTTCCTTTTCCGCGCTCTGTAACTCATGTTGAGCGGATTTTTGACCTGATTCATTGTGATCTTTGGACTTCTTCTATTATCAGTGTTTCAGGTTATAAGTATTACTTGGTGATACTTGATGATCTTTTGAATTACTCGTGGACTTTTCCCTTGCGACAGAAATCCGATACGTTCGTTACTCTCTCTCATTTCTTCGCTTGGGTGTACACCCAGTTTGGGCGACAACGGATGTGAGTTTGACAACTCTGCGTTCCGTCACTTCCTTCTTACTCACGGTGTTCAGTTGCGCGTGTCCTGCCCGTACACTCCCCCCCCAGAATGGCAAGGCCGAACGCATGATTCATACCACTAACGATGTCATGCGTTCGCTCATGTTTCAGGCCTCCATTCCTCCTTGGTATTGGGCGGAGGCTCTTCACAACGCTACTTATCTCATTAATTGCCTTCCTACTAAGGCGATTAGTGCTTCCACTCCTTATTTTGCTTTGTTCGGCACCACTCCTCTTTACCACCACCTTCGAGTGTTTGGGTACACTTGCTATCCTAACCTTTCCGCCACAGCTCCTCATAAGCTCGCACCTTGCTCGACTCGGTGTGTCTTCCTCGGGTACTCCCCTGATCATAAGGGGTATCGGTGTCTTGACCTTGTTACCCATCGTATCTTGGTCTCTCGACACATAATATTTGACGAGTCCTCCTTCCCGTTTTCTACCTCGTCCTCTGATTCTGCCACCAATTTTGGATTCCCTTTTCTCCACTGACACCGAGGCCGCTCCTATACAGCGACCTTGTTTTTAAACTTTTCCAGGTTACCCACTCGCTGAGCCACACGCAGCTTCGGTGTCCACGACGCCACCGGCTGCGCCTTGCGTTGGCCCGGTGCACTCGACGTCATCGCCTGCACCTTGTGCCGCTCCAACGTCACCCGCTGCGCCACGTGCTGCACCGGTGTCTCCGACATCACCCGCTGCGCCACGTGCGGCACTGGTGTCTCTGACGTCGCCCACTGCGCCACGCACGGCACCGGCGTCTCCGACGTCGCCCGCTCCGTCTCGGGCAGCCCCGGTGTCCTCGATGTCGCCCGCTGTGCCACGTGCGGCCGCAGCGTCCCTGACGACGCCACGTGCGGTCTCAGCGTCACCTGCTGCACCACGTGCGGCACCGGCGTCTCCACCTTCGATTGCTGCGCCACGCGTGGCCCTGGTACCACGGTACGCTGACCCCGCCCTTGTCTATTAGCGATGAGCGCGGGTTGGTGTTCCGACCTCCTCCCGCACCAAGCCCCCGGTGTACCATCCCCCACTGCTCCACCGTGACCCCCGTCACGTTCATCTGATGGTGACCCGACATGCGGCTGGGGTCCTCCAGCTGGTGGAGCGGTTCTCAGGGATTGTCCTCTCCTCGACGACTTCTCCACAGCCTGCCTCCTCAACCATCTCACCTATCCCCCATCTGTCCATAGCGCCCTCACCGATCCTCACTGGCGTCGGGCTATGGAGGAGGAGTATGCGGCCCTGCTTGCTAACCGGACCTGGGATTTGGTTCCCCGTCCTGGTCGTGGCAATGTTGTCTCGGGCAAGTGGGTTTTCACGCATAAGAGGAAGGCGGATGGATCTCTGGAGAGGTACAAGGCCCGGTGGGTTCTTCGGAGCTTTACTCAGCGCCCCGGTGTTGACTACTACGAGACCTTCAGCCCGGTAGTGAAGCCGGCGACGGTTCAGACCGTTCTGTCGCTGGCTCTCTCGCGTTCTTGGCTGGTCCACCAGTTGGACGTCAAGAATGCCTTCCTCCACGGCACGCTGACTGTGACGGTGTACTGCAGTCAGCCGACAGGGTTCGTTGATTCAGCTCGTCCAGACATGGTCTGCCGTCTGAACAAGTCCCTGTATGGTCTTAAGCAGACACCTCAGGCTTGGTACAGCTAGTTTGCCTCCTTCTTGGTCTCACTTGGCTTCGTCGAGGCCAAGTCGGACACCTCGCTCTTCATTTACAGGCGGGAGGGTGACATTGTGTACCTCCTCTTGTACGTCGATGACATTGTCCTCACCACCTCAAGTCTGGCTCTCCTTCGGCGCACGGTCTCTGCTCTGCAGCGGGAGTTCACGATGAAGGACCTGGGTGAGCTTCACCACTTTTTGGGCGTTACAGTCGAGCACCACCCGGGCGGTCTATTCCTTTATCAGGGACAGTACTGCCTGGACATCCTCCAGCGAGCGGGCATGGCTGACTGCAAGCCTTGCTCCACTCCGACGGATACCCAGGCGAAGGTCTCCTCCATCGACGGCGCCCCTGTTACTAATCCCACCTTATACAGGAGAATTGCAGGTGCCCTTCGGTATCTCACCTTCACTCGGCCGGACATCTCCTACGCGGTTCAGCAGGTGTGTCTTCACATGCATGATCCGCGGGAGCCGCATCTCACCGTTGTGAAGCAGATCCTTCGGTACCTGCGCGGCTCTCTCGACTATGGCCTCCTCCTTCGGGGTGATTCGACTTCTGAGTTGGTCGTCTACACCGATGTTGATTGGGCGGTTTGCCCGGATACCCGTCGGTCAACCTCTGGCTACGCTGTCTTCCTGGGCGGCAACCTTGTATCTTGGTCCTCGAAGCGGCAACCCATGGTGCCGCGCTCGAGTCCTGAGGCGGAGTACCGCGCCGTGGCCAACGGCGTGGCTGAGGCCTCCTGGCTTCAACAACTGCTTCAGGAGCTCCACTCCCCCATCACCCGGAGCACGTTGGTCTACTGTGACAACGTCAGCACTGTCTACCTCTCCACCAACCCCGTCCAGCATCGGCGCACGAAGCATGTGAAGATTGATCTTCACTTTGTGCGTGAGCGGATTGCCCGCGGCGAGGTCCGGGTCCTTCACGTCCCAATGACATCACAGTTCACCGAATCTTAACGAAGGGCCTCCCTTCATCACTGTTTTCCGAGTTTCGGTCCAGTCTCAACATCGTTCGTGGCTAGATGTTGGGACTGCGGGGATGGGGGGGTGTTGGACTGTTATATGTATGGTTGTGTGAGTGTGTTGGGCTAGGCCCATGTATCTAGCCCACTATGGCTATATGTACTCTTGACACCCCTAATGAAATTATTCTTCCTCCAATACACACAGATAATTTCCAAGAAGGACCACCTGCAATGGAAACAGAAGTTCAGACACTATTAGAAGAATTCCAAGACCTCTTTCAGGACCCTACTTCTCTACCTCCAAGAAGGCCATTTGATCATGTGATTTCATTAATCCCAGGTGCTATCCCTGTTAATTCTTGTCCCTATAAATACTCCCCATTGCATAAGAATCAAATTGAACGACAAGTGGAAGGGTTGCTATCTGCTTGGTCGATTGAAAATAGTGTTAGTCCATTTACATCCCCGGTCCTCTTAGTTCAAAAAAAAGATGGGTCTTAGAGGTTTTGTGTTGACTATAGGAAACTAAATGATTTGACAATTAAAAATAGATTTCCTATGCCATTGGTTGATGAGATATTGGATGAGCTGGCTGGGGCGTCTTATTTCACTAGTCCTGATATGAAATCAGGATACCATCAGATTAGAATGAAGGCTGGGGAAGAGTTCAAAACAGCTTTCGAAACACATAATGGCCATTTTCAATTCAAGGTGATGCCATTTGGGCTTACCAATGTTCCTGCTACTTTCCATTGTGCTATGAATGCCATTCTAGCCCCATTTCTGAGGAAATTTGCTTTGGTGTTTTTGGATGATATTTTGATTTATAGTCCCACACTGGAGCTTCATTTGCAGCATCTAAGATTAATACTATCCAAGCTAAGAGAGCATCAGTTATACATCAAAAGATCTAAGTGCTCTTTTGCAAAGAAGGAATTGATCTACTTGGGGCATATTATCTCGGGACAAGGGGTAGCTACTGATCCAGATAAAACATCAGCAATGGTGAACTGGCCTGTTCCAGCGATTTTTTCGGAGTTAAGGGGTTTTCTGGGGCTGACAGGACGTTACAGGAAATTTGTGAAATGATATGTGGTGCTAGCTAAGCCCTTAACAATATTACTGCGAAAGAAGCAATTTGAATGGAATGCACAGGCAACTGAAGCCTTTCAGAATCTGAAGAAAGCCATGATTTCTACCCCTGTCTTGGCTCTACCTAATTTTAATGAACCTTTTACTATGGAAACTGATGCTTGTGATGCAGGTATTGGAGCTGTCTTAATGCAGCAAAACAGACCAGTGGCATTTTTAAGCAAAGGTCTGACTGACAAGCATAGGCATTTATCTATATATGAGAAAGAATTTCTAGCCCTTATATTGGCTGTGGAGAAATGGAGATCTTATTTACATAGGGCAGAATTTGTAATCAAAACTGATCACAAAAGCTTGAGCTTTTTGGAGGGTCAACAATTGCATTCTGATATCCAAAAGAGGGCCATGGCTAAACTGATGGGATTAAATTTCAGAACTGTTTAGAAGAAAGGCAAGGAAAATGTGGCTACAAATTCTCTGTCTAGGGTGGCTCAATTGTTATCTGTTACAACAGTCTCTGAAGTACGGCCTTTCTGGCTTCAAGAAGTACTTAACTCTTACTCTACTGATGTGAGTGCGCAGCAGATGTTAGCCAAGTTAGCTATTGTGAGCCCTAATGAAGATGGGTTTTTCTTGCATCAAGGCCTCATCAAAAAAGGGGACCAAATCTGGATAGGTGAAAATTCTGCTCTCAGAACTAAATTAATTGCTGCCTTTCATGATTCTGGATTTGGGGGGTCACTCAGGCACCTTGGGTACCTATCAGAAAGTAAAAAAGCATTTTTGCTGGAAAGGACTGAAGAGGGATGTGGAAGGGTATGTGAAGCAGTGTCAAATCTGCCAACAGGCCAAATCTGAGAGAACCCACCCTGCTGAACTGTTGCAGCCACTACCAATTCTAGCTAGAGCATGGAAAGATATATTGATGGATTATCGAGGCTCTACCTAAGTCTGAGGGTTTTGACACCATATTAGTCATTGTGGACAGATTCTCTAAGTACTCCCATTTTTTTTCTATTGAAACACCCTTTCTCAGCACCTCAGTGGCTCGAATACTGCTAGACAATATAGTGAAGTTACATGGCATGCCTACCACTATTGTCTCTGACAGAGATAAAATCTTTACTAGTAACATGTGGAAGCAGTTATTTACACTGTTGTATACAAAGTTGTTGCTGAATACAGCCTGCCACCCTTAGATTGACGGCCACAGAGAGAGTGAACCAGTGTTTGTAAATGTATTTGCGCTGCATGACACATTCAGCACCTTTCAAATGAAAACACTGTCTTCCCCTGGCGGAATTCTGGCACAACTCTTCTTTTCATTCATCGTTAGGCTGTTCCCCTTTTCAAGCGCTCTATGGCTATGAGCCAAATATGTTGGCAGCTCCTGTTCTTCCCCACACAACTGAGAAGACAGTGACAGACAGACTAAACGACAGAGAAAATCAAATGGAGATGCTGAAAGAGCGTTTAGCTGCGGCTCAGAACAGAATGTGTCAGCAAGCTGACAGGCATAGGGTGGATCGAGAATTTCAAGTTGGAGAGCAGGTTCTCCTAAAGTTGCAACCTTATGCTCAAACTTCTTTGGTCAGTCGCTCATGCCCTAAACTTGCATTCAAATACTACGGGCCTTTCAAAGTTTTGCAAAAAATTGGTAAAGTCGCCTATCGTTTGGATTTGCCAAACAGTGCTCAGATCCATCCGGTATTTCATGTCTCACAACTCAAACCTTTTACCCTCAACTATTGCTCGGTATTTTCTACTCTACCGAGTAAGACTGACCTGAATCGAGAGAAGCTGGAGCCGGCAGCGATTCTGGACCGTCGCTTGGTAAAGAAAGGGGATCAGGCAATCGTCCAGGTGCGTGTGCAGTGGGATTCGCTGCCGCCGGAAGCTGCCACTTGGGAGGATTGGAATGTCTTGCTCAAGATGCACCCGCAGATCGAAGCTTGGGGGCAAGCTTCTTCGGGGTGAGGGGGAGATGTGAGGTCGGGCGTGGTGTGAGTGAGTACCCTATCCGGAAGGGGTCTTCCGGCTGTAAGAGGATGTTGTGTGGCGTGTGTGTGAGAAGGGGGGCTGACCGGTGGACCCTACCCTGAAGGGGTATGTAACAGAGACGCTGTGGAGAGAGGGGATCGAACAGAATAGAACCAAACGAAACAACCAATTCGGTTGCCCGATCTCCTACCTCTCGCGATCGCCGGAGTGCTCAACCGGAGGCCATCTCGACTGCTCACGTACCGACAATCGCGTCGCGGGCCACGGGTGTTACAGGCGGAGACGGGTTCGACAACGAGATCTTGACGGGGATGGGAGCACGGTCACAGCGGCGGGATCTCTGATCGAAGGGACGGCGTGGACGGCAATGGGTGAAGCAGCGGCAGGGACGGCGACGGGTGTGGCAGCAGCAGGGACTCTTACCTGAGGCGTGCGGAGGATAGCAGAAGGGCAGAGCAGTCATTTCACCATTTCCTTAACCTGATCAAAGCTGTCGGAAACGTCAATTAAATAGAAACAGAGGGAGTAGATCAATTGTTGAATAAGAAGAATTACTACTACGACTTAGAATTGTTACAGGCAGGGCTGGAGAAGATTAGTTGAAATTTGGCGTGGTCTGATACTCTGTGACATGTGCAGGTCAGAGGCCTCCGGTTGATGGTGAAAGATTCAGGAGGGCTATCTACACCATCGACATCGGGCAGAATGACCTGTCTGCTTTCATGCACCTGCCCTATGATCAAATAAATGCTCCTCAAGATCCCGGGTGTCGTCGCTCATATCAAGTACACCATCGAGGTAAGTTAAATGCCCGACAAGTTTTTGTGAGGAACATTCAGCTCATGAATTCTCCAATAATTACATATGTTTGTAAAGTCAAAAGAATAGGTAACTAACACGGCGCGTGAATCGTGGTTGACAGGCGCTCTACTCGCACGGCGCCCGCAAGTTTTGGATCCACGGCACGGGCGCGCTGGGCTGGCTGCCGCAGTAGCTGGCCATCCCGCGGGACGACGACTCCGACCTGGACGCCCACGGCTGCCTTAAGACCTACAACGCCGCCGCGCGCCGCTTTAACGCGCTGCTCGGCGACGCCTGCAACCAGCTCCGGCAGCGCATGGTGGACGCGACCCTCGTCTCCGTCGACATGTTCGCCATCAAGTACAACCTGGTGGCCAACCACACCATGCACGGTAATATTTATTAAGCTCTCGATTGTTTTTATTCTATTTCACCATTGCGTTCATGTGCCAACCAATTTTGAGGTGATGCAGGGATCGAGAAGCCTCTGATGGCGTGCATGTCGGTGGAGATGCAGCTGTGCGACGTCGGCGCGCGGTTTGTCAGCTGGGACGGCGTCCACCTCACCGAGGCCGCCAACGCCATCGTCGCCGCCAAGTTGCTCACAGGCGAATATACTCCATGCCAAGGATCACCATCGCCAGCCTCGTCAACTCCACGCAAGCCAACGACTGCTAAGCTGGGACATGTAAAACCTAAAGCTCGATCGATGGAATTTCTCATTGTTGATTCATTTTGTTTATGCTTAATGTGATGTTGAGAACATTACTATAAAAACCATTATCACATGTGTCTCGTTTTTCAGATCTAGGCGGTTCGAAAAAAAATACGTCTATGATGTCAAATAAATTAATAGCAAACCGCCTATGTAAGCATATCAATGTTCAAGATAGACCATGGGGTCGCTTCAACCGCCTGCAATATTGAACATTAATACAAGCGGCTGAAGCGACCACGCGTGTGCGACCTTTGCGGTTACCGAGAAAACGTGCCTTTGAGTTCAATTCGAAGTCACCAAACGGCGCGGCCTGGTACACATCAACCACACTTAGCATCAAACATTAAAAAGACAATAAACAATTCGATAATCGATAACAAACATTCATCATCAAACAAACATTCATTAAAAATTAATTTTTATAAACAACAAAAGAAAATAACAGACGATCGCCTAATCCTCCCGTGACAGAGGAACCCCACATTTGTCGATGATCGTCTACACCAACATCCTGCTGCTCTTCACCCCAATCACCTCACGGACCGTCTCCCACACCGCGTCAAGACCATCAACCACTATGCTTAGCCCGAAGAGGTAGTGGCCTATGGTGCCCATTCCAGTACATTCTGGAAGGCGACCAAGAACCAGAAGTTGCATGACATTAGATATGCTGTTAAATACATCCTTCGCCATCTGCAGGCGCAACGGTGATAGGTCGTCCGCCTCTGCCCTGAGGGCAACCAATCTCCGCTCTAGGAAAGCAAGTTTCTCAAGCAGGTACAGTCTCTCTTCCGCCCAGGAAGGCGGCGGAGGTGCGGTTGGAGCTGGGGACAGAGGCGCGGTTAGAGCCGGGGACAGAAGTGCGGTTGGAGCCGGGGACGGAGGCGCGGTTGGAACTGGGGATGGAGGTGCGTTTGGAGCCTGGTCGGGAGCGCTTCGTCGGTCGTGCCATTGAGACTAGGGCTACGATGTGGCGAGGAAGACGAAGACTAGAGGGAAGAGGAAGGCCATGATGGTGGTGCAGAGAAGGGGAAGGTGCAAGTTATAATGGTGCGGAGAAGGAGAGGTCGGATCGCTTCGAATTCTGCGCGTGAATGGCAACGACCACACGATACAGGCGGACCGTGGAGTTGGAGGCGCCTATAATATTGGTCATTAATACAGGCGGCTGAAACGACCGGGCGTGCACGCCTTACCTTTTCGGTTTCCGCGCGCATGAGTGGAACGCACGCAGTACATGCGTCCTTAGAATTACACGGATGGATAATCTTACGTTACAAACCGCCTGTGATAAACATTCTTCACAGGTGGACAGTCGTAGATAAAGAACCGCCTGTGATAATGGAGTTATCACAGGCGGATACTCTTTATGTTACAAACCGCTTGCCATAAAGATTCTTCACAGGCGACTAGTTGTAGGTATAGAACCGTCTGCTAAAATTGTAGCATGCACCATTCCACAAAAGTTCTAGCAATAAAATATGTCTCACATCGTAGCATGCATTACAGGGCCCCAAAATGTCAAGTTGCGCAAATGCAACATCTCCTGCACAACTTGCCTTCTCTCCAAAAGCTCTCGTATCCATCTGTCGGTTTCATAGATCGGCTCCGAGCCACTGCTCCCACCGGCATCTGTTTCTGGCTGGTTGATGTACGTGGAGCTTGATGGAGGAAGTGACACACCCCTGGGTTGAGCCTCTGGAGCCCCTCCAACCGGCAGCTCGGTGCTCGGAAGTGGTGATCTCGTGCCAGGGATTGTCACGCCGGCCAGAGGCCCTTGTGCACGTTGTTCAAAATGTTTTCGTAGGCGGTCTTTACTTGAAGGAAAAACAAAGGAAAATTATATACGCACACGAACAGAGAAAAAATAGAGCTCACACGTACACATAAAGATGAAGCAGCACTCGGCCGACCATGGCTTCAAGCGCAATGTATTTCACTGTTGAAGTCTACGGCCAACTCAAAGCCAATATTTCACTGTATGAATTTTCTTAATTTTTTAAAATATTCCAACATGCCAAATTCAAATATTAAAAGAGAAAATTTGTCCAATTAAAATATTAAAGCTTTATTACAATATTACAAATATATAAAATATATGTCATATATTTTTTCCAGCAGTGACATCTTCTCGCATATAGGGTCAAATCATTTTAATGCTTCTTTCTACACGCTAATTGCCTCTTAATAGGTCCGCTCTTCAGTTTCTTCTTCTTTTGCTTCATTTTTTATTTAGATTCCAAGCCAAATACTCAAACATAAATAGATTCTGTAAATTAAGTCCAAACTCAATGATTCTTTTTCTATATTCTTTAAAAATTAATATATACCAGATGGAACAAAAAGTTTAAAACTTATATAGGTAAAATTGTTATGTTTTGGTAAATATAGCATTAATTTATATGAACATATTATTCAGATTTTCATATCTCCTAAAAAAATGGATCTTCCACTGAAAGTTAGTTTGTATGAACATATTGTCTTATTTATACATGTATGAATTTTGTTAATTTTTTTAAAGCAATCCAACATGTCAAATTTCAAATAATCCATCATTCTAACGAAATGCTCATATATATATGAGGCATTCTTCAAAATTTGAACACACATGATTCAAATAATTTTGCAAAAATCTGAAAAAAATCATAGATGTTGGTATGATGACTAAAAAGTATCATAGAAAAATGCACTCACAAAATCAATATATTATGCAAGATACAAAAATAACGAGTAACCTATTTTTTTCATGTTCTAACCAATTTCAAAGGTTTTTCCAAGTGAAATTTAATGGGCACCTGTAATACTAAATCATATTACAAGAACTTGGAATTTGGTCTTTTATAAGCCCCCTTATTTTGATCAAGAAATTAATTAATTCTAAACTTAGTATTTTTCACAGGCAGTTCTATATTAAAAACCATCTGCGCTAATTGTCACTTCATAGGTCTGCTCTTGAGTTTCTTCTTCCATTGCTTCATTTTTTATTTAGATTCCAATGTAAATACTCAAACATGTATAGATTCTGCAAATTAAGTCCAAACTCGATGGTATATATATATATATATATATATATATATATATATATATATATATACCAGATGGAACAAAAAGTTTAAAACTTATATAGTTAACATTGTTATGTTTTGGTAAATATAGCATTAATTTATATTCACATATTATTCAGATTGTCATATGTCCTAAAATAATGGATCTTCCACTGAAAGTTGGCTTGTATGAACATATTGTCTTATTTATACATGTATGAATTTTGTTATTTTTTAAAGCAATCCAACATGTCAAAATCCAAATTATCCATCATTCTAATGAAATGCTCATATACATATGAGGCTTTCTTCAAATTTTGAACACACATTAATTCAAACAATTTTGTAAAAATCTAAAAAAATCATAGAGATCGGTATGATGACTAAAAAGTCCCATAGAGAAATGCACTCATAAAATCAATTTATTCTGCAAGATACAAAAATGACAAATAAGCTATTTATTTGTTTTTCATGTTCTAACCAATTTTAAAGGTTTTTCCAAGTGAAATTTAATGGGCACCTGTAATACTAGATCATATTACAAGAACTTGGATTTTGGGCTTTTACAAGCCCCCATATTTTGATCAAAGATATTAATTAATCCTAAACTCAATAAACTTTTTTCACAGACGGTTCTATATTAAAAACCGCCTGCAATATTTGGCCTCTTCATACGTCTGCTCTTCAGTTTCTTCTTCCTTTGCTTCATTTATTTAATCTAGATTCCAATGTAAGGCCGCTCGATCTCCTCTAAAAAACCCAACCCTGGAGATTTTACTTAGACGCCGTCAAGCTGCCAAAATTTTCCTTTGCCGCCAAAACCCTCGCTGCCGAGCTTCGTCCTTGCCGTCCTCGCCACTGGGCTTCGTCGCCGTTGCCATCTATGTAAGTCCGCCTCTTTCCTCCCTTCTCTCCCTCCTCCATTCTCTATCCCCCGCGCCGCCTCTTTCCCTCCCCCTCCCCATTCCGCCTCCCTCCTCGCCCTCACCTCCGCCCGAGTGTCTTCCTCGCCCTCGCCGCCACCTCCCTCCTCCCTTTTCTGTCCCCCTCCGGCACCATCGCCACCGCACCCCCGCACCTTAATCCTCCCCACGCCGTCTCCTCCTTCCCGGCATCTACCCCCACCGTGCGCTGCCCCCTCCCCAACGTCCCCCACCGCTGGCGCTCTCCCACTTCGTTGATTAATTGCTTGGAGACCTTGACAACTGCTTAGATTAATTGTTTAGATTTTGTTTGAAGGTGGACTAGGGAGCAAATTGTTTAGAGAGCAAATTAATTGTTTACATCAGAAAGAAAAGTAAATTTAGCTTAATTGTTTCTTCTACATTTTCTTTGTGTGTTCGTACCTGCACCAATTAGTTGTTTAGAATGGTTGTGTTAAAGGAAATAGTTTGTTGTGCTAACAGGTAGTCCATGTTTTCTTTGTAATCACTAAGTACCACAACAGAGATACATGTTGTCTTTGTAAATACTCCATGTTCACTTATTTTATATATTAGGATGTGATTTTACATATTAGGATGTCTTTGTAATCACTGAGTACTATAACAAGAAACTCTTTCTGTTGCTTTTCAAGTTCTAACATGGAAAGCCCTTATAAGACTGGTGCTGGCAATGAAGCCGACGATGTTGAGTTTAGTAACTCCGGCAGTCCAGGCTCGTATCACAGTCCATCGGATCCTTTTCTAAATATAAAAATTAAACAGATTTCAGAGGATCTTGACCCAGAATATGATCCTGCCGGAGAGGTATGGATCACAAATTTTAACTCCACCAATTTAAGTTAATGTTGGTTGGCAAGTATATGAAAATTTATAATTTTTCTACCTAGCTTAATTGCCAAGACAATGAGATGACTTTGACTCCTAAAACCGCAAAATGTTCTCCAATGGTTGAATCCTCAAATTCAGTCAAGCGAAAACGAGGGCAACGAGGTCCCAATAAGTGTCCATTGAACCTTATCATATACATAACAATTGTCGGTCCAGGTGGGCTTCCGCAAGAACCACTGGACTCAGGTACAAAGTACTGAAATGCATGTAGGTGTCTTGTTATAGAGCTCGTGCCGATCACAACCGAGAATTGGAGAAAATTCCATGAGGCGAACAAGAATGAGTTGTGGGATAAGTTAAAGAAAAAAATTCAAGTTCCCAAAAGGCACCGAAGAAGCTTTGAAAAAAAGCAACATTGGTCTCTTGTGGCAAGAAGTTTCATGTAAGGGCCTAAGTTTTTGCACACATCCAAAGTGTTCATCACACCACACACACCTCATTGGAGGAAATTTTATGAACACCTTTGAAGAGCAAGTAAACACCATCAACATGGTCATTAGAGAAAAACTCACAAAATGCAAAAGTGGTATTTCCCACATACATCATATAAGGGCTGAGCATATGGAAAACTCATACACCTTGCTAGGAATAATCATACCAAATTTCACCCAAATCGAAACCTTTTTGAGGTATTTTTGGGTATAACTAGAAAGAGCTAGTTTGAACTCAAATTTAAATTCAAACTAATTTCATCCCATCACTTCAAAAGTGGAAGGCATATTCATACTCAGCACATTTTTGTGAGCTCACACACCAATTTTCACTCCATTTGGAGTTGATCTTGACATGAGCTAATTTTAGCGAATTCAAACTCAATTTGAATTTCAAACTGCATATATGCTGAAAATACGTTCAAACGCTCCAAAATTTGAATTCTATCCAATTCAAACGGCCAGTTGGTAGATAATTCAAATATAAAAGGCTATTTGGGTCTCTACTGTTTAGAGCAGTGGGGAAAATTGAATTTCAGAGGCTAAAAGGGGAGTGGGTCCCACATGTCAGCCTCACTAGCAATTTTAACCGACTGAAGACAGAGCACTCGGTTTCTCGGGCTTCAGCCGAGCATGCCACCGAGCGGCAATCGGCGCCAGCTCCTGCTGCATTACCCTGCGCTGGAGACCAGCTGCCCGGCGTCTTATCCCTCCCTGACGCGCTCCGTTCGCTCACAACCCGAGTCCACAGCAAGTTCGCCCTCCCTCACACCGAGCTCCACCGAAAGCACGCCGCCCTCTCGGTTCCACTCGTGAGCAGGCCGATCAATCGCAACCAGAGCCTTCCCAGTAGCAAAACAGCGTCGTGGGTTTGTGAGTAACATCCTCGACGTCTTGTTGTCTCATTATCAGACGCCCTCGAGCTAAGCCGAGCGTTTTTCCGGCAAACCAAGCGTTGCCGCCATTCGGGGCTCCCGTGAACAGCTCGGCACAGCTATCCTTGCATCCACTTCTCTACACAAGAAAGGTGCGTCACTGCATGTAGAAGGTGTAGCCGAAAGCCGTTTGTCATATGATCAACCATCGGTTGAGAATTTCCAAATTTACCGAAAGCTAGTTCATATGAGCCGAGCTCACCTCTGATTGAAATTCGGACTCCACGCACTCTAGTTAATCGAGCTTGTTGGCCAGTAGGTTCTACACATGCTAGCGCTCACGCTCGAGGAAGAAGCAAGGAAAACCATTGAGGATCAGCCGTGATATGGCCGTTTTCCTCACCGCCGTTGCAAAGTACCTCGGCTCACCGTCGAGGGTATGGTTGCCGGCGTTTCTAGCTTCCACAAGGTCTTGTTTCGTGTTCCTCGTGCTCCACTGATGCTCTCTGAGCCATTTCCAATCGTTTTGGTGCACTGTGGTGCAAAACCCACCTCGCCGGAACCCTAGGTTCCGCTTTTACCGGTGCACACGGGTTTCCGGTGATCGCCGACGGTCGGCGAGCCCACATATGAGTTCACGAGGTCAGAAAATGGGGAGGCGGCAAGTTTCAGGCCGAGGGGTGGCCGGGAACTCGGTTCCGGCAAGGCTCACCGGAAGGCGCCGCCAGGGGATTCTGTTGGCGCGAGGTTGAAGAAGATACGCGCCGTGGGACCCACCGGCAAGAGTTTAAACATTTCCCCGATTTTCATATTTAGTTCAAACTTCAAACCCACATAACTTTGGCTAGGAAACTCCAAATATAGTGAACCAAATTTTGTTCGATTTATATCTCTGAGTACTTTCCAACAAATCAAGTTTCAATTTATGAACATCCTTATTTCTCCAGAATTAATTCCTCAAAAATTAAAATGTTTAGAATTTTAACTGGAGAACCCTTGGGAGGAAAATTCTGAAATTCTGCTGAGATGTTCACCAAAATATCCCTGAGCTACTATAAAAATTTCAGATCTGTTGGAGCTCATTTGATCACCTAATGGTGTGATTAATAAAACTATTCCAGAGAAAATGGAAAATGTCCAGAAACATTTTCAGATTTTCCCTGAAATTGTTTAGCTCATATCTTTAGCTAGGAACCTTAAAATTAAGTGAAACCAACTCCATTAGAACCATCTGAAAATATAGTTTTAGAAACTCATGGTTTGTTCCATGAAAACCCCTAGAACACCCTAGGAGCTCCTATTAAGGCCAAGTACTTAATTATTTGTGGAGAGCTCAAATAAACTTTGCTGCAAATGAAACTTGGCCAAGTCTCTGTTTAGGTTGTATCCAAGCCACAGTAAAAATTTCAGAGACATTGGGTGTTCTTAGCTAGACTTATAGCTCTCACAAGTTTAACTTCAATTCAAATGCATTTAAATTGACACATATTTGTATTTATCACATGTAGTCGCTAAGGTTGAGGAGGAAGCCGAAGTCTTAGACTTTGTCACTCTAGAAGAACAGCTAGCCTACAACCAAGAGCAGCAAGGCAAGCTCCGGTTTGCATTAACCATTTTTACAAATTTTACTGTTTTGAGAACTTACTTTGAGCACCCACTTAATTGTTGCACTAGAGTCTTGTTTGGAAACCCAAATGCATAGCCAAGAAAACCATGGGTGGGTATTAGGTTTGTAAACCTCGATTAGCTACTGCAATGCTAAGATAGAGTATGATTCAAAACAAGTCGAGTAGTTGGAACTACTCGCGAGAATAGGCTAGAGGCACAGTACTCGAGTAAAGGTAGCAAATGAAACACATGGCAAGAAAAATGAGACCGAACAGGGAGTAAGGGCAGCAGGACGTTGGGGCCTGGGTGCCATAGCTCCACTTGCGTCGATTGAGGACCGAGCCGTGTGCGGGCCTGTTCAAGCTAGAACAGTACCGAAGATCTACCAGATATATGGGAACCGGAAAACCGATGTAACTCGGGTAGCTGGGTATTGAGGCATTGCTTGTCGTCCAGAGGGTAGGTTGAGAGCTTGAGGTGTAAATCGGCTGGCGGCACTGCAGATGCGTGCGCAGAGACCTCTTGCTCAGGACGATAGGACTAGTTCAATATTTGGCTGACGGGTGAAAGGTGGTTGCATACGACGTCCGTGATGGTTGCTGTAGGCAACATCGACTACGGGCGTACGTGAACGGTTATTCGGGTAACCCTGTAGGTGTAAATCGATAATAATTGCCGTCCCTCACGGTCAGTGAGTACCACTAGTTCACTGTACCGTGAAGTAGAAAGAACAGGCTAGATACATGTTAAAAGTTTGCTGATTTGAAAGTTGTACAGTGATTGTTAATGACTTGCTGTAGTTTAGAGCTAATTAAAGTTCGTTTCGACCTTGGGCAAAGTACATGAGAGAAATGCGTTTCTTGTTTGATTGCGTCTCTCTCATGTGCCTTAGCGTGAGGTTCTCCACAACCTGCTGCTTAAACTTGAAAGTAAGGTTCAATTAATTAGGCGAGTCCTTTGCAACTTATTTACCTCATGTACCCTAAAACCCTTCATGTAGAAGTTTCATGTATAGGAGAGACGGGTCAGACTTGCTGAGCCATCGTGCTCACTGTTTGTGTTTGAAGCTTTTGCAGGGGTTTCTGAGGAAGGTACTCCCAAGGAGGAGACGGAACCCCAAGAGGGAAACCCCGTTGAGTGGGAGTAGTGCATGCCGCCGTGTTAGTGTGTGTGCATGCTAGCGGGGACACGTTCATGGGCTGAACGTGAACTCGATGCATAGTCTACACCGTGAGTGTAGACTGAACTTATTTTGTTGTAAAAATGTTCATAAACTGGTTTATGTAATAAAACTTTGCTTCCTCTTTGTATCTTTGACGTGCGTTATCCGGTGCTGTGCAACGCAGCACCCCTCAGCGTGATCCTGGCTCGATGAGGCCGTGGGGCCGCGTCATTTTGTGGCTGGAGGAGTGAAATGAATGGTTATATTAAGGACAATAAGGTCCCTAGCCCGAAGAAGATGGGAAAAATCACACAAGCTCAGTGGCAAGAATTTGTTCGTCAAAAGACCACACCTAAGGCTAAAGCCCTAAGTGAATCTAGGTCAGAGCTTGCCAAAAAGAACAAATACCATCATCACTTGGGGTCTGCCAGATATGCCCCCAAAGTTGAGAAATGAAATAAAATATTAGAGGAAACTGTCAGTAAGGGCAACCCTTACCTGCTACAGGCTGCGATGAGAGAACTAAGTGGTGGGTCTTAGCTCGGTCAGGTTTTACCAGCGAGGACAAACTTGAAAAGCCCAACTCTAGAACCAAGTAGAGCAAAAAATTAAAGAAGTAATTGAAAAGCAACAAAAGGGTCTCTTCAAGCCGAAGAGGGAGAATGACTAACTTACCGCTATCCTAGACAACCCTGAACACGGTGGACGGGTTCGAGCAATCTCTTTTCAGATGTCCAAAAGAGATGGTTTCCCGAACGATAAAGAGTTATATAGAAGGCGTGACAAGTTCAAGAAGATAATTGAAGACACGATTGATCAAAAGGTCAAGACATCTGCAAAAGAAATAATAGATGAACTTATAAATTTGGACAATTAACACCACAGAATAAAGCGATGGTTCCCGTGGCAATGGAGCATTTGATATCTAGAACTTCCTACCCTAGCAACATAGGTTCAGTTCTAGGCTCAAGGTCAACCCATAAGTTCCCTGTCGATGATATTGTTAAGGACACATCTTGTCGTCTTCTTGTCCTGATCGGCAGTGCAGGGAACAAAAAAACAGGTTGCCACTGCTATGGCAAAACCGAACCTTGTCTTCAACGGCAATTTACTTTCGTTGTATTATGCCATGGTGCAAGTTCATCAGATCATTGATCATGATTATGAAGATTATGAAATAGACAACATCACACCTGAGGGGATCATGACTTGGGGCAGGCCGTCAACTTGTTAATCCTTTGGCACCGACGCGATATCGTGTTGTTGGACGATGAGCCGAGGTCTAGCCCCGTCGCATCTCGAAAGACTGCAGCTCCGTCTTCTTTGCCAAAAGTCCAGGAAGATCCACTCCCGCTATGTCCCAACAAGGATGATAGTAATCTTGCTAGTAAAGATAACCAAGAGCAACCAGTTGAACAACAGCTTGAAGCAGTACAAGAGCAAGCTGCTGATAGTAAAGAGCAATTAGGTGAACAACAGGTTTAACAACAAACCAATGTCCAACTTCTGACGACTACTCCTAGGTCAGTGCCCGTCAAATTTAGCTCATACGAAAATAAGGAACCTTATAAAGAATTGTCAGAATATTTGGAAAAAAATGAAAAAATATTACAAAATATAATGCATCTCGTGCTTCACATGAACCAGCATTAGAAAATATTGAGGAGTGGGAAGAATACGGTGTGAAATATACTCGGGAGACGGCTTTTCAGGAGTTCCGATATACAAGATTTAGGATGTTCCTCTTGAATATGAGAATGGGAAGCCGTTCATGACATCGACACAGCTTAGCAAGCAACCTTTTTCGCTCAGAAGAATGCACGGGTACATCACCACCATCACAAAATATGACATTTGTTATGTCACATTTCGTGTGCCAAAATAAGGATTCTAGAGAGTTGGAGCAGATAAACGGGCCCTTCTCTTTGAAGATATGTGGAGCCTTTTCTATCAAGGCATGCTCGAAATCAACCTGCTACTCGTCTGGTGCTTGTAAGTGCCTCTAATATTTGGTATTTGCTTTTCTTACTACACGCATACACATGTCATGAGATTATAACAACTTCGGACTTATTAAATAGGATGCAATACATGTATAATGAAAAGCTGAACTCCAACACAGGTATCCTTGACCCTACAGTGATTGCAAAGTCGAATTTCAACTTTCAGGTGCAACGGGACTCAGAACAGTACAAGTGCATGACAAAAAAACCATTTGAAAAATCAATCGCAAGCCAAAAGAAGGATAAAAAGACAAAGGTTGCAGCCTACATAGGACATGCCATGTTTAACTTTGTCAGAGATGGCAAGGACCTCATAAGTTCGACACATGGCATGGAAATAGCAATTATTACTAATTTTTAACTTAACACGTGTGTTTGTACATGTGCAGCAAACACTACATAATGATCTTCATCAAGCCAACACAAGGTTTGGCAACGATCTTGGACTCACTGGATTACTCACAAGATACTTACAAATATTTTCTTGACATTTTGAGAAGGTACGGTCATTCGATACTTTTAATATACACGCATATATATAGGTTGGCAACTCTTATATGACATTCCTTGTATGACAACGCTTGGCGGTTTTACGCGAAAAAACTTGGCGGTCAGAACCTGTTAATAAGGATGCATTGCACATATCAACATATTATCCTTATCCCAAGCAGTCTTCTGGGAGCATCTTATGCGGGTATTATATATGTGAGCATCTTCGGACCACCTACGAATATAGAGTGAACCGTGAGGATGTAAGTTATCCTTAATGTCAATATTGTATTTTACTTACTTTTGAGTTTCATTTTCATTATAACTAGCATATTTTGATACTATTATGTTATCGTTGTCACCAACACATTCTAAACCTTGTTATGTGTTTCGTTGCAACACTCGAAGAATGTTGATGAAGAATGGCCGGTTTCTAGAGATTTTCGTTGTGGAGGAGCCGAGAAGATTGCGAGTGAACTGTGTCACTTCATGCATCGCGAAATTTTCTATCGAAAAGGGCAGTTCTTCGATGACGCAGGTGTAATAGCTGATGTGCCAGAACTTTGCTAGTATACTGATTGGTTTTTTGAGAAAACTTGTAAACTATGAATTGAGATGTATTGTACTTACATATATGTATATGAGATGACTTTTTAGTGAATTGAGATGCTTGTCAGAATATATTGTTTCTTCTGTGTGTGAATGTGCATATGGAATATACTTGGAAATGAGAAATAATAGCATGTAGTATCTAACAAACCCCCTATGATAATATAATTTCACAGACGGCTTATCGTAGGTAACAAACCACCTATGATAAGGATTCTTCATAGGCGGCTAGTTGTAGGTAAAGAACCGCCCGCGATAATAGAGTTACACAGGCGCATAATCTTTCATTACAATCCGCCTGTGACAAACATTCTTCACAGGCGGACAATCGTAGGTAAAGAACCGCCTGCGATAATGGAGTTATCACAGGCGGATACCCTTTACGTTACAATCCGCCTGTGATAAACATTCTTCACAGGCGGACAGTCGTAGGTAAAGAACCGCCTGCGATAATGGAGTTATCACAGGCGGATACTCTTATGTTACAAACCGCCTATGATAAAGATTCTTCATAGGCGGCTAGTCGTAGGTATAAAACCGCC
The DNA here is from genome assembly GCA_030760725.1 of Neostapfia colusana. NCBI lineage: Eukaryota > Viridiplantae > Streptophyta > Magnoliopsida > Poales > Poaceae > Neostapfia > Neostapfia colusana. Next base: position 17,280,377 of record JASWHV010000016.1, on the reverse strand, counting down.
TGCGATGATGGAGTTATCATAGGCAGAAACTCTTATGTTACAAACCGCCTGTGATAAAGAGTCTTCACAGGCGGACTCATGAAGGTTAAGACCACCTGTGATAACTTTTTTCACAGGCGGCTTAAGTTTTGTCCTGTGAAAATTGCTGATTATCACATGCTCTTCATTCCAGGCGGTTTTGAAAACTGGTGTGATAATACGTTTAGAGCCGCCTGAGATGAAGCTTGTTGTAGTAGTGGAATGTGGCCAAGCTATAGGGAACTCATCATGAAGAGCTGACACTTCATTTCCTCTTCAGAATTCAGTGTAAAGGAGCAAAAGTTAGCGAGTGGCGCCATTGATTTATTGGCCGGCAAAGAGAGATTTGCACACGTTGCATACACCGAGCATGTAGTTACATTTATTGGTGGTCCAAAAACTCGAACCCGAACAACATACTCGAATAAACCCGAACCCGAAATCAAAAAACCCAAACACCATAACTCAAAATCATTTTTCAGGTAGAGATTCTTAAAACCCAAAAATATTTCAGGTATTTTTGAGTAGTGACTCCTAAAACCCAAAATACCCCAATGTGGTCTGGGGTGTGGCTGGCCACCAGACCGGATTGCCTTTTCGCCTATGGATTTATCTGGAAGATTGTCATACTTTAAAAGTCATCTGGTCAGATTTTAAAAAACAAGAAGGAAAATGTGACCATCAATTTTATATGTTATTGTTGCTGCATATTTATTGCTATTTTATTATGTTACTATAAGGTTAATGAAATTTTAATTCTCCTACTGAAATGTTAATTTTATTGCTGTTTTGGCTGCTATATGTTCTAACTGTTTTTAGTTATTATGTCTTATGGTTGACGGGGCTCCCGACTCCGACCCCCAGGGGAGAAACAGGAAGCCTTTCCTTGGTGAGGAATGAAGGAGCAGGCCCGAGCTCGAGCTCGGGAGAGGGAAAAGCGGGTAGGACGGATATCCCGGACCCGTACCCTGGGGTTAGGCGCGGGCCTCGCCCTTTGGGGGGAAGACGAGGGAGGATTACAAAAGGAAGGCCCAAGCTCAACCTCTGGTTGGTGGGAAGTAGGTGAATGCCGAGGAGGCGCTGCCCAGGCCAAGTGAGGAGGCACTCGAGTGCCGTCCCAGGCTACGACATTGAATGCACGTCACCTATGACGGAACCCAAGCAGAGTGATACGCCGGGCGCACGCGCGCCCTGGTATGGTCAGCCTAGACGGCAAGACGGGAGAAGGCGCAATGGCAGACTATGGATACAGCGACGCCATCAAGTTTCCTGCCAACCGTACAACAGGACAAGCGGTCCCTGTATCCACGACTTTCTCCTCACCTGTAAAATGAGAGAAGGCGAGAGAGAGGACAAACAGAGGAACCTATGACCCCTTAGGGACAGGCTCTCGCACTTGTAAGAACCACCCCCATTCTTGAGTAAGAACAGTGAGACACCCAGGCTGGACGTAGGTCACCTTGTCCGAACCTGGATAGCTCCATTGTGTTCTTAGCTAGGCCACCTCGAGGTAGAACGCGTGGCACATTCGATTACTAGTCGGAAATCCGAAGCCGATAGTTGGCGCGCCAGGTAGGGGGACTACCATGCATTTTGTTTTATCATCACCTCGATGGCTCCACTCCGATCGACCCGCGCCCGGTATATGATGATATCCTTCAACGACCTTGACTTCATCACAGTGACGACAGTCGCCTGGATTACACTCCCCCTTCTCCCAAGAGTTGAATCATGCGACTGAGGAGCCGGGACCCACTCGCCCGCGGCGCGAGTGTCCCTCAGGTTCCCGACAGGTGACGGATCGCTTTGCTCCCAAAAGGCGTGCCTAGCCGCAGCTTTGGAGGGAACACCACTTACAGGTGCCCGCCTCCCCGCGAGAAGACGGCCAAGCCTACCCCATCGCCTCCCCGCGACGCTCGGGAGGTCAACATCGCCACGGCAACCACCACATCACCCCCTTCGCTGGTCTGGGATGAAGATCACGTTCAACCAGGCTGACCACCCCGCCCATGTCCCGCAAGCTGGGCGCCTACCCCTAATTGTGGACCCGATAGTTGGCACCAAGCATCTGACCAAGGTAATGATGGACGGCGGGAGCAGCCACAACATTTTGTATGCCAAGATCCTCGATGATATGGGGATTCCAAGCTCTCACCTTCAGCCGGCCCGAGCGCCCTTCTATGGTATCATTCCTGGCGGACAGGTGATGCCGTTCGGAGAAGTCAACCTCCCTGTCACCTTCGGGGACAAGACAAATTTCCGCATGGAAACCCTCACTTTTGAGGTCCCCAAGTGCGATAGCGTTTTTCACGCCATACTAGGACGGCCATGCTACATGAAGTTCATGGCCATCCCGAGCTACACCTACCTCAAAGTAGATATGCCCTGCCCCAAAGGAGTCATTGCTTGCGATCAAACGTATGGAAGGCTCTCCTATGCGAACAGGGCGCGTGCGAGCTGGCGTCAGCAGCGGTCATAGCGGCGGAGCTCAGCAAGCTCCGACAGAACGTGACGGGAGGTTGGATCGACCACGTCGCCACATACGGAACCGTTCAACCCACGGAGGACACGAAGGAGGTCTGGATCGACCCTGAAGACCCATCAAAGACGATCCGGGTGGGCACCGCCCTAGGCCAGGAACGAGAGGCCGTGCTCGTCAAATTTCTGCGCTGCATCCGGGACGTCTTTGCCTTGCATCTTTCAGATATTCCAGGCATCCCACGAGAGACTGCCGAGTACGCCCTCAACATCAAGCCGAGCTCTTAGCTCGTCAAGCAAAGGTTGTGTCGCTTCGACGAACAGAATTGACAGGCTATTGGAGTGGAGATCAGCAAACTCCTGTCAGCTTACTTCATCGAAGAAGTACAGCACCCCGAATGGCTAGCCAACCCCGTTCTTGTCAAGAAGAAGAGCAGAGAATGGAGGATGTGTATTGACCACATGAGCTTGGAAAAGGCATGCCCGAAGAACCCCTTACCGTTGCCTCGCATCGATCAAGTCATCGACGTCACTGCAGGGAGCGAATCCCTGAGCTTCCTTGACGCCTACAGAGCATATCACCAGATCGCCCTCTGCGAAGGAGAACGGCGATCAATGATGTTCATCACTCCCTTCGGCTCCTATTGGTATGTGAGGATGCCCTTTGGATTAAAAAATGCGGGAGCAACATACCAGTGGTGCATGCAGAAATGTTTCCAGCAGCAGATCAGGCGAAACCTCGAGGTCTACGTCGACGACTTCATCGTAAAATTGAATAACGCGACCAGCCTCAACCTCGACCTCGAGGAGACCTTAGCTAATCTCCGCCACAACAACATTAATCTCAACCCGGAGAAGTGCGTGTTCTGTGTCCCCCAAGGGAAGCTGCTCGGATAAATTATCTCGGAGCGAGGCATCGAATCCAACCCCAAGAAGATCACAGCGATCACCAACATGGGTCCCATCAGTGACATCAAAGGCGTGCAAAGGTTGATGGGCTGCCTTGCATCCCTGAGCGGTTTCGTTGCTCAGCTCGGGGAATGGGGGCTTTCCCTATATCGGCTCTTAAAGAAGTCCCAGCCGTTCAGATGGACGGAGGAAGCTCAAAAGGCCCTTGATGATCTTAAGGTCTTCCTCACCAACCCCCCAATACTGGCCTCACTGGAGCCGGACGAGCCGCTACTCCTCTACATCGCAGCCTCCAATCAAGTAGTCAGCACCGCCCTTGTCGTAGAGCGGGAAGAGTCCGAGCGCGACCACTGGGTCCAAAGGCTGGTCTACTTCGGGAGCAAGGCGCATTCCAACCGTGAGACGCATTATCCCCACATGGAAAAGCTCTTGTATGCCATCCTTATAACAAAGCGGAAGTCCTGCACTACTTCCAGAGCCACCCAGTACAGGTGGTGACTGCGCATGGGCTTGGGGCGATCATCAACAGCTGGGACTCATCTAGAAGGATAGCGAAGTGGGCGCTAAAGCTCATGGGATACGACAAAACCTACGTCACCCAGACAACGATCAAGTCTCTGGCCCTGGCCGACTTTGTCGCCGAATGAACGTAGGCGCAAGTGTCCCCGAGCCCGACCTGTTGTAAATACTGGACAATGTATTTTGATGGTTTGTTGACCCTTAACGGGGCAGGAGGCGGCGTCGTCCTCGTTTCCCCAGAAGGGGATCGACTCCATTACGCGTGGCGACTACATTTCAAGGCGACCAACAACGTCACGGAGTACGAGGCCCTCCACAATGGACTCCGCATCACAGCTGAGCTCGGCATGCGACGCCTCTATGTACGCAGCGATTTTGAGCTTGTGATCAATCAGATGATGAAGGAGTCAAGCTGTCATGATGTGCGCATGGAGGCCTTCTGTTGGGAGGCATGGAAGTTGGAGGACAGGTTCGAAGGGCTCAAGCTCTCCCACGTCCCAAGATAGGACAATAGCATGGCCGACGTGCTGGCCAAACTCACTTCCATCCGCGAGGCCCCGCCCCCAGGTGTGTTCATTACTGAGCTCACCCAACCATCCGTCTGCGTCGAAGAAACGCGACCAAGTCGCCCGACCGAGTCTGAACTCTAGGCAAACATTGACGAACCAGGATGGCAGGCCCCATACGTCTAGTACCTGACATCCGGAAGACTCCCCGCCGAGAAGGCCGAGGCTCGCCGAATCGCACGCGGGGCCAAGATGTTCGTCCTCATAGAGGGTGAGCTCTTCGCGTCACCGGGATCCTGCAGTGTTGTATCTCGAGCGAGCGAGGAAAGAGGCTACTCCTCGACATCCACGAAGGGGTCTGCGGACATCACGCGACCCCGAGATCCCTGGTAGGGATGGCGTACCGTCAACGGTTCTACTGGCTGACCGCCATCTCTGACATTGAGCGAATCGTGTGCACCTGCCAGGGCTGCTAGTACTTCGCCCGAGAAATACACTCCCCAACCCAGAACCTGCATACTACCCCCCTCATGTGGTCCTTCGCCGTGTGGGGACTCGATCTCCTCGGTCCCTTCAAGAAGGTGCTCAGGGGCTTCACCGTCCTCCTCGTCGCGGTGGACAAGTTCACCAAGTGGATCGAGGCAAGGCCATTCGTCACAGGGTCATCAGAGCAGGTGGCGATCTTCGTACGCGACATCGTCTACCGCTTCGGAGTACCGAACGCCATCATCACCGTTAACGGCACCCAGTTCACGGGGAGAAAATTCTTCGAGTTCTGCGACAGCCTCCACATCCGGATTGACTGGGCATCGGTTGCCCACTCGCGCACCAATAGACAAGTAGAGCGAGCCAACAGCCTGATACTGTAGGGGCTTAAGCCTCGCATCTTCGACCGTCTCAACAAATGCTTGGGGCGCTGGGCCACTGAGCTGCCATCCGTACTATGGAGCCTGCGTACCACACCTAAGCTCCATCGGTTTCATGCCTTTCTTCGTGGCGTACGGCACGGAGGCCATTTTACCGACCGAGCTCGAGTACGGCTCGCCTCGAACCAAGGTGTATGAAGAAACCCGATCCAAGTGGGCAAGACAGGACTCGGTCGACCAACTTGATGAAGCCCGCAATGTGGCACTCTTGTGATCAGCTAAATATCAACAAGCGTTGCGGCGCTACAAAGAACGGTGAGTCCACCCTCAAGTTCTCCAAGCAGGGGATCTGGTCCTCCGAAGGATTCATACCAACAAGGACAAACACAAGTTGTCTTCCATATGGAAAGGCCCGTACGTTGTCTCTACTGTCCTCCGGCTCGGCGCCTACCACTTGGCTGACGTCAACGGCAATCCCCTCCCCAACGCATGGAACATCGAGCAACTGAGATGATTCTATGCATAAGAACGTCAAGCCCTGATGCGGCATCAGCAACCAACCGACCTCAAGGAACGCCACATTACAGAGAAAATAGACCTTGTGCCCTGCGGTGCTCGGGGGTTACACGACCACATGATGCCTTGAAAGATTACATTGATACAATTAACTCCCCCAAGTCGCGCGGCCCATGGCTAAGGGACAACAAAAATTCTGAACAAAGCCATAGTCCAAACGAGACAGAGGGGGCATTTTTCCCAAATCACGCGAGACCCGAAGAATCACGTCAGGAGACCTGACCCTAGCAAGTCTGGAGCCGCGCGACCCATGGCCAAGGGACAAAGACAACCCAGAGCATAGTCATGGTCCAAACGAGGCATAATGGACAAAGCACCCAGGCCTCTTAGTCCAGAGCCGCACTGCACGACCTATGGCCAAGGGAGAATGACAACCCAGAGTGTAGCCACGGTCTGAACGAGGCACAGCGGACGAAAGCCCGGGCCCCCAAAAATCATGCAGTCTACAGCCAGGAGGCAACGAAAGCACCAAGAAGAAGCAACGCCTCGAGCAAGCAAACAAGATAAGTCGAGAATCTGCCCTTTATTTTCATTCCATACAAAAGCATTTGTCGGTACCATGCAGACCGGGTACCCCCGCGTACAGGCTTGAAGAGGCTCCAAACCCCGCCTCCCTGATGAGGCGGGCTCTGGCGCTATCACTTGTCCACTGACACCGGGCCTGAGCTCCCCGTCGAGGAGGTCTCCAGAGCTTCCACGTGTTCTCTGGCCCTGGACCTGGTCTCCCCACTGAGGCGAGATCCGGTGCTGCCACGTGTCCTCTGGTTCCGGGCCAGGCCTTCCCGCTGAGGAGGGCTCCGGAGCTGCCACGTGTCCTCGATTCCCCCGACATGGCCTCCCCGGTGAGGCGAGGTCCGACGCTTCCATGTGTCCTCTGTCTCCGGGTGAGGCCTCCCCGCTGAGGAGGGCTCCGGAGCTGCCACGTACCTTCAAGCCCCAGACCAGACCTCTCCACTGAGGCATGGTCCGGTGCTGCCACGTGTCCCACGACCGGGCATGGGCCGTGGGCCTCAGGAGTCAAAGAAGACGTGGCCAGTCCAGTCACACATTCAAGACTCGCGTGTTCCCCTGAAGCATGACACGCAGCGCATGCCTCTGCCCACTCCTGGCAGTCATTACAGTGACCGGACAGGTGTAACAGCCCTAACTTTTGTAAAGTTTGATTTCAAGTTATGAAACAAAGTTAAAGCGATAAAAGACTATAGTTGTGTCACATGAGATGAACACAAATATGGACATGTGAGGGAGTTAAAAATTTCCTCTAGCCCATGCTCAACACATGTTAACCTAGGGGGAAATAATTTTACTTCCAAAAACTCTAACTCATGTGCACCTTCTCTATGAGTGGAGTAGAGGGAATTTAAAGGCAATTTGAATTCTTGTGAAAGTATTCATGTTCAGATTGCCAAATGCATACAATGGAATTCACCGATGCATTTCCTATGTATAAATGAGCTCATGATCCAAATTTGGATATTTTTAGAGCCCGTATACCAATTAATCCGAGGAATATTCGAGGGAGAGTCAAATTAGAATTTGAATTTGAAAACTGAACCAAACGTGCTCAATTTTGAAATTTGAGTTTAGATTCAAATTCCTCACAACATGTTTGGGCTACCGCCCAATTTTGGTGGAATTTGGACAACGGCGGTGCGGGAATATTAAAGCACAAAGGGGGATATAATTGTGGGGCTGTGGACCCCATCTGTCAGCCACACGTTACACTCTACCGCCTCTGTTTTCCTCCCGGTTGCACCCAAGCTCGACATCTCCCGGAATGCGACTCCCGCCTGATGCTCTCTCGCGCCAGCTCCTGCTATCCGGTCAATTGCTTCGCTCATACTCCTCACCGTGAAGCAACACACGAACTGTGTTTTCTCTTCCCGCTGGAGCTACTCTCGGTTCTTCTCCCGCACGCAAAGAAAACAGCCACCGCTCTCTGTTTCCTCTGATCGCCCAAGCCACCCGAACTCCCTTTGCCCGAGCTCCCCACAGCAAAAAGCTTCGCCCATGAGTACTCTAGCCGGCTAGCACCTTCCCTCTGTTGATGCGAGCTCACTTGCGCCTAGAAACGGCAGAATTGCCGCTGCTCCCGAGTGCATACCGAGGAAACTGAACTTGGTCACCGTGGACAGCCCGAACCAAGGGTGATCACGCCCAAGCAAGCCACCCCATCGGTGCACATACAACCCTAGTTGCTCACCTCCGAAGCTCAGCCCTAGCCATTGATCATAGAGGGAGAATTTCAAGATTTTCTCCCGGGCGGCACAAACTGACCCTGAGGTAAGGAATTGCAAAATTCGTCCTCAATTCGTGTTGGTTGTGTTTCAAACTTCACACACAGGATCTTAACTACCTACAACACCTCCTCCATCAATTTTAGACCGAGAAATTGAGTGAAGAGCAAGGAATCCGAGTTCTTTTCGAGGGAATATCGCCGGACCATGTCGGGCGCACGGTGCTGATAGGTTTGGAGCGCTCCCCGGCTCGTTTAAACCCCATGTAGACCTTCTACATGATCCCCTGGTGCTCTAGAGCCAAGAACCCAATCATTTAGTGAAGAAATGAGCCGCCGCAACCTCGGCGGAACCCTAGTTCTTGCTGTCATCTGTGCGCACTCTTTTCCGGTGAGCTCCGGCCGCCGGCGACCTCACCAACATGTTCAGCGTGGGGGGAAATGGGAGGTGGCCAGCAGGGGGTCGGGAGGTGGCCGGGAAGGGCCTTTATGGTGACACTCGCCTGAGGGCGCCGCCACTGCCCTGTTTGGCGCGAGGTTGAAGGTTAGGGATGATAGGTGGGGCCCACGGGCAGGTTTTAAACATTTCCAGATTTTTCCTTTTGAGTTCAAACTTTGGAGAGACATAACTTTGTGTAGGAGTGTCCAAAAATTGTGAAACAAATTTTGTTGGATTGCCCTCAGAGAGTACTATCCAGGGGTGCAGCCTAATGTTTTTGAAAATCTCTGGATTTGGCTCATTAATTCATTTAAGGAAAATCTTGTTGAAATTTTTGCAGGAGTTATTTTTATTGGAAAATTACCAAATTTGCACAGGACATTATCCAAAATTTTCTTGAACTCCAGTAAAATTTTCAGAGGCATTGGACCTCATTTGCTTCGTCACATGATAGGTTCATTCCTTATGCCTCTGAAAAATGGGAAAAATAAACAGAGACATTTTCAGACTTTTACCCAAGTTTGTAAAATTCATAGCTCCATGTAGGAAACTCAAAAAATGGTAAAACCAATTCCTATGGACTAAACACATTTTGTAATTCACAAAAAGCCTACTTTGAAGCATAGGAAAGCTTAATACCTAGGGGGTAAAGGCAGATTGGTAAAAATCACATAAGGAATTATTGTGATCACGTTGAGCCATTCCATGAGCCCAATTTTTGCAAACTTCCTAAATACCTTCCATGGAGACTTTGATTAAATTTTCAACTTCATTGGACCTCTGGTACTTGAGTTACCATCTTTTAGGTTTAAGTGTTCATATAATGGACTTAATCACATGGTGATTACTAGTATCTCCTTTTCACCTAGCTTTCATCATCTCTAAGGTTTAGATCCAACAACAGAAACCTTGCTGTTGTTTGTCCCTCTTATGTGCGACTTAACTTGAACAGCAGTTTTGAAACAGTTTCTAAATTGCTTTTGAAATATATGTGCATTGCAATATAATAGCTCACGTGACGTCGATGTTCGACGAGGACTCAACTCCACAGCGAGGATCTCCATCTCATGACGAGTTTGGCGGATTCTCCAGAGGAAGACTAACTGCTAGCTTCTAACAAAACCATTGAGCAAGGCAAGCCCCGTTTTGCATATCGTTACCATTTTAAATTTTGCTTTACTTCACCTCATGTGTATTAGACTTGATATTGTGCATTATGTCTAGGATGTTTGAAACCCACTTGCATGGCTATTACATCCCTGAGTAGAAGGTTTAGTGTAGGCTTTGCCTCGTCGTAGATGCTAGGATAATGTTGTAGCTAGTTCGGTAGAAGTCGAGTAGTAAAAAGCTACTCGCGAGAAAGGTCGAGTAATGGAGTTACTCGCGATCGGTTGATGATAAGAGCACCCTCAGGAAAATGAGATGGGGACGTGGATGTTCCTGTAGGATGAAGCGCTCAAGGTTGGTCTCGACCTGCGATGGGTGTGACAATGCTTGAGACCATATTTGGCCTGGACGGGGATGGTAAGGCAAATGTGGAGGTTGGGTTTAGCCCCGTCCGTGTCGGTTAACGAATGTATGAATGCGGCCCTGCTGGACAAGATTGAGCTTTACAGGATATATAGTGGGGTATGGGACCCATGAAATCGATGTAACTCGATGGACCGTGATATAGAAACTCATCCTTTGTGTGGGAATGGCTTTGAGAAGGAGGGAGGTGTAAATCCTTTAGCGGGCAACTTCGACGTGTCCGCGTAGAGGACCATCCTGCTCGGCGCGAAACGTTTTTCAATGTCAGGGTGTCGTGTGAAAGGTTGCTGCATACAACATAGGAAAGAGCTCTTGAGAGAGTCTTTCGAGGCAGGTGTATGTGTCGTGTATTCCGGGTTGTTATTGATTCGAATCACCGTCGCTCATGGAAGAGGATTGAGCATACTTGCCCACTGTGCCATGACGTAGTAAGAAGAGGAACTAAGTCTCTTAACATGCTGTTTATAGATTAATCAATGTTTTGGAACCTTGACTGAAGTAGATATATAGCCAACTAAATTTCTATTCCACCTTAGGCTAGCAACATCGGGATAAGTGTTTCTTGTTTGATTGTGGACTTCTGGTGTTGTGAGGCGTGAGGACCACTAAAATGAAGGCCGTAAGAATCTGAATATAAGGATCAAGTTAGTCAAGCTTTATTTTGCAAAATTCATGTTCCTACTGTCTTACTACCCTTGCATGTAGAGTTACATGTTTAGAATTGATGGTTAAGACTTGCTGAGCCTTAGTGCTCACGGTTGCTTCTGAGTAGTTTTTGCAGGTAGCAGGATGCCTGCTATGCAGAGGGTTGTTCGGTGAGACGACGAACCTCACGGTTCCTTCCACTCATCGGAAACCTAGCCGCTGCCTTTCTTGGTGAAGCTAGTGGGAAGCATTCACGGGCTGAATGACTTATTTTCGGCGTAGTTAGGGTCGAGAGTGATTAGATTGTCCAGCTAGTTTTAATTTCTGATGCGTGTGTACAATACGTTGTAAAAGAACTTATCTTGAGTAACAAAATGGTTTCATATGTTCTTGAGCCTCTTTTCTGCATGCTGTTGGGTGCCGCATCGCACGGCACCACTCAGTGCGATCACCGGACCGGGCTCTCACAACAGGACGGTACGGCTTGACAACAGCAGTAACAGCAAAGTGCTGCACAGCTTAGGACGCGGCAACAAGACGGGGCCTTCTCCAGCCATCATCAACCGCTACTCAATCTGAGGTGCCCGGCGTGTCAGGCGGCAGGCCTTAACTCCAGTGACAGTGGGCACTACAAGTAGTCAATAACACCCTAGATCGTGTATAGGGTACGGACCACCGTGGGGCCACCTGTCGGGCCACGGGTCTCAGTGTAACTGCCCGGCCTTGAGACATAAAAGGACCAAGCAGCCTCCTAGAGAAGGGATCTTCTCTAGATCCCTCTATTTGGACCCTCAGACTCTTACACGCGCAAGCACAAGCAATACAGCTCACACTCCCGTGGACGTTGGGTTTTATGCTCCGACGGCCCGAACCATGTAAATCCTGGTGTTCATCTCATTTCTTCAAGCTCGATCGACCTAGGGACCGGGGGAAGTGCCGTAGAGAAAACTTTGACATTTGGTGCGCCAGGAAGGGGGCATTCAAACTCTATAGACGACCGAGCATGACCACCATGGTGAACATCCAGTCCATCACTGGCCCCTAACGTCCCACTCATCATCGTCTCCAGGGGCAGGAGGAGGAGGAGGCCACTTCCCGCACCAGGGCGGGTCGTTCTGGCCAAGCAGGCTACCGTACAGTTGCCGTCCATGAGGCAGCTACTGCTGCCACTACACGACAGCCTTCTGCCGCCACGGAGGCAACGACGCCACCAGTAGCAAGCCCGGAGAGCGTGCTGGCTGCAGCCCGTGCTCTTCTCCACAACCCTCCGGGTGAGGACACTCCCCTGGAGGCTGCTGAGGAGTGGTGCAACGACGTCGACCACCTTGTCGCTGCCACCATGAACACGCCCGCCGAAAGGAGGTAGCAGGCCGAGCCGTCACAGGCGCAGTCGCATACGCCGACGGTGGCCTGTGGGACGGCCACGGCGCGCGCGGCGACCACGGCCAGGCAGGCCACTGCCGATCTCAGGGTCAAGCCTGACCGCCATAACGTGGGTGAAGATGGCCGTGTAACTATCGAGCGACGTTGCGAGAGACGCCGCAACCTCGAGGGTAATATGGCACCCTGAGTGTCATACTAGCGGGACGCGCTGTACAGACCCTTGCTTCTCAAGTAGCAGGCAGGGGGGGGGGGGCTGCATGACACTCGTCCTGTACTTTTGGATGGTGGTCTGGCCACCCAAGTTCCGGTCTCACCTGTCGGAGAAGTACGACGGGACTTTCAACCCCACTGAGTTCCTGCAGAACTACTCCACCCCCATCCTAGCTGCAGGATGGAATGAGGCCATCATGGCCAACTACTTTCCCATGACCCTGACTGGCACTGCCTGGTCATGGCTCATGAACCTTCCCCCAGGCTCCATATCCTCCTGGGCAGAGTTGTGGTGGAGATTCACAACCAACTTTGGGCGTTCCTACACACGCCTCGGCAACAAGCTCGACCTCCATGCCGTGCGACCTCACGAGGGGGAGGTGTTGTGGTCCTTCATCTAGCGGTTCTCCAAAGTGCGGAACACCATCCCCCGCAACTCAAACACTTCTGTCATCGCTGCATTCTGACAGGGCGTGAGAGACAAGATGCTTGAGAAGTTAGCCACACATGACGTGCAAGACGTCTCCGAGCTCTTCAGCCTGACGGACAAGTGCGCCAGGGCCGCGGAGGGGAGTACCGGTGAGGCTGCTGCTCAAGGCAGCAGCAAGAAGAAGAATAAGGGTGGAGGCAAGGACAAGCCTCTATTCAGGGCGCCCACTGTCGCCGCTGCAGCGGCCGGTGTGGGCCGTGGCCCATGCACCAAAAAGCGCCCACGACCGCCGTCCGTCAGTGATGATGGCCAGTGGTGTCTGGTGCACAACTCCAGTTGCCATGGCACTAGCGAGTGCCGGGAGATCAAGAAGCTCGCGGAGCGCTTCCACGAGCAGTAGCGGCAGCGCCAAGACGGCGCGCCCTTCCACCAGCGGGAGGGAAAGAAGAAGGCCGACCATGAGGCCGGCATGGAGCAGGAGATGGAGTATCAAGACACCAAGCGGGTGTTGAAGGACGTCTATGGCCACTCGGACTCCGGATCCAGCACCGACAACGAGCATCACATGACGCTCATGTGATGTACGGGGGTTCCTGGGACATCACGTTCCGGCGTGCTTTCAAGACCCTGCGATGGGCCGTAGCTGCAGCTGCACCTTCCCCCGGGCTGGCACCCCGCCATAAGGGGATGGAGACGCCGATCAGCTTCGACACCTCCGATTGCCCCAAGAACATGGCGGGTGCTGGGCAGCTGTCACTCCTCGTCACCCCCACCATCACCAACGTCAACTGTCGAAGTGTGCGATCGACACTTCCCCCGGGCCTGCACTGGGCAGCCCGTGGAGGTTTTTTTTTCGGAGGGGCTAGTCCCTAGCGGAGAGCTTGCGCAGATGGACGAGTTAGTAAGAGCTTGACACGGCGAGTTTTACGTGGTTCAGGCCGCCGGAGCGTAAAACCCTACGTCCACGACGAGCTATGGAGCTCGCTGTATTGCTTGCTGCTCAGGGCCGGAGGCCTGAGCTTGGGGGTGAGTTACAGCTTGACAGTGTATGGCTAGCGTATGAGTTGCAAAGTGCGAACCCTTGCTATCGACGCCTACCCGAGCCTTTTATAGTCCAAGACTCGGGCGGCTTACAAGGGAAGCCGGGACCCGACAGGTGGTCCCAGGAAGATTGTCTATTATATACCGTATCTGCAGTTATGCCGGTAGTTCTCTCTGGTCGAAGGCTTCTGAGTCTTCATCTTGCCGCCCTGCCCATGCCGCATGCTAGTCGTAGTGGTTGATGACGGCGCAGGCGGCATGGGATGTCTTGTCGCGGTGTTTATTGGCTGACAGGTTCTGACACTGCGCGCCAGTCTAGGATGCGACTGGTCGCAACGGCACCTGACAGAAGCGTGCTCCGCGTCTCCGCGTCTTGGGAAGACGCGGGCCTTGAATACCTTGTACGGGCAAGGTATGGAGCGTATTTACGCCCGCTGCCTATCGCTCGAGGCAGGCAGCGTCGCTCTGCTGCCACGCGGCGGGCCCGGAGCCCTTCTCAGATAAGAGGAGGGTCAGCCCCGTGGAGCCTCCGGACCTCTCCCCGCGGAGGGGGAGGTCCGGCCTCTGTATGCCATGTGGCGGGCCCGGAGCTCTCCTCTGAGGAGAGGGAGGTCCGGCCCCACTGGACACGCGGCGCCTTCGGGCCTCTCTCCCGCGGAGGGGGAGGTCCGGCTTCTGTTTGCCACGTGGCGAGCCCGGAGCTCTCCTCTGAGGAGAGGGAGGTCTGGCCCCGCCGGACACGTGGCGCCTTCGGAGCTCTCCCTGCGGAGAAGGGCGAGTTCCTTAGGCATTTTACCCTGTGCGCGGGGGTACCCCATATCTCAGGTACCGACAGTGGCCCCTGGGCCCATCTCGGGGGAGATATCGAGCCCGAGGTGGGACCTCCGTCTCTTCCGATCCGCGCACTTCCTCTAAGTCCCGAATTGACCGCTGCCGGAGCACGAACGGCCACGGGATCGTGGGAGCGTGCGCTCACTTGATGGTTGCTTTTACGGCGGCGGTTCCCAAGACTGCCACCTTTGCGGCGCTTTCTTCGGGAACCGCTGAAGTGCCTCGCCGGCTCATCTTCTCAGGAGACTGACTCCTTGCCCTCACCGCTTCAGTCAGGCGGCTTGGGCCCACCCGTCATCGGCACTCGGTTCAGGAACCGAAGCGGTCGCCGACGCGGGGTATCCGAAGAGTTCCGAATCGCTTGGGATCGCACCCGGGAAGGTGTTAAATCAAACCTCCATCTGGGTTCATTCCTCTTATAAGGCTTCCGACCCCTGCGCCTCCCTCAGGTCCCTGCAGCCTTGTCTTCTTCCATGGCTCTCAACACGCCTTATGGGGGAAAAATTGCTCTTGGTTCCCTCCAGCGGTCGCGTCTGCCCCAAGTCTGGGACTCAGGGAGCCTGCCTGCCCTGCCCCTGAGGGTAGTGGAGTCTTCAAAAGAACCGCTGAGGCATCGAAGAGAATCCTAGACGGCAGGGTCTCCAAGAACACCGCTGAATACTGCGGAGAGGGCCTTGGGAGCACCCTTGTTGACTCCGGCTTTTGCGCAGGTGATGAAGGTTGGGGGCTCCAGGGGCACCCTTGTCGACACCGGCTTTTGCGCAGGTGATGAGGGAACTTCAGGAGAAGGAAACCGCCGATGCACCGTGGAGAATCCCGGGCGGTAGAGTCTCCAGGAAGGCCGCTGAATACTGTGGAGGGGGCCTCAGGAGCTCCCGTGGTGTCACTGGTTTTGGCGCCGGTGAGGAGGAAGGCGATTCCTGCGCTCTGGTCATAGAGCGAGAGAGTTCCACCAGGGCTGAAGCCTGGTGATGCGGCTGTTGTTGCAACTTCTGGATTCTGGTCGTGTCGGGAGACCCTTGGGGCTTGTTTCTTTCTTTTTATCGAGTCTGTAGTCCAGCTCATGGAGCCTCGCTTAATTTGACTCTTTTGGATACTTGTGTCTGCGATGCTTTTTCTCTCCTTCTTGGCTTTGCCTGGCCGAGCCCTTAGCTCCGCAAGGTACTCAGAGGCCATTTCCAATCTCGGAGCTTTGCACAGACACCCTCCCCGGGTCCTAACCGTGTTAGTGGCCCCCGGAGGTCTCCGGATCTCGCCCTATGGGGGGGCTCCAGATCTGCCTGCCATGTGGCGGGTCCAGAGCTCCTTCCTAAGAGGCGGTAGCACCGGCCATGTTGGACACGTAGGGCTTTCGGAGCCCTCCCTCTGAGGGGGAGGTCCGGCTTCCGCCCACCACGTGGCGAGCTCGGAGCCCTCCTCAAGGGAGGAGAGAGTTCCGGGCCCGCTGGACACGTGGGGCCCCTGGGCCCCGCCCCTGCTGGAGGGGCAGGTCCCGGTCCTTCCAGTCCCAGGCCGGAGTAGCTGGTAGCTCCTTTCCTCCTGCTTCATGCAGTCCCTGTTGCCGCAACCTGGAGACCCTGCACATAGGTAGAGGAAACGTAATTCTCCTTGGGGGCTCCCCCTCCCTTATTTCATAGTCTTATTTGACTTATAGCCCCTAACCATATGCTTGGTGCTTGGGGACTTGTAGAGAGGGGGAGCTGAGTACATGGCAACCATGCACTGCAAGGGTGAAAAAACTTAATTCACAATTTAAATGAGTACAAAGAAAGAGCAAAGTAGAGCAGATTTCTTTTCGTACAACTTCCTATAGGAGGAAGGCAGGCTAAACATGGAGGCCACGACCCACCCCATTAAGAGGGGAAGCAAGACTCTACGCGCTTGGAGTCGGAACCAGGCAAAGCTGAACGTAGTCCTGGACCGTCCCCTGGGGTTTAGCTGCTCCGAGCGCTGCTCCTGGACTCTATGGAGTTTATTACGAAAAGAAAGTATTGTCCTATTTTTGCTCTAGGGGTAGAACTTACGGAGGTGTTCTATGTTCCAAGGGTTTGGGAGCAGGTCCCCATCCTCGGTGGAAAGGCGCACACACCCGGGGCGGCATACTTTCGCGACTCGGAAGGGGCCTTCCCAACTAGGGGAGAGTTTGTGGGCCCCTTCGCGAGAAAGTATACGTCGCAACACCAGGTCACCTTCCTGCAGCTCCCGGGCACGCACAAACCTCTGGTGGTAGCGCCGAAGCGCTTGTCTGTACCGCGCGTTACGGAGTGCCGCATGTAATCGGACCTCGTCGACGAGGTCGATTTCTCCACGCCGGAGGTTGTCCTGCGTGGCTTCGTCGTAAGCCCGGACACGGTGATACTTCATGGTGATTTCTGGGGGAAGTACAGCTTCAGCCCCGTACACCATGAAGAAGGGTGTCTCCCCGGTGGCCCGGCTCTGGGATGTCCGGTTAGCCCATAGTGTGCTCGGAAGCTCATCTACCCAATTGGCACCATGTTTCTTCAGGTTGGCGAAGGTGCGAGTCTTGAGGCCCCGGAGAATCTCCGCGTTGGCCCTCTCAACTTGCCCATTGCTCCTCGGGTGGGCGACAGAGGCATAGCATATCTGAATGCCAAGGTCCTCGCAGTAGTCTTGGGATGCTGCGCTGGTGAACTGGGTCCCGTTGTCAGTGATGATCCTGTTTGGGACCCCGAACTGGCAGACAATAGACTTGATGAATTTTACTGCGGATTGTTTGTTGATGGTGACAACTAGTGTAGCTTCCGGCCACTTGGTGAACTTGTCGATAGCGACATAGAGGTACCGGAATCCCCCGACGGTTCTGGGGAATGGTCCCAGGATGTCCAGCCCCCATACGGCAAACGGCCGTGAGGGCGGGATCATCTGTACCGCCTGAGCCGGTGTATGGATCTGCTTGACGTGGAACTGGCACGCCTTGCAGCTCTCGACCAGCTTGACGGCATCCTGGAGTGCTGTCGGCCAGTAGAAGCCATGCCGGAAGGCTTTACCGACAAGCGTGCGTGAGGAAGAACGACTTCCACATTCGCCTCCATGGATCTCAGCGAGCAAGTCGCAGCCTTCCCCCTGGGTTATGCACCGCAATAGGATGTGGTTGGCGCCACGCCGGTAGAGATCCCCCTCTACCAGCGCGTACCTCTTAGCCATACGCACAATCCGTTCAGCGGTTACACATTCATCAGGGAGGATGTTGTCTTTCAAGTAGTCCCGGATCTCCGTGATCCATGCATCGGGTCTGACTTGAGCGTCTGGATCTTGAGCGCTGGGTTGCACGGAGTCCCCAGTGACGCTTACGATCCTTGGCGGCATCCATGGCTATAGGGCCGCCGGGACCGCCAGCTTCGAGGTGCTGGGCAAGCCCCCTTCGCCCGGCTCGGCGGGCCGGGCTGTGGGCCACAGCAACGTCCTCTCGAAAACTCCTTCAGGCGCAGGGGCTCCGGTGGAAGCCTTCGTTGAAAGGTTGTCGGCTGCGGCATTACCAGCGCGCGGTACGTGGTGCAGGTCCAAGGCGAGGAATTCTTTCTCCAACATCTGCACGTGAAGCAGATACGCAGCTAGCTGTGGGTCATTGCAGGAGCATTCGCCCTTGACTTGCTTGATGACCAGCTGGGAGTCGCCCTGTGCCAACAGCTGGCGAGCGCCTAAAGACAGGGCTGTCTGCAGGCCAAAGATGAGTGCTTCATACTCCGCCATGTTGTTGGTTGCCTTGAAATTGAGACGCACCATATACCCAAACTGCTCCCCCGATGGCATGAGGAGCAGTACGCCGGCACCGGCCCCCTGCTTTCGCGAGGAGCCATCGAAGAAGAGTGTCCAGTGGGGTTCGGTGAAGACCGGAGCTTTGGGCTCTGGCTCACCGCCTTCATGGCCCCCTGGGTCAGTCTTCGTTGGTGTCCACTCCGCCACAAAGTCAGCCAGTGCTTGGCTCTTGACTGCATGACGTGGGAGGAAGTCCAGCTCAAACTCCGCCAGTTCCGCCGCCCATTTGGCAACGTTGCCAGTCGCATGGGGGCTGTAAAGAATCGTCTTCAGCGGATACGAGGTGACTACCGAGACCTGGTGGGCCTGGAAGTAGTAGCGGAACTTCCTGGAGGCCACGAGCACCGCATACAACAGCTTGTGGACTTCTAGGTACCTTGTCTTGGCCTAATGAAGTACCTCACTGATGTAGTAGACAGGCCTTTGTATGGTTCGGACCCTCTCTCTTAGGCTTGGGAGCTCCTCGTCCATTGGCCCCGGCCCGCCGGAGGTGGGTGGACCCACGGGGGCCTCCGGGAGCTGGGACCCGGAGGCCCTTAAGCTTTCTTGATCATCCGGGAGCTCCGGGGGGTCTTGAGGGACCTCCGGGAGATCCCAATTGGACCCTGGAGATTTATCTCGGGGGTCCGGGAGGCCGTCCTGGGCCTCCGGGTGGTCGTCTTGGACCTCCAGGGGGTCCGGGAGACCGTCTTGGCCCTGCGGGCCCCCCTGGTGTTTGACTTCTGCTACCGGAGCAGGTTGAGAGGGCGAGAGGTCTGGCCGCTCTGTGACGAGGACCATACTCACCACTTCAGTTGTCGCCACGATGTAGAACAGCAGGCGCTCTCCGGGCTCAGGGGCTACCATGATAGGCAGGGTCGTCAGGAGTCGCTTCAACTCCTGGAAAGCATCTTCTGCTTCGTTAGTCCAGGCAAAGGGGCCTGACTTGCGCAGGAGCTTAAAGAAAGGGAGTGCCTGCTCTGCTAGCCTCGGTATAAACCGACTCAGCGCGGCTAGGCATCCCGTGAGTTTCTGGACATCCTTGACGCGGGCAGGGGGCCGCATCAAGTCGATGGCCTTGATCTTCTCTGGGTTGGCCTCAATTCCTCGGTGGGAGACCAGGAACCCTAAGAGCTTCCCAGAGGACACGCCGAACACACATTTATCTGGGTTCAGCTTGGTGCGCGTAGAGCGCAACTTGTCAAAGACTAAAGCTAGGTTATCTAGTAGGGATGACCCCTGCTTGACCTTGACAACTATGTCATCGACATACACCTCAACCAGGTCTCTTATTAACTCCCCAAAGGTTTTGTGCATCGCCCGCACAAAGGTGGGGAGTGCATTCTTTAGGCCGTAAGGCATAGACACATAGCAATAAAGGCCGTCTACTGTGATGAAGGAGGTGTGCTCCTCGTCTTCTCTAGACATGGGGATCTGATGGAAACCCGAGTAGGCGTCTAGGAAGCACAGCATATCACAGCCTGACGTTGAGTCTACTATTTGATCTATTCTAGGGAGAGGGAATGGATCTTTAGGACATGCCTTATTGAGACTGGTGTAGTCGATGCACATCCGGAGCTTCCCGCCGGCCTTCGGGACAACGACGGGGTTCTCCAACCATCGTGGGTGGTGGACCTCCCGTATGAAGCCAGCGTCCAGCAGTTTCTTGACTTCTTCACGGATGAAGTTTTGCTGCTCGATGGATTGCTTGCGGGGTTTCTGTTGAACCGGCCGGGCGTCGGGGAAGACTTTCAAGTGGTGCTCGATCACCTCCCTGGGGATCCCCGGCATCTGTGACGGCTGCCATGCAAACACGTCGACGTTGTGCCGGAGGAAGGTGACGAGCGCGCCTTCCTATTTGCTATCCAGGCCCCCGGCTACCCGGGTGGTCTGGGTAGCTTCGGCGCCGACTTGGACGACCTTTAAGGGGACGCCGCCCTCGTCGAGAGGTTGCACCCGGGGTGCTGTGGTGGAAGCACGGTGACGTGCGCTCGGGCGGAGCTGGTCCGGCTCCGTATTGCCGGGGGCTGATGCCCCAGCTGTTGCGAGTGCTTGGAGCTTCTCCAGGGCCGACACTGCAGCAGTGCGGTCCCCACGAATCCTGAGAACGCCCGTCGGTGTTGGCATCTTCAGGACGAGGTAGCCGTAGTGGGCTACAGCCATGAACCGGTACAGGGCTGGCCTGCCGATTATGGCGTTGAAGGGGAGGTCTATCTCCGCTACGTCGAACAGAATGTACTCTGTTCGATAGCTGTCCGGAGCCCCGAAGGTCACCGGGAGACTAATGTTGCCGTAGGGGATAACCTGTCCCGGCCCTACCCCTGAGAACGGGCTCGACGGGGTGAGCTTGGCCATCGGGACCTGCAGCTTCTGGAAAGCTGCACGGCTGATGAGGTTCAGCCCAGCCCCTCCATCTACCAAAACGTGGTACATTCTCACATTGGCGATGGTAGGGGCTACCAGGAGCGGTAGTTGGCCGGCCCCAGCCATGTTCCTGGGGCAGTCGGTGGCGTAAAAGCTGATGGGGGTCCCCATCCACTTAAGGTGCGGTGCAGCACTCGGGAGTGGCGCCACCGACGCAACCGCTCGGCGCAGAGTCTTGACTGCGCTTCGGGACGAGGGGTCGGCGGACCCGCCGTATATGACGTAGAGCTTCTTCCGACGCTCGTCGTCGCTGGAGCCGGAGTCCTCACGATTGCATGCCGCCTTCACGACACGCTGAGACTCCTGGATCTCCTCTGGGTGGTCGATGTTGTCTGGAACATCCACCCCCTGCTCATCCTCCTTTGGACGGAAGGGCAGGGCATCAGCCCGCTGCCGCTTCCCCTTGCGGAAGCGCTCTGCGAGCCTTCAGATCTCCCGGCACTCGGCAGTAGTGTGGCAACAGCTGCCGTGCACGGGGCACATGTTGTCCTGGCTATCTTACGGGGTCGGTGACTTTCGCTGCCTCTTGTCAGGGCGCGGCCCTCGAGCCCCACTGAACGTCGCCGTAGTGACGACTTGGGTCGCGGCCGGCGGTCTTATCTTGCTTCTGCCCCGGCTCTTGGTCTTACTGCTACCTCCAAAGGGAGTAGGACCAGATCCGGGCAGCCCTCCTGACTCGGAGGATGGCTGTGAGTGCCAGTTCCGTCCTTCGGCTGCTCTGGCGCACTTGTCCGCCAAGCTGAAGAGCTCCGAGGCATCGCGGACCTCCCTGGTCGTGAGTTTCTCGAGCATCTTCTTGTCTCGGACGCCTTGCCGGAACGCCACCACTACAGAAGCATTTTGAATGTGTGGGATGGTGTTCCGCACCTGGGAGAACCGCTGGATAAAAGAGCGCAACGACTCCCCAGGTTGTTGTTGGATGGCGTGGAGGTCGAGCTCCGTACCAGGCCGGGTGTAGGAACTGCCGAAGTTGGCTATGAACTGTCGGCAAAGCTCTCCCCAGGAAGTTACGGAACCCTGGGGGAGGTTCATGAGCCAAGACCGAGCTGGGCCAGTCAATGCGACAGGGAAGTAATTGGCCATGACGGCTTCATTGCCTCCTGCGGCAAGTACGGCGGTGGAGTAGATCTGGAGGAATTCCGCCGGGTTGATGCTGCCGTCGTACTTCTCAGGCAGGAGCGGCCGAAACTTGCGCGGCCACTTTGCTAAGCGAAGGTGGGGCGCGAGGGCCGCACACCCTGCTTCTGTCGCCGCAGGTTCTGGTGCCGCGAACGCTTGGTTCGCACTGAGCACCGCATGCCCCGGCATGGGCAAGGCTGCACCATAGGCCGGGGGCGCCATATGCAGGACATACGACTGTGGCATATTCTGCATGGCACAGGCCTGGTGCAGAGATTGCGTGGCGACGGTCTGATCTTCAGGCTGGGTCGAGGCCGACGTCAGGCTGTCGTCAGCCTCTTGGTGGCGACGCCTTTCTCGGCGCCGCTCGAGGTATATCCGGGCATCTTGACCCAGGTGACACTGTTCCAGCTCTGTCCTTAGTTCTGTTGACTGGGGGCTGGTAGAGCTGGAGTCTGCCGTCTGCTCGCCATTCAATGGTGCGCGCATCAGCGACGCAACCGATTGGCAAGAGCGTCGTCCCCGCCGAGGTCGAGGGCTTGCGGCGGCGACGACGAGACGGTCTACCTCTCGGATCCACTGCCGGGTCGCTGCCTGAGGCGCGTCCCCAGCGGGTGGATTGTACAGTAGCGCTCTCGCCGCAGCTAACGCACCACCACTGGGCGCGCCGAGCGCTACTGGAGACTTGAAGCTGGTTGGAGCCTGCATTGCCGGGGTCGGCGCTGCCAGAGCCGGTTGCTGGCTCCCAGCTCGTACCGACACACTCCGTCCCGAGTGTGTCGACATGTACTCCCCCCTGGTCGCAGTCTGCCACAGAGGCAAGGGGGGAGAGTTCGCCGCTGAAGGAAGCTTGGTCATCTTCGTCGGCGGGAACTCATCGCGCTAGGGGAAAAGCCCCCTACCTGGCGCGCCAAATGTCGAAGTGTGCAATCGACACTTCCCCCGGGCCTGCACTGGGCAGCCCGCAGAGGTTCTTTTTTCGGTGGGGCTAGTCCCTAGCGGAGAGCTTGCGCAGATGGACGAGTTAGTAAGAGCTTGACACGGCAAGTTTTACGTGGTTCAGGCCGCCGGAGCGTAAAACCCTACGTCCACGGCGAGCTATGGAGCTCGCTGTATTGCTTGCTGCTCAGGGCCGGAGGCCTGAGCTTGGGGGTGAGTTACAGCTTGAGAGTGTATGGCTAGCGTATGAGTTGCAAAGTGCGAACCTTTGCTATCGACGCCTACCCGAGCCTTTTATAGTCCAAGACTCGGGCGGCTTACAAGGGAAGCCAGGACCCAACAGGTGGTCCCGGGAAGATTGTCTATTATCTACCGTATCTGAAGTTATGCCGGTAGTTCTCTCTGGTCGAAGGCTTCTGAGTCTTCATCTTGCGGCCCTGCCCATGCCGCATGCTAGTCGTAGTGGTTGATGACGGCGCAGGCGGCATGGGATGTCTTGTCGCGGTGTTTATTGGCTGACAGGTTCTGACACCGCGCGCCAGTCTGTGATGCGACTGGTCGCAACGGCACCTGACAGAAGCGTGCTCCGCGTCTCCGCGTCTTGGGAAGACGCGGGCCTTGAATACCTTGTACGGGCAAGGTATGGAGCGTATTTACGCCCGCTGCCTATCGCTCGAGGCAGGCAGCGTCGCTCTGCTGCCACGCGGCGGGCCCGGAGCCCTTCTCAGAGAAGAGGAGGGTCAGCCCCGCGGGGCACGTGGAGCCTCTGGACCTCTCCCCGCGGAGGGGGAGGTCCGGCCTCTGTATGCCACGTGGCGGGCCCGGAGGTCTCCTCTGAGGAGAGGGAGGTCCGGCCCCACTGGACACGCGGCGCCTTCGGGCCTCTCTCCCGCGGAGGGGGAGGTCCGGCTTCTGTTTGCCACATGGCGGGCCCGGAGCTCTCCTCTGAGGAGAGGGAGGTCCGGCCCCGCCGGACGCGTGGCGCCTTCGGAGCTCTCCCTGCGGAGAAGGGCGAGTTCTTTAGGCATTTTACCCTGTGCGCGGGGGTACCCCATATCTCAGGTACCGACATCAACCTATACAACGTGCTGATCGCTGGTGGGGCATCCCTTAACGTCATCAGCCTTGCAGCGTATGTGTGCCCAGGATGTTCATCACACATACACAGCTTTATCACAAACTGAATTCAGAATATAACCACGTACCAATAATGTTGAAGTACCTTATTACATTGACTCATTGTCTCACTCATGAATATCTAACTTATTCTTGCAGCGGAAGACTCTAAACGACAGCGGAAAATTACTAAGACAGCGGGCTCCAACTTCAACTCCACAGGCATGTTGACGGTAGTGCGCACGCCTAGTACTCCACCTGTTCCTCGAAGTACTCTTCCCCTGTAGCTGATGTATATGTGGGAATGCTGTAAGGGCCCAAGTTTTTGCACACATTCAAAGTGTTCACCTCACACACACATACCTCATTTGAGGAAGTTTTATGAACATCTTTGAAGAGCAAGTAAACACCATCAACATAGTCAATACATGAGAAACTCACAAAATGCAAAAGTGGTACTTCCCACATGCATCATATAGGGGCTGAGCATATGAAAAACTCCTAAACTTTGCTATGAATGCTCATGCCAAATTGCACCCAAATCCAAAACCTTTTGAGGTATTTTTGGATGTAAATAGAAAGAGGCTAGTTTGAACTTAAATTCAAATTCAAACTCCTTTCATCCCATGAATTCAAAAGTTTGATTCATATTCACACTCAGCACATTTTTGTGAGCTCACACACCAATTTTTACTCCATTTGGAGTTAATCTTGACATGAGCTATTTTGGCTAAATTCAAATCAAGTTTGAATTTCAGTTCAAATGTGCTGCAAATTCAATCAAACCAATTCCACAATTTGATCATTTTTTTTAAAAAAAATTCAATTTGGGTGAATGATCAAATGACCAAGGGTAGGAAGGTCTCTACTGTTCTGAGCAGTGGGAAAATTGAATTTAGGAGGTCAAACTTGGGAGTGGGACCCTATTGTCAGTCACCCATTTGAGCCAACCGACTAAAGAACAGAGGCGCTCGGTTTCTCGGGCCGGTGCTGTGGTCACCACCGAGCTAGACGCTGCTGCCAGCTCCTGCTTGGCACGCGCGCACACTCAGACGACGTCCACCCTCCTTATCCTCGAGCCCGAGCCGGCAAAGGCGCAGTTCGCCCGTTCCTCTGCTCCCTAGCGCAAGAAACAGCACCCTCACCGCCGCCTCGGTAGCTCGATTGGGAGACCACGCCAACTCGTGCATGGACTCCTCCTGAGTAGCAAAACAGAACCGTGAGCTCGTGCACCAGCTCCTCGACACAAAACCCCGCTGTGATCGGCACCCACAACCCTAGAAACCACAGTTTTTGCGGCGACCGGAAAACGGCCGCACCTCGGGCTCACGTGGACAGCTTGAACGGTAGCTTGTCATGCCTGAGCAAAAGCACTCACAGACGCGTCGGATCACTGTGCTGCTTCCATCCAAGTCTCAGCCCAAGCCGTGGTTCACCGCCGGAGAAATTTCAATTTTGCTGCCAGTCGGTGTAAACCAAGTTCTAGGTAAGGATTCGGTAAATTCCCGGTCACTCGTTGTTTCTAGTGCCTAAGATCGCACACACGTACTCTAGACTCGTTAGCGCACATTGTGACACCCTCATTTTTGGTTTCTGCATATATTCATGTTTCATGAAGAGAAAACATTTTAAAAGAAGTAGGAACAGAGAAAAATATCAAAAAGATAGCCAATAAGAGCCGAATCCAGTTCCCAGAGAGCGCCGAAGACAACTTCCGCGGCCTGCTGGCCACGTGGCGTGTTCGGAGCTCATCCCTGCGATGTGGGGAGAGGTCCGCCGCTAAACTGGCTATGTGGCAGGCTCGGGGTGATGAGGACATATCTCCTTTGCATACAATGAAAGGACCGATCACTAGAGCACGTGCACGACAATTGGATCTCCAGGTACGTTCTAACCTTGTCAATTGTTTTTCAGAACTTACGCTTGTTTCCATGCATGTTTTATTGATTAGGAACAATGTAGAGGACCAGCAAGGGCTGGAAGGAGTCCAAGGAGTCAAGGAGGAGGAGATAGGACGTGCACACCAAGGAGGAGCCCAAGTACAACTCGACTTCGACTCCACCTCGGGTTCCAGGAGCTGCCTTCACCAAAACTGACGTCCCAGACACATACGGAGTCGTATTGTGACGTTCTATATATGGTTGGAACAGTGATTTCATAAATCTTCCAATGGAACCAGCCCCACCTCAAAATTCCTTCTAAGTTGATGAGAATCAGCGAAACAAGTGGCCATCCAGAATCTGTCCGGTGCTGCGCCACCGCCTTTTGGGCTGCTGGCCCGTATATCGTGTGGAAGCCCATTAGGGTTGCGTCCAGGGGTCTTGCACGCCCCTAAACTCCTTTTTATACAGCAGCCGTCACCACATTAGGGTCGGGTTTTGCTTAGTTACAATCTGTCATTGAACAGTGTCACCGATCATCGGTTGTGAGACCCCAAATTCGTGATCAAATCAGTTTTGATTGCAACTTCTCTGTTCTTGCTTGTGTTCTTGATTGCGCTTGCAGGGATAAGCCTTCGTGGCGAGGTCATTCGTTTGACACGGGTGGTAACCAACGGAGCAGTGGTGTAGTGATTGCGGGGTTTCGTTCGTTCGGAGCCTTGGATCATCAACGTCGAGATCTCCACCCAATCAAGTTTACCCTACCTCTCGGAAGATCGGGACTCATCCTCCTATCAATTGGTATCAGATTTCAAGGTTCACCGTGAGTTATACTTGTGTGCCCTTTAGATTTATTTTGTTTCAGTCCTATCGTCTACAAAAAGCCACAAAAAAAAATTTTAGTTTCTCTGACCTACAACCCCCGCTCAACCTTTTGCACAATTTAGTTTCGGAGCCCGTAGTTCTGAGTTCGTGTCCTAGGTTGAGTCTGGTTGCTGGTTTAGATTTTTTTTGGTTCAGTTTTGTTTCTTCCATCTGCTGCCATCTACAAAAAAACCAATCTACAAAAAAATTCCATCCACCGATTCGTTTCTGTTGCAGTTTCCACCACCACCAAAACCTGATTCAGGGTATCCTCCTTAAAACGGGCATAACTTTTTCCTCGTAACTCCGATTGAGGCGCATTTTTTTCCCGGAATGGTATCGAAAAAGTCCACATACGATACACCAGCTACGCTGGTCACGGCATTTTAAAAAATTAAAAAAATTAAGTAGGCCCTCGTTTCGAACTCCGAAGTTCCAGCACCAGTTTTTCCAATCGCTCCTGAATTTGTGCCAATCTCATCTTTCATCGGTTTGAGGTAATACTTGGTGCTGTTTCTATTCTTGTGCCCCTGGTTGAGAAAAAATATCAAAAAAATAAAGAAAAAAAGATTTTGATTTCTACTAGTGCTTCAAGACAAAAACGGGAGGCTAAGGGGTTTTCTAGTTGTGTTATTTTTGTGTGAGTGCTGGATACTTGCTGATAATATACTTGTTTTTCATCATCATTCATCCTTGTCCTTGCTTGTTGCCACAACTGTTCTAATACATTCTTAGGCCAGCAACTAGGTGAAATTCTTTGGACACTTATTCAGCATTGCTATCTGTTACTAACTTGTGTGCCACATACATATACTGCATTTGAGCTTTCCAAGCTCCACCTTCTCTCGAGCAGAACAGGTAACCTTTGCAATCACACCCACTCTCTGCTTGCTTCACACCGGTCACCGTTGGCCACCTGCAGTGCTGGTAAGAAACTTGTAAGAGCGGGGTAAGACGCATCTTACTGATCAATTTCCCACCCACTTCGGAGAGCGTAGTAATAGGGTTCTTCACGATCTTTTTGTCTTTGTTTCTGTTTTGTACTAACAATGACAGGAAAGAAGCCTATGGATAAGACCTCTGGTTCTACACCTCCAGATGATGATGAGTGCGTGTCCCATATGGAACTAAGGGACATGAAGCGGGCAATGACCGAAGCTTTCAACAATTACCAGACCACTACAACAGCCACCTTTCAGAAGCTCCATACAAGTGTTGCTGGTCTGACCACACGGTTGGACGAGATGGAGACTCATCTTCCCCAACAAGCTACACCCTCTATCATCCTTGATGGTGATGCACATGCTCACTACGACACAGAGGATGACTTTAATAACGATGAGGTTGATGCACAGCAGCGCCGTCGCCCTCGACGAAATCGTCAAGGTATGGGAGGTAGACCTCGTCCTCATGCTCCTGAACAAGATAATGATCCTTATGCTAAGATTAAGTTTTCTATTCCAACATTTTATGGATCTTATGATGCTGAGACTTACTTGGATTGGGAGATGACGGTAGAACAAAAATTTAGCTCTCATCTTGTTCCTGAGCGACATAGAGTAAGACAAGCCACTAGTGAGTTTAAAGATTTTGCTATAATTTGGTGGAATGAACTTGTCAATACACGTAATGCACCACAGACATGGGCTGCGTTAAAAGAAGAGATACGCGCTAGGTTTGTTCCTCCTTCATATAGACGTGATCTTCTTAAGAAATTGCAACGCTTTGATCAGGGTGACATGACTGTCCAAGAGTACTACCAAGAGTTGCAGAAAGGTATGCTTCGTTGTGGGGTAGTTGAGGATCAGGAAGACCAAATTGTTAGGTTTTATGGGGGCTTGCGGCGTGAGATCCAAGACATAGTTGACTACAAGGAATATCATTCTATTCAACGTTTATTTCAACTTGCTATGTTAGCAGAAAAAGAAGTGCGGGGTCGCCAACAGCAGCGGCGGAACAACACCTTCACGCTACGACAATTTCCGGTGCCATCCAAAGCAGCGCCCTCCTCGAGCGTACGTGCTTCTACACCACCCTCCACGGGTGTTGTACGCAGCAGCATCGCACCTTCTACATCACGGGGACAAGATAACAACAAGTCCCAGATGCCTCCAGGTGTTGCAGCAAAGGCGGCTGTGCCCAACACTTCGACAAGTCGCAGCTCCGACATCAAGTGCCACCGCTGCCAGGGACCTGGCCATATGCAACGAGATTGCCCCAGCAAACGGGCGATCATTGCCACTGCTGATGGTGGGTATGTTAGTGCTTCTGATATTGAAGATGAAAATATTGTTGCAACTAACATTTCAGGTTCAGATGATGGTGCTGAGGAGGTTCTTGGTACATCTGCGACAAACAACTATAGGACTTTGATTGTGCAGCGAGCTTTGAGTGCCACGGTTCGAGAGGACGACAACCGCCAACGTCACAATCTTTTCAACATGTTTCTCGTCGTCAAGGACTGCCGTGTACATACCATCATTGATGGTGGTAGCTGCAACAATTTGGTGAATGTTGAGGTGGTCAAGAAGCTTGGCTTGACCACACGGGAGCATCCTCACCCTTATCACATTCAATGGTTTAACAACAATGGTAAGGTTAAGGTAACACAAACGGCAAGGATACATTTTTCCATTGGTTCTTATCATGATTTTGCTGATTTTGATGTGGTACCTATGGATGCTTGTTCTCTTTTGTTGGGACGTCCTTGGAGTTTGATACTGATTATATTCACCATGGTCTATCTAATAAGTATACTCTCATGCATAAGGGCAAGAAAATTGTGTTGCTTCCTATGAGTCCCACTGAAATTGTACAATTTGAGCAGGAGAAAAAGAATAATGCTAAGCAAAAGGGTGTTTTCAATTCTGAAATTCAGCAACCTATTAAGTTGAAAAATCCTATTTTGCTTGCAACTAAATCTGATCTTGATGATTTATATGCCTCTATGGAACTTGCTATGCTTTAGTGTGCAAACATGCTTTATATTCCATTGAGGATACATCCATTGTCTTGCCACCTGCTGTTGCTAACCTTTTGCAGGAATATATGGATGTTTTTCCATCAGAGATACCCCCTGGATTACCACCTGTGCGAGGCATTGAGCACAAGATTGATTTGGTTCCAGGGGCGAGCTTGCCAAACTGTACTGCCTACAGGACCAACCCCCACGAGACTAAGGAAATTCAGCGACAAGTCCAAGATCTTCTGGACCGCGGGTACATTCGTGAGAGCCTTAGTCCTTGTTCTGTTCCTGTTCTTTTGGTTCCAAAAAAAGATGGCACTTGGCGCATGTGTGTTGATTGTAGAGCCATCAATAACATTACCATTCGTTATCGCTATCCTATTCCTAGATTGGATGACATGCTTGATGAGTTGAGTGGTTCTGTTATTTTCTCCAAGATTGATTTGCGTAGTGTGTATCATCAGATTTGTATGGCTTTAGGTGATGAATGGAAAACTGCTTTTAAAACTAAATTCAGACTTTATGAATGGTTAGTCATGCCATTTAGTTTAACTAATGCGCCCAGCACTTTCATGAGGTTTTACGTGCTTTCATTGGTAAAATTGTGGTGGTTTACTTTGATGATATCCTTATTTACAGCAAGTCATATGATGAGCATCTTGAACATTTGCGTGCTATTTTTAATGTCTTGCGCGATGCACGTTTATATGGTAACCTTGAGAAGTGCACCTTTTGCACCGATCATGTGTCTTTTCTTGGGTATGTTGTTACTTCGCAGGGCATTGAGGTGGATGAGGCAAAGATTGTTGCCATCACGAGCTGGTCACTTCCGACTACGGTCACAGAGGTTCGGAGTTTTCTTGGTCTCGCAGGTTTCTACCGGCGTTTCGTGCGGGATTTCAGCACCATTGCGGCACCTCTCCACGAGTTGACAAAGCATGGAGTGCCGTTTCGATGGGGACCAGCACAACAACAAGCTTGTGATGTTCTCAAGTCGAAGCTCACACAAGTACCATTGCTGCAACTTCCTGATTTTGAGAAGACCTTCGAGCTTGAATGTGACGCGAGCGGCATTGGCATGGGAGGAGTGCTAATTCAAGGAGGAAGCGCATGGAGGTGGTTTGATGGGACATTTTGGTGTTAAAAAGACAGAGGATGTGCTGGCCGCTCACTTCTTTTGGCGACGAATGAGGCGTGATGTGGAGCGCTTCGTTTCACATTGCACGACATGCAACAAAGCTAAGTCTCAACTTAACCCACATGGTCTTTATATGCCTCTTCCGGCTCCTAGTGCACCTTGGGAGGATATTTCTATTGACTTTGTTTTAGGATTGCCTAGAACAAAGAGGGGGAGGGATAGTGTCTTTGTGGTTGTTGATTGTTTCTCTAAAATGGCTCATTTTATACCCTGCCACAAGACCGATAATGCTTCACATGTTGCTGATTTGTTCTTTAATGAGGTTATGCATTTGCATGGTGTTCCCAATACTATTGTTTCTGATAGGGATGCTAAGTTTTTGAGTCAGTTTTGGAGAGCTTTATGGTATAAATTGGGAACAAAGTTGCTGTTTTCTACTACTTGTCATCCACAAACTGATGGGCAAACGGAGGTAGTTAATCGTACCTTATCTACTATGTTGCGGGCTGTTTTGAAAGACAATTTGAGGTTATGGGAGGAGTGTTTGCCACATATTGAGTTTGCTTATAACAGGTCTATTCACTCCACAACCAAGTTAGGTCCGTTTATGGTAGTCTATGGTTTCAATCCTCGTGCTCCAATTGATTTTCTACCTTTACCACATACTGAAATTGTGAACTTAGATGCTACACAACGTTCTAAATTTATTCTTAAGTTGCATGAAACTACTAAGTTACAAATTGAAAAAATGAATGAAAAGTATCGCATTGCTGCTAGTAAAGGTAGGAAGGAGGTAAAATTGGAACCCGGTGATTTGGTGTGGGTTCATTTGAGAAAAGATAGGTTCCCGGATTTGAGAAAGTCCAAACTCATGCCACGTGCTGCTGGACCTTTTAAGGTTCTTGAGAAGATAAATGACAATGCATATAAACTTGAGTCGCCTCCCGAGTTTGGGGTTAGTCCCACATTTAACATTTCAGATTTGAAGCCATACATGGGTGAGGAAGATGAGCTTGAGTCGAGGACGACTCTAATTCAAGAGGGGGACGATGATGAGGACATATCTCCTTTGCATACAATGCAAGGACCGATCACTAGAGCACGTGCACGACAATTGGATCTCCAGGTACGTTCTAACCTTGTCAATAGTTTTTCAGAACTTACGCTTGTTTCCATGCATGTTTTATTGATTAGGAACAATGGAGAGGACAAGAAAGGGCTGTGAGGAGTCCAAGAAGTCAAGGAGGAGGAGATAGGACGTGCACACCAAGGAGGAGCCCAAGTACAACTCAACTTCGACTCCACCTCGGGTTCCAGGAGCTGCCTTCACCAAAACTGACGTCCCGGACACATACGGAGTCGTATTTGGACGTTCTATATATGGTTGGAACCGTGATTTCATAAAGCTTCCAATGGAACCAGCCCCACCTCAAAATTCCTTCTAAGTTGAAAGGAATCAGCGAAACAAGTGGGCGTCCAGAATCTGTCCGGTGCTGCGCCACCGCCTTTTGGGCTGCTGGCCTGTATATCGTGTGGAAGCCCATTAGGGATGCGTCCAGGGGTCTTGCACGCCCCTAAACTCCTTTTTATACAGCAGCCGTCACCACATTAGGGTCGGGTTTTTCTTAGTTACAATCTGTCATTGAACAGTGTCACCGATCATCGGTTGTGAGACCCCAAATTCGTGATCAATTCAGTTTTGATTGCAACTTCTCTGTTCTTGCTTGTGTTCTTGATTGCGCTTGCAGGGATAAGCCTTCGTGGCGAGGTCATTCGTGTGACACGGATGATAACCAACGGAGCAGTGGTGTAGTGATTGCGGGGTTTCGTTCGTTCGGAGCCTTGGATCATCAACGTCAAGATCTCCACCCAATCATGTTTACCCTACCTCTCCGAAGATCGGGACTCATCCTCCTATCACGGGGCTCATCTCCGCAAAAGGGGAGAGGTCCGACGGGACACGTGTTGCCCCCGGGCTAGCCTCAATGGAAGAAGCAAAGGCAGTTCCGCAGGACACATGTCACCTTTGGAGCTAGTCACCACGGAAATCAGAGGACAAGTCACGCAGGATACGTGTCGATCTCGGAGCTCACCTCCGAGAGGTCCGGTTCTATTGGACACGTGTCACCACCAGAGCTCATCTCCGGGAGGTCCGTCACTGTTGGACACGTGTTTACCTCGGAGCTCGTCTCTGAGGAAAAAGGAAAAGTACGGCGCTACTTAACGCGTGGCATTCACGGAACTCACCTCCGAGGAAAGAGGGGGGTCCGGAATGGATACGTGGCACACCTGGAGCTACCTCCAGAGAGAGGAAAGGTCCGGCACTGATACGTGGTGTGCGCGGAGCCACCTCCGAATAGAGAGGAGGTCCTGACCGCCAGGATACGTGGCGCACGCGGAGCTCACCTCCGAAGGAGAAGGGAGGTCTCGCTCGCTTGACACGCGGCACAATCGGAGCTCGTCTCTGCGGAAAGGGAGAAACCAGGCCCCGGTGGACACGTGGAGCTTCCGGAGCTCATCACCTCGGAGGTAACGAGTTCTGGAATGGTTTTTGGATTCTGTACGCATAGAAATATCGGTCTGGAGAAGAACCGACCTGAATTCCACAATGTTACCGCACCAAATCAACTAAAGATAAATTGTTAAAATTCAACAACGATCTGAATAGGACTCTGTGAGCTGATCACTTGATTAAATTTTTTATGATTAAAAGCACTTGTGAGCACGCAACAAGTTCAAAACAGCAAGAAAGTTTGATCATGACCAGATTTAGTGTAAGTAATTATTCCAATTACTAGTCATGGCAAAAACTACAAAATGTATAACATGAGTAATGTAGTAAGAACTTTCAGCCTGTAAAAGGAATCACAAAGTCATATATGTATGAAATACTAGTTTCAGATTCACACATAGACTTTTAAAGTTTCAAAAACTTCCCCTCAATTTAAGCCATGAGGATGCATAACCCCTATTTCACTACGAATGAAACAAAAGCGAGTGAAATCCAAAGGTTTTGTAAAAATATCAGCCAATTGATGTTCGGTATCGACATGGTGAAGCACAATGTTTCCTTTTTCAACATTATCACGAAGAAAGTGATACCTAATGTCAATGTGCTTAGTTCTAGAGTGTTTCACGGGGTTTTTAGCAATACAAATTGCACTAGTGTTATCACAAAACAGTGGAACACTATCTAAATCAACCCCATAGTCCTTAAGTGTTTGAACAATCCAAAGAATTTGTGAGCAAGCGCTAGCTGCAGCTACATATTCAGATTCGACCGTGGATTGTGCAACTGAACTTTGTTTTCTAGAGGAGCCTCCCCGCTGAGGTGAGGTCCGGAGCTGCCACGTGTCGGTGGGCTCCGAACCTCCTTCCTGCTTAGGAGGGCTCCGGAGCCGACACGTGTCCTTGTCCCCGGACCAAGCCTTCCCGCTGAGGTGAGGTCCGTGGTGAGGTCCGTAGCTTCCACATGTCGGTGGGTTCTGAACCTCCTTCCTGCTGAGGAGGGCACCGGAGCCGACAGGTGCCCTTGGCCCCAGACCAGGCCTCCCCGCTGAGCCGAGCTCCGGAGCTTCCACGTGTCGGTGGGCTTCGAACCTCCTCCCTGCCGAGGAGGGTTCCGGAGCCAAAATGTGGCCTTGGCCCCGGACCAAGCCTCCCTGCTGATGTGAAGTCTGGAGCTGCCACGTGTCGGTGGGCTCCTAACCTCCTCCCTGCTGAGGAGGGCACCGGATCCGACATGTGCCCTTGCCCCAGAACCAAGCCTCCCCGCTGAGGCGAGGTCAGGAGCTGCAACGTGTCGGTGGGCTCCGAACCTCCTCTCTGCTGAGAAGGGCTTTAGAGCCGCCATGTGGCCCACGATCTGTCGTGGGCCGTGGGTCGACGAAGTCAAGGAGGAAGTGCGCTGTCAGGTCATGCATTCAAGGCTCATGCCTTCCGCAGAAGCATGGCGCACAGAGCATGCCTCTGTCCTCTGCCCGATCGCCATTACAGTGACAAGCCAGGGCAGCAAGGCGTGACAGTGGTACTATGCCACCCAACAGCACAGATCCGCTGTGATATCCTTGCTCCTGGCTTAATAAGATTGATAGAATACTCATACCATCAAGGTATATCTTCTTTTCCAGAAGCCCACCTGAAAAGGAATCCGAGGTTAAGCGTGCTTGGCCTGGGGAAATTTGGGGATGGGTGACCGACCAGGAAGTCCTCTAGGGTGCGCAAGAGTGAGGACAAAGTGCGTAGAAAAAGACTAGTGTTGGTATGTGGGCTTGTTTATGATCCTAGAGAGCTGTCACAAATGGTATCAAAGCCGACCCTCGCAGTTTTACGGGTGCGTACGGGTCAGTGAGAAGGATATGGTAGCGTACGGGTCAGGGACGTGGGTATGTACGCATGACGCGTGAGTCCTCTGTGTTGGACACGGTATGGTACGTATGCTGCTAACAGGACGTACGGTATGCGTATGCCAGTACTGAACGTAAGGATGTGGCTAAGAGGGGACGTTCCTGTCTTGGGGTTCACCGCGAGGACGTCGGTCTTCTAAGGGGGGTGGATTGTGTGATATCCTTGCTCCCGGCTTAATAGGATTTATAGAATACTCATACCATCAAGGTATACCTTCTTTTCCGGAAGCCTACCTGCAAAGGACTCCGAGGTTTAGCATTCTTGGCCTGGGGAATTTGGGGATGGGTGACCGACCGGGAAGTCTTCTCGGGTGCGCACGAGTGAGGACAAAGTATGCAGAAATCACTAGTGTTGGTATGTGGGCAAGTCTATGATCCTAGAGAGCTGTCACAGTCACCCAGTAAAGTGAGAAGACGCGGTGACAAGATGGTGTCTTCATAATCACCTACCACACGGACAGGGACACTCAGCGCGCCAGGTGGTGAGACTTAACTCCCCACCGACTACTCTTCGTAGGTAGTGAAAAC
This sequence comes from Neostapfia colusana, assembly GCA_030760725.1. NCBI lineage: Eukaryota > Viridiplantae > Streptophyta > Magnoliopsida > Poales > Poaceae > Neostapfia > Neostapfia colusana. The sequence continues at coordinate 17,244,625 of JASWHV010000016.1, read as the reverse complement.
CCTAGATCATGTATAGATTTCATACAGCTTCGGGGCCACCTGTCGGGCCCCAAGCCTACCTGTAACCACCCGACCTTGGGCTATAAAAGGACCGGGGTGTCCACCCGACAAATGGGTTCGCAACCCTGCGACCCCCGGACCCATACGCGCAAGCAATACATCAAACACTCCTGTGGACGTAGGGTATTACGCTCCGGCGGCCTGAACCACGTAAATCTCTGTGTTCACCCGCTCTCTCGAGTCGGATCACGCTAGGGACGCCAAGCCCCTCCAAACAAAGAACCTCCATGGGCTGCTCCTGTAGCAGGTCGGGAGGAGTGTCGCAGCTCACACTCCGACATTTGGCATGCAAGGTAGGGGCTTTTCGCACTCTCTAAGCAACCATGGTGAACATCTGTGACACCCTCAATTCTGTGGAAAACAACGGAACCGAGAACTAATGCATATGTGTGCCCAGGATGTTCATCACACATACACATATGTTCCACAAACTAAATTCAGATTATATATTACCACGAATAACAGAGTTTATTACAATATCTCATGAGTCTTGGACTCATGCTCACAGCAGAAGTCTTTATTTCTATGCAGCGGAAGTCTTTATTCTAATGCGGAAGCAATCTAACTAATGCGGAAGCAAATCTAAGCAGAAGTGGCTCTACCTCTACTCCCTCCACAGGCAAGGTTGAGAACAGATTACGCGCCTAATGCTCCACTTGGTCTCCATAGAAATCTCCTTCTTCTGCTGATGATGAAATAATAATGCAAGTTTGAGTACAATGATGTACTCAGCAAGTGCGGGAAAAACATGATATGTAGCTCATAACAAGGTAGGTATAAAAGGGCTCATTTGCAGAAAAGCAGATTTATAAAACCATGATAAAACGGCAACTTAACTTTAGATGAATGTAATTCCAGCATGTATTAAATTACCAAAATACCTCCATCACTTTCCATGTTCCACCTGAACATTAACCAACTTCATTCTTGCTCACGAATACCTCCTCGTATTCGCTACCATCTCACGAATACCTTATCATATTCGCTACCATCTTATCTCATGAACAACTTGTCTCACAGCTACCTTAGGACATACTATACTAGTCCTCATTTCTCCTCCGGGAGAATTAACTAACATAGCACATTCTAAGTGGGATACGGGTAGATGATGCTTGGCAACATAATCGGATGATATGAAGGAATGTGATGCTCCAGAATCAAATAAAATGGTGGCTGGGTTGGAGTTGGCAAGGAACATACCAATTGCGACGTCCTCAGCCTGTTGTGCTTCCTCAGCAGTGACATGGTTAACATGGCCACGAGCATAGTTCTGCGGTCCACGGTTCCCTTGGTGGTCCCCTCCGTTTGGTCGCTGGTTCTGCTTGGGCACGTTACCTTGCTGTCCAGGGCCTCTCTTCGGGCACTGGTTAGCGAAGTGGCCTACTTCCCCGTATGCAAAGCATGCCCTGTTGCCTATGGCAGCAGGTGCGTTGGGGCGGGGGTTTTGAACAGGAGCGCCATTGTTAGGCCGGGGCGCAGGAGGCATGGGCACACGAGGTGCCGGTGCAACGAGTCGTTGCTGTGGTGGCTGACCAGGGCGGTACGTAGGAGTGGTCGATCCATACTGCGGTGCAGGGGGCATGTACCTAGGTCGTACGTTGCTCCCTTGCGGCTGGTATGGCATCTTCCTTTTGCACTCGCGCTCAATCTCTCGGATCTTGTTTTCCACCACAATAGCCTTATCAACCAGCTTCTGGAAGCTTACGTAGTCATTGTTGAGGAGCTGAACTTGGATCTCATTGTTCAACCCTCTCATGAACAGGTACTGCTTCCTCTGATCTGAGTTGACATCTTCGGGGGCATACCGGGACAGTTGTATGAACTTGTTGAGGTATTCGTTCACACTTTTCTGCCCTTGGCAGAGACTTTCAAACTCCTGCCTCTTGAGCATCATTACGCCAACAGGGATGTAGTGGGAGCGGAAACTTTCCTTGAACTCAGTCCAAGTGATTGTCTCCGGGTTGGCATGGGCGTTGCTCAAGGCATCCCACCAGTCAGCAGCTGCTCCCATCAGTTGGTGCGACGCAAAGAGAACCTTTTCTCGGTCATTGCACTGTACAATGGCAAGCTTCTTCTCCATGGATTTCAACCAATCATCGGCCTCCATTGGATCGCTTGCTTGAGCAAAGGTGGGTGGTCGAGTCCTCATGAACTCTCCCAACCTGTTATGAGCCGGCGGTGGTGGTGGCGGTGGTGCCGGAACGGGGTGTTGGTTGGCCTGCAACTGACCCAAAGTTTGGATCATGGTTTGCATAAGCTGGTTTTGCATGGCCATCAACCTTTCTAGGTTGTTTTCGCCAGCTCCAGGGTTAGCAGGAACTTCTTCGTGGTCATCTTCCTGGACGTTCCTTCGGCTGGCGTTTCCTCTCACCATCTGTGAGAGAGAACGAAATAGAATAGAAGGTTAGAAGGTTAGATAGGTCCTTTCAACTATATGCATCAAGGGGAGTTGGACTATATATATTAGTCCTTATGAGGATGTGATCAAGTGCCGAAGCATTTCACTCCTCTTTCTTCTTACGTGTGGATATGGGCAATGTTGTTGAGACGTCCCACAACTCACACTAAGCACACATTTACAAATAATCATCACAAGGGCCCACTCAACTCCTATTCAAGGATGGTTTCCTATGTCAAGGTGGTTTCAAGGCCAATATAAGCTATTCATCCTAGGATGCTTCCTTTGGTCCGCGTAGCTTCTATTTAGGGGTATAACTTGCTGTTGACCCGTGATTCTAATATCAATCTAAGGTTTCTATCTAGGCGTGTAACCTACTGTCAACCCGTGGCTCTGATACCAATCTGTGGCGCCCTCAATTCTGTGGAAAACCACGGAACCGAGAACTAATGCATATGTGTGCCCAGGATGTTCATCACACATACACATACGTTCCACAAACTGAATTCAGATTATATATTACCACGAATAACAGAGTTTATTACAACACCTCATGAGTCTTAGACTCATGCTCTCAGCGGAAGTCTTATTTCTATACAGCGGAAATCTTTATTTAAATGCGGAAGCAAAACTAAGCAGAAGTGGCTTCATCTCTACTCCCTCCACAGGCAAGGTTGAGAACAGATCACACGCCATAATGTTCTACTCGGTCTTCATAGTAGTCTTCTCTTGCTGTTGATGAAGAAATAACAATGCAAGTTTGAGTACAATGATGTACTCAGCAAGTGCGGGAATAACACATGATATGCAGCTTATAAACAAGGTAGGTAATAAAAGGCTTATTTGCAGAAAAGCAGATTTATAAAAACGTGATAAAACAGCAACTTAACTTTAGATGAATGTAATCCCAGCATGTATTAAATTACCAACATACCTCCATCGCTTTCCATGTTCCATCCGAACATTAACCAATCTTTTATTCATACTCACGAATACCTCCTCGTATTCGCTACCATCTCACCTCATAAAACAACCACATCTCACACCGAGACCAATCTCATGTCATGACCCATCAGTCATGCAACCATCTTATCTCCCGGACTCAACAGTTCCAAAACGATAATCATAACCAATAACCATAACCAAGAACCTTCCCAATAACCATTCCAATAATCATCCCATCTAATCATGGCAGTTTAGCCAGGTGCTCGTGACCGTAAGCTCGGCTATCATGATAGTTTTAATAACTCTGCAGAGTTTGTACCTCTTTACCCACAAGTTTGTGATTTCGTCACCCGTCGGCGACTGCAGAACCTCCATTTTACCAGTACACAGCCGTCGGTGTATGGTCAAGAGATCACAAAATAGCCTTTACAAAGGGGTTACTAGATGTATGGACTCACTAAGGTTTCACCGGAAGGCTAGAATCTCCAATTCTCCCACCCACGCGCCCCCTCTTTTGCCATGCAGTTCCCAGAGGGCAGTCCTCACTCGACTCCCATTCCCCGCGCCTTCCACAGTCCATAACACCCTAGCAACTTACCTAATTACTCAGCTAAGCCGCACCCATATTTGGCCTTGTGGTGGCACTGTTATCCTGGCATGTGCATGCATGAACCGGTCCTTAGATCTACGGCAAGTAAAACCACCATCTCATGCTACCTCATTCACAAACCCAGGCTTGCCTAGATCTTCCCTCCGATCCATGTTCATTAACCTCATCAATTACTTATTATCAGTACGAGTGCAGTTAGCTAGACACATCTATCTCACTTCCCTAATCCTACGGACTCAGCGAAGCATAAAGCAAAAACCATACCCGACTCATAAACTTCCCAGGTGACAAGGATGGTTTAATCAAGACTAGTAAACTCCTATAAAAAGGGTTTTCCCATCGTGTTCGACTCAGCACACACACCTTTTCGCAAAACAAAATAGTTTTACCCAAAACATAGGATCAACATGGTCAAGGAGCACTTGCCTTGTTCTTGCGGTTCCGGTTGTTCCTGATTCTCAAAACCTTGTTGCTGCAGTTCATCGCAGACAGCTTCTTGAGTTTGTCCTGCTATGTAGGATTCACGTTCGTACAATTTCACAGCAATCAATATCATGCTCAAACCCTAAACTAGATGCGATGATGCACATGCATGCTATCCTATGATTAGTTTTATTAGATTGATGTGCTCTTGCATGGCTTGCATGGTCAGGTGTGTTCGGATCAAAGGTGGACGTGGCGATGATTTTGTCTTTTAGATCAAACTGATCATCAAGTGATCTGCCCACGAAAACGCTTCTGTTCGAAAGGAATTGAAGAACAGATGCAAGGAGATGAATACAATGATATTGAAGTCCTACCTCGCGTTTTTTGAGGTCCTCCTCAGACCGCTCAGTTCTTCTTCGATGATCTCCCTTGTTGTGCTTCAGCGATGTTTTGCTCGGCGAGTTAGGGCTAGGGCTCTAAGTCGTCGGCTTAGGAGTTGAAAGAGAAGTTTGTAGTTTCGGCCAGAGGTTTTGGGTTCTATTTATAATCGGGAAGAGAAGAGTCCTAATCTGATTGGATCCCGAATAAGAGTCTCATTCAGATCTTTGTTAGATCCTGACGTCTTATCTTCGGTAACCATCATGGGTTTTAGATCGGTTTCCGTTGCGCACCGATATCTTTACACGTAAGAACCGCTTCAGACTCGTTACCTCCGCGGTGATGAGCTTCGGAAGCTCCACGTGTCCTCCGGCCTGGTATCTCCTCATCCGCAGAGACGAGCTCCGGTTGTGCCGCGTGGCAATCGATCAAGTCCTCCCTCTTCTTCGGAGACGAGCTCCGCGCACGCCACGTGTGGGTGCCGGTCTTTCCGCTCTCCTTTCCTTAGGGACATGCCCCGAGGTCGACACGTGTTTAGCTGCGACGTACCTTCCGGTGATAAGCTCCGGTGGCGACACGTGTTCGATAGATCCGGACTTCTCTGAGATGAGCTCCGAGATTGACACGTATCCCCCGCGACTGGTCCTCTTATTTCCTCGAGGACTAGCTCCGTGGATGACACGTGTCCTATGAAAAATTCCTTTGCTTTTTTCCGCAGCGGCTAGCTCCGCGGTAGCACGTGTCCCACAGGGTCGGACCTCTTTCCAATTGCGGAGGTGACCCCCGAGCCTGCCACGTAGCTAGTTTAGCGGCGGACCTCTCCCAATTTCTCGGGGATGAGCTCCGAACACGCCACGTGGTCTGCTGGCCGCGGAAATTGCCTTCGGTGCTCTCGGAGAGCTTTATTGGCTATCCTTTTGGTACTTGTCTCTGTTTCTACCCTTCTTAAAATGTTTTTCTTCTTCATAAAATATGAACATATGCTGACACCTGAGGTGAGGGTGTCACAGCTTCAAAGTCCAATGAAGGTTTCTTGCTTGGTTATGACTCAAACACCTACGCCTATCGTATTTTCAACAAAACTTCCGGAATTGTTGAAATATCGAGAGACGTAGTGTTTGATGAGACTAATGGCTCCCAAGTGGAGCAAGTTGATCAAAGTGTGCTAGATAAAGAAGAGGCTCCACAAGAAGCACTTAAAAGGATGGCACTTGGAGAAATTTTTCCTCAAGAACATCCTCAAGACTCAAATGATCATCCAACAAACGAAAATATGTCTCCCTCCCATGATCAAGCTCAAGATGAGCAAGGCCAACCTCAACAAGATCAAAACGATCAAAGTCAATATAGAGGATTGGATCAATGGGGAGATGAAGAAAAGAGTGACAATGAAGATGAAGATCAAAGAGTTCAACCACCTCATCCAAGAGTGCACCAAAGTGTTCAACGGGATCATCCCGTCGACAACATACTAGGAGATATCTCCAAGGGGTAACCACTCACTCTCGAATGGCTAATTTTTGTAAACATTACTCTTTTGTTTCCTCTTTGGAGCCCCGCAAGGCAGAAGAAGCACTAGAAGATCCAGATTGGGTGGTGGCCATGCAAGAGGAACTCAATAATTTTGAAAGAAATCAAGTGTGGGAACTTGGAAAGCGACCCAACGCAAATGTTGTGGGAACCAAGCGGGTATTCCGCAACAAGCAAGACGAGTATGGGGTTGTAACAAGAAAAAAGGCAAGACTTGTTGCAAAGGGATATGCACAAGTAGAAGGTTTGGATTATGATGAAACTTTTGCTCCCGTAGCTAGGCTTGAATCAATTTGTATCTTGCTTGCTTTTGCAACTCACCATGATTTCAAGCTATACCAGCTTTCCTCAACGGTCCAATCAAGGAGGAAGTGTACGTGGAGCAACCATCCGGATTTGAGGACGATAAGTATCCTAACCATGTCTTTAAACTTCGGAAAGCCCTCTATGGCCTCAAACAAGCTCCTAGAGCTTGGTATGAGTGTTTTAGAGATTTTCTTATTAAAAATGGTTTTAGGATAGGAAAAGCAGACTATATACTCTTCACTAAGCATTTTAACGATGATTTATTTGTGTGCCAAATATATGTCGATGACATTATATTTGGTTCTACTAACAAAGCTTTTTGTGATGAGTTTTCAAAGATAATGACTGAAAGATTCAGGATGTCAATGATGGGGGAATTGAAGTTCTTCCTTGGATTCCAAGTCAAACAAATCAAGGAAGGAACGTTCATAAGTCAAACCAAGTATACTCAAGACATACTTAAGAGGTTCGACATGGACAAAACCAAACCCATCAAGACTCCCATGGGAACCAACAGACATCTTGACCTTAATGAAGATGGTCCAAGTGTGGACCAAAAGGTATTTCGTTCCATGATAGGCTCTTTACTTTACCTTTGTGCAACAAGGCCCGACATAATGCTTAGTGTGTGTATGTGTGCACGGTTCCGAGCAACTCCTAAGGAGTGCCACTTGACGGTCGTTAAGCGAATTCTTAGATATTTGGTTCACACTCCTAACCTAGGACTTTGGTATCCCAAGGGATCCAAGTTCAATCTCATTGGATACTCCGATGCGAAAATGCCGGTTGTAAGGTAGATAGGAAGAGAACGTCAAGGACTTGTCAATTTCTTGGTAGGTCCTTTATTTCATGGTCTTCAAAGAAACAAAACTCCATTGCCCTATCCACAGCCGAAGCGGAGTACGTCGCAGCCGGGAGTTGTTGTGCACAACTCCTATGGATGCGATAAACTCTTAGGGACTATGGTTACACTTTCAGCCTTATTCCACTCCTATGTGACAATGAGAGTGCCATCAAGATTGCTTACAATCCCGTGGAGCCTTCTAGAAGCAAACATATTGAGAGATCACTCTATCAAGGGAGATATCGTCATCTCTCATGTTAGGAGTGAAAAGCAATTGGCGAACATCTTCACAAAACCCCTTGATGAGAAAAAACTTTTGTGACCTAAGGAGTGAACTGAATATCCTAGATTCTCGAAATGTTGCTGGAAGTGTGCACATCTGTTTTTTGCTTGTTTATAAACTTCAAAAACCGCATGTTTTCAACATACTACCCTAATCTCTCTTACTCTATGAAAACTATGTTCAAAAGAACCCTTTGTCAAATATGATCATTGTTTGTTTGATGTATGCTTAATGACCATGTTTGCCAAAGATATTTGCAAAAACATGTCCAAAAGGATCATATTCTTGAACTAAAACTCAAATTATATGAAATTTCAGCTTGTAGCCGGACTAGTCCGCCTATGAGGCCCCAGAGAAGTCCGGCTCTGGTCCGTCAAACGGACTTGTCTGGACACTGAACCCGGACTAGTCCGGCCTCGCTAGACATGTGTCACCACCGGAGCTCACTCCTGTGGAATGAATGAGGTCCGGCCCCGCGGGACACATGTCGCCACCGGAGCTCACCCCTGTGGAAGGGATGAGGTCCGGCCCCGTAGGACACGTGTCACCACCGGAGCTCACCCCTATGGAAGGGATGAGGTCCGGCCCCGCGGGGCACGTGTCGCCACCGGAGCTCGCCTCTGAGGAGAGGAAAGGCCCCAGCCCGCTGGACACGTGTCGCCACGGGAGCTCGCCTCCGAGAAGAGGAAAGGCCCCGGTCCGCTGGACACATGTCGCCATGGGAGCTCACCTCCGAGGGGAGGAGAGGCCCAGGCCCGCTGGACACGTGTCTCCACGGGAGCTCACCTCTGAGGAGAGGGGGGGTCCGGCCCCGCCGGACACGTGGCATCCTCGGAGCTCGACTCTGAGGAGAGGGGAGGTCTGGCCCTGTCAGACACGTGGCGCCCTCGGAGCTCGCCTCTTAGGAGAGGGGAGGTCCGCCCCCTCCGGACACGTGGCGCCCTCGGAGCTCGCCTCTGTGGAGAGGGGAGGCTCGGCCCCGCTAGACACGTGGTACCTTTGGAGCTCACCCTAGCAGTGGCCACGTGGCAAGGTCAGACTTTGCAGTGGACAAGTCCAAACCGGACTAGTCCGCCTGGGTAGGTCGGACAAGTCCGGCCCGAGAGAAGTCCGGCTCTGGTCCACCAACCGGACTTGTCCATACACTTAACCCGTACTAGTCCGGCCCCTAGGGACTTAACCTCCCAGGGGCAGCCAAACTTCTCTCTTCACAGACTAGTCCGCTTGCATCCTCTCTCAAGCCGGAAGCGCCCAAAAATTGGCGATTTTCGCTTTCCTCCACCAAAAATCTTGTCCAATCCTTGTATTGGAGACCTAAGGAGCGCGGAAACCCTTCCCCGGGCTTTGTTACTCAAGTTTCAACTCCAAAATTCATCACATTTGAAGATTTCAAGAGGTATTCTTGACCTAACCAAAAATCGTTCCTTTTCTTCACTCTTAGGTCTTTTGATAAAAACCTCTTCACAAATGGCGTTCCTAGTGTCGATGCAATCATAGCCTAGGAGTATTGCAACTTAATTCGAAGTTCTTGCGAAAAATTGTTAGGGTTAGGGTTCTTTCTGTATAACCTGAACTAGTCCGGTTTTGGGCGGACAAATCCGTTCTCGAGCAGACTAGTCCGGTCCTTTAACAGACAAGTCCGGTTTACACAGAACAAACTCCAACTTTAGCCATTTTTTATGAATTATCTTGCAATATTCTACTTCCTTGACCTCTAATATCCTGTCTCTCAGGAAATATGTCGAACTCCGACCCAAGCTCTCCCCTTCCAAGTCCCACGGCCGAGGAGGCTCGACAAGCCCTTCATCGGCGCATTGCCGAAGAAAGGTCAGCAAAGGAGGCCCAAGCGGCTAAAGAAGCTGTTCGTCGAGAGGCAAGAACAAAGAAGAAGCATGATCTCGACGAGGAGGCACAAATTGCCCAAGCCGTTGAAGAATCCTTGAAGGATCAACTGAGAAAGAAAAGGGCCGAACGTGAAGCCTAGAGCTCCCAAGTTGCTAGTGCCTCAGAGCCCAAGAGAATGAGACTGGTCACCTTGGGACTTGGGAGATAAAGAGAAGGAAAAGGAATCCGAGGGTAGGGTTCCTCATGATCCAAAGAAGGGTAAGGCTCTACTTCCTGAGCAGCCCAAGAACAAAAAGGCAACTGCCAAAGCACCAACAAACAGAGCAGGAGGGATAAAAATCAGAGAGAAAGGGCAACCGAAGCCCATCGGCCCCTTAAAGATGGCTGCCCCTGCTAGAGACCCAAACCGGTGTAAAAGTTCCAAAACTTGTAAATGGAAAACTTGAGCTATAAATAAAGTTGAGTTTAAGTACAAGAAATGGGACTTACAAAAACTTTTGTTTACTCATGAAAGTGTTGGCATGTGCAATAAAACTTTGAATTCAGTTTGAACTAAAAGGGTCACTTCAAAAAGAAGAGAGGCATTTCCAAAAGGGGAAATTCAAGCTGTTGTTTAAGAAGTTGTATTTGCAATGGCCAACTCAAGAATCAAAGGGCATATTTGAATTCTTCAGGTCCAAATTATGAGAAAGGCAAATTTTGAGAAAATTTGGAGGTGCTTTGATATGTATATCAAAGGGACTTGTAAATTTCATCTGAATTTGAATTCAAATTCGAAACTGAGGCACAACTTGTCAAATTGCCAAATGACTTTTGAATTTAAGTTCCTCATGGCTGAATTTGCACTAGGCCAAAAATTGGAGATCTTTTAGGGCAGAGAGGAGCTGTGGGCCCCAATTTCATTGAGAGGGGGGGAGTAAAAACTTACTGCCTAAGTTTCAGCTCGCTGTTATCGGTCCACGTCCGAACTGTCGATCGAGCTCCAGGCGCCACCGAGTGCAAGCTGCTGCCACCTCCTCACCGAAGTAGCAGCGTTGGAGAGCTGCTCGTGGCTGCGTTACCCATCGACGTGATCCGTTCCCAGGGACCGAACCACAGCTCGTGCTTTTCCCTCGCGCTAGGACAGAAATCGGCAGCTCTCTGCCGCCTCTGAAAACAGCCGGGCACCAGTGCAACTTCACGATCACCGCCACTCCGGGCTGCCACACAGCCGGGCGCGCTGGTTCTCCACTCCCTCAGCACATGATCAGCCCGAGTCACGGGTACCCTAGCCAGAAAACGGCTCCACCCCGGTAACTTGAAACAAAACCGACATCGGGCTCTCATGGGAAGCTCACTACCGTGAGTTTCACGCTCAAGCAGCGATGTTCAGAGGTGCACCGTACTGCCGTGGTGCTTCTCCCCGGAGCTCAGCTCAAACGGTGATCCCCAGTGGCCGAATTCGGAGTTTTTCTTCCGGAGCACGACCATGGACCCTCTGGTAAAGATCTCTCAAATTCGCGGTTAATTTGCACTTAGAGGTCACCAACTCATGCACAAATGGTCTAGGCTTAACGGCGATCCGATCCCCTTTACAACCCTAGCTAGAAACCCCGTGTTGGCGGCTAATTTCAGGCTTTCCTATCGGCAGCCATGGCGGGAACGTGTGGGCGCACGGTGACAACCGGATTGCCGCCGTTTCCGAGCCCTGTTGAGGCCTTGCCGAGCTAGTCTGACCTCCACTGATTCTTTAGAGCGAATCCTACGAGCCTTTGGCGGGCTAGGGTGCTCGGGCCACGGTGCCGAAGCTTCACCGAGGGGTGCGCATGTCGCAGACCGATTTTCGGTCACCGGCAGCGCGAAAGAACCGCATCAGTGGTTTGCTCGTAGCTGGAAACCCCCAGGCGGCAAGTACCGAGCCGGGAGGCGGCCAGGAAGCCGACTCCGGCGAGCTCCGACGAGACTCCGGCGAGGGGGCGGCACAGAAAAGAAAACGGCCCGAGGAGGAAGAAGGTTGGGCGGGTCCCACGTGTCAGTGGTGAAAAGTTAAATTCTTGATCGGCTGCGGCCCTGGGATCCAGTGTGGCTGCAAGGGAAAGGTTCTGTGACCCCGTGTGGCTTGGTTCCAGCAGCTGACACGTGTGCGATGGGCCCGCGGTCAGAGTTTAAACATTTCCCCGGTTTATTCAAATAACAGATTTGATTCAAACTTTGGGAGGGCATAACTTTTGCTAGAAAGCTCCAAATTTAGTGATTCAAATTGGGTTGGATTCAGGATGCAAATGTCTATCCAAATATGCAATACAATTAGCCTGAAAACCAATATAAAATTCTGGAAAATTCTTTAAAGATTGTCAGCAAAAGAATTTTAGAGGGAGTTTGGTTCATCTAAAAATCCCCAAATTTCGCCAGAACATTCTGTAGGCTATTAATGAACTGCTGTAAAAGTTTCAGCTCATCTGGTGTTGATTTAGTTAGGGTAATTCTTATTTTAAATTTCTGTATTCAAATGAATACAGAAACATTTTCAGGGAATTTCCATAACTTGGAAATTCAATTCTGAGCATTCCTTAGCTCCAAAAATCCTAAGAAACTTCATGCATGCTCCCTGAGCTATGTTTGAAATTGTAGTTCACTTGAATTTGCATGAAAGTGCAAATTTATTCAGAATTAATTTCTTTTTGCCTAAATGCTTAGGGAATTGTTCTGAGTGATCTACTCATTGAAATATTCCAAATTTTGGTCCAGATGACTTGCTTGTGACAAGGAACTCACAAGAAAATTTCCAGCTCCATTGGAGCCCTGGATCAGTACTGTTCTGTTGAACCCCATTAGAAAATCAACCCACAAGTGAGGAAACACCCATCTCACTTGAGCATAGTGCTAACCCAAACCCAAACCCAAACCACTAGCACTAGTGTCATTTTAAATTCTTAAACAGAGTTCTAGTTTTAAAACTTGTCTTTAGAACTTGTTAGCAAAAGTTTTACAATTAAACCTGTATGCATATTCATAACATGTAGTGATTAAACGTGGAAAAGTGGAGAAGGAGTAAAGCTTGGATCAAGGAAAAAGAAGGGCGGTGATTAAGCTTCAAGTCATCTGCAACTAAATTCATAATCCTCTGACTTTAGTCACCTGCAAAACTAAGGCAAGCCCTGGTTTGCATTTAAGTTGTTTATAATGTTTTTCATTTGTTCACTACTATGGGTCAAAGTTTGTATGTGCATTAGGTCAAGGGTGTTTTATACTCCACATGCATAACCAAAAATGAACCCTGAGGCCAAGGGTAGAAATGTGTCATCGCTGTAGAATAAGGCCGTGCTAAATAGGCTAGGACATCCGGTAGAAGACGAGTAGTTGGAATCTACTCGCGAGCTTTAGTTTAGGCTTACATAAGGGTGATGGGAAAAGAGGCAAACTAAAGTTTACATTTATAAAGATGAGACCGGGCAGGAGGGTAGGTAGCGACAAGAAGAGGTCTTGGTCGAGTAGCTCTGCCTGCGTCGGTTAAGGACTGAAGCGTGTGCAGCCCCGCTGAGCAAGTATTGAGTTGTGTACCGGATGCTTACTGATATATGGGAACCAGGAAACCGATGTACCAGGTTCACTGGATTGTAGAGGCATACCACATCGTCTTGTTAGACCTATGAGCCCGAGAAGGCGCGACCGGTTCTACAGTCTAGTGTCCTGAGAAAGGTTGCCACATACGACGTAATGAAGGACGCCAGATTTGGGTCTTCAGAGGCGGGCGTATGTGTCAAGTTATCCGGGTAGTGTTTGATTCGAATCACCGTCCCTCGCAGTTATGAGTACCGCTTGCTCACTGTGTTGTGATGTAGTAAGCAAGTTGTGTGGAAACAGTTTGCCAAGTTTTAATTGCTGCTATGATTATTATAAATTGCATGAGAACCCTGTTTTAAGTAGAGATAGAGCAAACTAAAGTTATTTTCCACCTTGGGACAGTTACATTGGAATGAAGCGTTTCTTGTTTGATTGTGGAGTTCCAATGTTGCTGGGCGCAAGGTCACTACTATTATGGCTAAAAATCTGAAAGTTAAGGATGAACTCATAGGCGAGTCTTTTCGCAAATTACAGGATTGGGTCTTAAGTTACCCTCATGTAGAGTTGCATGCTTTAGGAGAGACGGTTAAGTCTTGCTGAGCCTTTGTGCTCACTCTTGCTATATGAGTGATTTTGCAGGTTAATACGATGCTATAAAGAAGGTTGTCTAGTCAGACTCGGAAACGTCCAAGTCATGTTACACATGGAGGACCTAGCTGCTGCCATGTCTTCGTGTTGCTAGCGAGAGGAGTCCGCGGGCTGGACCTCTTCTCGAGCGCTTCTTAGATATTCAACGTGAGCTGTTTATCGACTTCCACTGTAGCTAATTTATGTAAATTATTTACAAAGAACCTTTGTAAGCTTCCGCTTTGATTTATGTGATACAGTTTTCCTTATATGTGTGCTGTTGGGTGCCGCGTAACACGGCACCACCCAATGCGATTCCCGGGCGAGGTGCCCCGTCCCCGTGAGGCCGTGAACCGGGACGGCGGGCCCTCTCAACCGGCAGCCCAACAATCCAGCATTTGTATTCAAAGGAAAGGGGGCTTAAAAGGCGAGAAGGCTGAGGATGGATAAAGTCTATGACTATGAGAAGCACACAGCCGACCCTAGGTTTTGGTGTGACTTTCACTGCGATTACTATCGCTTGGTGTACCTAAAAATGAAGACCCCAGTCACTCAAGCTCAATGGGTAGATTGGGACTACATGGCCAAAAGGGAGCACAAAGCTTTTGATGCAGTGATTGAAGCCACAGAGCGCCATGGAATCAAGGAAATAATGAGCTTCAAGTATGACTGGAACATTGAGGTAATTGTGCAGTTCTACACCACTGTGTACTTCTCCACCTACGGTGACCAAAAATCACCTGGATGACTCATGGAGAGCAGTACTCAGTCACCTATGAGAGGTTTGCACAGATACTTGGCCTCGAGGAGCACTTGGATCATGAGATTATCATTTCCAATCTCAAGGCCGTGGACAGGGATCAGCTTGACTATATGTATCCTAGTCATGTTCCCTATGAGGCCGGGCTTGCTAGGAACATCAAGCCGTTCTATAGCATCCTCAACCGGATTCTGAGGAGGACCATTGCCCCCAAGGATGGAGATGCAGGGGTAATTCAAGGAAACTTAAGGCATCTCCTCCTCTTGATAGATGGTGAAGAGAAGTTCAACCTTGTTGAGCATATTTATGATGACATCTTCAACATCTCTCACACTCCCAACCGCTCATGTGGTTATGCACTGTACATCATGTGCCTAATTGAGAAGGTGTCGGGGATAATCTTTGTCAAGGATGTCACTCATCGACCTCCCCGTCCTTAGCTACCCCCCATTCTGCCAGAACCCTCAAGGAGAAAAAATGCTCAACCTCCGTCCAACTCAGCGGCCCCTTCTAGCTCAACGGCTCCCCCATCATCTCCTCCTCCGCAGTCCATGAGTGGATTCTTCAAGTGCTTCAACGCACTTTTCGCCTCCTGTCGGTGTGTGGAGGTCCAGACTCGACGCATGGAGAGGCGTCAGGAGAAGTACCTCAAGGCTTTGTGTGACAAGCTTGAGGTACCCATGTCTCCCCTTGAGGAGAGTGAAGGGGAACTCACTCCATATCCAGAGTTCACCACTGGTGAGCTCGCCCAGTCCAGGGAAGATGGAAGCTCTTCCAATGCCGTGCCTCCATCCACCATCGCCAACGAAGAGAAGAGGACACGGAGGCTACGGAGAGCGATGAAAATGGCGATGAAGAAGAAGATGAAGAAGATGACGAGTAGACTTAGGCGTATCTTCCTCCCTCCTTTCCTTTTTGGTGCCTTGATTCCAAAGGGGGACAAATGTGAAAAGGATGTCCTATTTTTTATCATCTTCTAGTCTCATAATAGATCTTTTGGACATGACTTTTTTGGACATGGCTATCTATGTTTTATGTTTTATGCATGCCTATCTTTTGTGTAACACTACGTGTTGAATTTTATGGCTGTTTTATGCTTATCGTCTTATCACATTTTTAATTTTGAGCACAACACGTAGGCACCCCACCATAACATGTGAATGTATGCCAACTCCCCTCTTTTACTCTTGCATACATTCAGGGGTAGTTTTGCATACGTACACTTGTTATAAAAATAAAATTTTTACCTCTTATGTTGAAACTTAATGTGTTGTCATCAATCACCAAAAAGGGGGAGATTGTAAGTGCATCTAGGCATCCCCGTGAGTTTTGGATGATTGATGACGACAAATAAAGAAACTAATGAGCTGAGATGATCATAAGCACAGGACATGTTATCCCCCACAACCAGCAGGTCATCCACATAAACTCCTACGATAATTCTTGCCGTGTCTCCAAACTTGGTGTACAGCCCATGTTCTGTTTGGCACCTGCTAAAACTAAGTTGACATAAGCATTCATCTAGCTTGCAGTTCCAGGCACGGGGAGCCTGTCTCAAGCCATACAACACCTTATGAAGTTTGAGAACCATCTTCTCTTTTCCTTCCGCCATAAAGCCTGGTGTTTGTGTTACATAGACTTCCTCCGCAAGATCCCCATTTAAGAATGCGTACTTGACATCCATGTGATGAACATGCTAATCAAAATGTGCAGCAACGGCCAACACAAGTCTCACGGACTCCATTCTTGCAACAGATGCAAATACTTCTTCGAAATCGATCCCCTGCTTCTGGACATACCCTTTCGTGACGAGCCTTGCTTTATGACGCACAACACTTCCATGTTCGTCTCTTTTCAGCTTCTAAACCCACTTTAAACCAATGACACGATGTCCTTTGGGAGGATGCACTAGTGTCTAGGTCCCGTTCTCTTCAATTGAGGTTAACTCTTCTATCATGGCCATACGCCACTCCTTACTCCTCATAGCTTCCTCTGTTGCACAAGGTTCTTCCCCAATGGTTGGAAGCAGTTCCTCAACTTCTCCATGTTCGGGTTCACAAGGTGCCATATCAAGCACATCTTGTATGGTGCGATAACGTCGTGATGCATCATCAAGGTATGGTGACGTGTTTAGAGGGGACACGAACTTCACCGATCTTTGTGTAATTGGACTCGTCATTGACCCTGGACATGCATCACCTTCACAAGTCTTGACTAACAGATCTGGTGTTGTGGTTACTGGGGAATTCAAGTTATTAGTCTCACCAGGACGAGTACCCCGCATGGTGTATTCTACCCTGAATTTGTCCTCATCCCCAGTCGACATGTTTGATCTACCAATTTCCCAGCTCCATGGTCGGCTTTCTTCAAACATGGCATCCCGTGACACTTGCACCCGCTCAGTGACAGGATTGTAGAAATGCCATGCTTTACTTCCAAGCTCGTAACCGATGAACACCATGGGAGTGCTTTTGTCTTCGAGTTTGCTAAGCATTTGCTCCCTTGCTTGACATGAGCAACACACCCAAAAGTACGTAAGTGATGAACACTGGGCTTCTTCCCATGCCATGCCTCATACGGGGTCTTGTGCACCACACTTTGAGTGGAACAGCGATTTAACACGTAAATAGCAGTGGTCACCACCTCCCCCAAAACCATCCAGGCATCTTCATCGACTTGAGCATGCTACGAGCCATCCCCATCACTGTCTAATTTCGGCGCTCGACCACCCCATTTCTCTGGCGTACGGGGCCGTCAAGTGTCTTTGGATGCCATCCTTGATGCAGTGTTCAACAAATGCTCGTGCCGTGAACTCCCCTCCCTGATCTGTGCGGAGAGTCCCAATCTTCCTTCTGGCTTCCGCTTCGGCACGTGCTTGAAACGTCATGAACATATCCATGGATTTGTCTTTAGTGTTTATCAAGGACACCCACATGTATCGATGGAGATCACCCACCAGGAGGAAGAAGTATTTGTTACCACTTGGAGTCGCTGGCGTGACTGGACCACACAGATCTCCGTGAATTAGCTCAAGTTTGTTCGTTGCCCTAAAGCTTGCCTCCCCCGGGAACGGATGCCGATGCTGCTTCCCTGCTAGACAGCCATAACAGACCTCTTCAGTTTGTTCGATCTTTGGTAACCCATACACAAGCTTCTCCTCAGCCAATTTCTTGAGGCTCCGGAAATTCAGATGCCCATTCTTGCATGCCATCTCCACGTCACATTATACCCTTGGGCCACCATGCACGTAGGTTCCACCCCATTAAGCTCCAGAGTGTACAGGCGACTGGATCCTCTCCTCACCTTCACCAAGGGTGTACTTTCCTTGTCCCAAATCTTGATAAAACCATCGACCATCAAGATCCGATATCCCTCTTCCTCAAGCTGACCCAGACTGACGATGTTTGCCTTGAGTCATGGAATCAAGTACACTTCGTTCAGTGCCTTTTTTCCCCATTCTTGCACATGAACACGATAGTACCACATGCCTCAATCCCGGTCATGGAACCATCACCAAGTCGAACACTCCCATGCAGATTGTTGTCAAGTTCGGCAAACATACCTCGCTCTCCTGTCATATGGTTTGTGGCACCGGAGTCAAGTATCCAGCGCGTGTTGCCTCCTCCCTCCTTGTCACCAAGTTGTACAAAAAAACTCGTCCTCGTTGTAACCTTCTTCACTAGAGGGTGTCTCCAGCTTGTTACTGGTTCTGGCGAGAGCCACCAACAAACTGTTTTCAAACTCATCCTCCACATGAGCGGTGTTCACCTCCTCATCTTTCTTCTTCTTTCTGCATTCTCGAGCCCAATGTCCTTTCTTCCCACAATACCTGCACTCATCATTTGCCACGCTTCGTTCGACATTTCTGCCACCACGGTTTTCCCGACCGTGGCCTCGACCACGGCCACAATCCTTCCTGTGCCCTGACGGATCCTTGGAGCGTTCTTGACCACCGGTATTACCCATCTTCAGACGTGACGAGAGGCGGGCCAAAAGTTCATCCTCACTCAGATTCAGTTTCCCTTGGACGTCACCATCTCCATGCTTCGACCCAAGTCTCTCCTCGGCCGCCTTCAGACGACCGATCAACTCATCGATGGACATCTCACTTAGATCCAGGATTGTCTCGATGGAAGCTGCAATCTTCTCAAACTTTTGCGGTACCTCCTGTAAAAACTTGCGCATGATCTCCTCCTCAGTGCACTCGCTCCCGAGTGCCGCTAACTGAGACGTAATCCGGTTGATGCGAACACCGAACTCGTCCACAGTTTCTTCATCACGGAACCTGAGGCTGTCAAACTCTCTTCTAAGTGTGCTTGCCCCCGCCTTGCGAACACGATCAGCACCGACATTCTGCAGCTTGATCGCCTCCCGAGCGAGTTTTGCCATCTCCTTCCCGGCGATGAAACAGGCCAACTCCGGCGGCAACGCTTTGGTGAAGACTTCCAACGCCATCCGATCTTCGATGTAGTCGTCGGTTCCTAGATTCATGGTGGTCCACAGACCTCTTGCCTGCAACATCACCCTCATCAGCGCCACCCAGTCGTGGTAGTTCGACTTCGTGAGTGTCCGAAACGATCCGCCGCTGCTTGCCTCCCTGGTGATTCGATGGATCACCAGAGCTCCGGTGCCGGCTCCATTTCCGCTGGAGCCTTCTGGTGGCGTGGCATCTCTCCATGTACGTCGAGCCGGCGAGGAAGAATGACGGCGTGACATGAGCACCCACTCAACTGCAGCGTCACGATTCCCAGGCGTTGAACCGGGCTCTGATGCCAATTGTTGGCACAAAAACACTCACTCACCGATCACCTCCAATCAGCAATCTTGTGTGTGTTTGTGAGAGTTCTTTTGGACGTCTGGAATGAGCAGCGCAAGCTCCTCGTCGTTTTCCATTAGCCTCTTATCTCAAAACCGATCACAACTGAAACGAAAAACAAACTCTCCGGGTCCTGCTCGCCACGCAGCGCACATACCACAACGTCTGCTCGACGTGCATGGTCCTGTAGACTCGATCGCCTCCTCTGCCTACGCGAGCGTGCGCTAGACCCGAAACTATAACGCACAAAAAGTCCAGACTTCGTGTGGCACAAGACAAACCCCAGGCTCACACAGATACAAACTTATTTTCCAAAACAAACATTCTAAACAGAATAAAACTCAGAAGTACTAATATGCCTCGATCAGCAGACAAAGAATTATGTCCAATCCTGTTTGAGTTATCTATCATTGATTGCTAAAAATTTCATAGCATAAATGCTAATAAGCGAGTTCACACCAAATTGCTATTCAGAGACGAGATGGGAAGTACTACTGTCTCCTAGTTTGTTTGTAAAGCCAGGGAGGACATGTGTTCTCGCCCCTCACTATCGCTAGATTTAAATTTGTTGCTGTATCATTTTTTTTGCAGGATGTAAATTTCTAACTCACATTACAGTCTGGTATTGTCTCCAATTGATGGAATTGGCGCAGTCTCTTGCATGTTCGGTAGAAAAAAATTCAGTTTTTGGTCATCACATAATGCTCAGTTGGATCAAGATCTAGATCAGCAGTCAATTACATCTCCACCATCTGGCTGCTCCTGTTTGAATGGTGGTTCTCTCACAATCTAACATAACTTATTGTTTCCACTGATGACATGCGTAGTTTATTTTTAACTACCATAAACTGCAAGTTCTACTTACTGATACTTTAAATTCTGATGTTTGATGCAGTAGTTTTTCGAATGAAGTTTCGGTATCTCCAGGACGGATATAGCTCCCTGCACTCCTGCATCAACGAACAACAAGGAGCATGACTTGCGAATGAACATTCCCTTAAACAAAGTTAGACCAAATTTAAAGGGGAATGATAAATAGGAGAAACGAAGGATAGTGACTAGCAATCTGAAGCCATGTGCCCATGCACGTCTACGAGGTATAATTGAGATAGTCCTCAACAGTTTCTTTCCCCGAAGGGGTGTTACGTTGGCCATAAGTAGCGAGGGAAGGCTGCTCTCCAATCAAAAGCAAAGTGGAAAGAAACAAGTTGAGAGAGAGAGAGAGAGGGAGAGAGATGTGCCAAGATCTTCAATGCCCAGAAGACAGTATGTGCTGTGATGGTTTTTTTGTTCACCTTCACCTAGGGCCATGCGTCAACGATCAATGTCCTGCGGAGCCGATAATTTGTGTTGTTATCCTCATGTGTATCGAGGTCTCTTGTGCTTCTTAGTGTTGAATATATATGCTTCAAATACGGTGCCCCGATAGCATGCCTTGGTTGCAGAAGTGATGTTCTCTTGGAGTACCAATTAACTTTCGAGTATTGAACTTTAAATAGCGTCAAATAAAAATGAATGGAGCGAGGATCACCTTTACCACTCATAATACCCTGAGTCGCACTAATAAAGTTGTTTGACCTCGTTGTTGTACTCGTGATTGTACCTCTCATTACATATTAAAGATCATCGGCATTTTTGTGAAAGCTCTAGCAGGAAAAGTTATAAACGTCAGCTTATGATATTTTTCTGCTGATCAGCAACCAACGAAGTAATCCCATCACCAACGAGATCTGGTCGGTGGGTGATCGTGGCTGCTGATGTGAGAGGGGAGTGAGAAGGAGAGAGAGGGAGAGCTGATGAGAAATCCAGGGTGCCTTTATATGTCTTCTCTCCATAATCTGATTCTTTTGGATTCACTTCTAATTTTTTGGTGGAGTGATTCTTCTGATTCTCCTAGGGAATCAGAACCTTTTATAAAAATTATTTGACAAGATAACTAAATTCGTGATTAGATGAAACGTTTTGGTGTTCGATGGCATTTGCGGGTAAACAGATAGCAAGTATAAGGGGAGGTTTGTATTTGGTTGGTTGAGAAACTGTTATGAAGTTGGAGAAGCAGGTTTTTTTTTCGATTCAAGTTCCATCACAAAAACGAAGAATCAATTCACCTGATTCTAACGTGAATCACGTACATAAATCATCCGTTTGGCAGAGCTCCTCTAATTCTCGTCAAGAATCAGGAGCTGGAGCGCTGTCAAAGGGGGCCATATGTACGTGAACCCATTGTACCTGTACAAGCATTGTGCGTATTTCTGTCTGCCTGATGTACCTGTCTGTAGGAGGTTGTCCATTAATTGAGAATAATTTAGAGTTTAAAGCTATAAGAGATGACTTATTAATTAGTATATAAATATTAATGACCGATCAGATTCAGAGCAATCCAGCCACCCCGTGCTGCCTCATGTGCGTGCCGTGAAAGCGCCTTGTGCTTGTTCCACCTACTACACGTCTTCTCACGGATTAAAGGTTGGTTATGGTAATTCATACTCAGGCACACTAGACCTTTCAATCCTCTCGTCCTATATTTATGTGCTCGAATTTGTTCCACAGAAAAATATCTTTCTCTGGATATTTAGAAGCATAGGATGTTGGTGCTGACCACTCACTCGCACACAAGAGATAAAAAAAACAAAGCACAAACACTCAGGCAACAAACACCACACTCTTCTGTTGTTTTTTTTTCGAAAGGCGCCCCGAACAATTGTTCGGTTTATATTGTAAGAAGGTAAAAGTAGTTTATGGTTACATTCGGATTTTTCACAGTTCTCATTTATGCTTATAACATGGCTACCTAGACTTAATCCAGCTAATAGGTACTTGGTAGATGCACTGCATCCGCCAGCTTCCATAGCTTGATAGTGTCCCTTATCTCCGCTAGTAATTGAGCTTGATCCTGGTATTTGTTTTCAAAGATGTGTCTGTTACGTTCCCTCCAGATCGTCAAGCAGATGAGGATAGCTAGAGCTCTTGTTGATTTTGATGTTGACGTTGTTGCGTTGTTTTTTAGGTTGTAGAACCAGTCTGAAATACTCGAGTGACCATTTTGTGCCATTGTTCATCTTTGCGGGTTCAGGGTCGATACCTCAATCCAGCCAGACAGCCAGGACCAAATTCTCCATGTTTCTGGGTACTCCATGAAGAGGTGAGTAGCCGTTTCTAAATCCACCAGCAAAGTGGACAACAATACTCATTTGGCCAGTCTCGTCTCTGCAGCTGATCCGTGGTCCAAACCTTGTTATGTAGGAGCATCCAAGTAAAGACCTTGCACTTCGCTGGAGCCCATACACTCCAAAGTCTTTCAGGGAACCATGAGGTATGTTCCCCTTTGTATTGCATCTTGTATGCCGATTTGGATGGATACTTTTTGGAGGCTGAAGCAACCCATATTATTTCATCCTCTTTTTGACTATGGGGATTAATCATAGTTTCTTGTATCATCATGCAGAGGGCTACATATTCCTCCAGTAATTGGACCGTCCGATTGTATGAAATATCACAAATCCACTGGTTGTTTTCCAAGGCTTCAGCCACCGATCTTCTCTTCCTATTGTTATGCCGATAGAGGCCAGGAAACCTCAATGAGGGAGAAATACCATTGAGCCAACTTGATGTCCAAAATTTAGCACGTCGCCCGTTGTGGATCGTTACCTGAGTAGCTGTTGCGTATAGACACTCATCGGTTTTGTCAGTTGGCAGCTCCATTCCATCCCATGGCTTCATCGGTGAATTCCAATCCATCCAGAGCCACCGCAGTCTTAGTGCCCTGCCAAACTTTTCTACTTCAGTAATCCCCATTCCACATCACTCTGTTGGTCTGCACACCACTGCCCACTGAACCTTGCTACTGCCAACACGATTATCTTGGTTACCCACCCATAAGAAGCGATGCCTAACCTTATCAAACTCCTTTAGGAACTGTTTAGGCAGTTTCAGCACTGACACTGCATATGTAGGAAACAAGCTAAAGGTTGTTCTTACTAGTTCATGGCGACCAGAAACTTACTAGCTCTGCCGAAATGGTCCATGATCTCATTGTAGTGTCAACTGTTGGAGTTGACCTCCTTCTCGAGAACGGCCCAACGGCCTTTCCCGTGCCTATCTCCATCTCTGCGCCCTGATCGGGGGCGCTAACCAACCCATGGTTGGGGCCCCTCTCACACCCGCGCTATATTAAGAGGGGTGGTCGGAGCACACGCGGCGATACGCGTTTATGCTCAAAAACACCTCAAAGACATTAAGAAGGACCCCGGCGCCGCCATCACCGTCGACACCACGAAAACCATGCGCCGACGACTACACTTCGGCAACACCGTCATGGCAACATACTCAACATATGAAAGTATGTTCTAAATACATTATTGTTCTCATTCATTTATTTTACCTGCTAGATCTAGTGGCTAGAGAGATTAGAGAACACACAATGGTGTCCGAGCCACCTAGTCCACTAGATCCGGTTTGGGATTTCGTTAGAGTAAGTAAATCCACAGCATGATTGGATTAATAGAAAGATCCGTACCAAAGAAAGGAGAAAATAAGAACAAAAAAGGGAGATACGAAACGGTAAGCAAACATGCAAAATAGTGAGGAAACAAAAAAGGAAGAAAAGGCAGTGGCTACTCGGTTTCGCCGGGAAGGCCCCTATGACGGTAGCTCACTCTCTATGAGTGTGCACGTCGGCGAGCAATCCCCATGGCTCCACCGGCCAACTAGCTCCTCACACAAATTTTCTCTCGAATTTTCTCACTGCGGCAGCTAGAGGAGAGAGAGTGGAGGGAGAGAAATGAATTATGGTTCCCTGGGTGGATTTTTATAGCCCCAAAATTGATGCTCATCCATTAGATCGTTTTGGATGGTGGAGATCCGTTTTACGGTTGAGAAAAAGAAAATGGGCCAAGGAAAAACGGCCCACTAGCGCGTGCAGGGAGCAGGTGAGCTATGGGGCACATGGCCATAAGGTAGCAACCTTGTGGGCGCACCCAGGCCCTAATGCCCAGAGACGTGGCCCAAGGCTCCTACGTGGGCCGGCCGCTGCTCCGGCCCAGGGGTGCACCACCAGCCCACGTGCGCAGGCTTCCTCGGCAAAAGAAATGCAAATTGCTACCTATGGGGCTCGTTTTGGATGGTGGAGATCCGTTTTACGGTTGAGAAAAAGAAAATGGGCCAAGGAAAAACGGCCCACTAGCGCGTGCAGGGAGCAGGTGAGCTATGGGCCACATGGCCCTAGGGTAGCAACCTTGTGGGCACACCCATGCCCTAATGCCTAGAGACGTGGCCCAAGGCTCCTACGTGGGCCGGCCGCTGCTCCGGCCCAGGGGTGCACCACCAGCCCACGCGCGCAGGCTTCCTCGGCAAAAGAAATGCAAATTGCTACCTATGGGGCTCGAACACGAGACCACACAACTTCAAATCCTGTGCTATACCAACTCAGCTGGACACATTGGCGTGGTATATTTTGGGACTAAGTTTTATTTCTATTAAATAAACTATTGGGCAGCGCAGAGTTTGAGACTAAGAATTCAGAAATTGTATTTCACTGTTTTAGCAAATTTTGCACTGTTTAAATATTATTATGTTACTGTTAAGTCTTAACTTTATATAATTAGTGTTTTTAATATTACCATTTTACAAATATTCATTAATTTTGCTACTATTTAAGAGTGATTAATTCAGTAATTAATTTTTTGTAGCAAAATTAATTTCTTCAATGATAATTAAATTATGTCGCTGTGGATAATTAAGTTTATTAAGTAGTTTTAAGCTTCAGCTGTTGTAATTAAGTTTATTAGTTAGGAGAATTTTAATTAAGTCTTCCGCTAATTAAATTATAGTAATTTTGTTAAGTAGCCAACGTGAACAATAAAATTTACTATATATTAAGTTTAATTTAAGTTATTTAATTCATGGAAATTTTATTGAGTAACCAACATAAAAAATAAAATTTGCCATGTTTAGTATGTTGTGTTTTCATTGAGTAGCCAACGTGAAAGATGAAACACACAACGTTACTATTTGTATTTAAGTTTATAGAAAGTTTTGTTGAGTAGCCAATGTGGAAAATAAAATTTGTTATGTTCTCAATGTTGTATTTTGTCAAGTAGCCAACGTGAAAGACAAAAGATAACATTTCTGTTAGTTTAAGTTTAATTATAAATTCTATTTATGATTATGCAAATTTCATCATGAAGGTCCCACCAAAATTTCTTCTGCACTGAATTTGATCACTGCTATAGAGCCCCTTAATGGAGGGAATTATAGCTCGTGGAGAGAGAAGTTAGAGATTTCATTGGTAATCTCAGAGATGGATCTAGCACTGACCAATCCACACCCCACTTAGCCTGAGGTTCTGATTCCTTACGAGGGAGAGCATCCCGATGCTTTCGATGTGAGGAAGGTGGAATATGAAAGTTTAAGATTCAAATACGATGGAGATCGTATGAAGTGAATCCAATCAAACAGAAGATGTTTGATGATCATTAAGGGTTCCTCACTGAGGCAATTAGGGTAGCAAACCCTGATTGTGAGGCAGCTACTAAGTACCTCTAGGAGGTGGAGAGTCAGTTTACTAGCTCTTCTAAGGCTTATGCAAATACTCTTATTAAGAGGCCTGTGACTTAGAAGTATACAGGAGGTGGTGTGCGTGAGCGCATCCTTAGGATGACAAACATGGTTTCTAAGTTGAAGCCTATGGAATGGGGCTTGTCGGTACCTGAGATATGGGGTACCCCCGCGCACAGGGGAAAATGCCTAAGGAACTCGCCCTTCTCCGCAGGGAGAGCTCCGAAGGCGCCACGCGTCCGGCGGGGCCGGACCTCCCTCTCCTTAGAGGAGAGCTCCGGGCCCGCCACGTGGCATACAGAAGCCGGACCTCCCCCTCCGCGGGAGAGAGGTCCGAAGGCGCCACGCGTCCAGCGGGGCCGGACCTCCCTCTCCTCAGAGGAGAGCTCCGGGCCCGCCACGTGGCCGACAGAAGCCGAGCCTCCCCCTCCGTGGGGAGAGGTCCGGAGGCTCCACATGCCCCGCAGGCCGGACCCTCCTCTCCTCTGAGAAGGGCTCCGGGCCCGCCACGTGGCCAGGAGAACGGTGCTGCCTGCCCCCGAGATATAGGCAGCGGGCGTAAAGACGCCCCATACCTTGCCCGTACAAGGTATTCAAGGCCCGCGTCTTCCCAAGACGCGGAAACGCGGAGCACGCCTCTGTCAGGTGCCGTTGCGCCCAGTCGCATCACAGACTGGCGCGCGGTGTCAGAACCTGCCAGCCAATAAACACCGCGACAAGACATCCCATGCCGCCTGCGCCGTCATCAACCACTACGACTAGCATGCAGCATGGGCAGGGCGGCAAGATGAAGACTCAGAAGCCTTCGGCCAGAAACAACTACCGGCATAACTGCAGATACGGTAGATAATAGACAATCTTCCCGGGACCACCTGTCGGGTCCCGGCTCCCCTTGTAAGCCGCCTGGGTCTTGGACTATAAAAGGCGCGGGTAGGCGACGATAGCAAGGGTTCGCACTTTGCAACTCATACGCTAGCCATACACTCCCAAGCTGTAACTCACCCCCAAGCTCAGGACTCCGGCCCCGAGCAGCAAGCAATACAGCAAGCTCCATAGCTCGCCGTGGACGTAGGGTTTTACGCTCCGGCGGCCTGAACCACGTAAAACTCACCGCGTCAAGCTCTTACTAACTCGTCCATCCGCGCAAGCTCTCCGCAAGGGACCAGCCCCACCGAAAAAACAACCTCCGCGGGCTGCCCAGTGCAGGCCCGGGGGAAGTGTCGACCGAACACTTCGACATTTGGCGCGCCAGGTAGGGGGCTTTTCTCCTAGCGCGATGAGTTTCCGCCGACAAAGATGACCAAGCTTCCTTCAGCGGCGAACTCTCCCTCCTCGCCTCTGCGGCAAACCGCGACCAGGGGGGAGTACATGTCGACACACTCGGGACGGAGTGTGTCGGTACAAGCTGGGAGCCAGCAACCGGCTCTAGCAGCGCCGACCCTGGCAATGCAGGCTCCAACCAGCATCAAGTCTTCAGTAGCGCTGGGCGTACCCAGTGGGGGTGCGCTAGCTGCAGCGAGAGCGCTACTGTACAATCCGCCCGCTGGGGACGCGCCTCAGGCAGCGACCCGGCAGTTGATCCGCGAGGTAGACCGTCTCGTCGTCGCCGCCGCAAACCCTCGACTTCGGCGGGGACGACGCTCTGGCCAACCGGTCATGTCGCTGATGCGCGCACCATTGGTTGATGAGCGATGGCAGACTCCAGCCCTACCAGGCCCCAATCGACAGATCTGAGGACAGAGCTGGAGTGGTATCGCCTGGGTCAAGATGCCCGGGTATACCTCGAGCAGCGTCGAGAAAGGCGTCGCTACCAAGGGGCTGACGACAGCATGACGTCGGCCTCGACCCAGCCTGAAGAGCAGACCTTCGCCACGCGATCTCTGCCCCAGGCCTGCGCCGTGCAGAATATACCACAGTCATATGTCCTGCAGATGGCGCCCCCGGCCTATGGTGCAGCCTTGCCCATACCGGGCCACGCGGTGCTCAGTGCGAACCAAGCGTTCGCGGCACCAGAACCTGCGGCAACAGAAGCAGGGTGTGCGGCCCTCGGGCCCCACCTTCGCTTCGCAAAGTGGCCGCGCAAGTTTCGGCCGCACCTGCCCGAGAAGTACGACGGCAGCGTCAACCCGGCGGAGTTCCTCCAGATCTACTCCACCGCCGTACTTGCCGCAGGAGGGAATGAAGCCGTCATGGCCAATTACTTCCCTGTCGCCTTGACTGGCCCAGCCCGGTCTTGGCTCATGAACCTCCCCCAGGGTTCCGTAACTTCCTGGGGAGAGCTTTGCCGGCAGTTCATAGCCAACTTCGGCAGTTCCTACACCCGACCTGGCACGGAGCTCGACCTCCACGCCATCCAGCAACAACCTGGGGAGTCGCTGCGCTCTTTCATCCAGCGGTTCTCCCAGGTGCGGAACACCATCCCACACATTCAAAATGCTTCTGTGGTGGTGGCGTTCCGGCAAGGCGTCCGAGACAAGAAGATGCTTGAGAAACTCGCGACCAGGGAGGTCCGCGATGCCTCAGAGCTCTTCAGCTTGGCGGACAAGTGCGCCAGAGCAGCCGAAGGACGGAACTGGCACTCACAGCCGTCCTCCGAGTCAGGAGGACTGCCCGGATCTGGTCCTACTCCCTATGGAGGCAGCAGGAAGACCAAGAGACGAGGCAAAAGCAAGATAAGATCACCGGCCGCAGCCCCAGTCGTCACTGCAGCGATGCTCAGTGGGGCTCGGGGGCCGCGCCCCGACAAGAGGCAGCGAAGGTCACCGATCCCAGAAGGTAATCAAGACAATATGTGTCCCATGCACGGCAGCTGTCGCCACACTACTGCCGAGTGCCGGGAGATCCGAAGGCTCGCAGAGCGCTTCCGCAAGGGGAAGCGGCAGCGGGTTGATGCCCTGCCCTTCCGTACAAAGGAAGACGAACAGAGGGTGGATGTTCCAGACAACATCGACCACCCAGAGGAGATCCAGGAGCCTCAGCGTGTCGTGAAGGCGGCACACAATCATGAGGACTCCAGCTCCAGTGACGATGAGCGTCGGAAGAAGCTCTACGTCATATACGGCGGGTCCGCCGACCCCTCGTCCCGAAGCGCAGTCAAGACTCTGCGCCGAGCGGTAGCGTCGGTGGCGCCACTCCCAGGTGCTGCACCGCACCTTAAGTGGATGGGGACCCCCATCAGCTTTGACGCCACCGACTGCCCCAGGAACATGGCTGGGGCCGGCCAACTACCGCTCCTGGTAGCCCCTACCATCGCCAACGTGAGAATGTACCACGTTTTGGTAGATGGAGGAGCTGGGCTGAACCTCATCAGCCGTGCAGCTTTCCAGAAGCTGCAGGTCCCGATGGCCAAGCTCACCCCGTCGAGCCCGTTCTCAGGGGTAGGGCCGGGACAGGTCATCCCCTACGGCAACATTAGCCTCCCGGTGACCTTCAGGGCTCCGGACAGCTATCGGACAGAGTACAATCTGTTCGACGTAGCGGAGATAGACCTCCCCTTCAACGCCATAATCGGCAGGCCAGCCCTGTACTGGTTCATGGCTGTAGCCCACTACGGCTACCTCGTCCTGAAGATGCCAACATCGACGGGCGTCCTTAGGATTCGTGGGGACTGCACTGCTGCAGTGTCGGCCCTAGAGAAGCTCCAAGCGCTCGCAACAGCTGGGGCATCAGCCCCCGGCAATACGGAGCCGGACCAGCTCCGCCCGAGCGCACGTCACCGTTCTTCCGCCATAGCACCCCGTGTGCAACCTCTCGACGAGGGCGGCGTCCCCTTAAAGGTCGTCCAGGTCGGCGCCGAATCTACCCAGACCACCCGGGTAGCCGGGGGCCTGGATAGCAAATAGGAAGGCGCGCTCGTCACCTTCCTCCGGCACAACGTCAACGTGTTTGCATGGCAGCCGTCACAGATGCCGGGGATCCCCAGGGAGGTGATCGAGCACCACTTGAAAGTCTTCCCCGACGCCCGGCCGGTTCAACAGAAGCCCCGCAAGCAGTCCATCGAGCGGCAAAACTTCATCCGTGAAGAAGTCAAGAAGCTGCTGGACGCTGGCTTCATACGGGAGGTCCACCACCCCCGGTGGTTGGCGAACCCCGTCGTTGTCCCGAAGGCCGGCGGGAAGCTCTGGATGTGCATCGACTACACCAGTCTCAATAAGGCATGTCCCAAAGATCCATTCTCTCTCCCTAGAATAGATCAAATAGTAGACTCAACGTCAGGCTGTGATATGCTGTGCTTCCTAGACGCCTACTCGGGTTTCCATCAGATCCCCATGTCCAGGGAGGACGAGGAGCACACCTCCTTCATCACAGTAGATGGCCTTTATTGCTATGTGTCTGTGCCTTACGGCCTAAAGAATGCACTCCCCACCTTTGTGCGGGCTATGCACAAAACCTTTGGGGAGTTAATAAGAGACCTAGTTGAGGTGTACGTCGATGACATAGTTGTCAAGGTCAAGCAGGGTTCATCTTTGCTAGATAACCTAGCCTTAGTATTTGACAAGTTGCGCTCTACGCGCACCAAGCTGAACCCAGATAAATGTGTGTTCGTCGTGTCCTCTGGGAAGCTCTTAGGGTTCCTGGTCTCGCACCGAGGGATTGAGGCCAACCCAGAGAAGATCAAGGCCATCGACTTGATGCGGCCCCCTGCCCGCATCAAGGATGTTCAGAGACTCACGAGATGTCTAGCCGCGCTGAGTCGGTTTATACCGAGGCTAGCAGAGCGGGCACTCCCTTTCTTTAAGCTCCTGCGCAAGTCAGGCCCTTTTGCCTAGACTGACGAAGCAGAAGAGGCTTTCCAGGAGTTGAAGCGACTCCTGATGACCCTACCTATCATGGTAGCCCCTGAGCCCGGGGAGCACCTGCTGCTCTACATTGCGTCGACAATAGAAGCGGTGAGTATGGTCCTCGTCGCAGAGCGGCCAGACCCCTCACCTTCGCAACCTGCTCCGGTAGCAGAAGACAGACGCCAGAAGGCCCCGTAGGGCCTAGGCGCTCTCCCGAACCCCCCGGAGGTCCAGGTTGACCTCCCGGAGGTCCAGGGCGGTCTCCCGGACCCCCAAGATAAATCCCCGGGGGCCAATTGGGACCTCCCGGAGGTCCCTCAAGACCCCCCGGAGCTCCCGGATAATCAAGATAGCTTAAGGGCCTCCGGGTCCTAGTTCCCGGAGGCCCCCGTGGGTCCACTCACCTCCAACGGGCCAGGGCCAATGGACGAGGACCTCCCAAGCCAGGGAGAGGGTTCGAACCATACAGAGGCCTGTCTACTACATCAGTGAAGTACTTTATGATGCCAAGACAAGGTATCTAGAAGTCCACAAGCTGCTGTATGCGGTGCTCGTGGCCTCCAGGAAGCTCCGCCATTACTTCCAGGCCCACCGGGTCTCGGTAGTCACCTCGTATCCGCTGAAGACAATTCTTCACAGCCCCCATGCAACTGGCAACGTTGCTAAATGGGCGGCGGAGCTGGCGGAGTTTGAGCTGGACTTCCTCCCACGCCATGCAGTCAAGAGCCAAGCACTGGCTGACTTTGTGGCGGAGTGGACACCAACGAAAACTGACCCAGGGGGCCATGAAGGCGGTGAGCCAGAGCACCAAGCTCCGGTCTTCACCGAACCCCACTGGACACTTTTCTTCGACGGCTCCTCACGAAAGCAGGGGGTCAGTGCCGGCGTACTGCTCCTCATGCCATCGGGGGAACAGTTTGGGTATATGGTGCGTCTAAATTTCAAGGCAACCAACAACATGGCGGAGTATGAAGCACTCATCTTTGGCCTGCAGACAGCCCTGTCTTTAGGCGCTCGCCAGTTGTTGGCACAGGGCGACTCCCAACTGGTCATCAAGCAAGTCAAGGGCGAATGCTCCTGCAATGACCCACAGCTAGCTGCGTATCTGCTTCACATGCAGATGTTGGAGAAAGAATTCCTCGCCTTGGACCTGCATCACGTACCGCGCGCTGGTAATGCCGTAGCTGACAACCTTTCAACAAAGGCTTCCACCAGAGCCCCCGCGCCCGAAGGAGTTTTCGAGAGGACGTTGCTGCGGCCTACAGCCCGGCCCGCCGAGCCGGGCGAAGGGGGCTTGACCAGCACCTCGAAGCTGGCGGTCCCGGCGGCCCTACAGCCATGGATGCCGCCAAGGATCGTAAGCGTCACTGGGGACTCCGTGCAACCCAGCGCTCAAGATCCAGAAGCTCAAGTCAGACCCAATGAATGGATCACGGAGATCCGGGACTACTTGAAGGACAATATCCTCCCTGATGAACATGCAACCGCTGAACGGATTGTGCGTATGGCTAAGAGGTACGCGCTGGTAGAGGGGGATCTTTACCGGCGTGGCGCCAACCACATCTGTCGGTACCTGAGATATGGGGTACCCCCGCGCACAGGGTAAAATGCCTAAGGTGCTCGCCCTTCTCCGTAGGGAGAGCTCCGAAGGCGCCACGCGTCTGGCGGGGCCGGACCTCCCTCTCCTCAGAGGAGAGCTCCGGGCCCGCCACGTGGCATACAGAAGCCGGACCTCCCCCTCCGCGGGAGAGAGGTCTGAAGACGCCACGCGTTCAGCAAGGCCGGACCTCCCTCTCCTCAGAGGTGAGCTCCGGGCCCGCCACGTGGCATGCAGAAGTCGGACCTCCCCCTCCGCGGGAGAGAGGTCCGAAGGCGCCACGCGTCCAGCGGGGCCGGACCTCTCTCTCCTCAGAGAAGAGCTCCGGACCCGCCACGTGGCTGGAAGAACGGTGCTGCCTGCCCCCGAGCGGTAGGCAGCGGGCGTAAAGGCGCCCCTCACCTTGCCCGTACAAGGAATTCAAGGCCCGCGTCTTCCCAAGACGCGGAAACGCGGAGCACGCGCCTGTCAGGTGCCGTTGCGTCCAGTCGCATCACAGACCGGCGCGTGGTGTCAGAACCTGACAGGTAATAAACGCCGCGACAAGACGTCCCATGCCGCCTGCGCCGTAATCAACCACTACGACTAGCGCACGGCATGGGCAGGGCGGCAAAAGGAAGACTCAGAAGCCTCCGACCGGAGGCAACCACCGGTATAACTACAGATACGGTAGATAATAGACAATCTTCCCGGGACCACCTGTCGGGTCCCGGCTTCCCTTGTAAGCCGCCCGAGCCTTGGACTATAAAAGGCTCAGGTAGGCGTCGATAGCAAGGGTTCGCATTCTGCAACTCATACGCTAGCCATACACTCTCAAGCTGTAACTCACCCCCAAGCTCAGGCCCCCGGCCCTGAGCAGCAAGCAATACAGCGAGCTCCATAGCTCGCCGTGGACGTAGGGTTTTACGCTCCGGCGGCCTGAACCACGTAAAACTTCCCGTGTCAAGCTCTCACTAACTCGTCCATTCGCGCAAGCTCTCCGCTAGGAACTAGCCCCTCCGAAAAAAGAACCTCCGCGGGCTGCCCAGTGCAGGCCCGGGGGAAGTGTCGATCGCACACTTCGACATTTGGCGCGCCAGGTAGGGGCACTTTTCCCCTAGCGCGACGAGTTTCCGCCAACAAAGATGACCAAGCTCCCTTCGGCGGCAAGCTCACCTCCCCGCCTCCGCGGCAAGCCTCGGATAGGGGGGAGTACAAGCCAACACACTCAGGACGGAGTGTGTCAGTACAAGCTGGGAGCCAGCAACCGGCTCTGGCAGCGCCGACCCCGGCAATGCAGGCTCCAACCAGCGTCATATCTCCAGTAGCGCCGGGCGTACCCGGAAGGGGCGCGCTAGCTGCAGCAAGAGCGCTACTGCACAATCCGCCCACTGGAGACGCGCCTCAGGCAGCGACTCAGCGGTGGATTCTCGAGGTAGACCGTCTTGTCGTCGCTGCCGCAAGCCCACGACTCCGGCGGAGACGACACTCCAACCAGCCGGCCGTGTCGCTGATACGCACGCCGATGGCTGATGAACAGACGGCAGATTCCAGCTCTGCCAGCCCTCAATCGATGGATCTGAGGACAGAGCTGGAGCGGTGTCGCTCGGGTCAAGATGCCCGGGTATACCTCGAGCAACGCCGAGAAAGGCGTCGCTACCAAGGAGCTGACGACAGCATGACGTCGGCCTCGACCCAGCCTGAAGAGCAGACCTTCGCCATGCGACCTCTGCCCCAGGCCTTCGCTGTGCAGAATATGCCACAGTCATATGTACTGCAGATGGCGCCCCCGGCCTACGGTGCAGCTTTGCCCGTACCAGGGTACACTGTGCCTGGTGCGAACACAGCGTTCGCGGCACCAGAACCTGCGGTGACAGAAGCAGTATGTGCAGCCCTCGCGCCCCATCTTCGCTTTGCGAAGTGGCCGCGCAAGTTTCGGCCACACCTGCCCGAGAAGTATGACGGCAGCGTCAACCCGGCGGAGTTTCTCCAGATCTACTCCACCGCCGTACTTGCCGCAGGAGGGAATGAAGCCGTCATGGCCAATTACTTCCCTGTCGCCTTGACCGGTCCAGTCCGGTCTTGGCTCATGAACCTCCCCCAAGGTTCCGTCACCTCCTGGGGAGAGCTTTGCCGACAGTTCGTAGCCAACTTCGGCAGCTCCTACACCCGGCCTGGCACGGAGATCGACCTCCACGCCGTCCAGCAGCAGCCTGGGGAGTCGCTGCGCTCTTTCATCCAGCGGTTCTCCCAGGTGCGGAACACCATCCCACACATTCAAAATGCTTCTGTGGTGGTGGCGTTCCGGCAAGGCGTCCGGGACAAGAAGATGCTCGAGAAGCTCGCGACCAGGGAGGTCCGCGACGTCTCAGAGCTCTTCAGCTTGGCGGACAAATGCGCCAGAGCTGCCGAAGGACGGAACTGGCACTCGCTGCCATCCTCCGAGTCAGGGGGACTGCCCGGATCCAGTCCTACTCCCTGTGGAAGCAGCAGGAAGGCCAAGGGCCGAGGCAGAAGCAAGATAGAGTCACCGACCGCAGTCCCAGTCGTCACTGCAGCGACGCTCGGTGGGGCTCGGGGGCCGCGCCCCGACAAGAAGCAGCGAAGGTCACCAATTCCAGAAGGTGATAAAGGCAGTATGTGCCCCGTGCACGGCAGCTGTCGTCACACTGCTGCCGAGTGCCGGGAGATCCGAAGGCTCGCAGAGCGTTTCCGCAAGGAGAAGCGGCAGCGGGCTGATGACCTGCCCTTCCGTCCAAAGGAAGGTGAGCAGAGGGTGGATGTTCCAGATAACATCGACCACCCAGAGGAGATCCCGGAGCCTCCGCGTGTCGTGAAGGCGGCACGCAACCATGAGGATTCCGACTCCAGCAGCGATGAGCGTCGGAAGAAGCTCTACGTCATATACGGCGGGTCCGCCGACCCCTCGTCCCGAAGCGCAGTCAAGACTCTGCGCCGAGCGGTAGCGTCGGTGGCGCCACTCCCAAGTGCGGAACCGCACCTAAAGTGGATGGGGACCCCCATCAGCTTTGATGCCACCAACTGCCCCAGGAACATGGCTGGGGCCGGCCAGCTGCCGCTCCTGGTGGCCCCTACCATCGCCAACGTGAGAATGTACCACGTTTTGGTGGACGGAGGGGCTGGGCTGAACCTCATCAGCCGTGCAGCTTTCCAGAAGCTGCAGATCCCGATGGCCAAGCTCACCCCGTCGAGTCCGTTCTCAGAGGTAGGGCCGGGACAGGTTATCCCCTACGGCAGCATTAGTCTCCCGGTGACCTTCGGGGCTCCGGACAGCTATCGAACAGAGTACATCCAGTTCGACGTAGCGGAGATAGACCTCCCCTTCAACGCCATAATCGGCAGGCCAGCCCTGTACCGGTTCATGGCTGTAGCCCATTATGGCTACCCTGTCCTGAAGATGCCAACGCCGACAGGTGTTCTCAGGATTCGTGGGGACCGCACTGCTGCAGTGTCGGCCCTGGAGAAGCTCCAAGCACTCGCGACAGCTGGGGCCTCAGCCCCCAGCAATACGGAATCGGACCAGCTCCGCCCGTGTGCACGTCACCGTGCTTCCACCACAGCACCCCGGGTGCAACCTCTCGACGAGGGCGGCGTCCCCTTAAAGGCCGTCCAAGTCGGCTCCGAAGCTACCCAGACCACCCGGGTGGCCGGGGGCCTGGATAGTAAATAGGAAGGCGCGCTCGTCACCTTCCTCCGGCACAACGTCAACGTGTTTGCATGGCAGCCGTCACAGATGCCGGGGATCCCCAGGAAGGTGATCGAGCACCACTTGAAAGTCTTCCCCGACGCCCGGCCGGTTCAACAGAAGCCCTGCAAGCAGTCCATTGAGCGGCAGAACTTCATCCGTGAGGAAGTCAAGAAGCTGCTGGACGCTGGCTTCATACGGGAGGTCCACCACCCACGATGGTTGGCGAACCCCGTCGTTGTCCCGAAGGCCGGCGGGAAGCTCCGGATGTGCATCGACTACACCAGTCTCAATAAGGCATGTCCTAAAGATCCATTCCCTCTCCCTAGAATAGACCAAATAGTAGACTCAACGTCAGGCTGTGATATGTTGTGCTTCCTAGACGCCTATTCGGGTTTCCATCAGATCCCCATGTCTAGGGAGGATGAGGAGCACACCTCTCTCATCACAGTAGACGGCCTTTATTGCTATGTGTCTATGCCTTACGGCCTAAAGAATGCACTCCCCACCTTTGTGCGGGCAATGCACAAAACCTTTGGGGAGTTAATAAGAGACCTGGTTGAGGTATATGTCGATGACATAGTTGTCAAGGTCAAGCAGGGTCCGTCCCTGCTAGATAACCTAGCCCTAGTCTTTGACAAGTTGCGCTCTACACGCACCAAGCTGAACCCAGATAAATGTGTGTTCGGCGTGTCCTCTGGGAAGCTCTTAGGGTTCCTGGTCTCGCACCGGGGGATTGAGGCCAACCCAGAGAAGATCAAAGCCATCGACTTGATGCGGCCCCCATCCCGCGTCAAAGATGTCCAGAAACTCACAGGATGTCTAGCCGCGCTGAGTCGGTTTATACCGAGGCTAGCAGAGCGGGCACTCCCTTTCTTTAAGCTCCTGCGCAAGTCGGGCCCCTTTGCCTGGACTGACGAAGCGGAAGAGGCTTTCCAGGAGTTGAAGCGACTCCTGACGACCCTACCAGTCATGGTAGCCCCTGAGCCCGGAGAGCACCTGTTGCTCTACATCGCGGCGACAACTGAAGTAGTGAGTATGGTCCTCGTCGCAGAGCGGCCGGACCCCTCATCTTCACAACCTGCTCCGGTAGCAGAAGACAGACGCCAGGAGGCTCCGCAGGACCAAGACTGTCTCCCGGGCCTCCAAGGCAACCTCCCGGAGGTCCAGGTTGGCCTCCCGGAGGTCCCGGGAAGTCTCCCGGACCTCCAAGATAAACCCCCGGGGGCCCCGCAGGACCCCCCGGGGGCCAAATGGGACCTCCCAGAGGTCCCCCAAGACCCCCCAGAGCTCCCGAACAATCAAGATAGCCTAAGGGCCTCCGGGTCCCAGCTCCCGGAGGTCCCCGTGGGTCCGCCCACCTCCAGAGGGCCAATGGACGAGGACCCCCCAGACCTGAGAAAGAGGGTTCGAACCGTACAGAGGCCTGTCTACTACGTCAGCGAAGTACTTCATGATGCCAAGACAAGGTACCTGGAAGTCTACAAGCTGCTGTATGCGGTGCTCGTTGCCTCCAGGAAGCTCCGCCATTACTTCCAGGCCCACCGGGTCTCAGTCGTCACCTCGTATCCACTGTAGACAATTCTTCACAGTCCCCATGCGACGGGCAACGTTGCTAAATGGGCGGCGGAGCTAGCGGAGTTTGAGCTGGACTTCCTCCCACGCCATGCAGTCAAGAGCCAAGCACTGGCTGACTTTGTGGCGGAGTGGACACCAACGGAGGCTGACCCAGGGGGCCATGGGGGAGGAGAACCGTAGCACCAAGCTCCGGTCTTCACCGAACCCCACTGGACACTCTTCTTCGACGGCTCCTCGCGAAAGCAGGGGGCCGGTGCCGGCGTACTGCTCCTCATGCCATCGGGGGAACAGTTTGGGTATATGGTGCGTCTCAATTTCAAGGCAACCAACAACATGGCGGAGTATGAAGCACTCATCTTTGGCCTGCAGACAGCCCTGTCTTTAGGCGCTCGCCAGTTGTTGGCACAGGGCGACTCCCAGCTGGTCATCAAGCAGGTCAAGGGCGAATGCTCCTGCAATGACCCCCAGCTAGCTGCATATCTGCTTCACGTACAGATGTTGGAGAAAGAATTCCTCGCCTTGGACCTGCACCACGTACCGCGCGCCGGTAATACCGCAGCTGACGACCTTTCAACGAAGGCTTCCACCGGAGCCCCTGCGCCCGAAGGAGTCTTTGAGAGGACGTTGCTGCGGCCCACAGCCCGGCCCGCCAAGCCGGGCGAAGGGGGCTTGACCAGCACCTCGAAGCTGGCGGTCCCGGTGGCCCTACAACCGTGGGCGCTGCCAAGGATTGTAAGCGTCACTGGGGACTCCGTGCAACCCAGCGCTCAAGATCCAGAAGCTCAAGTCAGACCCGATGCATGGATCACGGAGATCCGGGACTACTTGAAGGACAATATCCTCCCTGATGAACATGCAACCGCTGAATGGATTGTGCGTATGGCTAAGAGGTACGCGCTGGTAGAGGGGGATCTCTACCGGCGTGGCGCCAACCACATCCTATTGCGGTGTATAACCCAGGGGAAGGCTGCGACTTGCTCGCTGAGATCCATGGAGGCGAATGTGGAAGTCATTCTTCCTCACGCACGCTTGTCGGTAAAGCCTTCCGGCATGGCTTCTACTGGCCGACAGCACTCCAAGATGTCGTCAAGCTGGTCGAGAGCTGCAAGGCGTGCCAGTTCCACGCCAAGCAGATCCATACACCGGCTCAGGCGGTACAGATGATCCCGCCCTCGTGGCCGTTTGCCGTGTGGGGGCTGGACATCCTGGGGCCATTCCCCAGAACCGTCGGGGGGTTCCGGTACCTCTATGTCGCCATCGACAAGTTCACCAAGTGGCCGGAAGCTACACCAGTTGTCACCATTAATAAACAATCAGCAGTAAAATTAATCAGATCCATTGTCTGCCGGTTCAGGGTCCCAAACAGGATCATCACTGATAATGGGACCCAGTTCACCAGCGCAGCATTTCAAGACTACTGCGAAGACCTTGGCATTCAGGTATGCTATGCCTCGGTCGCTCACCCGAAGAGCAATGGGCAAGTTGAGAGGGCCAATGCGGAGATTCTCCGGGGCCTCAAGACTCGTACTTTCGCCAGCCTGAAGAAACATGGTGCCAATTGGGTAGATGAACTTCCGAGCACGCTATGGGCTAACCAGACATCCCAGAGCCGGGCCACCGGGGAGACACCCTTCTTCATGGTGTACGGGGCCGAAGCTGTACTTCCTCCAGAAATCACCATGAAGTCTCATCGTGTCCGGGCTTACGACGAAGCCGCGCAGGACAACCTCCGGTGTGGAGAAATCGACCTCGTCGACGAGGTCCGGTTACATGCAGCACTCCGTAACGCGCGGTACAGACAGGCGCTTCGGCGCTACCACCAGAGGTCTGTGCGTGCCCGGGAGCTGCAGGAAGGTGACCTGGTGTTGCGGCGCATACTTTCTCGCGAAGGGGCCCACAAACTCTCCCCTAATTGGGAAGGCCCCTTCCGAGTCACGAAAGTATGCCGCCCCGGGTGTGTGCGCCTTTCCACCGAGGATGGGGACCTGCTCCCGAATCCTTGGAACATAGAACACCTCCGTAAGTTCTACCCCTAAGAGCAAAAATAGGTCAGTACTTTCTTTTCGTAATGAACCCCATAGAGTCCAGGAGCAGCGCTCGGAGCAGCTAAACCCCAGGGGACGGTCCAGGACTACGTTCAGCTTTGCCTGGTTCCGACCCCAAGCGCGTAGAGTCTTGCTTCCCCTCTTAATGGGGTGGGTCGTGGCCTCCATGTTTAGCCTGCCTTCCTCCTATGGAAGGTTGTGCGAAAAGAAGTCTGCCCTACTTTGCTCTTTCCTTGTACTCATTCGAATTGTGAATTGAGTTACTTTTTTATCACCCTTGCAGTACATGGCTGCCGTGTGCTCAGCTCCCCCTCTCTACAAACCCCCAAGCATCAAGCGTATGGTTGGGGGCTGTAAGTCAAATAAGACTGTAAAACAAGGTAGGGGGAGCCCCCAAGGAGAATTACGTTTCCTCTACCTGTGTGCAGGACTTCCAGGATTGCGGCAACGGGGACTGCGTGAAGTAGGGGGAAAGGAGCTACCAACTACTTCGACCCAGGGCTAGAGGGGGCGGGACCCAGGGGTCCCACGAGTCCAGCAGGCCCGGAACTCTCCCCTTCCTTGAGAGGGGCTCCGGGCTCGCCACATGGCAGACGGAAGCTGGACCTTCCCCCGCGGTGGAAGAGCTCCGAAAGCCCTGCGTGCTCAACATGGCCGGGGCTCCCGTCCCCGTAGTAAGAGAAATCATCAAGTGGGCGCACGCTCTCACGACCCCGCAGTCGTTCGTGCTCCGGCAGCGGTCATGTCGAGACTTAGAGAAAGTGCGCGGATCGGAAGAGACGGAGGTCCCACCTCGGGCTCGCTATCTCCCCCGAGATGGGCCCGGGGGCCACTGTCGGTACCTGAGATATAGGGTACCCCCGCGCACAGGGTAAAATGCCTAAGGTGCTCGCCCTTCTCCGCAGGGAGAGCTCCGAAGGCGCCACGCGTCTGGCGAGGCCGGACCTCCCTCTCCTCAGAGGAGAGCTCCGGGCCTGCCACGTGGCATACAGAAGCCGGACCTCCCCCTCCGCGGGAGAGAGGTCCGAAGACGCCACGCGTTCAGCAAGGCCGGACCTCCCTCTCCTCAGAGGTGAGCTCCGGGCCCGCCACGTGGCATGCAGAAGTCGGACCTCCCCCTCCGCGGGAGAGAGGTCCGAAGACGCCACGCGTCCAGCAGGGCCGGACCTCCCTCTCCTCAGAGAAGAGCTCCGGACCCGCCACGTGGCTGGAACAACGGTGCTGCCTGCCCCCGAGCGGTAGGCAGCGGGCGTAAAGGCGCCCCTCACCTTTCCCGTACAAGGAATTCAAGGCCCGCGTCTTCCCAAGACGCGGAAACGCGGAGCACGCGCCTGTCAGGTGCCGTTGCGTCCAGTCGCATCACAGACCGGCGCGTGGTGTCAGAACCTGACAGGTAATAAACGCCGCGACAAGACGTCCCATGCCGCCTGCGCCGTAATCAACCACTACGACTAGCGCACGGCATGGGCAGGGCGGCAAAAGGAAGACTCAGAAGCCTTCGACCGGAGGCAACCACCGGTATAACTACAGATACGGTAGATAATAGACAATCTTCCCGGGACCACCTGTCGGGTCCCGGCTTCCCTTGTAAGCCGCCCGAGCCTTGGACTATAAAAGGCTCGGGTAGGCGTCGATAGCAAGGGTTCGCATTCTGCAACTCATACGCTAGCCATACACTCTCAAGCTGTAACTCACCCCCAAGCTCAGGCCCCCGGCCCTGAGCAGCAAGCAATACAGCGAGCTCCATAGCTCGCCGTGGACGTAGGGTTTTACGCTCCGGCGGCCTGAACCACGTAAAACTTCCCGTGTCAAGCTCTCACTAACTCGTCCATTCGCGCAAGCTCTCCGCTAGGAACTAGCCCCTCCAAAAAAAGAACCTCCGCGGGCTGCCCAGTGCAGGCCCGGGGGAAGTGTCGATCGCACACTTCGATAACATCCTATTGCGGTGCATAACCCAGGGGGAAGGCTGCGACTTGCTCGCTGATATCCATGGAGGCGAATGTGGAAGTCACTCTTCCTCACGCACGCTTGTCGGTAAAGCCTTCCGGCATGGCTTCTACTGGCCGACAGCACTCCAGGATGCCGTCAAGCTGGTCGAGAGCTTCAAGGCGTGCCAGTTCCACGCCAAGCAGATCCATACACCGGCTCAGGCGGTACATATGATCCCGCCCTCGTGGCCATTTGCCGTATGGGGGCTGGATATCCTGGGACCATTTCCCAGAACCGTCGGGGGATTCCGGTACCTTTATGTCGCCATCGACAAGTTCACCAAGTGGCCGGAAGCTACACCAGTTGTCACCATCAACAAACAATCCGCAGTAAAGTTCATCAAGTCTATTGTCTGCCGGTTCGGGGTCCCGAACAGAATCATCACCGACAACGGGACCCAGTTCACCAGCGCAGCATTTCAAGACTACTGCGAGGGCCTTGGTATTCAGGTGTGCTATGCCACTGTCGCCCACCCAAGGAGCAATGGGCAAGTTGAGAGGGCCAACGCGGAGATTCTCTGGGGCCTTAAGACTCGCACCTTCGCCAGCCTGAAGAAACATGGTGCCAATTGGGTGGATGAGCTTCCGAGCACACTATGGGCTAACCGGACATCCCAGAGCCGGGACACCGGGGAGACACCCTTCTTCATGGTATATGGGGCCGAAGCTGTACTTCCCCCAGAAATCACCATGAAGTCTCACCGTGTCTGGGCTTACGACGAAGCCGCGCAGGACAACCTCCGGCGTGGAGAAATCGACCTCGTCGACGAGGTCCGATTACATGCAGCACTCCGTAACGCGCGGTACAGACAAGCGCTCCGGCGCTACCACCAGAGGTCTGTGCGTGCCCGGGAGCTGCAGGAAGGTGACCTGGTGTTGCGGCGCATACTTTCTCGCGAAGGGGCCCACAAACTCTCCCCTAGTTGGGAAGGCCCCTTCCGAGTCGCGAAAGTATGCCGCCCCGGGTGTGTGCGCCTTTCCACCGAGGATGGGGACCTGCACCCGAACTCTTGGAACATAGAACACCTCCGTAAGTTCTACCCCTAGAGCAAAATAGGACAATACTTTCTTTTCGTAATAAACTCCATAGAGTCCAGGAGCAGCGCTCGGAGCAGCTAAGCCCCAGGGGACGGTACAGGACTACATTCAGCTTTGCCTGGTTCCGACTCCAAGCGTGTAGAGTCTTGCTTCCCCTCTTAATGGGGCGGGTCGTGGCCTCCATGTTTAGCCTGCCTTCCTCCTGTGGAAAGTTGTGCGAAAAGAAATCTGCTCTACTTTGCTCTTTCCTCGTACTCATTTAAATTGTGTATTAAGTTTTTTAACCACCCTTGGAGTGCATGGTTGCCATGTGCTCAGCTCCCCCTCTCTACAGTCCTCAAGCACCAAGCATATGGTTGGGGGCTATAAGTCAAATAAGGCTATGAGATAGGGGAGGGGGAGCCCCCAAGGAGAATTACGTTTCCTCTACCTGTGTGCAGGGCCTCCAGGCTATGGCGACAGGGACTACATAAAGCGGGGGAAAGGAGCTATCAGCAGCACCGGCCCAGGACTGGAAGGACCGGGCCCTGCCCCTTCAGCAGGGGCGAGGCCCGAAGGCCCCACGTGTCCAGCGGGTCCAGAGCTCTCGCCTCCCCTGAGGAGGGCTCTGGGCTCGCCACGTGGCAGGCGGAAACCGGACCTCCCCCCTCGGTGGGAGGGCTCCGAAAGCCCTACGTGTCCAACATGGCCGGAGCTCCCGCCTCTTAAGGAGGGGGTCCGGACCCGCCACGTGGCCGGCAGATTTGGAGCTCCCCAAAGGGCGAGATCCGGAGATCCCCAGGGGCCCCTAACACGGTTA
This sequence comes from Neostapfia colusana, assembly GCA_030760725.1. NCBI lineage: Eukaryota > Viridiplantae > Streptophyta > Magnoliopsida > Poales > Poaceae > Neostapfia > Neostapfia colusana. Next base: position 17,201,188 of record JASWHV010000016.1, on the reverse strand, counting down.
GGACCTGGGGAGGGTGTCTATGCAGAGCTCCGAGATTGGAGGTGGCCTCTGAGTACCTTGCGGAGCTAAGGACTCAGTCAGGCAAAGCCGAGAAGGAGCATCACAGACACAAATATCTTAAAGAGTCAAACTATGCGAGGCTCCATGAGCTGGACTACAGACTCGATAAAAAGAAGGAAACAAGCCCCAAGGGTCTCCTGACACGACCAGAATCCAGAAGTTGCAAGAACGGCCGCATCACCAGGCTTCAGCCCTGGCGGAACTCTCTCGCTCTATGACAGGAGCGCAGGAATCGCCTCCCTCATCACCGGCACAAAAGCCGGTGACACCAAGGGAGCTCCTGAGGCCCCCTCTGCAGTATTCAGCGGTCTTCCTGGAGACTCTGCCATCTGGGATCCTCCATGGTGCATCGGCGGCTTCCTTCTCCTGAAGTTCCCTCATCATTGGCGCAAAAGCCGGTGTCGTCAAGGGTGCCCCTGGAGCCTCCTTCCCTCATCACCTGCGCAAAAGCTGGTGTCATCAAGGGTGCTCCTGAGCCCCCCCCCTCCGCAGCTTCAGCAGTCTTCTCGAAGACTCTGCCGCCTGGGATTCTCCTCGGTGCTTCAGCGGTTTCTTTGAAGACTCCACCACCTGGGAAGGGACGCAACGCCAAGGAGCTTTCTGCCTGCCGTCACCAAGGAAGGGCTCCGTCGGGAGGACAAACCAGAGACCCCTTGGTGGCGCCACCCTCAGAGGCAGGGCAGGCAGGCTCCCTGAGTCCCAGGCTTGGTGCAGACGCCATCGCTGGAGGGAACCGGGAGCGATTCTCCCCACATAAGGCGGGTTAAGAGCCATGGAAGAAGACAAGACTGCAGAGACTCGAGGGAGGCGCAGGGGCTGGAAGCCTTATAAGGGGAGCGTACCCACATGGGGGTTTCATTTCACACCTCCCCAGGTGCAATTCCAAGCAATTCGGAACTCTTCGGATACACTGCATCGGCAACCGCTTCGGCTCCTAAACCGAGTGCCGATGACGGGTGGACCCAAGCCGCCCAACTGAAGCGGTGGGTCAAGGAGTCAGTCTCCTGAGAAGATGAGCCGGCAAGGCACTTCGGCAGTTCCCGAAGAAAGCGCCGCAACGTGCAGAAGTGGCAGTCTTGGGAACCGCCGCAGTAATAGCAACCATCAAGTGAGTGCACGCTCCCACGATCCCTCGGCCGTTCGTGCTCTGGCAGCGGTCAATTCGAGACTTCGAGAAAGTGCGCGGATCGGAAGAGACGGAGGTCCCACCGCGGGCTCGCTATCTCCCCCGAGATGAGCCCGGGGGCCACTGTCGGTACCTGAGATATGGGGTACCCCCGTGCACAGGGGAAAATGCCTAAGGAACTCGCCCTTCTCCGCAGGGAGAGCTCCGAAGGCGCCACGCGTCCGGCGGGGCCGGACCTCCCTCTCCTCAGAGGAGAGCTCCGGGCCCGCCATGTGGCATACAGAAGCCGGACCTCTCCCTCCGCGAGAGAGGTCCGAAGGCGCCACGCGTCCAGCGGGGCCGGACCTCCCTCTCCTCAGAGGAGAGCTCCGGGCCCGCCACGTGGCCGACAGAAGCCGAGCCTCTCCCTCCGCGGGGAGAGGTCCGGAGGCTCCACGTGCCCCGCAGGCCGGACCCTCCTCTCCTCTGAGAAGGGCTCCGGGCCCGCCACGTGGCCAGGAGAACGGTGCTGCCTGCCCCCGAGAGATAGGCAGCGGGCGTAAAGACGCCCCATACCTTGCCCGTACAAGGTATTCAAGGCCCGCGTCTTCCCAAGACGCGGAAACGCGGAGCACGCCTCTGTCAGGTGCCGTTGCGCTCAGTCGCATCACAGACTGGCGTGCGGTGTCAGAACCTGCCAGCCAATAAACACCGCGACAAGACATCCCATGTCGCCTGCGCCGTCATCAACCACTACGACTAGCATGCGGCATGGGCAGGGCGGCAATATGAAGACTAAGAAGCCTTCGGCCAGAGACAACTACCGGCATAACTGCAGATACGGTAGATAATAGACAATCTTCCCGGGACCACCTGTCGGGTCCCGGCTCCCCTTGTAAGCCGCCCGGGTCTTGGACTATAAAAGGCGTGGGTAGGCGACGATAGCAAGGGTTCGCACTTTGCAACTCATACGCTAGCCATACACTCCCAAGCTGTAACTCACCCCCAAGCTCAGGACTCCGGCCCTGAGCAGCAAGCAATACAGCGAGCTCCATAGCTCGCCGTGGACGTAGGGTTTTACGCTCCGGCGGCCTGAACCACGTAAAACTCACCGCGTCAAGCTCTTACTAACTCGTCCATCCGTGCAATCTCTCCACAAGGGACTAGCCCCACCGAAAAAAGAACCTCCGCGGGCTGCCCAATGCAGGCCCGGGGGAAGTGTCGACCGAACACTTCGACAGGGCTTAAAGATGAGTTTCTTGTGCATCTCGATTTTGTCTCACTTCCTAAGGAGTTTGAGGCATTCGTCATCAACTACAACTCTCAGCCTGAGCGATGGTCCATTGAGAAGCTTATGGCCATGTGCATTAAGGAAGAAGAACGCATTAAGTCTTTGCGTAATGACTCCATTACTTACGTAAAAGGTAAGGGTAAAGCTCACAAGAGTTATTTTAATAATAACTCCTCTAAGCAATCTTTTAAGACACATGACATTCCACAAAAGTTTGATGATAAGGGTAAGGGTAAGGCACCTCAGCATCCTCCTCAAAAGGATGTGAAGGTTGATAAAGATCAGTGCAGGTTTTGCAAGCAAAAAGGCCACTATCAGAAGGACTCTGTTGGCTTCCTGAAGTAGTGTTGTAAGAATGGTAATGATTTTATCACTTTTGTTGATGAATCCCTGTTTTTAAATTATTCACAATCTACTTGGTGGATTGACTCAGATGCCACTGTGCACGTTTATAATTCGTTACAGGGGTTTGCTATGAGGAGGACCCTAAGAAGATGGGAAAGAGCCATTAAAGTCACTGATGGTAATGAAGCTGAAGTTGAAGGCATCGGAGATCTCCATTAGTACTTAGAGACGGCTTTGTACTTAAGCTTAATAATATTCTTTATGTACTAAAGAGGAATTTGATTTCTGTATCATGCTTGGATGATTCTGGATATTTCTGCCATTTTTGCAATGACAAATGTCTGATTAAGTTTAATAATAAGGTTCTGGGTCTTGCCTTCTGACAAGACATGTTATATTTGTTATCCTTGCATGATAATACTAATGTGGTAAGTAATGATCAAATGTCCTCTCAAAATGACTTAGTATTTCATAAGCGCAAAAGAATTGATCCCGAAACGTCTTTAAAATTATGGCATTGTCGTTTAGGCCATATTTCGAGGGGGAGAATTGAGTGCTTAGTTTCAAAATTGATTCTTACTCACTTAGACCTTTCGGATTCCGAACAATGCATTGATTGCATTAAAGGAAAATACGTCAAGAAAATTAAGAAAAATGCCAAATGTAGTAAGGGAATTTGAGAAATAATTCACACGGACATTTGCGGTCCATTTTCCATATCATTCGTGGATGGATATAATTCATTCATAATGTTTACGGATGATTATTACCACTATGGCTACATTTATCCAATTAAGGAAAGATCCAAAGAATTGGATAAATTTAGGATATTTAAGGTTGAAGTTGAAAATCAGCATAATTTAAAAATTAAGATAGTAAGATCCGATCATGGAGGGGAGTACTACGATCGTCATACCCCGTATGGCCAAGTTCCTGGACCTTTTGTAAGGTTTTTGCAGGGGAATGGCATAGTCGCCCATTATTCTACACCGGGCGATCCTCAACAGAACGGAGTAGCGGAACGACGTAATCGTACGCTAATGGATATGGTCAGAAGTATGTTAAGTTATTCTACTTTGCCGACTGGTCTATGGATGGAGGCGTTAAAAACCGTCATTCATATTCTTAATCGTGTACCTAGTAAGTCGGTGCCAAAAACACCGTATGAGTTGTGGATAGACGTAAGCCCACACTTAATTATTTTCATGTGTGGGGATGTCCTGCTGAGGCAAAAGTGTTTAACCCAAACAATGGTAAGTTAGATTCTAAGATAGTAACTTGCCATTTTATTGGCTATCCAGAAAAAAAGCAAAGGTTATCGTTTCTACTGTCCTAACTGACACACTAATTTTGTAGAAACGAGGTATGCCGTCTTTTTAGGGGATGCTATGATCAGGGGAAGTATGGTACCCCGATAAAGTGATCTTGAGGAGAAGCGGGTGTATGCACCCACTCCAATGATTTAAGAACCATATTTATCGATACCTACTGTAGTTGAAGCAACAGTACCTGCTGATGTTGTTTCAACACCTGTTGTTAGTCCCTCATCGGAGACACCAATAGTAAGTGAGGCTCCTGTACTACAGGAACCAGCTCGGTTTTCTGAGCCTCTAGAGCCAGTTGCTGCTAATGATGAGGAGCAATAACCGCCTCAAATAGAAGATAATGTGCCGATTAGAAGATCTCAAAGAGTAAGAAGATCAGCTATTCCTAATGATTATGTGTCACACCCGGTTTTTCCGAAGAAACAACCAAGTGAATATCACATGTATGCCAGGATCATTTTCTCATACATGTGATGACAAATAGTGAAGCATCATTTATTACAAGCCAGGTGTCGAATATAAATAAGTCTTACATCGCAAATGTCTCAATGGACACTAATGCTTCATCACAAGTAAATAAACTAGCAGCGGAATATTATTCTTTAGGGCTCCATCACAGGCGTTGCCCGGGGGTCTTCATGAACCTAAAAGCCTTCCTCGGGTCCAAAATCTTGGTTATTATACACCACCTCATTATCTTGACCTGAGCAGCAATATAAACCAACAAATATGCAAGGTTGAGTACCAATGGTACTCAGCAAGTGTGGGAAAATTATATCATGCATGGCTAGAACAAGGAGAGGTTGAACTCATGGGTAATAGCACTACGCAATTAATACCTATCACCTTAGCTTATTAAGCACCTTCATTACTACACAGGTGAAATGGTCCCAATCTCCCATCCCATCATCATAATCCAATAACCATAACATTATTTCCAATGTTAAGCTCCCCGCTTAACTTCCAAAACCATCATTCCTCTAATCATGAATAAGTCCAGGCCGCTCTTAACCGTGAGCACGGCTGTCAAGACAGTTTTGACTCTGCAGAGTTTGTACCACTGTACCCACAAGTAGTGATTTCATCCCCCGTTGCCGGGTGGACTAAAAGAACCTCCATTATGCCAGTGGCTACGATCCACATTCACACTTCCCAGGTGTGTAGCCATGAGATCACTACGAAGCCTTTACAAAGGGATTCCCGACGAGCATGGGCCCACTGAGGTTTCACCCCTAACAGCATACAAGAGGCTCCAACCCCGCTGCAGTGGCCCCCTCTTGAGCCTTGCGGTTCATATGGTAGTCCAGCTGACACCTACTCCCCGCACCATCCATCACACCCATACTACGCCGGGGATACACCTAATTAATTGGCTAAGCTGCCCCATCTCAGCATGTGGTTGGCACTGTAAAGCCGGGTTACATGCTCCATGAACCGGTCCTTAGGATCCAGGCAAGTACTAAACACAAACCCAAGTCTCGTGCACCCAGCACACAACCAAAACATCCAACTTGCCTTGATCCCTACCTCTACATAACTCACAATAGCTCATTCAAGAGTATGGTATAATAAACTGATGCTTTCATATCCCAAATATCCCATTCTAAGCATGGCTAAGCATATGCATGTAAATAAATGACATGACAAAATAAATCCCAACCCAAGCTACAAGGAAACAAGGTAATGCAATTCTAGGGAAACTTTCCTAGCATGGGTTTCATATTTCATTTGACAATGCAAATAATTCTATCTACACATCCTAGCATAGGATCAAAGTGGTCAGGGACACTTGCCTCCTTCTTGCTGCTCTTGAAATGGGTAGTCCTGATCTTGGAAATGAATAACTTGTTCTTGAACAGGTTCTACTTCATACCATCACACATAGCAAAAGGAAAACAACAATCCATAAGACATAGTTCACACTTACACTTCATACAAACCACACATTCACATTTATAAAAGTTCTTTACCATTATATGTGTTGTGGTTACTTTATGTGTGTTAAGTTGTGACTTGCATGCACTTTTAACCATGTATATATGATTCCTACTTTTGTGTCCACATTTATACTTGCATACAATGTGCCTTCACAATTTCTATCAACCCTAAACTGAATTCTTTGTATTTTAGAAACTCCATTTATCATTTACTAGTTTCTATATTTTCAGATTTATATTCCTATGCATAATTGTATATTTTATTATTAAATTAGTAATACACATCACCTAAACAGATTAGGTTCTGGTCCTAAATAATTTAAAATCATATTTTGACCATGGCTTATGATGTATACTATTTCATAATTATTTTCCCTATTTTTCTTTAACTATTCTTTACTTAAAAATGGGTCCCTATACTATTAATGTGAATAATAGATAAAACAGATTTATTTCAGCCCAAAAATATATTTTTATCTCACTCCAAAGTTTTCTAAGTACTGAGAAAGTTTTTAATAATTTTGACAATTATGTTTGTCCCCTTTTTAATTTTTAAACACTAGTTACATATTCAATTTTGTAAATTAAATACTAAACAGGGTTAAAAAGTAAACTCACCCATCACAGGGTCTATAATATTATTTTCATAATTTCCAGGGGTCTAGCTACACTTAACAGAGGTGTTTTTCCTAATTTCTATTAAGTCCAGGGGTTAAAACTGATTTTTAAATGGATTTACATGATTTTCTGGAGTTCCAGGGGCTAGATCTGAAGTTTCCGGGGCTAGCTCTCAATTCCAGAGAACCCCAGGGGGTAGCACGTAAGAATTCCAGTCTTTATAACGCGGGGCTGACGTGGACCGTCCGATTTTAAACCGACGGCGGAGATTATAACATCGAACCGGTACGCGGGGTTTTAAAGTCTACCGTGCGATTTAAAATAAACGGCGCACAAGCGGCCACGTCGCTCTGATCGAACGCGGGCGGCGCTGCCGGCGGCGCACGGCGGCGGGAAGCGGCGATCTCGCCGGAAAGTTTCGGATCCTCGAGAATTCTACCTAGAACTGTGATCTTATGGCCTAGATCGGTAGAGGGGAGGTCAGGGATCTCACCTCGGGGGTTTTCTCGAGCTCGGGGGTCCTGGAAAGTGATCGGCGGCGAGGTCCGAGGCAAAACCACGGCGAAGCTCGTCGGCACTGCGTTTACACCGTAACTCTCCGAGTTTTCTGCACCTGCAAAGTTCCCCGGAGGCGGTGGATCAAAACCAGCGAGTTAGATCAAAGTTTCCGAGTTTAGATCGGCCAGAATTCACAGGCGAAGTCTCGGTGCTCACCGGAGTGAAAATCGGCGATCGCGTGGGAAAAACTGATCGGATCGGGGGTTTTTATAGCCGGGGGAGGGCGGTGGGTCTGTTGTGATCGAGTTGGAGTCCGCTGGGACCAGAATTCGGGCGACGGGACGCGGTTTCCGGTCGGTTGCGATTTCGCGCGCTCGGGGGAAAAGTCCGGGGTCGCGGGGTTAGGGATGACATGTGGGTCCCACCCGTCGGTGAGAGGCAGCGCGGCGCGCGCGGGGGCGTGCTGGCGCGGGAGTAGCTGGGACGGCTGGCGGTTTCGGCCCACTGGCCAGTTTTTTCCCGTTTTTGTTTTTCTTTTTCCATTTCTTTTCTGTTTTGAGTATAATTTGAATTCCAGTTTGAATTTGAATTTTTGCAAAACATGCAATACGTCCAAAAATTTTTAAATTCTCCTCTGAACATGGTTTAGGGTTTTGAATCAAAATTTGGGGTGTTACAGATCTACCCCCCTTAAAAGAAATCTCGTCCTCGAGATTGGTGTTTCTAAGAAAACAATTCCGGAAACTGTGCCTTGAGCTCATCTTCCCGTTCCCAGGTAGCTTCCTCTTCTGAGTGATGCTTCCACTGCACCTTGCACATCCGGATTCTCTTGTTTCTGGTGAGGCGTTCCATTGTCTCCAAAATCTTGTATGGTTGCTCGGCATAAGACAAATCTTCAGCTACATCCACTTCATTCATGGGTAACACCTCTTCAGGCGTCCTCAGACATTTCTTGAGTTGTGACACATGGAATACATCGTGTACATCTGATAGATGAACCGGTAACTCTAGTTGATACGCCACTTCGCCTTTCCTTTCCAAAACTTGAAAGGGTCCTATGTATCGAGGCGACAACTTCCCTTTCACCTTGAACCGACGAAGTCCTCTGATAGGGGACACCTTGAGATAAACGTAGTCTCCCACGTTGAAAACGAGTTCTCTTCTTCGTACATCAGCATAACTCTTCTGGCGTGTTTGTGCTATCCACAAGTTGTTGCGAATCTCCCTCACCTTCGCTTCGGCTTCTTGTAGCACTTCTGGACCAAACACTTTACTTTCTCCTGTTTGGTTCCAAAATAGGGGAGTTCTGCACTTCCTTCCATACAAAGCTTCAAACGGTGACATCTTCATACTAGCTTGATAGCTGTTGTTATAGGAAAACTCCGCATACGGTAAGTTCTTGTCCCAGCTCCTATTGTTTTTGAGTGCACATGCCCTTAACATATCTTCAAGGATCTGATTGGTTCTCTCCGTCTGCCCGTCAGTTTGGGGATGATAGGCAGAGCTGAAGTTCAGATGGGTTCCCATGGTTTCATGCAACTTTTGCCAAAACCTCGAGGTGAACTGTGTCCCTCGGTCCGATACTATCTTCTTTGGCACTCCATGGTAACACACAATCCTTGACATGTACAATTCTGCCAATTTGGATCCGCTGTAGCTTTCTTTCACAGGAATGAAATGAGCTACCTTGGTTAGCCGATCAATAATGACCCATATTGAATCATACCCGGATTGGGTCCTAGGCAATCCCACGACAAAATCCATGCTGATTTCTTCCCACTTCCTTTCAGGCACTTTGAGTGGTTGCAATAATCCCGCGGGTCGTTGATGTTCAGCTTTCACCAACTGACATGTGTCACATAGGGCAACATGTTCCGCGACATCTCGCTTCATGCCATACCACCAATACCTGCCTTTGAGGTCCTGGTACATCTTCGTACTCCCAGGATGAATGGAATAGTCGGAATCGTGAGCCTCCTTCAAAACTAATTCACGGATCTCCTTTACTTCTTGCACACAGATCCTTTTCCCGTGCCACACCGTTCCTTGTTCATCCTCTCTAAAACCAGGAGCTTTATTTTCCTTAATGAGCTGTCTGATCTCTTGTATCTTCTCATCATTCTTTTGGCCCTCGCGTATGTCTTGCTCGAGTGTGGAGTCCACTTCCATGGCGATGGCTTCACCACTATTTACTAGACATAGATTTAGACTTATAACTTCGTCCTTCAATTCTGCAGGCATGTCCTTCAAGCTCAACTTATTGACCTGCACTCTCCGACTCAAAGCATCGGCCACGACGTTTGCTTTCCCGGGATGATAGTTGATGCCCACATCAAAGTCATTGATTAGCTCTAACCATCTCCTTTGTCTGAGGTTGAGATCTGGTTGTGTAAATATATACTTCAAACTCTTATGATCCGTATATATCTCTGTCCTCTTCCCCATCAAATAGTGCCGCCAAATTTTCAACGCGTGTACCACTGCAGCTAGTTCTAGATCATGTGTAGGATAGTTCTTCTCGTGCTTCCGAAGCTGCCGGGATGCATATGCCACGACATGTCCTTCTTGCATGAGAACACATCCCAACCCATTTCCAGAGGCATCGCAGTACACTGTGAAATTCTTCTGCATATCTGGCATAACCAGCACTGGGGCTGTAGTCAATCTTTTCTTTAGCTCCTGAAAGCTCGTCTCGCACTGTGGCGTCCATGTGAATGTGATTCCCTTTTCCAACAGTTTAGTGAGAGGTCTCGAGATCTTGGAGAATCCCTCAATAAACCGTCGATAGTTTCCAGCCAATCCCAAAAAGCTTCGAACTTCCCCGACATTTACAGGGGTCTTCCACTTCTGGATGTCCTCGATTTTTGCGGGATCTACGGAGATTCCTCCCTCCGAGATTATATGTCCTAAAAAGGGAACTCTCTTCAGCCAAAAATCACACTTGCTCAACTTGGCATATAGTTGGTGTTCTCTCAGCCTCTGTAACACCAACCTTAGATGTTTCTCATGTTCTTCTTCATCTTTGGAGAAGACGAGAATATCATCTATGAAAACCACCACAAATTTGTCCAGATATTCCATGAATACCTTGTTCATGAGATACATGAAATATGTCGGGGCATTGGTTAGCCCGAAAGGCATGACAGTGTATTCATACAGTCCGTACCGAGATACGAAAGCTGTCTTGGGAATATCTGATTGCCTTATCTTGAGTTGGTGGTACCCCGACCTGAGATCAATTTTCGAGAACACACAAGCTCCCCTCAACTGATCAAACAAGTCTTCAATGCGAGGCAATGGGTACTTGTTCTTAATGGTTACCTCATTCAAGGCACGGTAATCCACGCATAACCTTTGGGTTCCGTCTTTCTTAGGCTCAAATATCACCGGAGCTCCCCATGGTGAGGAACTAGGGCGAATATACCCCTTCTCCGTCAATTCTCTCAAATGATCCTTGAGCTCTTCTAGCTGCTTGGAGTCCATTCGATAAGGTCTCTTGTATATCGGGGCTGTTCCCGGTACTAGCTCAATTGCGAACTCCACTTCACGGTCGGGAGGCATACCTGGCAATTCCTCCGGAAAAACATCTGGATATTCCCTGATAGTCCTGATTTCCTCAACTTTCACCTCCATTTGATTTAATTTAATGTCCCTCCTAGGCTCGTGTATCGTTATGAACTTTACTCTTGTGCCATTGGGGTGAGTTAGTTCCACCGTTCTGGTCGAACAATGGATGATTCCTTTATGTTTGGTCAACCAATCCTTACCCAAAATAATATCTATCCCTTGTGAATCTATCACTATGAGGTTAGCCGTAAACACTACCCCATTAATGTCTAGGCTCACTTTGGGACACACTTGTCTTGTCCTTATTTCTCCACCTGGAGAGTTTACCGCTAGCATATGGTTCATTTGTGTGGTTGCTAGGTCATGCTTCTTAACAAACCCTTGAGTGATGAACGAGTGGGTAGCACCAGAATCAAACAGCAGAGTTGCAAGGTGTAAATTGGCAGGAAACTTACCAACTACCACGTCGGGTGCCTCTTGTGCTTCCTCCATAGTGACGTGGTTCACCCGTCCTCTCATTACATTCTGCTGTTGTGGCGGTGCAGGCTTCTTCTTCGGGCATTTATGGGCGTAGTGCCCCACTTCACCGCAGCTAAAACATTGCACCCCAACCTTAGGTGCTTGGCCTTTGTTGTCTTGGGGTTGGTTCGGGGGTCCTTGCACTGCTGGTCGAGGTGGATATGCGGGGCGAGGCTGCTGCACAAACTGACGTTGCGGCTGTGCTGGTGCTGCGGGTGGCCTGTAGTTTGGGTTGTACCCTCTTGGTGCTGAATAGGGTACCGCAGCACGGCTTGTCTGCCCCGTAAGTTGCTGCATCATACGTGGGCGGGTGTTGCTTCCTGAGGCTTGATGTGACCACCCCGCCTTCCTCTTATTCTCATTTTCCAGGGCCTTTAGCTTCCTTTCCACCACAAACGCCCTGTCCACCATCTTTTGAAAGCTTTCATACTCATTTGAGGACATTGCACACTGCATTTCAGCGGTAAGTCCTTCCACGAAACAATCTTGTTTCTGCTCATTGGTCTCTATGTCTCGTGGAGCGTAACGGGATAGTTGAGTAAATTTAGTGAGGTATTCCCTCACCGTCATATTTCCCTGCTGCAGTCCCAAAAACTCCTTCCTCTTGTTTTTGAGTTCACCTCTTGGGATGTAATGGTTGCGGAAGCTACGCTTGAACTCTTCCCAAGTGATGTTCTCAGGGTCATGATGGGCGGCCACGTAGGCGGTCCACCAATCAGCAGCAGGTCCATTCAATTGATGAGAGGCAAACAGCACCCTCTCATACCCTTGGCATTGTATTATCCTCATCTTACTTTCAATGGTCTTCAGCCAATCATCTGCCTCCAGAGGTTCAGCAGCACTTGCATACTTTGGAGGTTGAGTTCCTAGAAACTCACTCAACCTTGGTTGGCGTGGTGCCGCTTGTGGAGGTGGAACTTGATGCAAGTTGGCCACCACTTGAGTCAAGTTCTGGATGAGCAGATTTTGATTGTCCAGCATTTGGTGGAGAGGATCAACTTCTTCACGGCGACCACCCCTGTCCTGGCCTCTAGAAAGATGAGGGTTACATGCCTCATCATTGTTGTTGGCGGGGTTGGCAGCACGTCCTTTTCCCCTTCCGGCCATCTGGCAGAATCAACAAATGTTAATTTGATACCATTTAGTATCATCTTACTACTTTCATTTTTTTGGTACTTTAAGGTGTTGAGGCTTTGTTAAAACTTTACGAGGGTTTATATCTCACACCAAATAAATGCACTATTATTTCCTGTGGGTTCACACACCAAAGCAAAACAATCTGAAGACGAGGCTGTGGACAATTGCCCATGGCTTCCACAACTCACGTCACACACCAAGCATCATCACACCATTAACTACGTAACGACTCGACTACTCGACCTCTTGCTAGCTAGGGGAAAGACTCTACACTACTCGTCCTCTTGAGCTGGCTCCTCGGGATCTTCCTCCTCATTTCGGCTACCTTCTGACTCTGCTTTGGGTGGGGAGGCTGCTGGTGGAGAAGTGCGACGATGCCTGATCGCTCGGCGATCTGGGGAGTCAGGAGTCCATGGATCACTCACAGTGACACACAGTTCATTCCCATCTCCTCTTTCTCTCGTCTTTAAGCAAGCTCGCAGCAACGCCTCCGTTTCCTTTAGTGTGTCTCGGACATCCTGAAGCTCTTGTTGACACTCCTGCAGTCGAGTGCTGAGCATAGCAGCATCCTCCAAGCACAAGTCCATGTGCTCATGGGAAGTCCCTTGCTGCACCGGTGGGTACTTGTACTCCGTGGTACCACTCTCACGTTGGAGGACATACATGTACTCAGTTTTGTCCAAGTGGCGACGATAGATGTGACTCTGGCAGGTGATGGCCTCCCAGGTGACGTCTTTCTCCGCGTCAACTTGTGTTGCTCGATAAGCTGGAGAGTGGTGAATCTTAAGCAGTTGATTCTCGTGTATAATCCTCATCTCCGAACTCCATTCTTCCCTCTTCTCACGGATGGTCCTGGTGGAGTTATAGTGGATGATTAGCTTGCCCGTATTGCCGGCGGCTTCGAGCATACGTCAAAGACGGCGCAACAAGTCTCCTACTGCCAATCCGTAGGAAAGGTACGTCACTGGACGACTCTCCTCTCTTTCGGCAAGGGCAACTACGGGAACTCTCCCTCCTGTGGACTTACGAGCGGTGCGAATCATGCGAACCATCTAAAACAAAAGAATTTAAAATTAGGTTAGATAAATTCTCAAACAAAAATCCTGTTTTGAATGAAAGTTGGGGTAAGATGAAGAAAATGACTCCTTTAATAACACTTTTCCACCCACACCTTGGAAAATAGTTTTTAAGAAAATAGGGCCCTTAAATACGTCCATTTCTACCTAGGTCCACGTTCCTACGGGCAACCTTGGCTCTGATACCACCTCTGTCACACCCGGTTTTTCCGAAGAAACAACCAAGTGAATATCACATGTATGCCAGGATCATTTTCTCATACATGTGATGACAAATAGTGAAGCATCATTTATTACAAGCCAGGTGTCGAATATAAATAAGTCTTACATCGCAAATGTCTCAATGGACACTAATGCTTCATCACAAGTAAATAAACTAGCAGCGGAATATTATTCTTTAGGGCTCCATCACAGGCGTTGCCCGGGGGTCTTCATGAACCTAAAAGCCTTCCTCGGGTCCAAAATCTTGGTCATTATACACCACCTCATTATCTTGACCTGAGCAGCAATATAAACCAATAAATATGCAAGGTTGAGTACCAATGGTACTCAGCAAGTGTGGGAAAATTATATCATGCATGGCTAGAACAAGGAGAGGTTGAACTCATGGGTAATAGCACTACGCAATTAATACCTATCACCTTAGCTTATTAAGCACCTTCATTACTACACAGGTGAAATGGTCCCAATCTCCCATCCCATCATCATAATCCAATAACCATAACATTATTTCCAATGTTAAGCTCCCCGCTTAACTTCCAAAACCATCATTCCTCTAATCATGAATAAGTCCAGGCCGCTCTTAACCGTGAGCACGGCTGTCAAGACAGTTTTGACTCTGCAGAGTTTGTACCACTGTACCCACAAGTAGTGATTTCATCCCCCGTTGCCGAGTGGACTAAAAGAACCTCCATTATGCCAGTGGCTACGATCCACATTCACACTTCCCAGGTGTGTAGCCATGAGATCACTACGAAGCCTTTACAAAGGGATTCCCGACGAGCATGGGCCCACTGAGGTTTCACCCCTAACAGCATACAAGAGGCTCCAACCCCGCTGCAGTGGCCCCCTCTTGAGCCTTGCGGTTCATATGGTAGTCCAGCTGACACCTACTCCCCGCACCATCCATCACACCCATACTACGCCGGGGATACACCTAATTAATTGGCTAAGCTGCCCCATCTCAGCATGTGGTTGGCACTGTAAAGCCGGGTTACATGCTCCATGAACCGGTCCTTAGGATCCAGGCAAGTACTAAACACAAACCCAAGTCTCGTGCACCCAGCACACAACCAAAACATCCAACTTGCCTTGATCCCTACCTCTACATAACTCACAATAGCTCATTCAAGAGTATGGTATAATAAACTGATGCTTTCATATCCCAAATATCCCATTCTAAGCATGGCTAAGCATATGCATGTAAATAAATGACATGACAAAATAAATCCCAACCCAAGCTACAAGGAAACAAGGTAATGCAATTCTAGGGAAACTTTCCTAGCATGGGTTTCATATTTCATTTGACAATGCAAATAATTCTATCTACACATCCTAGCATAGGATCAAAGTGGTCAAGGACACTTGCCTCCTTCTTGCTGCTCTTGAAATGGGTAGTCCTGATCTTGGAAATGAATAACTTGTTCTTGAACAGGTTCTACTTCATACCATCACACATAGCAAAAGAAAAACAACAATCCATAAGACATAGTTCACACTTACACTTCATACAAACCACACATTCACATTTATAAAAGTTCTTTACCATTATATGTGTTGTGGTTACTTTATGTGTGTTAAGTTGTGACTTGCATGCACTTTTAACCATGTATATATGATTCCTACTTTTGTGTCCACATTTATACATGCATACAATGTGCCTTCACAATTTCTATCAACCCTAAACTGAATTCTTTGTATTTTAGAAACTCCATTTATCATTTACTAGTTTCTATATTTTCAGATTTATATTCCTATGCATAATTGTATATTTTATTATTAAATTAGTAATACACATCACCTAAACAGATTAGGTTCTGGTCCTAAATAATTTAAAATCATATTTTGACCATGGCTTATGATGTATACTATTTCATAATTATTTTCCCTATTTTTCTTTAACTATTCTTTACTTAAAAATGGGTCCCTATACTATTAAATGTGAATAATAGATAAAACAGATTTATTTCAGCCCAAAAATATATTTTTATCTCACTCCAAAGTTTTCTAAGTACTGAGAAAGTTTTTAATAAATTTTGACAATTATGTTTGTCCCCTTTTTAATTTTTAAACACTAGTTACATATTCAATTTTGTAAATTAAATACTAAACAGGGTTAAAAAGTAAACTCACCCATTACAGGGTCTATAATATTATTTTCATAATTTCCAGGGGTCTAGCTACACTTAACAGAGGTGTTTTTCCTAATTTCTATTAAGTCCAGGGGTTAAAACTGATTTTTAAATGGATTTACATGATTTTCTGGAGTTCCAAGGGCTAGATCTGAAGTTTCCGGGGCTAGCTCTCAATTCCAGAGAACCCCAGGGGGTAGCACGTAAGAATTCCAGTCTTTATAATGCGGGGCTGACGTGGACCGTCCGATTTTAAACCGACGGCGGAGATTATAACATCGAACCGGTACGCGGGGTTTTAAAGTCTACCGTGCGATTTAAAATAAACGGCGCACAAGCGGCCACGTCGCTCTGATCGAACGCGGGCGGCGCTGCCGGCAGCGCACGGCGGCGGGAAGCGGCGATCTCGCCGGAAAGTTTCGGATCCTCGAGAATTCTACCTAGAACTGTGATCTTATGGCCTAGATCGGTAGAGGGGAGGTCAGGGATCTCACCTCGGGGGTTTTCTCGAGCTCGGGGGTCCTGGAAAGTGATCGGCGGCGAGGTCCGAGGCAAAACCACGGCGAAGCTCGTCGGCGCTGCGTTTACACCGTAACTCTCCGAGTTTTCTGCACCTGCAAAGTTCCCCGGAGGCGGTGGATCAAAACCAGCGAGTTAGATCAGAGTTTCCGAGCTTAGATCGGCCAGAATTCACCGGCGAAGTCTCGGTGCTCACCGGAGTGAAAATCGGCGATCGCGTGGGAAAAACTGATCGGATCGGGGGTTTTTATAGCCGGGGGAGGGCGGTGGGTCTGTTGTGATCGAGTTGGAGTCCGCTGGGACCAGAATTCGGGCGACGGGACGCGGTTTCCGGTCGGTTGCGATTTCGCGCGCTCGGGGGAAAAGTCCGGGGTCGCGGGGTTAGGGATGACATGTGGGTCCCACCCGTCGGTGAGAGGCAGCGCGGCGCGCGCGGGGGCAGGCTGGCGCGGGAGTAGCTGGGCCGGCTGGCGGTTTCGGCCCACTGGCCAGTTTTTTCCCGTTTTTGTTTTTCTTTTTCCATTTCTTTTCTGTTTTGAGTATAATTTGAATTCCAGTTTGAATTTGAATTTTTGCAAAACATGCAATACGTCCAAAAATTTTTAAATTCTCCTCTGAACATGGTTTAGGGTTTTGAATCAAAATTTGGGGTGTTACATTATGAGATCTATATGAGTGAATATTTTCAAATGGAGGATGATCTCACCTTATTTGAAGAAGCTATAAGTAGTCCTCAATCATCCGAGTGACGTAAAGCCATGGAGGATGAAATGAGTTCAATGAGTGCCAACAAAGTGTGGGAATTAGTCGAAATTCCTAGTGGAGTCAAAACAGTAGGCTGTAAGTGGGTCTACAAGATTAAGCGTGACTCCAAAGGGAAAATCGAAAAATATAAGGCCGGAAGCGCTGGTCCGTCGGGTGACGACCCGAAGAGGTCCCGAGTGTCCCTCCCCGGCGGGTCTCTCCCCAGACAGCAGCCGTCCGAATCAGCCCAAGTACCTCGCCATCCTTCCTCAAGCGGAGGGGCTCCCAGGACGGATGTTGGTGGGGCGACGCCGGCGAGTGCGCCGGGGATCCAGGCATCCCATCCCGCGACCGTTCCAGTCGCTGGTCCTGGTGGTTCAGCTACAGCCCAGAGGCCAGTGCTGCAAGCTCGCTGGAGCGCTCATGCCGCCCAGTAAGTGTTATTCTTTCTGGCTTATAGGAGCAGAGCTCTTGCCTCTTCTCTTATTCTGAGGGCTTCTTCTTCTTTGCAGGGACCGACTGGCTGCCAGGGGCGGGCCTCTTATCCGGCCGCCTTCAACCAGCGGGAGCTCCGCGCCTCGGCACCTGGGGACCGTGGCGGCCCCCATGGCTCCCAAATAAATGGGGGCACCCTCTGTACCAGCGGGTTCATTTTCCGCGGTGGCCGCATCTGCTCCTACCCGCCCTCCTTCACCAGTCCAGAGGCCAGGTCTTGAGACCGGGAGGGCCGCTGTAGGTGCGCCTGCTGGCCCCCTGGGCTGCTTAGGACAGCGCCCCACCGTGGCTGCTGAGGCGCCAGCGCCCTGCCGGTCTTAGACTCGTCAGGGGGGTCCAGCGGCGCAACTCCTATCCCCCCTGCTCCGACGCCCGTGTGGGACGCCCTGGGGCGTGTCCAGACCAGCGCCCGGCAGCTCCAATCTGCCTTTGAGCAGGAGCGGAAGGCATTGGCCGGCGAGAGGGAACGCCTTCTCAGCTGGCAGCAGCGGGCCCGGGCGGACCTTGACTCAAGGCAGTCAAGGCTTGAGGCCATGAGTGCTCTGCTTGGCACTCAGAAGAAGGCCATTAGCCGCTTGGAGTCAGAGGGCCAGCGGGTTCGTGCCACCTACCGCGAGGCTCTGGCCCAAGCTGAAGCCAAAGCCAAGGAGTGTTCCGCCGCCGTGGAGGAGTTGTAGCTGCAGGTAGCCCGTCGGGAGCACGCCGTCGCTGATCGGGAACGCGCCGCTGCGGCCGAGGAGGAGAATACTACCGCCTGGCTGAGGGCCAAGGTGGAGGAGCTAAGGGCTCGGTCCGAGGAACTGGAGCTCCGTGAGTCGGCTGTCGCCGCGAGGGAGGAGCAGTTCTCCAAGGAGCATCAGGCGGCGATGGATCGCGAGCTAGCGGCTCGCCAAGAGGTAGAGAGGCTCCAGTCCTTGCGGACTGCCGAGGCCCAGGCGGTCTGGTGCTTCATTGCCAAGGCGGGGTCCGCCTTGGCTCCTCTTGGTTTCAGCCCTGTGCAGGTGGAGACCCCAGCGCGGCCGATGTCCGAAGCGGCCCCGGCCCTTGAGTCTCTTGGCAACGAGCTAGGTCGGCTCGAATCAGTGATCGCCGATGAGCTGGAAGCGGAAGGTCGGGGCCTCGCGAAGGAGGTTGCGATGCACGTTCTGTCGTGCTACGTTAGCCGAGACCCTTCCTTTTCTCTGGGGCCGGTTCGTCTAGGACCCGTCGCCGATCGGGAGGAAGCTGCCAGGGCCGAAGTCGAGGACTTAGCTGCCCTCGTGGCCTCTAGGTTTCATCGGGAGTCCGGGGACCCCTAGGCATCTGCCCTTGTGGCCACAAAACCCTATACTTTCTTTTTTATTTTTGTTGAGTCTGTAGCCCAGCTCGTGGAGCCTTCGTATGGACAGACTCCTGTTTCTTTCTGTGTCTGCATGTCCTAGTCTTCTTCTTGGCCTTTCCTGACCGAGTCCTTAGCTCCGCAAGGACTCGGAGGCCTTGACCAATCTCGAAGCTCTGCATAGACACCTTCTCCGGGTCCTCACTGTATACTAAGGGTTCCGGAGGTCTCCAGGACCCGCCTCTCGAGATCGGAGGGGGGTCCGGCCCTGTTGGTCACGTGGCGGGCCCGGAGCTTCCGCCTGAGGGGAGGTCCGGGCTTGCAGGGCACGTGGAGTCCTCGGGCCCCTCCCCGCAGAGGGGGGGAGGTCCGACTTCTGTAGACCACACGGCGGTCCCGGAGCTCCCACTCTCAAGGAGGTGGGAGGTCTGGCCCTGCTGGACACGTGGGGCCTTCGGGCCTCGCCCCTGTGAGGTCTAGCTCTTTGATCTTACCTTGGGGTTTTTTGGCCTTGCGCGATCCCGTAGCGGCCCCCTGGTAGGTGCGTTCTATTGGATGGATGCGCCTACCATACTCCTGCAGGGAGCTGAGGCTGAGAGGTCCTGCACACAAGTAAGGAAAAAGTAATTCTCCTTGGGGGCTCCCCCCCCTCTATCTCTTAGTCTTATCTGGCTGACGGTCCCCGTCCACTTATATGGTGCTTGGGAACTACCGTGCACGAAGTGCCGGGGGCTTGGGGCCCCCCTGGCTTTCAGCCGGTACCTCCCGCGCAACCACCTTTGGCAGGTCAGCAGATTCCGACTAAAGATGAGAATGAGAAGAGGGAGTTGAACGCATAGTGAGCACGCGTTAGTAGGGTAATCATAAAAATTTAATAAGTAAATTAAATGAGTACCAAAGAAGAGCAACGTAGGGTAGGTTTCTTTTCATATGAATTTCCATACGGGGGAAGGCGGGCCGAATATGTAGGCCATGACCCACCTCAAGGGAAGCAAGACTCTACGCGCTTGGGGTCGGAACCAGGCGAAGCTGAACGTAGTCCTGGACCGTCCCCTGAGGCTTAGTTGCTCCAAGCCCTGTTTTTGGACTTTTATGGAATTTATTATAAAAAGAAGGGCCTGTCCTATTGTTGCTCTAGGGGTAGAACTTACAGCGGTGTTCCGTGTTCCGAAGGTTCGGGAGCGGGTCCCCGTCCTTGGTTCTGGGGAATGGTCCCAGGCCCGGGATGTCCAGCCCCAGTATGGCAAATGGCCATGTGGGCTGCATCATCTGTACCGTCAAAGCCGGTGTATGGATCTGCTTGGCATGGAACAGGCACGCCTAGCAGCTCTCGACCAGCTCGACGGCATCCTGGAGTGTTGCCGGCTAGTAGAAGCCATGCCAAAAGGCTTTACCGACAAGCGTGCGTGAGGAAGAGTGACTCCCACATTCGCCTCCATGGATCTCAGCGAACAAGTCGCAGCCTTCCCCCTGGGTTATGCACTGCAATAGGATGTGGTTGGCGCCACGTCGGTAGAGATCCCCCTCTACCGCCATGTGTCTCTTAGCCATACGCACAATCCGTTCAGCGGATACACGTTCATCAGGGAGGATATTGTCTTTCAAGTAGTCCCGGACCTCCGTGATCCATGCATCCGGTCTGACTTGAGCATCTGGATCTTGAGCGCTGGGTTGCACGGAGTCCCCAGTGACGCTTATGATCCTTGGCGGCGTCCATGGCCGCCGGGACCGCCAGCTTCGAGGTGCTGGTCTAGCCCCCTTCGCCCGGCTCGGCGGGCCGGGCTGTGGGCCGCGGCAACGTCCTCTCGAGGCCCCCTTCAGGCACAGTGGCTCCGGTGGGGGTCTTCGTTGAAAGGTCGTCAGCTGCGGCCTTGCTAGCGCGTGGTACGTGGTGCAGGTCCAAGGCGAGGAGGTCTGTCTCCACCGTCTTGGTTGATAACCAGACTGGGAGCTGCCCTGAGCCAACGACTAGCAAGGAGGATGAGCACTTCATACTTTGCTGTGTTGTTGGCTGCCTTGGAATTGAAACGCGGCACATACCCAGACTGCCCCCCCCCCCCCCCGATGGCGTGAGGAACAGTACGCTAGCATCGGCCCCCTGCTTTCGCAAGAAGCCGTCGAGGAACATCATTCGGTAAGGCCCGGTGAAGGTCAGGGCCCAGGGTCCTGTTTCATCGTCTTCGTGGCCCCCTGAGCGTGCGTCTACTTCAGCCACAAGTCAACTAGTGCTCGGCTAATGTCTGTATGACGGGAAAGGGAGCCTAGGTCAAACTTCAATAGTTCCGCCGCCCATTCGGCGGCATTGTCCGCCGCGTGGGGGCTGTGGAGGATAGCTTTTAGCCTGGAGAGACCACCGGGTGCTCGATACTCGGAAGTCCCCAGGCTGCTTCGGACCTTCCGGGAAGCTCCGCTGATGTCCCGGGAGCTCTAGGGAGGGGTCCCATTGCACCTCCGGGAGGTCCCGCTGGTCCTCCAGGAGGCCGTGTCGGGGATCCGAGGTCCGGTTTGGGCCTCCGGGGTTTTTTTGGTACTTGCTTCTTGGTAGCGAAACAGGTTACGGTGGTATGGGGTTAAAGCCATTGGCGCGAAGACTAGAAATTTGCTAGCTATGCCGGGATTAGCAGGTAAAGGGTGCCCTTCAACTACCCCAGGCCAAGGGGTCTGATGGGAGTCCTAGCAAGCATTTGGGAAGCGCAGCATATCACAGCCTGGCATCGAGTCTACTATTAGGTTTATCATAGGGAGAGAAAATAGGTCTTTAGGGTATGCCTTATTGGGACTGGTGTAGTGGATGCGCTTCCGGAGCTTCTCGCTGGCCTTCGAGATATCAACACTGTCGAAGTGTGCGATCGACACTTCCCTCGGGCCTGCACTGGGCAGCCCGTGGAGGTTCTTTTTTTGGAGGGGCTAGTTCCTAGCGGAGAGCTTGCGCGAATGGACGAGTTAGTGAGAGCTTGACACGGGAAGTTTTACGTGGTTCAGGCCGCCGGAGCGTAAAACCCTACGTCCACGGCGAGCTATGGAGCTCGCTGTATTGCTTGCTGCTCAGTGCCGGGGGCCTGAGCTTGGGGGTGAGTTACAGCTTGAGAGTGTATGGCTAGCGTATGAGTTGCAGAATGCGAACCCTTGCTATCGATGCCTACCCGAGCTTTTTATAGTCCAAGACTCGGGTGGCTTACAAGGGGAGCCGGGACCCGACAGGTGGTCCCGGGAAGATTGTCTATTATCTACCGTATCTGTAGTTACACCGGTAGTTGCCTCTGGTCGAAGGCTTCTGAGTCTTCACATTGCCGCCCTGCCCATGCCGCACGCTAGTCGTAGTGGTTGATGACGGCGCAGGCGGCATGGGATGTCTTGTCGCAGCGTTTATTAGCTGGCAGGTTCTAACACCGCGCGCCAGTCTGTGATGCGACTGGGCGCAACGGCACCTGACAGACGCGTGCTCCGCGTTTCCGCGTCTTGGGAAGACGCGGGCCTTGAATACCTTGTACGGGCAAGGTGTGGGGCGCCTTTACGCCCGCTGCCTACCGCTCGGGGGCGGGCAGCACCGTTCTTCTGGCCACGTGGCGGGTCCGGAGCCCTTCTCTGAGGAGAGAAGGGTCCGGCCTGCAGGGCACGTGGAGCCTCTGGACCTCTCTCCGCGGAGGGCGAGGCTCGGCTTCTGCTGGCCACGTGGCGGGCCCAGAGCTCTCCTCTAAGGAGAGGGAGGTCCGGCCCCGCTGGACACGCGGCGCCTTCGGACCTCTCTCCCGCGGAGGGGGAGGTCCGGCTTCTGTATGCCATGTGGCGGGCCCGGAGCTCTCCTCTGAGGAGAGTGAGGTCCGGCCCCGCCGGACGCGTGGCGCCTTCGGAGCTCTCCCTGCGGAGAAGGGCGAGTTCCTTAGGCATTTTACCCTGTGCGCAGGGGTACCCCATATCGAGGGTACCGACAGTGGCCCCCGGGCCCATCTCGGGGGAGATAGCGAGCCCGAGGTGGGACCTTCGTCTCTTCTGATCCGTGCACTTTATTGTCTTGAGTACTCCCTGTGCTGGCAGGGTCTTGACGGCTTCGGTGTTCAACCTCTTAGGAGAGGGTGAAGCCTGGCATCGGAGCTCGGCCCGGCTGTGGGGGCGGAGGTCCGGAAGTCATCGGAGCCCAGGCCAGCGAAGGGCGTGAGGTCCGGCATCAGCGCTCGCCTCTGAAAGGAGGGCGAGGGCTGGCATCGGAGCTCGGCCCAGCTGTGGGGGCGGAGTCCGGAAGTCATCGGAGCTCAGGCCAGCGAAGGGTGTGAGGTCTGGCATCAGTGCTCGCCTCTGAAAGGAGGGCGAGGGCTGGCCTCGGAGCTCGGCCCGGCTATGGGGGCGGAGTCCGGAAGTCATCGGAGCTCAGGCCAGCGAAGGGCGTGAGGTCCGGCATCAGCGCTCACCTCTGAAAGGAGGGCGAGGGCTGGCCTCGGAGCTCGGCCTGGCTGTGGAGGCGGAGTCCGGCAGTCATCGGAGCTCAGGCCAACGAAGGGCGTGCGGTCCGGCATCAGCGCTCGCCTCTGAAAGGAGGGCGAGGGCTGGCATCAGAGCTCGGCCCAGCTGTGGGGGCGGAGTGCGGCAGTCATCGGAGCTCAGGCCAACGAAGGGCGTGAGGTCCGGCATCAGCGCTTGCCTCTGAAAGGAGGGCGAGGGCTGGCATCGGAGCTCGGCCCAGCTGTGGGGGCGGAGGTCCGGAACTGCTCAGCGGTCCCCCCTTTCCTGTCCCTTAGTCTCATTGGCTTACTGTCCCAGGCCGGAATACGGGGCCTGGGTAATCCAGTGCACTTGGTCCCGGAGGTCTGGCCCCAGCCCCAGTCAGGGTGTAACCGTCCGGCCCCCTGGTACTCAGACCACAGCGCCGGGGGGCAGAGTACGCATGCTTTGGGTGCAAGACTGGGCAAAGCAAGGCTCCTGACCCCCCTGTTTAGCATAGGTATTTTCTCAGAGGAGACCAACTGGCGGTACAGTACCCTTACAGGGGGAGACCCAGAAGGCCACCGGGCCTCTGGCAGGTACCCCAAGCACTACCGCCTTCGGCAGGACGGCAAATATCGGCTATGCATGAGAGCAGGAAAGAGGAACCGAGTGTACAATGGACGCACACTGTCTAGAGCGTGGGGAGGTGTTCATATAAATTAACGTGTAATAAATAAACACCTAAGTAAGCATGGTGAACTTACTGGGGTGGCGTCGGAGCGCCTGTATTCACGCAGAGCGGGTCATGCGTGGCTTCGTCGTACGCCGGACACGGGGGGACCCTCCATGGCTATATCAGGGGGAAGCATGGCTTCGGCCCTGCATACCATGTGGAAGGGTAGTTCCCATGACCCGGCCCTGGGAAGTCCGGCTGGCCCTCAACATGGAGGAGCCAGTATCCCCCGACGGCTCTGGGTGCGCGTCTGCACCGGTTGTGTGGGTCTGCTTGGCGTGGACTTGGCACGCATTGCATCCCTAACCAGTTTGACGGCGTCCAGGTGGCTCTCGGTCAGTAGGATCCATGCCGGGTGGCTTATCTGACCAACGTGCGGGACGATGAGCGTTCCCAGCACTCGCCTCCATGGACTACTGCGAGCTAGTCGCAGCCTTCCTCCTGGGTTATGCACCGCAATAGGATGTCGTGGCGCCACGCCAGTAAAGATACCAGCGCGTAGCACTTAGTCACCGCACCACCCGTTCAGCGGATGCACGTTCATCAGGAAGGATGTCCTTCAAGGAGTCCCGGACCTCCGTGGTCCATGCATCGGGGCTACTTGAGCTTCTGGATCTCGAGCGCTGGGTTGCACGGAGTCCCCAGTGACTCTTACGATCCTTTGGCGGCATCCAGGGCCACCGGGACTGCCTAGCTTCATGGCACTGGTTCAGCCCCCTTCGCCCGGCTCGGCGGGCCGGGCTGTGGACCGCAGCAATGACCTCTCGAAGACTCCTTCGTGCACGGGGGCTCCGATGGAGGTCTTCGTTGAGAGGTTGTCCGCTGCGGCCGTGCCAGCGCGCGGTACATGGCGCAGGTCCAAGGCGAGGAATTCTTTCTCCAACATCCGCACGTGAAGCAGATAAGCAGCTAGCTGTGGGTCTTTGTAGGAGCATTCACCCTTAACTTGCTTGATAACTAGCCGGGAGTTGCCCTGTGCCAACATCTGGCGAGCGCCCAAAGACAGGACTGTCTTTTAGGCCAAAGATGAATGCTTCATACTCTGCCAAGTTGTTGGTTGCCTTGGAATTGAGACGCACCATGTACCCAAACTGCTCCCTCGATGGCATGACAAGCAGTACGCCGGCACCGGCCCCCTGCTTTCGCGAGGAGCCGTCAAAGAAGAGCGTCCAGTGAGGCCCGGTGAAGACCGGAGCTCGGTACTTTGGTTCACCGTCTTCGCGGCCCCCTGGGTCAGCCTTCGTTGGCGTCCACTCAGCCACGAAGTCAGCCAGTGCTTGGCTCTTGGCTGTCTGACGTGGTCGGGAGCTCAGCTTGAACTCCACCGTCTTCGGGCTGTCTTCCGGCTTCGGAAGCTGGCAGTGAGTGCCAGCTCCGCCCTCCGGCTGCTCTGGCGCACTTGTCCGCCAGGCTGAAGGGCTCGGAGGCATCGCAGACCTCTCTGGTTGCAAGCCTCTGAAGCATCTTCTTGTCCTGGACACTGTCAAAGTGCCGCCACCACATAAGCACTTTGAATATGTGGAATGGTGTTGCGTACCTGGGAGAACCGCTGGATAAAGGAGCGCAGCGACTCCCCAGGTTGTTGCTTGATGGCTTGGAGGTCAAGCTCCGTGCCGGGACGGGTGTAGGAGCTGCCGAAGTTGGCGATAAACTGCCAGCAGAGCTCTCCCCAGGAAGTTATGGAACCCCGAGGGAGGTTCATTAGCCAAGACCGGGTCGGGCCGGTCAAGGCGACGGGGAAGTAGATTGGCCATGACGGCCTCATCCCCTCCTGCAGCAAGCACGGCGGTGGAGTAGATCTGGAGGAACCCCGCCGGGTTGACGCTGCCGTCGTACTTCTTGGGCAGGTGCGACCGAAACTTGCGCGGCCACCTCGTGAAGCGGAGGTGGGGCTCCAGGGCCGTACATCCTGCTCCTGTCTATCTCGCGAATCCACTGCTGGGTCGCTGCCTGAGGCGCGTCCCCAACAGGCGGATCGTGCGGTAGCGCTCTTGCTGCGGCTGACACACCCCCGCCGGGTACGTCCAGCGCTACTGAAGACCTGACACTGGTCGGAGCCTGCATTGCCGGGGTCGGCGCTGCCAGAGCCGATTGCTGGCTCCCAGTGCAGGTATTGGTGCCGCGAACACTTGGTTGCGCCTGACACGGTGTACCCCGGTATGGGCAAGGTTGCGCCATAGGCCGGGGACGCCGCTTGCAGAGCACATGGTTGTGGCTTATGCTGCGCGGCGTACGCCTAGGGCAGAGCCCGCGTGGTGAAGGTCCACCCTTCAGGCAGGGTCGAGGCCGACGTCATGTTGTCGCCAGCCTCCGATGACTTTCTTGACGTCGCTCGAGGTACACCCGGGTATCCTGGCCCAAGTGACATCGTTCCAGCTCTGTCCTCAGATCCGTCGACTGGGGCCTGGTAGAGCTGGAATCTGCCGTCTGCTCGTCAACCATTGGTGTGCGCATCAGCGGCACAGCCGGTTGGCCGGAGCGTCGTCCCCGCTGAAGTTGAGGGTTTGCGGTGGCGACGACGAGACGGTCTACCTCGCGAATCCACTGCTGGGTCGCTGCCTGAGGCGCGTCCCCAGCAGGTGGATTGTGCAGTAGCGCTCTTGCTGCAGCTAGCGCACCCCCACCGGGTACGTCCAGCACTACTGAAGACCTGACACTGGTCGGAGCCTGCATTGCCGGGGTCGGCACTGCCAGAGCCGGTTGCTGGCTCCCAGTGCAGGTATTGGTGCCGCGAACGCTTGGTTCGCGCCTGGCACAGTGTACCCCTGTATGGGCAAGGCTGCGCCATAGGCCGGGGGCGCCGTTTGCAGGACATATGACTGTGGCATATTCTGCGCGGCGTACGCCTGGGGCAGAGCTCGCGTGGCGAAGATCTGCCCTTCAGGCTGGGTTGAGGCCGACGTCATGCTGTCGCCAGCCTCTTGGATGCGACGACTTTCTTGACGTCGCTCGAGGTACACCCGGGTATCCTGGCCCAAGTGACACCGTTCCAGCTCTGTCCTCAGATCCGTCGACTCGGGCCTGGTAGAGCTGGAATCTGCCGTCTGCTCGTCAACCATTGGTGTGCGCATCAGCGGCACAGCCGGTTGGCCGGAGCGTCGTCCCCGCTGAAGTCGAGGGTTTGCGGTGGCGACGACGAGACGGTCTACCTCGCGAATCCACAGCTGGGTCGCTGCCTGAGGCGCGTCCCCAGCAGGTGGATTGTGCAGTAGTGCTCTTGCTGCTGCTAGCGCACCCCCACCGGGTACGCCTGGCGCTACTGAAGGCCTGATGCTGGTTGGAGCCTGCATTGCCGGGGTCGGCGCTGCCAGAGCCGGTTGCTGGCTCCCAGCTTGTACCGACACACTCCGTCCCGAGTGTGTCGACATGTACTCCCCCCTGGTCGCGGTTTGCCGCTGAGGCGAGGGGGGAGAGTTCGCCGCTGAAGGAAGCTTGGTCATCTTCGTCGGCGGAAACTCATCGCGCTAGGGGAAAAGCCCCCTACCTGGCGCGCCAAATGTCGAAGTGTGCGATCGACACTTCCCCCGGGCCTGCACTGGGCAGCCCGCGGAGGTTCTTTTTTCGGAGGGGCTAGTTCCTAGCGGAGAGCTTGCGCGAATGGACGAGTTAGTGAGAGCTTGACACGGGAAGTTTTACGTGGTTCAGGCCGCCGGAGCGTAAAACCCTACGTCCACGGCGAGCTATGGAGCTCGCTGTATTGCTTGCTGCTCAGGGCCGGGGGCCTGAGCTTGGGGGTGAGTTACAGCTTGAGAGTGTATGGCTAGCGTATGAGTTGCAGAATGCGAACCCTTGCTATCGACGCCTACCCGAGCTTTTTATAGTCCAAGACTCGGGTGGCTTACAAGGGGAGCCGGGACCCGACAGGTGGTCCCGGGAAGATTGTCTATTATCTACCGTATCTGTAGTTACACCGGTAGTTGCCTCTGGTCGAAGGCTTCTGAGTCTTCATATTGCCGCCCTGCCCATGCCGCACGCTAGTCGTAGTGGTTGATGACGGCGCAGGCGGCATGGGATGTCTTGTCGCAGCGTTTATTAGCTGGCAGGTTCTGACACCGTGCGCCAGTCTGTGATGCGACTGGGCGCAACGGCACCTGACAGACGCGTGCTCCGCGTTTCCGCGTCTTGGGAAGACGCGGGCCTTGAATACCTTGTACGGGCAAGGTGTGGGGCGCCTTTACGCCCGCTGCCTACCGCTCGGGGGCGGGCAGCACCGTTCTTCTGGCCACGTGGCGGGTCCGGAGCCCTTCTCTGAGGAGAGAAGGGTCCGGCCTGTGGGGCACGTGGAGCCCCGGACCTCTCTCCGCGGAGGGAGAGGCTCGGCTTCTGCTGGCCAAGTGGCGGGCCCAGAGCTCTCCTCTAAGGAGAGGGAGGTCCGGCCCCGCCGGACACGCGGCGCCTTCGGACCTCTCTCCCGCAGAGGGGGAGGTCCGGCTTCTGTATGCCATGTGGCGGGCCCGGAGCTCTCCTCTGAGGAGAGGGAGGTCCGGCCCCGCCGGACGCGTGGTGCCTTCGGAGCTCTCCCTGCGGAGAAGGGCGAGTTCCTTAGGCATTTTACCCTGTGCGCGGGGGTACCCCATATCGAGGGTACCGACAAACACGGTTTGCCAAGCGCCGGGAGCGGCGGACTCTCCGTCTTGTAGGACGGCTGGACGTTGGGAAAGACCTTTAAGTAGTGCTCAATCACCTCCCTAGGGATCTCTGGCCTCGGCGACGGCTGTCACGCAGCACATCGACCTTGTGCCGGAGGGGGGCAACGAGCGCGCCTTCCTATTTGCTATCCAGGCCCCCGGCTACCCGGGTGGTCTGGGTGGCATCGGCGCTGATTCGGACGAGCCTTGTGGGGACGTCGTCCTCATTGAGGGGTTGCATGCGGGATGCTGCAGTAGAGGCACGGTTCTGCGCTGCCGAGGGTTGGCACTCTAGTCGCTGTAAGCGCCTGAAGCTTTTCCAAGGCTAACACTGCGGCAGCACGGTCTCCACAAACCTTGAGGACGCCTGTTGGTGCAGGCATCTTCATGACAAGGTAGCCGTAGTGGGCCACTGCCATGAATCGGTACAGGGCTGGCCTGCCGATTATGGCGTTGAAGGGGAGGTCAATCTCGGCCACGTCGAACAGAACGTACTCTGTCCGGTAGCTGTCCGGTGCCCCAAAGGTCACCGGGAGGCTGATGTGGCCGTAGGGGATGACATGTCCCGGTCCCACCCCTGAGAACGGGCTCGATGGGGCGAGCTTGGCCATCGGGATCTGCAGCTTCTGGAAGGCTGCGCGACTGATGAGGTTCAGCCCAGCCCCGCCATCCACCAAGACGTGGTACATCTTCACGTTGGCGATGGTGAGGGCCACCACGAGCGGTAGTTGGCCGGCCCCAGCCATGTTCCTGGGGCAGTCGGTGTCATCGAAGCTGATGGGGGTTCCCATCCACCTGAGGTGCGGTGCTACACCTGGGAGGGGAGCCACCGACGCTACCGCTCGATGCAAGGCCTTAGCCGTGCTCCTGGACGGGGGGTCAGCGAACCCACCGAAGATGACATAGAGCATCTTCCGGTGCTCGTCATCACTGGAACTGGAGCTCCCATGACTGCGCACTGCCTTTACGGCGTGCTGAAGCTCCTGGGACTCCACCTGACGGTCGATGCCGTCTCGGGCCTCGACCTTCTGCTTGCCGCCCCTTTGATCGTTGGGTGGGGCATCAGTTAGAGGCTGCTTCCTTTTCCGGAAGCGCTCCGCGAGCTTCTGGATTTCTCGGCATTCGGCAGCGGTATGATAGCTGGTGCCATGCACAGGGCATAACTCATCCTGGCCCCCGTCTAGGGCCGGTGGTTGTCGCGGCCTCTTGTTAGGGCGCGGCCCCCGAGCTCCACTGGGCGCCGCCGTTGCGGCAACAGGGACCGCGGCTGATGTTTTTACACTACTTCCGTACGAAGCGCCGCCGGATCCCGGCTGACCCCCTGGCCTGGGGGCCGACAGAGAGTGCCAGTTCCGCCCTTCGGCTGCTCTGGCACACTTGTCCGCCAGGTTGAAGAGTTCTGAGACATCACGGACCTCCCTGGTCGCGAGCTTCTCGAGCATCTTTCTGTCCCGAACGCCTTGCCGGAACGCCACCACCACCGAAGTGTTCTGAATATGCGGGATGGTGTTGCGTACCTGGGAGAACCGCAGGATGAAAGAGCGCAGCGACTCCCCAGGCTGTTGCTTGACGGCGTGGAGGTCAAGCTCCGTGCCGGGACGGGTGTAGGAGCTGCCGAAGTTGGCAACGAACTGCCGGCAGAGCTCTCCCCAGGAGGTTATGGACCCCTGAGGTAGATTCATGAGCCAAGACCGAGCTGGGCCGGTCAAGACGACAGGGAAGTAGTTGGCCATGACAGCCTCATCCCCTCCTGCGGCAAGTACGGCGGTGGAGTAGATCTGGAGGAACTCGGCTGGGTTGACGCTACTGTCGAAGTGTGCGATCGACACTTCCCCCGGGCCTGCACTGGGCAGCCCACGGAGGTTCTTTTTTCGGAGGGGCTAGTCCCTAGCGGAGAGCTTGCGCAGATGGACGAGTTAGTAAGAGCTTGACACGGCGAGTTTTACGTGGTGAAGGCCGCCGGAGCGTAAAACCCTACGTCCACGGCGAGCTATGGAGCTCGCTGTATTGCTTGCTGCTCAGGGCCGGAGGCCTGAGCTTGGGGGTGAGTTTCAGCTTGAGAGTGTATGACTAGCGTATGAGTTGCAAAGTGCGAACCCTTGCTATCGACGCCTACCCGAGCCTTTTATAGTCCAAGACTCGGGCGGCTTACAAGGGAAGCCAGGACCCGACAGGTGGTCCCGGGAAGATTGTCTATTATCTACCGTATCTGCAGTTATGCCGGTAGTTGTCTCTGGTCGAAGGCTTCTGAGTCTTCATCTTGCCGCCCTGCCCATGCCGCATGCTAGTCGTAGTGGTTGATGACGGCGCAGGCGGCATGAGATGTCTTGTCACGGTGTTTATTGGCTGACAGGTTCTGACACCGCGCGCAAGTCTGTGATGCGACTGGGCGCAACGGCACCTGACAGAAGCATGCTCCGCGTCTCGGCGTCTTGGGAAGACGCGGGTCTTGAATACCTTGTACGGGCAAGGTATGGAGCGTATTTACGCCCGCTGCCTATCGCTCGGGGCAGGCAGCGTCATTCTGCTGCCACGTGGCGGGCCCGGAGCCCATCTCAGAGAAGAGGAGGGTCAGCCCCGCGGGGCACGTGGAGCCTCCGGACCTCTCCCCGTGGAGGGGGAGGTCCGGCCTCTGTATGCCACGTGGCAGGCCCGGAGCTCTCCTCTGAGGAGAGGGAGGTCCGGCCCTACTGGACACGCGGCGCCTTCGGGCCTCTCTCCCGCGGAGGGGGAGGTCCGGCTTCTGTTTGCCACATGGCGGGCCCGGAGCTCTCCTCTGAGGAGAGGGAGGTCCGGCCCCGCCGGACGCGTGGCGCCTTCGGAGCTCTCCCTGCGGAGAAGGGCGAGTTCCTTAGGCATTTTACCCTGTGCGCGGGGGTACCCCATATCTCAGGTACCGACAGTGGCCCCCGGGCCCATCTCGGGGGAGATAGCGAGCCCGAGGTGGGAGCTCCGTCTCTTCTGATCCGCGCACTTCCTCTAAGTCCCGAATTGACCGCTGCCGGAGCACGAACGGCCAAGGGATCGTGAGAGCGTGCGCTCACTTGATGGTTGCTTTTACTGCGGTGGTTCCCAAGACTGCCACTTCTGCACGTTGCGGCGCTTTCTTCGGGAACCGCCGAAGTGCCTTGTCGGCTCATCTACTCAGGAGACTGACTCCTTGCCCCCACTGCTTCAGTCAGGCGGTTCGTGCCCACCCGCCATCGGCACTCGGTCTCGGAGCCAACGAGGTCGCCAACGCGATGATTCCGGAGGTTTTCGAATTACCCCGGACCATCCCTGGAAAGTTTTAAAAGGGGATCTCACCCGCATCGCTGCTTCCCTTCGCATTGCGCTCGTACTTCCCTTGAACTCTTGCGCCCCGGCTCTCCTGCCCTTGCGTCCTCTTTCGCCATGGCTTCCAACTTGCTCCCGACGCGCCTCGTCCGCTCTTCCGAGCTCGGGCCAGTGCGTAGGCTGCTGGGCTGGCGCTCAGAAGAGCAGAAACATCGGCTTCGCCGAGGATCTCTCCCCCTGGTCCTGGAAAAGGGGGAGATAGTCTTCTTCACGGCTTATGCTCTGGCGGGGTTCGTTCCGCCGATTTCTTCCTTCTTTGTCACCCTGCTGGAGACATACGGCCTCCAGCTCCACCATCTTTCCCCCAATTCCTTCGCAATGGCTGCCGTTTTTGTTCACTTCTGCGAGATGTTCGTGGGGGTGCACGCCTCCGTGACGCTCTTCCGCCACTTCTTTGTGCTGCGGACGACTGGGCGTGGCGCAAAGACCCAGATGGGGGCATACTACTTCCAGCATCGCTGCAAAGATCCCAAGATCTCCGGATACCTCCTTCCCTTCAGCGCATCAAGGTGGGAAAACTGGAGGGAGAACTGGGTGGTGGTGCAGACCGACGAGCACGATCGCCTTCAACTCCCAACCGCCAGCCCAACCACCGATCGCCGCTTCTGGGAGGAGATCCCTGAGCTGGAGCAGGAGTACACCCCGGTCTTGGAGCGGATCCAGTTCTTGGCCAACGAGGGGCTGACGTCTCTGATGGTGCTGATGGACTTTGTGTCGCGCCGCATTGCTCCCTTGCAGCAGCGTAGCCGCCCAGCGTGGTACTACACCGGCGAGCAGGACTGTACCAGGCTGGAGAGAGGCCCTGGCTCTGACCCCTCCGATGAGGAGCTGAACGAGATGGTGAGCAAGGTGAGCGGTGACTACATTCCCAATGGCGACCCCGCCCTTCCGCCCTCTGCCACCCCCCTCTTCTTGGAGCCTCAGAGGAGGTCAGAGCTGCTGCGGAAGATGCCGAACCTTGATGATATCGGGATCGCCGTCCGACAGGTCGGGGATGCCTTCCGCGGTATCACCATTCCAGGAACCGAGCACCCCGGGTCAGGGCATGAGGCATCCGCTGCTGTCAAACCCTCCCCCAGAGCCGACGGAACCCAAGCCACCGACAAAGGGAAAGGGAAAGAGCCGGCCCCCGGGCATCTAGAGAAGAAACGCGCCCGGTCTCCTCCGAGGGTGCTGCCTGTGCCGAGTCAGGGTGCCGGAGCTACTTTGCTTCCATCCTCCGGAAGCGCTGGTCCGTCGGGTGGCGTCCCGAAGAGGTCCCGAGTGTCCCTCCCCGGCGGGTCTCTCCCCAGACAGCAGCCGTCCGAATCAGCCCAAGTACCTCGCCATCCTTCCTCAAGCGGAGGGGCTCCCAGGACGGATGTTGGTGGGGCGACGCCGGCGAGTGCGCCGGGGATCCAGGCATCCCATCCCGCGA
The DNA here is from genome assembly GCA_030760725.1 of Neostapfia colusana. Classification (NCBI taxonomy): domain Eukaryota; kingdom Viridiplantae; phylum Streptophyta; class Magnoliopsida; order Poales; family Poaceae; genus Neostapfia; species Neostapfia colusana. The sequence goes on along the minus strand of JASWHV010000016.1, from coordinate 17,167,750 downwards.
CCGTTCCAGTCGCTGGTCCTGGTGGTTCAGCTACAGCCCAGAGGCCAGTGCTGCAAGCTCGCTGGAGCGCTCATGCCGCCCAGTAAGTGTTATTCTTTCTTGTTTATAGGAGCAGAGCTCTTGCCTCTTCTCTTATTCTGAGGGCTTCTTCTTCTTTGCAGGGACCGACCGGCTGCCAGGGGCGGGCCTCTTATCCGGCCGCCTTCAACCAGCGGGAGCTCCGCGCCTCAGCACCTGGGGAACGTGGCGGTCCCCATGGCTCCCAAATTGACGGGGGCACCCTCTGCCCCAGCGGGTTCATTTTCCACGGTGGCCACATCTGCTCCTACCCGCCCTCCTTCACCAGTCCAGAAGCCAGGTCCTGAGACCGGGAGGGCTGCTGTAGGTGCGCCTGCTGGCCCCCTGGCCTGCTTAGGACAGCGCCCCACCGTGGCTGCTGAGGCGCCGGCGCCCCCGCCGGTCTTAGACTTGTCAGGGGGGTCCAGCGGCGCAACTCCTATCCCCCCTGCTCCAGCGCCCGTGTGGGACGACATGGGGTGTGCCCAGACCAGCGCCCGGCAGCTCCAATCTGCCTTTGAGCAGGAGCGGAAGGCATTGGTCGGCGAGAGGGAACGCCTTCTCAGCTGGCAGCAGCGGGCCCGGGCGGACCTTGACTCAAGGCAGTCAAGGCTTGAGGCCATGAGTGCTCTGCTTGGCACTCAGAAGAAGGCCATTAGCCGCTTGGAGTCAGAGGCCCAGCGGGTTCGTGTCACCTACCGCGAGGCTCTGGCCCAAGCTGAAGCCAAAGCCAAGGAGTGTTCCGCCGCCGCGGAGGAGCTGCAGCTGCAGGTAGCCCGTCGGGAGCACGCCGTCGCTGATCGGGAACGCGCCGTTGCGGCCGAGGAGGAGAAGACCACCGCCCGGCTGAGGGCCAAGGTGGAGGAGCTAAGGGCTCGGTCCGAGGAGCTGGAGCCCCGTGAGTCGGCTGTCGCCGCGAGGGAGGAGCAGTCCTCCAAGGAGCGTCAGGCGGCGATGGATCACGAGCTAGTGGCTCGCCAAGAGGTAGAGAGACTCCAGTCCCTGCGGACTGCCGAGGCCCAGGTGGTCTGGCGCTTCATTTCCAAGGCGGGATCCGCCTTGGCTCCTCTTGGTTTCAGCCCTGTGCAGGTGGAGACCCCAGCGCGGCCGATGTCCGAAGCGGCCCCGGCCCTTGAGTCTCTTGGCGACGAGCTAGGTCGGCTCGAATCAGTGATCGCCGACGAGCTGGAAGCGAAAGGTCGGGGCCTCGTGAAGGAAGTTGAGATGCACGTTCTGTCGTGCTTCGTTAGCCGAGACCCTTCCTTTTCTCTGGGGCCGGTTCGTCTAGGACCCGTCGCCGGTTGGGAGGAAGCTGCCAGGGCTGAAGTCGAGGACTTAGCTACCCTCGTGGCCTCTAGGTTCCATCGGGAGTCCGGGGACCCCTAGGCATCTGCCCTCGTGTCCACAAGGCCCTGTACTTCCTTTTTTTATTTTTGTTGAGTCTGTAGCCCAGCTCGTGGAGCCTTCATATGGACAGACTTTTGTTTCTTTCTGTGTCTGCATGTCCTAGTCTTCTTCTTGGCCTTTCCTGACCGAGTCCTTAGCTCCGCAAGGACTCGGAGGCCTTGACCAATCTCGAAGCTCTGCATAGACACCTTCTCCGGGTCCTCACTGGATACTAAGGGTTCCGTAGGTCTCCCGGAGGTCTCCAGGACCCGCCTCACGAGATCAGAGGGGGGTCCGGGCCTGTTGGTCACGTGGCGGGCCCGGAGCTCCCGACTGAGGGGAGGTCTGGGCTTGCAGGGCACGTGGAGCCCTCGGGCCTTTTCCCCGCAGAGGGGGGAGGTCCGACTTCTGTAGACCACGCGGCGGTCCTGGAGCTCCCCCACTCAAGGAGGTGGGAGGTCCGGCCCTGCTGGACACGTGGGGCCTTCGGGCCTTGCCCCTGTGAGGTCTAGCTCTTTGATCTTACCTTGGGGTTTTTTGGGCTTGCGCGATCCCGTAGCGGCCCCGTGGTAGGTGCGTTCTATTGGATGGATGCGCCTACCATACTCCTGCGGGGAGCCGAGGCTGAGAGGTCCTGCACACAAGTAAGGAAAAAGTAATTCTCCTTGGGGACTCCCCCCCCCTCTATCTCTTAGTCTTAACTAGCTTACGGTCCCCGTCCACTTATACGGTGCTTGGGAACTACCGCGCGCGAAGTGCCGGGGGCTTGGCGGACCCCCTGGCTTTCGGCCGGTACCTCCCGCGCAACCGCCTTTGGCAGGGCAGCAAATTCCGACTAAATATGAGAATGAGAAGAGGGAGTTGAACGCATAGTGAGCGCGCATTAGTAGGGTAATCATAAAAATTTAATAAGTGAATTAAATGAGTACCAAAAGAGAGCAACGTAGGGTAGGTTTCTTTTCATATAAATTTCCATACGGGGGAAGGCGGGCCGAATATGTAGGCCACGCCCCACCTCAAGGGAAGCAAGACTCTACGCGCTTGGGGTCGGAACCAGGCGAAGCTGAACGTAGTCCTGGACCGTCCCCTGAGGCTTAGTTGCTCCAAGCCCTGTTCTTGGACTTTATAGAATTTATTATAAAAAGAAGGGCCTATCCTATTGTTGCTCTAGGGGTAGAACTTACAGCGGTGTTCCATGTTCCGAAGGTTCGGGAGCGGGTCCCTGTCCTTGGTTCTGGGGGATGGTCCCAGGCCCGGGATGTCCAGCCCCAGCATGGCGAATGGCCATGTGGGCTGGATCATCTGTACCGTCCAAGCCGGTGTATGGATCTGCTTGGCGTGGAACAGGCACGCCTAGCAGCTCTCGACCAGTTCGACGGCATCCTGGAGTGTTGCCGGCTAGTAGAAGCCATGCCGAAAGTCTTTACCGACAACATGCGTGAGGAAGAGTGACTCCCACATTCGCCTACATGGATCTCAGCGAACAAGTCGCAGCCTTCCCCCTGGGTTATGCACCGCAATAGGATGTGGTTGGCGCCACGTCGGTAGAGATCCCCCTCTACCGCCATGTGTCTCTTAGCCATACGCACAATCCGTTCAGCGGATACACGTTCATCAGGGAGGATAGTCTTTCAAGTAGTCCCGGACCTCCGTGATCCATGCATCGGGTCTGACTTGAGCATCTGGATCTTGAGCGCTGGGTTGCACAGAGTCCCCAGTGACGCTTATGATCCTTGGCGGCGTCCATGGCCGCCGGGACCGCCAGCTTCGAGGTGCTGGTCTAGCCCCCCTTCGCCCGGCTCGGCGGGCCGGGCTGTGGGTCGCGGCAACATCCTCTCGAGGCCCCCTTCAGGCATAGTGGCTCCGGTGGGGGTCTTCGTTGAAAGGTCGTCAGCTGCGGCCTTGCTAGCGCGCGGTACGTGGTGCAGGTCCAAGGCGAGGGGGTCTGTCTCCACCGTCTCGGTTGATAACCAGACTGGGGGTTGCCCTGAGCCAGCGACTAGCAAGGAGGATGAGCACTTCATACTTTGCTATGTTGTTGGCTGCCTTGGAATTGAAACGCGCCACATACCCAGACTGCTCCCCCGATGGCGTGAGGAACAGTACGCTAGCATCGGCCCCCTGCTTTTGCAAGGAACCAACGAACATCATTCGGTAAGGTCTGGTGAAGGTCAGGGCTCAGGGTCCTGTTTCATCGTCTTCGTGGCCCCTTGAGCGTGCGTCTACTTCAGCTACAAGCCAACTAGTGCTCGGTTAATGTCTGCATGACGGGAAAGGGAGCCTAGGTCAAACTTCAGTGGCTCCGCCGCCCATTTGGCGGCATTGTCCACTGCGTGGGGGATAGCTTTTAGCATGAGGTGACCGCCGGGCGCTCGATACTCGGGGGTCCCCAGGCTGCTTTGGACCTTCCGGGGAGCTCCGCTGATGTCCCGAGAGCTCCGGGGAGGGGTCCTAGGTTGCTTCTTGGTAGCGAAACTGTTTATGTTGGTATGGGGTTAAAGCTATTGGCGCGAAGACCAGAAATTCGCGGGACCCCTAGCTACGCCAAGTCAGCTTATGCTGGGATTAGTAGGTAAAGGGTGCCCTTCAACTACTCCAGGCCAAGGGGTCTGATGGGAACCTTAGCAAGCATTTGGGGAACGCAGCACATCACAGCCCGGCATCGAGTCTACTATTTGGCCTATCATAGGGAGAGAAAATAGGTCTTTAGGGCATGCCTTATTGAGACTGGTGTAGAGGATGTGCCTCCGGAACGTCTCGCTGGCCTTCGGGATAACAACTCGGTTTGCTAAGCGCCGGGAGCGGCGGACTCTCCGTCTTGTCGGACGGCTGGGCGTCGGGAGAGACCTTTAGGTAGTGCTCAATCACCTCCCTAGGGATCTCTGGCCTCGATGATGGCTGTCATGCAGCACATCGACCTTGTGCCGGAGGGGGGCAACGAGCGCGCCTTCCTATATGCTATCCAGGCCCCCGGCTACCCGGGTGGTCTGGGTGGCATCGGCGCTGATTCGGACGAGCCTTGTGGGGACGTCGTCCTCATCGAGGGGTTGCACGCGGGGTGCTGTGGTAGAGGCACGGTGGCGTGCACTTGGGTGGAGCTGATTTGGTTCTGCACTGCCGAGGGCTGGCGCTCTAGTTGCTGTAAGCGCCTAAAGCTTTTCCAAGGCTAACACTGCGGCAGCACGGTCTCCACAAACCTTGAGGACGCCTGTAGGTGTAGGCATCTTCAAGACAAGGTAGCCGTAGTGGGCTACTGCCATGAATCGGTACAGGGCTGGCCTGCCGATTATGGCGTTGAAGGGGAGGTCAATCTCGGCCACGTCGAACAGAATGTACTCTGTCCGGTAGCTGTCCGGTGCCCCAAAGGTCACCGGGAGGCTGATGTGGCTGTAGGGAACGACCTGTCCCGGCCCTACCCCTGAGAACGGGCTCGATGGGGCGAGCTTGGCCATCGGGATCTGCAGCTTCTGGAAGGCTGCGCGACTGATGAGGTTCAGTCCAGCCCTGCCATCCACCAAAACGTGGTACATCTTCACGTTGGCGATGGTGGGGGCCACCACGAGCGGCAGTTGGCCGGCCCCAGCCATGTTCCTGGGGCAGTCGGTGTCATCGAAGATGATGGGGGTTCCCATCCATCTGGGGTGCGGTGCTGCACCTGGGAGGGGAGCCACCGACGCTACCGCTCGGCGCAAGGCCTTAGCCATGCTTCGGGACGGGGGGTCAGCGGACCCGCCGAATATGACATAGAGCATCTTCCGGTGCTCGTCGTCACTAGAGCTGGAGCTCCCATGATTACGCACTGCCTTTACGGCCTGCTGAAGTTCCTGGAACTCCCCCTGGCGGTCGACGCCGTCTCGGGCCTCGACCTTCTGCTTGCCCTCCCTCTGACTGTATGGTGGGGCATCAGTTAGGGGCTGCTTCCCTTTCCGGAAGCGCTCCACGAGCTTCTGGATTTCCCGGCATTCAGCAGCGGTATGATAGCTGGTGCCATGCACAGGGCATAATTCATCCTGGCCCCCGTCTGGGGCCGGTGATTGTCGCGGCCCCCGAGCTCCACTGGGCGCCGCCGTTGTGGCTACGGGGACCGCTGCTGATGACTTTATCTTGCTTCCGCCTCCGCTCTTGATCTTCCTGCCGCTTCCGTACGAAGCGCCGCCAGATCCCGGCTCACCCCCTGGCTTGGGGGCCGGCAGAGAGTGCCAGTTCCGCCCTTCGGCTGCCCTGGCACACTTGTCCGCCATGCTGAAGAGTTCTGAGACATCGTGGACCTCCCTGGTGGCGAGCTTCTCGAGCATCTTCTTGTCCCGAACGCCTTGCCGGAACGCCACCACCACAGAAGCGTTCTGGATGTGTGGGATGGTGTTCCGCACCTGGGAGAACCGCTGTATGAACGAGCGCAGCGACTCCCCTGGTTGTTGTTGGATGGCATGGAGGTCAAGCTCCGTGCCGGGACGGGTGTAGGAGCTGCCGAAGTTGGCGACGAACTGCCGGCAGAGCTCTCCCCAGGAGGTTATGGACCCCTGAGGTAGATTCATGAGCCAAGACCGAGCTGGGCCGGTCAAGGCGACGGGGAAGTAGTTGGCCATGACAGTCTCATCCCCTCCTGCGGCAAGTACGGCGGTGGAGTAGATCTGGAGAAACTCCGCTGGGTTGACGCTACCGTCGTACTTCTCGGGCAGATGCGGGCGAAACTTGCGTGGCCACCTTGCGAAGCGAAGGTGGGGTGCAAGGGCCGCACATCCTGCACCTGCGGCTGCAGGTACTGGCGCGGCGAACGCTTGGTTCGCACCTGGCACCGCATATCCCGGCATGGGCATGGCTGCACCATAGACCGGGGCCGCTACTTGCGGCGCATATAGCTGTGGCATATGCTGTGCAGCATATGCCTGAGGCAGGGCTCGCGTGGCGAAGGCCTGCCCTTCTGGTTGTGTCGAGGCCGACGACATGCTGTCGCCTACCTCATGGCTGTGACGCCTCTCTCGGCGTCGCTCGAGGTACACCCGGGCGTCCTGGCCCAAGTGGCACCGTTCCAGTTTCCTTCGCAGGTCCGTTGACAGGAGCCTGGAGGAACTGGAATCCGCCGTTAGCCCGTCAACCGTGGGTGTACGCGTCAGCGACATAGCCGGTTGTCCTGGGCGCCGTCCTCGCCGAAACCGAGGGTTCGCGGCGGCGACGACGAGGCGGTCCACCTCGCGGACCCATTGCTGGGTCGCTGAATGGAGCGCATCCCCCGCAGGTGGGTTGCACAGCAGCGCTCTTGCTGCAGCTAGCGCACCTCCATGGTGTACGCTCAGCGCTGCAGAAGATCTCACACTGGTTGGGGCCTGCATAGCCGGAGTCGGCTGCTGGCTACCAGCTTGTGCCGACACACTCCGTCCTGAGTGTGTCGACATGTACTCCCCAGTGGTCACGGTTCGCCGTGAACGCGGAGGGGGAGAGGTTGCCGCTGAAGGAAGCTTGGTCATCTTCGTCGGCGGGAACTCGTCGCACTAGGGGAAAAGGTCCCTACCTGGCGCGCCAAATGTCGAAGTGTGCGATCGACACTTCCCCCGGGCCTGCACTGGGCAGCCCGCGGAGGTTCTTTTTTCGGAGGGGCTAGTCCCTAGCGGAGAGATTGCGCAGATGGACGAGTTAGTAAGAGCTTGACACGACGAGTTTTACGTGGTTCAGGCCGCCGGAGCGTAAAACCCTACGTCCACGGCGAGCTATGGAGCTCGCTGTATTGCTTGCTGCTCAGGGCCGGAGGCCTGAGCTTGGGGGTGAGTTACAGCTTGAGAGTGTATGACTAGCGTATGAGTTGCAAAGTGCGAACCCTTGCTATCGACGCCTACCCGAGCCTTTCATAGTCCAAGACTCGGGCGGCTTACAAGGGAAGCCGGGACCTGACAGGTGGTCCCGGGAAGATTGTCTATTATCTACCGTATCTGCAGTTATGCCGGTAGTTGTCTCTGGTCGAAGGCTTCTGAGTTTTCATCTTGCCGCCATGCCCATGCCGCATGCTAGTCGTAGTGGTTGATGACGGCGCAGGCGGCATGGGATGTCTTGTCGCGGTGTTTATTGGCTGACAGGTTCTGACACCGCGCGCCAGTCTGTGATGCGACTGGGCGCAACGGCACCTGACAGAAGCGTGCTCCGCGTCTCCGCGTCTTGGGAAGACGCGGGTCTTGAATACCTTGTACGGGCAAGGTATGGAGCGTATTTACGCCCGCTGCCTATCGCTCGGGGCAGGCAGCGTCATTCTGCTGCCACGTGGTGGTCCCGGAGCCCATCTCAGAGAAGAGGAGGGTCAGCCCCGCGGGGCACGTGGAGCCTCCGGACCTCTCCCCGCGGAGGGGGAGGTCCGGCCTCTGTATGCCACGTGGCGGGCCCGGAGCTCTCCTCTGAGGAGAGGGAGGTCCGGCCCTACTGGACACGCGGCACCTTCGGGCCTCTCTCCCGCGGAGGGGGAGGTCCGGCTTCTGTTTGCCACGTGGCGGGCCCGGAGCTCTCCTCTGAGGAGAGGGAGGTCCGGCCCCGCCGGATGCGTGGCGCCTTCGGAGCTCTCCCTGCGGAGAAGGGCGAGTTCCTTAGGCATTTTACCCTGTGCGCGGGGGTACCCCATATCTCAGGTACCGACAGCTACCGTCGTACTTCTCGGGCAGATGCGGGCGAAACTTGCGTGGCCACCTTGAGAAGCGAAGGTGGGGTGCAAGGGCCGCACATCCTGCACCTGCTGCTGCAGGTACTGGCGCTGCGAACGTTTGGTTCGCACCTGGCACCGCGTACCCCGGCATGGGCAAGGCTGCACCATAGGCCGGGGCCGCTACTTGCGGCGCATATAGCTGTGGCATATGCTGCGCAGCATATGCCTGAGGCAGGGCTCGCGTGGCGAAGGCCTGCCCTTCTGGTTGTGTCGAGGCCGACAACATGCTGTCGCCTGCCTCATGGTTGCGACGCCTCTCTCGGCGTCGCTCGAGGTACACCCGGGCGTCCTGGCCCAAGTGGCACCATTCCAGTTCCCTTCGCAGGTCCGTCGACAGGAGCCTGGAGGAGCTGGAATCCGCCATTAGCCCGTCAACCGTGGGTGTGCACGTCAGCGACACAGCCGGTTGTCCTGGGCGCCGTCCTCGCCAAAACCGAGGGTTCGCGGCGGCGACGACGAGGCGGTCCACCTCGTGGACCCATTGCTGGGTCGCTGAATGGGGCGCATCCCCCGCAGGTGGGTTGCGCAGCAGCGCTCTTGCTGCAGCTAGCGCACCTCCATGGTGTACGCTCAGTGCTGCAGAAGATCTCACACTGGTCGGGGCCTGCATAGCCGGAGTCGGCGTTGCCGGAGTCGGCTGCTGGCTACCAGCTTGTGCCGACACACTCCGTCCTGAGTGTGTCGACATGTACTCCCCAGTGGTCACGGTTCGCCGTGAACGCGGAGGGGGAGAGTTTGCCGCTGAAGGAAGCTTGGTCATCTTCGTCGGCGGAAACTCGTGGCGCTAGGAGAAAAGCCCCTACCTGGCGCGCCAAATGTCGAAGTGTGCGGTCGACACTTCCCCCGGGCCTGCACAGGGCAGCCCACGGAGGTTCTTTTTCGGAGGGGCTAGTCCCTAGCGGAGAGCTTGCGCAGATGGACGAGTTAGTAAGAGCTTGACACGGCGAGTTTTACGTGGTTCAGGCCGCCGGAGCGTAAAACCCTACGTCCACGGCGAGCTATGGAGCTCGCTGTATTGCTTGCTGCTCAGGGCCGGAGGCCTGAGCTTGGGGGTGAGTTACAGCTTGAGAGTGTATGGCTAGCGTATGAGTTGCAAAGTGCGAACCCTTGCTATCGACACCTACCCGAGCCTTTTATAGTCCAAGACTCGGGCGGCTTACAAGGGAAGCCGGGACCCGACAGGTGGTCCCGGGAAGATTGTCTATTATCTACCGTATCTGCAGTTATGCCGGTAGTTGTCTCTGGTCGAAGGCTTCTGAGTCTTCATCTTGCCGCCCTGCCCATGCCGCATGGTAGTCGTAGTGGTTGATGACGGCGCAGGCGGCATGGGATGTCTTTTCGCGGTGTTTATTGGCTGACAGGTTCTGACACCGCGCGCAGTTTGTGATGCGACTGGGCGCAACGGTACCTGACAGAAGCGTGCTCCGCATCTCCGCGTCTTGGGAAGACGCGGGCCTTGAATACCTTGTACGGGCAAGGTATGGAGCGTATTTACGCCCGCTGCCTATCGCTCGGGGCAGGCAGCGTCGCTCTGCTGCCACGTGGCGGGCCCGGAGCCCTCCTCAGAGAGGAGGAGGGTCAGCCCCGCGGGGCATGTGGAGCCTCCGGACCTCTCCCCGCGGAGGGGGAGGCCCGACTTCTGTTGGCCACGTGGCGGGCCCGGAGCTCTCTTCTGAGGAGAGGGGGGTCCGGCCCTGCTGGACACGCGGCGCCTTCGGGCCTCTCTCCCGCGGAGGGGGAGGTCCGGCTTCTGCATGCCACGTGGCGGGCCCAGAGCTCTCCTCTGAGGAGAGGGAGGTCCGGCCCCGCCGGATGCGTGGCGCCTTCGGAGCTCTCCCTGCGGAGAAGGGCGAGTTCCTTAGGCATTTTACCCTGTGCGCGGGGGTACCCCATATCTCAGGTACCGACAGCGTCCACTCAGCCACGAAGTCAGCCAGTGCTTGGCTCTTGACTGCGTGACGAGGAAGGAAGTCTAGCTCAAACTCCACCCGCTCCGCTGCCCATCTGGCGACATTGCCAGTCGCGCGTGGGGGCTGTGGGGGACAGCCTTCAGCGGATAGGGGGTGACCACCTAGACCCGGTGGCTTGGAGGTAGTGGCGGAGCTTTCTGGACGCCACGAGCGCTGCATACAGCAGCTTATGGACCTCCAGGTACCTTGTCTTGGCGTCATGGAGGACCTTGCTGATGTAGTTGACAGGCCTCTGGATGGTCCGGACCCTCCCTCCCAGGTCAGAGATATCTTCATCCATGGCTCAGGCCCGCGGGAGGTGGGTGGGCCCGGGAGGCTGCCGGGAGCTGATACTCGAAGGCTCCCGGGCTGTCTTGGACCTCCGGGAGGTCCCGCTGATTTCCCGGGAGCTCCGGGGGGTCCCGTTGGACATCCGGGAGGTTCCGTTGGACCTCCGGGGGGTCCCGTTGCACCTCCGGGAGGTCCTGCTGGTCCTCCGGGAGGTTGTTTTGGGCGTCCAGGGGTCCGTTTCGGACCTCCGAGGGGTTGCCTCGGAGACCCGGGGGGTCGTCTTGGACCTCCGGGGCTTCCTGGCGCCTGTCTCCCGATACCGGAGCAGGCTGTGGTGATGAGGGGTCCGGCCGCTCTGCGACGAGGACTATTCTCACCACTTCAGCCGTCGCCGCGATGTAGAGCAGCAGATGCTCTTCGGGCTCGAGGGCTACCATTACGGGTAGGGTCATCAGGAGTTGCTTCAGCTCCTGGAGAGCTTCTTCTGCTTCGTCGGTCCAAGCGAACGGGCCGGATTTGCGCAGGAGCTTAAAGAAGGGGAGCGCTCACTCTGCTAACCTCAGTATAAACCGACTCAGCGCGGCTAGGCATCCCGTGAGTTTCTGGACTTCTTTGATGCGGGCGGTGGGCCGCCTCAAGTCAATGGCTTTGATCTTCTCTGGGTTAGCCTCAATTCCTCGGTATGAGACCGGGAATCCTAAGAGTTTTCCAGAGGATACACCGAACACACACTTTTTGGGGTTCAGCTTGGTATGCGTAGAGCGCAGTTTATCGAAGACTAAGGCCAGGTTATCTAGTAGGGATGAACTCTGCCTGACCTTAACAACAATGTCATCGACATACACCTCAACTAAGTCTCTTATCAGCTCCCCGAAGGCTTTGTGCATTGCACGTATGAAGGTAGGGAGAGCGTTTTTTAGGCCATAAGGCATAGAGACATAACAGTACAGACCGTCTACTGTGATGAAGGAGGTGTGCTCTTCATCTTCTCTAGACATAGGGATCTGATGGAAACCCAAGTAAGCGTCTAGGAAGCACAGCATATCGCAGCCTGACGTCGAGCCTACTATTTGATCTATTCTAGGGAGAGGGAATGGATCTTTAGGACATGCCTTATTGAGACTGGTGTAGTCGATGCACGTCCGGAGCTTCCCGCCGGCCTTCGGGACAACAACAGGGTTCGCCATTCACCGAGGGTGGTGGACTTCCCGTATGAAGCCAGCGTCCAGCAGCTTCTTGATTCCTTCGCAGATGAAGCTTTGCCGCTCGATGGACTGCTTGCGGGGCTTCTGTTGGACTGGCCGGGCGTCAGAGAGACCTTTTGGTGGTGCCCGATCACCTCCCTAGGGATCCCCGGCATCTGCGACGGCTGCCATGCAAACACGTCGACATTGTGCTGGAGGAAGGTGATGAGCGCGCCTTTCTATTTGCTATCCAGGCCCCCGGCTACCCGGGTGGTCTGGGTGGCGTCGGCGCCGATTTGGACGAGCCTCAAGGGGACGTCGCCCTCGTCGAGGGGTTGCACACAGGGTGCTGTGGTAGAGGCACGGTGGCGTGCACTCGGGTGGAGCCGTTTTGGTTCTGCACTGCCTGGGGTTGGTGCTCTAGCTGTTGTAAGCGCTTGGAGCTTTTCCAAGGCTGACACTGCGTCAGGACGGTCTCCACGAATCCTGAGGACGCCTGTTGGTGTAGGCATCTTCAAGACAAAGTAGCCGTAGTGGGCTACTGCCATGAATCGGTACAGGGCTGGCCTGCCAATTATGGCGTTGAAGGGGAGGTCGATCTCCGCCACGTCGAACAGAATGTACTCTGTCCGATAGCTGTCCGGTGCCCCAAAGGTCACCGGGAGGCTGATGTGGCCGTAGGGAACGACCTGTCCCGGCCCTACCCCTGAGAACGGGCTCGACGGGGTGAGCTTGACCATCGGGATCTGCAGCTTCTGGAAAGCTGCACGACTAATGAGGTTCAGTCCAGCCCCACCATCCACCAAAACATGGTACATCCTCACGTTGGCGATGGTGGGGGCCACCAAGAGCGGTAGTTGGCCGGCTCCAGCCATGTTCCTGGGGCAGTCGGTGGCATCGAAGCTGATGGGGGTTCCCATCCACCTGAGGTGCGGTGCGGCACTCGGGAGGGGAGCCACCGACGCTACCGCTCGGCGCAAGGTCTTAACCGCGCTTCGGGACGAGGGGTCAGCGGACCCACCATAGGTGACGTAGAGCATCTTCTGGCGCTCGTCATCACTGGAGCTGGAGCTCTCATGATTGCGCACCACCTTCACGGCGCGCTGAGGCTCCTGGAATTCCACCTGGTGGTCGACGTCGTCTGGGGCGTCGACCTTCTGTTTGCCCTCCCTTTGACGGTAGGGTGGGACATCAGTTAGAAGCTGCTTCCCTTTCGGGAAGCGCTCCGCGAGCTTCTGGATTTCCCGGCACTCGGCAACAGTATGGTAATTGGTGCCGCGAGCTTCTGGATTTCCCGTGGGCAGTGTTCCACAGGCGTTTTCACGGTCCAGCGAGAGAGGCAACAGGAGCGTGCAACCACCGTGCTGCTCTCCTCCAAGTTTGGAAGCAAACCGTGAAGAATCCATAGAGAATCTCCAGCTTTTGCTCCGGCGACCGTAAACCGAGCTTCCGGTACGGTTTCTTTAAATTCTCGCTCTATGATCTTTCAGAGGTCATCCAATCCTGCACATAGACGCTGGACCAGCCGGCGATCAAGTTCTTTTCTGCATCCGTGGTGTAAAACTGTCTAGGAGTAACGAATTTCGAGCTCGATAGAGGGCGGCCATGGCGGGCACGATCGGTCACATGGTGCCGACCGACTTGCCGCCATCCCTAAACCCTTTAGACACCTTGTCGAGCTTCCTAGAGGTACACTGATGCTGTAGGACCGTTTGTTCGAGGTGTTGGCGGGTTAGGACCCACGGTCGACAGCCCCGAACCTCAACCGAGGCCGCGGCACGTCGCTGAGCTATTTCCGGTCACCCCCAGCCCGACCTGACACAACCGACGTGTTCCGGCGAGCCAACGAGCCCCGAGTCTGCTCCAGCGAGGTCGGCGGTGCGGGCGCGAGAGAACGGCGGGAGGAAGGAGGAGCCGGCTGGCCCACGTGTCAGCGGCTGAGGAATTTAAATCGGGATCGGGTGTGGCCGGGGATCGGCTGTGCTGGCGCGCAAATACCCTGTGAGCTCCGGTGTGCCGGACACCTCCGCGCTCGACACATGTGGTACTCCGGTGTGCCGGACACCTCCACGCTCGACGCGTGTCCCCGTGGGCCCCGAGAGTTTAAATTTTTCCCCCCGATTTTCAGAATTCTTCCAAACTTCAAATCCTCATAACTTTGGCTAGAAAGATCCAAATCGAGTGAACCAAATTTTGCTGGACTCAGCTCTTTGAGCACTTTTCAGCAAATCAAGTTTCACTTCATGAAAACCCTTAATTCTCCAGAATTAATTCCTCAAAGTTTAAACTGTTTGGAATTTTAACTGGAGAATCCTTTGGAGGAAAATCCTGAAATTTTGCTGGGATGTTCACCAAAATATCCTTGAACTACCATAAAAATTTCAGACCCATTGGAACTCATTTAATCCACCTAATGGTGTGATTAGTGAAACTGTTCCAGAGAAAGTAGAAAATGTTCAGAAACATTTTCAGGATTTTCTCTGAAATTGTTTAGCTCATATCTTTAGCTAGAAACATTCAAATTAAGTGAGACCAACTCCATTAGAACCCTCTGAAAATCTAGTTTTCATAAAGTCATAGTTTGTTTCATGAAAATCCCTAGAACACCCTAAGAGTTCTAATTAAGGTCAAGGACATAATTAATTGTGGAGGGCTCAAATGAGCTTTACTGCAACTACAACTTGACCAAGTCTCTATTTAGGTTGTAACCAAGCCACAGTAAAAGTTTCAAAGTCATTGAGTCTGTCTAGTGGGATATATAAGCTTCACAAATTTAAACTTAATACAAATGCATTCAAATTAATACATGTACCTCTTATATCATGTAGTCGCTAAGGTCGAGGAGGAACCCGAAGTCCTAGACTTCGTAACTCCGGAGGAGCAGCTAGCCTATGACCAAGAGCAGCAAGGCAAGCTCCGGTTTGCATTAACCTTTTTACAAATTTTTATTGTTTTGAGCACATACTTGTTTCCTTTATTCTGTGCATTAGAGTCTTGTTTGGAAGCCCCACTGCATAGCCAAGAGAACCATGGGTTGGGTTTAGGATTGCAAACCCCGTTAGCTACTGCATTGCTAGGATAGAGTAGGATTCGGTACAAGTCGAGTAGTTGGAACTACTCGTGAGAATAGGCTAGAGGCACATTGCTCGGGTAGAGATAGCACATGATATACATGGCAAGAAAATGAGACCGAGCGGAGAGTAAGGGCAGCAGGACTTTGGGGCCTGTGTGCTGTAGCTCCGCTTGTGTCGATTGAGGACCGAGCCGTGTGCGGGCCTGTTGAACAAGCTAGAACAGTACCGAAGACCTACCGGCTATATGGGAACCGGGAAACTGATGTAACTCGGGTAGCTGGGTATTGAGGCATTGCCCGTCGTTCAGAGGGTAGGTTGAGAGCTTGAGGTGTAAATCGGCTGGCGGCACTGAGATGCGCGTGCAGAGACCTCTTGCTCGGGACGATGGGACCGGTTCAATATTTGGCTGACGGGTGAAAGGTAGTCGCGTACGGCGTCGGTGATGGTTGTTGTAGGCAACATCGAGTACGGGCGTACGTGACGGGTTGTTCGGGTAACCCTGCAGGTGTAAATCGATTATAATCGCCGTCCCTCTCGGTCAGTGAGTACCACTTGTTCACTGTACCGTGACGTAGAAAGAACAGGCTAGTCACATGTTAAAATGTTGCTGATTGAAAGATGGACATTGATTGTTAATGATATGCTGTAGCTTAGAGCTAACTAAAGTTCTTTTCAACTTTGGGCAAAGTACATGAGAGAAATGCGTTTCTTGTTTGATTGCGGCTCTCTCATGTGCCTTAGCATAAGGTTCTCCACTACCTGCTGCTAAAACTTGAAAGTAAGGTTCTACTAATTAGGCGAGTCCTTGCAAATGATTTTTCCCTCATGTAACCCCCCACCGCTCATTTAGAAGTTCCATGTTTAGGTGAGACGGGTCAGACATGCTGAGCCTTCGTGCTCACTGCTTGTGTTTGAAGCTTTTGCAGGGTTCTATGAGGAAGGGACTCCCGAAGAAGAGACGGAACCCCAGGAGGGGAACCCCGTTGAGTGGGAGTCGTGCACGCCGCAGAGTTAGTGTGTGTGTGTGCTAGCAAGGACACGTTCAAGGGCTGAACGTGCACTTGATGCTTAGTCTACGCCCACGAGTGTAGACTGAACTTATTTTGATGTAAACATGTTCATAACTTGTTTATGTAATAAAATTTCGCTTCCGCTTTGTATCTTTGACGTGTGTTATACGGTGCTGTGCAACGCAGCACCCCTCAGCGTGATCCTGGCTCGACAGGACCTTGGGGTCGTGTCAACCTCTCTCCCGCAGAGTGGGAGGTCCGGCTTCTGCAGGCCACGTGGCGAGCCCGGAGCTCTCCTCTGAGGAGAGGGAGGTCCGGCCCCACCGGACGCGTGGTGCCTTCGGAGCTCTCCCTGCGGAGAAGGGCGAGATCCTTAGGCATTTTCCCCTGTGCGCGGGGGTACCCCGTATCGCGGGTACCGACAACACTATAAGAAAGTTTGGGTTTAAGGAGAATGAAGAGGACAACTGCATATATGCTAAGTTTAAGAACGTGAAATTTATTTTCCTTGTTCTTTATGTAGATGACATACTATGTGCGAGTAGTGATGTCAATCTACTATTAGAAACTAAGAATTTTTTGTCCTCGAACTTTGATATGAAGGATCTTGGTGAAGCATCCTACGTGTTAGGAATTGAGATTCACCGAGATAGAAGTAAGGGGGTATTGGGTTTATCCCAAAATACATACTTAGAAAGTGTACTCAGAAAGTACGGAATGTACGCGAGTAAGCCATCGCCTGCTCCTATAGTAAAGGGCGATAAGTTTGGAAACTTTTAGTGTCCCAGGAACCAATATGAGATCGATCAAATGAAATCGGTTCCATATGCTTCTGTTGTCAGAAGCCTTATGTATGCTCAAGTATGTACTCGCCCTGACTTAGCTTTCGTAACCGGGATGCTTGGCAGATATCAGGCCAATCTAGGGATTGATCACTGGAAGTGTGGCGGACCGGAATCCGCTCATCCAGGATCGCAGAGGGTGGTGCCGCACGATGCGACACCCGACAGCACACATCATGAGGACACATTATATTACATGGGAAAACCAACTGGAACTGTACAAACTAGTACAATACTCAGTGACAAACTAGTATTTATATTATACATCGGAAGTCTACATTGTACAACTCACGCCCGCCTATCTAGCAAAAGTTGGTTGCCCAGCCCTAGGCAACCCACACTAGGTGCACTTCCTCAGCTCAGCGCGATGTGTACGGCTCCCACTCAGCCGTGGTCCCCGACGGAGGGTAACTCTCGCCGGTGGACTCGTACTCCGAGTCCGTGGGTGGCTCCTCACCTGAAAAACACTTAAGCAGCAACCCTGAGCACGAGGGCTCAACAAGACTTAACCGACTCACCTAGGCATGAAACTCTACATGAGGTGTACAATGAACATAGGATAGTAACATTGCAGCAAATGGACATGCCTACAAGATCACCCTTAATTCATCTTTTAGCAACAAGTTAACAGTTCGGGAATCTGAAATTTAGTAAGCAATATTTGGTGGCACATATGTAACAATACAATTATATCATAACAGCAATATTGAAACATCACATTTCATACATTAGCCTACGTCACGACTCAGTGACCAAGTGGTACTCTTCACCGCGAGGGACGGTGAATCGACTCGATATACACCTGCAAGGACACCCAAAGAGCACGTTACGTACGCCCACCCGTGGAGCTGCACAACACTGTCACTCGATGTCGTACGGGACAACCTTCACCCAACAGAACGTCGAACCGGTCGCACCGAAACGAGCAGGAGGTTCCCTACACGGAGCATCTCTCTATGCCCGTTAGCATATTTCCACCTTGCTGCCCTCAGCCTACACCTATAAATCGGTGCGTTATGCTTCGATGCCCGGAGGTTTAGGTTACATAGGTTTATCGGGGCCCATATATCCGATATGCCTTCGGTACGTTCAAACTTGATCAGCGTGGGCCGCACACGGATTGGTCCTCAATCGACACGGACAGGGCTGCGCACACAAGACTTCCTCTTGCTGCGCCCTAGCCCTTGCCAAGTCTCATTCTCATTACTAAGGTGATCTCACATCACTCGAACCAATCCCGTGTGTCCCAAGCCTAACTAGCGAGTAGATTCCAACTACTCAACTTGTACCAAAGTCCTATGAATCATTAAGCATAGCCTGTCTATTCGAGGCCCTAGGCACTACCCTCACTCTTGGGGGAAAAATTTTGGTTATGCAGTTGGGTTTTCATCCATCCTACACCTAATGCACATATATACTTCACACTACGTATATAATCAAAGTAAAACTTTATAAACGGATTAATGCAAACCGAGGCTTGCCTTGTTGCTGCTGGTCATTGGTTAGGTCTTCGTCTGGAAGGAGGAAGTCAAGCACTTCCGGAGTCTCCTCGCCTTCAGCGACTACACGTTAATGAATATGCACATAAGTTTAACTGTAAAGATTCTGCTACAAGTTCTACTAACAAGTTTTCAAAAACTGGAACCTTGTTTAAGAATTTAAAATGAAACTGGTGCTAGTGGTTTGGGTTTGGACCTAAGCACAGGATTAAGTGCTAAGTGGTTTTCCCCCTCTTCTATATTGATCACCTTAAGTGGTTAAACAGAACAGGGGTGATTCAGAGCTTCAATGGAGATGAGAATTTTCATGTGAGTTCCTTGTCACAAGAAAGTCATCTGGACCAAAAATTAGCACTTTTCATTGAGTGGTTTGTTCAGAATAATTTTCCAAGCAATTAAGCAAAGAAGAATTAATTCTGAGATAACACCCATGTTCATGCCAAACTTAGTGAACTACAATTTAAGTTGTAGCTCATAGAGTTTGCATGAATTTTCCTAGCATTTTTGGAGCTAAGATTTGCCCAAAACTGAATTTCCATGTTTTGGAAATTCTCTGAAAATTTTTCTGTATTCAATTGAACACAGCACCTTCAAATCTGAATTGCCCTGATCAAATCAACTCCAAATGGTATGGAACTTTTACAGGAGTCCACTAACATCCTAGGGAATATTCTGCCAAAATTTGAGGATTTTTGGATTAACCAAACTCCCTCTGAAATGCTTTTGCTGAAAAGTTTTAAAGAATTTTCCAAAATTAAATAATGAGTTTCATACAACTTGGGTTTCATAATTGTATAGTACTCTATTAGAGGAATCCAACAAAATTTGTTTCACAATTTTTGGATTCGCCTACACCAAGTTGTGGCCATCCAAAGTTTAAACTAGAAACTGAAATCCCTGAAAAGTTTAAATGCCTGTCAGTGGGTCCCACCGGCAGGCTTTCTTCTTCCTCGCGCCAAACAGGGCCCGCGGTGGCTACCTCCGGTAAGCATCACCGGAATAGCTTTCCCGGCCATCTCCCGACCTCAGGCTCGCCGCCCCACCCTAACTCGCGACGCTGAACTCGGCTCGGGTGTCGCCGGCGGCCGTAGATCACCGGAACAGGGTGCCCGACGGTAACAGCGGCTGTTAGGGTTCCGGCGTGGTCGGTAATATGCTACACCACATCAAAACGGTCGGGAACTGATCAGAGAGCACCGTGGGGGCTCGAGGGTGTCGAAAATGGCCGCCAAACCCCGTGAAAAGGTCGGCAACATGGAGCTCCACGGTGACCCGAGCTGTTTTTCCATGGCGGCCCGAAAAACAGCAAGAACCCGGTTACTTCTGCATATCACTCGATTCTTGGTCGAGGAGGGCTGCTAGGAATTGAGGAAGGTGTATGCAAGCTTGCCCGAGCTGGGGTGGACCGTGAAATCCTAATTTCGGAGTAGACCGAACCCTACCCGCATGCACTAGCTTTCGGGAATCTTGGGAATTCTCCACGCTCGATCGATCAATTGCCATGAGGGTTGCAGCTACACGATCTGGAGGTGAAGGCACACCTTTTTTGTGTAGAGAATGGGCGGTGAAAGTGGCTGTGGTGTGCTGTCCAGGGAGAGCAACTTCAGTTTCCCGCTGGTGGGCTGCGGTTCTCGGCGGCGATCGTCGAATTACGACCAACCGAGGCGTCAACACTGCGAAGTAGCGGGGTGGGTAGCTAGAGAATGTGTTGGTGCTCACTTTTTGTGTTGGTGGCTTGGGCAGCGGCCGAGCAGGCGCCGGTGTGCGGTGGGAGTTGGAGGAGCGGCGCCGGTGGTGCGAACAGAGCCCGGTGCGGTGCTGTTCGTGCAGAGGAAGCAAATGCGTATGGCTCAGCTGCGTGGAGGACCGATCGGTTTGAGGAGGGGTGAGCTGCTGCCCAGTTGCCAGCGTGAGAGGGAGGAGCAGGAGCTGTCTTCCGGTGCTTCTCGGTGGCGCACGGTGGAAGCCGAGGTTGCTTCGTGTGGAGGAGAGAAAACAGAGACCAACCACTGTGACATTTCTCCATTTAACCACCTCTATGACATGTGGGCCCCACTGGTCAGTACCCCCTCATCTCTCAAAAGATCCCCAACACTTGGAAAGTGATCAATTCAAATGTTTGGAGTCTAAAACTGAGCTACATTTGTATAGTTGGACAAATTTCCCCCAAATTCAAATGTGTATGTGAATTCTTTACACATTTGAATCCTTTTTAGAAAAATGGGTAGCAAACCTTTTCAAAAATTACTGAAACTTTGCCTACCCAGCAATTTGGACCTAAGGAATCAAAATATACAATTTGATTCTTGTGTTAGCTGCTGCAACCAAGAGTTTGAATACAACAGTTTTGAATCACCATTATGTCCTCCCCTCATTTGAATTTTGAGTTGGACATTTAGTTCAAAATTCTGATTTTCAAACCCTCCCATTGCACTTGACTACTTCAACTCGGTGGTCTTAATCCAACTAGGGTCCAAACATGCAAATGACTCTAAGTTGGTTTTAGAACAACCTCTCATGTGTTATCATATGTGTAGAAGTTTGAACCAATCCCCTTTTGATGGAGGTTACTTGCTCTTCACAATTCTTCACAAGATATTCACAACAAAAACGGTGGTGTTCTGAGGTGATGAAAAGTTTTTGCAAGTTCCTTTTCTTGGGCTTTTACATCCCTCCCCCCTTAAAAGAATCTCGTCCCGAGATTACAAAAGAAGAGACAGCGATGTAATAGGGACTCACCCGTGCTGAGACGCCATGAACTCCGGGTAATTTGAGCGAAGGAATTCCTCGCTCTCCCACGTCACTTCTTCGGCGGTGTGGTTGCTCTAGAGTATTTTGTAGAACCACAACGTTCGTCTACGCGTGGTTCGGGCTTTCTCATCAATAATCGCCACCGGATATTCATCATACGTTAAATCCGGTTGCAGCTCGTCCGATGTCTTCGGTAGGAACAGCAGCGGTATGCTTCAGACATTTTCTCAGTTGTGAAACATGGAAAACGTCATGGACACCAGCAAGAGATGCCGGTAGCTCCAGTCTATACGCCGCTGGTCCACCCTTCTCGGTGATAGCATAGGGTCCAATGAAACAGGGAGTGAGTTTCCCCTTCACACCGAACCGGTGCACGCCCTTCCTCGGAGACACGCGGAGGTACACGTGTTCCCCGACGCAAAAGTGCAGCGGTCTACGCCTCTTATCAGCGTAGCTCTTTTGCTGGGATTGAGCGGCCTTCAAATTAGCTTGAATCATCCGAACGCGCTCTTCGGCGTCGTTCACTACATCAACCCCGAATGTGACCCTTTCACCGGATTCGCACCAGTTTAATGGGGTGCGGCATTTGCGACCTAGAGAGCTTCGTAGGGATCCATCTTGATACTCGCCTGATAGCCGTTGTTGTACGATAATTCCGCCAACGGTAGGTGATCATCCCAGTTCCTACCATGGTGGATGACACATGCTCTCAACATGTCTTCCAGAACTTGATTCACCCTCTCTGTTTGGCCATCTGTCTGAGGGTGGTAGGCGGAGCTTCTAATTAGTTTAGTACCCAAAGCAGCGTGCAACTGCTCCCAAAAGCGAGATACAAACAATGCACCTCGGTCTGAGACGATGGTCTTGGGTACGCCATGCAAGCATAGGATCCTGGCAATATATAACTCCGCATATCTGTTGGCATGGAAATGTGTATGCACGGGAATGAAGTGAGCCGACTTGGTTAGTCGGTCAACGATCACCAAAATGGAATCATGCTTGTTGGATGTTAGGGGTAATCCCACAATGAAATCCATGCTCACATCTTCCCATTTCCATGCCGGGATCTTCAGGGGTTGCAACAGCCCTGATTTTCTCATATGATCAGCCTTCACTCGTCTACACGTATCACACTCGGATACGTACTGCGCTACCTCCTGCTTCATCCGCGTCCACCAAAATTTCTTTTTCAAATCTTGGTACATTTTGTCGCTGCTCGGATGAATGGAGTATTTAGACAAGTGAGCTTCATCGAGGATCTTTCTCCTCAGCTCCATATCTCGGGGTACGACTATGCGGTCATTAAACCATAGCGTCCCCTCATCATCTTTTCGGAAACACTTGATCTCCCCATTGTCTATCCGTCTCCGGAGATGTGCCATGCCCTTATCAATCTTCTGAGCTGCAATGATGTCCTCCCTGATAGTAGGGATGAGGGCCAGGTTATAGAGCGATCCATAAGGAACCAAGTATAAACTTAGCTCTTCCTCCTCCACCGGTGTAATAGTGAGGTTATGGACATGTGATTTCTGACTCAGCGCGTCGGCGACCACATTCGCCTTGCCGGGGTGGTAGTGAATCTCAATCTCATAATCTTTGATCAGTTCTAACCACCTCCTTTGTCTCATGTTCAGCTCCTTCTGGATGAAAATGTATTTCAAGCTCTTGTGGTCGGTGTAGAGATGCACCAAATTCCCCAGGAGATAGTGCCTCCACATTTTCAACGCCAGGACCACCGCAGCAAGCTCGAGATCATGAGTCGGATAGTGCTGCTCATGGTTCTGAAGTTGGCATGAGCCATATGCGACCACATGTCCTTCCTGCATCAACACGCAGCCGAGCCCAATACCGGACGCATCACAATACACGTCGAAGGGCTTGGTTGTATCCGGTTGAGCTAAGACCGGGGCTGTTTTGAGATGCTTCACCAATGCTTGGAACACTCCTTCATACGCCGTGTTCCAAACATATTTCGTTCACTTGTTCAGCAATTCTGTCATTGGCTTAGCGAGCTTGGAGAAGCTTGGAATGAATCTCTGATAGTATCCCGCTAACCCGAGGAAGCTTCTGACCTCATGAACTGAAGTGGGAGCTTTCCATTTCAGCACTTGCTCTATTTTGCTTGGGTCAACCGCAATGCCTTCCACGGAGATGATATGTTCCAAGAATGGCACTTGGCTGATCCAAAACTCGCATTTGCTGAACTTGGCGTAGAGCTTGTGGTCTCGCAATCGTTGAAGAACGATCATCAAGTGTTTGGCATGTTCGGCTTCTGTCTTGGAGTAAACCAATATATCATCGATGAACACCACCACGAACTTGTCCAGCTCCGGCATGAACACCGAGTTCATGAGATACATGAAATGGGCTGGAGCATTCATTAGACCAAAAGACATGATGAGATATTCATATAATCCATATCTCGTCGAGAAAGCCGTCTTCGGGATATCCTTCGCCCGGATCTTTATCTGATGATATCCAGAGCGAAGGTCCATCTTGGAGAACACAGTTGCACCCACAAGTTGATCAAACAATATGTCGATGTGGGGCAGTGGGTACTTATTCTTGATGGTGACGGCGTTGAGCGGCCGGTACTCCACACACAGCCTCAAGGTTTTATCCTTCTTCTTCACGAACAGCGCCGAGCATCCCCAAGGCGAGGAACTCGGCCTAATGAAACCCTTGCTCAACAGATCTTTGAGCTGTTCCTTCAGTTCAGCCAGCTCGTTCGGAGCCATTTTGTATGGTCTCCGTGATATGGGCGTAGTCCCGGGTGCAAGTTCAATCTTGAACTCGACATCCCGCTCAGGTGGCATGCCCGGAAGATCATCCGGGAACATGTCGGGGTACTCCCGGACTACGGGGATGTTCTCTTACTTGAGAGCTTCAGTGATATTGATTGTTGAAACCTCCCGGACTGGATTATCTAATATGAGGGACTGCGGACGGTGTAGTGGGGAGTGGAGGTGAACCGTCCGTGATAAAGTTTCCAGGACAGCGCCATGGTAGCTTATCCATGACATTCCTAAGATTGCATCAATCTTCTGCCCCTCAAGAATAATCGTAGTGGTGGGATATATCTTCCCACCTAAGCACAGTGGTGCTTTCGGAACCATCATAGTTGCTGAAATCTTTCCTCCCGGTGAGCAGATCATATAAGAACACTCGGTTGGAAAGGCTTCCAGCTGATGCTTAACCACATATGATGCACTTATGAAATTGTGGGTTGCACCAGAATCAAATAATAGGATGATGGCTTGGTCGTTGAGAGTAAACGTACCCGCCAGCACATTGTCTCCTTCTAGGGCGTCCTCATTGTCGAGGTGGCGAACGCCCCCAGTCCGCTGACCAACCTTCTTGACCGGAGGTCGGCCTTGAGCACCGCCCTAGAACTGGGCTTGCCCACTGCTCTGCTGCCCCTGGGGACAGTCCTTCGCGAAATGACCCGCCTGGCCACACGTGAAGCAAGTGAAGCGGGGCGGTCCTCCACTGATCGGCGGACGGAAACCCGGGGCGCGTTGTGGCGGTGGAAACGCCCGGGGTGCCGTCTGCTGCTGCTGCTGTTGCAGTCTCGGTGGTAGCATCGGCAGTCGGAACGGAGGTGACTTGAAAGAACGTCCCCCGAACTGCTGAGGTCGCGCCGGTGGATGCCACTGCTGTCCGGATGGTGTCCGATACACCATTCGGTACTTCTGAGGAGCGCCACCCCCACTGCTGGGTGGAGCGCTGCGCTTCCTCTGCTCAGCTGACAACTCCCGCTGAGCGTCCTCTTGCATAATAGTGTCATTGACGAGGTCGTTGAAGGTGCCACGATTCCACTGAACGAGATGTGTCTTCATCTCGGGATGTAACCCCCGATAGAAGTGCTCCCGCTTCTTCTACTCGGTGGAGATGTAGTCTGACGCATATTGCGCCAGATGGTTGAAGGCACGGGAGTAGTCATGGGCACTCCTCCCGCCCTGCTTCAGCTCCAAGAATTCTTGGAACTTCCTCTTCATTATCCCAGGAGGGATATGATAGGCGCGGAACGCCTCCCGGAATTCTTCCCACTCCACGGCATGGCCAGCCGGACGTGAGGCGACATAGTTTGCCCACCACGCACCAGCGGCACCGTGAAGCTGCTGCGCCGCGAACAGAGTCTTCTGCCGCTCTGTACATTGGAACAGCCCGAACTTGGACTCGATTGTCCGCAGCCAGTTGTCGGCCTCCAGTGGTTCTTCTGCTTCAGTGAACACTGGAGGGTGCGTACTCATGAAGTCCGAGTACGACACATCATTGGGCTCATGAGGCCCTCTCTCTTGACCCCCCCACCCGCCTGGGACGTATTCTGCACGATCGTGTGGAGCAGGTCGGTCTGCTCCTCACGACCCCCCACCAGTGCCACTATCACATCCGCTAGAGTAAGCGGAGGCGGCGGTGGTGGTTGTTGCTGCGGGGTGCTGTCGTAGGCAGGTGGCTAGGAGTCATCGCCTCCCTGCTGGCTAGAGCCACCAACCTCGTGCGTGGTCCTAGTGCGAACCATCTGCAACCATACGACAATAACCATCAGTCCCGCAACATATTTCATGCCGTCAAATGAAATAGGCGTAAAAACATAATGACAATAAATTCATGTGATACATCTCGTATACAGATAATGTAATAACTTTGCACAAGCTACACCATTAACAGACCAAATACAAGCTAGTTTCATCCAAATTGACGGACTTCCTCTTTGGAAGTTCATCACAACTAGGTTTGGTCGCTACGAGACGTTACTATCGCTTTGTCATCACGTATACCACCCTTTTACCTTCAATACGACACAAACATGGTCTCTAGTAAAAGAAACTTGAGTGAGACCTATACTTAAATCTTTCACTAGTTGAAGATAACCTCTTATGAGTATGTTCTACCCCATTGGAAGTACTCAAACCCCCTCTAGGGTACAACAATCTCTCAAATGAGTTCAACTGTCATTCCTCTGTCAGAATGACCAGTTTCTACATATCCAAGATTTTGATCTGCTTCTGGGCATTTTCATGACTCAAACTGAATACCAAAGTTAAAGTTAACTCCAGTATATTTCCAACGAGTACTTATTTGCCCTCAGATCAGATCTGGTTAGAAAGTTGTGGTAATTCAAAGTCAACAGAATTTCTGGTAAAATTTCAACAGCACCTCCTTTGGGAAGTTGCTGTTTTCAACTCTGATTTCCCTGAATTCTGTGCTGAAATTTCAGAAACTTTGAATTACAAAGATGTAACCCATATTCTACCCTTTTAAATATATACCATATGACAATTTTAGATTTTTCTACTGGGAGTTATACTTGAAAAACAGAACAGTCCAGAGAGTGTTTAACTCTGTCCTGGTTCTGGACAGTTTACATTCCTCTGGAACTTAGGCCATCTTAGAATGTGTTTCAGCTATGTAAGCCTACAAAAAAATTTTAGAGTACTTAAATACCTTTCCAGAACTATATATCACACCTCCCTGGGCTAAAATACCTGTGAGTTATGCTCTGTCAAAGTTCAGCAAACTTGCTGCCCAAAACAGAGCACTCTGTATTTCAATCCTTCGGAACTACACTGAGCAACTATCACATTTTCCTACCCAACCTGGATCCTAAATGTTGAAACTTAGTGATTTTAATTCCTTGTTATCATTATCTTTCATGCACATGCCTATGATATATCGGTACTACGTTCGTCACCAAAAAGAAAATCCTAACCGGATTATACTGGCATATACGTCTCAATTGTGGCACTAAACGGTCTCTCGCACACGTGTAATACACGGAATACATACGTGGTTAGTACCTGCAGAAGACCACACAATAATGATGCACTCAAAGGTTGTTTCATTTCAGGCAGTTCCATATTTGAAAGTAAATACAAACGCCCGTATCATTGTCATACGGCCGTCCTTGAGTTAAGCCACGTCTCAAGGTACGTGATCGTGTTAAAACACCACACGACGGGGAACCCGAGTATATCATGAACGGGTCGTCACAGTTGGGAATGTTATCAACCCAACAGATACCACCTACTGCCCTGCAGGGCACGCCGATGGCAAGCGCTGCGTATGTCCCCCTGGGCTACTCCCAGATGAACACACTCTCGCGTTACTGACCACGCGATGGGGTCTCCACTCACTTGCCTAATGCACGCTAGGGATCAGCGTTTCATATGAACTCAGGAACATGAAGAGTCCAAGAGTTTCATATTGACGTCTCACACCAAGCTGTGAGACCTAGCCCTGAACCGCGTTCCTCGTCAGGGGAGCTAACCGAAATTGAACCGCTTTCGGTGGCGTTCCTTATCATTCTTACCAGAGCGTAGGTGCGTCGTTACAAAATTAAAATTCAGAATTATAACACATATGTTAGTCTTGCCACTTTAAGTAACTATGCTAATATAGTCCTTACTTGGGCAAACTACCGAATCCTCACCGTAACCTAAGTTTCCCGTAATACAGTCCTCAAGTATTGTGCTATCCCCAATGCAGCTCTGATACCAGGCTGTGGCGGA
Organism: Neostapfia colusana; assembly: GCA_030760725.1. NCBI lineage: Eukaryota > Viridiplantae > Streptophyta > Magnoliopsida > Poales > Poaceae > Neostapfia > Neostapfia colusana. The sequence goes on along the minus strand of JASWHV010000016.1, from coordinate 17,140,513 downwards.
CCAGAATCCGCTCATCCAGGATCGCAGAGGGTGGTGCCGCACGATGCGACACCCGACAACACACATCATGAGGACACATTATATTACATGGGAAAACCAACTGGAACTGTACAAACAAGTACAATACTCAGTGACAAACTAGTATTTATATTACACAGCGGAAGTCTACTTTGTCCAACTCACGCCCGCCTATCTAGCAAAAGTTGGTTGCCCAGCCCTAGGCAACCCACACTAGCTGCACTTCCTCAGCTCAGCGCGGCGTGTACGGCTCCCACTCAGCTGTGGTCCCCGACGGAGGGTAACCCTCGCCGGTGGACTCGTACTCCGAGTCCGTGGGTGGCTCCTCACCTGAAAAACACTTAAGCAGCAACCCTGAGCACGAGGGCTCAACAAGACTTAACCGACTCACCTAGGCATGAAACTCTACATGAGGTGTACAATGAACATTGGATAGTAACATTGCAGCAAATGAACACGCCTACAAGTTCATCCTTAATTCATCTTTTACCAACAAATTAACAGTTCGGGAATCTGAAATTTAGTAAGCAATATTTGGTGGCACCCATGTAACAATACAATTATATCATAACAGCAATATTGAAACATCACATTTCATACATTAGCCTACGTCACGACTCAGTGACCAAGTGGTACTCTTCACCGCGAGGGACGGCGAATCGACTCAATATACACCTGCAGGGACACCCAAAGAGCACGTCACGTACGCTCACCCATGGAGCTGCACAGCACTCTCACTCGATGTCGTACGGGACAACCTTTCACCCAACAGCCCAAACGTCGAATCGGTCGCACCAAAACAAGCAGGAGGTTCCCTACACAGAGCATCTCTCTATGCCCGTTAGCAGATTTCCACCTTGCTGCCCTCAGCCTACACCTATAAATCGGTGCGTTATGCCTCGACGCCCGGAGGTTAGGTTACATCGGTTTATCGGGGCCCATATATCCGATATGCCTTTGGTACGTTCAGACTTGATCAGCGTGGGCCGCACACGGATCGGTCCTCAATCGACACGGACAGGGCTGCGCACACAAGACTTCCTCTTGCTGCGCCCTAGCCCCTGCCAAGTCTCATTTTCATTACTAAGGTGATCTCACATCACTCGAACCAATCCCGTGTGTCCCAAGCCTAACTCGCGAGTAGATTCTAACTACTCGACTTGTACCGAAGTCCTATGAATCATTAAGCATAGCCTGTCTATTCGAGACCCTAGACACTACCCTCACTCTTGGAGGAAAAATGTTGGTTATGCAGTTGGATTTTCATCCATCCTACACCTAATGCACATACATACTTCACACTACGTATGTAAACAAAGTAAAACTTTATAAATGGCTTAATACAAACTGGGGCTTGCCTTGTTGCTGCTGGTCAGTGGTTAGGTCTTCGTCTGGAAGGAGGAAGTCAAGCACTTCCGGAGTCTCCTCGCCTTCAGCGACTACACGTTAATGAATATGCACATAAGTTTAATTGTAAATATTCTGCTACAAGTTCTACTAACAAGTTTTCAAAAACTTGAACCCTGTTTAAGAATTTAAAATGAAACTGGTGCTAGTGGTTCGGGTTTGGACCTAAGCACACGATTAAGTGCTAAGTGGTTTTCCCCCTCTTCTATATTGATCACCTTAAGTGGTTAAACAGAACAGCGTTGATTCAGAGCTTCAATGGAGCTGAGAATTTTCATGTGAGTTCCTTGTCACAAGAAAGTCCTCTGGACCAAAAATTAGCACTTTTCATTGAGTGGTTTGTTCAGAATAATTTTCTAAGCAATTAAGCAAAGAAGAATTAATTCTGAGATAACACCCATGTTCATGCCAAACTTAGTGAACTACAATTTCAATTATATCTCATAGAGTTTGCATGAGTTTTCTAGCATTTCTGGAGCTAAGATTTGCCCAGGACTGAATTTCCAAGTTTTGGAAATTCTCTGAAAATGTTTCTGTATTCAATTGAACACAGCACCTTCAAATCTGAATTGCCCTGAGCAAATAAACTCCAAATGGTCTGGAACTTTTACAGGAGTCTATTAACATCCTAGGGACTATTCTGGCAAAATTTGAGGATTTTTGGATTAACCAAACTCCCTCTAAAATTCTTTTGCTTAAAAGTTTTAAAGGAATTTCCAGAATTAAATAATGAGTTTCATACAACTTGGGTTTCATAATTGGATAGTACTCTATTAGAGGAATCCAAAAAAATTTGTTTCACAAATTTTGGATTCTCCTACACCAAGTTGTGGCCCTCCAAAGTTTAAACTAGAAACTGAAATCCCTGAAAAGTTTAAATGCCTGTCAGTGGGTCCCACCCGGCAGGCTTTCTTCTTCCTCGCGCCAAAAAGGGCCCGCGGGCGGCGCCCTCTGGCGAGCGTCACCGGAATAGCTTTCCCGGCCATCTCCTGACCTCAGGCTCGCCGCCCCACCCTAACTCGCGACGCTGAACTCAGCTCACGTGTCGCCGGTGGCCGTAGATCGTCGGAACAGGGTGCCCGACGGTAACAGCGGCTGTTAGGGTTCCGGCGTGGTCGGTAATATGCTACACCGCATCAAAACAGTCGGGAACTGGTCGGAGAGCACCGTGGGGGCTCGAGGGTGTCGAAAATGGCCGCCAAACCCCGTGAAAAGGTCGGCAACATGGAGCTCCACGGTGACCCGAGCTGTTTTTCTATGGCGGCCCGAAAAACAGCAAGAACCCGGTCATTTCTGGACCATATCACTCGATTCTTGGTCGAGGAGGGCCGCTAGGAATTGAGGAAGGTGTGTGCAAGCTTGCCCGAGCTGGGGTGGACCGTGAAATCCTAATTTCGGAGTAGATCGAGCCCTACCCGCATGCACTAGCTTTCGGGAATCTTGGGAATTCTCCACGCTCGATCGATCAATTGCCATGAGCGTTGCAGCTACACAATCTGGAGGTGAAGGCGCACCTTTTTCGTGTAGAGAACGGGCAGTGAAAGCGGCTGTGGTGTGCTGTCCACGGAGAGCAACTTCGGTTTCCCGCCGGTGGGCTGCGGCTCTCGGCGGCGATCGTCGAATTGCGACCAACCGAGGCATCAACGCTGCAAAGTAGCATGGTGGGTAGCTAGAGCACGTGTTGGTGCTCACTTTTTGTGTTGGTGGCTCGGGCAAAGGCTGAGCAGGCGCCGGTGTGCGTTGTGAGTTGGAGGAGCGGCGCCGGTGGTGCGAACAGAGCCTGGTGCGGTGTTGTTCGTGCAGAGGAAGCAAACGCGTATGGCTCAGCTGCGTGGAGGACCGATCGGTTTGAGGAGGGGTGAGCTGCTGCCCAGTTGCCAGCGCAAGAGGGAGGAGCTGGAGCTGTCGTCCGGTGCTTCTCGGTGGCGCACGGTGGAAGCCGAGGTTGCTTCGTGTGGAGCAGAGAAAACAGAGACCAACCACTGTGATATTTCTCCATTTAACCACCTCTATGACATGTGGGCCCCACTGGTCAGTACTCCCTCATCTCTCAAAAGATCCCCAAAACTTGGCAAGTGATCAATTCAAATGTTTGGAGTATAAAACTGAGCTACATTTGTATAGTTGGACAAATTTCCCCCAAATTCAAATGTGTATGTGAATTCTTTGCACATTTGAATCCTTTTTAGAAAAATGGGTAGCAAACCTTTTCAAAAATTACTGAAACTTTGCCTACCCACCAATTTGGACCTAAGGAATCCAAATATACAATTCGATTCTTGTGTTAGCTGCTGCAACCAAGAGTTTGAATACAACAGTTTTGAATCACTATTATGTCCTCCCCTTATTTGAATTTTGAGTTGGACATTTAGTTCAAAATTCTGATTTTCAAACCCTCCCATTGCACTTGACTACTTCAACTCGGTGGTCTTAATCCAACTAGGGTCCAAACATGCAAATGACTCTAAGTTGGTTTTAGAATAACCTCTCATGTGTTATCATATGTGTAGAAGTTTGAACCAATCCCCTTTTGATGGAGGTTACTTGCTCTTCACAATTCTTCACAAGATATTCACAACAAAAACGGTGGTGTTGTGAGGTGATGAAAAGTTTTTGCAAGTCCCTTTTCTTGGGCTTTTACAGGAAGGCAGTTAAGAAAGCATTAAGGTATGTGCAAGGCACAAAAGACCTCATGTTAACGTATAGTAAGTCATACTCACTCGAGGTAGTGGGATACTCAGACTCAAATTTTGCGGGTTGTGTGAATACTAAGAAATCCACGTCAGATTACATATTCACGCTCCCAAATGGAGCTATATCATGGAAAAGCTCCAAACAATCTGTCCCTGCATCGTCCACAATGCATGCCGAGTTTGTTGCTTGTTATGAGGCAACGGGGCAGACATTATGGCTTAAGAAATTTCTACCCGATTTTAGAGTGGTCGACAGTATTGAAAAACACTTAAATTATACTGTGGCAATGAACCCGTAGTATTGTACTCTCACAACAACAAGTCGAGTGGTGCTGCCAAACACATCGACATTAATTTTTATGTTGTGAAAGACAAAATCCAGAATCATACTATTAGTCTTTAGCATATTAGAACCAAGCATATGATTGCGGATCCGCTTACTAAAGGTCTTCCACCCAGTGTGTTTAGAGAACATGTAGCCAACATGGGATTAAGGGAGAACCTATGCTCACATGGATACTTAGGGGCCAAACTAAGAATAAGGTTATTTCTAAGTGCAAGATGTATTGTAGTTGTCAAGTCAGATAGTACGTAATTGGCTATTTTGATGCGATGTGCTCAGTATGTCAAAAATGAAGAAATAAACAATAAGTCAAGTATTAAGAAATTAAGTAAGTTTTTGTGAGCCTTGATAAGTGGAGATCAAGGGGGAGAATGTTGGAGTTGATCTCCTTCTCGGGAACGGCCTGTTCCCGAGTCTATCTCCACCTCCACGCCCTGATCGGGGACGCTAACCAACCCATGGTTGGGCCCCCCTCTCACACCCGTGCTATATTAAGAGGGGTGGCTAGGGCACACGGGGTGATACACGTTCGTGCTCAAAAATACCCCAAACACATTAAGAAAACTGATCTAATCCCTGCGGTAAGTGAGGGGAAGTACCCCAGCCCCGCCATCACCGTCGACACCATGGAACCCGTGCGCCGACGACTACACTCACTACAGGAAAAACGATCATTGACGACAGCCAAATTTATTGACGACGGGGCCGTCGTCTTTAATATTATTGACGACGGCTTTGTCCAGCCGTCGTCAATAACGTAGTTATTGACGACGGCTAGACGAGCACCGTTATCAATAAATTATTGACGACGGGGCTGTCATCTTTAACTTAATCCGGGCCCACCCGAGGAGTTATTGATGATGGTGACCTAGCACCGTCGTCAACAAGTCCCTTATAGATGACGGATACCTAGCACCATCGTCAATAACGACACATATAACCCATACGCGAGCTAGGAGGCGGCCAGTGCCGCCTCCCGACTCGCGCCGGCCGTCCCCATCGCCACCGCCCGTCCCCGCCGCCGCCGCCGCCCATCCCCGGCCCGAGGTAAGTCCCCCTCCCCCTCCAGCCTCTCCCCCGCTTTCCTCGCCCCCCGGACGCACCGCCAGCCACCGGCCGGCCAGCCTCGCCGTCCTCCCCCCGTCCGGCCTCTCCAGCCCCTCCCCCGTCCCCCTCCGGCCCTCCCCCCGCTCTCCCCTCCGCCTCCGGCCTCTCCCCCGCTTTCCTCGCCCCCCGGCCGGCCTCGCCATCCTCCCCCTGTCCGGCCATGTATTTGTATGATTTTACTTTAGTTGATATGGTTGTACAGTTATAGAGTTGATAGACTGTCCGAATTGCAAGTTGACAAATTCTTTTGTAAATGAAAGGGTGTTCAAGCTTTTTTGCATGATGATGATGACCAGAAATCAGAAAGTCATGCATGATCTGGACTCCTGATATGTTCTTGGTTATATACCTTGTTACAGAATATGTGGATTAAAAACAATGACCAAAAACCCACTGTTTGGAGCATCCGGCAACAGAGCAAGATTCTTAGCATTTTTTACATCAAACATCAATGTGCTAAAGGGGAGAACGATCAACTTATTCTGAGCCGCCCTCTTTCAGAATAGGTTGAATTTCCATACCAGCAGTAGCTAAAGAAACAAATAATCCTACACAGCAGTCTTATGATAGGCAAAGGATATATTTCTGTCTGAGGGCATACATCAAAATTTATGCGAGCAGAATCCAGATTGGAGGGAAAACGTTGAGAACACGGGAATTAGAAAAAAACTACAGATGAAAGTCAGTGTAAGCCCCAGGTTAACACTTAACAGAAGCAAAATACATTAAACATTACATTCGTAATTCTGTTTACAGTGGTGTTATTCAATAGAATGATCCCATCATTATTGATCCACCGTGACATTTCACTCTGATCAGCTGTAGTATCCATAAAGTACAAATGTCTAGCTTGTGGATAGTTATCATTCTAGATTCGTTCAGATCAGTATCTGTCTTGTCTGCCTTGAATCAAAATACTCAGGAACATGTACCCTTGCAAGGAGCTTCCTTGCAGCGGCAAACAGGCTTCCCTGAAAGTTCCCATCCATTGAATCCACGCTCAAGGACCATGATGTTCTTCACCCCAGAATCTTCCTTGGCGTCTGATAGATAGTCATGAAACATCTGTGCACAAGATGGGCCGCGAATCTGCAGTATCATCATCATCATCACAAGGCAGAAGCAAGCCTATTTACCGAGAAGCAGAAAACACAAGTATTGCAAAGTAGGCATCTTACTCTTAGTTGAAGACCAAGATGGATAAAGGAAAGGAAGGGAGATTCACATAAGAGAAGAGACGAAGATGGTGGGGGCCGGACCTTGCTGAGGGCGCAGTGGAAGATGAGGGTTTCCTTGGCCTCCGTGGCCTCGGCCAGGTCGGGCATCCGGTCAGCGAAGGTGTCGCTGGCGTAGTGATGCGAGCCCGCGATGTGGCCGTCTTAGCTACTCTCCTCGTCCCTGACATCGACGATGGCAACGCTAGGGTCACTAGCCAGGGACACCAGCTGCGCCGCTGAAACGTACGACACTCCCCTCCTCGCCATCGCCGCCCGTGCCAATCGGAGACTGAGGTGTCAAAGTAAAGGAAGAAGAGGGATGAGGTTTGCGCATCGCCCCGCCCCGCCGCAGCGCGACCGCCCCGCCCTGCCGCAGCTGCTGCCATCCCACCCCAAGCCCCGCCTGGCTGCCCCTGCTCGCGCCGAGCCCCGGCCGCGCCTCGGCCGTCGCCGCTCGCCGCGCCGCGCCCCGAGCCCCGCCCTGCTGTGCCGCCCGACCCCGCCCCAAGCCCCGCCCTGCCGCGCCGCCCGACCTTAGTTGATTAATTGTTTAATAAGTATTATAATTGATTATTGATTAATTAATACTTTGATTGATTGCGTGATTAGTTACTATATGTAAATAAATGGGTTTCGGCCCGGTCCGGCCTGACACAATCCATTTAGGGTCTGTCACGGCCCATTTAGTGGTAATGTATTAGTCGAGACAGGCACGGAGGACGGCAAGCTCCCGCTCGTGGACGGCAGGCCCCGACGGTGCGGTTTCATCTTTGACCCACTTACGACGGGGCATAACGTACGACGGCTAACCCTAAAGGCGTCGTAAGATAATGGCAGGCCCCAGCGGGGCATAACTTAGGACGGCTGACCCACTTCTTTGTCTCTCTCTCGTTCTTTCCTTCTCTCTCGTTTTTCCTCTCTCTTTTTTAAATGACTCAAAAATAAAAGATTGACGCAAACCTATACAACATGCGTCACCCGTCTCACATGTGTTACGCATGTGAGGCGTGTACGTTCGGAATTGTCCCTTTTTGGACAGCCTGGGAGTGACCGAGGGGGCGTGGCTTGTGATGAGACGCGGGTTTAGATCTAGACGAGATTTCGACGGCATAACCCTGTTGTTCTCTGCTGCACCATTTTCGGGTGTGCAGTGGAGAACAGCGGGGTTATGCTGCAGAAGTTTCGTTCGGATCCAGACCACGCGTCTCGTCATGAGCACGCTCCGCTCGGTCACTCTTGGGTGGGTTTAGGACCTATCTTTTCCAATAGATGTAGAGCCGTGATATAAATAAATTATAAAGTAACTACAATTTCCTTGACATTAAACTGCAGATTCAAACATGTGTGAGGACCGTAGTTGGATGTATACCGGTTGGAAGAACAGTTCTGGTGGTCACTCGGATGAGTGGTTCGCCAAGACAGATACTTTTGTAGATCGAGCTTTTTCATTGTCAATGATCGATAAGGTGCGGTGCCCATGTACGAAATGTCAGGGTGCAAAGTGTTGGGACAAAGTGAGTTTGGCGTTTCAGTTGTGTCGATACGGTTTCATGCAAGATTATGGGGTGTGGACCTTTCACGGTGAGACATCTTCTCAACCCTTACAAGTTTCAGATGAGGATGACAACACGGGGGTCGATAGGATGAACGAGATGCTTGATGCCATAAATCCTAAATTGATGGAGGATCCTCCTACAACGGAGGTTGAAGCGTTTTTCACGCTTCTCAAAGCTTTAGAAGAGCCGTTGCATGAACACACCGAAGTGACGCTCCTTACTTTCATGACTAGATTTATGGCCATTAAGTCTAAGTATTTCTTCTCTAATAACTGCTACAACAATCTCATCAAATTGATCAGCGATATCCTTCCACAACCACATAAAGTGACTAAAGATATGTATCAGTCTAAGAAGTTGATTTCTGGTCTGGATATGAAATATGAGAAGATTGATATGTGTCTAGACAATTGCATGCTTTTTTGGAGAGAGCATGCCAACGAGAACAAGTGCTTAAAATATGGTAAAGCGAGATTTGTCGAAGTTGTTAATGACGTCGGTTCAAAAGTAATGATTCAAGTCGCACAGAAGCAGCTTCGCTACTTGCCTGTCACACCTAGGTTCAAGCGTTTGTTTCTATCTAAAAAAACAGCTAGACACATGAGGTGGCATAAAGAAGGTGTACGTGAGAACAACAGCATGATGGTGCACCCGTCGGACGGTGAGGCATGGAAGGCGCTTGACCGCTTCGATCCAGATTTCGCCAATGATGCGAGAAATATTCGCTTTGGGTTGGCGACAGATGGCTTCTCACCGTTTAGTACAAACACCACACCATACTCTTGTTGGACCGTGTTCGCTATTCCGTACAACTTACACCATCTCTTTGTATGAAGTATGAGTTCATGTTCCTATGCCTTATTGTACCTGGACCGGATCATCCTGGTTCACGACTGAACGTGATGATGCAGCCATTGATTGAAGAGTTGAAAATGTTATGGACAGGAGTGGAAGTGTACGACTGTTATAGAAAACAGAAATTCAACCTTCGAGCTGCGTACTTGTGGTCTGTTCATGATTTTCCAGCTTACGGCATGTTTTCTGGCTGGAGCACTCATGGTCGATTGAAATGTCCAATATGTGCTTCGGACATGGATTGTTTTCGTCTAAGTCATGGTAGCAAGATATGCTAATTTGATTGTCATAGACGTTGGTTACTGCCAAATTACGTGTTTAGGCAACAGAGAAATGTCTTCAGGAAGGGTACCATTGTAAAAAAGGGACCACCACAACGTCTGAACCGGTCGGAAATTGTTGAACAGCTCAATAATCTAGTGCCAGATGAAGGTCGTCCTGGATATTTTGTTGGTTACGAAGAGGATCACAATTGGACTCCTATATGTGCACTATGGGAGTTACCGTATTTGAAGTCTTTAATTCTAATGAATAACATTGATGTCATGCACCAGGAACGTAACATGGGCGAATGCATCATAAGCACGTGCTTGGATATGACAGGCAAAACAAAAGACAATATAAAAGCTCGAAAGGATTTGGCAGAGGATTGTAACCGACCAAGTCTTGAGCTCTCCGAAGCTGGTGGCAAACCACGAGCTTCTTTCTGCCTCCGACCAAAAGAAAAAAAAAAGTCTTCAAGTGGTTGAAACAGTTGAAGTTCCCACACGGTTATGCTGCTAGCCTGAGAAGAGCCATTAATGTTAAGACTGGAATCTCACTGGTTTGAAGAGTCATGATTATAACATAATCATGGAAAGACTTCTGCCGGTTATGTTTCGAGGCTATCTTGACGATGAGGTGTGGAAAGTGTTAGCCGAGCTTAGCTATTTTTATAGACAGCTTTGTGCTAAAGAAATCAAAAGGGAGATGATGGAGAAGTTGGAAAAAGAGATACCCGTGCTTTTATGTAAGATGGAAAAAGTATTTCCTCCAGGGTTCTTCAATCCAATGCAACACCTTCTAATCCATCTTCCATATGAAGCTAAAGTAGGCGGCCCTGTTCAATATAGGTGGATGTACCACATTGAAAGAGCACTCAGATGTCTGAAACCGATGGTTCGTAATAGGGCAAGGGTTGAAGGATGTATCGCCGAAGCATTTACACTTCAGGAGATAGGATACTTTTAAGTGTCTACTTTGCAGAATAACACAATGTTAATGCATCGGTGTTGCGGTACAATATGGCTGAAGCAACCTCTTGTAGCGAACTCTCACTTTTTCAAACGAGAGGCGCCACTGTTGGTAGTGGCACGAGCTATGATGCTTCAACAGATGAAAAGACAGCTGCTTTGTTATACATGTACGCTAACATATATGGGATGGACAATTTTTTTCAGTAAGTGGTTGTTCAACATCTATACTAATTTACGTGGTGTGTTATACATCTATGCTAATAATTCTTTTTTGTCCTTATTTAGTGAGTTCGATCGAGAAAATTGGAAGTCTAAGCAGCAACCTACGAGCAAGCAAATACAAACAATGCGACATTATGGAGTAAATGGAGGACCTAACTTCCAAACCTGGTTTCGAAATCATGTAACGTTTTGGCGGGTTAGAACTCCCGGCCGACGCTGCTGAACCTCAACAGAGGCCGCTGCACGTCGCTGGCCACCTTCCGGTCATCGGCAGTCCCAAAGCACCTCACCATCGTGTTCCCCGGGGTCCTAAACACACTGGCGGCGAGTTTTAGCTCGGACAGTGGCCGGGAATGGCCAGCCGGCGAGCTACAGCTTGCTCCGGCGAGCGGAGAGCGCGGGCGCGCGCTGGGAACCGATGGGAGGAAGACAAAGGGGTGGGTCCCGGCTGTCAGCGGCAGATATTTTAAAACCGGGATCTGCTGTGGCACGGATCGGGTGTGGCTGCACGCGAAGGACTCAGTAGCCGCGTGTGTCAACCGATGAGGAGCTGACACGTAGCCCCGGGTCCCACGCGCAGTGATTTAAACTTTTCCCGATTTTCAGATTTCATTCAAACTTCAAATCCTCATAACTTTGGCTAGGAAACTCAAAATCAAGTGAACCAAATTTTGTTTGATTCAGCTCTCTGAGTACTCTCCAGCAAATCAAGTTTCAATTCATGAAAATCGTTATTTCTTCAGAATTAATTCTTCAAATTTTAAATTGTTTAGAATTTTAACTGGAGAACCCTTTGGAAGAAAATTCTGAAATTTTTCTGGGATGTTCACCAAAATATCCCTAAGGCACCATAAAAAATTCAGATCCATTTGAGCTCAGTTGATCAACCTAATGGTGTGATTAATAAAACTGTTCCAGAGAAAATAGAAAATGTTCAGAAACATTTTCAGAATTTCTCTGAAATTATTTAGCTCATATATTTAGCTAGGAACCTTCAAATTAAATGAGACCAACTCCATTGGAACCCTATGAAAATCTAGTTTTCAAAAAGTCATAGCTTTCCCTATGAAAATCCCTAGAACACCATAAGAGCTCCCATTAAGGTCAAGTACATAATTAATTGTGGAGAGCTCAAATGAGCTTTTCTGCAACTAAAACTTGGCCAAGTCTCTGTTTAGGTTGTATCCAAACCCCAGTAAAAGTTTCAGAGTCATTGGATCTGTCTAGTGAGACTTATAAACTTCACAAGTTTAAATTCAATTCAAATGCATTTAAATTAATACATATACTTGTTATATCATGTAGTCGCTAAGGTCGAGGAGGAACCCGAAGTCTTAGACTTCGTTACTCCGGAAGAGCAGCTAGACTACGACCAAGAGCAGCAAGGCAAGCTCCGGTTTGCATTAACCTCTTTACAAACTTTTATTGTTTTGAGAACTTACTTTGAGTACCATTACTTCTTGCATTAGAGTCTTGTTTGAAACCCAAATGCATAGCCCAGAAAACCTTGGGTTGGGATTAGGATTGACAACCCCGTTTAGCTACTGCAATGCTAAGGTAGGGTAGGATTCGGTACAAGTCGAGTAGTTGGAACTACTCGCGAGGATAGGCTAGAGGCACTCGACTCGGGTAGAGATAGCCCATGATACACATGGCAAGAAAAATGAGACCGAGAGGAGAGTAAGGGCAGCAGGACTTTGGGGCCTATGTGCTATAGCTCCACTTGTGTCGATTGAGGACCGAGCCGTGTGCGGGCCTGTTGAACAAGCTAGAACAGTACCGAAGACTTACCGGCTATATGGGAACCGGGAAACCGATGTAACTTGGGTAGCTGGGTATTGAGGCATTGCCTGTCATTCAGAGGGTAGGTTTAGAGCTTGCGGCACTGAGATGCGCGTGCAGAGGCCTCTTGCTCGGTACGATAGGACCGGTTCAATATTTGGCTAACGGGTGAAAGGTGGTTGCGTACGGCGTCCGTGATGGTTGTTGTAGGCAACATCGAGTACGGGCGTACGTGACGGGTTATTCGGGTAACCCTGCAGGTGTAAATCGATTATAATCGCCGTCCCTCACGGTCAGTGAGTACCACTTGTTCACTGTACCGTGACATAGAAAGAACATGTTAGGTACATGTTAAAGTGTTGCTGATTTAAAGATGAACTTTGATTGTTAATGATTTGTTGTAGTTTAGAGCTGACTAAAGTTCTTTTCAACTTTGGGCAAAGTACATGAGAGAAATGCGTTTCTTATTTGATTGTGGTTCTCTCATGTGCCTTAGCGTAAGGTTCTCCACAACCTACTGCTAAAACTTGAAAGTAAGGTTCCACTAATTAGGCGAGTCCTTGCAACTTATTTTACCTCATGTACCTATCACCCCTCATGTAGAAGTTGCGTGTTTACGAGAGACGGGTCAGTCTTGCTGAGCCTTCGTGCTCACTGCTTGTGTTTGAAGCTTTTGCAGGGTTCTATGAGGAAGGGACTCCCGAGGAGGAGACGGAACCCCAGGAGGGGGACCCCGTCGAGTGGGAGTCGTGCACGCCGCCATGTTAGTGTCCTTGCGTTCTAGCAAGGATATGTTCACGGGCTGAACGTGAACTTGATGCGTAGTCTATGCCCGTGAGTGTGGACTGAACATATTTTGTTGTACAAATGTTCATAAACCTTTCAGAGCGAAAGGGAAACTATCACCTCAATATATTGGACCCTTCCAGATTCTAGAGAGGAAAGGTGAAGTAGAATATCAGTTGGAGTTACCGGCCCGCCTATCAGATATGCACGATGTATGCCATGTGTCACAACTCAAGAAATGCTTAAGAACACCCGAAGAGACGTTACCCATGAATGAGGTGGACGTCCGAGAAGACCTTTCATATGCCGAACAGCCGGTCAAGATTCTGGAGACGATGGAATGCACCACAAGGAACAAAAGAATCTGAATGTGCAAAGTGCAGTGGAAGCACCACTCGGAAGCAGAAGCCACATGGGAGCGAGAAGACGAGCTGAAGGCACAGTTTCCGGATCTGTTTCCCTAGATTCACCAATCTCGAGGACGAGATTTCTTTTAAGGGGGGTAGAGTTGTAACACCCCAAAAATGTGGCAAAATATGAATTCAAATTTAGTGGACGTGATGCATGTTGAAGGAAAATTCAAATTCAACCCGAAATTCAAATTTGAAGCAAAAACAGAAAAGAAAAAGGAAAGGAGAAAGAAAAACGGCCACTGGGCCGAAACCCACCGCAGCAGCCCCAGCCGGCCCAGCAGCCCGCGGCCTATTCCCCCCTCTCCTCCCCACTGATCAGCGGGCCCCGCTTGTCAGCCCTTTCTTCAACCGCCGCCCGCCGCTTCTCCCGCGCCCGATCGCGCCACCCCCTCCAAAATCGGCGCCCACGAGCCACGATCTTCGGCCCACTCGTTGCTGCACCACCTCAACCGACCCCGCCGCCCTCCCTCGTTCATTTAAACGCAGGAAAACCCCGCCGGTTTCCCCTCACCGCTCCATTTTCTTCTCCGGTGAGAACCAAGGATCCCCCTGCCGTTTCCTTCCGAATTTCATCCGAGTTCTCTGATCTAACGTGCGTAGCTTGTTCCACCGCCACCGGGGAGCCTTACAGGTGAAAGAAACACCGTGTGTCGCGCTCTAGCCGCCACTCCGACGAGCACCCCCAAGCTCTACCCTCGGGCGTCATCGCCGAGCAGTTTCCGACCCTCCCTGGTTCACGAAAAGCCCACTGGTGAGCTCCCCTACCTCCCCTCTTCCGTTCTATGCCAAGAAATCCAAGTTTTAGCGAGTGTAGACGAAAACCCAAAACTTTCCGGCGAGATCGCCACCTCCCGCTGCCGTGCGCCGCTGGGCAGCGCCGCCCGCACCCGCCCAGGGCGACGTGGCCCTCTGTGGCCCGTCCGTTTTAAATTGTGCGGCCACAGTCAGATCTCCCGCGTACCCCTTCGTGTTATAATCTCGGCCGTCCATTTAAAATCCAACGGCCCACAGCAGCCCCGCATTATAAAGGCTGGGAATCTTAGGCGCTACCCCCTGGATTTGTTAGAAAAGAATAGCTAGCCCCTCAAAACTTCTGATCTAGCCCCTGAGCTCTCTGGAATTCATGTAAATGCATTTAAAAATCAGTTTTAGCCCCTGGACTTAATAAAAATTAGGAAATACCCTCTGTAAATGATGCATTGACCCCTGAGGTTTTTGGGAAATATGATTTTGACCTTGCAACAGTATGGAATTTAAATTTCAACCCTGGGGGAATATTTAGTTTAGAAATTTAAGCAAATGGAGTGTGATTTAAATTCAAACATAGGTATAAATTCAGTTTCAATTATTCAAACTCTGTTGAAAACTTGTAGAACAATCTGATGTTTGAATTTAGAGGGGAAATAAACTTTGAAATTTCAATAAGGTTGCTGTTTTGTTATTAATTTCTGAAATATACCCTTTAGGCATAAAACAAAATTAAATATGTGGAAAAATGAATCTAAGTAACTAAAAAGGGTAGGGAAAATTTATAAAGGTTCTGTTCAGGGTATTTGGAACAGTATAAATTTTGTGTATGAATTTATTTTGCTGTTTAGTGCTGAAATTCATTTCTAGGCTTGAAACAATTCTTAAAAATAGGTAAAAATATATTTAAATTGATCCCATCAGATATGAAGTCAAAAGATATTTTGTTGGTGTTGAAGTGTGCGGTCGACACTTCCCCCGGGCCTGCACTGGACAGCCCGCGGAGGTTCTTTTTTCGGAGGGGCTAGTCCCTAGCGGAGAGCTTGCACAGATGGAAGAGTTAGTAAGAGCTTGACACGGCGAGTTTTACGTGGTTCAGGCCGCCGGAGCGTAAAACCCTACGTCCACGGCGAGCTATGGAGCTCGCTGTATTGCTTGCTGCTCAGGGACTGAGGCCTGAGCTTGGGGGTGAGTTACAGCTTGAGAGTGTATGGCTAGCGTATGAGTTGCAAAGTGCGAACCCTCGCTATCGACGCCTACCCGAGCCTTTTATAGTCCAAGACTCGGGCGGCTTACAAGGGAAGCCGGGACCTGACAGGTGGTCCCGGGAAGATTGTCTATTATCTACCGTATCTGCAGTTATGCCGGTAGTTGTCTCTGGTCGAAGCCTTCTGAGTCTTCATCTTGCCGCCCTGCCCATGCCGCATGCTAGTCGTAGTGGTTGATGACGGCGCAGGCCGCATGGGATGTCTTGTCGCGATGTTTATTGGCTGACAGGTTCTGACACCGCGCGCTAGTCTGTGATGCGACTGGGCGCAACGGCACCTGACAGAAGCGTGCTCCGCGTCTCCGCGTCTTGGGAAGACGCGGGCCTTGAATTCCTTGTACGGGCAAGGTATGGGGCGTATTTACGCCCGCTACCTATCGCTCGGGGCAGGCAGCGTCGCTCTGCTGCCACGTGGCAGGCCCGGAGCCCTTCTCAGAGAAGAGGAGGGTGAGCCCTGCGGGGCACGTGGAGCCTCCAGACCTCTCCCCGCGGAGGGGGAGGCCCGGCTTCTGTTGGCCACGTGGCGGGCCCGGAGCTCTCCTCTGAGGAGAGGGAGGTCCGGCCCCGCTGGACACGTGGCGCCTTCGGGCCTCTCTCCCGCGGAGGGGGAGGTCCGGCTTCTGTATGCCACGTGGCGGGCCCGGAGCTCTCCTCTAAGGAGAGGGAGGTCCGGCCCCGCCGGACGCGTGGCGCCTTCGGAGCTCTCCCTGCGGAGAAGGGCGAGTTCCTTAGGCATTTTACCCTGTGCGCGGGGGTACCCCATATCTCAGGTACCGACAGTGGCCCCCGGGCCCATCTCGGGGGAGATAGCGAGCCCGAGGTGGGACCTCTGTCTCTTCCGATCCGCGCACTTCCTCTAAGTCCCGAATTGACCGCTGCCGGAGCACGAACGGCCACGGGATCGTGGGAGCGTGCGCTCACTTGATGGTTGCTTTTACTGCGGCGGTTCCCAAGACTGCCACTTCTGCACGTTGTGGCGCTTTCTTCGGGAACCGCCGAAGTGCCTTGCCGGCTCATCTTCTCAGGAGACTGACTCCTTGCCCCCACCGCTTCAGTTAGGCAGCTTGGGCCCACCCGTCATCGGCACTCGGTCTGGGAACCGAAGCGGTTGCCGGTGCGGGGTATTTGAAGAGTTCCGAATCGCTTGGGATTGCACCCGGGAAGGTATTTTAGAGGGGGTCTTACCCACATTGCAGCTTCCCTTCGCACTTCTCTGCGTTTCACCTCGGACTCTTGTGCTTTTGCTCTCTTGCCTTTGAGTTCTCCCTTGCCATGGCTTCCAACCCGCCGCCAGAGAAGAAGCGCGCTCGATCTCCTATAGCAGCGGCGTCTGTGCCAAGTCGGAACTCAGGGAGCTTGCCTGCCCTGCCCCTGAGTGTGGTGGACTCTTCAAAGGAACCGTTGAAGCATCGAGAAGAATCCCAGGCGGCAGGGTCTCCAAGAACACCGCTGAATACCGCGGAGAGGGCCTCAGGAGCACCCTTGATGACTCCAGTTTTTGTGCAGGTGATGAGGGTTGGGGGCTCCAGGGGCACCCTTGACGACACCGGCTTTTGCGCAGGTGATGAGGGAACTTCAGGAGAAGGAAACTGCCGATGCTCCATGGAGAATCCGAGACGGTAGAGTCTCCAGGAAGACCGCTGAATACTGTGGAGGGGGCCTCAGGAGCTCCCGTGGTGTCACTGGTTTTTGCGCCGGTGATGAGGGAGGTGATTCCTGCGCTCTGGTCATAGAGCGAGAGAGTTCCGCCAGGGCTGAAGCCTGGTGACGCGGCCGTTGTTGCAACTTCCGGATTCTGGTTGTGTCAGGAGACCCTTGGGGCTTGTTTCATTCTTCTTATCGAGTCTGTAGTCCAGCTCACGGAGCCTTGCATAGTTTGACTCTTTTAGATATTTGTGCATGTGACGCTCTTTCTCTCCTTCTTGGCTTTGCCTGGCTGAGTCCTTAGCTCCGCAAGGTACTCAGAGTCCATTTCCAATCTCGGAGCTTTGCACAGACACCCTCCCCGGGTCCTAACTGTGTTAGGGGCCCCCGGAGGTCTCCGGATCTCGCCCTATGGGGAGCTCCAGATCTGCCTGCCACGTGGCCGGTCCAGATCTCCTCCTTAAGAGGCAGGAGCTCCGGCCATGTCGGACACGTAGGGCTTTCGGAGCCCTCCCACCGAGGGGGGAGATCCGGTTTCCGCCTGCCACGTGGCGAGCCCGGAGCCCTCCTCAAGGGAGGAGAGAGTTCCGGGCCCGCTGGACACGTGGGGCCCCCGGGTCCCGCCTCTGCTGCAGGGGCAGGTCCCGGTCCTTCCAGTCCTAGGCCGGAGTAGCTGGTAGCTCCTTTCCCCCTGCTTCATGCAGTCCCGGTTGCCGCAACCTGGAGGTCCTGCACATAGGTAGAGGAAACGTAATTCTCCTTGGGGGCTCCCCTTCCCTTATCTCATAGTCTTATTTGACTTATAGCCCCCAACCATACGCTTGGTGCTTGGGGACTTGTAGAGAGGGGGAGCTGAGCACATGGCAACCATGCACTGCAAGGGTGATTAAAAAACTCAATTCACAATTTAAATGAGTACAAGGAAAGAGCAAAGTAGGGCAGATTTCTTTTTGTACAACTTTCCATAGGAGGAAGGCAGGCTAAACATGGAGGCCACGACCCACCCCATTAAGAGGGGAAGCAAGACTCTACATGCTTGGAGTCGGAACCAGGCAAAGCTGAACGTAGTCCTGGACCGTCCCCTGGGGTTTAGCTGCTCCGAGCGCTGCTCCTGGACTCTATGGAGTTTATTACGAAAAGAATGTACTGTCCTATTTTTGCTCTAGGGGTAGAACTTACGGAGGTGTTCTATGTTCCAAGGGTTCGGGAGCAGGTCCCCATCCTCGGTGGAAAGGCGCACACACCCGGGGCGGCATACTTTCGCGACTCGGAAGGGGCCTTCCCAACTAGGGGAGAGTTTGTGGGCCCCTTCGCGAGAAAGTATGCGCCGCAACACCAGGTCACCTTCCTGCAGCTCCCGGGCACGCACAGACCTCTGGTGGTAGCGCCGAAGCGCTTGTCTGTACCGCGCGTTACGGAGTGCCGCATGTAATCGGGCCTCGTTGACGAGGTTGATTTCTCCACGCCGGAGGTTGTCCTGCGTGGCTTCGTCGTAAGCCCGGACACGGTGAGACTTCATGGTGATTTCTGGGGGAAGTACAGCTTCAGCCCCGTACACCATGAAGAAGGGTGTCTCCCCGGTGGCCCGGCTCTGGGATGTCCGGTTAGCCCATAGTGTCCTCGGAAGCTCATCTACCCAATTGGCACCATGTTTCTTCAGGCTGGCGAAAGTGCGAGTCTTAAGGCCCCGGAGAATCTCCGCGTTGGCCCTCTCAACTTGCGCATTGCTCTTTGGGTGGGCGACAGAGGCATAGCACACCTGAATGCCGAGGTCCTTGCAGTAGTCTTGGAATGCCGCGCTGGTGAACTGGGTCCCGTTGTCGGTGATGATTCTGTTCGGGACCCCGAACCGGCAGACAATAGACTTGATGAACTTTACTGCGGATTGTTTGTTGATGGTGACAACTGGTGTAGCTTCCGGCCACTTGGTGAACTTGTCGATAGCGACATAGAGGTACCGGAATCCCCCGACGGTTCTGGGAAATGGTCCCAGGATGTCCAGCCCCCATACGGCAAACGGCCACGAGGGCGGGATCATCTGTACCGCCTGAGCCAGTGTATGGATCTGCTTGGCGTGGAACTGGCACGCCTTGCAGCTCTCGACCAGCTTGACGGCATCCTGGAGTGCTGTCGGCCAGTAGAAGCCATGCCGGAAGGCTTTACCGACAAGCGTGCATGAGGAAGAATGACTTCCACATTCGCCTCCATGGATCTCAGCGAGCAAGTCGCAGCCTTCCCCCTGGGTTATGCACCGCAATAGGATGTGGTTGGCGCCACGCCGGTAGAGATCCCCCTCTACCAGCGGGTACCTCTTAGCCATACGCACAATCCGTTCAGCGGTTGCATGTTCATCAGGGAGGATATTGTCCTTCAAGTAGTCCCGGATCTCCGCGATCCATGCATCGGGTCTGACTTGAGCTTCTGGATCTTGAGCGCTGGGTTGCACGGAGTCCCCAGTGACGCTTACGATCCTTGGCGGCATCCATGGCTGTAGGGCCGCCGGGACCGCCAGCTTCGAGGTGCTGGTCAAGCCCCCTTCGCCCGGCTCGGCGGGCCGGGCTGTGGGCCGCAGCAACGTCCTCTCGAAAACTCCTTCGGGCGCAGGGGCTCCGGTGGAAGCCTTCGTTGAAAGGTTGTCGGCTGCGGCATTACCAGCGCGCGGTACGTGGTGCAGGTCCAAAGCGAGGAATTCTTTCTCCAACATCTGTACGTGGAGCAGATACATAGCTAGCTGCGGGTCATTGCAGGAGCATTCGCCCCTGACTTGCTTGATGACCAGTTGGGAGTCGCCCTGTGCCAACAACTGGCGAGCGCCTAAAGACAGGGCTGTCTGCAGGCCAAAGATGAGTGCTTCATACTCCGCCATGTTGTTGGTTGCCTTGAAATGTAGACGCACCATATACCCAAACTGTTCCCCCGATGGCATGAGGAGCAGTACGCCGGCACCGGCCCCCTGCTTTCGCGAGGAGCCATCGAAGAAGAGTGTCCAGTGGGGTTCGGTGAAGACCGGAGCTTTGGGCTCTGGCTCACCGCCTTCATGGCCCCCTGGGTCAGTCTTTGTTGGTGTCCACTCCGCCACAAAGTCAGCCAGTGCTTGACTCTTGACTGCATGGCGTGGGAGGAAGTCCAGCTCAAACTCCGCCAGCTCCGCCGCCCATTTAGCAACATTGCCAGTCGCATGGGGGCTGTGAAGAATTGTCTTCAGCGGGTACGAGGTGACTACCGAGACCCGGTGGGCCTGGAAGTAGTGGCGGAGCTTCCTGGAGGCCACGAGCACCGCATACAGCAGCTTGTGGACTTCTAGGTACCTTGTCTTGGCCTCATGAAGTACTTCACTGATGTAGTAGACAGGCCTCTGTATGGTTCGGACCCTCTCTCGTAGGCTTGGGAGCTCCTCGTCCATTGGCTCCGGCCCGCCAGAGGTGGGTGGACCCATGGGGGCCTCCGGGAACTGGGACCCGGAGGCCCTTAAGCTTTCTTGATCATCCGGGAGCTCCGGGGGGTCTTGAGGGACCTCTGGGAGATCCCAATTGGACCCTAGAGATTTATCTTGGGGGTCCGGGAGGCCGTCCTGGGCCTCCGGGTGGTCGTCTTGGACCTCCAGGGGGTCCAGGAGACCGTCTTGGCCCTGCGGGGCCCCCTGGCGTCTGGCTTATGCTACCGGAGCAGGTTGCGAGGGTGAGGGGTCTGGCTGCTCCGCGACAAGGACCATATTCACCACTTCTGTTGTCGCCGCAATGTAGAGCAGCAAGTGCTCCCCGGGCTCAGGGGCTACCATGATAGGTAGGGTCGTCAGGAGTCGCTTCAACTCCTGGAAAGCTTCTTCTGCTTCGTCAGTCCAGGCAAAGGGGCCTGACTTGCGCAGGAGCTTAAAGAAAGGGAGTGCCCGCTCTGCTAGCCTCGGTATAAACCGACTCAGCGCGGCTAGACATCCCGTGAGTCTCTGAACATCCTTGACGCGGACAGGGGGCCGCATAAAGTCGATGGCCTTGATCTTCTCTGGGTTGGCCTCAATCCCTCGGTGCGAGACCAGGAACCCTAAGAGCTTCCCAGAGGACACGCCGAACACACATTTATCTGGGTTCAGCTTGGTGCGCGTAGAGCGCAACTTGTCAAAGACTAAAGCTAGGTTATCTAGTAGGGATGAACCCTGCATGACCTTGACAACTATGTCATCGACATACACCTCAACTAGGTCTCTTATTAACTCCCCAAAGGTTTTGTGCATCGCCCGCACAAAGGTGGGGAGTGCATTCTTTAGGCCATAAGGCATAGACACATAGCAATAAAGGCCGTCTACTGTGATGAAGGAGGTGTGCTCCTCGTCCTCCCTAGACATGGGGATCTGATGGAAACCCAAGTAGGCGTCTAGGAAGCACAGCATATCACAGCCCGACGTTGAGTCTACTATTTGATCTATTCTAGGGAGAGGGAATGGAACTTTAGGACATGCCTTATTGAGACTGGTGTAGTCAATGCACATCCGGAGCTTCCCGCCGGCCTTCGGGACAACGACGGGGTTCGCCAACCATCAAGGGTGGTGGACCTCCCGTATGAAGCCAGCGTCCAGCAGCTTCTTGACTTCTTCACGGATGAAGTTTTGCCGCTCGATGGACTGTGTCGAAGTGTGCGGTCGACACTTCCCCCGGGCCTGCACTGGGCAGCCCACGGAGGTTCTTTTTTCGGAGGGGCTAGTCCCTAGCGGAGAGCTTGCGCAGATGGACGAGTTAGTAAGAGCTTGACACGGCGAGTTTTACATGGTTCAGGCCGCCGGAGCGTAAAACCCTACGTCCACGGCGAGCTATGGAGCTCGCTGTATTGCTTGCTGGTCAGGGCCGGAGGCCTGAGCTTGTGGGTGAGTTACAGCTTGAGAGTGTATGGCTAGCGTATGAGTTGCAAAGTGCGAACCCTTGCTATCGACGCCTACCCGAGCCTTTATAGTCCAAGACTCAGGCGGCTTACAAGGGAAGCCGGGACCCGACAGGTGGTCCCGGGAAGATTGTCTATTATCTACCGTATCTGCAGTAATGCCGGTAGTTGTCTCTGGTCGAAGGCTTCTGAGTCTTCATCTTGCCGCCCTGCCCATGCCGCATGCTAGTCGTAGTGGTTGATGACGGCGCAGGCGGCATGGGATGTCTTGTCGCGGTGTTTATTGGCTGACAGGTTCTGACACCGCGTGCCAGTTCGTGATGCGACTGGGCGCAACGGCACCTGACAGAAGCGTGCTCCGCGTCTCCACGTCTTCTGAATACCTTGTACGGGCAAGGTATGGAGCGTATTTACGCCCGCTGCCTATCGCTCGGGGCAGGCAGCGTCGCTCTGCTGCCACGTGGCGGGCCCGGAGCCCTTCTCAGAGAAGAGGAGGGTCAGCCCCGCGGGGCACGTGGAGCCTCTGGACCTCTCCCCGCGGAGGGGGAGGTCCGGCTTCTGTATGCCATGTGGCGGGCCCGGAGCTCTCCTCTGAGGAGAGGGAGGTCCGGACCCGCTGGACACGCGGCGCCTTCGGGCCTCTCTCCCGCGGAGGGGGAGGTCCGGCTTTTGTATGCCACGTGGCGGGCCCGGAGCTCTCCTCTGAGGAGAGGGAGGTACGGCCCCGCCGGACGCGTGGCGCCTTCGGAGCTCTTCCTGCAGAGAAGGGCGAGTACCTTAGGCATTTTACCTTGTGCGCGGGGGTACCCCATATCTCAGGTACCGACAGTGGCCCCCGGGCCCATCTCGGGGGAGATAGCGAGCCCGAGGTGGGACCTCCGTCTCTTGCGATCCGCGCACTTTCTCTAAGTCCTGAATTGACCGCTGCCAGAGCATGAACTGCCACGGGATCGTGGGAGCGTGCGCTCACTTGATGGTTGCTTTTACTGCGGCGGTTCCCAAGACTGCCACTTCTGCACGTTGTGGCGCTTTCTTCGGGAACCGCCGAAGTGCCTTGCCGGCTCATCTTCTCAGGAGACTGACTCCTTGACCCACCGCTTCAGTCAGGCGGCTTGGGCCCACCCGTCATCGGCACTCGGTTTAGGAACCGAAGCGGTCGCCGACGCGGGGTATCCAAAGAGTTCCGAATCGCTTGGGATCGCACCCGGGAAGCTGTTAAATTAAACCTCCATGTGGGTACATTCCTCTTATAAGGCTTCCAGCCCCTGCGCCTCCCTCAGGTCCCTGCAGCCTTGTCTTCTTCCATGGCTCTCAACCCGCCTTATGGGGGAAGAATTGCTCTCGGTTCCCTCCAGCGGTCACGTCTGCACCAAGCCTGGGACTCAGGGAGCCTGCCTGCCCTGCCCCTGAGGGTAGTGGAGTCTTCAAAAGAACCGCTGAAGCATCGAAGAGAATCCCAGGCGGCAGGGTCTCCAAGAACACCGCTGAATACTGCGGAGAGGGCCTCAGGAGCACCCTTGATGACTCCGACTTTTGCGCAGGTGATGAAGGTTGGGGGCTCCAGGGGCACCCTTGTTGACACCGGCTTTTGCGCAGGTGATGAGGGAACTTCAGGAGAAGGAAACCGCCGATGCACCGTGGAGAATCCCAGGCGGTAGAGTCTCCAAGAAGGCCGCTGAATACTGCGGAGGGGGCCTCAGGAGCACCCGTGGTGTCACTGGTTTTTGCGCCGGTGAGGAGGAAGGCGATTCCTGCGCTCTGGTCATAGAGCGAGAGAGTTCCGCCAGGGCTGAAGCCTGGTGATGCGGCCGTTTTTGCAACTTCTGGATTCTGGTCGTGTCGGGAGACCCTTGGGGCTTGTTCCTTTCTTTTTATCGAGTCTGTAGTCCAGCTCATGGAGCCTCGCTTAATTTGACTCTTTTGGATACTTGTGTCTGCGATGCTTTTTCTCTCCTTCTTGGCTTTGCCTGGCCGAGTCCTTAGCTCCGCAAGGTACTCAGAGGCCATTTCCAATCTCGGAGCTTTGCACAGACACCCTCCCCGGGTCCTAACCGTGTTAGGGGCCCCCGGAGGTCTCCGGATCTCGCCCTATGGGGAGCTCCAGATCTGCCTGCCACGTGGCGGGTCTGGAGCTCCTTCCTAAGAGGCGGGAGCTCCGGCCATGTTGGACACGTAGGGCTTTCGGAGCCCTCCCACCGAGGGGGAGGTCCGGCTTCCGCCCACCACGTGGCGAGCTCGGAGCCCTCCTCAAGGGAGGAGAGAGTTCCGGGCCCGCTGGACACATGGGGCCCCCGGGCCCCGCCCCTGCCGGAGGGGCAGGTCCCGGTCCTTCCAGTCCCAGGCCGGAGTAGCTGGTAGCTCCTTTCCTCCTGCTTCATGCAGTCCCTGTTGCCGCAACCTGGAGGGCCCTGCACATAGGTAGAGGAAACGTAATTCTCCTTGGGGGCTCCCCCTCCCTCATTTCATAGTCTTATTTGACTTATAGCCCCTAACCATATGCTTGGTGCTTGGGGACTTGTAGAGAGGGGGAGCTGAGTACATGGCAACCATGCACTGCAAGGGTGATTAAAAAACTTAATTCACAATTTAAATGAGTACAAAGAAAGAGCAAAGTAGAGCAGATTTCTTTTCGTACAACTTCCTATAGGAGGAAGGCAGGCTAAACATGGAGGCCACGACCCACCCCATTAAGAGGGGAAGCAAGACTCTACGCGCTTGGAGTCGGAACCAGGCAAAGCTGAACGTAGTCCTGGACCGTCCCCTGGGGTTTAGCTGCTCCGAGCGCTGCTCCTGGACTCTATGGAGTTTATTACAAAAAGAAAGTACTGTCCTATTTTTGCTCTAGGGGTAGAACTTACGGAGGTGTTCTATATTCCAAGGGTTTGGGAGCAGGTCCCCATCCTCGGTGGAAAGGCGCACACACCCGGGGCAGCATACTTTCGCGACTCGGAAGGGGCCTTCCCAACTAGGGGAGAGTTTGTGGGCCCCTTCGCGAGAAAGTATACGCCGCAACACCAGGTCACCTTCCTGCAGCTCCCGGGCACGCACAGACCTCTGGTGGTAGCGCCGAAGCGCTTGTCTGTACCGCGCGTTACGGAGTGCCGCATGTAATCGGACCTCGTCGACGAGGTCGATTTCTCCACGCCGGAGATTGTCCTGCGTGGCTTCGTTGTAAGCCCGGACACGGTGAGACTTCATGGTGATTTCTGGGGGAAGTACAGCTTCAGCCCCGTACACCATGAAGAAGGGTGTCTCCCCGGTGGCCCGGCTCTGGGATGTCCGGTTAGCCCATAGTGTGCTCGGAAGCTCATCTACCCAATTGGCACCATGTTTCTTCAGATTGGCAAAGGTGCGAGTCTTAAGGCCCCGGAGAATCTCCGCGTTGGCCCTCTCAACTTGCCCATTGCTCCTCGGGTGGGCGACAGAGGCATAGCATATCTGAATGCCAAGGTCCTCGCAGTAGTCTTGGAATGCTGCGCTGGTGAACTGGGTCCCGTTGTCAGTGATGATCCTGTTTGAGACCCCGAACCAGCAGACAATAGACTTGATGAATTTTACTGCGGATTGTTTGTTGATGGTGACAACTGGTGTAGCTTCCGGCCACTTGGTGAACTTGTCGATAGCGACATAGAGGTACCGGAATCCCACGACGGTTCTGGGGAATGGTCCCAGGATGTCCAGCCCCCATACGGCAAACGGCCATGAGGGCGGGATCATCTGTACCGCCTGAGCCGGTGTATGGATCTGCTTGGCGTGGAACTGGCACGCCTTGCAGCTCTCGACCAGCTTGACGGCATCCTGGAGTGTTGTCGGCCAGTAGAAGCCATGCCGGAAGGCTTTACCGACAAGCGTGCGTGAGGAAGAATGACTTCCACATTCGCCTCCATGGATCTCAGCGAGCAAGTCGCAGCCTTCCCCCTGGGTTATGCACCGCAATAGGATGTGGTTGGCGCCACGCCGGTAGAGATCCCCCTCTACCAGCGCGTACCTCTTAGCCATACGCACAATCCGTTCAGCGGTTACACGTTCATCAGGGAGGATGTTGTCTTTCAAGTAGTCCCGGATCTCCGTGATCCATGCATCGGGTCTGACTTGAGCGTCTGGATCTTGAGCGCTGGGTTGCACGGAGTCCCCAGTGACGCTTACGATCCTTGGCGGCATCCATGGCTGTAGGGCCACCGGGACCGCCAGCTTCGAGGTGCTGGGCAAGCCCCCTTCGCCCGGCTCGGCGGGCCGGGCTGTGGGCCGCAGCAATGTCCTCTCGAAAACTCCTTCGGGCGCAGGGGCTCCGGTGGAAGCCTTCGTTGAAAGGTTGTCGGCTGCGGCATTACCAGCGCGCGGTACGTGGTGCAGGTCCAAGGCGAGGAATTCTTTCTCCAACATCTGCACGTGAAGCAGATACGCAGCTAGCTGTGGGTCATTGCAGGAGCATTCGCCCTTGACTTGCTTGATGACCAGCTGGGAGTCGCCCTGTGCCAACAGCTGGCGAGCGCCTAAAGACAGGGCTGTCTGCAGGCCAAAGATGAGTGCTTCATACTCCGCCATGTTGTTGGTTGCCTTGAAATTGAGACGCACCATATACCCAAACTGCTCCCCCGATGGCATGAGGAGCAGTACGCCGGCACCGGCCCCCTGCTTTCGCGAGGAGCCGTCGAAGAAGAGTGTCCAGTGGGGTTCGGTGAAGACCGGAGCTTTGGGCTCTGGCTCACCGCCTTCATGGCCCCCTGGGTCAGTCTTCATTGGTGTCCACTCCGCCACAAAGTTAGCCAGTGCTTGGCTCTTGACTGCATGACGAGGGAGGAAGTCCAGCTCAAACTCCGCCAGTTCCGCCGCCCATTTGGCAACGTTGCCTGTCGCTTGGGGGCTGTGAAGAATCGTCTTTAGCGGATACGAGGTGACTACCGAGACCTGGTGGGCATGGAAGTAGTGGCGGAGCTTCCTGAAGGCCACGAGCACCGCATACAGCAGCTTGTGGACTTCTAGGTACCTTGTCTTGGCCTCATGGAGTACCTCACTGATGTAGTAGACAGGCCTCTGTATGGTTCGGACCCTCTCTCTTAGGCTTGGGAGCTCCTCGTCCATTGGCCCCGGCCCGCCGGAGGTGGGTGGACCCACGGGGGCCTCCGGGAGCTGGGACCCGGAGGCCCTTAAGCTTTCTTGATCATCCGGGAGCTCCGAGGGGTCTTGAGGGACCTCCGGGAGATCCCAATTGGACCCTGGAGATTTATCTTGGGGGTCCGGGAGGCCGTCCTGGGCCTCCGGGTGGTCGTCTTGGACCTCCAGGGCGTCCGGGAGACCGTCTTGGCCCTGCGGACCCCCTTGGTGTCTGACTTCTGCTACCGGAGCAGGTTGCGAGGGCGAGAGGTCTGGCCACTCTGCGACGAGGACCATACTCACCACTTCAGTTGTCGCCGCGATGTAGAGCAGCAGGTGCTCTCCGGGCTCAGGGGCTACCGTGATAGGCAGGGTCGTCAGGAGTCGCTTCAACTCCTGGAAAGCCTCTTCTGCTTCGTTAGTACAGGCAAAGGGGCCTGACTTGCGCAGGAGCTTAAAGAAAGGGAGTGCCCGCTCTGCTAGCCTCGGTATAAACCGACTCAGCGCGGCTAGACATCCCGTGAGTTTCTGGACATCCTTGACGCGGGCAGGGGGCCGCATCAAGTCGATGGCCTTGATCTTCTCTGGGTTGGCCTCAATTCCTCGGTCCGAGACCAGGAACCCTAAGAGCTTCCCAGAGGACACGCCGAACACACATTTATCTGGGTTCAGCTTGGTGCGCGTAGAGCGCAACTTGTCAAAGACTAAAGCTAGGTTATCTAGTAGGGATGACCCCTGCTTGACCTTGACAACTATGTCATCGACATACACCTCAACCAGGTCTCTTATTAACTCCCCAAAGGTTTTGTGCATTGCCCGCACAAAGGTGGAGAGTGCATTCTTTAGGCCGTAAGGCATAGACACATAGCAATAAAGGCCGTCTACTGTGATGAAGGAGGTGTGCTCCTCGTCTTCTCTAGACATGGGGATCTGATGGAAACCCGAGTAGGCGTCTAGGAAGCACAGCATATCACAGCCTGACGTTGAGTCTACTATTTGATCTATTCTAGGGAGAGGGAATGGATCTTTAGGACATGCCTTATTGAGACTGGTGTAGTCGATGCACATCTGGAGCTTCCCGCCAGCCTTCGGGACAACGACGGGGTTCGCCAACCATCGTGGGTGGTGGACCTCCCGTATGAAGCCAGCGTCCAGCAGTTTCTTGACTTCTTCACGGATGAAGTTTTGCCGCTCGATGGACTGCTTGCGGGGCTTCTGTTGAACCGGCCGGGCGTCGGGGAAGACTTTCAAGTGGTGCTCGATCACCTCCCTGGGGATCCCCGGCATCTGCGACGGCTGCCTTGCAAACACGTCGACGTTGTGCCAGAGGAAGGTGACGAGCGCGCCTTCCTATTTGCTATCCAGGCCCCCGGCTACCCGGGTGGTCTGGGTAGCTTCGGCGCTGACTTGGACGACCTTTAAGGGGACGCCGCCCTCGTCGAGAGGTTGCACCCGGGGTGCTGTGGTGGAAGCACGGTGACGTGCGCTCGGGCGGAGCTGGTCCGGCTCCGTATTGCCGGGGGCTGATGCCCCAGCTGTTGCGAGTGCTTGGAGCTTCTCCAGGGCTGACACTGCAGCAGTGCGGTCCCCATGAATCCTGAGAACGCCCGTCGGTGTTGGCATCTTCAGGACGAGGTAGCCGTAGTGGGCTACAGCCATGAACCGGTACAGGGCTGGCCTGCCGATTATGGCATTGAAGGGGAGGTCTATCTCTGCTACGTCGAACAGAATGTACTCTGTTCGATAGCTGTCCGGAGCCCCGAAGGTCACCGGGAGACTAATGTTGCCGTAGGGGATAACCTGTCCCGGCCCTACCCCTGAGAACGGGCTCGACGGGGTGAGCTTGGCCATCGGGACCTGCAGCTTCTGGAAAGCTGCACGGCTGATGAGGTTCAGCCCAGCCCCTCCATCTACAAAACGTGGTACATTCTCACGTTGGCGATGGTAGGGGCCACCAGGAGCGGTAGTTGGCCGGCCCCAGCCATGTTCCTGGGGCAGTCGGTGGCGTCAAAGCTGATGGGGGTCCCCATCCACTTAAGGTGTGGTGCAGCACTCGGGAGTGGCGCCACCGACGCTACCGCTCGGCACAGAGTCTTGACTGCGCTTCGGGACGAGGGGTCGGCGGACCCTCCGTATATGACGTAGAGCTTCTTCCGACGCTCGTCGTCGCTGGAGCCGGAGTCCTCACGATTGCATGCCGCCTTCACGACACACTGAGACTCCTGTATCTCCTCTGGGTGGTCGATGTTGTCTGGAACATCCACCCCCTGCTCATCTTCCTTTGGACGGAAGGGCAGGGCATCAGCCCGCTGCTGCTTCCCCTTGCGGAAGCGCTCTGCGAGCCTTCGGATCTCCCGGCACTCGGCAGTAGTGTGGCGACAGCTGCCGTGCACGGGGCACATGTTGTCCTGGCTATCTTCCGGGGTCGGTGACTTTCGCTGCCTCTTGTCAGGGCGCGGCCCCCGAGCCCCACTGAACGCCGCCGCAGTGACGACTTGGGTCACGGTCGGCGGTCTTATCTTGCTTCTGCCCCGGCTCTTGGTCTTCCTGCTACCTCCATTGGGAGTAGGACCAGATCCGGGCAGCCCTCCTGACTCGAAGGATGGCTGTGAGTGCCAGTTCCGTCCCTCGGCTGCTCTGGCGCACTTGTCAGCCAAGCTGAAGAGCTCAGAGGCATCGCGGACCTCCCTGGTCGCGAGTTTCTCAAGCATCTTCTTGTCTCGGACGCCTTGTCGGAACGCCACCACCACAGAAGCATTTTGAATGTGTGGGATGGTGTTCCGCACCTGGGAGAACCGCTGGATGAAAGAGCGCAGCGACTCCCCAGGTTGTTGTTGGATGGCGTGGAGGTCGAGCTCCGTGCCAGGCCGGGTGTAGGAACTGCCGAAGTTGGCTATGAACTGTCGGCAAAGCTCTCCCCAGGAAGTTACGGAACCCTGGGGGAGGTTCATGAGCCAAGACCGAGCTGGGCCAGTCAAGGCGACAGGGAAGTAATTGGCCATGACGGCTTCATTCCCTCCTGCGGCAAGCACGGCGGTGGAGTAGATCTGGAGGAATTCCGCCGGGTTGATGCTGCCGTCGTACTTCTCGGGCAGGAGCGGCCGAAACTTGCGCGGCCATTTCGCGAAGCGAAGGTGGGGCGCGAGGGCCGCACACCCTGCTTCTGTCGCTGCAGGTTCTGATGCCGCGAACGCTTGGTTCGCACTGAGCATCGCATGCCCCGGCATGGGCAAGGCTGCACCATAGGTCGGGGGCGCCATATGCAGGACATACGACTGTGGCATATTCTGCACGGCACAGGCCTGGGGCAGAGATCGCGTGGCGATGGTCTGCTCTTCAGGCTGGGTCGAGGCCGACGTCAGGCTATCGTCAGCCTCTTGGTGGCGACGCCTTTCTCGGCGCCGCTCGAGGTATACCCGGGCATCTTGACCCAGGTGACACTGTTCCAGCTCTGTCCTCAGATCTGTTGACTGGGGGCTGGTAGAGCTGGACTCTGCCGCCTGCTCGCCATTGAATGGTGCGCGCATCAGCGACGCGACCGATTGGCGAGAGCGTCGTCCCCGCCGAGGTCGAGGGCTTGCGGCGGCGACGACCAGACGGTCTACCTCTCGGATCCACTGCCGGGTCGCTGCCTGAGGCGCGTCCCCAGCGGGCGGATTGTACAGTAGCGCTCTCGCCGCAGCTAACGCACCCCCACTGGGCACGCCGAGCGCTACTGGAGACTTGAAGCTGGTTGGAGCCTGCACTGCCGGGGTCGGCGCTGCCAGAGCCGGTTGCTGGCTCCCAGCTCGTACCGACACACTCCGTCCCGAGTGTGTCGACATGTACTCCCCCCTGGTCGCGGTCTGCCGCAGAGGCGAGGGGGGAGAGTTCGCCGCTGAAGGAAGCTTGGTCATCTTCGTCAGCGGGAACTCGTCGCGCTAGGGGAAAACCCCCTACCTGGCGCGCCAAATGTCGAAGTGTGCGGTCGACACTTCCCCCGGGCCTGCACTGGGCAGCCCGCGGAGGTTCTTTTTTCGGAGGGTCTAGTCCCTAGCGGAGAGCTTGCGCAGATGGACGAGTTAGTAAGAGCTTGACACGGCGAGTTTTACGTGGTTCAGGCCGCCGGAGCGTAAAACCCTACGTCCACGGCGAGCTATGGAGCTCGCTGTATTGCTTGCTGCTCAGGGCCGGAGGCCTGAGCTTGTGGGTGAGTTACAGCTTGAGAGTGTATGGCTAGCGTATGAGTTGCAAAGTGCGAACCCTTGCTATCGACGCCTACCCGAGCCTTTTATAGTCCAAGACTCGGGCGGCTTACAAGGGAAGCCGGGACCCGACAGGTGGTCCCGGGAAGGTTGCCTATTATCTACCGTATCTGCAGTTATGCCGGTAGTGTTCTCTGGTCGAAGGCTTCTGAGTCTTCATCTTGCCGCCCTTCCCATGCCGCATGCTAGTCGTAGTGGTTGATGACGGCGCAGGCGGCATGGGATGTCTTGTCGCGGAGTTTATTGGCTGACAGGTTCTAACACCGCGCGCCAGTCTGTGATGCGACTGGGCGCAACGGCACCTGACAGAAGCGTGCTCCGCGTCTCCGCGTCTTGGGAAGACGCGGGCCTTGAATACCTTGTACGGGCAAGGTATGGAGCGTATTTACGCCCGCTGCCTATCGCTCGGGGCAGGCAGCGTCGCTCTGCTGCCACGTGGCGGGCCCGGAGCCCTTCTCAGAGAAGAGGAGGGTCAGCCCTGCGGGGCACGTGGAGCCTCCGGACCTCTCCCCGCGGAGGGGGAGGTCCGGCTTCTGTATGCCACATGGCAGGCCCGGAGCTCTCCTCTGAGGAGAGGGAGGTCCGGCCCCGCTGGGCACGCGGCGCCTTCGGGCCTCTCTCCCGCGGAGGGGGAGGTCCGGCTTCTGTATGCCACGTGGCGGGCCCGGAGCTCTCCTCTGAGGAGAGGGAGGTCCGGCCCCGCCGGACGCGTGGCGCCTTCGGAGCTCTCCCTGCGGAGAAGGGCAAGTACATTAGGAATTTTACCCTGTGCGCGGGGGTACCCCATATCTCAGGTACCGACAGACTGCTTGCGGGGCTTCTGTTGAACCGGCCGAGCGTCGGGGAAGACTTTCAAGTGGTGCTCGATCACCTCCCTGGGGATCCCCGGCATCTGCGACGGCTGCCATGCAAACACGTCGACATTGTGCTGGAGGAAGGTGACGAGCGTGCCTTCCTATTTGCTATCCAGGCCCCCGGCTACCCGGGTGGTCTGGGTAGCTTCGGCGCCGACTTGGACGACCTTTAAGGGGACGCCGCCCTCGTCGAGAGGTTGCACCCGGGGTGCTGTGGTGGAAGCGCGGTGACGTGCGCTCGGGCGGAGCTGGTCCGGCTCTGTATTGCCGGGGGCTGATGCCCCAGCTGTTGCGAGTGCTTGGAGCTTCTCCAGGGCCGACACTGCAGCAGTGCGGTCCCCACGAATCCTGAGAACGCCCGTCGGTGTTGGCATCTTCAGGACGAGGTAGCCGTAGTGGGCTACAGCCATGAACCGGTACAGGGCAGGCCTGCCGATTATGGCGTTGAAGGGGAGGTCTATCTCCGCTACGTCGAACAGAATGTACTCTGTTCCATAGCTGTCCGGAGCCCCGAAGGTCACCGGGAGACTAATGTTGCCGTAGGGGATAACCTGTCCCGGCCCTACCCCTGAGAACGGGCTCGACGGGGTGAGCTTGGCCATCGGGACCTGCAGCTTCTGGAAAGCTGCACGGCTGATGAGGTTCAGCCCAGCCCCTCCATCTCTCAAAACGTGGTACATTCTCACGTTGGCGATGGTAGGGGCCACCAGGAGCGGTAGTTGGCCGGCCCCAGCCATGTTCCTGGGGCAGTCGGTGGCGTCAAAGCTGATGGGGGTCCCCATCCACTTAAGGTGCGGTGCAGCACTCAGGAGTGGCGCCACCGATGCTACCGCTCGGCGCAGAGTCTTGACTGCGCTTCGGGACGAGGGGTTGGCGGACCCGCTGTATATGACGTAGAGCTTCTTCCGACGCTCATCATAGCTGGAGCCGGAGTCCTCATGATTGCGGGCCGCCTTCACGACACGCTGAGGCTCCTGGATCTCCTCTGGGTGGTCGATGTTGTCTGGAACATCCACCCCCTGCTCATCTTCCTTTGGACGAAGGGCAGGGCATCAGCCCGCTGCCGCTTCCCCTTGCGGAAGCGCTCTGTGAGCCTTCGAATCTCCCGGCACTCGGCAGTAGTGTGGCGACAGCTGCCGTGCACGGGGCACATGTTGTCCTGGCTATCTTCCGGGGTCGGTGACTTTCGCTGCCTCTTGTCAGGGCGCGGCCCCCGAGCCCCACTGAGCGTCGCCGTAGTGACGACTTGGGTCGCGGCCGGCGGTCTTATCTTGCTTCTGCCCCGGCTCTTGGTCTTCCTGCTACCTCCAAAGGGAGTAGGACCAGATCCGGGCAGCCCTCCTGACTCGGAGGATGGCTGTGAGTGCCAGTTCCGTCCTTCAGCTGCTCTGGCGCACTTGTTCGCCAAGCTGAAGAGCTCCGAGGCATCACGGACCTCTCTGGTCGCGAGTTTCTCGAGCATCTTCTTGTCTCGGACGCCTTGCCGGAACGCCACCACCACAGAAGCATTTTGAATGTGTGGGATGGTGTTCCGCACCTGGGAGAACCGCTGGATGAAAGAGCGCAACGACTCCCCAGGTTGTTGTTGGATGGCGTGGAGGTCGAGCTCCGTGCCAGGCCGGGTGTAGGAACTGCCGAAGTTGGCTATGAACTGTCGGCAAAGCTCTCCCCAGGAAGTTACGGAACCCTGGGGGAGGTTCATGAGCCAAGACCGAGCTGGGCCGGTCAATGCGACAGGGAAGTAATTGGCCATGACGGCTTCATTCCCTCCTGCGGCAAGTATGGCGGTGGAGTATATCTGGAGAAATTCCGCCGGGTTGATGCTGCCGTCGTACTTCTCGGGCAGGAGCGGCCGAAACTTGCGCGGCCACTTTACGAAGCGAAGGTGGGGCGCGAGGGCCGCACACCCTGCTTCTGTCGCCGCAGGTTCTGGTGCCGCGAACGCTTGGCTCGCACTGAGCACCGCATGCCCCGGCATGGGCAAGGCTGCACCATAGGCCGGAGGCGCCATATGTAGGACATATGACTGTGGCATATTCTGCACGGCACAGGCCTGGGGCAGAGATCGCGCGGCGAAGGTCTGCTCTTCAGGCTGGGTCAAGGCCGACGTCATGCTGTTGTCAGCCTCTTGGTGGCGACGCCTTTCTCGGTGCCGCTCGAGGTATACCCGGGCATCTTGACCCAGGTGACACCGTTCCAGCTCTGTCCTCAGATCTGTTGACTGGGGGCTGGTAGAGCTGGAGTCTGCCGTCTGCTCGCCATCCAAAGGTGCGCGCATCAGCGACACGACCGATTGGCCAGAGCGTCATCCCCCCGAGGTAGAGGGCTTGCGGCGGCGACGACGAGACGGTCTACCTCACGGATCCACTGCCGGGTTGCTGCCTGAGGCGCGTCCCCAGCGGGCGGATTGTACAGTAGCGCTCTCGCCGCAGCTAACGCACCCCCACTGGGCACGCCCAGCGCTACTGGAGACTTGAAGCTGGTTGGAGCCTGCATTGCCGGGGTCGGCGCTGCCAGAGCCGGTTGCTGGCTCCCAGCTCGTACCGACACACTCCGTCCCGAGTGTGTCGACATGTACTCCCCCCTGGTCGCGGTCTGCCGCAGAGACGGGGGGGTGGGGGGGGGGGGGGGAGAGTTCCCCGCTGAAGGAAGCTTGGTCATCTTCGTTGGCGGAAACTCATCGCGCTAGGAGAAAAGCCCCCTACCTGGCGCGCCAAATGTCGAAGTGTGCGGTCGACACTTCCCCCGGGCCTGCACTGGGCAGCCCGCGGAGGTTCTTTTTTCGGAGGGGCTAGTCCCTAGCGGAGAGCTTGCGCAGATGGACGAGTTAGTAAGAGCTTGACACGGCGAGTTTTACGTGGTTCAGGCCGCCGGAGCGTAAAACCCTACGTCCACCGCGAGCTATGGAGCTCGCTGTATTGCTTGCTGCTCAGGGCCGGAGGCCTGAGCTTGGGGGTGAGTTACAGCTTGAGAGTGTATGGCTAGCGTATAAGTTGCAAAGTGCGAACCCTCGCTATCGACGCCTACCCGAGCCTTTTATAGTCCAAGACTCGGGCGGCTTACAAGGGAAGCCGGGACCTGACAGGTGGTCCCGGGAAGATTGTCTATTATCTACCGTATCTGCAGTTATGCCGGTAGTTGTCTCTGGTCGAAGGCTTCTGAGTCTTCATCTTGCCGCCCTGCCCATGCCGCATGCTAGTCGTAGTGGTTGATGACGGCGCAGGCGGCATGGGATGTCTTGTCGCGGTGTTTATTGGCTGACAGGTTCGGACACCGCGCGCCAGTCTGTGATGCGACTGGGCGCAACAGCACCTGACAGAAGCGTGCTCCGTGTCTCCGCGTCTTGGGAAGACGCGGGCCTTGAATTCCTTGTACGGGCAAGGTATGGGGTGTATTTACGCCCGCTACCTATCGCTCGGGGCAGGCAGCGTCGCTCTGCTGCCACGTGGCGGGCCCGGAGCCCTTCTCAGAGAAGAGGAGGGTCAGCCCCGCGGGGCACGTGGAGCCTCCGGACCTCTCCCCGCGGAGGGGGAGGCCCATCTTCTGTTGGCCACGTGGCGGGCCCGGAGCTCTCCTCTGAGGAGAGGGAGGTCCGGCCCCGCTGGACACGTGGCGTCTTCGGGCCTCTCTCCCGCGGAGGGGGAGGTCCGGCTTCTGTATGCCACGTGGCGGGCCCGGAGCTCTCCTCTGAGGAGAGGGAGGTCCGGCCCCGCCAGACGCGTGGCGCCTTCGGAGCTCTCCCTGCGGAGAAGGGCGAGTTCCTTAGGCATTTTACCCTGTGCGTGGGGGTACCCCATATCTCAGGTACCGACAGTTGGACATTTTAGATCAACATGTATTCTGTGTAGGTGATATATTTTGTTATTTTAGTATTGAAGTTCACTTCTAGGTATGGAAAATAAATCTGAAAATATAGGAAAATAGTTATACATAATTAGCAAATGGCATATGAGGCCCCGAAAATCAAAACTTCAGGTTTAAGATAATGTAGAAGATTTGAAAACCATTTTTGGGTTGGAATATACATTTTATGCAAGTTGGAAAGTAAGAAGGGTAATATTCAATGCAGGAAATAGTGCAAATTGAAAATCTAGATTTAGTGCACACTTGGAAATCTGAATATTAAAGTTAGAAATAACCTACATATTGAAAAGTGTATGCATGCATAGGAGCAACCTATCTAGGAGAAACACAAAACTTAATTACGTGTATGACTTTAATGTTTATGTGTGTATGACTTGCATGAGTGCATGTGTTGATGATTTCTTATGGAATGTTGTTTTCTCTTGCTATGTGTGTGTTGGCATGAGTAGAACCAGCCCCAGAGCCGGTTCTCACCTTCCAAGACCAAGACTTTCAATTCCCGGAGCAGTAGGAAGAAGGCAAGTGTCTGACCACTTTGATCCTATACTAGTGTCGAAGTGTTTGGTCGACACTTCCCCCGGGCCTGCATTGGGCAGCCCAGGGAGGTTCTTTTTTCGGTGGGGCTAGTCCCTTGCGGAGAGCTTGCGCGGATGGACGAGTTAGTAAGAGCTTGACGCGGTGAGTTTTACGTGGTTCAGGCCGCCGGAGCGTAAAACCCTACGTCCACGGCGAGCTATGGAGCTCGCTGGCTTGCTGCTCAGGGCCGGAGTCCTGAGCATGGGGGTGAGTTACAGCTTGCGTGTGAATGGCTAGCGTATGAGTTGCAGAGATGCGAACCCTCGCTATCGTCGCCTACCCGAGCCTTTTATAGTCCAAGACTCGGGTGGCTTACAAGGGGGGGCCCAGGACCCGACAGGTGGTCCCGGGGAGATTGTCTATGATCTACCGTATCTGCAGTTATGCCGGTAGTTGTCTCTGGTGAAGGCTTCCGAGTCTCCGTCTTGCCGCCCTGCCCATGCCGCATGCTAGTCGTAATGGTTGATGACGGCGCAGGCGGCATGGGATGTCTTGTCGCGTTGTTTATTGGGTGGCAGGTTCTGACACCGCGCGCCAGTCTGTGATGCGACTGGGCGCAACGGCACCTGACAGAGGCGTGCTCCGCGTCTCCGCGTCTTGGGAAGACGCGGGCCTTGAATACCTTGTACGGGCAAGGTATGGGACGTCTTTACGCCCGCTGCCTATCGCTGGGGGGCAGGCAGCGCCGTTCTGCTGCCACGTGGTGGGCCCGGAGCCCTTCTCAGAGGAGAGGAGGACCCGGCCCGCGGGGCACGTGGAGCCTCCGGGCCTCTCCCCGCGGAGGGGGAGGTTCGGCTTCTATCGGCCACGTGGAAGGCCCGGAGCTCCCCTCTGAGGAGAGGGAGGTCCGGCTCCGCCAGATACGTGGCACCTTCGGACCTCTCGCCCGCGGAGGGGGAGGTCCGGCTTCTGTATGCCACGTGGCGGGCCCGGAGCTCACCTTTGAGGAGAGGGAGGTCCGGCCCCGCTGGACGCGTGGCGCCTTTGGAGCTCTCCCTGCGGAGAAGGGCGAGATCCTTAGGCATTTTCCCCTGTGCGTGGGGGTACCCCATATCGAGGGTACCGACAGTGGCCCCCAGGCCCATCTCGGGGGAGATAGCGAGCCCGAGGTGGGACCTTTGTCTCTTCTGATCCGCGCACTTTCTTGTCTTGAGTACTCCCTGTGCTGGCAGGGTCTTGACGGCTTCGGTGTTCAGCCTCTTAGGAGAGGGTGAAGCCTGGCATCGGAGCTCGGCCCGGCTGTGGGGGCGAAGGTCCGGAAGTCATCGGAGCTCAGGCCAGCGAAGGGCGTGAGGTCTGGCATCAGCGCTCGCCTCTGAAAGGAGGGCGAGGGCTGGCCTCGGAGCTCGGTCTGGCTGTGGAGGCAGAGTCCGGAAGTCATCGGAGCTCAGGCCAACAATGGTCGTGAGGTCCGGTATCAGCGCTCGCCTCTGAAAGGAGGGCGAGGGCTGGCCTCGGAGCTCAGCCCAGCTGTGGGGGCGGAGTCCGGCACTGCTCAGTGGTCCTCCCTTTCCTATCCCTTAGTCTCATTTGGCTTACTGTCCCAGGCCGGAATACGGGGCTTGGGTAATCCAGTGCACTTGGTCCCGAAGGTCTGGCCCCAGCCCTAGTCAGGGTGTAACCGCCCGGCCCCCTGGTACTCAGACCGTAGCGCCGGGAGGCAGAGTGCACATGATTTGGGTGCAAGACCT
This sequence comes from Neostapfia colusana, assembly GCA_030760725.1. Classification (NCBI taxonomy): domain Eukaryota; kingdom Viridiplantae; phylum Streptophyta; class Magnoliopsida; order Poales; family Poaceae; genus Neostapfia; species Neostapfia colusana. The sequence goes on along the minus strand of JASWHV010000016.1, from coordinate 17,102,029 downwards.
GGCAAAGCAAGGCTCCTGACCCCCTGTTCTAGCGTAGGTCTTTTCTCGGAGGAGACCAACTGGTGGTGCAGTACCCTTATAGGGGGAGATCCAAAAGGCCACCGGGCCTCTGGCAGGTACCCCAAGCACTACCGCCTTCGGCAGGATGGCAAATATCGACTATGCATGAGAGCCGGAAAGAGGAGCCGAGTGTACAATGGACGCACACTGTCTAGAGCGTGGGGAGGTGTTCATATAAATTAATGCGTAATTTAAATAAACACCTAAGTAAGCATGGTGAACTTACTGGGTAGCGTCGGAGCGCCTGTCTTCATGCAGAGCGGGTCATGCGTGGCTTCGTCGTACGCCGGACACGGGGGGACCCCCATGGCTATATCAGGGGGAAGCATGGCTTCGGCCCCGCATACCATGTGGAAGGGTAGTTCCCGTGACCCGGCCCTGGGAAGTCCGGCTGGCCCTCGACATGGAGGAGCCGGTATCCCCCGATGGCTCTGGGTGCGCGTCTGCACCGGTTATGTGGGTCTGCTTGGCGTGGACCTGGCACGCATTGCATCCCTAACCGGTTTGACGGAGTCCAGGTGGCTCTCGGTCAGTAGGAGCCATGCCGGGTGGCTTAACCGACCAACGTGCGGGACGATGAGCGTTCCCAGCACTCGCCTCCTTGGACTACTGCGAGCTAATCGCAGCCTTCCTCCTGGGTTACGCACCGCAATAGGATGTCGTGGCGCCACGCCAGTAAAGATACCAGCGCGTAGCACTTAGCCATCCGCACCACCCGTTCAGCGGATGCACGTTCATCAGGAAGGATGTCCTTCAAGGAGCCCCAGACCTCCGTGGTCCATGCATCGGGACTACTTGAGCTTCTGGATCTTGAGCACTGGGTTGCACGGAGTCCCCAGTGACTCTTACGATCCTTTGGCGGCATCCAGGGCCGCCGGGATTGCCTAGCTTCGAGGCACTGGTTCAGCCCCCTTCGCCCGTGTCGGTACCTGAGATATGGGGTACCCCCGCGCACAGGGTAAAATGCCTAAGGTGCTCGCCCTTCTCTGCAGGGAGAGCTCCGAAGGCGCCACGCGTCTGGCGGGGCCGGACCTCCCTCTCCTCAGAGGAGAGCTCCGGGCCCGCCACGTGGCATACAGAAGCCGGACCTCCCCCTCCGCAGGAGAGAGGTCCGAAGGCGCCACGCGTCCAGCGAGGCCGGACCTCCCTCTCCTCAGAGGTGAGCTCCGGGCCCGCCATGTGGCATGCAGAAGTCGGACCTCCCCCTCAGCGGGAGAGAGGTCCGAGGGCGCCACGCGTCCAGCGGGGCCGGACCTCCCTCTCCTCAGAGAAGAGCTCCGGACCCGCCACGTGGCTGGAAGAACGGTGCTGCCTGCCCCCGAGCGGTGGGCAGCGGGCGTAAAGGCGCCCTCACCTTGCCCGTACTAGGAATTCAAGGCCCGCGTCTTCCCAAGACACGGAAACGCGGAGCACGCGCCTGACAGGTGCCGTTGCGTCCAGTCGCATCACAGACTGGCGCGTGGTGTCAGAACCTGACAGGTAATAAACGCCGCGACAAGACATCCCATGCCGCCTGCGCCGTCATCAACCACCACGACTAGCGCACAGCATGGGCAGGGTGGCAAAAGGAAGACTCAGAAGCCTTCGACCGGAGGCAACCACCGGCATAACTACAGATACGGTAGATAATAGACAATCTTCCCGGGACCACCTGTCGGGTCCCGGCTTCCCTTGTAAGCCGCCCGAGCCTTGGACTATAAAAGGCTCGGGTAGGCGCCGATAGCAAGGGTTCGCATTCTGCAACTCATACGCTAGCCATACACTCTCAAACTGTAACTCACCCCCAAGCTCAGGCCCCCGGCCCTGAGCAGCAAGCAATACAGCGAGCTCCATAGCTCGCTGTGGACGTAGGGTTTTACGCTCCGGCGGCCTGAACCACGTAAAACTTCCCGTGTCAAGCTCTCACTAACTCGTCCATTCGCGCAAGCTCTCCGCTAGGAACTAGCCCCTCCGAAAAAAGAACCTCCGCGGGCTGCCCAGTGCAGGCCCGGGGGAAGTGTCGATCGCACACTTCGACATTTAGCGCGCCAGGTAGGGGGGCTTTTCCCCTAGCGCGACGTGTTTCCGCCAACGAAGATGACCAAGCTCCCTTCAGCGGCAAGCTCTCCTCCTCCGCATTCACGGCGAACCGTGACCAGCGGAGAGTACATGTCGACACACTCAGGACGGAGTGCGTCGGCACAAGCGGGTAGCCAGCAGCCGACTCCGGCAACGCCGACTCCGGCTATGCAGGCCCCGACCAGCGTAAGGTCTTCTGCAGCGCTGAGTGTACACCATGGAGGTGCGCTAGCTGCAGCAAGGGCGCTGCTGCGCAACCCACCTGCAGGGGATGCACATCATTCAGCAACCCAGCAATGGGTCCGTGAGGTGGACCGCCTCCTCGTCGCCGCCGCGAACCCTCAGTTTCGGCGAGGGCGGCGCCCAGGGCAACCAGCTGTGTCGCTGACGCGCACACCCACGGTTGACGGGCTAACGGCGGATTACAGCTCCTCCAGGCTCCTGTCGACGGACCTGCGAAGGGAACTGGAGCGGTGCCACTTGGGGCAGGACGCCCGAGTGTACCTCGAGCGACGTCGAGAGAGGCGTCACAACCATGAGGCAGGCGACAGCATGTCATCGGCCTCGACACTACCGGAAGGGCAGGCCTTCGCCATGCGAGCCCCGCCTCTGGCATATGCTGCGCAACATATGCCACCACCATATGCGCCGCAAGTAGCGGCCCCGGCCTATGGTGCAGCCTTGCCCATGCCGGGATACGTGCTGCCAGGTGTGAACCACCTGCTCGCAGCACCAGTACCTACAGCAGCAGGTGCAGGATGTGCGGCCCTTGCGCCCCACCTTCGCTTCGCAAGGTGGCCGCGCAAGTTTCGCCCGCACTTGCCCGAGAAGTACGACGGAAGCGTCAACCCGGCGGAGTTCCTCCAGATCTACTCCACCGCCGTACTTGCTGCAGGAAGCGATGAGGCTGTCATGGCCAACTACTTCCCCGTCGCCTTGACCGGCCCAGCCCGGTCCTGGCTCATGAATCTACCCCAGGGGTCCATAACCTCCTGGGGTGAGCTCTGCCGGCAGTTCGTCGCCAACTTCGGCAGCTCCTACACCCGTCCCGGCACGGAGCTCGATCTCCACGCCGTCAAGCAACAACCTGGGGAGTCGCTGCACTCTTTCATCCAGCGGTTCTCTCAGGTGCGCAACACCATCCCACATATCCAAAGCGCTTCTGTGGTGGTGGCGTTCCGACAGGGTGTCCGGGACGAGAAAATGCTCGAGAAGCTCGCGACCAGAGAGGTCCGCGACGTCTCGGAGCTCTTCAGCCTGGCGGATAAGTGCGCCAGGGCAGCCGAAGGGCGGAACTGGCATGCACTACCAACCTCCGAGTCAGGAGGGCAGCCTGGGTCCGGAGCTGCTGCCTATGGGGGTGGCAAGAAGACCAAGAACCGGGGGAGTGGAAAGATGAAGCCACCATTCACGGCCCCCGTCACCGCAGCTGCGACAACCAGCGGAGCTCGGGGGCCGCGCCCCGACAAGAGGCAGCGGCAATCACCGGCCCCAGACAGCGGCCAGGGCGGGCTATGCCCCGTGCATGGCACCTGCAACCATACAGCTGCCGAGTGCTGGGAGATCCAGAGGCTCGCAGAGCACTTCCGTAATGGAAGACAGCAGAGGGCTGAAGCACCGCCCTACCCTCAGAGGGATGGCAAACAGAGGGCCGATGCCCCAGTCACCGCTGCCCACCAAGTGGGGTTACAGGAGCCTCAGCGTGTCATAAAGACAGTGCATGACGGTGAGGACTCCAGTTCTGACGGTGACGGGCCAAGGTGTTAGCCAACTGCGGCACGCCTCCGTGCCTCGAATATACCTCTCGGGGGCCGCTTAGGGTCCGTCAACCCCTTGAAGGCCTTGCCAGAAGGGGGAGACGCCTTAGGTCATCCAAGGCGAGCCCGGGTCCACCTACCTCTTGAAGGCCTTAGCCAGAAGGGGAGAACTCCCCGGGGGCCCTGGAGAGAAGCCACGCAGGACCTGATCCAGCGTGATGTCAACAACTTCAACAAGACTCGGCTTGCAGGGAACACCCCACAACGCACGGTCTCGGCTAATGCTCTAAGCACTACCGCCAAAGAACCAGACGCGACGGGGGCCCGCAAGAAGGCGGCCTGGTGAAGCGGCACGCTATATTCCAAAAAGGACCCATAAGCTCTCCCCCAGCAGGGAAGGTCCCTTCCGAATCATGAAAGCTGCCGCCCCAGGTACACTTGCCTTTCAACCGAGAGTGGGATCCATTCCCAAAAATCCTTGCCATGGAGCAACACTGTAAGTCCTACTTACTGAGCATCGGTAGAACAGGGTTATTCACTTCTGTAATAGACCCCATAGAACTTAGGAACAGAGCTTGGGGTAGCTAAGTCTCAAGGGACGGTACAGGACTACGTCCAGTTTAGCCTGGTTCCGACCCTAAGCGCGTAGAGTCTTGCTTCCCTTGTAGACGAGGCGGAACATTGCCCCCACGAACAGCCAGAATTCCACCTATGGGCGCGAACACAGAGACCTGTTCTACTTAGCTCCTTCTCATGCGCTCGTTTAAATTATGCATTAATTTTTATGATCGCACTATCTCTGTATGTTCATCATACGTCTAGCTCCCCCTCTCCTGCGCTCATCCATAGTCGGCATTTGCTATCCTCCCGAAGGCGGCTGCGCTTGAGGTACCTGCCGATGGCCGAGTGAGTCTCTCGGGCCTCCCCCAGTCAGGTGTTGCGGTGTCAGTTGGTCACCTCCAGGAAAGGCCAGCGTTGTGCATGGGGGGTCCAGGGTGCGTGTCCAGCATAACCGGCCCAGAGCCCAAAGCATGCACATCCTGCTCTCCGGAGGTCCAGGGGAGTACGTCCGCTTTGCCTGGTCATGAACCCAAAGCGCGTGCACCCTGCTTCCCCAACGCATGGCCCGGTACTAGGGATCGGATGGCCGTACCCGGACCTCGGAGGGAGCCGGAGCTCCGGCGCCTCGTGCACAGAATTGCCCAAGCCCCGTATAGCGGGCCAGGACCATAAGACAGATAAGACTAGGAGACAGGAGGGTAGGACCCCCCGAGGAGAATTATATTTCCTCTACCTGTGTGCAGGACCTTCAGGTTACGGCAACAGGGACTGCATGAAGCGGGGGGAAAGGAGCTACCAGCTACACCGGTCTGGGACTGGAGGGACCGGGACCTGCACCTCTAGCAGGGGCGGGGCCCAGGGGCCCCACGTGTCCAGCAGGCCCAGAACTCTCTCCTTCCTTGAGGAGGGCTCCGGGCTCGCCACGTGGCAGGCAGGAACCGGACCTCCCCCCTCAGCGGGAGGGCTCCGAAAGCCCTACGTGTCCAATATGACCGGAGCTCCCGTCTCTTGAGGAGGAGCTCCGGACCCACCACGTGGCCGGCAGATTTGGAGCCCCCCATAGGGCGAGGTTCGGAGACCTCCGGGGGCCCCTAACACGGTTAGGACCCGGGGGGGTGTCTGTGCAAAGCTCCGAGATTGGAAATGGCCTCTGAGTACCTTGCGGAGCTAAGGACTCAGCCAGGCAAAGCCAAGAAGGAGGGAAAAGCATCACAGACACAAGTATCCAAGAGAGTCAAATTAAGCAAGGCTCCTTGAGCTGGACTACAGACTCGATAAAAAAGGGAAAAGCAAGTCCTAAGGATCACCCGGCTCTCGCCGGAACCTTGCTGCTACAAGGGCGGCCACATCCGCGACTTCAGCCCTGGCAGCTTCCTCCCGCTCCGCGGCTGGGCCCTCTCTTGCTGGCTCCAGTGAGAAAGAGGGGTCGCGGCTCTTGAAGCATGCCAGCACATGCGAGGCAACCTCTAAAGCCAAGCCGCGGCCCTCGGCTTCAAGCTCGCTGGCGACCACCGAGTCGAGTCTGTCCAGCTTGGCGCCGATCGACTCCAATGCAGGGATCACCTCTGCCACCTGCAATGCGGGAGTTGCGGCCCTCACCGGACTGAAACCAAGAGGGATCAGGGCGGACCCCGCCTGATCCACGAAGCCTGAGACCGCAAGGGCCTCGGAGGACCGTAGGGCTGAGAGTTCCTCCACCTCGCGGCGGGCCGCCCGCAGAGCCTCCAGGTTCCTCTCGGAGAATTCCTTCTCCTGGGCCGCCAGGGAACTCTCCCGAAGGCGGAGGGTCTCGGCTAGCCGCTCCAACTCAGCGGCCCTGAAGCCGGCAGTCAACTCGCGGTCCAAGACCGCCCGACGATCATGGGAGACATGTTCATCCCTCAAGTCAAGGTCTGCCTTCAGAATCTCCAGCTCCTCCATCCGAGCTCGGAGGTCATCCTCGCCCGCAGCCAGCTGCGCGGCGACCCTCTCTGCCTCTGCTGCCACGGAACGCTTCCGCTCCTCAACGGCGAGTTCGCGGCGCTCCAACCGCTGCCGTATTTCCACAGCAGCAGAGAGGCTCTCTTCGGCCCGGGCGTGAGCCTCCAGGGCCTCCCTGTTGATCCGCCGCGACTGGGTGTCCATGCGGTCAACAGCCCGCTTCATCCGGTCTACGAGCGTTTCCCGGAAGTCGAGCAACTCCCGCCTGGAGTCGAGCTCGCTCTTAACCTTCGCGGTCCTCTCCCGCAAAAGGTTCCCCCAGGTGAGGAGGCGGTCCCGTTCAACCGTATACTCCTCCCGCTGACGCCCTAGTGCAGCCAAGACCTGCCGGACGCTCGACTCGGCGAGCGCGAAGGCGTCCGCCAGAGGCAATGGAGCAACAGAAGCTGGGGCAGTCCCCCCGACCTCCTCCATTACCTCGTCCTCGGGAAGAGCCGGCGCGCCAGCCGCCGAGACAAGACGCCGATCAGGAGAAACTGGCCCAGCAGCCCTAGCAGCCGGGCTCTCTTCAGCTTCAGGCTCCTTGACCTGAGGAGGGGGACGAGCCGGGGAAGACGGAGCTGGAGAAGAAGCCAGGCCGCCTAGTGCAGGATCAACCTGTGCTGGCTCGGGGGCCGCGGTAACCGTCTCGGCAGGAAGAGACGGCGCCGCCGCGGAGTCCGGGCACACCGGAATAGGAGAAGTCCGTGCTGGCCTGGGGGCCGCAGCAGTCACCCCTGGCTCCAAGCGCATCGACACAGATTCCCCGCAAGACGGGGAAGGCCGGGAAGCGCGGACACTCCAGCGGGCTCTGAACCCCGACTTCCGAGCCAGGGTAGGATTTCCAGAGCCCGCTACCGTCTCCGACGACCGCTCCGCAGTCGCTTGGACTGGCGGAACAAGGGACGCCGCAGAGGCTTCCCCTAGCACATCAGCCCGGGGCCTCTTCAAGTCGCCACCGGAGGGAGTGTCAGGCACCCCAGAATCCCGACTTGGCACCGGCGCCGTTGCTGGAGGAGATCGGGCGCGTTTCTTCTCTGGCAGCGGGTTGGAAGCCATGGCAAGGGAGAGCCCAAAGGCAAGAAAGCAAAAGCGCAAGAGTTCAAGAAGAAGCGCAGAGAAGTGCGAAGGGAAGCTACAACGTGGGTGAGACCCCCTCTAAAAAGCTTCCCGGTGCAGTTCCAAGCGATTCGGAACTCTTCGAATACCCCGCACCCACAACCGCTTCGGTTCCTAGACCGAGTGCCGATGACGGGTGGGCCCAAGCCGCTTAGCTAAAGCGGTGGGGTCATGGAGTCAGTCTCCCAAGAAGATGGGCTGGCAAGGCCCTTCGGCGGTTCCCGAAGAAAGCGCCGCAACGTGCAGAAGTGGCAGCCTTGGGAACCACCGCAGTAAAAGCAATCATCAAGTGGGCGCACGCTCTCACGACCCCGCAGCCGTTCGTGCTCCAGCAGCGGTTAAGTCGGGACTCAGAGAAAGTGCGCGGATCGGAAGAGACGGAGGTCCCACCTCGGGCTCGCTATCTCCCCCGAGATGGGCCCGGGGGCCACTGTCGGTACCTGAGATATGGGGTACCCCCCCGCACAGGGTAAAATGCCTAAGGTGCTCGCCCTTCTCCGCAGGGAGAGCTCCGAAGGCGCCACGCGTCTGGCGGGGCCGGACCTCCCTCTCCTCAGAGGAGAGCTCCGGACCCGCCATGTGGCATACAGAAGCCGGACCTCCCCCTCCGCAGGAGAGAGGTCCGAAGGCGCCACGCGTCCAGCGAGGCCGGACCTCCCTCTCCTCAGAGGTGAGCTCCGGGCCTGCCACGTGGCATGCAGAAGTCGGACCTCCCCCTCCGCGGGAGAGAGGTCCGAGGGCACCACGCGTCCAGCGGGGCCGGACCTCCCTCTCCTCAGAGAAGAGCTCCGGACCCGCCACGTGGCTGGAAGAACGGTGCTGCCTGCCCCCGAGCGGTGGGCAGCGGGCGTAAAGGCGCCCCTCACCTTGCCCGTACAAGGAATTCAAGGCCCGCGTCTTCCCAAGACGCGGAAACGCGGAGCACGCGCCTGTCAGGTGCCGTTGCGTCCAGTCGCGTCACAGACTGGCGCGTGGTGTCAGAACCTGACAGGTAATAAACGCCGCGACAAGACATCCCATGCCGCCTGCGCCGTCATCAACCACCACGACTAGCGCACGACATGGGCAGGGCGGCAAAAGGAAGACTCAGAAGCCTTCGACCGGAGGCAACCACCGGCATAACTACAGATACGGTAGATAATAGACAATCTTCCCGGGACCACCTGTCGGGTCCTGGCTTTCCTTGTAAGCCGCCCGAGCCTTGGACTATAAAAGGCTCGGGTAGGCGCCGATAGCAAGGGTTCGCATTCTGCAACTCATACGCTAGCCATACACTCTCAAATTGTAACTCACCCCCAAGCTCAGGCCCCCGGCCCTGAGCAGCAAGCAATACAGCGAGCTCCATAGCTCGCCGTGGACGTAGGGTTTTACGCTCCGGCGGCCTGAACCACGTAAAACTTCCCGTGTCAAGCTCTCACTAACTCGTCCATTCGCGCAAGCTCTCCGCTAGGAACTAGCCCCTCCGAAAAAAGAACCTCCGCGGGCTGCCCAGTGCAGGCCCGGGGGAAGTGTCGATTGCACACTTCAACAGCCCGGCTCGGCGGGCCGGGCTGTGGACCGCAGCAACGCCCTCTTGAAGACTCCTTCGTGCGCAGGGGCTCCGATGGAGGCTTTCGTTGAGAGGTCGTCAGCTGCGGCCGTGCATGGCGCAGGTCCAAGGCGAGGAATTCTTTCTCCAACATCCGCACGTGAAGTAGATAAGCAGCTAGCTGTGGGTCATTGCAGGGGCATTCACCCTTAACTTGCTTGATAACTAGCTGGGAGTCGCCCTGCGCCAACAACTGGCGAGCGCCCAAAGACAGGACTGTCCTTTAGGCCAAAGATGAGTGCTTCATACTCTGCCAAGTTGTTGGTTGCCTTGGAATTGAGACGCACCATGTACCCAGACTGCTCCCCCGATGGCATGAGAAGCAGTACGCCGGCACCGGCCCCCTGCTTTCGCGAGGAGCCGTCGAAGAAGAGCGTCCAGTGAGGCCCGGTGAAGATCGGAGCTCGGTACTTTGGTTCACCGTCTTCGCGGCCCCCTGGGTCAGCCTTCGTTGGCGTCCACTCAGCCACGAAGTCAGCCAGTGCTTGGCTCTTGGCTGTCTGACGTGGTCGGGAGCTCAGCTTGAACTCCGCCGTCTTCGGGCTGTCTTCCGGCTTCAGAAGCTGGCAGTGAGTGCCAGCTCCGCCCTCCGGCTGCTCTGGCACACTTGTCCGCCAGGCTGAAGAGCTCGGAGGCATCGCATACCTCTCTGGTTGCAAGCCTCTCAAGCATCTTCTTGTCCTGGACACTGTCGAAGTGCCGCCACCACAGAAGCACTTTGAATATGCGGAATGGTGTTGCGTACCTGGGAGAACCGCTAGATGAAGGAGCGCGGCGACTCCCCAAGTTGTTGCTTGATGGCTTGGAGGTCAAGCTCCGTGCCGGGACGGGTGTAGGAGCTGCCGAAGTTGGCGATGAACTGCTGGCAGAGCTCTCCCCAGGAAGTTATGGAACCCTGAGTGAGGTTTATTAGCCAAGACCGGGCTGGGCCGGTCAAGGCGCCGGGGAAGTAGTTTGGCCATGATGGCCTCATCCCCTCCTGTGGCAAGTACGACGGTGGAGTGGATCTGGAGGAACCCCGCCGGGTTGATGCTGCCGTCGTACTTCCCGGGCAGGTGCGGCCGAAACTTGTGCGGCCACCTCGTGAAGCGAAGGTGGGGCTCCAGGGCCGTATATCCTGCCCCTGTTGCTGCAGGTGTTGGTGCCGCGAACGCTTGGTTCGCCGCTGGCACAATGTACCCCGGTATGGGCAAGGCTGCGCCATAGACTGGGGGCGCCGTTTGCAGGACATATGGCTGTGGCATATGCTGCGTGGCGTATGTCTAGGGCAGAGTTCGCGTGGCGAAAGTCTGCGCCTCAGGCAGGGTTGAGGCAGTCGTCATGCTGACGCCGGCCTCTTGGCTGCGACGCCTTTCTCGTCGCCGCTCGAGGAACACTCGGGCGTCTTGGCCCAGGTGGCATCATTCCAGCTCAGTCCTCAGGTCCATCGACGGAAGCCTAGTGGAGCTAGAATCCGCCGTCTGTCCGTCAACCGTTGGCGTGCGCGTCAGCGACACAGCCGGTTGGCCGGAGCGTCGTCCCCGCCGAAGTCAAGGGTTTGCGGCAGCGACGACAAGACGGTCTACCTCGCGAATCCACTACTGGGTCGCTGCCTGAGGCGCGTCCCCAGCAGGCGGATTGTGCAGTAGCGCTCTTGTTGCGGCTAGCGCACCCCCGCCGGGTACGCCCAGCGCTACTGAAGACCTGACGCTGGTTGGAGCCTGCATTGCCGAGGTCGGCGCTGCCAGAGCCGGTTGCTGGCTCCCAGTGCAGTTACTGGTGCCGCGAACGCTTGGTTGCGCCTGGCACAGTGTACCCCGGTATGGGCAAGGTTGCGCCATAGGCCGGGGATGCCGCTTGCAGAGCACATGGTTGTGGCTTATGCTGTGCGGCGTACGCCTGGAGCAGAGCTCGCGTAGCGAAGGTCTGCCCTCCAGGCTGGGTCGAGGCCGACGTCATGTTGTCGCCAGCCTCTTGAGTGTGACGCCTTTCTCGACGTCGCTCGAGGAACACTCAGGCATCTTGGCCCAAGTGGCACCGTTCCAGCTCTGTCCTCAGGTCCGTCGACGGAAGCCTGGTGGAGCTGGAGTCCGCCGTCTGCTCGCCAACCATTGGCGTGCGCATCAGCGACACAGCCGGTTGGCCGGAGCGTCGTCCCCGCCGAAGTCGAGGGTTTGCGGTGGCGACGACGAGACGGTCTATCTCGTGAATCCACTGCTGGGTCGCTGCCTGAGGCGCGTCCCCAGCAGGCGGATTGTGCAGTAGCGCTCTTGCTGCGGCTGGCGCACCCCCGCCGGGTACGCCCAGCGCTACTGAAGACCTGACGCTGGTTGGAGCCTGCATTGCCGGGGTCGGTGCTGCCAGAGCCGGTTTCTGGCTCCTAGTGCAGGTACTGGTGCCGCGAACGCTTGGTTGCGCCTGACACAGTGTATCCCGGTATGGGCAAGGTTGCGCCATAGGCCGGGGACGCCGCTCGCAGAGCACATGGTTGTGGCTTATGCTGCGCGGCGTACGCCTGGGGCAGAGCTCGCGTGGCGAAGGTCTGCCCTTCAGGCTGGGTCGAGGCCGACGTCATGTTGTCGCCAGCCTCTTGAGTGCGACGCCTTTCTCGACGTCGCTCGAGGAACACTCGGGCATCTTGGCCCAAGTGGCATCGCTCCAGCTCTGCCCTCAGGTCCGTCGACGGAAACCTGGTGGAGCTGGGGTCCGTCGTCTGCCCGTCAACCGTTGGCGTGCGCGTTAGCGACACAGCCGGTTGACCGGAGCGTCATCCCTGCCGAAGTCGAGGGTTCGCGGCGACGACGACGAGGCGGTACACCTCGCGGACCCACTGCTGGATCGCTGAATGGGGCACATCCCCAGCAGGTGGGTTGCGCAGTAGTGCTCTTGCTGCAGCTAGCGCACCCCCATGGTGCACGCCCAGCGCTGCAGAAGATCTCACACTGGTCGGAGCCTGCATTGCCGGAGTCGGCGTTGCCGGAGTCGGCTGCTGGCTACCAGCTTGTGCCGACACACTCCGTCCTGAGTGCGTCGACATGTACTCCCCGCTGGACACGGTTCGCCGTGAACGTGGAGGAGTGTTTGCCGCTGAAGGAAGCTTGGTCATCTTCGTCGGCAGAAACTCGTCGCGCAAGGGGAAAAGCCCCCTACCTGGCGCGCAAAATGTCGAAGTGTTCGGTCGACACTTCCCCCTGGCCTGCACTGGGCAGCCCGCGAAGGTTCTTTTTTCGGTGGGGCTAATCCCTTACGGAGAGCTTGCGCGGATGGACGAGTTAGTAAGAGCTTGACGCGGTGAGTTTTACGAGGTTCAGGCCGCCGGAGCGTAAAACCCTACGTCCACGGCGAGCTATGGAGCTCGCTGTATTGCTTGCTGCTCAGGGCCGGAGTCCTGAGCTTGGGGGTGAGTTACAGCTTGGGTGTGAATGGCTAGCGTATGAGTTGCAGAGATGCGAACCCTTGCTATCGTCGCCTACCCGAGCCTTTTATAGTCCAAGACTCGGGTGGCTTACAAGGGGGGGGAGGGCGGGACCCGACAGGTGGTCCCGGGGAGATTGTCTATGATCTACGTATCTGCAGTTATGCCGGTAGTTGTCTCTGGCGAAGGATTCCGAGTCTCCGTCTTGCCGCCCTGCCCATGCTGCATGCTAGTCGTAGTGGTTGATGACGGCGCAGGCGGCATGGGATGTCTTGTCGCGGTGTTTATTGACTAGCAGGTTCTGACACCGCGCGCCAGTCTGTGATGCGACTCGGCGCAACGGCACCTGACAGAGGCGTGCTCCGCGTCTCCGCGTCTTGGGAAGACGCGGGCCTTGAATACCTTGTATGGGCAAGGTATGGGACATCTTTACGCCCGCTGCCTATCGCTCGGGGGCAAGCAGCGCCGTTCTGCTGCCATGTGGCGGGCCCGGAGCCCTTCTCAGACGAGAAGAGGGCCCGGCCCACGAGGCACGTGGAGCCTCCGGGCCTCTCCCCGCGGAGGGGGAGGTTCGGCTTCTATCGGCCACGTGGCGGGCCCGGAGCTCCCCTCTGAGGAGAGGGAGGTCCGGCCCTGCCGGATACGTGGCACCTTCGGACCCCTCACCCGCGGAGGGGGAGGTCCGGCTTCTGTATGCCACGTGGCGGGACCGGAGCTCTCCTCTGAGGAGAGGGAGGTCCGGCCCCGCTGGACGCGTGGCGCCTTCGGAGCTCTCACTGCGGAGAAGGGCGAGATCCTTAGGCATTTTCCCCTGTGCGTGGGGGTACCCCATATCGAGGGTACCGACGACTAGGATGTGTAGTTAGAGTTTAATTGCATTGTCAAATTGAAATATGATACCCATGTTAGGAAGTTTCCCTAGATTTCCATTATCTTTCCTCCTTGTAGCCTGTGTTGGGAGTTATTTTATTATGTCATTCATTTATACTACTCATGCTTAGCCATGCTTAGAATGGGATATGAAATCATCACCTTGATTATTTTACCCTTTGAATGGATTATTATGAATTATGTAGAGATAGGGATCTAGGCAAGTTGGATGCTTTGGTTGGTGCTGTGTGCACGAGACACGGGTTTGTGTTTAGTGCTTGCCTGGATCCTAAGGACCGGTTCATGGAGCATGTAACCTAGCTTTACCGTGCCAACCACATGCTGAGATGGGGCAGCTTGGCCAATTAATTAGGTTTATCTTCGGCGTAGTATGGGTGTTTGGATGGTGCGGGGAATAGGTGTCAGCTGGACTACCATATGAACCGCAAGGCTCAAGAGGGGGCCACTGCAGCGGAGGTTGGAGCCTCCTGGATGCTGTTAGGGGTGAAACCTCAGTGGGCCCACACTCGTCGGGAATCCCTTTGTAAAGGCCTTGTAGTGATCTCCTGGCTACACACCTCAGAAGTGTGAACGTGGTTTGCGGCCACAGGCATAATGGTGGTTTTCTAGTCCACCCAGCAACGGGGTATGAAATCACTACATGTGGGTACAGTGGTGCAAACTGTGTAAAATCAAAATTGTCATGACAGCCGTGCTCACGGTCAAGAGCGGCTTGGACTTATTCATGATTAGAGGATGAGGAATTGGGAAGTGGAAGCTGTTAAGCGGGAAGCTTAACAATAGAAATGAAGTTATGGTTATTTGGTATTGATGATGGGTTGGGGGATTGAGACCATTCCACTTATGTAGTAATGTAGGTGCATAATAAGCTAAGATGATAGGGACTAATGGCGTAGTGCTTTAACCATGAGTTCAATCCTTTCCTTGCTCTAGCCATGCATGACATAACTTTCCCACACTTGCTGAGTACTAACTGTACTCAAGCTTGTTTTTCTGTTGGTTTTAAATTGCTGCTCAGACCAAGGGAATGACGTGGTGTACAACGACCAAGACTTCGGACCAGAAGAAGGATTTTAGGTTCATGGAGTCCCTCGGACAACGCCTGTGATGGAGCCCAAAAGACTTATCTTCCGCTGTTTGTTTATTTACATTACTGTGAACATGTTATCGTCCTTCGAGACGCTATGTAAGACTTATTTATATTTATACACTTGGCTTGTAATATAATGATACTTCACTATTTGTCATCACATGTATGAGAAAATAATCCTGACATACATGTGGGAGTCACTCAGGTGTTCTGTGGAATAACCGGGTGTGACACACTACCCCTTGTCTATTTGTCCCACAGGTAAAGGTGATTGCCAAGGCCACCAAGGCACGCACGAGTCCCACATAAGTTGTCCAAATTGAACGATTGTTCTGGTAAAGTCCCACATAACTTACCATAAACATTCATCCAATTTTGACGCAGCCAAACTGCGGCAAATACCCCATCAGAGCTTTGTTCTTCCAAAATTAAATTCCAACGATATATTACTTTAACGTCGCGGCATATTTGATACAATAGTTAAAAAAACAAATTCTCAAATGAGTTGAATTTAATCTTATAGGATGCAGATGGTCTTTGTTTTCCAAAAAATATGGCTTTGGGTCTATAACCATTACCACCACTAGCAACGCTGCGCATGGGTCCCTTTGCTAAACAACTCCTGTTGATCGGATCAGAAAAGTTTTGCAAATTAAATTACAACGGTGGCGGTCATCTTTAGTTTGCTCCTAAAGCAGGATATCTTTGGAGTTCTACTTTCTTATCAAGGAATCATGATACGTATATTGGTCAAACTTTTCATTTCTCATTGTTGTTTCTACACCTTATTTTACCTATAGCTAGTGTGTCCCTTGCCACTTGGATCTCACATATACAACATGCTGCCACCTGCCAGTGTCCATACGTGCAGGTAGGACCTGCCGACGACCATAGTTGCACTTGCACGACATATTCCTTCTTAAGAACCGTCTTTTGCTTGCGCTTTGTATCGACCACCACGTGGACAGATGTTCTCCCACGGTTTTTACTATTGGTACTGCATCGACATTTGTGAAATATAGCGAGTATATGATATTTTTATGAAGGTTAGTATATAGTACCCCTCTGTTCTTAAATTTTTATTAGAACAGCAACTTTCGTTCATTTTCTAACGAAAATATTTTATCCTAATAGCAACAGTTTATATATATATATATATATATATATATATATATAGACAATTGGATGGAGTATTCTACAATCACCATTTGTATACGTAGGTGGCCCGTAATTAGGTACCGTGTGGCAGCATAGGAACAGTAGACATTTACATTGACAACGAAGGTACGTACCTTGGCTATGGGCGTGAAGATGCTGCCCTGCGGCGGCTCGTTGCGGTAGAAGGCGGCACCAGCGACGAGGCTGGCGAGACCGATGCCCATGACGGCGGCGGAGACCGCGAACCCCACGTCCATCCCGGAGCGCGTCTGCACCCAGACGAGCACGGTGAGCGCCACCAGCTCGCCCACACAGAAGCTGAAGTAGGCCGCGTTGAAGTAGCTAGAAAGCCGCCGGGCGCCGTCGCTGCCGCCGCCGCGCCGGAACTGGTCGGCGCCGTGCGCGATGATGTTGGGCTTGAGGCACCCGCTGCCAAGCGCCACGAGGCACAGCGCCGCGAAGAAGATGCTGGACTTCACGCCCTCCGCCTCCTCGCACGCCTGCCCTGCCGCCGCCGCCGCCATCATGTCGCACGGCGGCGGACGCAGCTACGGCAGGTGTGCTTGCACCGCCAGCAGTATGAACCCCTGACATACATAAAAAACGAAGAGATGAAAAAGTGCTCAAAAAGCTGATTCACCGCAGCATTGGTGTTGCAATTGTTTTTGGTGCATTGAACCTGCAAATATCAAACAGGAAAAAGTGAATTGGCATTCTGGGCACGCGCACTGAAGGCGCACTAGACGGTTGGCTTTGGGAGTAATGATTTGTTCATGTCTTTTCACCTTTACTTGCCCTTACAGGTTCACAACATTGCTTTCTCTCACTCTCTTGACATGTCAAACTTGTTTGCCTATCATTTCCTTTTGTTTCAGGCCGTTAAAGTTGCACCACGCCTTTTGTTGAGTCTTTTATGCATCTTTGCATAGTACTCAGTTATAGAAAAGAAAAGTAAGAGGAATGAGCTTAAATTGAATTACATGATCCATTTCATGATTAGGCTGCCTTCTCGCACACACAAGCGAACAAGAATGCAATCACGTTTTCCATTTAAGGCCCCAGCTCCAGCCCGAGGTGGCATCTCAATTTCTTTAGTTTCATTGCATGATGATAATGGCATCAAGTAATCGATTCTGGCAACCAAATCGCTGAAGATAGTAACTGTTACATGCTCAGGTGGTCTGAATTTACTTACGGAGAGCTCCACGAATCTGAAGATGAGCATGATCCAGAAGCTTCCAAGGTAGGAGTCGGAGAGAGGAAGCCACCGAGAAGCGAGAGGAGGAGTACGGTGCCGATGAAGTTGGTGACGATGTTGGCGGACCGGGACAACGGGAAGTGCATCTCCCAGAACACGTAGGTGATCAGGTTGTTCCCCACCGCCGCGAGCGCCATCATCTCAAACGCTTGGATGCCTGTGGTCCGTCAATCAAAATTAAGAACGGAAGAAAAGAAGAGCAAAGCACCACAGCACACAGTAGGAATCTTTCATAAACCTACTTCTGGGAGAGCTCAATCATAGATCTAGATGGAGATGAGTCAGAGAAGAAATTAAAAAGAAACGGTGGACATGTGCACCAACCTAAGACGAAGATAGCATCTTTCATGCCGCCATGCTTGCGAGGGTCGCATGGCCTTCCTCTCCAGTCAACAGAGACATCGGAGGCAGCAGCAGCAGCAACCATGGAGTCCCCTTTGGAGCCTTGCCTAGACTCAACATCCATCGTACACCTCCTCTTCTCAAGTTTGCTTTGGAGACACACACACACACTACTAATGCCCTGCTACTGCTACTGTAATTTTCTGCTCCCTGTCGCCTGTCAGTAGCTCTTCCCCTGCCTGGCTCTCTGTTCTTGCAGTACTAGTTTTATGGCCGTTTTACATTCAGAGCCTGGTTGCCTTACTAGCCCGATCACAAAGTGTTTAGCTGGTGTTTTGTGCTCTCCTTTCAGTAGTGGAGTGGCTTGGTAAATTTCAAGACAAGGGGCAGGTTATTTATAAGGATCCTGGGGCGGACGCGCAACTACCATGGCATCGAGCAGATAATTTAACATAAAAAATCTCATCTGTGGTGTTCCCTATCATACGTACGTAGGGCGGCGTCGATCTTCTTTTTTCGTGGCTCCGCGGGAGGTTCCTATTCCTTGGCATACGTAGGGCGGCATCGATCTTCTTTTACGTGGCTTCACCAGAGGTGAATGGAGGAACGAGGACGAAGCACTGTGTTAGATTAGTGTCACAATAAAGCTTAATGACATCACGTGGAACACCAAGTTCAGAAACAAGACCTTGCATCTAAATAGATTTAACCCATATTCTGCTTCAGTAGTAGAGAGATCAGCAATGGATTCAAGAAAAACCTTTTTTTCTGAAAAGGAAAACAGAAGGGATACCCATACCTTTAAAATGCATTAATCAAAATACTGAAATTACATAGCAAGAGATAGTAATCCTTCTAAAAGTACGAGGTGAACTAAGGAAAATTGTCTATCCAAGAAAGAAACAGATCTCTAACCCCATCAAGATGACTGAAGTTTACTTTTTAATTTAAAGTTTAACTTCCAAGCTGAAAATTGTGGTGTCACATTGTCAAAGATTTTCCCATTTTTTTGTTTCCATGTAGACCAGTAGGCTAACATCAAAATATATATGAAGAATTGCTTGTTAAAGTTCTAGTTTAGTATACATATAGACATGCAAAATGTAGGGCGTAGGTATTATGCATCGAGGCACTTTGGACACAACCTTAACCCTTGTCTGCCAGACGACTCCTGTATGGCCTATGGCGTAGCCGAATGAGGAGGATATAACTGATGAATAAGATTATCACCACCTACCGCCTACCTCTAAAACCAACGGACTACATGATAAAATGTCATTGAGATTATCCAAACACCATGCTTGCACCCTAGGTCCTTTGAGAAACCCGGACCCTACGGATCGACTTGGTTACAACTTAGAGTAATCTTATAAAGATTGAACTCGTGCCATAGAATAAGGTCAACTAGCCTACACAGCATATTTATAATATACAAATATAAACTATAGTGGAGGTTTATGATGGACATAATAGTATAATAGCATTATTAGATTATCATGACAACACATACACATACCACACACATGCAACACATAATCAGACAAGAAACATGTATTCCAAATACAAGTATTTAATAAGACTAATTCCATTAATTAGGATAAAGTCACAAAAAGAGAAAAAGAATACAAGAGGCATACCAAATTCTTAAATAGGACTTGGGAACTAGACAGACTCCTTAAGCCTATTTCTCCACTAGAACTTGATAGAATTCTAGTACAAGAGAGTGATTGCTACCTGATCTTTCGATTTATAATGAGAGAAAATTATAGTTGTGTGTGTGAGTGAACCGCCCAACCCCCTCCTATTTATACCCTGTCTAGGGTAGTTCCACGGGCGAATCTTTCTAGGAATCAATGGTTGCCGCCTGCAGGAGTGAACCAGGAGCCAACACATGGAAGTGGACCGAGTTTGGTGTCACTACCAGATCGGGCAACCCAGGGTCGGTCAATCGTCTGGTGGCCCACTTGGTCTCCAACGAGCTCCATATCACTGGCTGGTGGGCCTTGTGTAAAGGTCCCAAAATATGCATACAAAGAAACCCTTGTTTGCACAAAGATGGTTTCATGTGTATGAAAAATGGGACTTGTTTGAACTTTTTCACATGTGATGATACACATGAGAGCTTTCTTCACACAAGTTCAAATATTTGTTTGAAGACTTGGAACCCAAGTAGGCTTTAAAACAAAGTTGGGAAGTTCCCATAAGTGTGAGGAAGCCAAAGTCAGATTTTGAGAAGAAATTGTTCCACTCAAAAATTCAAATGAGAGTAACACAATGGTTTTCAAAACTGTTGTATTAAAAATCTCGTTTGCAGCAGCCAATTCAAATATCAGAGTTCATAATTGGATTCCTTAGGTCCAAATTAGGGGGTAGGCAAAGTTTCATCAATTTTTGAAAATATTTGCTATCCATTTCTCCCAAAAGGATTTAAATGTGCAAAGGATTCTAATACACATTTGAATTGGGATGAAATTTGCCCAACTCTCCAAATGCAACTCAATTTGCAACTTCAAACATTTGGATGGATCATTAGCAAACTGTGGAGATGATTGAGAGCTGTTGAGAGGGGATAAGGGGGAAAGTGGGACCCACTTGTCATATGCCCAAAAGATCTTCAGTCTTCAGCTTTCAGTATGCAGTCTTCAGTTCTCCACTCGAGCAACCGACCCAGCTGCCGGCGACACCGAGCAGCCCCGAGCCACCACCTGCTTCACCAGTTGGCGCCTGATGAGCTGCTTCCCGCTCCTTATCACCTCGGCCGAGTCCCCTTGCGACAACCACGAGGAACCCGCTATGTTTCCTCTACCCCCCCTCCCTCCCCCCCCCCCCCCCCCCCCCCCGCGCCCTGAACAGAGCCACGGCCGCCACACTCATTTGATCGGTAGCCAGCTCGGGTGATCACAAACCGAGGCCAGTGAGTAGCAAAACGGCACTAGGGCCTCACCCTCGTCCTCCACGACGCGCCACCGACCGAGCTCGGCCCTCCTACCCCGGGGACGCCGCGTCCACGTGGCGGCCGAACAAGGACCGATTAGGAGGCGTCCGTGGACAGCTCGACCGGGTGAGTGTCACGACCAAGTACCGGCACTCCTGGACGCGCCAAGGCACCGTGCTGCTCTCCTCCCAATCTCAGACCATGCCATGCACCCCCGGAAGAGAATTTGGAAAAATTGCTCCGACGTACTCAATTTGACCTTCCGGCACGGTAATCCCGAATTCCCCCTCGATTCTCAATCTTTGTTCGTCAAAGTTTGCACGAAGGGCCCAAAGTGGTAGGCGATCCTTTGCTCTTCACGGTTCTAGCCTGAAACTGCACCTAGAGCGAGTATTTTGTGGTTTTCTACCGGCAACCGCACCGGGAGACCGCGGTCGCACAGTGAAAACATGTTTGCCATCGTTCCCGAACGTTTTTGAGGCTAGGTCGAGCTCCCCCATCATTCACTGGTGCTGTAGCACCGTTTTACCGAGCTTGTAGTGCACTAGGATGGCCGGCCGACGTCGCCGATGATGCGCCGAGCTACCGCATCGCCGCTAGCTACCGTAGAGGCTTCTCCGGTTCGGGGAAACCTCACCATCGTGCTCAGCGTGGCAGTTTAGGCCCTGGCGGCGAGCAGGAGCTCGGTCACAGGCCGGGAGACCGGTTTCCAGCGATCTCCGGCGAGGGCGGCGACGCGGGCACGCGGGCGCGGGAACAGCCCGAGGTGGAAGAAGGGCACCGGGTCCCAGCAGTCAGTGAGGGAAAAGGTTTAAAGCCCGATCCTTTGTGGCTATTTGATCCGGTGTGACTGCATGGCTGGGACTGTGTAGCCTGTGTGGTTTTGTCTCAGAGGGTGACACGTGGCCTGGGCCCAGCAGCAGGCATTTGAACTTTTATCTGTTTTCAGAATTCAGTTGAAAGTTTAAATAGCCACAACTTGGTGTAGGAATGTCCAAAAATTGTCAAACAAATTTTGTTGGATTCCTCTCAGAGAGTACTATCCATAGATACAGCCCAATAATTATGAAAACCCCTGGTTTTGGCTCATTAATTCATGGAAGGAAAATCTTGTGGGAATTTTTCCAGGAGTTCTATGTATTGGAAAATCCCCAAATTTGGGAAGGAGATTCTTCCAAAAATACTTGAACTCCAGTAAAATGTTCAGAAGCATTGGAACTCATTTGCTTGGCCAAATGTGGTGTATTTCTTATGCCTCTGAAAATTGGAAAATAGAACAGAATTCAAATTCAGATTTTCCCCAAACTTTAGAACCTCATAACTTATGCTAGGAAGATCTAAATTTAGTGATTCAAATTGGGTTGGATTCATATTGAATAGCTTTGTCCAAATATACAACTAAATTTGTATGACACTCATTATTTAATTCTGGAAAATTCTTCAAAGCTTTTCAGCAAAAGAATTTTAGAGGGAGTTTGGTTTATCCAAAAATCCTCAAATTTTGCCAGAATATCTTTAGGGTATTAGTGAACCCCTGTAAAAGTTTCAGCTCAATTGGAGTTGATTTACTCAGGGCAATTCATATTTGAAGATGCTGTGTTTAATTGAATACAGAAACATTTTCAAAGAATTTCCAAAACTTGGAAATTAAGTTCTGGGTAAATCTTAGCTCCAAAAATACTAGGAAAAATTAATGCAAGCTATATGAACTATAATTGAAATTTTAG
Organism: Neostapfia colusana; assembly: GCA_030760725.1. Lineage (NCBI taxonomy): Eukaryota > Viridiplantae > Streptophyta > Magnoliopsida > Poales > Poaceae > Neostapfia > Neostapfia colusana. The sequence goes on along the minus strand of JASWHV010000016.1, from coordinate 17,080,132 downwards.
TTCACTAAGTTTGGCATGAACATGGGTGCGATCTCAGAATTAATTCTTCTTTGCTTAATTACTTAGAAAATTTTTCTGAACAAACCACTCAATGAAAAGTGCTAATTTTTGGTCCAGAGGACTTTCTTGTGACAAGGAACTCACATGAAAATTCTCAGCTCTATTGGAGCTCTGGATCACCCCTGTTCTGTTTAACCACTTAAGGTGATCAATATAGAAGAGGGGGAAAACCACTTAGCACTTAATCATGTGCTTAGATCCAAACCCAAACCACTAGCACCAGTGTCATTTTAAATTCTTAAACAGAGTTGTAGTTTTTGAAAACTTGTTATTAGAATTTGTAGCAAAGTCTTTACAATTAAACAATTGTGCATATGCATTACGTGTAGCAGCTACATGAAGGACTTGAAGTCATTGGAGTAGAGATCAACGGAGGGAGACAAGAGATCAAGTAAAGTGGTCTTCACTAACTGAGTTATATATATTAGCCCCTGCAAAACAAAGGCAAGCCCCGGTTTGCATCAAAACTTACATGTTTTTATTTGTATTCACTTTATACGTCTAGCATTCTATTTATTGCATTAAGTCTAGGTGGTATGACACTCCAAATGCATGTCCTAGAAAACCCTGGAGTATAATGTAGAGTAGGTTATAAATTGATTATAACTGATGATCTCAAGTTAACAAAGTGGATTAAAAGAAGCAAAACTCGAGTAGGCAGTTTCCTACTCGTGAAACAGGGTTAAGGGGGATCAATCAGAAGAGTTGGGAATTGATCCTCATAGTTGGGGATGGAGACCGGGCAGTGGATGGAAGAATCAAGGACGTGGTCCTGTGAACCTAGTCTATGTCTGAGTCGATTAAGGCCCATTCTCGTGTGCGGCCCTGTGAGACAAGTTTGAGATGTGTACCGGATGCATATTGGCAATATGGGACCTAGGAAACCGATGTAACATGTTAACCTGGGTACCGAGGCATACCTCACCGTCTGATGCCGATGCTGAAAGGATAGAGAAGTCGGCTCTACGAGGGTTTGCCGTAGAGAGGCTTAATCCCAGTCGGTGGGACCGGTTCGACACTTGGGTGTCGTGTGAAAGGTTGCCACATACAACGTCAGTGACGGTTGCTGTGTGCAACGTCGAGTACGGGCGTACGTGTCATGTCAGCCGGGTGTTTTTGATTGCAATCACCGTCGCTCGCGGTAGTGAGCACACTTGTACACTGAGTTGTGACGTAGTAATAAATTGGGAAACGTTTAATATGCTTCATGAGTAATCCTCATAATGGAGATGAGTAACTATCAACACTTCACTAAATTTAATTTCCACCTTGAGGCAAAGCGTTTCTTGTTTGATTGTGGAGTCTCGACGGTAATAGCGCAAGGTCTGTATGAGTCTAGAATAGCTCACTAAAGTTACTTTCACCTCGGGCAAGCGACACCGAGATAAAGCGTTTCTTGTTTGATTGTGTAGTCTTGATGTAAATTGCGCAAGGGCTATAAAATCTGCTTAAAACTGAAAGCAATGACTCTCCTTTAGCTCAAGTTCATCGTTTGTGCAAACTTCTATAATCAGCCCTCTATTTTTCATCATGTAGAGTTTCATGACTAGGGTGACGGGTCAGTCTTGCTGAGCTTCGTGCTCACAAATGCTGCATAAGTTGTTTTGCAGGTGATAACTGTACTCTGCTAAGTACGGGTGTCTGATGAGACTCGGAGCTCTCCGAGTGGTGAACTCATTACAACCCCTGCCGCTGCTACGGTGATAGTGTTGCTAGTGAGAAGGGTCCGCGGGCTGGACACCTTCTCTTTTGCTTAGCATAGGTATGAGACGTGAGTTGTAATAGTCTTCCGCTGTAGAATATTTTGAGAAGTATTTATAAAATTTACACTTTGTAAGTTTCCGCTTGATTTATGTAATATGATGCTTATTATGTGTGCTGTTGGGTGCCGCATCGCACGACACCACCCAATGCGATTCCCGGGCGAGGTGTCCTGTCCCCGTGAGTGAACCGGGACGGTGGGCCCTCACAGCGTGGTATCAGAGCCGCATTGGTAATAGCGCATAGAATAAGGATCGTATTACGACAAAACTTAGGATACGGTGATGAAACGGTATTAGGCCCATATAAGGACTATAGTAGTATAGTTACTTAAGGTGGCAGTATTAACATACTTGTTATAATTCTGAAATTTTAATTATGTAACGACACACCTACGTTCAGGTAAGAATGGTAAGGAACGCCACCGAAAACGGTTCAATTTTGGTTAGCTCCCCTGACGAGGAAAGTAGTTCAGGAATAGGTCTCACAGCTTGGTGTGAGACATCAATATGAAACTCTTGGACTCTTCATGTTCCTGAGTTTATATGAAACGCTGATCCCTAGCGTGCATTAGGAAAGTAAGTGGAGACCCCATCGTGTGGTCAGTAACGCGAGAGTGTGTTCGTCTGGAAATAGCCCAGGTGGACATACGCAGCGCTTGCCATCGGCATGCCCTGCAGGGCAGTAGGTGGTATCCGTTGGGTTGATAACATTCCCAACTGTGACGACCCGTTCATGACATACTCGGGTTCCCCGTCGTGTGGTGTTGAAACACGATCACGTACCTTGAGACGTGACTTAACTCAAGGACGGCCGTATGGCAATGATACGGGCGTTTGTATTTACTTTCTAATATGGAACTGCCTGAAATGAAACAACCTTTGAGTGAACCACTATTGAGTGTTCTTCTGCAGGTACCAACCACGTACGTATCCCGTGTAGTACACGTGTGCGAGAGATCGTCTAGTGCCACTGATAAAACGGATATGCCGGTATAATCCGATTTAGGATTTTCTTTTGGAGAGGCAACGTAGTACCAACATGTTTCTTATGGTGCATCGACACCGTACTGCACTTAATAACCTCTTCCCTATGAAGAAATGATTCATGAGCTAACTTTAAACTAAAAATGGAAGTTTGAAATAAGTATTAGTTACTGAACTCTTATTTTGAGCTAAGATTCAAATGAGAGAAGGTTTAGGTTTCAAAGATTTCAAAAACAGAGTGCTCTGTTTCTGGCAGGAACTCTAGCTGAACTTTAACAGAGCATAACTCTGAGTAGCTTTAACCAATTAAAGTGTATGATACAGTTCTGGAAAGTTTTTCAAGTGCTCTACAACTTTATTGTAGACCTCCAGAGCAAAATCGCAGGTTAAGTGGGTGAAAAGTCCAGTTGAAGACAAAACTGTCCAGAACCAGGACAGCAGAAAAACCTCTCTGGTCCTTTCTGTTTTTAAGCCATAACTTCCTGTATTTCTACAGGAGTTATGGCTTAAAACAGAAAGGACCAGACGAGGTTTATCTGCTGTCCTGGTTTAGGCCAAAGGTTGTTCAGATTCTTGTTATATTTTCATATACAACTGTGATAAAGTCAGCCACATACAAAGGAGATGCTGGCAAATTTTATCCAGAAAGTCTGTCAACTCTGTGAAATCATAACTTTTGATCCGGGAGTGATATGGAGGCAATTTGAATACTCGTTGGGAAGATATTGAAGTTGACTTTAACTTTGATGTTCAATCTGAGTTATGAAAATGCTTCTAAACGGATCAAAATCTGGGTTAGGACAGAAGAGGCTGTTCTGCACAGCAAAGAGAACGGTTGAAGAAGCAACTAAGGGAAACCATGAGAAAATGTGTTATACAACCAAGCTCATGACCTTGGGGTTGCTCTGCGCTGTGTAGTAGGAAGAAGCACGAAACACTACGGCTTAGTGTTAATTTTCGTCCACTTAATATTGTGACAATCAAGGACAAGTACCCGTTATCACAGATCGACATATTGTTGGATCAGTTGGTCAAAGCAAGGATCTTTTCCAAGATGGATTTAGGATCAGGGTACCATCAGATTGAGATATGGGCCGAGGCTATTCTGGAGACAGTTTTTCGATGAGGTACGGAGTTTATGAGTACCTGTCATATTCCTTGGCCTTACCAACACTCTAGCTCAGTTCATGTACTTAAGGAACTCGGTATTCATGCCGGAGCTGGATATGTTTGTCGTGGTCTTCATCGACGACCTACTGGTTTATTCCAAGTCGGAGGAAGAACACGAGAAGCACCTGCGTATAGTCTTGCAACGGCTGCGGGATCACAAGCCATACGTGAAATTCAGCAAGTGCGAATTCTACATATCACCAGTACTTTGTCTCGGGCACATCACCTCAGCGAAGGGCATCGCTGTAAGCCCGAGTAATATCGCACAAGTGCTGCATTGGAAAGCCCCGGGAACTGCTCACGAGGTACGGAGTTTCCTCGGACTCGCGGGATATTATCGGAGGTTCAATCCGAACTTCTCGAAGATTGCCAAGCCTAGGACATAGCTGCTGAAGAAGGCTACCAAATAAGTGGCGTCCAGCATGTAAAGCAGCGTTCAAGGCATTAGTGAAGCACCTAACATCAGCACCGGTTTTGGCGCAGCCAAACACAACAAGACCGTTCGCTGTGTACTGCGATGCATCCGGCTTTGGGCTAGGATATGTGCTGATGCAAGACCAAAGGGTGGTCGTATATGGATCACGGCAACTCAGGAATCATGAGTAACACTATCCGACTCATGACTTAGGACTCACTGCCGTGGTACTCGCACTCAAAAATGTGGAGGCACTATCTACTCGGTAACCTCGTGCAATTATATATCGACCACAAGAGCCTCAAGTACATATTCACTCAGAAGGAGTGTAACATGAGGCAGCAAAGATGGTTGGAGTTGATAAAGGATTACGAAATAGAGATCCATTATCATCCCCGACAAGGTTAACATAAGCGAATGCGGGAGTCGCAAGTCACACGTTTATAATCCAACTAGCACCCCGTTGGAAGGGAGCGAACCACCATTATGTATGGTTCACCCTAGAGCTCTCTATAATTTAGCTTTTATCCCCACCATCCGTGAAAAAAGGTGGCAGCCCAGAAACATGATTAGGGCATGTCACATTTGCGGAGATGTATAGACAGTGGGGAACTGAAATATTTCCGGAAAGACGAAGACGGCGTCCTGCAGTTTAAGAACAGAATCGTCGTACCCCGTAAATTAGGGTCGAGGGAGAAAGATTGTTGACGAGGCTCACTTGTCAAAGTTTCTATTCACCCCCAATTCGTCAGTCCATTCCAGGTTTTCAGAAAGATGTGGGTCGGTTGCACACGGGCTGGAATTACCAGCGTTGTTCACCGTGTGTATGACATCTTTCACATTTCTCAGCTGAGAAAGTGTCTCAAGTGTCCTACCACCATTCAGCTGGGAAAATACCGGGGAACTGAAACCAGATCTCACACCTCAGGAGGGACTGGTTCAGATCATCGACATAACGGACCGAACCCCACGCGACCATGCGTTGTGGTTCTATAAAGATTTGGGGAGTGATTACTCCAAGGTTGAAGCGACACGGGAGAGCGAAGGATTTATTCGCACCAATTATCCCAACTCTTGACGTCGCACATCCTATAAACTTCCACCATCCTTCCTCTCATTTTTACCCTTTAATATCGGGACGAGATTCTTTTAAGGGGGGGAGGATTGTAAAGATCCCAAAATATGCATACAAAGAAACCCTTGTTTGCACAAAGATGGTTTCATGTGTATGAAAAATGGGACTTGTTTAAACTTTTTCACATGTGATAATACACATGAGAGCTTTCTTCACACAAGTTCAAATATTTGTTTGAAGACTTGGAACCAAAGTAGGCTTTAAAACAAAGTTGGGAAGTTCCCATAAGTGTGAGGAAGCCAAAGTCAGATTTTGAGAAGAAATTGTTCCACTCAAAAATTCAAATGAGAGTAACACAATGGTTTTCAAAACATTTGTATTAAAAATCTCGTTTGCAGCAGCCAATTCAAATATCAGAGTTCATAATTGGATTCCTTAGGTCCAAATTAGGGGGTAGGCAAAGTTTCATCAATTTTTGAAAAGATTTGCTATCCATTTCTCCCAAAAGGATTTAAATGTGCAAAGGATTCTAATACACATTTGAATTGGGATCAAATTTGCCCAACTCTCCAAATGCAACTCAATTTGCAACTTCAAACATTTGGATGGATCATTGGCAAACTGTGGAGATAATTGAGAGCTGTTGAGAGGGGATAAGGGGGAAAGTGGGACCCACTTGTCATATGCCCAAAAGATCTTCAGTCTTCAGCTTTCAGTATGCAGTCTTCAGTTCTCCACTCGAGCAACCGACCCAGCTGCGGGCGACACCGAGCAGCAACCCCGGTCGACACCGAGCAGCCCCGAGCCACCACCTGCTTCACCAGTTGGCGCCTGGCGACCTGCTTCCCGCTCCTTATCACCTCGGCTGAGTCCCCTTGCCACAACCACGAGGAACCCGCTCTGTTTCCTCTCCCTCCCCCCCCCCCCCCCCCCCCCGCCCTGAACAGAGCCACTGCCGCCACACTCATTTGATCGGCAGCCGGCTCGGGTGATCACAAACCGAGGCCAGTGAGTAGCAAAACGGCACCAGGGCCTCACCCTCGTCCTCCACGACGCGCCACCGACCGAGCTCGGCCCTCCTACCCCGGGGACGCCGCGTCCGCGCGACGGCCGAACAAGGACCGATTAGGAGGCGTCCGTGGACAGCTCGACCGGGTGAGTGTCACGACCAAGTACCAGCGCCCCTGGACGCGCCAAGGCACCGTGCTGCTCTCCTCCCAAGCTCAGACCATACCATGCACCCCTAGGAGAGAATTTAGAAAAATTGCTCCAGCGTACTCAATTTGACCTTCCGGCACGGTAATCCCGAATTCCCCCTCGATTCTCAATCTTTGTTCGTCAAAGTTTGCATGAAGGGCCCAAAGTGGTAGGCGATCCTTTGCTCTTCACGGTTCTAGCCTGAAACTGCACCTAGAGCGAGTATTTCGTGGTTTTCTACCGGCAACCGCACCGGGAGACATTCGTCGCACGGTGAAAACATGTTTGCCATCATTCCCGAACGTTTTTGAGGCTAGGTCGAGCTCCCCCATCATTCACTGGTGCTGTAGCACCGTTTTACCGAGCTTGTAGCGCACTAGGATGGCCGGCCAACGTCGCTGATGATGCGCCGAGCTACCGCATCGCCGCTAGCTACCGTAGAGGCTTCGCCGGTTCGGGGAAACCTCACCATCGTGCTCAGCGTGGCAGTTTAGGCCCTGGCAGCGAGCAGGAGCTCGGTCATAGGCCGGGAGACCGGTTTCCGGTGATCTCCGGCGAGGGCGGCGGCGCGGGCATGCGGGCGCGGGAACAGCCCGAGGTGGAAGAAGGGCATCGGGTCCCAGCAGTCAGTGAGGGAAAAGGTTTAAAGCCCGATCCTCTGTGGCTATTTGATCCGGTGTGACTGCGTGGCTGGGACTGTGTAGCCTGTGTGGTTTTGTCTCAGAGGGTGACACGTGGCCTGGGCCCAGCAGCAGGCATTTGGACTTTTATCTGTTTTCAGAATTCAGTTGAAAGTTTAAATAGCCACAAATTGGTGTAGGAATGTCCAAAAATTGTCAAACAAATTTTGTTGGATTCCTCTCAGAGATTACTATCCTGAGATACAGCCCAATAATTATGAAAACCCCTGGTTTTGGCTCATTAATTCATAGAAGGAAAATCTTGTGGGAATTTTTTCCAGGAGTTCTGTTTATTGGAAAATCCCCAAATTTGGGAAGGAGATTCTTCCAAAAATACTTGAACTCCAGTAAAATGTTCAGAAGCATTGGAACTCATTTGCTTGGCCAAATGTGGTGTTAATTTCTTATGCCTCTGAAAATTGGAAAATAGAACAGAATTCAAATTCAGATTTTCCCCAAACTTTAGAACCTCATAACTTATGCTAGGAAGATCTAAATTTAGTGATTCAAATTGGGTTGGATTCATATTGAATAGCTTTGTCCAAATATACAACCCAATTTGTATGAAACTCATTATTTAATTCTGGAAAATTCTTCAAAGCTTTTCAGCAAAAGAATTTTAGAGGGAGTTTGGTTTATCCAAAAATCCTCAAATTTTGCCAGAATATCTTTAGGGTATTAGTGAACCCTTGTAAAAGTTTCAGCTCAATTGGAGTTGATTTACTCAGGGCAATTCAGATTTGAAGATGCTGTGTTTAATTGAATACAAAAACATTTTCAAAGAATTTCCAAAACTTGGAAATTCAGTTCTGGGTAAATATTAGCTCCAAAAATACTAGGAAAAATTCATGCAAGCTATATGAACTATAATTGAAATTTTAGTTCACTAAGTTTGGCATGAAAATGGGTGTGATCTCAGAATTAATTCTTCTTTGCTTAATTACTTAGAAAATTGTTCTGAACAAACCACTCAATGAAAAGTGCTAATTTTTGGTCCAGAGGACTTTCATGTGACAAGGAACTCACATGAAAATTCTCAGCTCTATTGGAGCTCTGGATCACCCTTGTTCTGTTTAACCACTTAAGGTGATCAATATAGAAGAAGGGGGGAAACCACTTAGCACTTAATCATGTGCTTAGATCCAAACCGAAACCACTAACACCAGTGTCATTTCAAATTCTTAAACAGAGTTCCAGTTTTTGAAAACTTGTTATTAGAATTTGTAGCAAAGTCTTTACAATTAAACAATTGTGCATATGCATTACATGTAGCAGCTACGTGAAGGACTTGAAGTCATTGGAGTAGAGATCAACGGAGGGAGACAAGAGATCAAGTCAAGTGGTCTTCACTAACTGAGTTATATATATTAGCCCCTGAAAAACAAAGGCAAGCCCCGGTTTGCATCAAAACTTACAAGTTTTTATTTGTATTCACTTTATACGTCTAGCATTTTATTTATTGCATTAAGTCTAGGTGGTATGACACTCCAAATGCATGTCCCAGAAAACCCTGGAGTATAATGTAGAGTAGGTTATAAATTGATTATAACTGATGATCTCAAGTTAACAAAGTGGATTAAAAGAAGCAAAACTCGAGTAGGCAGTTTCCTACTCGGGAAACGGGGTTAAGGGGGATCAATCGGAAGAGTTAAGAATTGATCCTCATAGTTGGGGATGGAGACCAGGCAGTGGATGGAAGGATCAAGGACGTGGTCCTGTGAACCTAGTCTATGTCTGAGCCGATTAAGGCCCGTTCTCGTGTGCGGCCCTATGAGACAAGTTTGAGATGTGTACCGGATGCATACTAGCAATATGGGACCCAGGAAACCGATGTAACATGTTAACCTGGGTATCGAGGCATACCTCACCATCTGATGATGATGCTGAAAGGATAGAGAAGTCGGCTCTACGAGGGTTTGCCGTAGAGAGGCTTAATCCCAGTCGGTGGGACCGGTTCGACACTTGGGTGTCGTGTGAAAGGTTGCCACGTACGACGTCAGTGACGGTTGCTGTGTGCAACATCGAGTACGGGTGTACGTGTCGTGTCAGCCGGGTGTTTTTTATTGCAATCACTGTCGCTCGCAGTAGTGAGCACACTTGTACACTGAGTCGTGACGTAGTAATAAATTGGGAAATGTTTAATATGCTTCATGAGTAATCCTCATAATGGAGATGAGGAACGATCAACACTTCACTAAATTTAATTTCCATCTTGGGCTAGTAGCGTTGAGGCAAAGCGTTTCTTGTTTGATTGTGGAGTCTCGACGGTAATAGCACAAGGTCTGTATGAGTCTAGAATAGCTCACTAAAGTTACATTCATCTCGGGCAAGCGACATCGAGATAAAGCGTTTCTTGTTTGATTGTGGAGTCTCGATGTAAATTGTGCAAGAGCTATAAAACCTGCTTAAAACTGAAAGCAAGGACTCTCCTTTAGCTCAAGTTCATCGTTTGTGCAAACTTCTATAATCAGCCCTCTATTTTTCATCATGTAGAGTTTCATGACTAGGGTGACGGGTCAGTCTTGCTGAGCTTCGTGCTCACAGATGCTGCATAAGTTGTTTTGCAGGTGATAACTGTACTCTGCTAAGTACGGGTGTCTGATGAGACTCGGAGCTCTCCGAGTGGTGAACTCATTACAACCCCTGCCGCTGCTACGGTGATAGTGTTGCTAGTGAGAAGGGTCCGCAGGCTGGACACCTTTTCTTTTGCTTAGCATAGGTATGAGACGTGAGTTGTAATAGTCTTCCGCTGTAGAATATTTTGAGAAGTATTTATAAAATTTACACTTTGTAAGCTTCCGCTTGATTTATGTAATATGATGCTTATTATGTGTGCTGTTGGGTGCCGCAGCGCACGGCACCACCCAATGTGATTCCCAGGCAAGGTGTCCCGTCCGCGTGAGTGAACCGGGACGGCAGGCCCTCACACCTTGATGTTGCTTCTAGAAGATTACGATGAAGATTGAGTCGATATACACCTGTTTATGGGACCTTTGACCCATGGGAGGTCCATGTAGGAATCTCTCATTTGTCGGAGTTGTTTTTGTTTGCCACTTGGGTGTGCTTTCGTCTCATTTATTTATAAAATCACCTACATGCACAATTCTTCCGAGTACATGTTGAACTACATTATTATAAGTGTTATGCATATAACAAATTTTAAATACTCCATGATTTTTGAGTAAAATATACAGTCAAAATTGGTACCTAACGACTGTCAACAACAGGACAACAATCATAAAATTACAGTGATCAACTGGTGTATGTACCTCTTTTAGAATCTTAAAATAAATCACTGAATTGACATAGCGATTAACCAAATAGGAAGCTGTAGTGGAAAATTCAGCCCATAAACTGTGTTTTTTCCATAAACCAACATTAGAAAGCTAGAACAGGCTCGCCGCTGAATACTACGGTTTATCATTTACGCAACACCATTTTGCTAGGTAGTACCTGAAATAATTTAGTACACTACAGGGATACGACGGACTTACGACGGCTAAGTCCGTCATAATTAAGTCATAAACCGTTGTAAGTTTGCTACTTACGACGGTATTTCGTTACTTACGATGGTATAAAGTCGAGGTAATTATTATGTCGTAAATAAGCTAACTTACGACGGCTACCGTCGTAAATAAAGTAACTTACGACGGCATCGCACATCCGTCGTAAGTAACGGCCCAGGCCACGTGGTGGCCCAAGGCACGTTAATTATGACGGTTCTGGTGACCATCGTAAGTAACAGGGCTAACTTACGACGGTTTTACTGACCGTCGTAAGTAGCAGAAGCTAACTTACGACGGTGTGACGCCCTCAATTCTGTGGGAGAACCACGGAACCGAGAACTAATGCATATGTGTGCCCAGGATGTTCATCACACATACACATACGTTCCACAAACTGAATTCAGATATATATAACCACGAATAACAGAGTTTATTACAACGTCTCATGAGTCTTGGACTCATGCTTACAGCGGAAGTCTTATTTCTATGCAGCGGAAATCTCTTCTTTATTGCGGAAGCAAAAATACTGCGGAAGCAAAACTAAGCAGAAGTGGCTCCATCTCTACTCCCTCCACAGGCAAGGTTGAGAATAGATCACACGCCATAATGCTCCACTTGATCTTCATAGTAGGCTTCTCCTGTTGCTGAGGATGAAGTAATAATGCAAGGTTGAGTACAATGATATACTCAGCAAGTGCGAGAAAACACATGATATGCAGCTCATAAACAAGGTAGGCATAAAAGGCTTATTTGCAGAAAAGCAGATTTGTAAAATTATGATAAACAGCAACTTAACTTTAGATGTAATCCCAGCATATATTAAATTACCAACATACCTCCATCGCTTCCCGTGTTCCATCCGAACATTAATCAATCCTTTATTCATACTCACGAATACCTCCTCGTATTCTCTACCATCTCATCTCACAAATCAACCTCGTCTCACACCGAGACCAATCTCATGTCATGACCCAACAGTCATGCAAACATCTCATCATCCAGACTCAACAGTTCCAAACCAATAACCATAACCAAGAACCTTCCCAATAACCATCCCGAAAACCATCCCAACTAATCATCCCAACTAATCATGGCAGTTTAGCCAGGTGCTCGTGTCCGTAAGCTCGGCTATCATGATAGTTTTAGTAACTCTGCAGAGTTTGCACCTCTTTACCCACAAGTTTGTGATTTCGTCACCCGTCGGTGACTGCAGAACCTCCATTATACCAGTACACAACCGTCGGTGTATGGTCAAGAGATCACAAAATAGCCTTTACAAAGGGGTTACTAGATGTAAGGACTCACTAAGGTTTCACCGGCAGGCTAGAATCTCCAATTCTCCCACCCACGGGCCCCCTCTTGTGCCATGCAGTTCCCAGGGCAGTCCTCACTCGACTCCCATTCCCCGCGCCTTCCACAGTCCATAACACTCTAGCAACTTACCTAATTACTCAGCTAAGCCGCACCCATACTTGGCCTTGTGGTGGCACTGTTATCCTGGCAAGTGCATGCATGAACCAGTCCTTAGATCTACGGCAAGTAAAACCACCATCTCATGCTACCACATTCACAAATCCAGGCTTGCCTAGATCTCCCTCCGATCCATGTTCATTATCATTAGTTTTCTCATTATCATTACGAGTGCAGTTAGCTAGACACATCTATCTCCCTTCCCAATCCCATAGACTCAGCGAAGCATAAAGCAAAAACCATACCCGACTCATAAACTTCCCAGGCGACAAGGGTGGTTTAATCAAAACTAGTAAACTCCTATATAAAAGGGTTTCCCATCATGTTTGACTCAGTACGCACACCTTTTTCGCAAACAAACAGTTTTTCCCAAAATATAGGATCAATATGGTCAAGAAGCACTTGCCTTGTACTTACGGTTCCGGTTGTTCTTGATTCTCAAAACCTGGTTGCTGTAGTTCGTCGTAGACAGCTTCCTGAACCTGTCCTGCTATGTAGGATTCATGTGCATACAAGATTCACAGCAATCAATATCATGCGCAAACCTTAAACTAGATGTGATGATGCACATGCATAATATCCTATGATTTTTATTAGATTGGTGTGCTCTTGCATGGCTTGCATGGGCAGAGGTGTTCGGATTAAACGTGGGTGTGGCGATGATCTTGTCTTTAGATCAAACTAATCATCGAGTGATCTGCCCACGAGAAGGCTTCTGTTCGAAAGGAATTGAAGAACAGATGCAAGAGATGAACAATGATGTCGTAAGGTGGTATTGAAGCCCTACCTCACGCTCTTCTTGTCTTCGAGGTCCTCCTCAGACCGCTTGGTTCTTCTCCGATGATCTCCCTTGTTGCGCTTCGGCGATGTTTTGCTCGGCGAGTTAGGGCTAGGGCTCTAAGTCGTCGGCTTAGGAGTTGAAAGAGAAGTTTGTGTTTTCGGCCAGAGGTTTTGGGTTCTATTTATAATCGGGAAGAGAAGAGTCCTAATCTGATTGGATCCTGAATAAGAGTCTTATTCAGATCTTTGTTGGATCCTAACGTCTTATCTTTAGTAACATCGTGGAAATTTAGATCGGTTTCTGTTTCGTACTGGTATCTTTACGTGTAAAAACCGCTCCAGACTCGTTACCTTCGTGGTGATGAGCTCCGGAGGCTCCACGTGTCCTCCCGGGGCCTGGTATCTACTTCTCCGCAGAGACGAGCTCCGGTTGGGCCACGTGTCAATCGACCGAGACCTCCCCCTCTTTTGGAGGTGAGCTCCGCGCACGCCACGTGTTGGCGCCGGTCTTCCCTCTCTTCTCTCCTCAGGAACATGCTCCGAGGTCGACACGTGTCTAGCAACGAAAGACCTCCCGGAGATAAGCTCCGGTGGCAACACGTGTTCGATAGATCCGGATTCCTCTGAGATGAGCTCCGAGATCGACACATATCCCGGCGACGGGTCCTCTGATTTCCGCGAGGGCTAGCTCCGAGGATGACATGTGTCCTAAAAATGCCTTTGCTTCTTCCGCAGAGGCTAGCTCCGTGGGCAACACGTGTCCCACAGGGTCGAACCTTTTTCCAATTGCGGAGGTGACCCCCGAGCCTTACACATAGCCAGTTTAGCGACGAACCTCTCTTCACCTCGCAGGGGCGAGCTCCGAACACGCCACGTGGCCTACTGGCTGCGGAGGTTGCCTTCGGTGCTCTCTGAGGGCTTTATTGGCTATCCTTTTGATATTTGTCATTGTTCCATCTGTTCTTAAAATGTTTTTCTTCTTCATAACACATGAACATATGCTGACACCCGAGATGAGGGTGTCACAAATCTACCGCCCTTAAATTGAATCTCATACTCGAGATTCGTTAGTAGGAAATAGATGGGGAAATTCTGCCTTAATATCCTCTTCACGCTCCCATGTGGCTTCAGCTTCAGTGTGATGGTTCCATTGTACCTTGCATCATCGAATCACTTTGTTTCGGGTGACCCTTTCCTTTACGTCCAAGATTCGGACAGGGTGTTCTGCGTAAGTCAGGTCCTCTTGAAGTTCAAGTTCTCCCATTGACACTTGTTCCTCTGGTACTCTCAAGCACTTCTTGATCTGGGATACATGAAACGCGTCATGTACGTCGGAGAGGTGGTTTGGGAGCTCTAGTTGATAGGCTACTTCTCCTCGCTTGTCCAAAATTTTAAAGGGTCCGATGTAGCGAGGTGCTAGCTTGCCTTTGACGTTGAAACGTCGTTGGCCTCGGATAGGCGATATTTTAAGGTATACGAAGTCTCCTATTTCAAAGGTCAATTTCCTACGCCTATTATCCGCATAGCCTTTCTGTCGTGACTGAGCAGCCTTTAAGTTCTCCCGTATCGCTTGGACCTGCTTTTCAGCTTCTTGTAGTACTTCGGGTCCAAACACCTGGTTCTCTCCAGTCTCGTTCCAAAACAGTGGCGTTTTACACCGTCTACCATATAAGGCTTCGAAAGGCGACATCTTCAAACTAGCTTGATAGATGTTGTTATAGAAGAACTCGGCATACGGTAAACTCCTATCCCAACTATGCCCATGTTTCAAGGCGCAAGCTCTCAACATGTCCTCCAAAATTTGGTTCGTCCTTTCGGTTTGTCCATCTGTTTGTGGGTGATAGGCGGAGCTAAAATCCAGTCATGTACCCATGGCTTTCTGCAGCTTCCTCCAGAATCTAGAGGTAAACTGAGAACCTCGATCTGAGACTATCCTCTTCGGAACTCCGTGACGGCACACGATCTGCTCCATGTACAATTCTGCCAATTGTGCAACGTTGTAACTGGTCTTTACCGGAAGAAAATGGGCGGTTTTCGTCAACCGGTCCACAATGACCCAGATGGAGTCGTATCCTGACTGAGTACGTGGTAATCCGACGATGAAGTCCATACTGATGTCCTCCCATTTCCATTCGGGTATTCTCAAGGGTTGCAGCAATCCAGTGGGTTTTTGATGTTCGGCTTTTACCCGTTGGCATGTGTCGCATAGGGCAACGTATTCGGCTATATCCCTCTTCATACCATCCCACCAATAGCAAGTTTTCAAATCCTTATACATTTTGGTGCTCCCTGGATGTATGGAATAGGGTGAATCATGTGCCTCCTTCAATATCATGTCGCGAAGGTGTCTTATGTTTGGCACACAAATCCTTTTTCCTAGCCAAAGCGTACCCTTTTCATCCTCCTTGAAATCCTTCTCTATCCATCGTCGGATTCTTTCCTTGATCTCCTTGATCCCCTCGTCCTTTGCTTGGCCCTCTCTTATTTCTTGCTCCAATGGGGAGTGTATCTCTATTATCTCCATGTTATTCAAGAATCCGAGGTGTAACCTGTGACGCCCTCAATTCTGTGGGAAAAACCACGGAACCGAGAACTAATGTGTATGTGTGCCCAGGATGTTCATCACACATACACATACGTTCCACAGTATCCGACTGAGCTAAGACCGGGGCTGTTGTGAGATGCTTCACCAATGCTTGGAACGCCCCTTCGCACGCCGTGTTCCAAACATATTTCGTTCCCTTCTTCAGCAATTCAGTCATCGGTTTAGCGATCTTGGAGAAGCTTGGAATGAATCTCCGATAGTATCCCGCTAACCCGAGGAAGCTTCTGACCTCATGAACTGAAGTGGGAGCTTTCCATTTCAGCACTTGCTCTATCTTGCTTGGGTCAACCACAATGCCTTCTGCGGAGATGATATGTCCCAAGAATGGCACCTGGCTGATCCAAAACTCACATTTGCTGAACTTGGCGTAGAGCTTGTGGTCTTGTAATCGTTGAAGAGTGATTCTTAAGTGTTCGGCATGTTCGGCTTCTGTCTTGGAGTAAATCAAGATATCATCGATGAACACTACCACGAACTTGTCCAGCTCCGGCATGAACACTGAGTTCATGAGATACATGAAATGGGCTGGAGCGTTTGTGAGACCAAAGGACATGACGAGATATTCATATAATCCATATCTCGTCGAGAAGGCTGTCTTCGGGATATCCTCCGCCCGGATCTTTATCTGATGATATCCAGAGCAAAGGTCCATCTTGGAGAACACACTTGCACCCACAAGTTGATCAAATAATATGTCGATGTGGGGCAGCGGGTACTTATTCTTGATGGTGACGGCGTTGAGCGGCCGGTAGTCCACACACAGCCTCAAGGTTTCATCCTTCTTCTTCACGAACAGCGCCGAGCATCCCCAAGGCGAGGAACTCGGCCTAATGAAACCCTTGCTCAACAGATCATTGAGCTGTTCTTTCAATTCAGCCAGCTCATTCGGATCCATTTTATATGGTCTCCGTGATATGGGTGTAGTCCCGGGTGCAAGCTCAATCTTGAACTCGACATCCCGCTCAGGTGGCATGCTCGGAAGATCATCCGGAAACACGTCGGGGTACTCCCGGACTATGGGGATGTCCTCTAACTTGAGAGCTTCAGTATTATTGATCGCTGAAACCTCCCGGACTGGATTATCTAATAGGAGGGACTGCGGACGGTGTAATGGGGAGTTGAGGTGAACCGTCCGTGATAAGGTTTCCAGGACAGCGCCATGGTAGCTTAGCCATGACATTCCTAAGATTGCATCAATCTTCTGCCCCTCAAGAATAATCAAAGTGGTGGGATATATCTTCCCACCTAAGCACAGTGGTGCTTTCGGAACTATCATAGTTGCTGAAATCGTTCCTCCCGGTGAGCAGATCATATAAGAACACTCGGTTGGAAAGGCTTCCAGCTGATGCTTAACCACATATGATGCACTTATGAAGTTGTGGGTTGCACCCAAATCAAACAGTATGATGATGGCTTGGTCGTTGAGAGTGAACGTACCCGCTAGCACGTTGTCTCCCTCTGTGGCGTCCTCATTGTCGAGGTGGCGAACGCCCCCAGTCCGCTGACCAACCTTCTTGACCGGAGGTCGGCATCGAGCACCGCCCTGGAACTGGGCTTGCCCGCTGCTCTGCTTCCCCTGGGGACAGTCCTTCGTGAAGTGGCCCGCCTGGCCACACGTGAAGCAAGTGAAATGGGGCGGTCCCCCACTGATCGATGGATGGAAACCCGGGGTGCGTTGTGGCGGTGGGAACGCCCGGGGTGCCGTCTGCTGCTGCTGCTGCTGTCTCGGTGCGGTCGGAACGGGGGTGCTTGGAAAGAACATCCCCCGGACTGTTGAGGTCACGCCGGTGGACGCCACTGCTGCCCGGATGGTGTCCGATACACCATGCGGTACTTCTGGGGAGCGCCACCCCCACTGCTGGGTGGAGCACTGCGCTTCCGCTGCTCAGCTGCCAACTCCCGCTGAGCGTACTCTTGCATAATCGCGGCATTGACGAGGTCGTTGAAGGTGCCGCGATTCCACTGAACGAGATGCGTCTTCATTTCGGGGTGTAACCCCCGATAGAAGTGCTCCCGCTTTTTCTCCTCGGTGGAGATGTAGTCTGACGCATATTGCGCCAGATGGTTGAAGGCACGGGAGTAGTCATGGGCACTCCTCCCGCCCTGCTTCAGTTCCAAAAATTCTTGGAACTTCCTCTTCATTATCCCGGGAGGGATATGATAGGCGCGGAACGCCTCCCGGAACTCTTCCCACTCCATGGTATGGCCAGCCGGACGTGAGGCGACATAGTTCGCCCACCATGCACCAGCGGCACCGTGAAGCTGCTGCACTGCGAACAGAGTCTTCTGCCACTCCGTACATTGGAGCAGCCCGAACTTGGACTCGATGGTCCGCAGCCAGTTGTCGGCCTCCAGTGGTTCTTCAGCTTCTGTGAACACTGGAGGGTGCGTACTCATGAAGTCTGAGTACGACACCTCACGGGGCTCACGGGGCCCCCCTCTCTTGACGCCCCCCGCCTGGGACGTATTCTGCACCATCGTGCAGAGCAGGTCGGTCTGCTCCTCACGACTACCCACCAATGCCGCTATCACATCCGCTAGGGTAAGCGGAGGCGGCGGTGGTGGTTGCTGCTGCGGGGTGCTGTCGTAGGCAGGTGGCTGGGAGTCATCGCCTCCCTGTTGTCTAGAGCCACCAACCTCGTGCGTGGTCCTAGTGCGAACCATCTGCAACAATACGACAATAAACATCAGTCCCGCAACATATTTCAATGCAGTCAAATGAAATAGGCGTAAAAACATAATGACAATAAAACATGCGATACATCTCGTATGTAGATAATGTAATAACTTTGCACAAGCAACACCATTACCAGACCAAATACAAGCTAGTTTACATCCAAATTGACGGACTTCCTCTTTGGAAGTTCATCACAACTAGGTTTGGTCATTACGAGACGTTACTATCGCTTTGTCATCACGTAAACCACCCTTTTATCTTTAATACGACACAAACATGGTCTCTAGTAAAAGAAACTTGAGTGAGACCTATACTCAAATCTTTCACTAGTTGAATATAACCTCACATGAGCCTGTTCTACCCCATTGGAAGTATTCAAACCCCCTCTAGGGTACCACAATCTCTCACATGAGTTCAACTGTCTCCTCTGTCAGAATTACCAGTTTCTACATATCCAAGATTTTGATCTGGTTCTGGGCAATTTCTTGACTCAAGTTGAATACCAAAGTTAAAGTTAACTTCAGTATATTTCCAACGAGTACTTATTTGCCCTCAGATCAGCTCCGGTTAAAAAGTTATGGTAATTCAAAGTCAGCAGAATTTCTGGAAGAATTTTAACAGCACCTCCCTTGGGAAGTTGCTGTTTTCAACTCTGGTTTCCACTGAAATCTGTGCTGAAATTTCAGAAACTTTGAATTGCAAAGATGTAACACATCTTATACCCTTTCTAAATATGTATCATATGACAAATTTTGATTTTTCTACTGGGAGTTATGTTTGAAAAACAGAACAGTCCAGAGATTGTTTAACTCTGTCCTGATTCTGGACAGTTTACATTCCTCTGGGATTTAAGCCATCTTAAGGTGTGTTTCAGCTCTGGAAGTCTACAACAAAGTTGTAGAGTACTTAAATAGATTTCCAGAACTATATACACACTTCCATTGACTAAATTATCTGTGATTTGTGCCCTGTTAAAGTTCAGCAGACTTGCTGCCCCAAAACAGAGCACTCTGTTTTTCAGTCTTTTGGAACTACACTCATCACCTTCCAGTTTTTCTACCCAACCAGGGTCTTAAATGTTGAACCTAGTGATTTTAATTCCTTGTTATCATTATTTTTCATGCATATGCCTATGATATCTCGGTACTACGTTCCTCACAAAAGAAAATCCTAACCGGATTATACCGGCATATAAATCTCAAGTGTGGCACTAAACGGTCTCTCGCACACGTTTACTACACGGATACATACGTGGTTAGTACCTACAGAATACCACACAATGTTGATGCACTCAATGGTTGTTCATTTCAGGCAGGACCATATTTAAAAGTAAATACAAACGCCCGTATCATTGCCATACGGCCGTCCTTGAGTTAGGTCACGTCTCAAGGTACGTGATCGTGTTTCAACACCACACGACAGGGAACCCGAGTATGTCATGAACGGGTCGTCACGGTTGGGAATGTTATCAACCCAACAGATACCACCTACTGTCCGGCAGGGCACGCTGATGGCAAGCGCTGTGTATGTCCCCCTGGGCTACTTCTAGACGAACACACTCTCGCGTTACTGACCACGCGACGGGGTCTCCACTTACTTGCCTAATGCACGCTAGGGATCAGCGTTTCATATGAACTCAGGAACATGAAGAGTCCAAGAGTTTCATATTGACGTCTCACACCAAGCTGTGAGACCTATCCCTGAACCACGTTCCTCGTCAGGGGAGCCAACTGAAATTGAACTGCTTTTGGTGGCGTTCCTTACCATTCTTACCAGAGCGTAGGTGCGTCGTTACATAATTAAAATTCAGAATTATAACACGTAGGTTGGTCTTTGCCGCTTTAAGTAACTATTCTAGTATAGTCCTTACTTGGGCAAACTACCGAATCCTCACCGTAAACCTAAGTTTTCCCATAATATAGTCCTTAAGTATTGTGTTATCCCCAATGCGGCTCTGATACCAGGCTGTGGCGGACCGGAATCCGCTCATTCAGGATCGCAGAGGGTGGTGCCGCACGATGCGACACCTGACAGCACACATCATAAAAACATAATATATTACATGGGAAACCAACTGAACTATACAAACAGGTACAATCCTAAGTTACAAACTATTGTTTATATTACACAGCCGAAGTCTAAACTATACAACTCACGCCCGACTTTCTAGCAAAAGTCGGTTGCCCAGCCCTAGAGCAACCCACACTAGCTGCACGTCTCAGCTCAGCGCGGTGTGTACGGCTCCCACTCAGCCGTGGTCCCGACGGAGGGTAACCCTCGCCGGTGGACTCATAACCCGAGTCCGTGGGTGGCTCCTCACCTGAAAAACACTTAAGCAGCAACCGTGAGCACGATGGCTCAACAAGGCTTAACCGACTCACCTAGGCATGAAACTCTACATGAGGTGTACAATGAACATAGGATAGTAACAGTGCATCAAATGGACACGCCTACAAGTTCATCCTTAGTTCATCTTTTAGCCACAAATTAACAGTTCGGGAATCTGAAATTTAGTAAGCAATATTTTGTGGCACACATGTAGCAATACAATTATATCATGACAGCAATATTGAAGCATAATATTTCATACATTAACTACGTTACGACACACTGAACAAGTGGTACTCATCACCGCGAGGGACGGCGAATCGACTCGATATACACCTGCAGGGAAACCCAAAGAGCACGTTGTCTGATCAAATAAACTCCAAATGGTCTGAAACTTTTACAGGGGTTCACTAACCTCACAAAGAATATTCAGGCAAAATTTGAGGATTTTTGGATGAACCAAACTCCCTCTAAAATTCTTTTGCTGAAAAGTTTAAAGAATTTTCCAGAATTAAATAATGGGTTTCATACAAATTGGGTTGCATATTTGGATAGAACTATGCAAGATGAATCCAACACAATTTGAATCACTAAATTTGGAGCTTCCAAGCAAAAGTTATGAGGTTCTAAAGTTTGAACTAAATCTGAAAATCTAAATAAACCGGGGAAAAGTTTAAATTCTGACCGTGGGCCCATCATACACGTGTCACTGCTGGAGCTGAGCCACACGGGGCCACAGACCCCTTCCCGCACAGCCACACTGCATCCTAGGGCTGCAATCGATCCGCATTTTAAACTTCCCGTCGCTGACACGCGGGGCCAGCCGGTTGTCTTCCTCCTCGGGCCAGTTCCTTTTCCCGCGCCGCCCACTCGCCGGCACCTCACTGGAGCTTGCCGGACCCGGCTTCCCGGCCGCCTCTCGGCCGGAAACTCGCCGCCTGGGCCTAAATTCGTGCGCTGAACACGATGGCACC
Source organism: Neostapfia colusana (assembly GCA_030760725.1). Lineage (NCBI taxonomy): Eukaryota > Viridiplantae > Streptophyta > Magnoliopsida > Poales > Poaceae > Neostapfia > Neostapfia colusana. Next base: position 17,058,448 of record JASWHV010000016.1, on the reverse strand, counting down.
CTCTTCTCCGGCCGGCAGTGGCCCTAACCTAGCCGGCGACGGCGCAGCGGCTCAGCAACCTTTCGGCAACGTCGCACGGCCAACTCAGCCCGCCAAAACACCGATGGAATGGCGCTACAGCACCAGTGGATGCTAAGGGAACTTGTCCTGGTGGTGAAGCCGCCCGGAGATGGCTCTAACCTAGCTCTCAGCGTGAGCCCGAGCCTCCCTGCCTTAATTGCCGTAACAAAACCTAGAAATACCTGGTCTACATGCGGTTTCAAGACGGGGCTGTGAGGGGCTAATGAGCGTCGATGAGTGGCGGTCCTGTGTGCAAGATTGCATGACCTAAGAACAAGGGTGGCGGGTGAATTCGAGTTTACCGTGTCGGAAGGTCAGTTCGTGCCCGCCGGTGAACTTTCTTCAAATTTGAGCTCTGTGGACCAGGGCACGGCTTGAGCCTCAGATACGAGCACCACCGGTTTCTGACGCGTCCAAGGGCGTTCTTGTTCAGCCGTGAATGGCCCTCTGTTGGGCTGTCACCGTGAGCCGAGCTACGGCGGTTTTCGCGGTTGTTGCTCAGAACCGTTGAGCTAGGGTTGGGGAGGGCTGAACTCGACCGTTCTTGCGCCGAGGAGGTAGAGGACGAGCGCCCGTTGTGGTTTTGCTGCTCGGGAGGCGCTGTGCATGTTAGTTTGCCGGTTTCTTGATCGAACATAAACGGCAGCGAGCGCAGGGTTCTCTCTTCGTGCGTATAGGAACCGAGCCTTGGTGGGGTTGTGCTGTGAGCGACCGACTGCCTCGGGGGTGATCGATCCGGGAGCAGCTCGCCAGATCGGGAAGGAAACCAGGAGGTGGCAGAGCGAGGTGGTCGGGCGCCGGTGCTGGCCGCAGCTGGCGCGCGGTCTCGGTCGAAGGAGAAAAGATCACCGGGTAGACTTCTCTGTTAAGTCTGCTGACAGGTGGGGCCTCCCCTCTAATTCCTTTTTCATTTTTCTCAATTCTGTTTGTGCCAAAATATCCTCAGCTACTCACAATTGAATGTGAGACTTAATCACCAAGTCTTGGTTTGAATTTGAGTTCTCAAATTTGAACTTTGTTTGGCTAAATTCGCTTCATGTTTGAACTGAAATTCAAATTCAGTTTTGAATTCTTGCAACTTTAGCTCTTGACAACATGAACTCCAATGGGGATGAAAATTGGTGGGCTGACTCAGAAAAATGTGCTGAGTTTGAATATGAAGCTAACTTTTGAATTTGAGTGATGAAAGCTGCTGAAATTTGAATTTGCATTCAAATTGGCCTCTTTGTGAATTGTCTCCAAAAGTGCCTCACAATGTGTTGGATTCGCATGAAATTTGGCATGAACCTTCCCAAGACTTTTCAAGTCCTAGGGGTGAGCTCAACCTCCCATGTTCATGTATAGAAGTCCTACGTTGTGAAAGTTAGGGCTTTCCCCTCTAATCACTCTTTTGATGGAGGTTACTTGCTCTTCACAATTTTTTCTAAGATATCCACAACAAAAACTGTGGTGTTGTGAGGTGATGAAAAGTTTTTGCAAGTTCCATTTCTTGGGCTTTTACAGACCTCTAAAAAGTAGACCGGTAAATATGAAGGCCCCGCCGTTTTACATGCCTCTAGTGCGACCGGTCTAAGGCTATTCGCACTCGTGGACCTCTATATTGGACTTCTAAAGAAACATTCTTAGTCTTTTACAGTCAACTCTAAAAGATTCCTACCTTTACAGTTAAATTCTTTACACTCGTTCACCTCTAAATCAGACATCTATATCAACTGTCACTTATTTTATACTCCCTCCATTCTAAAATAAATGATGTTTGATAAAAATTTAGTTCAATTTAAACTAAATTAATTGTCCTAAACATTATTTAATTCAGAACAAAGGGTGTATTATATCATACAACTCTCTTATACTTTATATTTATATTATATAACTGTTTCTATTTTCATAATATTATATTTATAGCTTATAAAAATTCACCAATTTTATTTTTCATTTCTCTTTTACTTCTCTTTTATTCTTATTTTTTCTTTTTTTTTCATTTTATTCTCCTCTCTTATTTCCTTCCCCTCTCTTCTTCCTTTTCTTTACTTTAGTGTACATATGCTACAGTAGACCTCTACACTTGCCGGTGCACTGCGACCATCTGGAAAATAGCGGTCCATTACAGCTAACGCTGCGGATGAGCTGGGACTGCTTACCCTCCAAATATGCTGGCCAGGGCGATTTAGCGCGCCCAGGTGCGGCCAGCCTAACATGGCAAAGTTAGCGACGATTGTAGCGATCGGTAATAGCTCCCGTGCATGCAGCGGAGCTCGCACCATAGATCTCCTACCGTCATAGACCTCTGCCACTTAAGTCATGCCTGCCCGCGCCGATTGCCAGAGCTTTGTTCGACCTACACCTTTCCGAAGGTCGGCCACCTCTAAGCCTCGCCGAGCTCGTCCGCCCTTTGTGCTCTGCATCTCACCGGAGTATAGAAAGAAAGGGAAAAGAAGAGGAATGAGGAAAGTGAAGCCCAGAAAGAAGAAAGAGGAGAATAGGAAATCAAGAAAGGAATAGAGGGAAGAGTCCACTGGAGAGGAAAAAGGAATAGAGGAAAGGAAAACGAGAGAAAAAAGGAATAGAGGATATGAAAAAGGAAGGGAAAAGAGAAATAGAGAAAAGGAAAAGGAGAGAGAAAAAAAGAAAAAAAGGAAAGCCAGATCAATTATACAAAAACTTCATTTTATTTGAAAAATTAAAATGGTATGATAAAATATAGGTGGTAGATGATTTATAGGTTCGATTTAGAGGTTCACAAGTGTAGTGAATTGAAATGTAAAGCTAAGAATCTTTTAGAGTTAACTGTAAAGATTTGAGAATATTCTTTTAGAGGCGGGATATAAAGGTCCACGAGTGCGAAGAGCCTTAGTGAAGGACTATAAAGATTTACGCTATGGAGTAATTGTGATGTTTTGTGTGGACACGCTTACCGGAGTTTTATTGTGCTTTCCGTACCAATATCTGGATCGGTATTTGATAGGCACAATATGATAGAACAATGTCCTTACAATGAATATTTATTATAATATCAAATAGGTATTATAAACAAATATTAAATTGTAATTAATGTGGTCAGAATATGGAAGACTAAGTACGGACTAGGTCATAAATGTCATCCCTGCACTCCTCATCTTGTTCTTTTCCTCATTCTCCACAAGCAGCAAGAGTGAATATGAAAAGTACTTCACTAACACCACCTAAAGAGGATGTTTTGGGCATAAGGATTTTAACAAGGAGAGGTCATCTGGCTTAGTGCACTAAAATTATTTGATGTGAGGCTCTCTTTAAAAAAGATTTGCAACAAATAGGGGGGATAAGTTGAAGTTAGTGTTCTAGTTGGTGGGCCTTGAGGGAGAAGCAATCTATCCCACCAGTTTTCCAATTTTTATACGAGCCTCTAGACCAATGGTCCTACATAACCTTGCACATAAGACAACACTTTCGAAACACTGCAACCACAACTGTCGGAGTGTTCGCTACGACACTCCTCCCGACCTGCTACAGGAGCAGCCCGCGGAGGTTCTTTGATTGGAGGGGCTTGGCGTCCCTAGAGCGATCCAACTCGAGAGAGCGGGCGAACACCGAGGTTTATGTGGTTCAGGCCGCCTAAGCGTAATACCCTACGTCCACAGGGATGGTTGTTGTATTGCTTGCGCGTATGAGTGTGAGAGTTGCAGGGTTGCAAACCCTTTGTCGGATGGACACCCCGGTCCTTTTATAGTCCAAAGCCGGGGTGGTACAATGAGGCTTGGGGCCCGACAGGTGGCCCCGAAGTTGTATGAACCCTATACATGATCTAGGGTTTTACACTCTGAGTAAAGTAGTCGGTGGAGGAGTTAAGTCCCACCGCTTGGCGCACTAAGCCTTGCTCTTCTGGGTGGCTCTGTGCCTTTTGGCGGCACTGTATCACTGTCACGCCTCGCCGTCCTGTCTTGTCACCGTAATGGTGCACGGGCGGAGGGCAGAGGCGTGCGTCGTGTACCATGCTTCTGGGGAAGGCGCGAGGCTTCAATGCACGACCTGACAGTGCACTTCCTCCTTGACTTTGTTGACCCACGACCCATGACAGATCGTGGGGCACGTGGCGGCTCCAGAGCTCTCCTCAGTAGGTTCGGAGCCGGGATGCACGTGGCAGCTTCAGACCACACCTCAGCGGGGAGGCTTGGTCTGGAACCAAGGGCACGTGTGGGATCCGGAGCACAAGCGCATGTGGCAGCACCGAGGCTGACCTTGGGGCCAAGGACACGTGGCTACGCTAGCGCCAACCTCAGCGGGGAGGCGGGGCCTAGGCTATCTTTTACCTCCACGTGTGGGTACCCTGTTTGCAGGGTACTGACAGTGGCCCCCAGGCCCATCTCGAGGGAGGCAACGAGCCCGAAGGTGGGGCCTCCATCTTTCACGTTGGTGGCTTTGAACCTGCGCTTTGGAAGCCGAAGTGGTTGCAAGGTTACAGCATAGTGGGTGTGTGGTTGTACCTGGGAGACGAAAAGGCTGCACATCCTTGGCGTAAATGGGCGTACTCAGCAGTCAAAGCGGCAGCACGTCGTCGGCATAGTGGACGCATGTCTGCTCTTGACTGGTGGGTCGTGGCGACGTACTTGAGGGGTTGCCTCGGAGTATTTACTGCGGCAGCCCTCAGGTTTGCCACTACAGTTCCATGACGCCGCTTTTCTCGAGAACCCCTGGATGTTCCTTAGAAGTCACCCACCTGGCCCCCAGTGTCTGATGGGTGGACCTGGGTGAATATAGCCTAGAGGGGGGTGAATAGGCTTTTCGACGCTTTGTTGATCACTGAAACACTTAGTAGGTTTATCAAATACAGGGAAATCGGACTAGTCCGGTAGAGTGCGGACTAGTCCGTTTTCTAAACAGAGAAAAATCAGACTAGTCCGATATGCATGGACTAGGGAGATCAAAGTTGATCAATTTTTCACTTCTAGCACTTTATGCAGCGGAAATTAATTTGTACTTAGATGTATAGCAAAAGTGAAACAATGAATGACAGGGATCAACTTTGGTTTCAATGCTTCAATGTAAATTTCACAAGATTAATTAAACACTAGAATATGATGAACAATAAATGAACAAGAGTAGGATACAAGTGTTTATCCCGAGGTTCGATTCCACGAAGAAAATCTACGTCCCTGTTGAGGAGTCCACTAAGGAATGGATCTTCACCAACCTATCCTCGTCAAATCGCCACGAAGGCCGATTCTCTTCCACTAATCACAAAGGGGAATAAATTGTTCAAGGGGCCTTCTCACAAGTTGAGGGCTCCCCAAGAGTTACAATGAATGAACACAACAAAACACACTCAAAAGATGAACAATTAACGAACAAGAGTGTGCGAGAGATCAAACCCAAGAGCTCAAGATGTGTAGAACAAGTCTCTCCTTTGATCAATTGCTAATCCCCAAAGAATTGATCCTTCTTGGGTTAGAATGTGTGGAGAGATGTGAATTTTGGGCTCTTGGGAGGTGTGACGGCGTAGGGGGTCGAAGTGTTATGTTGGTATGGTCGTACACCTCTTTTTATAGTAGGGTTTCCAATGGTTACATTAGGGTTTGCGATGTCCGGACTAGTCCTTGGTCGGCTCCGGACTAGTCCAGTGTGCGGTGTGTGGAAAACCCTAAGTGTTGTGAGATACCGGACTAGTCCGTAGTAGTGCGGACTAGTCCGTAGTAGTGCGGACTAGTCTGATGTATACTCATAGATATATAGGACTAGTCCGGTCCATATCGGACTAGTCCGTTTTGTGGTCAGAAAGAAAATCGGACTAGTCCGGTTGATATCGGACTAGTCCGCACATGCTAAATTTTTGCAGTTAGTGTGATTTCTTCCACTTGAGCTCTTGGGGTGTGTTTCTCCAACACACTCTATACTAAGTGATCTAATCTTTTCAGCTTTTGAGCTCTTATCAATTTGGATCCTCTTTCTCTTTTCTTTTTGCGCTTTCTTTTTAATTTCTTTGAGAACCTGCGCTCATCTCAACAATTTTGTTAGGGTCTCATTTGTTTGTCATAAATCAACCAAAACCCACAAGGGATGCCTAGATGCACTCTCAATCTCCCCCTTTTTGGTGATTGATGACAACCAATTGAGATCACACAAATATAATAAGAAAAGTTCAGATTTTCATAAGGTGTGCACATATGAGTTTTGAACAAAATAGGCAATGAAGACATAAGACATATGTGCACTCTTTATGGTGGGGTGCAAAACTACATGTGTGAGCAATAATTTTGATGTGAATATCATAATGACCATAATCATAACAGTTTTAAATATACATCATTAATCATAAGCATAACATAATCATCTCACAAAAAGCATAATGATAATATAAGTCTTACAAAAGCATAATGGTAGCATAAGTCTTACAACAGCATAATGATAGCATAGGTCTTACAAAAGCTCATTTCTTAAGCTTGGACAAGAAAGGGAAGACCTATGACCTAAGACTCCCCCTCAATCTCTCCCCCTTTGGCATCAAGGCACCAAAAAGAAGGAGAGGAGGGATCTACTTGTCGTCGCCAACTCACTCCTCGCTGTTGGTCCTCTCTTCGTCTTCATCATCAGGCTGAGGAGGAGGAGGAGGAAGAAGAGAGGAACCACTCGTCGTGCCAAAGTAGGCACGCTCTGATGGAGAGAGAGGAGGAAGCTCTGTAAAATCAGATGCAGAGTCCTCTGAGATGACCGGGGATCCAATGGTCTCAATCTCCAGTTTTTGGCATATTTCTTCGACATTGGCTTTCATGTATCTCATTTCTTCTTTTCTTGCCTTGTTCATCTTATGAAGCTTCACCTCAGTTTTGCGGCAAGAACTGAAAATAGCAGCCAAAAACTTCATAACCCCACTAGAAGAACCTTTGTGTGGAGAGGCCCTAGTCTTGGATGAATGCCTTGCATCTTCTTGAGCTCTCTCTCGATGTTCTTCAGGTGATCCAGGTGAGGGAGCAGCTGAAATAGAGGCTTGAGGAGGCTTCTGAGGCCTTAGAGCAGTGTGCTCCACATCCTTCACAAACTCAATTCCTGTGACTCTTTCAACCATGAACATCAAGTAAGGTGCAAGCCATAGGAACGGTTTGGTGTGCAGGATATGTTCACCATGTCATTCCAAATATAATCGAAGATATTAAATCTTCTCCTCCTGCTTATTACTTTCATCAAGGTTCTCAAATAACCTTGGACGCTCTCGGCATCTCCATCCTTTGGAGCAATGGTCTTCCGGAGCACTCTGTTCAGAACAATGAAGAAGGGCTTCATGTTCTTAGTTGAGGGGGGATTGTATGGGAGTCAAGTATCATAGAGAAAATCCATCTTGTCCTTCACCACTCCCAGATTGTGAATCACAATCTCATCATTGCCGGTGTCCTCGAGGTGCAGCAGTCTGGCAAACTCAGTGTAGGAAATTGTGTACTTGGATCCATGTGTCATCCAAGTCACTTTGTCTTCTCCATGATGGGCAAAGTGGCAAGTTGCATAGAACTAGGCAACGATCTCATCATTCTAGTTGTATCTGAAGGAGAGCAGGTCCTTGAGTTCGTGTCTCTCTGCAGCCTCTATGACCTCCTCAAAGGCTTCACATGTCTTCCTTTCAAAGTATTTCCAGTCGATCCATTGACTTCGGACCACTGGAGTCTTCATTTGGAGGTACACCAAATTGTAGTAGTCCGAGTGAAAGTTGCTCCAAAATCTCTTGTCGGCTGCCCTTTTGGCAGTGCTATAGGCATCAACCTTCCTCAGGTTCCATGCCACATCACTTCCCTTGCCATTGAACTTCTGCTCCGAGGGATCCATATTTCCCTGCCTTGGACCTGTCATCTTGAGGGGACCAATAGGGCCGGAAGCAAGCCCCTTACCCTTGCCCTTGGTTTGGTGTTGAGCCGCCGAGCTAGAACCAGCCACATTTGCTTTTGAAGCTGGTCTCTTGATTGTAACCTTTCGACGCACCCTAGGTGGGGTGAGTGAAGGCTCGGCAACATGCTCTTGTCGCTTGTTGGAGCGAGACTCCGGAGGATGAGACATTACATCTTGATCTTGATCCATCTCGGCCTCAAAGTCGGAGAGACTGTTATTTGATCCCGACATGATTTCTGACAAGGAAGATATAGTGGGTATAGATAATCAAGGATGACAAAGGATTGCATTGAATTGACATAATCTAGGATTCCCTGACGAAAATCCTGAATCAGGGCATGCCGGACTAGTCCGGTGTTCAGGGTCGGACTAGTCTGGAGTACCGGACTTGTCTGCCCTAAGAACGGACTAGTCCGTTATGAGGCTGCTCAAGCCCTAATTTGTCGACATTTGAGATTATTAAATGCAAATATGATCTAGGGTACATGGAATACATCAACAGAGCATGCATTGACTAGAGGAGTTCTAATTGAGCAAAAGCAAGGAAAATGGAAGGTTCTAGGGTTTGGAGCGAAGTTTACCAAATCCTTCGATTCGAAGCATTGAAGGAGTTCTTGATCCGGACTAGTCCGGGGTCTTTGATCCCTTTGCAGTGGGAACCGATTCCCACAGAAATTTGAGAGGTTTTTATGGAGAACATGCAAATTCACCTTGGGAGCACTTGAGTGAGGAGAGAGAGAGTGGGGAGGGTTGTGAGGATGAAGAAGATTAGGTTTGAGCCGTCCCTAGGGTTATGGAGTCGAAATATCGGACTAATCCGGAACATATCTGACTAGTCCGTTTTTTGGTCAGAGAGAAAATCGGACTAGTCCGTGGTGGTCCGGACTAATATGGTCTAACGAACCTAGTACGGACTAGTCTGCAAGTGCGCACTAGTCCGGGTTGACCACGGACTAGTCCGTGGTCCCTTGTACAGAAGTGTATAACACACACACACACACAGATATATATATATATATATATATATATATATATATGTATTTAGAAGTTTGTATTAAGGAATAAGGGACAAAGGCACGCAGAAATTCTTGATGAATATGATCAGTAAACATACAACAATAGAGCTATGATCATGATTCACCAAGATCAAGTAACTAACATATTTTTTAGGAAAAAAATAGAGAGAGATGATTTTTCAACATAATTAACATGATTTTGAGGATGGCATACATGTATGCAAGTTTTCAAGCCACTTTTTGAGCTCCAAGGATATTTAGTTCATTTCGGAGCTCACAAAAGCGTTTTTCATCAAGTGGCTTGGCAAAGACATCGGCTAGTTGTTTTTTAGTGTTGACATGGGAGATGGCTATGTCTCCTTTCATTGAGTGATCTCTCAAAAAATGATGTCGGATATCTATGTGTTTGGTTCTAGAGTGCTCAACAGGGTTATGGGCAATTTTAATTGCACTCTCATTGTCACAAAGGAGTAGAATACGGCTCATATTGTAACCGTAATCCCTTAGAGTTTGTCGCATCCAAAGGAGTTGTGCACAACAACTCCCGGCTGTAACATACTCCGCTTCGGCCGTGTATAAGGCAATTCAATTTTGTTTCTTCGAGGACCAAGAAACTAAGGATCTACCTAGAAATTGGCAAGTGCGGAAGTACTTTTTCTATCTACCTTGCATCCGACATAATCTACATCGGAGTATCCAATGAGATTGAATTTTGAACCCTTGGGATACCAAAGGCCTAGATTGGGTGTATGAACTAAATATCCCAAGATCCTTTTAACGGTTATCAAATGACATTCCTTAGGATTGGCTTGAAACCTTGCACACAGACATACACTCAACATGATATCAGGCCTAGATGCACATAAATAGAGTAAGGAGTCAATCATGGAACAATATACCTTTTGATCCACATTTGGTCCGTCTTCATTTAAATCCAAGTGTCCATTTGTCGCCATGGGAGTCTTATGGGCTTTGCTTTGTCCATTCCAAACTTCTTGAGAATGTCTTGAGTGTACTTTGTTTGGCTTATGAATGTCCCGTCCTTTTGTTGCTTCACCTGGAATCCCAAGAAGTACCTCAATTCTCTCATCATGGACATCTCAAATCTATCTGTCATAATATTGCTAAATTCTTGACAAAAGGATTTGTTAGTTGATATAATATCGTCAACATAGATTTGGAAAATGAAGGATCATCATCAAAGTGCTTAGTGAACAATGTATAATCAGCTTTTCCAATCTTGAAGTCATTTTCAATAAAAAAGTCTCTAAGGCACTCATACCAAGCTCTAGTTGCTTGTTTGAGGCCATAGAGAGCCTTACGCAGTTTGAACACATAGTCGGGGTGCTCTTGATCTTCAAAACCGGGTGGTTGCTCCAGGTACACCTCCTCCTTGATCGGTCCATTGAGAAAGGCGCTTTTCACATCCATTTGATAAAGCTTGAAATCGTGGTGAGTAGCATATGCAAGTAATATATGAATCGATTCAAGCATAGCTACGGGAGCAAAAGTCTCATCGAAATCCAAACCTTCGACTTGTGAGTACCCTTTCACCACAAGTCGCGCCTTGTTCCTTGTTACTTCTCCATGTTCATCTTGCTTGTTGCAGAAGACCCATTTAGTGCCGACGACGTTGGACTTGGGTCTTTCAACAAGCTCCCACACTTCATTCCTTTTGAAGTTGTTCAATTCTTCTTGCATCGCCATCACCCAATCTGGATCTTTTAACGCATCCTCAACCCTGTATGGTTCCAAAGAAGATACAAAGGAATAGTGTTCACAAAAATTAGCTATGCGAGATCGAGTTATTACTCCCTTTTGGATGTCACCGATTATGTTTTCAACGGGGTGATCTCTTTGGATGCTTTGGTGTACTCTTGGATGTGGCACTTTTGGTCTTGAATCTTCATTATCATCTTCTTATCCCCTTGGATAGTTGCCCTCATTGATGTTTTGGTCTTCTTGATTTTCTTGAGGTTGATCTTGTATGGAAGCTCCCCCTTGATCATTTTCCTCCATCCGTGGTTCATTTTGTTCATTCGCATTTGAAGGTGGCACTTGTGGTCGAACATCGTCCAGTGCCATTCTTCTCAATGCTTGACATGGAGCTTCTTCTTGATCTAGCACACACTGAACAACTTTCTCTTTTTGAGAGCTGTTAGTTTCATTGAACACTACGTCACGTGCTACTTCAACAAGTCCAGAGGTTTTGTTGAAGACACGATAAGCGTAGGAGTTCGAATCATAGCCAAGTAAGAAACCTTCATCGGACTTCGAAGCAAACTTCGAATCCCTTGGCTTCTTATTTAAAATATAACATTTTGAACCAAAAACTCGAAAATATGAAATATTTGGCTTGTTACCCGTGAGTAGTTCGTAAGAGGTTTCCTTGAGCAACCGATGAAGATATAGTCGATTTATGGCGTGACAAGCGGTGTTAACCACTTCAGCCCAAAACATGTCCGAAGTCTTGTATTCATTGAGCATTGTCCTTGACATCTCAATGAGAGTTCCGTTCTTCCTTTCGGCTATTCCGTTTTGTTGAGGAGTATATGGTGCTGAAAATTCGTGCTTTATCCCTTCTTCGTCTAGAAACTCCTCAACTTGGGTGTTCTTGAATTCTGTCCCATTGTCGCTTCGTATGTTCTTGATATTCAATGAGAATTCATTTTGGGCACGCTTGATGAACTTCTTGAGGGTTCCTTGAGTTTCTGTCTTATCATGCAAAAAGAAAACCCACGTGAAGCGTGAAAAATCATCAACAATGACTAGACCGTATTTATTACCGCCGATGCTTATGTAGGCAATTGGACCAAATAGATCCATGTGAAGGAGCTCAAGCGGTCTTGTTGTAGTCATGACATTCTTCGCGGGATGGGGTGCTCCTACTTGCTTCCCTGCTTGGCACGCTCTACACGACCTGTCTTTCTCAAAAACAACATCCTTTAAACCTCGGATGTGATCGCCTTTGAGGAGTTTTTGAATATTCCTCATACCAACATGTGCTAGCCGTCTATGCCACAGCCAACCCATGTTGGTCTTTGCAATCAAGCATGTGTCAAGTTTGGCTTTATCTTTGTTGAAGTCAACTAGATAAAGTTTTCCCTTCAACACACCCTTGAATGCAATTGAGTTATCACTCCTTCTAAAGACAGTCACACCGTCATTAGTGAATAAGCAATTATAACCCTTGTCACATAACTGAGATATGGACAAAAGATTATAATCCAAGGAGTCAACATGTAACACATGAGAGAGAGTATGTTGTGATGAAATTGCAATTTTACCGGTACCAAGCACTTTTCCTTGACTATTATCACCAAAGTAAATGCCTTCGCTTGGATTTTCATTTTCTTCATATTCCATGAACATTCTTCTTTCTCCGGTCATGTGTTTGGTACATCCACTATCTAGCACCCATTTTGCTCCATCGGATGAATAAGTCTGCAAAAAATAAATTATGCCTTGGTCTTAGGTACCCAAGCTTGCTTGGGTCCTTTGAGGTTAGCCACAAGTGATTTGGGCACCCACACCATGAGACTTGCTGTTCCCATGGCGTGGCCCAACATATTTAGCATAAACTCTTCCAAGATTACTTTTCGTAAGTACATATGAAGCATCAAAATTTCTAAATAGAATTTGTGGTTCATATGTGTTCACAGTGTTAAATTTATCAACATTATTAAGTTTTCTAACTTGAGAAGAGTTTCCCTTGACAAAGGCAATGCAACTCTTGTTATTCTTGTGGCTTCTAGCGTTTTACTTTTCACAATTAGAATATCCAGTGCCATACTTGACATTAGGAGGTCTTGTGACCGAGTATGCACTGCGTGCATACTTAATCTTCTCCTTGTCAAATATGCCACTTTGAGAAGATTGCTTGTCCCTTGTCAAGTTTGGCTTTTTCTTCATGTTAGTGTCACTTTTGGCACAGGGGCAAGTAATACTAGTTTCAGACTTTATGTGTTGAGAAGGTGATCTAGAAGTTGATGAAGAACCACTTTGCTTGAGTGACTCAACTTGTCCCTCAAGAATCTTGTTAACTTTGGTTAAGTTAGCAAGTTCATCCTTGATGGTGGTGTTTGAGTCTTTTAACTTCAAACAAGCTTCCTTGCTTGAAGCTAACTCAAGCTCTAGTGATTTGTTTTGTTCCTTTTCAAGTTCAAGAAGCTTTTCAATCTCAAGATATTCCTCCTTTTGGGATACGATCATATCTTCCTGACGATTGACTAACTTATCCATATCAACAAGCTTATCAAGTAGAAATTTCATTTTAGCAGCTGTCTTTTTGTCTAAACCCCTAAGCATATATTTATCCTCATCACTGCTATCATCCTCACTAGAATTATCACTATCACTAGTAAAAGAATGCGATAAGGAAGATTTAGTTGGTACCTTTAGTTTACCTTCCTTTGCCATTAGACAAGTGTTGTCGGTGTCCTTCCATGCGCCCATGGATGGGAAGAGAGTAGATTTCTTGGTAGTCCTCTTTATGGCTATGGTGGCCATCTCCTCTTCTTCTTCGGATGAGGATTCATCATTGGAGTCCCACTCCTTCCCTAGATGCGCTTGGCCATATTGCTTCTTCTTCTTGAACATTTTCTTTGGTTGAGGCTTGTTGTCTTTCGTCTTCTTCTTGTTTTCATCATATGGACAATCCACTATGAAGTGATCGTATTCTCCGCAATTATAGCACGCCCGTCTCATCTTGGGTCTTTGTTTGTCCTTTTGTCTTCCTTAATTTGAGCTGCTACCCTTTCTTCTTCTCATCATTTTCTTGAACTTCTTCATGAACAAGATCATGTCTTCTTCATCGATATCACTACTTTCATCATCATTGTCGTCTTCTCCATAAGCTTCTCGAGCTTCCTTTGATACGGGTTTACAGGTTGACTTCAAAGCAACTCCTTTCTTCTTTGCCGAGGTGAGATCGGAAATTTCCTTGACATGCTTGGCTTGCTTATCCATCATTTCAAAGTTGATGATCTTGCCAAGAAGTTTGTCTGGGGTCATTTTCCGGTACCCGGGGCTTTCTCTAATCATAAAGCAAAGAGTCACGTTGTGAGGCATGAATGCTCTGAGAATCAATTTCACGACCTCATGATCATTCCACTTCTTGCTACCATAAGCCCGGACTTTGTTGATAAGATTCTTCAGTCGATTGTACATATATTGTGGTGATTCATCTTCTTCTATCGTGAATCTTCCCAATTCACCTGCAATCATTTCTATCTTGGCTTCGCGTACGTGACGGTCACCTTCATGTGCAGTTTGTAGTGTGTCCCATATCTCCTTGGCAATTTCGAGTCCGTCCACCTTGGTGAACTCGTCTCGGCTCAGTGATGATGTGATCACAGCTGCTGCTTGAGCATTCCGATGAATGGCTTGTTCTTGGCTTGGGGTCAGCTCTTCATCATCATCTGGGATATCTATCCATGTACACACTATATGCCACAAACTTTGGTTAAGAGATATAAGGTGCATTTTCATGTTTTGTCTCCACATTGAATAGTCATTGCCATCAAAGTAAGGTACTTTCCCTAGGGGAATTGATAAGTAATGATTATTGTTAGAATTCAAATGCTCATAATCAAAAGGATATCGGGAGTAGTCTGTGTGACTACCCCCTTTCTTCTTTTTTTCATCATCGGTATTCTTCTTCCCTTTTAGGGAGATTGCCTTCTTCCGTAGAAGAGTCTTGAGTTGGAGCACCTCCTCATCATCGTCCTCACTGTCTTGAATGGCGTCGAGTAGCTTCTTTAGCTTTGAGTCCTTTCATCATTACTCTTTTCGTCGTCAATCTTCTTGTGTACATCCTTGACGTCCATATCGTCTCTTCAAGCGGTGAGTCTCTTTTGAAGAGTTTGGCTCTGATACCAATTGAATGTAGCCTAGAGGGGGGTGAATAGGCTTTTTGACGCTTTGTTGATCCCTGAAACACTTAGTAGGTTTACCAAATACAGGGAAATCGGACTAGTCTGGTAGAGTGCGGACTAGTCCATTTTCTAAACAGAGAAAAATCGGACTTGTTCGGTACTGTGCGGACTAGTCCGGTATGCATGGACTAGAGAGATCAAAGTTGATCAAGTTTTCACTTCTAGCACTTTATGCAGCAGAAATTAATTTGATACTTAGATGTATTGCAAAAGTGAAACAATGAATGACAGAGATCAACTTTAGTTTCAATGCTTCAATGTAAATTTCACAAGATTAATTAAACACTAGAATATGATGAACAATAAATGAACAAGAGTAGGAGAAAAGTGTTTATCCCGAGGTTCGATTCCACGAAGGAAATCTACGTCCCCGTTGAGGAGTCCACTAAGGACCGGGTCTTCACCAACCCTATCCTCGTCGAATCGCCACGAAGGCTGATTCTCTTCCACTAATCACAAAGGGGAATAAATCGTTCAAGGGGCCTTCTCATAAGTTGAGGGCTCCCCAAGAGTTACAATGAATGAACACAACAAAACACACTCAAAAGATGAACAATTAATGAACAAGAGTGTGCGAGAGATCAAACCCAAGAGCTCAAGATGTGTAGAACAAGTATCTCCTTTGATCAATTGCTAATCCCCAAAGAATTGATCCTTCTTGGATTAGAATGTGTGGAGAGATGTGAATTTTGGGCTCTTTGGAGGTGTGACGGCGCAGGGGGTTGAAGTGTTATGTTGGTATAGCCGTACACCTCTTTTTATAGTAGGGTTTCCAATAGTTACGTTGGGGTTTGCGATGTCCGGGCTAGTCCGTGGTTGACTCTGGACTAGTCCGGTGTGCGGTGTGTGGAAAACCCTAAGTGTTGTGAGATATCGGACTAGTCCGTAGTAGTGCAAACTAGTCCGATGTCTACTCAGAGATATATCGGACTAGTCCGGTCCATATCAGACTAGTCCGTTTTGTGGTCAGAAAGAAAATCGGACTAGTCCGGTTGATATTGGACTAGTCCGCACATGCTGAATTTTTGCAGTTAGAGTGATTTCTTCCACTTGAGCTCTTGGGGTGTGTTTCTCCAACACACTCTATACTAAGTGATCTAATCTTTTCAGCTTTTGAGCTCTTATCAATTTGGATCCTCCTTCTCTTTTCTTTTTGCGCTTTCTTCCTAATTTCTTTGAGAACCTGCGCTCATCTCAACAATTTTGTTAGGGTCTCATTTGTTTGTCATAAATCAACCAAAACCCACAAGTGATGCCTAGATGCACTTTCACTGGGCCCCATCCGTCATTGGGGTGGCGCGCAGTGCGCAGCGGTGGAAATCCAAACGTTGCGCCTGTGTCCCTGCCAGAGGTTGCGGACGTAGAAAAGGAAGCCTTTCGGAGAAGGGCGGTTCCTTCCTGCCTTTTGCGATCTTCGCTTCCTCTTGCGCGCTCAAAGCCTCCGCTCCCCAACGCTCTCAATCTTCTCTCACCACCATATTTTCCAGCCTCCGTTCGTCCAGGCTTGGCTGCGATGGTAACATCGCGCTTGTGAGGCGCCTGCTCAGCTAGCAGTTAGCCACGTTCGACAGAACGATGCATTGCGGGGGGGTCCCTCAGACCGAGACGCAGCCCGGCGAGGTGGTTCTCTTCACCTCATATGTGCTGTCCGGGTTCGCGCTCCCGGCATCGTCCTTCCTCCTCACCCTGCTGGAGGTGTATGGGCTCCAACTGTAGCACCTCACGCTGCACGCTCTCACAATGGTGGTCGTATCCGTCCACTTCCGTGAGATGTTCGTGTGCGTGCGGTCTTTGGTGTGGTTCTTCAGGGTGTTCTTCTCCTTGAGGGCCTCGTGGAGAAGCACAAGCCACCTGGGGGCTTACTACTTTCAGCACCGAGGTAGGAACTTCGCACCCTACATCGTGCCCTTCACTCCCGGGAAGTGGGAGCACTGAAGGGAGGACTGGGTGATTGCCCAGACTGACATCCATGACCGCTTGGAGCTGCCGGGTGGCTTGCCGATGGCAGAGGAAGCCGCCGGGGACAAGATCCCCGACTTGCAGGATGCCTACACGCCGGTGCTGGAGAGGATCAGGTACTTGGCAGAGGAAGACCTGACCTCGCTGATGGTCCTGGCCGACTTCCTATCCCGCCGGATCGCCCTTCTCCGGCAGCGTGTGTGGCCCACCCAACACTTAACGCCATCGAAGTAGCAGTGCGATGGATTGGTGACGTTTCACAGAATTTAAGGCGTCAAGATGATATGTTTGTTGGTCATCCCTTGAGCTACAGCAGGGGATTGCTTCTTTGCACAAGTATTGGCTTGGAGGAGAAGGAGGTCGTCGTCGCTGACCGCCAGAAGAAGGCTCTGACCCAGCAGGTGGCAGAGCGTGTGTTCTCTTGCCTTCGGAGCTGTGACCCCAGCATCTCCCTGGAACTTGTGGCGCAGGACCACAGTGCAGAGCTGCCAGGGGAAACCATGTCTGCCATGGAGGAGGTTGCCCGACTTGTAGCTGCTAAGTTCCAGCGCGGGTAGCTTCTAGGTTTCCCGCTCGTCTTGTATCCTCCTTTGTTTGCCGGAGCTCTGCCATTAATAAAGATTTTTTTGTTTCAAGTCTTATGTGTCTTGAGTTGTTGATGTAGACTTCGGACCCTAGGAAGCGCAAAGGTCCGGGATGACTTAGCCGAGGTAGATAGCTCTTTGCCGATGTCCCGAGCTTGTTCCTCTGGGTCCTTAGATTCGTAAAAACCCAGAGCGCTCCGGCAGTGTGGCTAACACTCCTCCTGGGTCCTTGGCAACGCAAGGACCCGAGGGAACCTCGGCCAGTGTCTTCAGCTTGTCGTAGCTGGAGCTCGGAGTCTTCTGCTTGCTACTGCAGCGGTCCGACATCCTGCCTGCATACTTCACCGTGATGGCCCCCTGGTAGGTGTGGCCCTTGAGTTGGGGCGCACCTACCAAGTAGACTATATGAGGCGGGACGTCAGCACCGGGCCTCCTAGGAGGTCCGGGACGCCAAGGACCTGTCCGGACCTGTAGACATGGCAGAAAAAAGAAGTAGTCGTGCTCTCCGGTCACTCTTTCCTGTTTGTTAGTTTTGTTGTGGCTTACGGTCCTCAGCTGAGCTACGGGGCTTGGGTAATTTGATGTGGGTCATCCGAGCTATGGTTAAAGCCTTGCCCAGGGGTATGAGCCGTCCGGTTGCCCAATATTAAGCTGTAGCGCTAGAGAGGCAGTGTGCAGGCTTTGGGTATGGAACCATGCTAAGCAGGCTACAGACCCTAGACCTCCCACTGTCGTAAGCCTTTCAGTGGAGGGACCATTCGGCGCCATAGGGCCCCCAGGTAATGATACAACCAAAGGTCCCCAGGTTATGGTTAAAACTTTGCTCAGGGGTATGAGCCGCCCGGTTCTCCGGTACTGAGCTGTAGTGCTGGAGAGGCAGAGTGTGCACGCTTAAGGTATGGAACCAAGCAAAGTAGGCTACACACCATGGACCTTCCGCTGGCGTAAGCCTTTTAGGGGAGGGACCATTCGGCACCATAGGGTCCCCGAGCAATGAGACAACCATAGGACCTCGAGTACGCCATAGGTATCTCAAGCAGACCCACCTGCAGAAGGATAGCACAACTCCTACTATGGTTGAGCACAGGAAAAAGTGACTGGCCACACGACCGGAGCAGTATGGAAAGAAAGCACGAAAAAAGGGGCAATGTCCGGGGTCCATATACTTTTCTTGTCCGTAGGCGTGTTCTTTCTAGCCGCCAAGTACTCAGTTGTAGCGCAGGGGAGATAGTGCGGCAGGACTAGGGTACGGAACCAAGCTAAGCAGGTTGTGCGCCCTGGACCTCCCGCGGGCATTAACCTTTCAGCGAGGAGACTTTCCAGTGCCACGGGACCTAGGACAAGTTTGTAGGACAGGCACTGGACATGCCATTTACAGTTGATATGCATGAGCGAGCAAAAACTGTAAAAAGGGTACGCAGGGTAAGATAAGTTTTTCTCATTTGAGGCTTCCTTCATAGGAGAAAACATGCTGTACAAGAAGGCAGCGACCCACTCCAGATGACAAGAGTAGCAGGACTCCTCCAGAGTTTAGTTGTTCTAAGCGTTGTTCCTAAACACTATGACACCCTTACAGAGAAAAAAAAACCCTACCGCTGCGCTAAGGATAGAACTTACGGAGGTGTTCTATGTTCCATGGATTGGGTAGAGGTACCCCATCCTCCGTGGCTAGGTGGGTGCACCCGCGGTGGCATACTTGTGTCGCTCGGAAGGGACCTTCCCAGCTGGGGGAGGGTTTGGTTACCCCTTCGCGAGAAAGTATTCACCGAAGCACCAGGTCGTCCACCGCAAGCTGTCTAATCCGCACGAACCGCTGCTGATATCGCCGGAGCGCTTGGTGGTGTAGCGCGTTTCAAGCAGCCTCTAGCCACGTTTCCTCGTCGACGAGGTTGATATCTTCACGCGGGAGCTGGTCCTGCGTGGCTTCATCATATGTCTGGACGCAGGATGATTCCTTGGTGTTTTTTGGGGGGAGGGCGGCCTCAACCCCCTACACCAGTGTAAGAGGGCATTTCCCTTGTCACACGACGGGGGGACGTCTGACATTGAAGTCGGAGTCGGAGTGGCCATAGACGGCTTTCAACGCCCGCTCGGCGTCTTGATACTCCATCTCCTGCTCAGCGTTGGCCTTTTGTTTGCCCTCCCGCCGATGGGAGGGTGCACCGTCTTAATGCTGCCGCTGGTATTGCAGCTCGCGGAAGCGCTCTGCAAGCTTCTTGATCTCACGGCGGTCGCTGTCACTGTGGCGGTTGGAGTTGTGCACATGGTACCACAAGCCATCATCGCTGGCTGACGACGGTCATGGGTGCTTGTCAGTGCGTGAGGCTCGGTCCCACCGGCTGCTTCTAGGGCGGCGGTGGGTGCCCCGGCCAGAGGTTTGTCTTTGCCTCCGGTCTTGTTCTTCTTGCCGCTGCGCGGAGCAGCAACTTCTCCGGTGCTCCCTGCCACGGAGGCAGGTCGTGAGTGCCAGTCTCGGCCTTACACCGCCCTAGCGCATTTGTCGTCCAGGCTAAAGAGCTCAGAGACGTCCTGCATGTCGTGCATGGCTAGCTTCTGGAGCATCATCTTGTCGCTGACACCCTGCCGGAAGGCGATGATGATGGAGGCGTTGGAGATGCGGGGATGGTGTTCCTAACTTGGGAGAACTGCTGGATGAAGGATCGCAGCGACTCCCCATCGCGCTGACGCACAGCGTGGAGGTCGAGCTCGGTGTCGGGGCGCGTGTATGAAGTCCTGAAGTTGGCTGTGATTCTCCAGCACAACTTTTCCCAGGATGAGATGGAGCCTAGGGGAAGGTTCATGAGCCACGACCGAGCTATGCCAGTCAGGGCCACGGGGAAGTAGTTTGCCATGACGGCCTCATCATCTCCTGCAGCTAGGATGGAGGTGGAGTAGATCTGCAGGAACTCGGCGGGGTTGACCGTCCCGTCGTATTTCTCCGGTAAGTGGAGCCTGAACTTGGGTGGCCAGACCACCATGCAAAGGTGCGGGGCGAGCGCCATGCATCCCCCGATTGATCCTGGAGAAGCAGGGGCCTGCGGTGTGCGTCCCGCTGGTACAGCGCTGGAGAGCCATACTCTCCTTCGAGGTTGTGAGCCTCTCACAACGTTGCTCTTTGGTGACACGACCATCTTCGCTTGTGTGGCGATGGTTTAGCTCGACTCTGAGGTCTGCTGTGGCCGTCACGCGCGTGGCCGCTGTCCCACGGGCCACCGTCGGCATTGGCCAGCGAGGGCTTGGCCCGCTGTGTCCTGTAGGCAGGAGAGTACATGACGGCAGTGACAAGGTAGTCAACATCGTTTCACCACTGCTCTGCAGCCTCGGGGGTGGCACCCTCGCCCAGAGGGTTGTGGAGCAGGGCGCGTGCTGCGGCCAGCACACTCTTCGGGCTCGGTCATGGTGGTATCTTCGCCACCGTTGGAGTAGAGGGCCGCCGGGAGGAAGAGGCCACTGGCGGTGTGAGCGCTAAGGGCACGCCGACCATGCAGTATCCAGCCCATCCTGACCTGGGCGCCGTGAGCATAGCAGGAACGCCGACCGTCTGGTAGCTGGCCTGGCCAGACCTGCCCGCCCTGGAGTGGGAGGTGGCCTCGTCATCTCCCGCTTGGAGCTGGCCTGGCACGCAAAATGTCGTAGTGTTCGCTATGACACTCCTCCCTGACCTTCTACAGGAGCAGCCCGTGGAGGTTCTTTGATTGGAGGGGCTTGGCGTCCCTAGAGCGATCCAACTTGAGAGAGCGGGTGAACACCGAGGTTTACGTGGTTTGGGCTATCTGAGCGTAACACCCTACGTCCACCAGGATGGTTGTTGTATTGCTTGCGCGTATGAGTGTGAGAGTTGCAGGGTTGCGAACCCTTTGTCAGGTGGACACCCCAGTCCTTTTATAGTACAATGCCAGGGTGGTACAATGAGGCTTGGGAAACTATAGGTGGCCCCGAAGCTGTATGAACCCTATACATGATCTAGGGTTTTAGACTCTGAGTAGAGTAGTCGGTGGGGGAGTTAAGTCCCGCCGCCTGGCGCACTGAGTCCCCCTATCCGTGTGGCAGGTGATGATGAAGACGCCGTCTTGTCATCAAGTCTTCTCGCTCTGCTGGGCGGCTCTGTGCCGTTGGGCGGCACTATACCGCTGTGACGCCTCGCCGTCCTGTCTTGTCACTGTAATGGCCGACAGGCAGAGGACGGAGGCGTGCGCCGTGTACCATGCTTCTGGGGAAGGCGCGAGCCTTGAATGCATGGCCTGACAACGCACTTCCTCATTGACTTCGTAGAACCACGATCCCACGACATATTGTGGGGCACGTGGCGGCTCCGGAGCTCTCCTCGGCAAGTTCGGAGCCAGGATGCACGTGGCATCTTCGGACCACACCTCAGCGAGGAGGCTTGGTCCGGGACCAAGGGCACGTGTAAGCTCCGGAACCCCCCTAAGCAGGGAGGAGGTTCGGAGCCGGTATAAACGTGTCAGCCCCGGACCTCACCTCAGTGGGGAGGCTTGGACCGGAGCCAAGGGCACGTGTTGGCTCCGAAGCCCTCCTCAGCAGGGAGGAGGTTCAGAGCCGGGATACTCGTAGCAGCTCCGGACCTCACCTCAGCGGGGAGGATCATACCGGAGCCAAGAGTACGTGTCAGCTCCGGAGCCCTCCTCGGCAGGGAGGAGGTTCTCTCCGGACCTCACCTCGGCGGGGAGGTTCGGACCGGAGCCAAGGGCATGTGTTGGCTCTGGAGCTCAAGTGCACGTGGCAGCCCCGAGGCTGACCTCGAGGCCAAGGACACATGGCTACGCTAGCGCCCGCCTCAATAGGGAGGCGGGGCCCGGGCTGTCTTTTACCCTCCACGTGGGGGTATCCGGTTTGTAGGGTACCAACAACAGCCAACATAGACTTCAAGAAGGTATATTAACACTAATGATTGTGAGCACCAGAATATAGTGTACTAGTAACTGTGGCAATGACTATTCAGATAATTTAATAGTAGATGTTGTACACTTTTCTCAGGGACTATGCACTCCTAACACGGAAGTAGCATAACACTCAACTTATCTTCTTCGAGGGACTCCAAAATTCCATCTCGGAACGCACCAAGCGGCTATACGCACAATTACTCTCCTAGCCGAACAACATGTAATTATTGTCCCATGTCTTCTCTTGGTCTTTTGTGCCACTACAAGCCATCAGGTAACTCATGTGGAGGTCACCAAGAAGGTAAAATAAATCATGCTCATATAGGGTTTGTAGTTGTATAGAGAAGTAGCTATGATGAGCCCCAATTAATCGATCCCTATATCTATGAGGCGATATCTAACCAGTACATGACATGTGGACCACAGTGAAGCATACACCATCTCTTTCACCTACCTCGCCTCAACCTCACTATCCACCCCATTTCGCTTAACACCAGTTACTCTTGCTAACTCACACCACCAAACAGATAAGCATTCTAGTAGCAAGGAGGTACTCTAGGCAATACTATATCCTAGTTGCTTCGCATTGACAATCCAGTCTAAAGACCTTCAACCCGGCATAGAGAAAGTCCATCAATATGGTTGACGTAACCTCCTTGTCTACGAAGAGGTGTCTCACCAGAGATTTCAGTGTAACGTCAGTTTTTTTCCCGTGTTAGGTGCTGCCTCATGCTTCGATCAGGTTCCTTGCCAGAATGCACTACAACAACAACAACAACCAAGCCTTTATCCCAAGCATGTTGGGGTCGGCTAGACATGAAACTCAATATCAATGAAGTAAAAGAGAGGAAGAGATATAAGAACAAGGAAAAAAGAAAAGAAAAGGAAAAAGAACAAAAAGAAAAAAAGAAGAGAAAAGACAAAAAGAAGAAAGAAAAAAAAAGAAAAAAAAACAACACTAGGATTCTGGCACATGAATTGCTCTATTCCATGCGGTCCTATCATGAGCTAAGTCTCTGGATACATTCCAATCTCTCAAATCTCGTTTTACCGCCTCTTCCCATATCAACCTTGGTCATCCTCTACCCTTCTTAATATTTTCTCTACCTCTTAAAATCCCACTGTTAACCGGTGCTTCTGAAGGTCTCCGCTGGATATGTCCAAACCACCTACTCGATGTTGGACTAACTTCTCTTCAATCGGTGCCACCCCTACCCTATCACGAATCACCTCATTCCTTATTCGGTCTCTTCTCGTGTGCCCGCACATCCACCGTAGCATGCGCATCTCTGCGACACTCATTTGTTGGACATGTTGCCGTTTAGTTCGCCAACATTCCACCCCATAGAGCATCACGGGTCTGATCACCGTCCTATAGAACTTCCCTTTTAGCTTTTGTGGGACTTTCCTATCACATAGGATTCCAGAGGCTTGTCGCCATTTCATCCACCCTACCTTGATCCTGTGGCAAACATCCTCATCAATATCGCCATTGCTTTGCAACATTGATCCTAAGTATCGGAAAGAGTCCCTTCTAGGTACTATTTGTCCTTGTAGACTAACATTTCCGTCTTCACGACCAACACCACTAAAGTCACACCTCATATACTCGGTTTTGGTCCTACTAAGTCTAAACCCCTTGGACTCTAAGGTTTGTCTCCATAACTCTAATTTCTTATCAACATTATCTCTAGTTTCATCTACCAGCACTACATCATCGGCAAAGAGCATGCACCAAGGGATATCCCCTTGTATATCCTTCTACACCTCATCCATCACCAAGGAAAAGATGTATGGGCTCAAAGCTGATCCTTGATGTAGTCCTACCGTGATAAGAAATGCATCAGTCTCACTATCACTTACGCGCACACTTGTCCTAACATTATTGTACATATCCTTGATAAGGGTAATGTACTTTGTTGGCACTTTATGTTTCTCTAGTGCCCACCACATGACTGACCTTGCTATCTTGTCGTACGCCTTCTCCAAGTCGATGAACACCAGATGCAAGTCCTTCTTCTGCTCCCTATATCTCTCCATAAGCTGACGAAGCAAGAAAATCGCCTCCATTGTAGACCTCCCAGGCATAAAACCAAACTGGTTTTTAGTGACATTGGTCACTTTCCTCAGGCGGTGTTCAATCACTCTCTCCCAAAGCTTCATAGTATGAATCATAAGCTTAATACCTCGATAATTAGTACAACTTTGAATATCTCCTTTATTTTTGAAGATAGGTACTAATATACTTTTTCTCCATTCTTCAGGCATCTTGTTTGACTGAAAAATGTAGTTGAATAGCTTTGTGATCCATACTATTGCCACATCCCCAAGGCATCTCCACACCTCAATAGGGACATCGTCAGGGCCGAGGGCCTTTCCCCCTTTCATCCTTTTTAAGGCCTCCTTAACCTCAAACTCTTGTATCCTCCGCACGAACCGCCTGTTGGAGTCATCAAAGGAGTCATCCAACTCAACCATAGTGCTCCCATTCCCATCATTGAATAGCCCATTAAAGTAATCACACCATCTATTCTTAATCTCTTCATCCTTCATTAGAATGCGGTTAGTCTCATCTTTGATGCATTTAACTTGATTGAGATCCCTCATCTTTTTCTCACGGATTTTTGCTACCTTGTATATGTCCTTTTCACCTTCTTTTGTCTCTAGTCTCTCATATAACTTATCATAGGCCTGTCCTCTTGCCTTACTCACAGCCCGCCTTGCATTCTTCTTAGCTTTTTTGTACTTAAGCATGTTGCTTGCGCTTCTATCATTATGCCAACTCTTGTAACACTCCTTCTCCTTAATGTCCTTTTGTACATCCTCATTCCACCACCAAGTGTCTTTATCTACATGTTTCTTTCCTTTTGTCACACCGAACACCTCACTAGCAACCTTCCTAATGCAAGTTGCCATCTTCACCCACATACTATCTGCATCTCCATTTTCTGCCCAGGGTCCTTCTGTGATCACCCTATTTTTAAAGCATTCTTGTGATTCTCCTTTCAACTTCCACCACTTTGTTCTTGTGATTTTGACACCTTTGTCCCGCAAAGAACATGTATGGAAGCGAAAGTCAACAACCACAAGCTTATGTTATGTCACAACACACTCCCCGGGGATCACCTTACAATCTAGACACTCCCGTCTATCCCTTCTGCTAGTGAGGACAAAGTCAATCTGGCTAGAGTGTTGGGCACTACTAAAGGTCACTAGGTGAGATTGCCTCTTCCTAAAGAGGGTGTTAGCTACCAACAGATCATAGGCTACGGCAAAGTCTAGGATGTCCTTACCCTCTTGATTTCTATCGCCACATCCAAAGCCTCCATGTACTCCCTCAAATCCTAGGTTAGTTGCACCCATGTGACCATTGAGATCTCCCCCTATGAGGAGTTTCTCGGTTATCGGTACTGTCGAAGTGTGTGGTCGACACTTCCCCCGGACCTGCGCTGGGCAGCCCGCGGAGGTTCTTTTTTGGAGGGGCTAGTCGCTTGCGGAGAGCTTAAGCATAAGGGACGAGTGAGGTAGGAGCTTGACACGGCGAGTTTTACGTAGTTCGGGCCGCCGGAGCGTAAAACCCTACGTCCACGGTGAGCAGAGGTGCTTGCTGTATTGCTTGTTGCTCAGAACCGGAGTCCTGAGCTTGAGGGTGAGTTATGCCTAGGGTGTGAGTTGCTGGAGTGCGAACCCTTGATAACGTTGCCTACCCGAGCCTTTTATAGTCCAACGCTCGTGTGGCTTACAAGGGGGGGCCCGGGACCCGACAGGTGGTCCCGGAGAGATTTCCTGCCGACTATCATATCCGCAGTTATGTCGGTAGTTGTCTCTGGCGAAGGCTTCCGAGTCTTCGTCTTGCCGCCCTGCCCATGCCGCATGCTAGTCGTAGTGGTTGATGACGGCGGGGGCGGCAGAGGATGTCTTGTCGCTGTGTTTATTGGCTGGCAGGTTCTGACACTGCGCGCCAGTCTGCGATGCGACTGGGCGCAACGGCACCTGACAGAGGCGTGCTCCGCGTCTCCGCGTCTTGGGAAGGCGCGGGCCTTGAATACCTTGTACGGGCAAGGTATGGTGCGTCTTTACGCCCGCTGCCTACCGCTCGGGGGCAGGCAGCGCTGTTCTGCTGGACACGTGGCAGGCCCGGAGCTCTCCTTTGAGGAGAGGGAGGTCCGGCCCCGTAGGCCACGTGGAGCCTTCACCTCTCCCCGCGGAGGGGGGAGGTCCGGCTTCTGTCGGCCACGTGGTGGGCCGGAGCTCTCCTCTAAGGAGGGGGAGGTCCGGCCCCGCGGGACACGCGGCGCCTTCGAAGCCCTCCCCACGGAGGGGAGGTCTGGCTGCTGTTGGCCACGTGGCGGGCACGAAGCTCTCCTCTGAGGAGAGGGAGGTCCGGCCCCGCTGGACACGTGGCGCCTTGGGAGCTCTCCCTGCGGAGAAGGGCGAGATCCTTAGGCATTTTCCCCTGTGTGCGGGGGTACCCCATATCGCGGGTACCGACAGTGGCCCCCGGGCCCATCTCGGGGGAGATAGCGAGCCCGAGGTGGGGCCTTCATATCTCCTGTTCCGCGCACTTTCTCTAAGTCCCGCATTGACCGATGCCGGAGCACGACCAGTCACGGGATCGTGGGAGCATGCGCCCACTTGATGGTTGCTTTTACTGCGGCGGTTCCCAAGGCTGCCACTTCTGCACGTTGCGGCGCTTTCTTCGGGAACCGCTGAAGCGCCTTGCCGGCTCGTCTTCTTGGGAGACTGACTCCTTGACCCACCGCCCAGCTGGGCGGCTTGGGTCCACCTGTCATCGGCGCTCGGTCTTGGAGCCGAAGCGGTTGCCGATGCGGCGTATTTGAAGAGTTTTGAATCGCTTGGAATCGCACCTGGGA
Source organism: Neostapfia colusana (assembly GCA_030760725.1). Classification (NCBI taxonomy): domain Eukaryota; kingdom Viridiplantae; phylum Streptophyta; class Magnoliopsida; order Poales; family Poaceae; genus Neostapfia; species Neostapfia colusana. The sequence continues at coordinate 17,031,273 of JASWHV010000016.1, read as the reverse complement.
ATTGTGAAACGAAGCCACAACGTGGGTAGGTTCCCTTTATAAGGCTTCCAGCACTTGCACCTTCGTTGAGTCTCTGCGACCTTGTCTTCTCCCATGGCTTCTAACCCGCTTTGGGAGGAGGATGGCTCTCGATTTCCTCCGGCGGCGGCTTCTGCACCAAGTCAGGGATCCAGGGAGCCTGCATGCCTTGCCTCTGGAGGTGACGCCTCCAAGAGGCCCCGGGTTTATCATCCCGACTTGACTCTTCTTGAGCGACGACTTGCTGAGGGTTCCCAGGCATTGCGTCCTTTCTCCTCAAGTGGTGGAGTCTCCAAAGAAACTGCTGACACGTCGAGGAGGCTTCAGGCGAAGGAGTCTCCAAGGAAGCTGCTGAAGCACCAAGGAGGACTCCAGGCGGCAGAGTCTCCAAGGAAACTGCTCAAGTGGTGGAGGGGGCTTCAGAAGCATCCTTGATGACACCGGCCCTCCGCTAGTGATGGCCGAGATGATCCCTATTCTCGGCTCAGAGGAGTCTTCAGGGAAGCTGCGTCCTCTCTCCTCAGGAGGTGGAGTCTCCAAAGAAACTGCTGACACGCCGAGGAGGACTCTAGGCGGCAGAGTCTCCAAGGAATCTGCTGAAGCGGCGGAGGGGGCTTCAGAAGCATCCTTGATGACACCGGCCCTTGCGCTGGTGATGGCCAAGATGATCCCTGTGCTCGGGTCACGGAGCGGGAGAACGCTGCCAGGGCTGAAGTTGGGGACATGGACGTTCTCACAACTTCTAGGTTCTGGACGTGCCAGGGGAACCCTAGGGCTTATTTCTTTCTTTTTTATCGAGTCTGTAGTCCAGCTCATGGAGCCATGAATACATAGACTCTTATGACCCTTCGTGCCTGTGATGCCGTTGTCTTCTTCTTGGTTTCGCCTGGCCGAGCCCTTAGCTCCGCAAGGTACTCATAGGCCTTCACCAATCTCGAAGCTCTGCACAGACACCTTCCCCGGGTCCTTACTGTATTAAGGGCCCCGGAGGTCTCCGGAGCTCGCCCCATGAGGACGGGGAGGTCCGGATCTGCCGGCCACGTGGCGGGCCCGGAGCTCCCCTTTAAGGAGAGGGAGGTCCGGCTCCGCTGGACACGTGGGGCCTTCGGAGCTCCCCCCAGAGGGGGAGGTCCGGCTTCTGCCGGCCACGTGGCAGGTCCGAAGCCCCTCCTGAGGAGGCGGGAGCCGGGCCCGCTGGACACGTGGGGCCTCTGGGGCCCGCCCCTACGGAGGGGGCGGGGTCCGGATCTCCCGGTTTTGCGCGGTCCGTAGCGGCCCCCCTGGTAGGCGTGGCCAACAGTTTGGGTACTCCTACCATACTCCTGCGGGAAGCCAAGGCCAGAGGGTCCTGCACACAAACAAGGGAAACGTAACTCTCCTTGGGGCTCCCCCTTTCCGATCTCATAGTCTTATTTGGCTTACAATCCCGATCCGGTGCACGGTGCTTGGGAATTTCGGTGCACGACGTGCCGGGGGCTCGGGGCCCCCTGGCCATCGGCAGGTCCCCCAAGCGCGACCGCCCCACGCAGGATAGCAAATGCCGAATAGAGGTGAGAATGGGAAAAGGGGGACTGGGTGTATGGTGAACATACCCAGGAAGTGCAGTCATAAAAATTAATACTGTCGAAGTGTTCCGTCGACACTTCCCCCGGGCCTGCACTGGGCAGCCCGCGGAGGTTCTTTTTTCGGTGGGGCTAGTCTCTAGCGGAGAGCTTGCGCAGATGAACGAGTTAGTAAGAGCTTGACACGGTGAGTTTTACGTGGTTCAGGCCGCCGGAGCGTAAAACCCTACGTCCACGGCGAGCTATGGAGCTCGCTGTATTTCTTGCTGCTCGGGGCCGGAGGCCTGAGCTTGGGGGTGAGTTACAGCTTGAGGGTGTATGGCTAGCGTATGAGTTGCAAAGTGCGAACCCTTGCTATCGACGCCTACCCGAGCCTTTTATAGTCCAAGGCTCGGGCAGCTTACAAGGGGGGCCGGGACCCGACAGGTGGTCCCGGGAAGATTGCCTTTCATCTACCGTATCTGCAGTTATGCCGGTAGTTGCCTCTGGTCCTTCAGGCTTCTGAGTCTTCATCTTGCTGCCCTGCCCATGCCGCATGCTAGTCGTAGTGGTTGATGACGGCGCAGGCGGCATGGGATGTGTTGTCGCGGTGTTTATTGGCTGGCAGGTTCTGACACCGCGCGCCAGTCTGTGATGCGACTGGGTGCAACAGCACCTGACAGAAGTGTGCTCCGCGTCTCCGCGTCTTGGGAAGACGCGGGCCTTGAATACCTTGTACGGGCAAGGTATGGGGCGTCTTTACGCTCGCTGCCTATCGCTCGGGGCAGGCAGCGTCGTTCTGCTGCCACGTGGCGGGCCCGGAGCCCTTCTCAGAGGAGAGGAGGGTCAGCCCCGCGGGGCACGTGGAGCCTCCGGACCTCTCCCCGCGGAGGGGGAGGCTCGGCTTCTGTTGGCCACGTGGCGGGCCCGGAGCTCTCCTCTGAGGAGAGGGAGGTCCGGCCCTGCTGGACACGCGGCGCCCTCGGACCTCTCTCCCGCGGAGGGGGAGGTCCGGCTTTTGTATGCCACATGGCGGGCCCGGAGCTCTCCTCTGAGGAGAGGGAGGTCTGGCCCCGCCGGACGCGTGGCGCCTTCGGAGCTCTCCCTGCGGAGAAGGGCGAGCTCCTTAGGCATTTTACCCTGTGCGCGGGGGTACCCCATATCTCAGGTACCGACAGTGGCCCCCGGGCCCATCTCGGGGGAGGTAGCGAGCCTGAGGTGGGACCTCCGTCTCTTTCAACCCGCGCACTTTCTCTAAGTCCCGAATTGACCGCTGCCGGAGCACGAACGGCCGCGGGATCATGGGAGCGTGCGCTCACTTGATGGTTGCTTTTACTGCGGCGGTTCCCAAGACTGTCACTTCTGCACATTGCGGCGCTTTCTTCGGGAACCGCCGAAGTGCCTTGCTGGCTCATCTTCTCAGGAGACTGACTCCTTAACCCCACCGCCTTAGCTAGGCGGCTTGGGCCCACCCGTCATCGGCACTCGGTCTAGGAACCGAAGCAGTCGCCGACGCGGGGTATCCGAAGAGTTCCGAATCGCTTGGGATTGCACCCGGGAAGGTGTTAAATGAAACCTCCATGTGGGTACATTCCCCTTATAAGGCTTCCAGTCCCTGCGCCTCCCTCAGGTCCCTGCAGTCTTGTCTTCTTCCATGGCTCTTAACCCGCCTTATGGGGGAAGAATTGCTCTCGGTTCCCTCCAGCGGTTGCGTCTGCACCAAGCCTGGGACTCAGGGGGCCTGCCTGCCCTGCCCCTGAGGGTGGTGGAGTCTTCAAAGGAACCGCTGAAGCACCGAGGAGAATCCCAGGCGGCAGAGTCTCCAAGAACACCGCTGAATACTGCGGAGGGGGCCTCAGGAGCACCCTTGATGACTCCAGCTTTTGCGCAGGTGATGAGGAATGGGGGCTCCAGGGGCACCCTTGACGACACTGGCTTTTGCGCAGGTGATGAGGGAACTTCAGGAGAAGGAAACCGCCGATGCACCATGGAGGATCCCAGACGGTAGAGTCTCCAAGAAGACCGCTGAATACTGCGGAGGGGGCCTCAGGAGCCCCCGTGGTGTCACTGGTTTTGCGCCGGTGATGAGGGAGGCGATTCCTGCGCTCTGGTCATAGAGCAAGAGAGTTCCGCCAGGGCTGAAGCCTGGTGACGCGGCCGTTGTTGCAACTTCTGGATTCTGGTCGTGTCGGGAGACCCTTGGGACTTGTTTCTTCCTTTTTATCAAGTCTGTAGTCCAGCTCATGGAGCCTCGCATAGTTTGACTCTTTTAAGATATTTGTGACTGTGATGCTTTTTCTCTCCTTCTTGGGCTTGCCTGACTGAGTCCTCAGCTCCGCAAGGTACTCAGAGGCCATCTCCAATCCCGGAGCTTTGCACATACACCCTCCCCGGGTCCTAACCGTGTTAGGGGCCCCCGGAGGTTTTCGGATCTTGCCCTATGGGGAGCCCCAAATCTGCCTGCCACGTGGCAGGTCCGGAGCTCCTCCTTAAGAGGCGGGAGCTCCTGCGCGCGGTGTCACCACGTGGCGAGCCCGGAGCCCTCCTCAAGGGAGGTGAGAGTTCCGGGCCTGCTGTACATGTGGGGCCCTCGGGTCCCGCCCCTGCTGAAGGGGCGGGACCCGGTCCTTCCAATCCTAGGCCGAAGTAGTTGGTAGCTCCTTTTCCCCCCACTTCATGCAGACCCTGTTGCCGCAACCTGGAGGTCCTGCACATAGGTAGAGGAAACGTAATTCTCCTTGGGGGCTCCCCCTCCCTTATCTCATAGTCTTTTTGACTTATAGCCCCTAACCATATGCTTGGTGCTTGGGGACTTGTAGAGAGGGGGAGCTGAGCACATGGCAACCATGCACTGCAAGGGTGATTAAAAAACTCAATTCACAATTTAAATGAGTACAAGGAAAGAGCAAAGTAGAGCAGACTTCTTTTCGTACAACTTTCCACAGGAGGAAGGCAGGCTAAACATGGAGGCCACGACCCACCCCATTAAGAGGGGAAGCAAGACTCTACGCGCTTGGAGTCGGAACCAGGCAAAGCTGAACGTAGTCCTGGACTGTCCCCTGGGGTTTAGCTGCTCCGAGCGCTGCTCCTGGACTCTATGGAGTTTATTACGAAAAGAAAGTATTGTCCTATTTTTGCTCTAGGGGTAGAACTTACGGAGGTGTTCTATGTTCAAAGGGTTTGGGAGCAGGTCCCCATCCTCAGTGGAAAGGCGCACACACCCGGTGCGGCATACTTTCGTGACTCGGAAGGGGCCTTCCCAACTAGGGGAGAGTTTGTGGGCCCCTTCACGAGAAAGTATGCGCCGCAACACCAGGTCACCTTCCTGCAGCTCCCGGGCACGCACAGACCTCTGGTGGTAGCGCCGAAGCGCTTGTCTGTACCGCGCGTTACGGAGTGCCACATGTAATCGGACCTCGTCGACGAGGTCGATTTCTCCACGCCGGAGGTTGTCCTGCGTGGCTTCGTCGTAAGCCCGGACACGGTGAGACTTCATGGTGATTTCTGGGGGAAGTACAGCTTCAGCCCCATACACCATGAAGAAGGGTGTCTCCCCGGTGGCCCGGCACTGGGATGTCCGGTTAGCCCATAGTGTGCTCGGAAGCTCATCTACCCAATTGGTACCATGTTTCTTCAGGCTGGCGAAAGTGCGAGTCTTAAGGCCCTGGAGAATCTCCGCGTTGGCCCTCTCAACTTGCCCATTGCTCCTCGGGTGGGCGACAGAGGCATAGCATACCTGAATACCAAGGCCCTCGCAGTAGTCTTGGAATGCTGCGCTGGTGAACTGGGTCCCGTTGTCGGTGATGATCCTGTTTGGGACCCCGAACCGGCAGACAATAGACTTGATGAATTTTACTGCAGATTGTTTGTTGATGGTGACAACTGGTGTAGCTTCCGGCCACTTGGTGAACTTGTCGATGGCGACATAGAGGTACCGGAATCCCCCGACGGTTCTTGGAAATGGTCCCAGGATGTCCAGCCCCCATACGGCAAACGGCCACGAGGGCGGGATCATCTGTACCGCCTGAGCCAGTGTATGGATCTTCTTGGTGTGGAACTGGCACACCTTGCAGCTCTCGACCAGCTTGACGGCATCCTGGAGTGCTGTCGGCCAGTAGAAGCCATACCGGAAGGCTTTACCGACAAGCGTGCGTGAGGAAGAATGACTTCCACATTCGCCTCCATGGATCTCAGTGAGCAAGTCGCAGCCTTCCCCCTGGATTATGCACCGCAATAGGATGTGGTTGGCGCCACGCCGGTAGAGATCCCCCTCTACCAGCGCGTACCTCTTAGCCATACGCACAATCCGTTCAGCAGTTGCATGTTCATCAGGGAGGATATTGTCCTTCAAGTAGTCCCGGATCTCTGTGATCCATGCATCGGGTCTGACTTGAGCTTCTGGATCTTGAGCGCTGGGTTGCACGGAGTCCCCAGTGACGCTTACGATCCTTGGCGGCATCCATGGCTGTAGGGCCGCCGGGACCGCCAGCTTCAAGGTGCTGGTCAAGCCCCCTTCGCCCGGCTCAGCGGGCCGGGCTGTGGGCCGCAGTAACGTCCTATCGAAAACTCCTTCGGGCGCAGGGGCTCCGGTGGAAGCCTTCGTTGAAAGGTTGTCGGCTGCGGCATTACCAGCGCGCGGTACGTGGTGCAGGTCCAAAGCGAGGAATTCCTTCTCCAACATCTGTACGTGGAGCAGATACGCAGCTAGCTGCGGGTCATTGCAGGAGTATTCGCCCTTGACTTGCTTGATGACCAGTTGGGAGTCGCCCTGTGCCAACAACTGGCGAGCGCCTAAAGACAGGGCTGTCTGCAGGCCAAAGATGAGTGCTTCATACTCCGCCATGTTGTTGGTTGCCTTGAAATTTATACGCACCATATACCCAAACTGTTCCCCCGATGGCATGAGGAGCAGTACGCCGGCACCGGCCCCCTGCTTTCGCGAGGAGCCGTCGAAGAAGAGTGTCCAGTGGGGTTCGGTGAAGACCGGAGCTTTCGGCTCTGGCTCACCGCCTTCATGGCCCCCTAGGTCAGTCTTCGTTGGTGTCCACTCCGCCACAAAGTCAGCCAGTGCTTGGCTCTTGACTGCATGACGTGGGAGGAAGTCCAGCTCAAACTCTGCCAGCTCCGCCGCCCATTTAGCAACGTTGCCAGTCGCATGGGGGCTGTGAAGAAATTGTCTTCAAGGGATACGAGGTGACTACCGAGACCCGGTGGGCCTGGAAGTAGTGGCGGAGCTTCCTGGAGGCCACGAGCACCGCATACAGCAGCTTGTGGACTTCTAGGTACCTTGTCTTGGCCTCATGAAGTACTTCACTGATGTAGTAGACAGGCCTCTGTATGGTTCGAACCCTCTCTCTTAGGCTTGGGAGCTCCTCGTCCATTGGCCCCGGCCCGCTGGAGGTGGGTGGACCCACGGAGGCCTCCGGGGACTGGGACCCGGAGGCCCTTAAGCTTTCTTGATCATCCGGGAGCTCCGGGGGGTCTTGAGGGACCTCCGGGAGATCCCAATTGGACCCTAGAGATTTATCTTGGGGGTCCGGGAGGCCGTCCTGGGCCTCCGGAAGGTCGACTTGGACCTCCAGGGGGTCCGGGAGACCGTCTTGGCCCTGCGGGGCCCCCTGGCGTCTGTCTTCTGCTACCGGAGCAGGTTGCGAGGGTGAGGGGTCTGGCCGCTCCGCGACAAGGACCATACTCACCACTTCTGTTGTCGCCGCAATGTAGAGCAGCTAGTGCTCCCCGGGCTCAGGGGCTACCATGATAGGTAGGGTCGTCAGGAGTCGCTTCAACTCCTGGAAAGCCTCTTCTGCCTCGTCAGTCCAGGCAAAGGGGCCTGACTTGCGCAGGAGCTTAAAGAAAGGGAGTGCCCGCTCTGCTAGCCTCGGTATAAACCGACTCAGCGCGGCTAGACATCCCGTGAGTCTCTGAACATCCTTGACACGGACAGGGGGCCGCATCAAGTCGATGGCCTTGATCTTCTCTGGGTTGGCCTCAATCCCTCGGTGCGAGACCAGGAACCCTAAGAGCTTCCCAGAGGACACGCCGAACACACATTTATCTGGGTTCAGCTTGGTGCGCGTAGAGCGCAACTTGTCAAAGACTATAGCTAGGTTATCTAGTAGGGATGAACCATGCTTGACCTTGACAACTATGTCATAGACATACACCTCAACTAGGTCTCTTATTAACTCCCCAAAGGTTTTGTGCATCGCCCGCACAAAGGTGGGGAGTGCATTCTTTAGGCCGTAAGGCATAGACACATAGCAATAAAGGCCGTCTACTGTGATGAAGGAGGTGTGCTCCTCGTCCTCCCTAGACATGGGGATCTGATGGAAACCCGAGTAGGCGTCTAGGAAGCACAGCATATCATAGCCTGACGTTGAGTCTACTATTTGATCTATTCTAGGGAGAGGGAATGGATCTTTGGGACATGCCTTATTGAGACTGGTGTAGTCGATGCACATCCGGAGCTTCCCGCCGGCCTTCGGGACAACGACGGGGTTCGCCAACCATCGGGGGTGGTGGACCTCCCGTATGAAGCCAGCGTCCAACAGCTTCTTGACTTCTTCACGGATGAAGTTTTGCCGCTCGATGGACTGCTTGCGGGGCTTCTGTTGAACCGGCCGGGCGTCGGGGAAGACTTTCAAGTGGTGCTCGATCACCTCCCTGGGGATCACCGGCATCTGTGACGGCTGCCATGCAAACACGTCGACGTTGTGCCGGAGGAAGGTGACGAGCGCGCCTTCCTATTTGCTATCCAGGCCCCCGGCTACCCGGGTGGTCTGGGTAGCTTCGGCGCCGACTTAGACGACCTTTAAGGGGGCGCCGCCCTCGTCGAGAGGTTGCACTCGGGGTGCTGTGGTGGAAGCACGGTGACGTGCGCTCGGGCGGAGCTGGTCCGGCTCCGCATTGCCGGGGGCTGATGCCCCAGCTGTTGCGAGCGATTGGAGCTTCTCCAGGGCCGACACTGCAGCAGTGCGGTCCCCACGAATACTGAGAACGCCCGTTGGTGTTGGCATCTTCAGGACGAGGTAGCCGTAGTGGGCTACAGCCATGAACCGGTACAGAGCTGGCCTGCCGATTATGGCGTTGAAGGGGAGGTCTATCTCCGCTACGTCGAACAGAATGTACTCTGTTCGATAGCTGTCTGGAGCCCCGAAGGTCACCGGGAGACTAATGTTGCCGTAGGGGATAACCTGTCCCGGCCCTACCCCTGAGAACGGGCTCGACGGGGTGAGCTTGGCCATCGGGACCTGCAGCTTCTGGAAAGCTGCACGGCTGATGAGGTTCAGCCCAGCTCCTCCATCTACCAAAACATGGTACATTCTCACGTTGGCGATGGTAGGGGCCACCAGGAGCGGTAGTTGGCCGGCCCCAGCCATGTTCCTGGGGCAGTCGGTGGCGTCAAAGCTGATGGGGGTCCCCATCCACTTAAGGTGCGGTGCAGCACTTGGGAGTGGCGCCACCGACGCTACCGCTCGGCGCAGAGTCTTGACTGCGCTTCGGGACGAGGGGTCGGTGGACCCGCCTTATATGACGTAGAGCTTCTTCCGACGCTCATCGTCACTGGAGCCGGAGTCCTCATGATTGCGTGCCGCCTTCACGACACGTTGAGACTCCTGGATCTCCTCTGGGTGGTCGATGTTGTCTGGAACATCCACCCCCTGCTCGTCTTCCTTTGGACGGAAGGGCAGGGCATCATCCCGCTGCCGCTTCCCCTTGCGGAAGCGCTCTGCGAGCCTTTGGATCTCCCGGCATTCGGCAGTAGTGTGGCGACAGCTGCCATGCACGGGGCACGTGTTATCCTGTCTATCTTCCGGGATCAGTGACTTTCGCTGCCTCTTGTCAGGGCGCGGCCCCCGAGCCCCACTGAGCGTCGCTGCAGTGACGACTGGGGTCGCGGCCGGCGGTCTTATCTTGCTTCTGCCGCGGCTCTTGGTCTTCCTGCTACCTCCATAGGGAGTAGGACCAGATCCGGGCAGCCCTCCTGACTCGGAGGATGGCTGTGAGTGCCAGTTCCGTCCTTCGGCTGATCTGGCGCACTTGTCCGCCAAGCTGAAGAGCTCTGAGGCATCGCGGACCTCCCTGGTCGCGAGTTTCTCAAGCATCTTCTTGTCTCGGACGCCTTGCCGGAACGCCACCACCACAGAAGCATTTTGAATGTGTGGGATGGTGTTCCGCACCTGGGAGAACCGCTGGATGAAAGAGCGCAGCGACTCCCCAGATTGTTGTTGGATGGCGTGGAGGTCGAGCTCCGTGCCGGGCCGGGTGTAGGAACTGCCGAAGTTGGCTATGAACTGTCGGCAAAGCTCTCCCCAGGAAGTTACGGAACCCTGGGGGAGGTTCATGAGCCAAGACCGAGCTGGGCCAGTCAAGGCGACAGGGAAGTAATTGGCCATGACGGCTTCATTCCCTCCTGCGGCAAGTACGGCGGTGGAGTAGATCTGGAGGAACTCCGCCGGGTTGATGCTGCCGTCGTACTTCTCGGCCAGGAGCGGCCGAAACTTGCGCGGCCACTTTGCGAAGTGAAGGTGGGGCGCGAGGGCCGTACACCCTGCTTCTGTCGCCGCAGGTTCTGATGCCGCGAACGCTTGGTTCGCACTGAGCACCGTGTGCCCCGGCATGGGCAAGGCTGCACCATAGGCCGGGGGCGCCATATGCAGGACATATGACTGTGGCATATTCTGCACGGCACAGGCCTGGGGCAGAGATCGCGTAGCGAAGGTCTGCTCTTCAGGCTGGGTCGAGGCCGACGTCATGCTGTCGTCAGCCTCTTGGTGGCGACGCCTTTCTCGGCGCCGCTCGAGGTATACCCGGGCATCTTGACCCAGGTGACACCGCTCCAGCTCTGTCCTCAGATCTGTTGATTGGGGGCTGGTAGAGCTGGAGTCTGCCGTCTGCTCGTCATCCAATGGTGCGCGCATCACCGACACGACCGATTGGCCAGAGCGTCGTCCCCGCCGAGGTCGAGGGTTTGCGGCGGCGGCGACGAGACGGTCTACCTCGCGGATCCACTGTCGGGTCGCTGCCTGAGGCGCGTCCCCAGCGGGCGGATTGTACAGTAGCGCTCTCGCCGCAGCTAACGCACCTCCACTGGGCACGCCCAGCGCTACTGAAGACTTGAAGCTGGTTGGAGCCTGCATTGCCGGGGTCGGCGCTGCCAGAGCCGGTTGCTGGCTCCCAGCTCGTACCGACACACTCTGTCCCGAGTGTGTCGACATGTACTCCCCCCTGGTTGCGGTCTGCCGCAGAGGCGAGGGGGGAGAGTTCCCCGCTGAAGGAAGCTTGGTCATCTTCGCCGGCGGAAACTCGTCGCACTAGGAGAAAAGCCCCCTACCTGGCGCGCCAAATGTCGAAGTGTTCCGTCGACATTTCCCCCGGGCCTGCACTGGGCAGCCCGCGGAGGTTCTTTTTTTGGTGGGGCTAGTCTCTAGCGGAGATCTTGCGTAGATGGACGAGTTAGTAAGAGCTTGACACGGTGAGTTTTACGTGGTTCAGGCCGCCGGAGCGTAAAACCCTACGTCCACGGCGAGCTATGGAGCTCGCTGTATTTCTTGCTGCTCGGGGCCGGAGGCCTGAGCTTGGGGGTGAGTTACAGCTTGAGGGTGTATGGCTAGCGTATGAGTTGCAAAGTGCGAACCCTTGCTATCGACGCCTACCCGAGCCTTTTATAGTCCAAGGCTCGGGCAGCTTACAAGGGGGGCCGGGACCCGACAGGTGGTCCCGGGAAGATTGCCTTTCATCTACCGTATCTGCAGTTATGCCGGTAGTTGCCTCTGGTCGAAGGCTTCTGAGTCTTCATCTTGCCGCCCTGCCCATGCCGCATGCTAGTCGTAGTGGTTGATGACGGCGCAGGCGGCATGGGATGTGTTGTCGCGGTGTTTATTGGCTGGCAGGTTCTGACACCGCGCGCCAGTCTGTGATGCGACTGGGCGCAACGGCACCTGACAGAAGTGTGCTCCGCGTCTCCGCGTCTTGGGAAGACGCGGGCCTTAAATACCTTGTACGGGCAAGGTATGGGGCGTCTTTACGCTCGCTGCCTATCGCTCGGGGCAGGCAGCGTCGTTCTGCTGCCACGTGGCGGGCCCGGAGCCCTTCTCAGAGGAGAGGAGGGTCAGCCCCGCGGGGCACGTGGAGCCTCCGGACCTCTCCCCGCGGAGGGGGAGGATCGGCTTCTGTTGGCCATGTGGCGGGCCCGGAGCTCTCCTCTGAGGAGAGGGAGGTCCGGCCCTGCTGGACACGCGGCGCCCTCGGACCCCTCTCCCGCGGAGGGGGAGGTCCGGCTTTTGTATGCCACGTGGCGGGCCCGGAGCTCTCCTCTGAGGAGAGGGAGGTCCGGCCCCGCCGGACGCGTGGCCCCTTCGGAGCTCTCCCTGCGGAGAAGGGCGAGTTCCTTAGGCATTTTACCCTGTGCGCGGGGGTACCCCATATCTCAGGTACCGACAAATACATAATTTGAATGAGCATAAGGGAAGAGCAAAGCGGGACAGGTTCTTTCCCTATAAATTTCCATAGGCGGAAAACAGGCTAAACATGGAGGCCACGACCCGTCCCATTAAAAGGGGAAGTAAGACTCTACGCGCTTGGAGTCGGAACCAGGCAAAGCTGAACGTAGTCCTGGACCATCCCCTGAGACTTAGCTGCTCCGAGCGCTGTTCCGGGACTCTATGGAATCTATTAGAAAGAAGAAACTGTCCTGCTACTGTTCTAGGGGTAGAACTTACGGAGGTGTTCGATGTTCTCGGGGTTCGGGAGTGGATCCCCATCCTCGGTGGAAAGGCGTACGCACCCGGGGCGGCATACTTTCGTGACTCGGAAGGGACCTTCCCAACTAGGAGAGAGTTTGTGGGTCCCTTCGCGAGAAAGTATGCGCCGCAGCACCAGGTCGCCTTCCTGCAGCTCCCGGGCACGCACAGACCTCTGGTGGTAGCGGCGGAGCGCTTGTCTATACCGTGCGTTACGGAGTGCTGCATGCAATCGGACCTCATCGACGAGGTCGATGTCTCCGCGCAGGAGGTTGTCCTGCGCGGCTTCGTCATAAGCTCGGACGCAGTGAGACTTCATGGCTATCTCTAGGGGAAGCACAACTTCGGCCCCATACACCATGAAGAAGGGTGTCTCTCCGGTGGCCCGGCTTTGGGATGTCCGGTTAGCCCATAGTGTCCTCGGAAGCTCATCCACCCAATTGGCACCATGTTTCTTCAGGCTGGCATAGGTGCGGGTCTTGAGGCCCCGGAGAATCTCGGCGTTGGCCCTCTCGACTTGCCCATTGCTCTTTGGGTGAGCAACAGAGGCATAGCACACCTGGATGCCGAGGTATTCGCAGTAGTCTTCGAAGGCTGCGCTGGTGAACTGGGTCCCGTTGTCGGTGATGATTCTGTTCGGGACCCCGAACCGGCAGACAATCAACTTGATGAACTTTACTGCGGATTGCTTGTTGATGGTGACGACTAGTGCAGCTGCCGGCCACTTGGTGAACTTGTCGATGGCAACATAGAGGTACCGGAATCCCCCGACGGCTCTGGGGAATGGTCCCAGGATGTCCAATCCCCATACGGCAAATGGCCATGAGGGTGGGATCATCTGTACTGCCTGAGCCGGTGTATGGATCTGCTTGGCGTGGAACTGGCACGCCTTGCAGCTCTTGACCAGCTTGACGGCATCCTGGAGTGCTATCGGCCAGTAGAAGCCATGCCGGAAGGCTTTACCGACGAGCGTGCATGAGGAAGAGTGACTCCCACATTTGCCTCCATGGATCTCAGCGAGCAAGTCATAGCCTTCCCCCTGGGTTATGCACCGCAATAGGACGTGGTTGGCGCCACGCCGGTAGAGATCCCCTTCTACCAGCGGGTATCTCTTAGCCATACGCACGATCCGTTCAGCGGTTGCATGTTCATCAGGGAGGATGTTGTCTTTCAAGTAGTCCCGGATCTCCGTGATCCATGCATCGGGTTTGACTTGAACTTCTGGATCTTGAGCGTTGGGTTGTACGGAGTCCCTAGTGACGCTTACGATCCTTGGTGGCATCCACGGCTGCAGGGCCGCCGAGACTGCCAGCTTCGAGGTGCTGGTCCAGCCCCCTTCGCCCGGCTCGGCGGGCCGGGCTGTGGGCCGCAGCAACGTCCTCTCGAAGACACCTTCGGGCACAGGGGCTCTGGTGGAAGCCTTCGTTGAAAGGTCGTCAGCTGCGGCATTGCCAGCGCGCGGTACGTGGCGCAGGTCCAAGGCGAGGATGTCTTTCTCCAACATCTGCACGTGGAGCAGATAAGCAGCTAGCTGTGGGTCATTGCAGGAGCATTCACCCTTAACTTGCTTGATAACCAGCTGGGAGTCGCCCTGTGCCAACAACTGGCGAGCGCCGAGAGACGGGGCTATCTGTAGGCCAAAGATGAGTGCTTCATACTCTGCCATGTTGTTGGTTGACTTGAAATTGAGACGCACCATGTACCCAAACTGCTCCCCCTGATGGCATGAGAAGCAGTACGCCGGTACCGGCCCCCTGCTTTCGCGAGGAGCCGTCGAAGAAGAGCGTCCAGTGGGGCTCGGTGAAGACCGGAGCTCGGTGCTCTGGTTCACCGTCTTCGTGGCCCCCTGGGTCAGCCTTCGTTGGTGTCCACTCTGCCACGAAGTCAGCCAGCGCTTGGCTTTTGACTGCATGGTGGGGATGGAAGTCCAGCTCGAACTCCGGCAGCTCCGCTGCCCATTTAGCGACGTTGCCAGTCGCATGGGGGCTGTGAAGGATCGTCTTCAGCGGATAGGAGGTGACTACTGAGACCCGGTGGGCCTGAAAGTAGTGGCGGAGCTTTCTGGATGCCACGAGCACTGCATACAACAGCTTGTGGACTTTTAGGTACCTTGTCTTGGCATCGTGAAGGACTTTGCTGATGTAGTAGACAGGCCTCTGGATGGTTCGAACCCTCTCTCTTAGGTCTGAGAGGTCTTCATTCATTGGCCCTGGCCCGCTAGAGGTGAGTGGGTCCAGGGGGGCTTCTAGGAGTTGGAACTCGAAGGTTCTTAAGCCATCTTGGCCCTCCGGGGGGGCCCGCTGGTTCTCCGGGAGCTCCGGGAGGTCCTGCTGGATCTCCGGGAGGTCCCGTTGGGCTCCCGGGGGTCCCACTGGACCCCCGGGAGGTTGTCTTGGAGGTCCGGGAGGCCGCCCTGGACCTCCGGGAGGTTGTCTTGGAGGTCCGGGAGGCCGTCTTGGACCTCCGGGGTTTCCTGGCGTCTGTCTTCTGCTGCCAGAGCAGGCTGTGAAGACGAGAGGTCCGGCCGCTCTGCGATGAGGACCATACTCACCACTTCAGTTGTCGCCGCGATGTAGAGCAACAGATGCTCTCCGGGCTCGGGGGCTACCATGATAGGTAGGGTCGTTAGGAGTTGCATCAACTCTTGGAAAGCTTCTTCTGCTTCGTCAGTCCAGGCAAATGGACCGGATCTGCGCAGGAGCTTAAAGAAGGGGAGCGCCTGCTCTGCTAGTCTCGGTATAAACCGACTCAGCGCGGCTAGGCATCCCGTGAGCTTCTGGACTTCTTTGATGCGGGCAGGAGGCTACATCAATTCGATGGCCTTGATCTTCTCTGGGTTAGCCTCAATTCCCCGGTGCGAGACCATGAATCCTAAGAGTTTTCTAGAGGATACACCGAACACACATTTGTCGAGGTTCAGCTTGGTGCGCGTGGAGCGCAATTTGTCAAAAACTAAGGCTAGGTTATCTAACAAGGATGAACTCTGCCTGACCTTGACAACGATGTCATTGACATACACCTCAACTAAGTCTCTTATTAACTCTCCAAAGGTTTTGTGCATTGCACGTACAAAGGTGGGGAGAGCATTCTTTAGGCCATAAGGCATAGAGACATAACAATACAGGCCATCTACTGTGATGAAGGAGGTGTGCTCTTCATCTTCTCTAGACATGGGGATCTGATGGAAACCCGAGTAGGCGTCTAGGAAGCACAACATATCGCAGCCTGATGTCGAGTCTACTATTTGATCTATTCTAGGGAGAGGGAATGGATCTTTGGGACATGCCTTATTGAGACTGGTGTAGTCGATGCACATCCGGAGCTTCCCACCGGCCTTCGGGACAACGACGGGGTTCGCCAACCACCGGGGGTGGTGGACTTCCCGTATGAAGCTAGCGTCCAGCAGCTTCTTGATTTCTTCGTGGATGAAGTTTTGCCGCTCGATGGACTGCTTGCGGGGCTTCTGTTGAACTGGCCAGGCGTCGGGGAAGACCTTTAAGTGGTGCTCGATCACCTCCCTGGGGATCCCCGGCATCTGCGACGGCTGCCATGCAAACACGTCGACGTTGTGCCGGAGGAAGGTGACGAGCGCGCCTTCCTATTTGCTATCCAGGCCCCCGGCTACCCGGGTGGTCTGGGTGGCATCGGCGCCGATTTGGACGAGCTTTAAGGGGACGTCGCCCTCTAAAAGTTGCCTAGAGGGGGGGGTGAATAGGCTAATAAAACCTGAAATTCAAATAAACAGCGGATAAAACCAGAGCAGGCCGGACTAGTCCGGTATGAGGTCGGACTAGTCCGGTCTAAGCCTAATTTGTGTTTTAGGTTTCCTTTTAAGTTTGTTTGAGCGGAAAATATGTGGTAATCAAATGATATCACTAATTAGTTGAAAATGATTAGATTGCAAAATAATAGAACAATTTGCGGGAGATAACACAATGAAAGCTTGACCAATAATTCTAGTGAGCAATTTAAATAGTGGAGAGACCAAGTGACACGATTTATCTCGAGGTTCGATTCCACACAGGAATCTACGTCCTCGTTGAGGAGTCCACCAAGGACCGGGTCTTTTCCAACCCTTCCCTCACCGAGCGATCACCAAGATCAAGCCCGGGTTTTCTCACTATCAATCGAATGTAATTACAATGATATTAGGGGCTACTCACACTTTGAGGCTCCCTACACCAACCAAGTAGTTCTAGAATTCAAAGTACAACTGTTAAGAACTCAAAATAACAGTTAGAGTGCAAAGGAATCAAACCGAGAGCTCAAACGTTGGTCACCACTTCTTTCCTCTCACAAAAACCGCTAACACCTTAAGATCCAATCTTAGGGGTCTAGAAGGTGAGGAAGGAGGCTTAAAAGAGCTCTTGGAATGAGTTTTCAACGCTTGGGTTCGTGTATCTTTTATTCTCAGCCGGGGGGTCTCCTTTTATAGAAATCCCGGCATTTAGCCGTTACCAACTAAAGTCCGGACTAGTCCGGTTCCAACCCCGGACTAGTCCGATCTTGAGGGACCACTCACGTCATGGCTTACCAAATAAAGTTTTAGTGACCGTTGAATTCAAACGATCATGAAACCCCGGACTAGTCCGGCCAAGAGCGGACTAGTCCGATCTCAGTCAGGAACCTTTGTTCCGTACGAGAACAGACTAGTCTGGTAAGGGCGGACTAGTCCAGCCCGAGGGGCAGACTAGTCCGGTCTTATCAGACTTAGTCTAGAAGACTCTCTCAACTGGAGCTGCAGACTAGTCCAGCCAACCTCGGACTAGTCCGAGCTTACACATGAACCTTTGTTCCGTCCTATTTCAGACTAGTCTGAAAAGATTGGACTAGTCCGGCCTGTGGAGCGGACTAGTCCGATGACACTCAGAGACTCCTTCTCCGGATCTAAGGGGCTTAGTCCGCTTAGCGGACTAGTCCGGCCTCTTAGGCGGACTAGTCCGGCCTTCTGAGACTTAGTCTCATAATGGCTCAGACTCACATAACAACGGACTAGTCCGGCCTTTATCGGACTAGTCCGAGCTGACTCAGAAACTCTTGTTCTAGTCTAAAACGGATTAGTCCGCTTCTGAACGGACTAGTCCGACCATTTGTCGGACAAGTCCGGTCTTCCCTTTTCTTCATGTCTATGACTACCTCATCTCTTGATTCTAACGCTCTATCCTTCGTTTGAGCTCTCTAGTGATTCTTAAGCACTCTAAAGGAGAAGACCCTATACACAACTAAAAAATGTGAAGATTAATAGAAAATGCTATTTTCAACTCTTCCAAGTCTTCTTCTTTTCCTTTTGCTTCTTGAGAGACTCCACATCCATTTCTTTGATAAACACCTGTGCTCATACTCAGTAGAAACTTATTAGCATCTTAATTGTCATCAATCAACCAAAACCACGGGGATTATCTAGATGTACTTTCAATCTCCCCCTTTTTGGTGATTGATGACAACTCATTAATATTTTCGCAAAGTAGATATAGTAGATTGTTTCCATAAAGATTTGCTCCCCCTAGATGTGTGCATAATGGATTATCAAGAACGAGAGAAAAATGTGCACAAGAGTGAGTTTATGGGGAATTTTATGCTTACATGTGTTGTGATGGTGGGACTAAGTATAAGCAGTGACCATATTTAGAAAGATATAGCATTTATGAGCAAGCAGGCATAATGTGAAGAGATAAAGTAACATAGTCATTACAAAAGCAACATAACGTGGTGTAATGTAGCATAGTTATTACAAGCCATCATGAAATGAGTGTAATAAGCGAGACTAGACTATGACTATGACTAGAATACTCCCCCTTGTTCTCTCCCCCTTTGGCATCAAGGCACCAAAAAGGAAGGAAAAGGAGAAAACCTAATCACTATCATCGTGATCTTCGTCTTGGTCACTCTGGGTCTCTTCGTCCTCATCCTCTTCTTCATCGTCATCCTGGTGATGGGTGTGGGAGGTAGGAGGAGCAGCTGAGGTGGATCCAAAGTAGGCAAGCTCATCCTCCGTGAGGGTGGGAAACTCTATCACGTCGTCATCATCTGATGACGGTGGAGACATAGGTATCTCCATCTAGGCGCACATGGCCTTGAGATACTTCTCTTGGCGCTGCTTCATCTTCTGTGTGCGAACTTCCACCTTCCAGCACGAGGAGAAGATGGCCTTGAAGATCTTGAGCAGTCCACTAGAGGAGCCACTCGATGACGGAGGAATGGATGGTCCGGCAGAAGATGATGGAGCTGCAGTAGATCCCCTGCCCATGGATGCAGGAGGGCGAGGAAGAGGAGTCGGCATCTGAGGACGGAGCTTCCGGTGCTTCACATCCTTTGCAAACTCTAGCCCTGTGACTTTTTCAATCATGCACATGATGTATGGTGCATAGCCACAGGATCTGTTCAGGGTGTGGGAGATGTTGAAGATGTCGTTGTAGATGTAGTCAAAGACATTGAATTTCTCTTCTTCATTGAGCAGCTTCAACAGGTTTCGGAGGTAACCCTGTATCATCCCCGCATCTCCATCTTTTTGAGCTAGAGTCTTCCTCAGAACTCTGTTCATCACTCCAAAGATGGGTTTGATGTTGTGGGTGGAGGATGCTTCATAGGAGAGATAGGAGGGGTACATGAAGTCCAAGTCATCCTTTCCCAGAGTTCTCTCATTGTGAACTATTATCTCATAGTTCAAATGCTCCCCAAGTCCTAGGATGCGAGCAAACTCATCATAGAGGACCGAGTATACTACACCATTTGTCATCCATGTTATTTTCCTGTTTCGTAGGTGTGGAAGTAACAGGTGGTGTAGAACTGGACTATGACCTCAATGTTCCAGTCATATTGAAAAGTCATCAAGTCTTTGATCCCATGCCGCTCTGTTGCTTCGATTACTGCATCAAAGGCTTGATGTTTCTTGTCAGCCATGTATGGCCAGTCCACCCACTGAGCATCAACTACCGGTGTCTTCATTGGGAGATAGACATGCCGGTAGTAGTCACAGTGGAAGTCACACCAGAAGCGAGGGTCTGGTGTAGACTTCTCATACTTGTAGACCTCCTCCTCCCGGAACCTTCTTGCCTTGTCGGCTCCTTTCCCCTTGAAGGGTGCACTCGCCAAATCGGGTTGACGGTTTGGATTGTGCATGGGAGGTGCCCTTTCAAGGGGCCCAACAGGTCCCTGTGGGGGATTTTCCCTTCCCCGTCTAGGGTTGTCACAAATGACGAGTCCCCTGTTGGCTAGAGCTTTCTTTCTGGAAGGATCAGCTGCTTTGCCTTTTCCTTTGTCCTGGGTTGTTTTTTGTGGCTCGGCAGGCTGTTTGTCCTTTAGATTGACTAGTCTCTTCCTCCTCGGAGGGTCAACGGACTCGGAGGATTGAGCTTTCCTGTCAGCCCGTTTCTTCGTCTGAACTTCCCTTGCAGCAGCCTCTACCGCTTCTGCCTCGGCTGCCACGCGATAAGCGGCTTGACGAGCTGCTTCAGCCTCGGGATTTTGAAGAGGGCTATCGTTGGATCCTGACATGATCTGGTGAGAAAAGAAGTTTTTAGTTGATGGAGTACTGCGTTTGAATTGGTTTACAAACCCAAAGCTAGAGGTTAAGGCTGTATCATCCGGACTTGTCCGGGCAGGAGCCGGACTAGTCCGCTCTGGCCGGACTTGTCCGGTTAGAGTCCGGACTAGTCCGGACTTTACAGTTTTAAACCCTAACTAATGTGATTTGCTTATCAATTCGTCAAAGTAGGTGCAATACTACGGGGGTTTGAAATGATATGGTCTAGGAAACTCAGAGAGGCCCTAAGGTTCCCAAGATATGTTCTAGGAATAGGATTTTTTGTGAAAAATCAAGGCTAGGTCAAAAGTACCTTGGAGTGAAGGAACGTGATGAAATCTGCGGTTCGAAGGAGCGGAGATGGTCGGAGAAGAGTTCCCAACACTCCACAAGCCTTGAATCGAGGATGCCTTCGAGGGATTTGAGGAAGAACTCCAAAATCGCCAATGGGGGCGAGTTTTGGAGGAGAGAGGTGGAGTGGAGGTGAATGAGGGAGAGAGAGGGGGGCAGCCCGACCCTTGGAGGTTAAGTCTCCAGGGGCCGGACTAGTCCGGTCCTCAGTCCGGACTAGTCTTCAGTCCGGACTTGTCCGTGTTCTGGGTGGACTAGTCCGTTGTGGACTTGTCCGCTGCTCTTCGGACTTCTTTTTAGAATGCCCGGACTTGTCCGGCCACTAGGTCGGACTAGTCCGGCTTTTTAAAGTCTAAAAATTCTTATATATCAGAATTTTGCCTTGGTGAATTTACTTGTACTTGATATATGGTCCACATATATATATATATCAAATACATAACAATATAGCCAAAAATAATATGAGATGAAAGTAGAGGAGGTACAAGTTTCCACAATCATGCACATTTTTGAAGGTTGTAAAAGAATTTTTGAGAACTTCTATTTGCACGATTTTTTTTAACTTACATTCCTAGAGTCTAATATATTCAGCTCATTTCGAAGTTTACAAAATCGTTTTTTATCTAGTGGTTTGGTAAAGATATCGGCTAGTTGTTTTTCAGTTCTTACGTGTGAGATAGCTATGCCCCCCTTTATAGAGTGATCTCTTAAAAAGTGATGTCAAATGTCTATGTGTTTGGTTCTAGAGTGCTCAACGGGATTGTGGGCTATCTTAATAGCACTCTCATTGTCACAAAGGAGTGGAATGTTATTCATATTGTGTCCATAATCCCTTAAAGTTTGTCGCATCCAAAGAAGTTGAGCACATCAACTTCCGGCTGCGACATACTCCGCCTCTGCTGTGGAGAGAGCGATGGAATTTTGTTTCTTGGATGACCATGATACTAGAGACCTACCCAAAAACTGATAAGTTCCTGAGGTGCTTTTTCTATCTATTTTACATCCGGCATAATCCGCATCGGAGTATCCGATGAGATTAAACTTAGACCCCTTTGGATACCATAATCCTAGGTTGGGTGTGTGAACTAGATATCTTAGGATCCTTTTAACGGCTGTTAAATGGCATTCTTTAGGTGATGCTTGAAATCTTGCACATAAACATACACTAAGAATGATATTGGGTCTAGATGCGCAAAGATAAAGTAATGAGCCAATCATGGAGCGATATACCTTTTGATCCACGCTTGGTCCATCTTCATTGAGGTCAAGATGCCCATTTGTTGCCATTGGTGTCTTGATAGGTTTTGCTTTGTCCATGTCGAACTTCTTGAGTATGTCTTGTGTGTACTTGGTTTGACTAATGAACGTGCCTTCCTTGAGTTGCTTGACTTGAAATCTGAGGAAGAACTTCAACTCTCCCATCATGGACATCTCAAACCTATCTTTCATTATCTTGCTAAACTCATTGCAAAAGGATGTGTTAGTAGAACCAAATATAATGTCATCGACATATATTTGGCATACAAAAAGATCGTTGTCTACATTCTTTGTGAACAATGTATAATCTGCTTTGCCTATCTTAAAGCCGTTATCAATAACAAAGTCTCTAAGACATTCATACCAAGCTCTAGGAGCTTGTTTAAGGCCATAGAGAGCTTTATGCAATTTAAACACATGATCAGGAAATTCTCGGTCTTAAAAGCCGGGAGGTTGCTCCACGTACACCTCCTCCTTGATTGGACCATTTAGAAAGGCACTTTTCACATCCATTTGATAGAGTTTGAAATCATGATGAGTAGCATAGGCTAATAGAATACGAATAGATTCAAGCCTAGCTACGGGAGCAAAAGTTTCATCGAAATCCAAACCTTCGACTTGAGCATATCCCTTTGCTACAAGTCTGGCCTTGTTTCTTGTCACCACTCCGTGTTCATCTTGTTTGTTGCGGAACACCCACTTGGTGCCTACCACATTTGCGTTTGGTCTTTTCACTAGCTCCCATACTTGATTTCTTGTAAAGTTGTTTAATTCTTATTGCATGGCTACTACCCAATCCGGGTCCTTGAGTGCATCTTCCACCCTAAATGGTTCCAAGGACGACACAAAAGAGTAATGTGCACAAAAGTTAGCTATACGAGAACGTGTTGTTACCCCTTTTGTGATATCTCCAAGTATGTTATCAACGGGATGATCTCGTTGAATGCTTTGATGAACCCTTGGGTGAGGCACTTGATTTCTTGAGTGGTTTTCTTCATCTTCATCTTCTTATCCCCCTTGATCAACGCCATGGTTTTGATTTTCTTCTTCCTCAAACTGACCGTCTTGATCTTGGGGTGCTTGGTTTTGATCTTGAGTGAGAGGTGCAACTTTTGATGAGCTTGTAGCATTTTGTCCTACGTTTTCTTGGGGACGTATTTCTCCAAGCCCCATTCTTCTTAGTGCTTCACTTGGTGCCTCTTCTTCATCCAATACACATTGATCAACTTGCTCACTTGGGAGCCATTAGTTTCATCAAACACCATGTCACGTGCAATTTCAACGCACCCGGAGGTTTTGTTGAAGACACGATAAGCGTAGGTGTTTGAGTCATAACCAAGTAGGAAACCTTCATCGGATTTCGAAGCAAATTTTGAAATCCTAGGCTTCTTGTTAAGAATATAGCATTTGCTTCCAAGACTCGAAAGTAGGAGATATTGGGTTTGTTACCGGTTAGGAGCTCGTATGAGGTTTTCTTTAAGAGTCGATGAAGGTAGAGGCGGTTTGTAGCATGACAAGCGGTGTTGATTGCTTCCGCCCAAAATCGATCCGAGGTCTTGTATTCATCGAGCATGGTTCTTGCC
This sequence comes from Neostapfia colusana, assembly GCA_030760725.1. Taxonomy (NCBI): domain Eukaryota; kingdom Viridiplantae; phylum Streptophyta; class Magnoliopsida; order Poales; family Poaceae; genus Neostapfia; species Neostapfia colusana. The sequence goes on along the minus strand of JASWHV010000016.1, from coordinate 17,008,259 downwards.
ATCTCTATGAGTGTCCGGTTCTTCCTTTCAGCCACCCCATTTTGTTCGGGAGTATAAGGGGCTGAAAACTCATGTTTGATGCCTTCTTCATCCAAAAATTCTTCCACTTGAGTGTTCTTGAATTCAGAACCGTTGTCACTTCTAATCTTCTTAGTCTTTGAAGAAAACTTGTTTTGAGCTCTCTTCAAGAACTTCTTGAGGATTCCTTGAGTTTCTCCCTTATCATGCAAGAAAAATACCCAAGTGAAACGAGAATAGTCATCAACAATTACAAGACCATACTTGTTACCGCCAATGCTTATATAGGTGACAGGACCAAAGAGGTCCATGTGAAGCATCTCCAATGGTCTTGTTGTCGTCATCACGTTCTTGGCGGGGTGAGCTGTTCCAATTTGCTTTCCTGCTTGGCACGCACTACATGGTCTATCCTTTTCAAAAACAACACCTTTTAGTCCACGGATGTGATCCCCCTTTAGAAGTTTTTGTAAATTCCTCATTCCAACATGGGCTAGTCTTCTATGCCACAGCCATCCCATGTTGGTTTTTGCTATTAAGCATGTGTCAAGCTGAGCTTTACTTGTGAAATAATCCACCAAGTAGAGCTTTCCTTTTAACACACCCTTAAAGGCAATTGAGTTGTCACTTCTTCTAGAGACGGTCACATCCTCGTTAGTAAACAAGCAATTATAACCTTTCTCACATAGTTGAGATATGGACAATAGGTTATAATCCAATGATTCAATGTGTAGAACATGTGAAAGAAAGTGTTGAGAAGAGATTGCGATTTTACCAATACCTAGTACCCTTCCTTGGCTGTTGTCACCAAAATAGATGCCTTCATTTGGATCATCATTTTCTTCATACTCAACAAACATTTTCTTCTCTCCGGTCATATGGTTAGTGCATCCACTATCTAGCACCCATTTAGTGCCACCGGAGGAGTAGGCCTGCAAAACAATTTAAACATTGCTCTTAGGTACCCAAACTTGGTTGGGTCCTTTGAGGTTAGTTACTAGGCATTTGGGCACCCACACACAAGTTTTTGGACTCTTGTGGAGTGGCCCAACATATTTTGCATAAACTTTACCATACATGCTTTTCATAAGAACATAAGATGCATCGAAATTATGAAATACTATAGATTTTATATTTTTGGTAATCTTATGTGAGGTAGATGCAAGGTTTTTACTCTTGTCTTGAATTGAGTTTTCTTTTACGAAGGCTACGAATTTGCTATTGTATTTAAGGATTCTAGCATTTTGCTTTCCTCCCCTAGTATATCCAAGTCCATCTTTGATGAAGGGAGATCTTGTGATTGTGTATGCACTTCGTGCATAATTGATTTTTTCTTTATCAAAGATCCCACTCTTGTGTGTATTTTTGCTTTGTGCCTCTTTGAGCTCATTTTTTAAGTTTAAGATAGTGCTAGCACATTTGCAAGTTTTAGTGTTGGATTCTATCTTTGTTGAGAGAGAGCCTTTAGAGGATGAATTAATTGGGACGCTAGACTTAAGTGAGTTAAGTTGTGCTTCAAGACTCTTGTGAGCTTTGGTTAAACTTACAAGTTCATCTTGAAGGGCTATATTATCACTTTTAAGCTGAGCGCATGTCTCCTTGCTCGTGGCAAGTTCACTTTCAAGTGTTCTACACTTTTCTCTCTCAAATTCAAGAAGTTTCTCAATCTCAAGGTTTCTTTCCTTTTCAAAGATAAGCAATTCTTCTTGTTGATTGAGAAGCTCTTCTTGTTCAAAATTTCATCCGATAGTATTTTCATTTTAGCTATAGCCTTTTTGTTTAATCCTCTAAACATGAATTCGTTTTCACTACTACTATCGAAGTCACTATCATCTTCAATATGTAACTTAGAAGGTTTAGTCATTACCTTGCATTTTCCTTCCTTTGCCATGAGGCATGTGTGACTTCGGCTCTTCCAATCACCCTTGTTTGGCAAGAGTGATTTCTTCATGGTTGGCCTCTTGATGGCTATAGTTGCCACTTTTTCCTCATCTTCGGAGGAAGATTCTTCATTTGAGTCCCATTCTTCTCTGATGTGGGCTTGTCCATATGTCTTCTTCTTTGTGAAGAATTTCTTGTCTTGTGGCTTCCCATCCTTTTTCTTTCTCTTGTCATCTTCCTTGCTATGGGGGCAGTTCACATTGAAATGCCCATGTTCTCCACAGTTGTAGCAGGTCTTCTTTGTTCTTGACTTCCCTTTGTCTTTGCTCTTGTTCTCATAGTGATGGCTTCTCCTTCTTCTCATCAACCTTTTGAATCTTTTGATGAAGAATGCCATTTCTTCATCATCCATATCTGTGCTTTCATCATCACTTTCCTCATCTTCACTTGTGAGTTGTGTTTCTTTTGCCTTTGACTTGGATGTGGCCTTGAGAGCAATGCCCTTCTTCTTGGATGAAGTGATTTTGGCTAAGTCGTTGACGTGTTGGGCTTCCTTCTCCATCATCTCATGGTTAATGATTTTCCCTAGCACTTCATCCGGAGTTATCAAATGAAAGTTTGGACTTTCCCGGATTAGGGTGCATAGGGTCACATTACGAGGCATAAATGCTCGTATCATTATTTTAACCACCTCATGGTCATTCCATTTCTTGCATCCGTACGCCCGACTCTTGTTGATAAGAGTTTTGAGTCGGTTGCACATTTCTTGAGGTGTTTCGCCTTCTTCCATGGCAAACCTTCCCAGCTCTCCTTCAATCATCTCAATCTTAGCTTCCCTCACGGATCAGTTTCCTTCATGTGCGATCTTGAGGGTGTCCCAAATATCTTTGGCGAGCTCCAACCCATCTACCTTGTTAAATTCTTCAATGCTCAAAGATGAGTTGAGTACGGCTGCTGCTTGTGCATTGCGATGGATTTGTTGTTCTTGTTCTAGAGTGAGTTCATCCTCGTCTTCGGGGATATCTATACCTGTACATACCACATGTCAAAGACTTGGGTTCAAGGAAATTAGATGCAACTTCATGTTGTGTTTCCACATTGTATAGTTAGTTCCATCAAAGTGTGGTGGTTTGCCTAGAGGAATTGATAAATAACTGGAATGAGAATTTAGTCGTTTATAGTTAAAAGGATATCGCGAGTAGTCTTGTTAACTACTCTCGAGTTTCTTCTCTAACTTCTCCTTCTTTTTCCTTTTGTCCTCCTCCTTCTTCTTTTTGAGGAGTGCCATAAGACGAAGAACTTCTTCATCTTCTTATGAGCGTGTAACGTCTTGTGGAGGAGCAACTGCGGAAGGTGGGTTAGACCCTTGTTCTTCAAAGTTGCTCGAGCTTGCTCCTTTTCCCTTGTTGAGATAAATTTGGCTACCGACCTTGTCCCCCATCTCCTCTCCAAGCGGTTAAGCTTTTTGTGGAGAGTTAGGCTCTGATACCAATTGAAAGTTGCCTAGAGGGGGGGTGAATAGGCTAATAAAACCTGAAATTCAAATAAACAGCGGATAAAACCAGAGCAGGCCGGACTAGTCCGGTATGAGGTCGGACTAGTCCAGTCTAAGCCTAATTTGTGTTTTAGGTTTCCTTTGAAGTTTGTTTGAGCGGAAAATATATGGTAGTCAAATGATATCACTAATTAGTTGAAAATGATTAGATTGCAAAATAATAAAAACAATTTGTGGGAGATAACACAATGAAAGCTTGACCAATAATTCTAGTGAGCAATTTAAATAGTGGAGAGACCAAGTGACACAATTTATCCCGAGGTTCGATTCCACACAGGAATCTACGTCCTCGTTGAGGAGTCCACCAAGGACCGGGTATTTTCCAACCCTTCCCTCACTGAGCGATCACCAAGATCAAGCCCGGGTTTTCTCACTATCAATCGAATGTAATTACAATGATCTTAGGGGCTACTCACACTTTGAGGCTCCCTACACCAACCAAGTAGTTCTAGAATTCAAAGTACAACTGTTAAGAACTCAAAATAACAGTTAGAGTGCAAAGGAATCAAACCGAGAGCTCAAACGTTGGTCACCACTTCTTTCCTCTCACAAAAACCGCTAACACCTTAAGATCCAATCTTAGGGGTCTTGAAGGTGAGGAAGGTGGCTTAAAAGAGCTCTTGGAATGAGTTTTCAACGCTTGGGTTCGTGTATCTTTTATTCTCAGCCGGGGGGTCTCCTTTTATAGAAATCTCGGCCGTTACCAACTAAAGTCCGAACTAGTCCGGTTCCAACCCCGGATGTAACACCCAAAATTTTGATTTAAAACCCTAAATCATGTTAAGAGGGGAATTTAAAATTTTTTGGACGTGTTGCATGTTTTGCAAAAATTCAAATTCAAACTGGAATTCAAATTAAACTCAAATCAGAAAAGAAATAGAAAAAGAAAAAGAGAAAACAGAAAAAAACAGGCCAGTGGGCCGCAATCCACCAGCCGGCCCAACCAGCGCCGCGCCAGCCCGCAGCCGCGCGCGCTGTTTCCTTCCGCTGACAGGTGGGACCCACCAGCTCGTCTTCTACCTCGCGCCCGCGCCGGACTCCCTCTCACCCGAATCAAAACCGATCGGGATTTCTGCGTATCCCCGCTGAATTCTGTTTGTAGGCGACGCGGACTTGATCTAAACCACCCCGCCGCCCTCCCCCGTCTATAAAAACCCCAGCCTCGTTCTGTTATTCCCACGCGATCCGCCGATTTTCCTCCGGTGAGAACCGAGACTTCTCCGGCGAATTCTGGCCAATCTAAGCTCGGAAATTCCGATCTAACTCGCTGGTCTTGATCCACCGCCTCCGGGGAACCTTGCAGGTGAAGAAAACTCGGTGACTTGCGGTGTAAACACAGCGCCGACGAGCCTCGCCTTGGTTTCACCTCGGACCTCGTCGCCGATCGCTTTCCAGGACCTCCGAGCTCAAGAAAACCCCCGAGGTGAGATCCCCGACCTCCCCTCTATCGATCTATGCCATAAAATCACAGTTCTAGGGAGAATTCTCGAAGATCCGAAAGTCTCCGGCGAGATCGCCGCTTCCCGCCGCCAGCAGCGCCGCCCGCGCTCGATCAGAGCGACGTGGCCGCTTGTGCGCCGTTTATTTTAAATCGCACGGTAGGGTTTAAATCCCCGCGTACCGGTTCGACGTTATAATCTCAGCCGTCGGTTTAAAATCGGATGGTCCACGTCAGCCCCGCGTTATAAAGACTGGAAATCTTACGTGCTACCCCCTGGGGTTCTCGGGAAATAAGAGCTAGCCCCGGAAACTTCTGATCTAGCCCCTGGAACTTCAGAAAATCATGTAAATTCATTTAAAAATCAGTTTTAGCCCCTGGACTTAATAAAAATTAGGAAAAACTCCTCTGATAAGTGTAGCTAGACCCCTGGAAATTCTGAAAATAATATTATAGACCCTGTAGTGGGGTGAGTTTACCTTTTTAACCCTGTTTGTTATTTAATTTAGGAAATTGAATATGTGGCTAGTATTTAAAATTTAAAAAGTGGGACAAACATATTGTTAAAATTAAATTAAAAACTTTCTCAGTACTTAGAAAACTTTGGAGTGAGATAAAAATATATTTTGGGCTGAAATGAATCTGTTTAATTTATTATTCACATTTATTAGTTATAGGGACACATTTTTAAGTAAAGAATAGTTCTGAAAATAGGGAAAATAAATGTAAAATAGTTTATATCAGAGGAAAAGGTCAAAAATATATTATTAAATATTTTAGATCAGAACCTATTCTGTTTAGATGATGTGTCTTGTTATTTTCATAATAAAATTCACATTTAGGCATAGGAAATAAATCTGAAAATATAGCAACTAATAAATGATAAATGGAGTTTCTAAAATCTAAAGAATTCAGTTTAGGGTTGGTAGAAATTATGAAGACACATATGGAGAAGGAAAATACCTTTCATGCATACTAGGTAGCTAAAAAGTGTAGTAATTGAATATAAGGAATTTATTTAAATTGGAAACTCATATATATATATATAGTATGTAAGTATAAATGTGAACACAAAAGTAGTAATCATATACTGTCGAAGTGTTCAGTCGACACTTCCCCCGGGCCTGCACTGGGCAGCCCGCGGAGGTTCTTTTTTCGGTGGGGCTTGTCCCTAGCGGAGAGCTTGCGCAGATGGACGAGTTAGTAAGAGCTTGACACGGCGAGTTTTATGTGGTTCAGGCCGCCGGAGCGTAAAACCCTACATCCACGGCGAGCTATGGAGCTCGCTGTATTGCTTTCTGCTCAGGACCAGAGGCCTGAGCTCGGGGGTGAGTTACAGCTTGAGAGTGTATGGCTAGCGTATGAGTTGCAAAGTGCGAACCCTTGCTATCGATGCCTACCCGAGCCTTTTATAGTCCAAGACTCGGGCGGCTTACAAGGGGAGCCGGGACCCGACAGGTGGTCCCGGGAAGATTGTCTATTATCTACCGTATCTGCAGTTATGACGGTAGTTGTCTCTGGTCGAAGGCTTCTGAGTCTTCATCTTGCCGCCCTGCCCATGCCGCACGCTAGTCGTAGTGGTTGATGACGGTGCAGGCGGCATGGGATGTCTTGTCGCGGTGTTTATTGGCTGACAGGTTCTGACACCGCGTGCCAGTCTGTGATGCGACTGGGCGCAACGGCACCTGACAGAAGCGTGCTCCGCGTCTCCGCGTCTTGGGAAGACGCGGGCCTTGAATACCTTGTACGGGCAAGGTATGGGGCGTATTTACGCCCGCTGCCTATCATTCGGGGCAGGCAGCATCGCTCTGCTGCCACGTGGCGGGCCCGGAGCCCTTCTCAGTGAAGAGAAGGGTCAGCCCCGCGGGGCACGTGGAGCCTCCGGACCTCTCCCCGCGGAGGGAGAGGCTCGGCTTCTGTTGGCCACGTGGCGGGCCCGGAGCTCTCCTTTGAGGAGAGGGAGGTCCGGCCCCGCTGGATACGCGGCGCCTTCGGACCTCTCTCCCGCGGAGGGGGAGGTCCGGCTTCTGTATGCCACGTGGCGGGCCCGGAGCTCTACTCTGAGGAGAGGGAGCTCCGGCCCCGCCGGACGCGTGGCACCTTCGGAGCTCTCCCTGCGGAGAAGGGCGAGTTCCTTAGGCATTTTACCCTGTGCGCGGGGGTACCCCATATCCCAGGTACCGACAGTGGCCCCCGGGCCCATCTCGGGGAAGATAGCGAGCCCGAGGTGGGACCTCCGTCTCTTCCGATCCGCGCACTTCCTCTAAGTCCCGAATTGACCGCTGCCGGAGCACGAACGGCCACGGGATCGTGGGAGCGTGCGCTCAATTGATGGTTGCTTTTACTGCGGCGGTTCCCAAGACTGCCACTTCTACACGTTGCGGCGCTTTCTTCGGGAACCGCCGAAGTGCCTTGCCGGCTCATCTTCTCAGGAGACTGACTCCTTGACCCACCGCTTCAGTTGGGCGGCTTGGGCCCACCCGTCATCGGCACTCGGTTTAGGAACCGAAGCGGTCGCCGACGCGGGGTATGCGAAGAGTTCTGAATCGCTTGGAATTGCACCCGAGAAGTTTTTAGAGGGGGTCTTACCCACATTGCAGCTTCCCTTCGCACTTCTCTGCATTTTTTCTCGGACTCTTGTGCTTTTGCTCTTGAGTTCTCCCTTGCCATGGCTTCCAACCCGCCGCCAGAGAAGAAGCGCGCTCGATCTCCTCCAGCAGCGGCGTCTGTGCCAAGCCGGGATTCTGGGGTGCCTGACACTCCCTCCGGTGGCGACTCGAAGAAGCCCCGGGCTGATGCGCTGGGGGAAGCTTCTGGGGCGTCCCCTGTTCCGCCAGTTCAAGCGACTGCGGAGCGGCCGTCAGTGACGGTAGCGGGCTCTGGGAGTCCTACCCTGGCTCGGAAGTCGGGGTTCAGAGCCCGCTGGAGTGTCCGCGCTTTCCGGCCTTCCCCGACTTGCGGGGAATCTGTGCCGCTGCGCTCGGAGCCAGGGGCAACTGGCGCGGCCCCCAGGCCAGCGCGAACTTCTCCTGTTCCGGTGTGCCCGGGCTCCGCGGTGGCGTCGTCTCTTCCTGCCGAGACGGCCACCGCGGCCCCCAAGCCAGCGTAGGTTGACCCTGCACTAAGCGGCCCGGCCTCTTCTCCAGCACCGCCTTCCCCGGCTCGCCCCTCTCATCAGGTCAAGGAGCCAGAAGCTGAAGAGAGCCCGGCTGGCCTGGCTGCCAGAGCCTCAGAGCCAGCTTCTCCTGATCGGCATCTTGTCTCGGTTGCTGGTGCGTCGGCTCTTCCTGAGGACGAGGTAATGGAGGAGGTCGGGGGGACTGCCCCGGCCTCTGTTGCTCCATTGCCTCTGGCGGATGCCTTCGCGCTTGCCGAGACGAGCGTTCGACAGGTCTTGGCTGCATTAGGGCGCGAGCGGGAGGAGTATACGGTTGAACGGGATCGCCTCCTCACCTGGGGGAACCTTTTGCGCGAGAGGACCGCGAAGATTAAGAGTGAGCTCGACTCCAGGCGGGAGTTGCTCGACTTCAGGGAAGCGCTCCTCGACCGGATGAAGCGGGCTGTCGACCGCATGGACACCCAATCGCGGCGGATCAACAGGGAGACCCTGGAGGCACACGTCCGGGCCGAGAAGAGCCTCTCTGCTGCTGTGGAGATACGGCAGCGGTTGGAGCGCCGTGAACTCGCCGTTGAGGAACGGGAGCGTTGCATGGCAGCTGAAGCGGAGAGGGTCGCCGCGCAGCTGGCTGCGGGTGAGGATGACCTCCGAGCTCGGATGGAGGAGCTGGAGATCCTGAAGGCAGACCTCGACTTGAGGGAGAAACAGGTCTCCCGTGATCGCCGGGCGGTCTTGGACCGGGAGTTGACCGCCGACTTCAAGGCCGCTGAGTTGGATCGGCTCACCAAGGCTCTCCATCTTCGGGAGAACTCCCTGGCGGCCAAGGAGAAGGAATTCTCCGAGAGGAACCTGGAGGCTCTGCAGGCGGCCCGCCGCGAGGTTGAGGAGCTTTAGGCCTTGCGGTCCTCCGAGACTCTTGCGGTCTCGAGCTTCGTGGATCGGGCGGGGTCAGCCCTGATCCCTCTTGGCTTCAGTCCGGTGAGGACCGCGGCCCCTGCGTTGGAGGTGATCCCCGCGCTGGAGTCGATCGGCGCCAAGCTGGACAGGATAGACTCGGTGGTCACCAGCGAGCTTGAGGCCGAGGGGCGCTGCCTAGCCTTAGAGGTTGCCTCACATGTGCTGGCATGCTTTAAGAGCCGCGACCCCTCTTTTTTGCTAGAACCAGCGAGAGAGGGCCCAGCCGCAGAGCGGGAGCAAGCTGCTAGGGCAGAAGTCGAGGATGTGGCCGCCCTTATAGCCGCAAGGTTCCGGCGGGAGCCAGGAGGTCCTTAGGACTTGTTTCTCCCTTTTTATCGAGTCTGTAGTCCAGCTCATGGAGCCTCGCTTAATTTGACTCTTTTGGATACTTGTTGTCACACCCGGTTTTTCCGAAGAAACAACCAAGTGAATATCACATGTATGCCAGGATCATTTTCTCATACATGTGATGACAAATAGTGAAGCATCATTTATTACAAGCCAGGTGTCGAATATAAATAAGTCTTACATCGCAAATGTCTCCATGGACACTAATGCTTCATCACAAGTAAATAAACTAGCAGCGGAATATTATTCTTTAGGGCTCCATCACAGGCGTTGCCCGGGGGTCTTCATGAACCTAAAAGCCTTCCTCGGGTCCAAAATCTTGGTCATTATACACCACCTCATTATTTTGACCTGAGCAGCAATATAAACCAACAAATATGCAAGGTTGAGTACCAATGGTACTCAGCAAGTGTGGGAAAATTATATCATGCATGGCTAGAATCAAGGAGAGGTTGAACTCATGGTTAAAGCACTACGCAATTAATACCTATCACCTTAGCTTATTAAGCACCTACATTACTACACAGGTGAAATGGTCCCAATCTCCCATCCCATCATTGTAATCCAATAATCATAACATCATTTCCAATGTTAAGCTCCCCGCTTAACATCCACAACTACAAAAAAACCATCACTCCTCTAATCATGAATAAGTCCAGGCCGCTCTTAACCGTGAGCACGGCTGTCAAGACAGTTTTGACTCTGCAGAGTTTGTACCACTATACCCACAAGTAGTGATTTCATCCCCCGTTGCCGGGTGGACTAAAAGAACCTCCATTATGCCAGTGGCTACGATCCACATTCACACTTCCCAGGTGTGTAGCCAGGAGATCACTACGAAGCCTTTACAAAGGGATTCCCGACGAGCGTGGGCCCACTGAGGTTTCATCCCTAACAGCATACAAGAGGCTCCAACCCCGCTGCAGTGGCCCCCTCTTGAGCCTTGCGGTTCATATGGTAGTCCAGCTGACATCTACTCCCCGCACCATCCAACACACCCATACTACGCCGGGGATACACCTAATTAATTGGCCAAGCTGCCCCATCTCAGCATGTGGTTGGCACTGTAAAGCCGGGTTACATGCTCCATGAACCGGTCCTTAGGATCCAGGCAAGTACTAAACACAAACCCAAGTCTCGTGCACCCAGCACACAACCAAAACATCCAACTTGCCTTGATCCCTACCTCTACATAACTCACAATAGCTCATTCAAGAGTATGGTAAAATAAACTGATGATCTCATGTCCCAAATATCCCATTCTAAGCATGGCTAAGCATATGCATGTAAATAAATGACATGACAAAATAAATCCCAACCCAAGCTTCAAGGAAAAAAGGTAATGCAATTCTAGGAAACTCCCTAGCATGGGTTTCATATTTAACTTGACAATGCAAATAATTCTATCTACACATCCTAGCATGGGATCAAAGTGGTCAAGGACACTTGCCTCCTTCTTGCTGCTCTTGAAATGGGTAGTCCTGATCTTGGAAAGGGTTAACTTGCTCTTGAACAGGCTCTACTTCATACCATCACACATAGCAAAAGAAAAACAACAATCATAAGACATAGTTCACACTTCTACTTTATACAAACCACACATACACATTTATAAAAGTTCTTTACCATTATATGTGTTGTGGTTACTTTATGTGTGTTAAGTTGTGGCTTGCATGCACTTTTAACCATGTATATATGATTCCTACTTTTGTGTCCACATTTATACTTACATACTATTTATATGGGTTTCCAATAAATTTCTTATATTCAACTACTACACCTTTTTACTACCAGTGTGTATGAAAAGTATTTTTCTTCCCCATATGTTCCTTCATAATTTCTACCAACCCTAAACTGAATTCTTTGTATTTTAGAAACTCCACTTATCATTTACTAGTTGCTATATTTTCAGATTTATATTCCTATGCATAATTGTGTATTTTATTATAAAATTAGTAATACACATCATCTAAACAGTATAGGTTCTGGTCCTAAATAATTTAATAACATATTTTGACCTTGGCCTCTGATGTAAACTATTTCATAATTATTTTCCATATTTTTCTATAACTATTCTTTACTTAAAAATGTGTCCCTATACTAAATAATGTGATTAATAAATGAAACAGATTCATATCAGCCCAAAAATATATTTTTATCTCACTCCAAAGTTTTCTAAGTACTGAGAAAGTTTTTAATTAATTTTGACAATTATGTTTGTCCCACTTTTTAATTTTTAAACACTAGTTACATATTTAATTTCCTAAATTAAATACTAAACAGGGCTAAAATAATGAATTCACCCCTTTACAAGGTCTATAATATTATTTTCATAATTTCCAGAGGTCTAGCTACACTTATCAGAGGTGTTTTTCCTAATTTTTATTAAGTCCAGGGGCTAAAACTGATTTTTAAATGAATTTACATGATTTTCTGGAGTTCCAGGGGCTAGATCTGAAATTTCCGGGGCTAGCTCTCAATTCCAGAGAACCCCAGGGGGTAGCACGTAAGAATTCCAGTCTTTATAATGCGGGGCTGACGTGGACCGTCCGATTTTAAACCGACGGCTGAGATTATAACATCGAACCGGTACGCGGGGTTTTAAAGTCTACCGTGCGATTTAAAATAAACGGCGCACAAGCGGCCACGTCGCTCCGATCGAGCGCGGGCGGCGCTGCCGGCGGCGCATGGCGGCGGGAAGCGGCGATCTCGCCGGAAAGTTTCGGATCCTCGAGAATCCTTCCTAGAACTGTGATCTTATGGCATAGATCGGTAGAGGGGAGGTCAGGGATCTCACCTCGGGGGTTTTCTCGAGCTCGGGGGTCCTGGAAAGTGATCGGCGGCGAGGTCCGAGGCAAAACCACGGCGAAGCTCGTCGGCGCTGGGTTTACACCTTAAGTCTTCGGGTTTTCTGCACCTGCAAAGTTCCCCGGAGGCGGTGGATCAAGACCAGCGAGTTAGATCAGAGTTTCCGAGCTTAGATCGGCCAGAATTCACCGGCGAAGTCTCGGTGCTCACCGGAGTGAAAATCGGCGATCGCGTGAGAAAAACCGATCGGGGCTGGGGTTTTTATAGCCGGGGGAGGGCGGTGGGTCTGTTGCGATCAAGTTTGAGTCCTCTGGGACCAGAATTCGGGCGGCGGGACGCGGTTTCCAGGCGGTTAAGATCGCGCGCGCTCGGGGAAAAGTCCGGGGTCGCGGGGGCTCAGGGTTAGGGATGACATGTGGGTCCCACCCGTCTGTGAGAGGCAGCGCGGCGCGCGCGGGGGCGGGCTGGCGCTGGGGGGGGGAACTGGGCCGGCTGGCGGGTTTCGGCCCACTGGCCGGTTTTTTTCCCGTTTCTCTTTTTCTTTTTCCATTTCTTTTCTGTTTTGAGTATAATTTGAATTCCAGTTTGAATTTGAATTTTTGCAAAACATGCAACACGTCCAAAAATTTTTAAATTCCCCTCTGAACATGGTTTAAAGTTTTGAATCAAAATTTGGGGTGTTACAGCTCTACCCCCCTTAAAAGAAATCTCGTCCTCGAGATTGGTGTTTCTAAGAAAACAATTCCGGAAATTGTGCCTTGAGCTCATCTTCCCGTTCCCAGGTAGCTTCCTCTTCTGAGTGATGCTTCCACTGCACCTTGCACATCCGGATTCTCTTGTTTCTGGTGAGGCGTTCCATCGTCTCCAAAATCTTGTATGGTTGCTCGGCATAAGACAAATCCTCAGCTACATCCACTTCATTCATGGGTAACACCTCTTCAGGCGTCCTCAGGCATTTCTTGAGTTGTGACACATGAAATACATCGTGCACGTCCGATAGATGAACCGGTAACTCTAGTTGGTACGCCACTTCGCCTTTTCTTTCCAAAACTTGAAAGGGTCCGATGTATCGAGGTGACAACTTCCCTTTCACCTTGAACCGACGAAGTCCTCTGATAGGGGACACCTTGAGATAAACATAGTCTCCCACGTTGAAAACGAGTTCTCTTCTTCGTACATCAGCATAACTCTTCTGGCGTGTTTGTGCTATCCTCAAGTTGTTGCGAATCTCCCTCACCTTCGCTTCGGCTTCTTGTAGCACTTCTGGACCAAACACTTTACTTTCTCCTGTTTGGTTCCAAAATAGAGGAGTTCTGCACTTCCTTCCATACAAAGCTTCAAACGGTGACATTTTCATACTAGCTTGATAACTGTTGTTATAGGAAAACTCCGCATACGGTAAGTTCTTGTCCCAACTCCTATTGTTTTTGAGTGCACATGCCCTTAACATATCTTCAAGGATCTGATTGGTTCTCTCCGTCTGCCCGTCAGTTTGGGGATGATAGGCAGAGCTGAAGTTCAGATGGGTCCCCATGGTTTCTTGCAACTTTTGCCAAAACCTCGAGGTGAACTGTGTCCCTCGGTCCGATACTATCTTCTTTGGCACTCCATGGTAACATACAATCCTTGACATGTACAATTCTGCCAATTTAGATCCACTGTAGCTTTCTTTCACAGGGATGAAATGAGCTACCTTGGTTAGCCTATCAATAATGACCCATATTGAATCATACCCGGATTGGGTCCTAGGCAATCCCACGACAAAATCCATGCTGATTTCTTCCCACTTCCATTCAGGCACTTTGAGTGGTTGCAATAATCCCGCGGGTCGTTGATGTTCTGCTTTCACCAACTGACATGTGTCACATAGGGCAACATGTTCCGCGACATCTCGCTTCATGCCATACCACCAATACCTGCCTTTGAGGTCCTGGTACATCTTCGTACTCCCAGGATGAATGGAATAGTCAGAATCGTGAGCCTCCTTCAAAATTAATTCACGGATCTCCTTTACTTCTGGCACACAGATCCTTTTCCCGTGCCACACCGTTCCCTGTTCATCCTCTCTAAAACCAGGAGCTTTATTTTCCTTAATGAGCTGTCTGATCTCTTGTATCTTCTCATCATTCTTTTGGCCCTCGCGTATGTCTTGCTCGAGTGTGGAGTCCACTTCCATGGCGATGGCTTCACCACTATTTACTAGACATAGATTGAGCCTTATAACCTCGTCCTTCAATTCTGCGGGCATGTCCTTCAAGCTCAACTTATTGACCTGCACTTTCCGACTCAAAGCATCGGCCACGACGTTTGCTTTCCCGGGATGATAGTTGATGCCCACATCAAAGTCATTGATTAGCTCTAACCATCTCCTTTGTCGGAGATTGAGATCTGGCTGTGTGAATATGTACTTCAAACTCTTATGATCCGTATATATCTCTGTCCTCTTCCACATCAAATAGTGCCGCCAAATTTTCAACGCGTGTACCACTGCAGCTAGTTCTAGGTCATGTGTAGGATAGTTCTTCTCGTGCTTCCGAAGCTGCCGGGATGCATAAGCCACGACATGTCCTTCTTGCATGAGAACACATCCCAACCCATTTCCAGAGGCATCGCAGTACACTGTGAAATTCTTCTGCATATCTGGCATAACCAGCACTGGGGCTGTTGTCAATCTCTTCTTTAGCTCTTGAAAGCTCGTCTCGCACTGTGGCGTCCAGGTGAATGTGATTCCCTTCTCCAACAGTTTGGTGAGAGGTCTCGAGATCTTGGAGAATCCCTCAATAAACCGTCGATAGTATCCAGCCAAGCCCAAAAAGCTTTGAACTTCCCCGACATTTTCAGGGGTTTTCCACTTCTGGATATCCTCGATTTTGGCGGGATCTACAGAGATTCCTCCCTCCGAGATTATATGTCCTAAAAAGGGAACTCTCTTCAGCCAAAACTCACACTTGCTCAACTTGGCATATAGTTGGTGTTCTCTCAGCCTCTGTAACACCAACCTTAGATGTTTCTCATGTTCTTCTTCATCTTTGGAGAAGACGAGAATATCATCTATGAAAACCACCACAAATTTGTCCAGATATTCCATGAATACCTTGTTCATGAGGTACATGAAATATGCCGGGGCATTGGTTAGCCCAAAAGGCATGACAGTGTATTCATACAGTCCGTACCGAGATACGAAAGCTGTCTTGGGAATATCTGATTGCCTTATCTTGAGTTGGTGGTACCCCGACCTGAGATCAATTTTCGAGAACACACAAGCTCCCCTCAACTGATCAAACAAGTCTTCAATGCGGGGTAATGGGTACTTGTTTTTGATGGTTACCTCATTCAAGGCACGGTAATCCACGCATAACCTTTGGGTTCCGTCTTTCTTGGGCACAAATATCACCGGAGCTCCCCATGGTGAGGAACTAGGGCGAATATACCCCTTCTCCGTCAATTCTCTCAAATGATCCTTGAGCTCTTCTAGCTGCTTGGAGTCCATTCGATAAGGTCTCTTGTATATCAGGGCTGTTCCCGGTACTAGCTCAATTGCGAATTCCACGTCACGGTCGGGAGGCATACCTGGCAATTCCTCCGGAAAAACATCTGGATATTCCCTGATAGTCCTGATTTCCTCAACTTTCACCTCCACTTGATTTAATTTAATGTCCCTCCTAGGCTCGTGTATCGTTATGAACTTTACTCTTGTGCCATTGGGGTGAGTTAGTTCCACCGTTCTGGTCGAACAATGGATGATTCCTTTATGTTTGGTCAACCAATCCATACCCAAAATAATATCTATCCCTTGTGAATCTATCACTATGAGGTTAGCCGTAAATACTACCCCATTAATGTCTAGGTTCACTTTGGGACACACTTGTCTTGTCCTTATTTCTCCACCTGGAGAGTTTACCGCTAGCATATGGTTCATTTGTGTGGTTGCTAGGTCATGCTTCTTAACAAACCCTTGAGCAATGAACGAGTGGGTAGCACCAGAATCAAACAGCAGAGTTGCAAGGTGTAAATTGGCAGGAAACTTACCAACTACCACGTCGGTTGCCTCTTGTGCTTCCTCCATAGTGACATGGTTCACCCGTCCTCTCAATACATTCTGCTGTTGTGGCGGCGCAGGCTTCTTCTTTGGGCATTTATGGGCGTAGTGCCCCACTTCACCACAGCTAAAACATTGCACCCCAATCTTAGATGCTTGGCCTTTGTTGTCTTGGGGTTGGTTTGGGGGTCCTTGCACTGCTGGTCGAGGTGGATATGCGGGGCGAGGCTGCTGCACAAACTGACGTGGCGGCTGTGCAGGTGCTGCGGGTGGCCTGTAGTTTGGGTTGTACCCTCTTGGTGCTGAATAGGGTACCGCAGCACGGCTCGTCTGCCCCGTAGGTTGCTGCATCATACGTGGGCGGGTATTGCTCCCTGAGGCCTGATGTGACCACCCCGCCTTCCTCTTATTCTCATTTTCCAGGGCCTTTAGCTTCCTTTCCACCACAAACGCTCTGTCCACCATCTTTTGAAAGCTTTCATACTCATTTGAGGACATGGCACACTGCATCTCTGCGGTAAGTCCTTCCACAAAACAATCTTGTTTCTGCTCATCAGTCTCTATGTCTCGTGGAGCATAACGGGATAGTTGAGTAAATTTAGTGAGGTATTCCCTCACAGTCATGTTTCCCTGCTGCAGTCCCAGAAACTCTTTCCTCTTGTTTTTGAGTTCACCTCTTGGGATGTAATGGTTGCGGAAGCTACGCTTGAACTCTTCCCAAGTGATGTTCTCAGGGTCATGATGGGCGGCCACGTAGGCGGTCCACCAATCAGCAGCAGGTCCCTGCAATTGATGAGAGGCAAACAGCACCCTCTCATACCCTTGGCATTGTATTATCCTCATCTTACTTTCAATGGTCTTCAGCCAATCATCTGCCTCCAGAGGTTCAGCAGCACTTGCAAACTTTGGAGGTTGAGTTCCTAGAAACTCACTCAACCTTGGTTGGCGTGGTGCAGCTTGTGGAGGTGGAACTTGATGCAAGTTGGCCACCACTTGAGTCAAGTTCTGGATAAGCTGATTTTGATTCTCCAGCATTTGGTGGAGAGGATCAACTTCTTCACGGCGACCACCCCTGTCCTGGCCTCCAGAAAGATGGGGGTTGCATGCCTCATCATTGTTGTTGGCGGGGTTGGCAGCACGTCCTTTTCCTCTTCCGGCCATCTGGCAGAATCAACCAATGTCAATTTGAAATCATTTAGCATCATCTTACTACTTTCATTTGTTTGTACTTTGAAGTGTTGAGGCTTTGTTATGCTTTTACGAGGGTTCATATCTCACACCAAATAAATGCACTATTATTTCCTGTGGGTTCACACACCAAAGCAAAACAATCTGAAGACGAGGCTGTGGACAATTGCTCATGGCTTCCACAACTCACGTCACACACCAAGCATTATCACACCATTAACTACGTAACGACTCGACTACTCGACCTCCTGCTAGCTAGGGGAAAGACTCTACACTACTCGTCCTCTTGAGCTGGCTCCTCGGGATCTTCCTCCTCATTTCGGCTACCTTCTGACTCTGCTTTGGGTGGGGAGGCTGCTGGTGGAGAAGTGCGACGACGCCTGATCGCTCGGCGATCCGGGGAGTCAGGAGTCCATGGATCACTCACGGTGACACACAGTTCATTCCCATCTCCTCTTTCTCTCGCCTTTAAGCAAGCTCGCAGCAACGCCTCCGTTTCCTTCAGGGTGTCTCGGACATCCTGAAGCTCTTGTTGACACTCCTGCAATCGAGTGCTGAGCATAGCAGCATCCTCCAAGCACAAGTCCATGTGCTCATGGGAAGTCCCTTGCTGCACCGGTGGTTACTTGTACTCCGTGGTACCACTCTCACGTTGGAGGACATACATGTACTCAGTTTTGTCCAAGTGGCGACGATAGATGTGACTCTGGCAGGTGATGGCCTCCCACGTGACATCTTTCTCCGCGTCAACTTGTGTTGCTCGACAAGCTGGAGAGTGGTGAATCTTAAGCAGCTGATTCTCGTGTATAATCCTCATCTCCGAACTCCATTCTTCCCTCTTCTCACAGATGGTCCTGGTGGAGTTATAGTGGATGATTAGCTTTCCCGTATTGCCGGCGGCTTCGAGCATACGTCGAAGACGGCACAACAAATCTCCTACTGCCAATCCGTAGGAAAGGTACGTCACTGGACGACTCTCCTCTCTTTCGGCAAGGGCAACTACGGGAACTCTCCCTCCTGTGGACTTACGAGCAGTGCGAATCATGCGAACCATCTAAAACAAAAGAATTTAAAATTAGGTTAGATAAATTCTCAAACAAAAATCCTATTTTGAATAAAAGTTGGGGTAAGATGAAGAAAATGACTCCTTTAATAACACTTTTCCACCCACACCTTGGAAAATAGTTTTTAAGAAAATAGGGTCCTTAAATACGTCCATTTCTACCTAGGTCCACGTTCCTACGGGCAACCTTGGCTCTGATACCACCTCTGTCACACCCGGTTTTTCCGAAGAAACAACCAAGTGAATATCACATGTATGCCAGGATCATTTTCTCATACATGTGATGACAAATAGTGAAGCATCATTTATTACAAGCCAGGTGTCGAATATAAATAAGTCTTACATCGCAAATGTCTCCATGGACACTAATGCTTCATCACAAGTAAATAAACTAGCAGCGGAATATTATTCTTTAGGGCTCCATCACAGGCGTTGCCCGGGGGTCTTCATGAACCTAAAAGCCTTCCTCGGGTCCAAAATCTTGGTCATTATACACCACCTCATTATTTTGACCTGAGCAGCAATATAAACCAACAAATATGCAAGGTTGAGTACCAATGGTACTCAGCAAGTGTGGGAAAATTATATCATGCATGGCTAGAATCAAGGAGAGGTTGAACTC
This sequence comes from Neostapfia colusana, assembly GCA_030760725.1. NCBI lineage: Eukaryota > Viridiplantae > Streptophyta > Magnoliopsida > Poales > Poaceae > Neostapfia > Neostapfia colusana. Next base: position 16,989,227 of record JASWHV010000016.1, on the reverse strand, counting down.
ATGGTTAAAGCACTACGCAATTAATACCTATCACCTTAGCTTATTAAGCACCTACATTACTACACAGGTGAAATGGTCCCAATCTCCCATCCCATCATTGTAATCCAATAATCATAACATCATTTCCAATGTTAAGCTCCCCGCTTAACATCCACAACTACCAAAAAACCATCACTCCTCTAATCATGAATAAGTCCAGGCCGCTCTTAACCGTGAGCACGGCTGTCAAGACAGTTTTGACTCTGCAGAGTTTGTACCACTGTACCCACAAGTAGTGATTTCATCCCCCGTTGCCGGGTGGACTAAAAGAACCTCCATTATGCCAGTGGCTACGATCCACATTCACACTTCCCAGGTGTGTAGCCAGGAGATCACTACGAAGCCTTTACAAAGGGATTCCCGACGAGCGTGGGCCCACTGAGGTTTCACCCCTAACAGCATACAAGAGGCTCCAACCCCGCTGCAGTGGCCCCCTCTTGAGCCTTGCGGTTCATATGGTAGTCCAGCTGACACCTACTACCCGCACCATCCGACACACCCATACTACGCCGGGGATACACCTAATTAATTGGCCAAGCTGCCCCATCTCAGCATGTGGTTGGCACTGTAAAGCCGGGTTACATGCTCCATGAACCGGTCCTTAGGATCCAGGCAAGTACTAAACACAAACCCAAGTCTCGTGCACCCAGCACACAACCAAAACATCCAACTTGCCTTGATCCCTACCTCTACATAACTCACAATAGCTCATTCAAGAGTATGGTAAAATAAACTGATGATCTCATATCCCAATTATCCCATTCTAAGCATGGCTAAGCATATGCATGTAAATAAATGACATGACAAAATAAATCCCAACCCAAGCTTCAAGGAAACAAGGTAATGCAATTCTAGGAAACTCCCTAGCATGGGTTTCATATTTAATATGACAATGCAAATAATTCTATCTACACATCCTAGCATGGGATCAAAGTGGTCAAGGACACTTGCCTCCTTCTTGCTGCTCTTGAAATGGGTAGTCCTGATCTTGGAAAGGGTTAACTTGCTCTTGAACAGGCTCTACTTCATACCATCACACATAGCAAAAGAAAAACAACAATCATAAGACATAGTTCACACTTCTACTTTATACAAACCACACATTCACATTTATAAAAGTTCTTTACCATTATATGTGTTGTGGTTACTTTATGTGTGTTAAGTTGTGGCTTGCATGCACTTTTAACCATGTATATATGATTCCTACTTTTGTGTCCACATTTATACTTACATACTATTTATATGGGTTTCCAATAAATTTCTTATATTCAACTACTACACCTTTTTACTACCAGTGTGTATGAAAAGTATTTTTCTTCCCCATATGTGCCTTCATAATTTCTACCAACCCTAAACTGAATTCTTTGTATTTTAGAAACTCCACTTATCATTTACTAGTTGCTATATTTTCAGATTTATATTCCTATGCATAATTGTGTATTTTATTATAAAATTAGTAATACACATCATCTAAACAGTATAGGTTCTGGTCCTAAATAATTTAATAACATATTTTGACCTTGGCCTCTGATGTAAACTATTTCATAATTATTTTCCCTATTTTTCTATAACTATTCTTTACTTAAAAATGTGTCCCTATACTAAATAATGTGATTAATAAATGAAACAGATTCATATCAGCCCAAAAATATATTTTTATCTCACTCCAAAGTTTTCTAAGTACTGAGAAAGTTTTTAATTAATTTTGACAATTATGTTTGTCCCACTTTTTAATTTTTAAACACTAGTTACATATTTAATTTCCTAAATTAAATACTAAACAGGGCTAAAATAATGAATTCACCCCTTTACAAGGTCTATAATATTATTTTCATAATTTCCAGGGGTCTAGCTACACTTATCAGAGGTGTTTTTCCTAATTTTTATTAAGTCCAGGGGCTAAAACTGATTTTTAAATGAATTTACATGATTTTCTGGAGTTCCAGGGGCTAGATCTGAAATTTCCGGGGCTAGCTCTCAATTCCAGAGAACCCCAGGGGGTAGCACGTAAGAATTCCAGTCTTTATAATGCGGGGCTGACGTGGACCGTCCGATTTTAAACCGACGGCTGAGATTATAACATCGAACCGGTACGCGGGGTTTTAAAGTCTACCGTGCGATTTAAAATAAACGGCGCACAAGCGGCCACGTCGCTCCGATCGAGCGCGGGCGGCGCTGCCGGCGGCGCACGGCGGCGGGAAGCGGCGATCTCGCCGGAAAGTTTCGGATCCTCGAGAATCCTTCCTAGAACTGTGATCTTATGGCATAGATCGGTAGAGGGGAGGTCAGGGATCTCACCTCGGGGGTTTTCTCGAGCTCGGGGGTCCTGGAAAGTGATCGGCGGCGAGGTCCGAGGCAAAACCACGGCGAAGCTCGTCGGCGCTGGGTTTACACCGTAAGTCTTCGGGTTTTCTGCACCTGCAAAGTTCCCCGGAGGCGGTGGATCAAGACCAGCGAGTTAGATCAGAGTTTCCGAGCTTAGATCGGCCAGAATTCACCGGCGAAGTCTCGGTGCTCACCGGAGTGAAAATCGGCGATCGCGTGAGAAAAACCGATCGGGGCTGGGGTTTTTATAGCCGGGGGAGGGCGGTGGGTCTGTTGCGATCGAGTTTGAGTCCTCTGGGACCAGAATTCGGGCGGCGGGACGCGGTTTCCGGGCGGTTAAGATCGCGCGCGCTTGGGGAAAAGTCCGGGGTCGCGGGGGCTCAGGGTTAGGGATGACATGTGGGTCCCACCCGTCTGTGAGAGGCAGCGCGGCGCGCGCGGGGGCCGGCTGGCGCGGGGGGGGGAACTGGGCCGGCTGGCGGGTTTCGGCCCACTGGCCGGTTTTTTTCCCGTTTCTCTTTTTCTTTTTCCATTTCTTTTCTGTTTTGAGTATAATTTGAATTCCAGATTGAATTTGAATTTTTGCAAAACATGCAACACGTCCAAAAAATTTTAAATTCCCCTCTGAACATGGTTTAAAGTTTTGAATCAAAATTTGGGGTATTACACTTGTGTCTGTGATGCTTTTTCTCTCCTTCTTGGCTTTGCCTGACTGAGTCCTTAGATCCGCAAGGTACTCAGAGGCCATCTCCAATCTCGGAGCTTTGCACAGACACCCTCCCCGGGTCCTAACCGTGTTAGGGGCCCCCGGAGGTCTCCGGATCTCGCCCTATGGGGAGCTCCAAATCTGCCTGCCACGTGGCGGGTCCGGAGCTCCTCCTTAAGTGGCGGGAGCTCCGGCCATGTTGGACACGTAGGGCTTTCAGAGCCCTCCCACCGAGGGGGGAGGTCCGGTTTCCGCCTGCCACGTGGCGAGCCCGGAGCCCTCCTCAAGGGAGGAGAGAGTTCTAGGCCCGCTGGACACGTGGGGCCCCTGGGTCCCGCCCCTGCTGGAGGGGCACGTCCCAGTCTTTCCAGTCCTAGGCCGGAGTAGTTGGTAGCTCCTTCCCCCCTGCTTCTTGCAGTCCCTGTTGCCGCAACCTAGAGGTCCTGCACAGAGGCAGAGGAAACGTAATTCTCCTCGGGGGGTCCTCCCCTCCCGTCTCCTAGTCTTATCCGTCTTACGATCCTGATTCGCTATACGGGGCTTGGGCAATTCTGTGCACGAGGCGCCGGAGCTCCGGCTCCCTCCGAGGTCCGGGTACGGTCGTCCGATCCCTAGTACCGGGCCATGCGCTGGGGAAGCAGAGTGCACGCGCTTTGGGTTCATGACCAGGCAAAGCGGTCGTACTCCCCTGTACCTCCGGAGGGCAGGATGCGCATGCTTTGGGCTCTGGGCCGGCTAAGCTGGATACGCACCCTGGACCCCCCATGCACAACACAGGCCTTTCCTGGAGGTAACCAACTGGCACCGCAACACCTGACTGGGGGAGGCCCGAGAGACTCACTCGGCCATCGGCAGGTGCCTCAAGCGCAGCCGCCTTCGGTAGGATAGCGAATGCCGACTATGGATGAACGCAGGAGAGGGGGAGCTAGATGTACGATGAACATACAGAGATAGTGCGATCATAAAAATTAATGCATAATTTAAATGAGCGCATGCGAGAGAGCTAAGTAGAACATGTCTCTGTATTCGTGCCCATAGATGTAATTCTGGCTGTACATGGAGGCAATGTTCCGCCTCGTCTACAAGGGAAGCAAGACTCTACGCGCTTAGGGTCGGAACCAGGCTAAACTGGACGTAGTCCTGTACCGTCCCTTGAGACTTAGCTGCCCCAAGCTCTGTTCCTAAATTCTATGGGATCCATTACAGAAGGGAATAACCCTGTTCTACCGATGCTCAGGAAGTAGGACTTACAGTGTTGCTTCATGGCAAGGATTTTTGGGAATGGATCCCACTCTCGGTTGAAAGGCATGTGTACCTGGGGCGGCAGCTTTCATGATTCGGAAGGGACCTTCCCTGCTGGGGGAGAGCTTATGGGTCCTTCTTGGAATAGAGCGTGCCGCTTCACCAGGTTGCCCTCCTGCAGGCCCCCTACGAGTTTGGTTCTTTGGCGGTACTGCTTAGAGCATTAGCCGAGACCGTGCGTTGTGGGGTGTTCCCTGCAGCCGAGTCTTGTCGACGAGGTTGTTATCTTCGCGCTGGATCAGGTCCTGCGCGGCTTCTCCTGGGGGCCCCCGGGGAGTTCTCCCCCTCTGGCTAAGGCCTTCAAGGGGTAGGTAGGCCTGGGCTCGTCTTGGATGACCTAAGGCGTCTTCCCCTTCTGGCAAGGCCTTCAAGGGGTTGACAGACCTTAGGCGGCCCCCGAGAGGTATGTTCGAGGCATGGAGGCGCGCCGCAGTTGGCTAACGCCCTGGCCTGTCACCGTCGGAACTGGAGTCCTCACCGTCATGCACTCTCTTTATGACACGCTGAGGCTCCTGGAACCCCACCTGGTGGGCAGCAGTGACTGGGGCATCGACCTTCTGTTTGCCATCCCTCTGAGGGTAGGGCGGCGCTTCAGCCCTCTGCTGTCTTCCTTTGCGGAAGCGCTCTGCGAGCCTCTGGATCTCCCAGCACTCGGCAGCAGTATGGTTGGCGGTGCCATGCACGGGGCATAGCCCGCCTTGGTCACTGTCTAGGGCCGGTGATTGCCGCTGCCTTTTGTCGGGGCGTGGCCCCCGAGCTCCACTGGTCGTCGCAGCTGCGGCGACGGGGGCCGTGAATGGTGACTTCATCTTGCCACTCCCCCGGTTCTTGGTCTTCTTACCACCCCCATAGGCAGCAGCACCGGACCCGGGCTGTCCTCCTGACTCGGAGGTCGGCAGAGCGTGCCAGTTCCGCCCTTCAGCTGCTCTGGCGCACTTGTCCGCCAGGCTGAAGAGCTCCGAGACGTCGCGGACCTCTCTGGTCGTGAGCTTCTCAAGCATTTTCTCGTCCTGGACACCCTGTCGGAACGCCACCACCACAGAGGCACTTTGGATATGCGGGATGGTGTTGCGTACCTGAGAGAACCGCTGGATGAAAGAGCGCAGCGACTCCGCAGGTTGTTGCTTGACGGCGTGGAGGTCAAGCTCCGTGCCGGGACGGGTGTAGGAGCTGCCGAAGTTGGCGACGAACTGCCGGCAGAGCTCTCCCCAGGAGGTTATGGACCCCAGAGGTAGATTCATGAGCCAAGACCGAGCTGGGCCGGTCAAGGCGACGGGGAAGTAGTTGGCCATGACAGCCTCGTCCCCTCCTGCGGCAAGTACGGCGGTGGAGTAGATCTGGAGGAACTCCGCTGGGTTGACGCTGCCGTCGTACTTCTCGGGCAGGTGCGGGCGAAACTTGCGTGGCCACCTTGCGAAGCGAAGGTGGGGTGCAAGGGCCGCACATCCTGCACCTGCTGCTGCAGGTACTGGCGCTGCGAACGCTTGGTTCGCACTTGGCACCGCGTATCCCGGTATGGGCAAGGCTGCACCATAGACCGGGGCCGCTGCCTGCGGCGCATATAGTTGTGGCATATGCTGCGCAGCATATGCCTGAGGCAGGGCTCGCGTGGCGAAGGCCTGCCCTTCTGGTTGTGTCGAGGCCGACGACATGCTGTCGCCAGCCTCATGGTTGCGACGCCTTTCTCGGCGTCGCTCGAGGTACACCCGGGCGTCCTGGCCCAAGTGGCACCGTTCCAGCTCCCTTTGCAGGTCCGTCGACAGGAGCTTGGAGGAGCTGGAATCCGCCGTTAGCCCGTCAACCGTGGGTGTGCGCTTCAGCGACACAGCCGGTTGTCCTGGGCGCCGTCCTCGCCAAAACCGAGGGTTCACGGCGGCGACGACGAGGCGGTCCACCTCGCGGACCCATTGCTGGGTCGCTGAATGGGGCGCATCCCCCGCAGGTGGGTTGCGCAGCAGCGCTCTTGCTGCAGCTAGCGCACCTCCATGGAGTACGCTCAGCGCTGCAGAAGATCTCACACTGGTCGGGGCCTGCATAGCCGGAGTCGGCGTTGCCGGAGTCGGCTGCTGGCTACCCGCTTGTGCCGACACACTCCGTCCTGAGTGTGTCGACATGTACTCCCCAGTGGTCACGGTTCGCCGTGAACGCGGTGGGGGAGAGTTTGCCGCTGAAGGAAGCTTGGTCATCTTCGTTGGCGGAAACTCGTCGCGCTAGGAGAAAAGCCCCCTACCTGGCGCGCCAAATGTCGAAGTGTTCAGTCGACACTTCCCCCGGGCCTGCACTGGGCAGCCCGCGGAGGTTCTTTTTTCGGTGGGGCTAGTCCCTAGCGGAGATCTTGCGCATATGGACGAGTTAGTAAGAGCTTGACACGGCGAGTTTTACGTGGTTCAGGCCGCCGGAGCGTAAAACCCTACATCCACGGCGAGCTATGGAGCTCGCTGTATTGCTTGCTGCTCAGGACCGGAGGCCTGAGCTCGGGGGTGAGTTACAGCTTGAGAGTGTATGGCTAGCGTATGAGTTGCAAAGTGCGAACCCTTGCTATCGACGCCTACCCGAGCCTTTTATAGTCCAAGACTCGGGCGGCTTACAAGGGGAGCCGGACCCGACAGGTGGTCCCGGGAAGATTGTCTATTATCTACCGTATCTGCAGTTATGCCGGTAGTTGTCTCTGGTCAAAGGCTTCTGAGTCTTCATCTTGCCGCCCTGCCCATGCCACACGCTAGTCGTAGTGGTTGATGACGGAGCAGGCGGCATGGGATGTCTTGTCGCGGTGTTTATTGGCTGACAGGTTCTGACACCGCGCGCCAGTCTGTGATGCGACTGGGCGCAACGGCACCTGACAGAAGCGTGCTCCGCGTCTCCGCGTCTTGGGGAGACGCGGGCCTTGAATACCTTGTACGGGCAAGGTATGGGGCGTATTTACGCCCGCTGCCTATCGTTCGGGGCAGGCAGCGTCGCTCTGCTGCCACGTGGCGGGCCCGGAGCCCTTCTCAGAGAAGAGAAGGGTCAGCCCCGTGGGGCACGTGGAGCCTCCGGACCTCTCCCCGCGAAGGGAGAGGCTCGGCTTCTGTTGGCCACGTGGCGGGCCCGGAGCTCTCCTCTGAGGAGAGGGAGGTCCGGCCCCGCTGGATACGCGGCGCCTTCGGACCTCTCTCCCGCGGAGGGGGAGGTCCGGCTTCTGTATGCCACGTGGCGGGCCCGGAGCTCTCCTTTGAGGAGAGGGAGGTCCGGCCCCGCCGGACGCGTGGCGCCTTCGGAGCTCTCCCTGCGGAGAAGGGCGAGTTCCTTAGGCATTTTACCCTGTGCGCGGGGGTACCCCATATCCCAGGTACCGACATATACATATGATCAAAACTGCATGCAAGCCACAAATCAACACACATAGAGTAACCAAAACTCATATAATGGTGAATGACTTTCATAAATATGAATGTGTGGTTTGTATGAAGTGGAAATGTGAACTATGTCTTATGGATTGTTGTTTTTCTTTTGCTATGTGTGATGGTATGATATAGAACCTGCACAAGAGCAAGTTATTCCTTTCCAAGATCAGGACTACCCATTTCAAGAGCAGCAGGAAGGAGGCAAGTGTCCTTGACCACTTTGATCCTATGCTAGGATGTGTAGATAGAATTATTTGCATTGTCAAATGAAATATGAAACCCATGTTAGGAAGTTTCCCTAGAATTGCATTACCTTGTTTCCTTGTAGCTTGGGTTGGGATTTATTTTATCATGTCATTTATTATTATGCATATGCTTAGCCATGCTTAGAATGGGATATTTGGGATATGAGATCATCAGTTTATATTACCATACTCTTGAATGAGATATTGTGAGTTATGTAGAGGTAGGGATCAAGGCAAGTTGGATGTTTTGGTTGTGTGCTGGGTGCACAAGACTCGGGTTTGTGTTAAGTACTTGCCTGGATCCTAAGGATCGGTTCATGGAGCATGTAACCTGGCTTTACAGTGCCAACCACATGCTGAGATGGGGCAGCTTGGCCAATTAATTAGGTGTATCCCCGGCGTAGTATGGGTGTGTTGGATGGTGCGGGGAGTAGGTGTCAGCTGGACTACCATATGAACCGCAAGGCTCAAGAGGGGGCCACTGCAGCGGGGTTGGAGCCTCTTGTATGCTGTTAGGGATGAAACCTTAGTGGGCCCACGCTCGTCGGGAATCCCTTTGTAAAGGCTTCGTAGTGATCTCCTGGCTACACACCTGGGAAGTGTGAATGTGGTTCGTAGCCACTGGCATAATGGAGGTTCTTTTAGTCCACCCGGCAACGGGGGATGAAATCACTACATGTGGGTACAGTGGTAAAAACTCTGCAGAGTCAAAACTGTCATGACAGCCGTGCTCACGGTCAAGAGCGGCTTGGACTTATTCATGATTAGAGGATTGATGGTTTTGGATGTTGTGGATGTTAAGCGGGGAGCTTAACATTGGAAATGATGTTATGGTTATTGGATTATGATGATGGGATGGGAGATTGGGACCATTTCACCTGTGTAGTAATGTAGGTGCTTAATAAGCTAAGGTGATAGGTATTAATTGCGTAGTGCTTTAACCATGAGATCAACCTCTCCTTGTTCTAGCCATGCATGATATAATTTTCCCACACTTGCTGAGTACCATTGGTACTCAACCTTGCATATTTTGTTCGTTTATATTGCTGCTCAGGTCAAGATAATGAGGTGGTGTATAATGACCAAGACTTTGGACCCGAAGAAGGTTTCTAGGTTCATGGAGACCCCCGGGCAACGCCTGTGACGGAGCCCTCAAGAATAATATTCCGCTGCTAGTTTATTTACTTGTGATGAACTTATTATTGTCCATCGAGACATTTGCGATGTAAGACTTATTTATATTCGACACCTGACTTGTAGTAAATGATGCTTCACTATTTGTCATCACATGTATGAGAAAATGATCCTGGCATACATGTGATATTCACTTGGTTGTTCTTCGGAAAAACCGGGTGTGACAGAGGTGGTATCAGAGCCAAGGTTGCCCGTAGGAACGTGGACCTAGGTAGAAATGGACGTATTTAAGGGCCCTATTTTCTTAAAAACTATTTTACAAGGTGTGTGTTGAAAAGTGTTATTTAATGGAGTCACTTTCTTCATCTTACCCCAACTTTCATTCAAAATAGAAATTTTGTTTAAAAGATTATCTAACCTAAGTTTAAATGTTTTCTGTATTAGATGGTTCGCATGATTCGCACTGCTCGCAAGTCCACAGGAGGGAGAGTTCCCGTAGTTGCCTAAAAAGAGGAGAGTCGTCCGGTGACGTACCTTTCCTACGGATTGGCAGTAGGAGGCTTGTTGCGCCGTCTTCGACGTATGCTCGAAGCCGCCGGCAATACGGGCAAGCTAATCATCCACTATAACTCCACCAGGACCATCCGTGAAAAGAGGGAAGAATGGAGTTCAGAGATGAGGATTATACACGAAAATCAGCTGCTTAAGATCCACCACTCTCCAGCTTGTAGAGCCACACAGGTCGATGCGGAGAAAGATGTCACCTGGGAGGCCATCACCTGCCAGAGTCACATCTATCGTCGCCACCTGGACAAGACTGAGTATATGTATGTCCTCCAGCGTGAGAGTGGTACCACGGAATACATGTACCCGCCAGTGCAGCAAGGGACTTCTCATGAGCACATGGACTTGTGCTTGGAGGATGCTGCTATGCTCAGCACTCGACTGCAGGACTGTCAGCAAGAGCTTCAGGATGTTCGGGACATCCTGAAGGAAACGGAGGCGTTGCTGTGAGCCTGCTTGAGGGCGAGAGAAAGAGGAGATGGGAATGAACTGTGTGTCACCGTGAATGATACATGGACTCCTGACTCCCCGGATCGCCGAGCGATCAGGCGTCGTCGCACTTCTCCACCAGCAGCCTCCCCACCCAAAGCAGAGTCAGAAGGAAGCCGAAACGATGAGGAAGATCCCGAGGAGCCAGCTCAAGAAAACGAGTAGTGTAGAGTCCTTCCCTTAGTTAGCAAGATGTCGAATAGTCGAGTCGTTACGTTAAGTAATTGTGTGTTAATGCTTGGTGTGTGACGTGAGTTGTGGAAGCCATGAGCAATTGTCCACAGCCTCGTCTTCAGATTGTTTTGCTTTGGTGTGTGAACCCACATGAAATAATAGTGCATTTATTTGGTGTGAGATATGAACCCTCGTAAAAGTATGACAAAGCCTCAACACTTCAAAGTACAAACAAATGAAAGTAGTAAGATGATACTAAATGCTTTCAAATTAACATTGGTTGATTCTGCCAGATGGCCGGAAGAGGAAAAGGACGTGCTGCCAACCCCGCCAACAACAACGATGAGGCATGCAACCCTCATCTTTCTGGAGGCCAGGAGCGGGGTGGTCGCCGTGAAGGAGTTGATCCCCTCCACCAAATGCTGGAGAATAAGAATCAGCTCATCCAGAACTTGACTCAAGTGGTGGCCAACTTGCATCAAGTTCCACCTCCACAAGCTGCACCACGCCAACCAAGGTTGAGTGAGTTTCTAGGAACTCAACCTCCGAAGTTTGCAAGTGCTGCTGAACCTCTGGAGGCAGATGATTGGCTTAAGACCATTGAGAGCAAGATGAGGATCATACAGTGCCAAGGGTACGAGAGGGTGCTGTTTGCCTCTCATCAATTGCATGGACCTGCTGCTGATTGGTGGACCGCCTACGTGGCCGCCCATCATGACCCTGAGAACATCACTTGGGAAGAGTTCAAGCGTAGCTTCCGCAACCATTACATACCAAGAGGTGAACTCAAAAACAAGAGGAGGGAGTTTTTGGGACTGCAGCAGGGAAACATGACGGTGAGGGAATACCTCACTAAATTTACTCAACTATCCCGTTATGCCCCACGGGACATAGAGACTGATGAGCAGAAACAAGATTGTTTCGTGGAGGGACTTACTGCAGAGATGCAGTGTGCAATGTCCTCAAATGAGTATGAAAGCTTCCAAAAGATGGTGGACAGAGCGTTTGTGGTAGAAAGGAAGCTGAAGGCCTTGGAAAATGAGAACAAGAGGAAGGCCGGGTGGTCACATCAAGCCTCAGGGAGCAACACTCGCCCACGTCTGATGCAGCCACCTGCAGGGCAGACGAACAGTGCTGCGGTACCCTACTCAGCACCAAGAGGGTACAACCCGAACTACAGGCCTCCCGTAGCACCAGCGCAGCCACAACGTCAGTTTGTACAGCAGCCTCGCCCCGCATATCCACCTCGACCAGCAGTACAGGGACCCCCAAACCAACCCCAAGACAACAAAGGCCGGGCACCTAAGGTTGGGGTGCAATGTTTTAGCTGCGGTGAAGTGGGGCACTACGCCCATAAATGCCCAAAGAAGAAGCCTGCGCAGCCACAACAGCAGAATGTAATGAGAGGACTGGTGAACCACGTCACTATGGAGGAAGCACAAGAGGCACCCGACGTGGTAGTTGGTAAGTTTCCTGCCAATTTACACCTTGCAACCCTGCTGTTTGATTCTGGTGCTACCCACTCGTTCATTGCTCAAGGGTTTGTTAAAAAGCATGACCTAGCAACCACACAAATGAACCATATGCTAGCTGTAAACTCTCCAGGTGGAGAAATAAGGACAAGACAAGTGTGTCCCAAAGTGAACCTAGACATTAATGGGGTGGTATTTACTGCTAACCTCATAGTGATAGATTCACAAGGGATAGATATTATCTTGGGTATGGATTGGTTGACAAAACATAACGGAATCATCCATTGTTCGACCAGAACGGTGGAACTAACGCACCCTAGTGGCACAAGAGTAAAGTTTATAACAATACAAGAGCCTAGGAGGGATGTTCAATTAAATCAAGTTGAGGTGAAAGTGGAGGAGATCCGAATTATCAGGAAATATCCAGATGTTTTTCCGGAGGAGTTGCCAGGTATGCCTCCCGATCGTGAAGTGGAATTTGCAATTGAGCTAGTACCTGGAACAGCCCCGATTTACAAAAGACCTTATCGGATGGACTCCAAGCAGCTGGAAGAACTCAAGGATCATTTGAGAGAATTGTCGGAGAAGGGGTATATTCATCCTAGTTCCTCACCATGGGGAGCTCCGGTGATATTTGTGCCCAAGAAGGACGGAACCCAAAGGTTATGCGTGGATTACCGTGCTTTGAATGAGGTAACCATCAAGAACATGTACCCATTACCCCGCATTGAAGACTTGTTTGATCAGTTGAGAGGCGCTTGTGTGTTCTCGAAAATTGATCTCAGGTCGGGATACCACCAACTCAAGATAAGGCAATCTGATATTCCCAAGACAGCTTTCGTATCTCGGTACGGACTGTATGAATACACCGTCATGCCTTTCGGGCTAACTAATGCCCCGGCATACTTCATGTACCTCATGAACAAGGTATTCATGGAATATCTGGACAAATTTGTGGTGGTTTTCATAGATGACATTCTCGTCTTCTCCAAAGATGAAGAAGAACATGAGAAACATCTAAGGTTGGTGTTGCAGAGGCTAAGAGAACACCAACTATATGCCAAGTTGAGCAAGTGTGAGTTTTGGCTGAAGAGAGTTCCCTTCGTAGGACATATAATCTCGGAGGGAGGAATCTCCGTGGATCCTGCCAAAATCGAGGATATACAGGAGTGGAAGACCCCTGAAAATGTCGGGGAAGTTCGAAGCTTCTTGGGATTGGCTGGATACTATCGACGGTTTATCGAGGGATTCTCAAAGATCTCGAGACCTCTCACCAAACTGTTGGAGAAGGGAATCACATTCACCTGGACGCCACAGTGCGAGACGAGCTTTCAGGAGCTAAAGAAAAGATTGACAACAGCCCCAGTGCTCGTTATGCCAGATATGCAAAAGAACTTTACGGTGTACTGCGATGCCTCTGGAAACGGGTTGGGATGTGTTCTCATGCAAGAAGGGCATGTCGTGGCTTATGCATCCCGGCAGCTTCGGAAGCACGAGAAGAACTATCCTACTCATGACCTAGAACTAGCCGCAGTGGTACACGTGTTGAAAATTTGGCGGCACTATTTGATGGGGAAGAGGACCGAGATATATACGGACCATAGGAGTTTGAAGTACATATTCACACAGCCAGACCTCAACCTCAGACAAAGGAGATGGTTAGAGCTAATCAATGACTTTGATGTAGGCATCAACTATCATCCTGGGAAAGCAAACGTCGTGGCCGATGCCTTAAGTCGGAAAGTGGAAGTCAATAAGTTGAGCTTAAAAGACCTGCCTGCAGAATTGAAGGACGAGGTTATAAGGCTCAATCTATGCCTTGTGAATAGTGGTGAAGCCATCGCCATGGAAGTGGACTCCACACTAGAGCAAGACATACGCGATGGTCAAAAGAAAGACGAGAAGATACAAGAAATCAGGCAGCTCATCAAGGAAAATAAAGCTCCTGGTTTTAGAGAGGATGAACAAGGAACGGTGTGGCACGGGAAAAGAATCTGTGTGCCTGAAATAAAGAAGATCCGTGAATTGATTTTGAGGGAAGCTCACGATTCTGACTATTCCATTCATCCTGGGAGTACGAAGATGTACCAGGACCTCAAGAGCAGGTATTGGTGGTATGGCATGAAGCGAGATGTCGCGGAACATGCTGCCCTATGTGACACATGTCAGTTGGTGAAAGCAGAACATCAACGACCCGCGGGATTATTGCAACCGCTCAAAGTGCCTGAATGGAAATGGGAAGAAATCAGCATGGATTTTATCGTGGGATTGCCTAGGACCCAATCAGGATATGATTTGATATGGGTCATCATTGATAGGCTAACCAAGGTAGCTCACTTCATCCCCGTGAAGGAAAGCTACAGCGGATCCAAATTGGCAGAGTTGTACATGTCAAGGATCGTGTGTTACCATGGAGTTCCAAAGAAGATTGTGTCGGATCGAGGGACACAGTTCACCTCAAGGTTCTGGCAGAAGTTGCATGAAACCATAGGAACCCATCTGAATTTCAGCTCTGCCTATCATCCCCAAACTGATGGGCAGACGGAAAGAACCAATCAGATCCTTGAAGATATGTTGAGGGCATGTGCACTCAAAAACAATCGGAGTTGGGATAAAAACTTACCGTATGCGGAGTTTTCCTATAACAACAGCTATCAAGCTAGTATGAAGATGTCACCGTTTGAAGCTTTGTACGGGAGGAAGTGCAGAACTCCCCTATTTTGGAACCAAACGGGGGAAAGTAAAGTGTTTGGTCCAGAAATACTACAAGAAGCCGAGACGAAGGTGAGGGAAATTCGCAACAACTTGAGGATAGCACAAACACGCCAAAAGAGCTATGCCGATGTACGAAGAAGAGAGCTCATTTTCAACGTGGGAGACTACGTCTATCTCAAGGTGTCCCCTATCAGAGGACTTCGTCGGTTCAAGGTGAAAGGGAAGTTGTCACCTCGATACATCGGACCCTTTCAAGTTTTGGAGAGGAAAGACGAAGTGGCGTATCAAATAGAATTACCGGCTAGTCTATCGGATGTGCACGATGTATTCCATGTGTCACAACTCAAGAAATGCCTGAGGACGCCTGAAGAGGTGTTACCCATGAATGAAGTGGGCGTAGCTGAGGATTTGTCTTATGCCGAGCAACCATACAAGATTTTGGAGACAATGGAACGCCTCACCAGAAATAAAAGAATCCGGATGTGCAAAGTGCAGTGGAAGCATCACTCAGAAGAGGAAGCCACCTGGGAGCGGGAAGATGAGCTCAAGGCACAATTTCCGGAATTGTTTTCTTAGAAACACCAATCTCGAGGACGAGATTTCTTTTAAGGGGGGTAGAGCTGTAACACCCCAAAATTTTGATTTAAAACCCTAAATCATGTTAAGAGGGGAATTTAAAAATTTTTGGACGTGTTGCATGTTTTGCAAAAATTCAAATTCAAACTGGAATTCAAATTAAACTCAAATCAGAAAAGAAATAGAAAAAGAAAAAGAGAAAACAGAAAAAAACAGGCCAGTGGGCCGCAACCCACCAGCCGGCCCAACCAGCGCCGCGCCAGCCCGCAGCCGCGCGCGCTGGTTTCCTTCCGCTGACAGGTGGGACCCACCAGCTCGTCTTCTACCTCGCGCCCGCGCCGGACTCCCTCTCACCCGAATCAAAACCGATCGGGATTTCTGCGTATCCCCGCTGAATTCTGTTCGTAGGTGACGCGGACTTGATCTAAACCACCCCGCCGCCCTCCCCCGTCTATAAAAACCTCGGCCTCGTTCTGTTATTCCCACGCGATCCGCCGATTTTCCTCCAGTGAGAACCGAGACTTTTCCGGCGAATTCTGGCCGATCTAAGCTCGGAAATTCCGATCTAACTCGCTGGTCTTGATCCACCGCCTCCGGGGAACCTTGCAGATGAAGAAAACTCGGTGACTTGCGGTGTAAACACAGCGCCGACGAGCCTCGCCGTGGTTTCACCTCGGACCTCGTCGCCGATCGCTTTCCAGGACCTCCGAGCTCAAGAAAACCCCCGAGGTGAGATCCCCGACCTCCCCTCTACCGATCTATGCCATAAAATCACAGTTCTAGGGAGAATTCTCGAAGATCCGAAAGTCTCCGGCGAGATCGCCGCTTCCCGCCGCCGTGCGCCGCCAGCAGCGCCGCCCGCGCTCGATCACAGCGACGTGGCCGCTTGTGCGCCGTTTATTTTAAATCGCACGGTAGGGTTTAAATCCCCGCGTACCGGTTCGACGTTATAATCTCAGCCGTCGGTTTAAAATCGGACGGTCCACGTCAGCCCCGCGTTATAAAGACTGGAAATCTTACGTGCTACCCCCTGGGGTTCTCGGGAAATAAGAGCTAGCCCCGGAAACTTCTGATCTAGCCCCTGGAACTTCAGAAAATCATGTAAATTCATTTAAAAATCAGTTTTAGCCCCTGGACTTAATAAAAATTAGGAAAAACTCCTCTGATAAGTGTAGCTAGACCTCTGGAAATTCTGAAAATAATATTATAGACCCTGTAGTGGGGTGAGTTTACCTTTTTAACCCTGTTTGATATTTAATTTAGGAAATTGAATATGTGGCTAGTATTTAAAATTTAAAAAGTGGGACAAACATATTGTTAAAATTAAATTAAAAACTTTCTCAGTACTTAGAAAACTTTGGAGTGAGATAAAAATATATTTTGGGCTGAAATGAATCTGTTTAATTTATTATTTACATTTATTAGTTATAGGGACACATTTTTAAGTAAAGAATAGTTCTGAAAATAGGGAAAATAAATGTAAAATAGTTTACATCAGAGGAAAAGGTCAAAAATATATTATTAAATATTTTAGATCAGAACCTATTCTGTTTAGATGATGTGTCTTGTTATTTTCATAATAAAGTTCACATGTAGGCATAGGAAATAAATCTGAAAATATAGCAACTAATAAATGATAAATGGAGTTTCTAAAATCTAAAGAATTCAGTTTAGGGTTGGTAGAAATTATGAAGACAAATATGGAGAAGGAAAATACCTTTCATGCATACTAGGTAGCTAAAAAGTGTAGTAATTGAATATAAGGAATTTATTTAAATTGGAAACTCATATATATATAGTATGTAAGTATAAATGTGAACACAAAAGTAGGAATCATATACATATGATCAAAACTGCATGCAAGCCACAAATCAACACACATAGAGTAACCACAACTCATATAATGGTGAATGACTTTCATAAATATGAATGTGTGGTTTGTATGAAGTGGAAATGTGAACTATGTCTTATGGATTGTTGTTTTTCTTTTGCTATGTGTGATGGTATGATATAGAACCTGCTCAAGAGCAAGTTATTCCTTTCCAAGATCAGAACTACCCATTTCAAGAGCAGCAGGAAGGAGGCAAGTGTCCTTGACCACTTTGATCCTATGCTAGGATGTGTAGATAGAATTATTTGCATTGTCAAATGAAATATGAAACCCATGTTAGGAAGTTTCCCTAGAATTGCATTACCTTGTTTCCTTGTAGCTTTGGTTGGGATTTATTTTATCATGTCATTTATTATTATGCATATGCTTAGCCATGCTTAGAATGTGATATTTGGGATATGAGATCATCAGTTTATATTACCATACTCTTGAATGAGATATTGTGAGTTATGTAGAGGTAGGGATCAAGGCAAGTTGGATGTTTTGGTTGTGTGCTGGGTGCACGAGACTCGGGTTTGTGTTTAGTACTTGCCTGGATCCTAAGGACCGGTTCATGGAGCATGTAACCTGGCTTTACAGTGCCAACCACATGCTGAGATGGGGCAGCTTGGCCAATTAATTAGGTGTATCCCCGGCGTAGTATGGGTGTGTTGGATGGTGCGGGGAGTAGGTGTCAGCTGGACTACCATATGAACCGCAAGGCTCAAGAGGGGCCACTGCAGCGGGGTTGGAGCCTCTTGTATGCTGTTAGGGGTGAAACCTCAGTGGGCCCACGCTCGTCGAGAATCCCTTTGTAAAGGCTTCGTAGTGATCTCCTGGCTACACACCTGGGAAGTGTGAATGTGGTTCGTAGCCACTGGCATAATGGAGGTTCTTTTAGTCCACCCGGCAACGGGGGATGAAATCACTACATGTGGGTACAGTGGTACAAACTCTGCAGAATCAAAACTGTCATGACAGCCGTGCTCACGGTCAAGAGCGGCTTGGACTTATTCATGATTAGAGGATTGATGGTTTTGGATGTTGTGGATGTTAAGCGGGGAGCTTAACATTGGAAATGATGTTATGGTTATTGGATTATGATGATGGGATGGGAGATTGGGACCATTTCACCTGTGTAGTAATGTAGGTGCTTAATAAGCTAAGGTGATAGGTATTAATTGCGTAGTGCTTTAACCATGAGATCAACCTCTCCTTGTTCTAGCCATGCATGATATAATTTTCACACACTTGCTGAGTACCATTGGTACTCAACCTTGCATATTTTGTTGGTTTATATTGGTGCTCAGGTCAAGATAATGAGGTGGCGTATAATGACCAAGACTTTGGACCCGAAGAAGGTTTCTAGGTTCATGGAGACCCCCGGGCAACGCCTGTGACGGAGCCCTCAAGAATAATATTCCGCTGCTAGTTTATTTACTTGTGATGAACTTATTATTGTCCATCGAGACATTTGCGATGTAAGACTTATTTATATACGACACCTGGCTTGTAATAAATGATGCTTCACTATTTGTCATCACATGTATGAGAAAATGATCCTGGCATACATGTGATATTCACTTGGTTGTTAATCGGAAAAACCGGGTGTGACACCGGACTAGTCCGATCTTGAGGGACCACTCACATCACGGCTTACCAAATAAAGTTTTAGTGACCATTGAATTCAAACGGTCATGAAACCCCGGACTAGTCCGGCCAAGAGCGGACTAGTCCGATCTCAGTCAGGAACCTTTGTTCCGTACGAGAACGGACTAGTCTGGTAAGGGCAGACTAGTCTGGCCCGAGGGGCGGACTAGTCCGGTCTTATCAGACTTAGTCTAGAAGACTCTCTCAACTGGAGCTGCGGACTAGTCCAGCCAACCTTGGACTAGTCCGAGCTTACACAGGAACCTTTGTTCCGTCCTATTTCGGACTAGTCTAAAAAGATCGGACTAGTTTGGCCTGTGGAGTGGACTAGTCCGATGACACTCAGAGACTCCTTCTCCGGATCTAAGCGGCTTAGTCCGCTTAGCGGACTAGTCCAGCCTCTTGGGCGGACTAGTCCGGCCTTCTAAGACTTAGTCTCATAATGGCTCAGACTCACATAACAGCGGACTAGTCCGGCCTTTATCGGACTAGTCCGAGCTGACTCAGGAACTCTTTGTCCGGTCTAAAATGGATTAGTCCGCTTCTGAACGGACTAGTCCGGCCATTTGTCGGACAAGTCCGGTCTTCCCTTTTCTTCATGTCTATGGCTACCTCATCTCTTGATTCTAACGTTCTATCCTTCGTTTGAGCTCTCTAGTGATTCTTAAGCACTCTAAAGGAGAAGACCCTATACACAACTAAAAAATGTGAAGATTAATAGAAAATGCTATTTTCAACTCTTCCAAGTCTTCTTCTTTTCCTTTTGCTTCTTGAGAGACTCCACATCCATTTCTTTGATAAACACCTGTGCTCATACTCAGTAGAAACTTATTAGCATCTTAATTGTCATCAATCAACCAAAACCACGGGGATTATCTAGATGTACTTTCACCCTCGTCGAGGGGTTGCACACGGGGTGCTGCGGTAGAGGCACGGTAGCGTGCACTCGGGTGGAGCTGGTCTGGTTCTGCACTGCCAGGGGCTGGTGCTCTAGCTGTTGCAGGCGCTTGGAGCTTTTCCAAGGCCGACACTGCAGCAGTGCGGTCTCCACGAATCCTGAGGACGCCTGTTGGTGTAGGCATCTTCAAGACGAGGTAGCCGTAGTGGGCTACTGCCATGAATCGGTACAGGGCTGGCCTGCCAATTATGGCGTTGAAGGGGAGGTCAATCTCCGCCACGTCGAACAGAATGTATTCTGTCCGATAGCTGTCCGGAGCTCCAAAGGTCACCGGGAGGCTGATGTTGCCGTAGGGAACGACCTGTCCCGGCCCTACCCCTGAGAACGGGCTCGACGGGGTGAGCTTGCCCATCGGGATCTGCAGCTTCTGGAAAGCTGCACGGCTGATGAGGTTCAGCCCAGCTCTGCCATCTACCAAAACGTGGTACATCCTCACGTTGGCGATGGTGGGCGCTACCAAGAGCGGTAGTTGGCCGGCCCCAGCCATGTTCCTAGGGCAGTCGGTGGCATCAAAGCTGATGGGGGTTCCCATCCACTTGAGGTGCGGTGCGGCACCTGGGAGTGGAGCCACCGACGCTACCGCTCGGCGCAGAGTCTTAACCGCGCTTCGGGACGAGGGGTCGGCGGACCCGCCATATATGATGTAGAGCTTCTTTCGACGCTCATCATCACTGGAGCTGGAGTCCTCATGGTTGCGCACTGCCTTCACGGCGCGCTGAGGCTCCTGGAACCCCACTTGGTGGTCGACGCTGTCTGGGGCGTCGACCTTCTGCTTGCCCTTCCTTTGGCGGAAGGGTGGAGCATCAGTCCGCTGCTGCTTCCCTTTGCGGAAGCGCTCCGCGAGCTTCTGAATCTCCCGGCACTCAGCAGTAGTATGGCGACAGCTGCCGTGCACGGGGCATAGCTTGTCTTGGTCACCTTCTGGGGCTGGTGACTGTCGCTGCCTTTTGTCGGGGCGTGGCCCCCGAGCCCCACCGGGTGCTACTGCTGCTGCGGCAACAGGAGCCGCAGCCGGTGACTTCATCTTGCCACCACCCCGGTTCTTGGTCTTCTTGCTGCTTCCATAGGAAGCAGCGCCAGATCCGGGCTGTCCTCCCGACTCGGAGGCTGGCAGCGAGTGCCAGTTCCGCCCTTCAGCTGCTCTGGCGCATTTGTCCGCCAGGCTGAAGAGCTCGGAGACATCGCGGACCTCTCTGGTCACGAGTTTCTCAAGCATCTTCTCGTCCCGGACACCCTGCCGGAACGCCACCATCACAGAAGCACTTTGAATGTGCGGGATGGTGTTGCGTACCTGGGAGAACCGCTGGATGAAGGAGCGCAGCGATTCCCCAGGTTGTTGTTTGATGGTGTGGAGGTCAAGCTCCGTGCCAGGACGGGTGTAGGAGCTGCCGAAGTTGGCGATGAACTGCCGGCAGAGCTCTCCCTAGGAAGTTATGGAACCCTGGGGGAGGTTCATGAGCCAAGACCGGGCTGGGCCAGTCAAGGCGACGGGGAAGTAGTTGGCCATGACGGCCTCATCCCCTCCTGCGGAAAGTATGGCGGTGGAGTAGATCTGGAGGAACTCTGCCGGGTTAACGCTGCCGTTGTACTTCTCGGGCAGGTGCGACCGAAACTTGCACGGCCACCTCGCGAAGCGAAGGTGGGGCGCCAGGGCCGCACATCCTGCTCCTGTTGCTGCAGGCGTTGGTGCCGCGAACGCTTGGTTCACCGCTGGCACAGTGTACCCCGGTATGGGCAAGGCTGCGCCATAGACCGGGGACGCCGTTTGCAGAGCATATGGCTGTGGCATATGCTGTGCGGCGTATGCCTGGGGCAGATATCGCGTGGCGAAGGTCTGCTCCTCAGGCTGGGTCGAGGCTGACGTCATGCTGTCGCCAGCCTCTTGGTTGTGACGCCTTTCTCGACGTCGCTCGAGGTACACCCGGGCATCCTTGCCCAAGTGGCACCGTTCCAGCTCTGTCCTCAGGTCCGTCGACTGAAGCCTGGTGGAGCTGGAATCTGCCGTCTGCCCGTCAACCGTTGGCGTGCACGTCAGCGACACAGCCGGTTGGCCAAAGCGTCGTCCCCACCGAAGTCGAGGGTTTGCGGCGGTGACGACGAGACGGTCTACCTCGCGAATCCACTTCTGGGTTGCTGCCTGAGGCGCGTCCCCAGCAGGCGGATTGCGCAGTAGCGCTCTTGCTGCAGCTAGCGCATCCCCGTGAGGAACGCTCAGCGCTGCAGAAGATCTCACGCTAGTTGGAGCCTGCATTGCCGGAGTCGGCTGCTGGCTTCCAGCTTGCGCCGACACACTCCGTCCTGAGTGCGTCGACCCGTATTCCCCGCTAGTCACGGTCCGTCGTGAACGCGGGGGAGGAGAGCTTGCCGCTGAAGGAAGCTTTGTCATCCTTGTCGGCGGAAACTCGTCACGCAAGGGAAAAGCCCCCTTCCTGGCGCGCCAAATGTCGAAGTGTGTGGTCGACACTTCCCCCGAACCTGCTCTGGGCAGCCCGCGGAGGTTCTTTTTTGGAGGGGCTAGTCGCTTGCGGAGAGCTTAAGCGTAAGGGACGAGTGAGGGAGGAGCTTGACACAGCGAGTTTTACGTGGTTCGGGCCGCCGGAGCGTAAAACCCTACGTCCACGGTGAGCTGAGGTGCTCGCTGTATTGCTTGTTGCTCAGAACCGGAGTCCTGAGCTTGAGGGTGAGTTATGCCTAGGGTGTGAGTTTCTGGAGTGCGAACCCCTGCTAACGTTGCCTACCTGAGCCTTTTATGGTCCAAGGCTCGTGTGGCTTACAAGGGGGGCCCGGGACCCGACAGGTGGTCCCGGGGAGATTTCCTGCCGACTATCGTATCCGCAGTTATGTCGGTAGTTGTATCTGGCGAAGGCTTCCGAATCTTCGTCTTGCCGCCCTGCCCATGCCGCATGCTAGTCGTAGTGGTTGATGATGGCGGGGGCGGCAGGGGATGTCTTGTCGCTGTGTTTATTGGCTGGCAGGTTCTGACACTGCGCGCCAGTCTGCGATGCGACTGGGCGCAACGGCACCTGACAGAGGCGTGCTCCGCGTCTCCGCGTCTTGGGAAGGCGCGGTCCTTGAATACCTTGTACAGGCAAGGTATGGTGCGTCTTTACGCCCGCTGCCTACCGCTAGGGGGCAGGCAGCGCTGTTCTGCTGGACACGTGGCGGGCCCGGAGCTCTCCTCTGAGGAGAGGGAGGTCCGGCCCCGCAGGCCACATGGAGCCTTCGGACCTCTCCCCGTGGAGGGGGGAGGTCCGGCTTCTGTCGGCCACGTGGCAGGCCCGGAGCTCTCCTTTGAGGAAGGGGAGGTCCGGCCCCGCGGGACACGCGGCGCCTTCGGAGCCCTCCCCACGGAGGGGAGGTCTGGCTGCTGTTGGCCACGTGGCGGGCCCGGAGCTCTCCTCTGAGGAGAGGGAGGTCCGGCCCCACTGGACATGTGGCGCCTTCGGAGCTCTCCCTGCGGAGAAGGGCGAGATCCTTAGGCATTTTCCCCTGTGCGCGGGGGTACCCCATATCGCGGGTACCGACAGGTACACCACTAACCATATCCTCCAAGTCCTCCCAAAATTGCCTCTTAGCACTCATGTTGAGCCCCACTTGTGGGACATAAGCACTAATGACGTTCAAGACAATGTCCCCAATTACTATCTTGATTAAGATGATCCTATCCCCTCGTCTTCGAACATCCACTACTCCATCCTTAAGACTCTTATCTATTAGAACACCTACGCCATTCCTAGTCCCAACCGATCCAGAATACCAAAGCTTGAAACCGGTATTCTCGACTTCTCTCGCCTTTTGACCCGCCCATCTAGTCTCTTGTACACATAGGATATTTATTCGTCTCCTAATGGCAACATCTACTAACTCACGTAGCTTCCCCGTCAAGGATCCTACATTCCAACTACCCACCTGAAATCTATGTTCCTCAGCTAGCTTCCTTACGCTTCGCACCCGTCGAGTAAGATGCAAAGACCCTTGCTCACTTATCACTACATCCGGGCGATGATGTAGCGCGCCACTAAGGTGGTGGCGATCCGGCCCTTGCTCATTTAACACCATATCCGGGTTCCGATATGGCGCACCACTAAGGCGGTGGCAACCCGGCCCTTGCCCACTTAACACCATACCCGGGTTCCGATATGGCGCGTCGTTAAGAGGGTTTCGCCCCAACGAATTTCTTTTGGGTTTCATTTCCACGAGAATGGCTAAGTGTAGTTGTTGGCTCGCCAAGCCTATCACAACCCCTCCTCCTTTACCCGGGCTTGGGACCGGCTTTGTCATTACATCATAGGCGGAGTTCCTTGCCAGAATGCACTGATGCTGCAAAATTTTCAGAGCAAATAGATGGTTAATACAGCTCAAGTTGTATGATTACATTTGTTTCAAACTGAAACTTGGATGAAAAATGCATTATATGAACAGTATCTTGGATCACACTGATAATGTCTATCGGTAGATGAAATGATAAAGGCAGTTTGAAACACATGTCAATAGGGAAGAGGTGATGTTCTCGGCAAAATTCCTAAATACCATCCAAACATTAATATGAGCAAGATTAAATTTAAGTATTCTAACCTCGACCATGTTGCCTGATCCTCCAATAACTTCCTAAACTGTCTTGTTCTTTCTTCGGTGAACCACTGGACGATTGTCGCCACATTTATCAAATACACCCTCACAAGTTCCCTCTGGTACAATTCATTAAGTCCTAGTTTGGGAAGCCCGGTATCGAAGTTGAATGAGGCCCAATCCATGTACTCGTGGATTTATTCACAAACATCAGATACCCCTCCTGGGCTAAATGTGCATTTGGCTCAGTGTGGAATCGGCCGGCCCACTCCGGGTCCACTCCAATCGGCGTGGGAATCCAGCAAATCCTCCACGAGCCGGGATCATTCATCGCAGCCTCTCTCGTGAAGCGAATCCTCCACAGACCAACGGGCGACGACGGCTACCATTCTCGGAGCCGACGACGAAGGCGACGACGGCTCCCTCGGCTGCGGATCCCTCGACAGCGGCTCCTCGACGGTGAATCCCTCGACGGCTGCTCCCTCGACGGCTGCTCCTTCAACGGCAGATCCCTCAGCAGCGTCAAGGACGGATCTCTACACTTCTCCGAACGGACGGCACTGACGGTGTGCTATCTTCTTCTTCCTTCCAGTTGCACTTCGTCTACGGTTTCACTTCTGTTGAATCCTTGTGCCTACGCATCTAGGGTTTCGCATGTTGTCTAGGTTCACCTCTGTTTTTTTTGTTGAAGATTTGCAGGCCATAAAAGTTTGTCGGCTCATCTAAGCTCCAAATACTACTCTAGTTGGTTGGTTACCTACGAAACCTGAATCATAACAAATGGCTCATCACCAGTCTCAGCATCACTATCCTCCCCACTGTCCTCAGTCTGCCCTGCCACCTTTCTCATTGTATCATAAACTTCTTAGTAGTGCAACCTTAGCAGCATCCACCAAAAACAGGGGTTCATCCCTAAGCCTCAACATAATACTTTTTGTCTGAAAAATGAAGGTGTGGCATTGGAGTTTTCCACTATTCTTAGAATCTTAGGGGTGCCAGGATATCAGAAAGATCGTATAACGAGTTCAATGAGCTCATAAGTAGTTAATAATGTATGTCTTATTTTATCAAAAAAAAATACTAGAAATAGGTTGGGATGTAGTTTTGTTGGCAGGTTGGAGATCTTCCTCTCTTCTCTCCTCTCCTTGTTCTCTATTCTGAACTGAATGGAACAGTAGGCAAAAGAAGTGAGCTGCTGTGATACAGCTGTTAATGCGCCGCAAGGCTTTATTTATACTTGCTAATAGGCTGTTACACAACTGACTAGAGACTGAGCCTCCCTCTAACTCAGGAACTAACTAACTTGACTGAAACTGATTCCCCTAGGGATCAGGTCTAACAGTCTCTGCTAACGGAAAAATAAAACTTCAACACCTCTGTTGACAGTGACAGGGTTTATTCAGAAACTAACACCTGAAAAACACAAGGGTTACTCACAAGTTTTGATAATTTGGTATGTCATTTAATAATGGATGGCAATCACATGGTTTCTGATCACATCTAAAATGAACTGTCCAATCAATGCAGAATACAATGACTCGTCTGATTTCATCTGAATATAAATGGTTGTAAGAAAAAGTTAACTAGCTGTTCTTACATAATTAGGATATTCCAATAATAAGGATATATGTCTGCTCATGTATGTTTGTTTTGTTTTATTTATATATATGCCTAATATGATGTTCTTCATAATTCCAATCTGCACATGTATGTCTGATCTGTTATATATATATATATATATATATATATATATATCATTTTTGGTATATAATAAATATTAATTACTTGGTAGCAGAATGGGCTCGAGACGGGAGCACATAATTAGGAAGAAAGAAGAGGATGATGAATTGATGTTGTTTCTTGTACCCACTTTACATCTTTTGGGTAGTAGTAATAGGACAACGAAAAAAACAAAGGCACACATCTAGTCGCATTTCGCATGGAAGCAAACATCTTTAGAATGATTGCTTCCTATCTTAGAACAGAAAACCTCCTACGTGATACAAGAGGTGTGAGAGTGGAGGAGCAATTAGGAATGTTCATGTTTATGCTATCGCACAATGCCAGTTATGAGAATCTACAATATGAATTCAAGCATGGTGGCGAAACAATCCATCGACATATCAAAACAGTTTTTGATATAATTCCTTCCCTCACATATCGATTCTTGAAGCCAACCCTTACAAATGAGACACATTGGAAGATCAGAACTGATACAACACGCTTCTTCCCATACTTTAAGGTGAATAAATTAGTACAATATTTGACCTATTATCAACCTATTTTCCAAAAAGATATAACTCACATCCACATTTATTTTTTTCAGAACTGCATTGGTGCTATTGATGGCACCCATATTCCAATCACTATAACTGAGGCCAAGCAAACTCCATATAGAAACAGAAAGGGCACACTAAGCCAGAATGTCATGCTAGCTTGTGATTTTGACCTTAACTTCACTTTCATCTCTTGCGGTTGGGAAGAATCTGCAACTGATGCTAGGGTTCTACGGTCTGCTCTGCTTGGTGGTTTTCGTGTACCAGAAGGGAAGTATTTTCTTGTTGATGGAGGCTACACAAACACACCATGTTTCCTTGCTCCTTATCGTGATGTGAGATATCATCTAAAAGAGTTTGGACGTGGTCACCAACAACAAACAACTATAAAGAGTTGTTTAATCACCGGCACGCAGTATTAAGAAATCACATAGAAAGGGCAATTGGGGTGTTAAAGAAACATTTTCCAATTTTAAAAGTTGGAACACATCATCCTATGACAAACCAAGTGAAGATACCAGCAGCTGTTGCAGTTTTACACAATCCTATCCGTATGCATCATGGAGATGATGCATGGCTGGATAACCAACCAGATAACATACCACCTTCCTCATTTGTTGACCTTCCGGGAGGAGATAGTAGCTACAATAATGATGTGTCCTCTTTTAGTAGTCAAATAGAAAATGAGAATACTGTGAGAGATGTAATTGCTATGCAGATGTGGGAGGATTACTCTCACAATCAATTATGATATAATTTACACTTGATAATCATGGATTTATTCTGTTTTAATATATAGTTATAATTTATTTAAGGCAGTGGTAATGTTTGGAAGAGGCTCTCCAAAAATTAACTTAATGCAAGTTGCATCTGTGCAAAGTAAGTCATCACCGAGGAGTGGTAAACGGAAGAAGAGGTCACCAGAAGGTATTGGTCCTGATTTTCCTATATAATAGATTTTTAGAGATATATAATAGATTATTCTGTACAGCAAAATCTTCTAGGGCGAATTGGAATCCTGGGTTGGAAAAGGGTTTGGTACAAATACTCCGTGATCACGATAATGACTGCTACAGAGGCCAAAATGGATGGTCCTCAGAGACATGGAATCTTATGGTGCAAAAATTTCAGCAACAATTCCCATATGTATCGTTTTCTAAGGATCAAATTCAGGACAAAGAGAAGGAATTAAAGAGAGATTTTAAAGTGCTTAAGGAGGTCCGTAAACAAAGTGGGGTGCATTGGGATGACAAGCTTTGTATGATAATTGCTGAACCTCCAATTTGGGATAACATCATTATGGTAGTTTTTTCCTTGCTATATTTCAATACTGTACATTATTTTATATCATATATTTATTATGTTCTTAACCTATTCTTGTATGTTGCAGTCACATCCTGAAGCTAGTAAATTTCAGAGACAAGGTTTCCCTTTATATGATGATTTGGAGAAGCTATATGAAGGTAAATTATCATTTTTGATTATTGTTAATATATTTATTTTAATATATTTATGCAGCTTAACTCCTTTATGAAGGAAAAACAGTAGAGGGAAAGTTGGCTTTTATCTCTATTGAGCCAAAAGAAGATGATGATGTGAGCGTCATACAACCACCAGTGGAGCAGGTTAAACATGATAGAGCTGTGGGAAGTCTGGCTTTTCTATCTGGTTATAATGATGATGAACTTGATGATGATGACGGTGATGTGAGGATATATGCTGCAACATCTTCAAGAAGGGATACATCTGGTTTATCAAGTGACAAAAGGGATGCTGCTAAAAGAAATGAAGAGCCTGCTGAAATGTGGTCTTCTACAAGGTACATTATCATTATTTAAATGTGTAGATAGCCTATTTGATACTGTTGTATATGAAGAACTTTGTGTATTTATCTCTGTTTTGACTATTCTAGGAAAAATGTTGGACGAAAGCGTAGGCAAAATGGAAATGTCGCTGAGATGATGGAAAGGTACCTAGAATTGAAAACAAAGCAAACAGAGGAGGAAGTTGCAGAGCACGAAAGAGCTAGAGCTAAGTCAGAGGCTGCTGATTTTTCCATTCAAAATTGCATTGCTCTAATAGCCACAATGGATGAACTATCAGGTGAAGAGAGAGCAGATGCATATGATATTTTCAAGGACATTCAGAACAGAGAAATTTTCATGACAGCTGATCGTTCTTCACGCTTAATATGGCTAAAGAAAAAATTGTAAGTGTCATTTAACCTTGTGCTTTGCAAAGTTACATACTAATTTTAGCTTATGCTTCTAGAACCTTATTCACAAACTAGCATATACTATTTCTGGTGCTTTTTGCAAAGTTCTTTATGCCTTAAAAGCACACAACCCTAACTCGGCCATGAGTCTATTGAATAAGATCTGTGATGGTATGTCCATAAGTTAGAATCCATCTTGCAATTCAGATAGTCCACATAGCAGTGGGTGCCACAACTTCATGCCAAAAGCTTGTTGGTGTTGTTGCTGTATTACAAAGCAACACCCTGATTAATTCGTTAGAGCTTCTGAGGTGTGAAGTTGTGAGGATAGACGGTGGTAAAATATACTTTACAAGATAGTAGAGTGAAAGAATATTTGGTATATTGAATTGTCCGACACAAATGGAACTGCATAATTTATATGAAAGAAAACTGTTTTTATGTAGTATTGTACATTTGATTGCTGGAGCATGTAAGATCAGCTTGAGATTAGCATATCATATTGATTTGATTAAATCTGCTAGAGCATTTTGGTTACTTGTTGTGAATTCCATCGTTATCTATTGTATACAATCTAAAATTATGATTTTAACAATGTTGTTCATTTTGCTGCAGTGGTTGATCAATTCAGGTTATTAGATGATAAGATGACGCCTAAAGACCAAGGTTTAGAATGGCAGGTCTTCTTTTATGGAGAAGAGTGCGTAGTTCAATTTCAAGATTGAATTCAGTTGCAGGTCCAGAATGGAGCTCTTCTTTTGTAGAGAGGATGTTATTAGTTATTGTATGAAATTGCAAGGTCGGAACAACTTTTGGTGTTAAGCTAGGCTTGATTTAACTCCTCCTAGACCATTTTTCATCTAGCATTTCCATTCAGTTTGGTGGCATCAATGTTGGCTAATATTTTTGATAGAATATATGTTTTTAAACTCACCGGTTTTGGTGATTGTCGTGACCTCATATCTCTCTGTTACTTGCAAAACTTGAATATGATGAGGCAGTACAACTGTTTAGAAATTATTCAACGAATTATTGTTATGTCTTAGATTTTTAATCCAAGGCCAAACCATTTTTGCAATGGCATAGAAGTGCTAAAAATATGACCTTGTATTAATTTACTATCATTTTGCATTTTTGTTGTACCTATATGTTGCAATACAAGAGTTTTTTTCATTAGCCAAATGACCATAAAGTTTTTCCCTGTCAAAATTTAAATCCAAAGTGGATTGGGTGGAGGGAGTGGAACCACCCAACACTCTTCGGTGTAGGAAACCACGTGGGATTGTTTCCACAGTACACAAACAAGCCCTAATGAAGGCCGCGAAACGGACGATTGTTCTTCTCCCTAGCTTGAAAAGAAAATACCCAATGCAATAACGGCATGGACAATTGGTAAAAGTAAATATCAAATAGCAGATGGACCATTCCGGAAGAATGATTCTAACATTTGATTATGTTGGACTATATATAATTACTATAGGAAGATACGAGTAACTAATATGCAGGCCTACATACTAGACAAGCAATACCTAATGACCTGAACTTGAACTCCGATGGTAAGAACGTACATCATCTGTCGTGATAAAACCATTATGTAACTTTGACAGCTCAGTAAATTTTCTCCAACCCCAGTCAGGTTGTTTCCTCCAAAATCGGTGCAGTGTATCTGAAATTGAATCAACACTTCCTTTAAAATTCCAGATATACAAGTCAGACGAGCGGCTGGTATTTTTATTCAAGTTACCAATGGAAAATCAGCAGATATATTTCAGACACCTTCATAGATGAATACCATAAATCTATAAATGCATATCGATTACAATCTCACTATGCAAGAAAATTATACTACCTCCGTATTTTTTTTCTTGACGCAAGTTAGCACAAATTTGTGCAAACCTATCAACAAAAATGGTAAGAGATAGTACTAAGATGGCCATGGACATGCCACAAATAAATTAACAACCAGATTTACAGCTTTCTGCGGTCTGCTTAGACAGAGTACAAGGTCAGCGCGATACCTGTTCCTAGTCTGTATGCTATTGTACAAGGTCGTATTCATTACGAGGTTTGCATGAATCGTAGATGGAATAAAAGTGATTGGTATATAATCCTAGAAACGTCCGGACGAATATATAAACTTAATGCTACTCTCCATTTAGTACTTGTAATGTGACCTTACCATTTGCAGCCACCAATACCAACAGTGTTACTCCGTGTCTCGGTTGTTAGATTTGGAGAAATTGTCTACTCACTCTGTTCTGAAATAAATAACATTTAGGACATCTAATTTACTTTAAAATAAACTAGATTTCTTGTCTTAAACGTTATTTATTTTAGAACGAAGCGAGTATCATCAAAGTTAAAGCACCATATAGTTCATGCGGACCTGGTCCTAATCACTACCGTCACTACAGAAAAAATCAATACTTACGACAGCTACAACAACTTACAACGGTTTTAGGGTTGAGCATGGCTCAACATACACCTCAGCTCAGCGCGGCGTGTACGACTCCCACTCAGCCGTGGTCCCCGACGGAGGGTAGCCCTCCCCGATGGACTCGTACCCCCGAGTCTGTGGGATAATCCTCACCCGCAAACACTCATAGCATCAACCGTGAGTATGATGGATCACCAAGTCTTAATCGACGCGCCTACACATGAAACTCTACATGCAGGTTATAATGAAGATGGGATGGTAAATTGCAGCAAACAGACGCGCCTACAAGTTCATCCTTACTTCATCTTTTAGCCACATATTTAACGGTTCAGGAATCTGAAATTTTGTGAGCAATATTTGGTGGCACACATGTAGCAATACAATTTATACATATCAGCAGAATTGAATCACAATATTCTATACTTTATCTATGTCACGACGCAGTGAACAAGCGGTACTCATCACCGCGAGGGACGACGAATCGACTTGATATACACCTGCAGGGATATCCGAAGAGCACGTCATGTATGCCCACCAGTGGAGCTGCACAACATGCTCACTCGATGTCGTACGGGACAACCTTTCATCAAACAGCCCAAATATTGAACCGGTCGCACCCAAACAGACAGGAGGTTCCCTACACGAAGCATCTCTCTATGCCCGTTAGAAGATTTCCACCTTGCTGCCCTCAACATACACCTATAAATCGTTGTGCTATGCCTCGACGCCCGGTGGTATAGGTTACATCAGTTTATCGGGGCCCATATATCCGATATGCCTTCGGTACGTTCAATACTTGTTCAGCGGAGCCGCACATGGATCGGTCCTCAATCGACACGGATAGGGCTGCACCCACAAGACTTCCTCTTGCTGCACCTTATCCCCTGCCTAGTCTCATTTTCTTACTAAAGTGATCTCACATCACTCGAACCAATCCCGTGTGTCCAACGCCTATACTCGCGAGTAGATTCCAACTACTCGACTTGTACCGAAGTCTATACATATTAAGCAAAGCGTAAACTACTCCAGGACTTAGACACTACCCTCACTCTTGTTGGAATGATCTGTTTATGCATTTGAGGTTTCATCCATCCTATACCTAATGCACATACATACTCCAAACTAAATATGTATATAAAGCAAAACTTTAAAACTCGTTCAATGCAAACAGGGGCTTGCCTTGTTGCTGCTGGTCAGAAGTTAGTGTGTAGTCCAGAAGGAGAAAGTCCAACACTTCCGGGGTCTCCTCGCCTTCAGCGACTACACGTAAGCAAATTAACGATATGTCAAATTAAAATGCATTGTGTGGAACTTAGTATGTAAAGACCATAACTCTATCTAGACATCCCCTTTGGCTCTGAATTTTTTATGTTGTCTTGGTAGGGTCCTAATCAGAGACTTGACCAAGTTTTATTTGAAACAAAGTTCATTTGAGCTCTGTACAAATAAAAGTTTATTTGGTCATTACTAGAGCCTCTAAGGATTTCCAGGGATTTTCATGGCTCAAACAATTACATTCTGGAAACTAGAATTTGATATGGTTCTAATAGAATTGGTTTCATGTCATTTAAAGAATCCTAGAGGAAGTTATGCCCTAAACAAGATTTGATAAAATCTGAAAAATGTTTCTGTACATTTTTCCATTTTCTCAGGGCAGTTCACTTAATCACACCATTAGGGGGACTAAATGAACTTGAATGGATCTGAAACATTTTCTGTGACTCAAGGATTTTCAAATGAATATCCTAGCCAAATTTCAGAATTTTCCATAAAAGAATTCTCCAGATAAAATTCCCAACAGTTTAAATTTTATAGAATTAATTCTTGAAAAATAATAAGTTTCATAAGCTGAAACTTGTTTTTCTGGATAGTACTCGAAGAGTTGAATCCAAAAAAATTTGGTTCACTAAATTTGGAGCTTCCTAGCAAAAGTTATAGGCATTTGAAGTTTGAACAAATTCTGAAATTCAAAGAAATGTTTAAACCGGCTGGTGGGCCCTAGGGCTACGTGTCAGCTCTACAGCCTAACCACACGGGGGTCTGCTGAATCTCCCGCGTAGTCACATGAAATCCCAGCGCCACAGCAGATCCGGCGCGGTTTTAACAGAGGCTGACACATGGGGCCCGCGAGCCTTCATCTTCCTCACGTTCCCACGGCCCACCGCCGCTCCCCTCGCCGGAGCACTCGTCGGAAGAGGGTTCCCGTGATCAGAACTTGACAAAACTTGCCGCCCCCGCCTAAAATTGCTCGGGGAACCTGTTTCTGACCTTGTCGCTGGCCGGCGATCACCGGAACAAGTCATGCGACGGCGACAGTCAATGTGGTGGGTTCGGCGAGGTTGGTATGGCGCCGTAGTTCCTCAAAACCCCATCTGTTGGCTCCTACAGCATCGCCATGACCTACGGAGAAATGGACCAGCCACTGATCTTGCTCAAGGTGGCGACAAACCGGACTTCACCGTGCAACCTAGACCTAAACCCGATGACGTACTGAAAAACACAAGGAACTCGGTGATTTCTCAACGGTTTCTCGTGATTCTTGATCCTAAGTGGCCGTGGGGACATGTAGAAAATGTGGGTAGCTTGGCATACGCGGTGGTGGAGTAATCCCTACAAATTTTTGAGTTTTGGCTGGCTCGGTTCTTTGAACATCGAAAAGATAACTGGACAAATTCTCCCTCGCGAGGCATGAGAGGAGGAGCGGCCGGCACGGGCGTGTTAAGCACCTTGGGCAGACCATTTTCGTGTAGATCGTCGGGCACAAAAGGGATTCTTGCTCTCAGACACCGGGGAGCAGAGAGGGTTGACCGGCAATGGTTTCTTCGCGCGCGGGAGCGGACACAACGGCGCTAGCTGGGGAAGGAAGCAAAGTCGGGTTGCGCAGCGTACGTGGGGGGGGGGGGGGGGGATCGTATAGAGCGCGAGTGAAAGTGCATCTAGGCACCCCTTGTGGGTTTTGGTTGATTTATGACAAACAAATGAGACCCTAAAAAATTGTTGAGAATGAGCGCAGGTTCTCAAAGAAATTAAGAAAGCGCAAAAAGAAAGTAGAAGGAGGATCCAAATTGATAGGAGATCAAGAACTGAAAAGATTAGATCACTTAGTATAGAGTGTGTTGAAGAAACACACCCTAAGAGCTCAAGAGAAAGAAATCAAACTAACTGCACAATTTCAACATGTGCAGACTAGTCCGATATCAACCGGACTAGTCTGATTTTCTTTCTGACCCAAGAAGGATCAATTATTGGGGATTGGCAATTGATCAAAGGAGAGACTTGTTCTACACCTCTAAGCTCTTGGGTTTGATGTCTCACACACTCTTGTTTGTTAATTGTTCATCAGTTGAGTGTGTTGAGTTATGTTCATTCATTCGTTGTAATTCTTTGACACGACCCCAAGGTCCTGTCGAGCCAGGATCACGCTGAGGGGTGTTGCGTTGCACAACACCGTATAACACACGTCAAAGGTACAAAGCGGAAGCGGAAATTTTATTACATAAACAAGTTTATGAACATGTTTACATCAAAATAAATTTAGTCCACACTCGCGGGCGTAGACTAAGCATCAAGTGCACGTTCAGCCCTTGAACGTGTCCTTGCTAGCACACACGCACACTAACTCTGCGGCGTGCACGACTCCCACTCGACGGGGTTCCCCTCCTGGGGTTCCGTCTCCTCTTCGGGAGTCCCTTCCTCATAGAACCCTGCAAAAGCTTCAAACACAAGCAGTGAGCACGAAGGCTCAGCAAGTCTGACCCGTCTCACCTAAACATGGAACTTCTACGTGAGGGTAATGGGTTACATGAGGTAAAATCATTTGCAAGGACTCGCCTAATTAGTAGAACCTTACTTTCAAGTTTTAGCAGCAGGTTGTGGAGAACCTTACGCGAAGGTACATGAGAGAGCCGCAATCAAACAAGAAACGCATTTCTCTCATGTACTTTGCCCAAAGTGGAAAAGAACTTTAATTAGCTCTAAGCTACAGCATATCATTAACAATCAATGTCCAGCTTTCAATCAGCAACATTTTAACATGTAACTAGCCTGTTCTTTCTACATCACGGTACAGTGAACAAGTGGTACTCACTGACCGCGAGGGACGGCGATTATAATCGATTTACACCTGCAGGGTTACCCGAACAACCCGTCACATACGCCCGTACTCGATGTTGCCTACAACAACCATCACGGACGCCGTACGCGACTACCTTTCACCCGTTAGCCAAATATTGAACCGGTCCCATCGTCCCGAGCAAGAGGTCCCTGCACGCGCATCTCTGTGCCGCCAGCTGATTTACACCTCGAGCTCTCAACCTACCCTCTGAACGACGGGCAATGCCTCAATACCCAGCTACCCGAGTTACATCAGTTTCCCGGTTCCCATATAGCCGGTAGGTCTTCGGTACTGTTCTAGCTTGTTCAACAGGCCCGCACACGGCTCGGTCCTCAACCGACACAAGCGGAGCTACAGCACACAGGCCCCAAAGTCCTGCTGCCCTTACTCTCCGCTCGGTCTCATTTTCTTGCCATGTGTATCATGTGCTATCTCTACCCGAGCAATGTGCCTCTAGCCTATTCTTGCGAGTAGTTCCAACTACTCGACTTGTACCGAATCCTACTCTATCCTAGCAATGCAGTGGCTAACGAGGTTTGCAATCCTAAACCCAACCCATGGTTTTCTTGGCTGTGCAGTTGGGTTTCCAATCAAGACTCTAATGCAAAGAACAATATTCAACGATGTGCTCAAAACAATAAACATTTGTAAAAAGGTTAATGCAAACCGGGGCTTGCCTTGCTGCTCTTGGTCGTAGGCTAGCTGTTCCTCCGGAGTAACGAAGTCTAGGACTTCGGGTTCCTCCTCGACCTTAGCGACTACATGATAGAAACAATACATGTATTAATTTAATGCATTTGTATTAAGTTGGAAGTTGTGAAGTCTACAACCTTTGCTATATAGACCTAATGACTGTGAAACTTTTACTGTGGCTTGGTTACAACCTAAAGAGGGACTTGGTCAAGTTTTAGTTGCAGCAAAGCTCAATTGAGCCCTCCACAATTAATTATGTCCTTGACCTTAATTAAAGGCTTTTAGGATGTTCTAAGGATTTTCATGAAACAAACTATGACTTTCTGAAAACTAGATTTTCAGAGGGTTCTAATGGAGTTGGTCTCACTTAATTTGGAAGTCTCTAACTAAACATATGAGCTAAAAAATTTCAGAGAAAATTCTGAAAATGTTTCTGAACATTTTCTATTTTCTCTGGAACAGTTTTACTAATCACACCATTAGGTGGATTAAATGAGCTCAAATGGATCTGAAATTTTTATGGTAGTTCAAGGATATTTTGTTGAACATCTCAGCAAAATTTCAGGATTTTCCTCCAAAGGATTCTCCAGTTAAAATTCCTAACAGTTTAAACTTTGAGGAATTAATTCTGAGAAAATAAGGAATTTCATGAAGTGAAACTTGATTTTCTGGAAAGTACTCAGAGAGCTGAATCCAGCAAAATTTGGTTCACTCAATTTGGAGCTTTCTAGCCAAAGTTATAAGGATTTGAAGTTTGAAGGAAATCTGAAAATCGGGGAAAAGTTTAAACTCGCGCGCGGGCCCAGGGGACACGCGTCGCACGCCTAGGCGATGGCACACCGCAGCCCACAAGGACTTTGCGCGCCAGCACATCCGATCCCGGCCGCAGCCGGATCCCGATTCAAAATATCGGCCGCTGACAGCTGGGGTCCACCCCCTTCTTCAACCTCGCGACACCCGCGCTCCGCCGCCGAGGGACCTCGCCGGAGAGCTCGCCGCCGGCTGCTGTACAGCTCCAAACTTCTTGATTCTGGCCGCCCCTGCCTACTTTTACTTGGGGAACAGGATCCGAGGGTCAGCTGCTCATGACAACGGCCGGAGCATGGTCGGCGACGAGCCGCCATATCGGAATGACTTCGGCCATGTCGGCTGACTCCTCTGGTACCTCAGCTACTTGGGAAATCGGTCGGGGAGCATCAGTGGACCTCAGAGAAGGTAGACATGAGCTCGAGGCAGCTCGGGGAAGGCCCGAAATAGGTCCTCACCGTGCGCCCGATACCCCCCGTTCGTTCCGCCATTAGTAGACCTTAAATTACGCCGGGCACAGAGGTTCTCCGGCCCAGAGTTGTGAAGGCAACTTGTGCGTCACCGTGTCTAGCTCGTGTGGGAGTGGCCTGAGGCCCTCTAATCCTTTCTAGAGCACGAATTAAACAGAATCGTACCCAAAGGTCGTTCTGCACACAGAAAGGGGAAAAGTGGAAATTCGCCGCCGGTGAGCAACCACTCGAGCTGTGGCTCGGGGATGAGCAGCACCGGTCACCTGCGCGTCTAAGGGTGCCTTGGCTCGGGCGTGACAACGCCCAGGTTGGGCTGTCCAAGAGAGCCCGAGGTGCGGCGGTTTCCAGTTCCGAGTTTGATCTTTCGGCACAGCCGATATCACTCGGTTTCAATCGACTTCTAGCAATGGGGAGGATGGAGGAAGGTCTCTAGTACCTTGCTGGGACCCTGGAGTGGAAGGAGGGAGCTGCGATCGGCTTGATCAAGCGGGAGCTCGAGCGGCGGCGATGGCAGTGGAAAAAAATAAGTCGTGTACGTCGGCAGCTCGGGGAATGGCGACTGAAGCACGCCGGGGAGGAAATAAATAGCCCGGCGGCTGGCCTCCGGCTTGGGGCGTGCAGCAGGAGCTGGCGCCGGCTGCCCCCTTCGGTGGCGCGCGCGCACAGCAGCCGGGAACCGACTGAACTGTGGTTCAGTCGGTTTGTTTTGAGGCAGAGGCTGACATGTTGGTCCCACCCCTCTTTTAACCTCTGAAATTTACTCCTAACAGCTGTGGTAAACAGTGAACCCTATTCTACCCTTGGCAATTCAAATTATTCACCCAAGAGCCATTTGAATTGATCAAAGTTCAAATGAGGTGTGGTTTGAATGAATTTCAGCACAAGTTTAGTTTGAAATTCAAATAAAGTTTGAATTTCTCCCCCTTAGCTCATGTCAAGATCAACCCCAAATGGAGTGAAAATTGGTGTGGGAGCTCACAAAAATGTGCTGAGTGAGAATATGCCTTCTATTTTTAAATTCAGTGGGTGAAAACAGTTTGAATTTGAATATGGTTTCAAACTGCCCCCTTCCTAGCTATACCCAAAATGACCTCAAAAAGGTTTTGAATTTGGGTGAAACTTGGCATGGACATCCTTAGCAAAGTGTAGGAGTTTTCATATGCCCAGCCCATCTATATCACTTGTGGGAAGTACCACTTTTGCAATGTGTGAGTTTGTTCTCTAATGAGCATGTTGATAATTGTTACTTGCTCTTCATTTGTGTTCATCATTTTTCCTCAAATGAGGTGTGTGGTGTGGTGATGAACACTACAAAGGTGTGTCAAAAACTGAGGCCCTTACATTCCTCCCCCCTTAAAAGAATCTCGTCCCGAGATTATAAGGTGAAAATGAGAGAGAGGACGGTGGAAAATTACCGGATATGCGACGTGAGAAAGTCGGGGTAGTTAGTGCGAAGGAATTCTTCGCTCTCCCATGTCGCTTCGTCCATGGAGTGATTACTCCACAGAACCTTGTAGAACCACAATGTACGGTTGCGTGTGGTTCGGGCCTTCTCATCAATAATCTGCACCGGTTCCTCCCGATAGGTGAGATCCGGTTGCAGTTCTTCAATGTCTTCCAGCTGAACGGTAGTTGATAGCTTGAGACACTTCCTCAGCTGGGAAACGTGAAAGACGTCGTGCACACCGGAAAGTGCTTCTGGTAATTTCAGCCGGTATGCCACCGATCCACATCTTTCGGTAATCTGGAATGGACCGATGAAGCGGGGTGCTAACTTTCCTCTCACCCCAAATCTGTTTATGCCCTTCATTGGAGACACTCGTAGATATACGTGGTCTCCAACTTCGAATTGTAATGGGCGCCTTCTCCGGTCCGCATACTGTTTTTGACGGGATTGAGCGGCTTTTAGGTTCGCTTGAATCAGTCGAACCTTTTCTTCCGCGTTGTTGACAAGGTCAATCCCGAAGGTAACCCTCTCGCCAGACTCACACCAGTTCAATGGTGTGCGGCATTTTCTTCCGTATAGCGCCTCGTAGGGCGCCATCTTGATGCTGGCTTGGTACCCATTGTTGTACGAGAACTCGGCTAACGGCAAGTGATCATCCCAATTCTTGCCGTGGTCGATAGAGCAAGCTCGTAGCATGTCTTCTAGGATTTGATTTACCCGCTCGGTTTGTCCATCCGTCTGCGGGTGGTAGGCTGAACTACGGATCAGCTTCGTCCCCAAGGCAGCGTGTAGCTGCTCCCAAAAACGGGACACAAATAAAGTGCCCCGGTCCGATACGATGGTACGGGGTACGCCGTATAAGCATAGGATCCGTGAGATGTACAGTTCAGCGTACTTCTTGGCGTTGTAGTTGGTGTTGACCGGGATGAAATGGGCAACTTTGGTGAGCCGATCAACGATCACCCACACCGAATCATGTTTCTGTAAAGTGGTGGGTAAACCGACGATGAAGTCCATGCTCACGTCCTCCCACTTCCAGGCAGGAACGCCCAGTGGTTGCAGCAGTCCCGGTTTCCGCATGTGGTCTGCCTTCACCCTTCGACATGTATCACACTCGGACACGTATTTTGCAGTCTCTCGCTTCATCCGTGTCCACCAAAACCTTCTTCTGAGTTCTTGATACATTTTGTTGCTGCCGGGGTGAATAGAAAACTTTGATAAGTGAGCCTCATCAAAGATTTTCTTCCGTAACTCCGGGTTTCGGGGTACGACGATCCGGTCCTTGAACCATAGGACGCCGTCTCCGTCCTTCCGGAAACATTTCAACTCCCCACTGTCTACACGTCTCCGCAAATGGGACATGCCCTTGTCATTCTTCTGGGCTGCCGCTACCTCTTCACGGATGGTGGGGATCAAAGCTAGGTTGTAGAGAGCTCCGTGTGGAATCACATGTAGTGGTGGTTCGCTCTCTTCCAACGGTGTGATGGTCAGATTATTGACGTGTGACTTGCGGCTCAGCGCATCTGCCACAACGTTTGCCTTGCCCGGATGATAATGGATCTCGATCTCGTAATCCTTTATCAGTTCTAACCATCTTCGTTGCCTCATGTTCAGCTCCTTCTGAGTGAATATGTACTTGAGGCTTTTGTGGTCGGTATATAAATGTACGAGGTTACCGAGTAGGTAGTGCCTCCACATCTTCAGTGCAAGTACCACGGCAGCGAGCTCCAAGTCGTGAGTTGGATAATTTTGCTCATGATTCCTAAGCTGCCGTGATCCATACGCGACCACTCTTCGGTCTTGCATCAGCACACATCCGAGCCCAATGCCGGATGCATCGCAGTACACATCGAACGGTTTTGTTGTGTCTGGCTGCGCCAAAACCGGTGCTGATGTCAGGTGCTTGACTAAAGCCTTGAATGCTGCTTCACATGCTGGACTCCAACATATTTGGTAGCCTTCTTCAGCAGCTCTGTCATTGGCTTGGCAATCTTCGAGAAGTTCGGAATGAACCTCTGATAATATCCCGCGAGTCCGAGGAAACTCCGTACCTCATGAACAGTTCTCGGGGATTTCCAATTCAGCACTTGCGTGATCTTGCTCGGGTCCACAGCGATACCCTCCGCTGAGATGATATGCCCGAGGAAAGGCACTTGCGATATCCAAAACTCGCATTTGCTGAATTTTGCGTATAACTTGTGATCCCGCAGCCGTTGCAAGACTATACGCAGATGTTTCTTATGATCTTCCTCCGACTTGGAATATACCAGGATGTCGTCGATGAAGACCACGACAAACTTGTCCAGCTCCGGCATGAACACCGAGTTCATTAAATACATGAAGTGAGCTGGAGCATTGGTGAGGCCGAAGGACATGACCAGGTACTCATAAAGTCCGTACCTTGTCGAGAAAGCTGTCTTTGGAATGTCCTCCGCCCTTATCTTAATCTGATGGTACCCGGATCTTAAATCCATCTTGGAAAAGATCTTTGCTTCGACCAACTGATCAAACAACATGTCGATCCGTGGCAACGGGTACTTGTTCTTGATGGTTACGGCATTTAATGGACGGTAGTCCACGCAAAGCCGCAACGTTTCATCCTTCTTCTTGACAAATAATGCCGAACAGCCCCATGGCGAGGAGCTCGGCCTAATAAAACCCTTCTCCAGGAGGTCCGTGAGCTGAGTCTTCAGTTCAGCCAACTCCTTGGGCGCCATCTTGTACGGCCTTCGGGATATTGGCATGGTTCCCGGTGCAAGTTCAATCTTGAACTCCACCTCTCTATCGGGTGGCATTCCTGGCAAATCATCCGGGAATACATCCGGGAACTCTCGGACCACTGGAATGTCTTCCAATCTGATGGTTGTGGCTTGATAGACACTTGGAAGTTTTATCTCTGGACTGTCCAGAAATAACGAGTGAGAACCGTGCACCTCTGAGTTTAAGTGCACGACTCGAAGGACGGTGTCTAAAACAGCGCCGTGGCGGGTTAACCACGACATCCCTAGGATGACATCGACCTTCTGCCCCTCTAAGATAATGAGAGACGTGGGGTACACTCTACCCGCTAAGCATAATGGTGCTTTGGAGACCATTACGCTTGCTGAAATCTTCCCACCCGGTGAACAAATTAAATATGGACTATCGGTGGGTAGTATTGGCAAGCTGTGTTTAGCAATGAAAGCTTGGCTAATAAAATTGTGCGTGGCGCCTGAATCAAATAGTACGATAGCGGGATGCTGGTGGAGTTGGAACATACCCGCAAGGATTGGCTCGCCCTCCGGCACGTCCTCAATGGCAAGCTGGTAGACAGTGCCGGGCCTAGGGTTTGCCCGCCGCGCATTAGTAGGGTTCCGGGGTTGATTCCTCCCCGGAAACTGTGGTGCCACTCCGCCGCCTTGCCTCTCCGGGCAACTGCTCGCGAAGTGTCCTGGACGACCACACTTGTAACATGTGGCCGCTGCTGGTGGAGTACTCGGGGGACGAAAGCCCGGCATGCGTTGCGGAGGTGCAAACGCACGCGGCATCGCCCGCTGCTGCTGTTGTTGTGGCGGTGGTACTGGCAGTTCCGGCCGGAATGCCGGTGAAGAATACGGCCGACTGCGGAACGACATCGACCGCTGTGGTGGCTGCCAGCGTGGGCCTGATGGTGGGCGATTCACCATCCGAAACTTCTGAGAAGGACCGCCTCCTTCTCCGCTGCTCTGCGGCGCGCTTCGCTTTCGCTCTGCCGCCGCCAACTCCTTGCCGGAGTCCTCCTGAACAATCGCAGCATCAATGATGTCGTTGAGGCTGCCGCGATTGAACATCGCCAATTTGTCCTTCAGGAGCGGGTTAAGCCCCTGGTAAAAGTGGTCCCGCCGCTTCTCGTCCGTATCTGCGTGATACGACGCGTAGAGCGCGAGATCGTTGAACGCCCTGGAATATTCCAGCGCGTTCCGGCTCCCTTGTTGCAGGTGTAGGAACTCCTGCGTCTTCCTCTTCATCAAACCGGGCGGTATATGATAGGCCCTGAAGGCCGTCCGGAACTCCGCCCAGGTCATCGCTCGGTCGGTGGGCTGTGAAGCACAGAAGTTGGCCCACCACGCGCTCGCGGATCCTTGGAGCTGCTGGACCGCAAACTGAGTCTTGCGCTGCTCGCTGATTTGGAGCAGCCCGAATTTCATCTCTATGGCGCGGAGCCAGTTGTCCGCGTCAAGTGGTTCATCCGCCCTCGAGAATACAGGGGGATGAGTCGCCAGGAAGTCAGAGTAGGAGCTCTGTTGGCGCTCCTCACGATCTTGACGTCTCTCTGGGCGAGACGTATTCGCAATTAACGTTTGCAGCAGCTCTGTGTGCTGCTGATGTGAACCCGCCATTGCCGCGACAATGTCGGCCAATGTAACTGTTGGCAGTGGCGGTGGCGGTGTTTGCTGTTGCTGTTGCTGCTGCTGTCCCGAGGAGTCCTCGGGAGGCGGTTGGGAGGTCTCTCCCCCTTGGCTAGTACCTCCAACATCAGGGTTGGCACGAGTACGCGTCATTCTGAAATTCAACACAACAGCAATTAGCACATGTCTTACTCAAAATTCCATAAACAGCAGTAAGTATTGAAGCGACGCATGACCAACTTGCACAACATTCATATATATTGATAAAGCATAAACTTTATACAAGATACATTATTCTCGGATCTCCGAGAAGTCGTGCTCATGTCGTCACTACCTATACATACGCTACTGTCTACACGACATGTCACCGATTACAAAAGTTGGGTTACGCTACCCTAGCTGCCCTACTTGGCAACCGTAACCCCCTACTCGGAGTAGAACTCGACCTCCTGTGGGTCGTCCTCCTCTGGTACCCCCGCTGGTGGCTCTGGATCTACCACCTCTTCTCCCATTCCGGGCTCTCCCATGGCTGGAAGACCCAAGACTACCGGTACGCCCAATACCGGGGGCACGAGGTCCTGCAATGCATGCACCTCGTCCATAGCCTGGTTGTAGTCCTCTTCCCAGCCTTG
Organism: Neostapfia colusana; assembly: GCA_030760725.1. Lineage (NCBI taxonomy): Eukaryota > Viridiplantae > Streptophyta > Magnoliopsida > Poales > Poaceae > Neostapfia > Neostapfia colusana. The sequence goes on along the minus strand of JASWHV010000016.1, from coordinate 16,945,598 downwards.
TCCTTCCTCAATAGCGTCGTCCCGCTCTTGAGCAAGGTCCTCATTCTGCTGGGTTAGGGTCTGCACCAGCTCTTGCAACGCCGCGATGTCAACACGGCTCTTCTTCTTTGCCTTCTTCAGACGACGCAGCTGATTGTGTTGTTCATTCAGTCGCTTGATCGTCGGAAGGAGCACATTGCGGAGTGCGCTATGGGCACTCTCGAAATGATCTCCACGGCTTGTGCTCTCCTTGAGCTTGGTGGCGAGATGCTCCGTATGAACAGCTTGGCTGTCCATCACAGCGTTTCCCGCCCTCATTTGGAGGCTGAGGTTTGCCTCCGCGGGGTTGTACCTCGGGCAACTCAGGTCTGTCGCCTCCAGGTACCTTTCTTCCCACACACGCTGAGCTTGTCCCTCCACCGGAACGAGTGCGTATGGTGTGCCCTCCATAGCCTGCACGTGTAGTTGGCAGAAACATGACATAGTGTCACGGGCTGCCACTTGCCACATCCCTTCCGGTTGTCTTCCTCTCACCGTGACGGTGAATGGCACCCAACCGGGTGGCGTAGGTCCTGCGGAAACCTCGACATGGATCGTCCACGTCTTGTTCCCCTCTTCGCCTTCTTCCTTGGCGAAGTATTGCGGCATCTGGTTATACCCGAAATATTGGAGCATTTGCCATAATGCTTCCGGGTAGCCGCTACGGTCAGAACAGTGGGAAACTACCCACCCGTTCTCCAACCGTTTATCTGCTGCCATCTGTAAAATTATATTTGAGAAATGTCAAATATTTATTTTGACAGTAAACTTCTGAGTTATAACATAAAACATGTCATTGAACCCATAAAACTTGGAAACATAGTTCAAATTTTTAATAAATTTGACTGCTGATCTGCTGTTCCCATGACAGCCCTGACCAATTTCCATATCAACCTGATTTAGGCCAGGCTAAAAGCAAAACCAGTCCTGGAGCTTAACATCAAAGTTAAAGTTAACTTCAATAGCTTTCCAGAAAGTATTTGGTTGGCCTAAGATCTGTCCTGGTTCAGAAGTTATGAGATGTCCAAGTTAACAGAATTTCTGGAATCAATTGGACAGCACCTCCCTGCCTTAGGTACTGATTTGATCCAACAATCTCAGTTACTTCTGTTCCTAATATGACAAAACTTTCTGTCACAAAGTTGTAACCCATCTCATAAGCTTTCCAGAACTACCTCATTTTCTCTTTTTGGATTTTTATGCAGGAAGTTATGCTTAATTTACAGAGAGTCTACAGAGAGTCTTTGCTCCGTCCTGTTTTCTGGACAGTTTCAACTCTGCTGCATTTTTCGAGTGGTTAAGGGATGAAACACCTCTGGAACTCAACAGAAAAGTTGTAAAGCTCCTCCAAAGCTTTCCAGAATGTATCATACGACCCCAACCTCGAAAGACCTCAACCTCTAACCTCTGATTAACTCCAGCCTTGATTCAGCTGAAAACAGAGTGCTCTGTCCTTAACATCCTATAAGTTGAAAACTTGTTAACTTTGAATATCCTGTATAAGGGAAGGAGTTACATCAAGTTTTACTACTTTGGATCAAAACCTTCAAGTTTTTAAATGAAGTTGTTCATTTAGTTGGGTGTGACGTCGATGCGTCACCAGATTATGTCGGTACTACGTCCTCACAAAGGAAAAAACCTATACCGGACCTAGCCGGCTTCGTTAGTTCAGTGGCACTACTCGTCACTCGCACACGGATGCTACACGTCTACCGTTTCGTGGTAAGGCTACCTGCAGAAATTCAACCAATCATCAGACTCGGCTGCACACCGAGCCCGGAATCCATACAGTTGGTACACCCGGCCGTCATCACTCGCCCGGATGTTCTCAAGCCAAACACGCCTTGAGTTACGTGTTCACGTTTCAGACCACGTGACGGGGTCTCCCATGTTGCACCACGCACGCCAGGGACAGACGTTGCTCGAATACCCCGAACGACATGAGGAGTCGTAGAGGACACTAAAGCGGGTCGGGTTACCTGCCACCCGTGGGGCTCCACCCTTCAGCTTGTGCGCACTGGTGGACAGCGCTTACGTGCACCCCCCAAGACATGAACGTCCCGAGATGCACGATTTTCCAACATAACAAATAGGTTAATATGCCACTTTCTATATACTAATAACATCCTTATACGGGCTACTAACTCGTTCCTCACTGGATTTTTGAAAAAGAAGACCTTTGTACTGTGTTAAACCTCAAGCGAGCTCTGATACCACGCTGACACGACCCCAAGGTCCTGTCGAGCCAGGATCACGCTGAGGGGTGTTGCGTTGCACAACACCGTATAACACACGTCAAAGGTACAAAGCGGAAGCGGAAATTTTATTACATAAACAAGTTTATGAACATGTTTACATCAAAATAAATTTAGTCCACACTCGCGGGCGTAGACTAAGCATCAAGTGCACGTTCAGCCCTTGAACGTGTCCTTGCTAGCACACACGCACACTAACTCTGCGGCGTGCACGACTCCCACTCGACGGGGCTCCCCTCCTGGGGTTCCGTCTCCTCTTCGGGAGACCCTTCCTCATAGAACCCTGCAAAAGCTTCAAACACAAGCAGTGAGCACGAAGGCTCAGCAAGTCTGACCCGTCTCACCTAAACATGGAACTTCTACGTGAGGGTAATGGGTTACATGAGGTAAAATCATTTGCAAGGACTCGCCTAATTAGTAGAACCTTACTTTCAAGTTTTAGCAGCAGGTTGTGGAGAACCTTACGCGAAGGTACATGAGAGAGCCGCAATCAAACAAGAAACGCATTTCTCTCATGTACTTTGCCCAAAGTGGAAAAGAACTTTAATTAGCTCTAAGCTACAGCATATCATTAACAATCAATGTCCAGCTTTCAATCAGCAACATTTTAACATGTAACTAGCCTGTTCTTTCTACGTCACGGTATAGTGAACAAGTGGTACTCACTGACCGCGAGGGACGGCGATTATAATCGATTTACACCTGCAGGGTTACCCGAACAACCCGTCACGTACGCCCGTACTCGATGTTGCCTACAACAACCATCACGGACGCCGTACGCGACTACCTTTCACCCGTTAGCCAAATATTGAACCGGTCCCATCGTCCCGAGCAAGAGGTCCCTGCACGCGCATCTCTGTGCCGCCAGCTGATTTACACCTCGAGCTCTCAACCTACCCTCTGAACGACGGGCAATGCCTCAATACCCAGCTACCCGAGTTACATCAGTTTCCCGGTTCCCATATAGCCGGTAGGTCTTCGGTACTGTTCTAGCTTGTTCAACAGGCCCGCACACGGCTCGGTCCTCAACCGACACAAGCGGAGCTACAGCACACAGGCCCCAAAGTCCTGCTGCCCTTACTCTCCGCTCGGTCTCATTTTCTTGCCATGTGTATCATGTGCTATCTCTACCCGAGCAATGTGCCTCTAGCCTATTCTCGCGAGTAGTTCCAACTACTCGACTTGTACCGAATCCTACTCTATCCTAGCAATGCAGTGGCTAACGAGGTTTGCAATCCTAAACCCAACCCATGGTTTCTTGGCTGTGCAGTTGGGTTTCCAATCAAGACTCTAATGCAAAGAACAATATTCAACGATGTGCTCAAAACAATAAACATTTGTAAAAAGGTTAATGCAAAACGGGGCTTGCCTTGCTGCTCTTGGTCGTAGGCTAGCTGTTCCTCCGGAGTAACGAAGTCTAGGACTTCGGGTTCCTCCTCGACCTTAGCGACTACATGATAGAAACAATACATGTATTAATTTAATACATTTGTATTAAGTTGGAAGTTGTGAAGTCTACAACCTTTGCTATATAGACCTAATGACTGTGAAACTTTTACTGTGGCTTGGTTACAACCTAAAGAGGGACTTGGTCAAGTTTTAGTTGCAGCAAAGCTCAATTGAGCCCTCCACAATTAATTATGTCCTTGACCTTAATTAAAGGCTTTTAGGATGTTCTAAGGATTTTCATGAAACAAACTATGACTTTCTGAAAACTAGATTTTCAGAGGGTTCTAATGGAGTTGGTCTCACTTAATTTGGAAGTCTCTAACTAAAGATATGAGCTAAACAATTTCAGAGAAAATTCTGAAAATGTTTCTGAACATTTTCTATTTTCTCTGGAACAGTTTTACTAATCACACCATTAGGTGGATTAAATGAGCTCAAATGGATCTGAAATTTTTATGGTAGTTCAAGGATATTTTGGTGAACATCTCAGCAAAATTTCAGGATTTTCCTCCAAAGTATTCTCCAGTTAAAATTCCTAACAGTTTAAACTTTGAGGAATTAATTCTGGGAAAATAAGGAATTTCATGAAGTGAAACTTGATTTTCTTGAAAGTACTCAGAGAGCTGAATCCAGCAAAATTTGGTTCACTCAATTTGGAGCTTTCTAGCCAAAGTTATAAGGATTTGAAGTTTGAAGGAAATCTGAAAATCGGGGAAAAGTTTAAACTCACGCGCGGGCCCAGGGGACACGCGTCGCACGCCTAGGCGATGGCACACCGCGGCCCACAAGGACTTTGCGCGCCAGCACATCCGATCCCGGCCGCAGCCGGATCCCGATTCAAAATATCGGCCGCTGACAGCTGGGGTCCACCCCCTTCTTCAACCTCGCGACACCCGCGCTCCGCCGCCGAGGGACCTCGCCAGAGAGCTCGCCGCCGGCTGCTGTACAGCTCCAAACTTCTTGATTCTGGCCGCCCCTGCCTACTTTTACTTGGGGAACAGGATCCGAGGGTCAGCTGCTCATGACAACGGCCGGAGCATGGTCGGCGACGAGCCGCCATATCGGAATGACTTCGGCCATGTCGGCTGACTCCTCTGGTACCTCAGCTACTTGGGAAATCGGTCGGGGAGCATCAGTGGACCTCAGAGAAGGTCGACATGAGCTCGAGGCAGCTCGGGGAAGGCCCGAAATAGGTCCTCACCGTGCGCCCGATACCCCCCGTTCGTTCCGCCATTAGTAGACCTTAAATTACGCCGGGCACAGAGGTTCTCCGACCCAGAGTTGTGAAGGCAACTTGTGCGTCACCGTGTCTAGCTCGTGTGGGAGTGGCCTGAGGCCCTCTAATCCTTTCTAGAGCACGAATTAAACAGAATCGTACCCGAAGGTCGTTCTGCACACAGAAAGGGGAAAAGTGGAAATTCGCCGCCGGTGAGCAACCACTCGAGCTGTGGCTCGGGGATGAGCAGCACCGGTCACCTGCGCGTTTAAGGGTGCCTTGGCTCGGGCGTGACAACGCCCAGGTTGGGCTGTCCACGAGAGCCCGAGGTGCGGCGGTTTCCAGTTCCGAGTTTGATCTTTCGGCACAGCCGATATCACTCGGTTTCAATCGACTTCTAGCAATGGGGAGGATGGAGGAAGGTCTCTAGTACCTTGCTGGGACCCTGGAGTGGAAGGAGGGAGCTGCGATCGGCTTGATCAAGCGGGAGCTCGAGCGGCGGCGATGGCAGTGGAAAAAAATAAGTCGTGTACGTCGGCAGCTCGGGGAATGGCGACTGAAGCACGCCGGGGAGGAAATAAATAGCCCGGCGGCTGGCCTCCGGCTTGGGGCGCGCAGCAGGAGCTGGCGCCGGCTGCCCCCTTCGGTGGCGCGCGCGCACAGCAGCCGGGAACCGACTGAACTGTGGTTCAGTCGGTTTGTTTTGAGGCAGAGGCTGACATGTGGGTCCCACCCCTCTTTTAACCTCTGAAATTTACTCCTAACAGCTGTGGTAAACAGTGAACCCTATTCTACCCTTGGCAATTCAAATTATTCACCCAAGAGCCATTTGAATTGATCAAAGTTCAAATGAGGTGTGGTTTGAATGAATTTCAGCACAAGTTAGTTTGAAATTCAAATAAAGTTTGAATTTCTCCCCCTTAGCTCATGTCAAGATCAACCCCAAATGGAGTGAAAATTGGTGTGGGAGCTCACAAAAATGTGCTGAGTGAGAATATGCCTTCTATTTTTAAATTCAGTGGGTGAAAACAGTTTGAATTTGAATATGGTTTCAAACTGCCCCCTTCCTAGCTATACCCAAAATGACCTCAAAAAGGTTTTGAATTTGGGTGAAACTTGGCATGGACATCCTTAGCAAAGTGTAGGAGTTTTCATATGCCCAGCCCATCTATATCACATGTGGGAAGTACCACTTTTGCAATGTGTGAGTTTGTTCTCTAATGAGCATGTTGATAATTGTTACTTGCTCTTCATTTGTGTTCATCATTTTTCCTCAAATGAGGTGTGTGGTGTGGTGATGAACACTACAAAGGTGTGTCAAAAACTGAGGCCCTTACATTCTTGGGGAGCCCTCAACTTGTGAGAAGGCTCCTTGAACGATTTATTCCCCTTTGTGATTAGTGGAAGAGAATCGGCCTTTGTGGTGATTCGATGAGGATAGGGTTGGAGAAGACCCGGTCCTTAGTGGACTCCTCAACGGGGACGTAGATTTCCTTCATAGAATCGAGCCTCGGGATAAACACTTGTCTCCTACTCTTGTTTGTTAATTGTTCATCATATTCTAGTATTTAATCTATCATTTGAAATTTACATTCAAACATTAAAATCAAAGTTGTTTCCTGTTAGTCATTGTGTCACTGTTGCAATACATCCAAACTAACAATTAATTTCCGCTGCATAGAGTATTAGAAGTGAACATTGATCAATCTTGATCTCCCTAGTACAGCATACCGGACTAGTCCGCCCTGTAACGGACTAGTCCGATTTTTCTTTGTTTAGAAAACGGACTAGTCCGCACTCTACCGGACTAGTCCGATTTCCCTGTATTTGATAAACCTACTAAGTGTTTCAGGGATTAACAAAGCATCGAAAAGCCTATTCACCCCCTCTAGGCTACATTCAATTGGTATCAGAGCCAAACTCTTCAAAAGAGACTCACCGCTCGAAGAGACGATATGGACGTCAAGGATGTACACAAGAAGATCGACGACAAAAAGAGTAATGATGAAAGGACTCAAAAGCTAAAGAAGTTACTCGACGTCATTCAAGACAGCGAGGACGATGATGAGGAGGTGCTCCAACTCAAGGCCCTTCTACGGAAGAAGGCAATCTCTCCAAAAGGGAAGAAGAACACCGATAATGAAAAGAAGAAGAAAGGGGGTAGTCACACAGACTACTCCCGATATCCTTTTGATTATGAACGTTTGAATTCTAACAATAATCATTACTTATCAATTCCCCTAGGGAAAGTACCTTACTTTGATGGCAATGACTATTCAATGTGGAGACAAAACATGAAAATGCACCTTATATCTCTTAACCCAAGTTTGTGGCATATAGTGTGTACAGGGATAGATATCCCGGATGATGACGAAGAGCTGACCCCAAGCTAAGAACAAGCCATTCATCGGAATGCTCAAGCTGCAGCTGTGATCACGTCATCACTAAGCCGAGACGAGTTCACCAAGGTGGATGGACTCGAGATTGCCAAGGAGCTATGGGACACACTTCAAACTGCATATGAAGGTGATCGTCACGTACGCGAGGCCAAGATAGAAATGATTGAAGGTGAATTGGGAAGATTCACGATAGAAGAAGATGAATCACCACAAGATATGTACAATCGACTAAAGAATCTTATCAACAAAGTCCGAGCTTATGGAAGCAAGAAGTGGAATGATCATGAGGTTGTGAAGTTGATTATCAGAGCATTCATGCCGCGCAACGTAACTCTTTGATCTATGATCAGAGAAAGCCCCAGGTACCGGAAAATGACCCCAGATGAACTTCTTGGCATGATCATCAAGTTTGAGATGATGGAGAAGCAAGCCAAGCATGTTAAGGAAATTGCTAATCTCACCTCGGCAAAGAAGAAAGGAGTTGCTTTGAAGTCAGCTTGTAAACCCGTATCAAAGGAAGCTCGAGAAGCTTATGGAGAAGACGACAACGACGATGAAAGCAGTGATATCGATGAAGAAAACATGATCTTGTTCATGAAGAAGTTCAAGAAAATGATGAGAAGAAAAAAGGGCAGCAGCTCAAATGAAGGAATACAAAGGGACAAACAAAGACCCAAGATGAGACGGGCGTGCTATAACTGCGGAGGATACGATCACTTCATAGTAGATTGTCCACATGATGAAAACAAGAAGAAGGCAAAAGATAACAAGTCTCAACCAAAGAAAATGTTCAAGAAGAAGAAGCAATATGGTCAAGTGCATCTAGGGAAGGAGTGGGACTCCAATGATGAATCTTCATCCGAAGAAGAAGAGGAGATGGCCACCATAGCCATAAAGAAGACTACCAAGAAGTCCACTTTATTCCCAACCATGGGCGCATGGAAGGACACCGACAACACCTGTCTAATGGCAAAGGAAGGTAAACGAAAGGTACCAACTAAATCCTCCTTCTCGCATTCTTTTACTAGTGATAGTGATAATTCTAGTGAGGATGATAGCAGTGATGAAGATGAATATATGCTTAGGGGTTTAGACAAAAAGACAGATGCTAAAATGAAATTTCTACTTGATAAGCTTGTTGATAAGGAGAAGTTAGTCAATCGTCAGGAAGATATGATCATCTCCCAAAAGGAGGAATATCTTGAGATTGAAAAGCTTCTTGAATTTGAAAAGGAACAAAATAAATCACTAGAGCTTGAATTAGCTTCAAGCAAGGAAGCTTTCTTGAAGTTAAAAGACTCAAACACCACCATCAAGGATGAACTTGCTAACTTAACCAAAGTTAACAAGATCCTTGAGGGACAAGTTGAGTCACTCCAGCAACGTGGTTCTTCATCAACGTCTAGCTCACATTCTCTACACACAAAGTCTGAAACTAGCATTACTTGTACTTGTGCCAAAAATGACACCAACATGAAGAAAAAGCCAAACTTGACAAATGACAAGCAATCTTCTCAAAGTGGCATATTTGACAAGGTGGATATCAAGTATGCACGTAGTGCATACTCGGTCACAAGACCTCCTAATGTCAAATATGGCATTGGATATTCTAATGGTGAAAAGCACAATGCTAGAAACCACAAGAATAAACAAGGGTTGCATTGCCTTTGTCAAGGGAAACTCTTCTCAAACTACAAAGCTTAGTAACATTGATAAATTTAACAATGTGAACACATATGAACAACAACTTCTATTTAGAACCTTTGATGTTTCATATGTACTTATGAAAAGTAATCTTGGAAGAGTTTATGCTAAATATGTTGGGCCATGCCATGGGAATACCAAGTCTCATGTGTGGATGCCCAAATCACTTGTGACTAACCTCAAAGGACCCAAGCAAGCTTGGGTACCTAAGACCAAGGCATAATTTATTTTTTGTAGACTTATTCATCCGGCGGAGCAAAATGGGTGCTAGATAGTGGATGCACCAATCACATGACAGGAGAAAGAAGAATGTTTATGGAATATGAAGAAAATGAAGACCCAAACGAAGGAATTTATTTTGGTGATAATAGTCTAGGAAAAGTGCTTGGTACCGGTAAAATTGCAATTTCATCACAACATACTCTCTCTCATGTTTTACATGTTGACTCCCTGGATTATAATCTTTTGTCCATATCTCAATTATGTGACAAGGGTTATAATTGCTTATTCACTAATGAGGGTGTGAATGTCTTTAGAAGGAGTGATAGCCCAATTTCATTCAAGGGTGTGTTGAAGGGAAAACTTTATCTAGTTGACTTCAACAAAGATAAAGCCGAACTTGACACATGCTTGATTGCAAAGACCAACATGGGTTGGCTGTGGCATAGACGGATAGCACATGTTGGTATGAGGAATCTTCAAAAACTCCTCAAAGGTGATCACATCCGAGGTTTAAAGGATGTTGTTTTTGAGAAAAACAGACCGTGTAGAGCATGTCAAGAAGAAAAGCAAGTAGGAGCACCCCATCCCGCGAAGAATGTCATGACTACAACAAGACCGCTTGAGCTCCTTCACATGGATCTATTTGGTCCAATTGCCTACATAAGCATCGGCGGTAATAAATACGGTCTAGTCATTGTTGATGATTTTTCACACTTCACGTGGGTTTTCTTATTGCATGATAAGACAGAAACTCAAGGAACTCTCAAGAAGTTCATCAAGCGTGCCCAAAATGAATTCTCATTGAAGATCAAGAACATGCGAAGTGACAATGGGACAGAATTCAAGAACACCCAAGCTGAGGAGTATCTAGATGAAGAAGGAATAAAGCATGATTTTTCATCACCATACACTCCTCAACAAAACGGAGTAGCCGAAAGGAAGAACAGAACTCTTATTAAGATGTCGAGGACAATGCTCGATGAATACAAGACTTCGGACAGGTTTTGGGCTGAAGCGGTTAACACCGCTTGTCACGCCATAAACCGACTATATCTTCATCGGTTGCTCAAGAAAGCCTCTTATGAACTACTCACGGATAACAAGCCAAATATTTCATACTTTCGAGTTTTTGGTTCAAAATGTTATATTTTAAATAAGAAGCCAAGGGCCTCGAAGTTTGCTTCAAAGTCCGATGAAGGTTTCTTACTTGTCTATGATTCGAACTCCTATGCTTATCGTGTCTTCAACAAAATCTCCGGACTTGTTGAAGTCGCACGTGACGTAGTGTTCGATGAAACTAACGGCACTCAGTGTGTGCTAGATCAAGAAGAAGCTCCATGTCAAGCATTGAGAAGAATGGCATTGGGCGATGTTCGACCACAAGTGCCAAGAAAATGAACCACAGATGGAGGAAAATGATCAAGGGGGAGCCTCCATAAAAGACCAATCTCAAGAAAATCAAGAAGGCCAAAACATCAATGAGGGCAACTATCCTGGGGGAGAAGAAGATGATAATGAAGATTCAAGACCACAAGTGCCACATCCAAGAGTACACCAAAGCATTCAAAGAGATCATCCCATTGATAGCATAATCGGTGACATCCGAAAGGGAGTAATAACTCGATCTCGCATAACTAATTTTTGTGAACACTATTCCTTTGTATCTTCTTTGAAACCATACAGGGTTGAAGATGCATTAAAAGATCCAGACTGGGTGATGGCGATGCAAGAAGAACTGAACAACTTCAAAAGGAACGAAGTGTGGGAGCTTGTTGAAAGACCCAAGTCCGACGTCGTCGGCACTAAATGGGTCTTCCGCAAAAAGCAAGACGAACATGGAGTGGTGACAAGGAACAAGGCATGACTTGTGGCACAAGGGTACTCACAAGTCAAAGGTTTGGATTTCGATGGGACTTTTGCTCCCATAGCTAGGCTTGAATCGATTCGCATATTACTTGCATGTGCTACTCACTACGATTTCAAGCTTTATCAAATGGACGTGAAAAGCGCTTTCTCAATGGACCGATCAAGGAGGAGGTGTACGTGGAGCAACCACCCGATTTTGAAGATCAAGAGCACCCCGACTATGTGTTCAAACTACGTAAGGCTCTCTATGGCCTCAAACAAGCTCCTAGAGCTTGGTATGAGTGCCTTAGAGATTTTTTGATTGAAAATGACTTCAAGATCGGAAAAGCTGATTACACCTTGTTTACTAAACACTTTGATGATGATCTCTTCATTTGCCAAATCTATGTTGACGATATTATATTTGGTTCAACTAACAAATCCTTTTGTCAAGAATTTAGCAAGATTGACAGATATATTTGAGATGTCCATGATGGGAGAGTTGAGGTACTTCTTGGGATTCCAAGTGAAGCAACAAAAGGACGGGACGTTCATAAGCCAAACAAAGTACACTCAAGACATTCTCAAGAAGTTTGGAATGGACAAAGCAAAGCCAATAAAGACTCCCATGGCGACAATTGGACACCTGGATCTCAATGAAGATGGACCAAATGTGGATCAAAAGGTATATCATTCCATGATTGGCTCCCTACTCAATTTATGTGCATCTAGGCCTAATATCATGTTGAGTATATGTTTGTGTGCAAGATTTCAAGCCAATCCTAAGGAATGTCATCTGATAGCCGTTAAAAGAATCTTGCGATATTTAGTTCATACATCCAACCTAGGCCTTTGGTATCCCAAAGGTTCAAAATTCAATCTCATTGGATACTCCAATGCAGATTATGCCGGATGCAAGGTAGATAGAAAAAGTACTTCTCGTACTTGCCAATCCCTAGTTTCTTGGTCCTCCAAGAAACAAAATTCAATTGCTCTATCCATAGCTGAAGCGGAGTACTCCCTCCGGTGCACAAAAAACTGTCGTTTTGGACATGTTCTTGCATACCAAGGAAGTATTAAATAGATTTTCTTTCCATTACCATAGTACTCTCTTTAATGGCTTGACTGGTCTACTCCACTGGTTCCCAGACCTCCCATGCAGGTTCGATTCCTAGCCACACACTATACAATGCGTTTATTACGTTTTTCCCAAGACAAACTCTTCGGTTTTGCTTTGACGTCAATTTTTTGTGCACTCATGGCTTCTGTGTAGAATGACAATTTTTTGTGCACCGGAGGGAGTGTGTTGCAGCCGGGAGTTTTTGTACACAACTCCTTTGGATGCGATAAACTCTAAGGGATTACGGTTACAATATGAGTCGTATTCCACTCCTTTGTGACAATGAGAGTGCTATCAAAATTGCCCATAACCCTGTTGAGCACTCTAGAACTAAACACATAGATATCCGACATCATTTTTTGAGAGATCACTCAATGAAAGGAGACATAGCCATTTCCCATGTCAACACTGAAAAACAACTAGCCGATATCTTTACCAAGCCACTAGGTGAAAAACGCTTTTGTGAGCTCCGAAATGAACTAAATATCATTGATGCTCGAAACGTGGCTTGAAAACTTGCATATATGTATGCCATCCTCAAAATCATGTTAATTATGTTGAAAAATCATCTCTCTCTCTATTTTTCTCTTAAAAACTATGTTAGTTACTTGATCTTGGTGAATCATGGTCATAGCTTGATTGTTGTATGATTATTGATCATATTCATCAAGAATATCTATGTGTCTTTGTCTCTTATTCCTTAGTAGAAACTTTTAAATATATATATATATATATATGTTCTGTACACTTCTGTACAAGGGACCACGGACTAGTCCGCACTGGCAGACTAGTCCGCACTTAGTCTGTTAGCCCGGACTAGTCCAGACAACCACGGACTAGTCCGATTTTCTCTCTGAACAAAAAACGGACTAGTCCGATATGGTTTGGACTAGTCCGATATTTCGACTCCATAACCCTATGGACGACTCAAACCTAATCTTCTTCATCCTCACAACCCTCCCCACTCTCTCTCTCCTCACTCAAGTGCTCCCAAGGCGGATTTGCGATTTCTCCATCAAAATCATCCAAATTTGGTAAACTCCCTGCAAAGGGATCAAAAACCCCGGACTAGTCCGGATCAAAAACTCCCTCAACGCTTCGAATCGAAGGATTTGGTAAACTTCGCTCCAAACCCTAGAACCTTCGATATTCCTTGTTTTTGCTCAAATAGCTTAGCTCCTTTAGTCAATGCATGCTCTATTGATGCATTTCATGTACCTTAGACCATATTTGTATTGAATAACCTCAAATTTCGACAAGTTAGGGCTTCAGCAGCCTCATAACGGACTAGTCCTTTCTTTGGGCGGACAAGTCCGGTACTCCGGACTAGTCCGTCCTTGAACATCGGACTAGTCCGGTATGCCTTGATTCAGGGATCTTGTTAGGGAATCCTAGCTTATATGAACTCAATGCAATCCTTTGTCATCCTTGATTATTCATACCCACTTTATCCTCCTTGTCAGAAATCATGTCGGGATCGAATGAGAGTCTCTGATTTTGAAGCCGAGATGGATCAAGATCAAGATGTGATGTCTCACATTCCGGAGTCTCGCTCCAAAAAGAGACAAGATCATGTTGTCGAGCCCTCGCTCACCCCACCCAGGGTTCGCCGAAAGGTCACAATCAAGAGACCAGCTTCAAGAGCAAATGTGGCTGGTTCTAGTTCGGCGGCTCAACGCCAAACCAAGGGCAAGGGAAAGGGGCTTGCTTCCAGACCGATTGGTCCCCTCAAGATGACAGCTCCAAGGCAGGGACATAGGGATCCCTCGGAGGAAAAGTTCAATGGCAAGGGGAGTGATGTGGCATGGAACCTGAGGAAGGTTGATGCCTACAGCTCCGGCAAAAAGGCAGCCGACAAGAGATTTTGGAGTAACTTTCACTCGGACTACTACAGTTCAGTGTACCTCCAAATGAAGACTCTAGTGGTCCGAAGTCAATGGATCGACTGGACATACTTTGAAAGGAAGAGTTGTGAAACCTTTGAGGAGGTCATAGAGGCTGCAGAGAGACATGGACTCAAGAACCTGCTCGCCTTCAGGTACAACTAGAATGATGAGATCATTGCCTTGTTTTACTCAACTTGCCACTTTGCCCATGATGGAGAAGACAAAGTGACTTGGATGACACATGGATCCAAGTACACAATCTCTTATACTAAGTTTGCTAGACTGCTGCATCTTGAGGACACTGACAATGATGAGATTGTGATTCACAATCTGGGAGTTGTGGAGAAGGACAAGATGGAGTTTCTCTATGATACTCGACTTCCATTTAACCCTCCCTCAACCAAGAACATGAAGCCCTTCTTCATTGTTCTCAACAGAGTGCTCCGGAAGACCATTGCTCCAAAGGATGGAGATGCCGGGAGCGTCCAAGGTTATCTGAGAACCTTGATGAAAGTGATCAGCGGGAGGAGAAGATTTAATATCTTCGATTATATTTGGAATGACATGGTAAACATATCCTGCACACCAAACCGTTCCTGTGGCTATGCTCCTCACTTGATGTTCATGATTGAGAAAGTCACAGGAATTGAGTTTGTGAAGGATGTAGAGCACACTGCTCTAAGGCCTCAGAAGCCTCCTCAGGCCTCCCTCCCAGCTGCTCCTTCACCTGGATCACTTGAAGAACATCCAGAGAGAGCGCATGAAGATGCAAGGCCTGCATCCAAGACTAGGGCCTCTCCACAGAAAGGTTCCTCCAGTGGGATCATGAAGTTTTTGGCTGCCATTTTCGGTTCCTGCTGCAAAACTGAGGTGAAGCTTCATAAGATGAACAAGGCAAGAAAAGAAGAGATAAGATACATGAAGGCCAATGTCAAACAAATATGCCAAAAACTGGAGATTGAGCCCATTGGATCCCCGGTCATCTCAGAGGACTCTACATCTGACTTTACAGAGCTTCCTCCTCTCCCTCCTTCAGAGCGTGCCTACTTTGGAACGACGAGTGGTTCCTCTCCTCCTCCTCCTCAGCCTGATGATGAAGACGATGAGAGGACCGACAACGAGGAGTGAGTTGGCGACGACAAGTATATCCCTCCTCTCCTTCTTTTTGGTGCCTTGATACCAAAGGGGGAGTCCTAGGTCGTAGGTCTTTCCTTTTATGTCTTAGCTTAAGAAATGAGCTTGTGTAAGACCTATGCTATCATTATGTTGTTGTAAGACTTATGCTACCATTATGCATTTGTAAGACTTATGTTATCATTATGCTTTTGTGAGATGACTATGCTATGCTTATGATTAATGGCGTATGTTTAAAACTTCTATGTAAGATCAAGACTCTTGATGAGTATGCTCATTACGATATTTACATCAAAATTATTGCTCACACATGTAGTTTTGCACCCCACCATAAAGAGTGCACATATGTCTCATGTCTTCATTGCCTATTTTGTTCAAAACTCATATGTGCACACTTTATGAAAATCTGAATTCTTATTGTCATAGTTGTGAGATCTCAATTGGTTGTCATCAATCACCAAAAAGGGGGAGATTGAAAGTGCATCTAGGCACCCCTTGTGGGTTTTGGTTGATTTATGACAAACAAATGAGACCCTAACAAAAGTGTTGAGAATGAGCGCAGGTTCTCAAAGAAATTAAGAAGAAAGCGCAAAAAGAAAGGAGAAGTAGGATCCAAATTGATATGAGCTCAAGAATTGAAAAGATTAGATCACTTGTATAGAGTGTGTTGGAGAAACACACCCCAAGAGCTCAAGAGAAAGAAATCAAACTAACTGCACAATTTCAACATGTGCGGACTAGTCCGATATCAACCGGACTAGTCAGATTTTCTTTCTGACTAGAAAACGGACTAGTTCGATATCATCTGGACAAGTCCGATTTTGTCTCTGGACAGAAAACGGACTAGTCCGCACTACTACAGACTAGTCTGATATCTCACGACACTTAGGGTTTTCTACGCACCGCACACCGGACTAGTCCGGACATCGCAAATCCTAACGTACCCATTGGAAACCCTACTATAAAAAGAGGTGTACGACCATACCAACATATCTCTTGATCCCCTGCACCGTCACACAGCCCAAGAGCCCAAAATTGACCTCTCTCCACATATTCTAACCCAAGAAGGATCAATTCTCGGGGATTGGCAATTGATCAAAGGAGAGACTTGTTCTACACCTCTTGAGCTCTTGGGTTTGATCTCTCGCACACTCTTGTTTGTTAATTGTTCATCTGTTGAGTGTGTTGAGTTGTGTTCATTCATTCATTGTAATTCTTGGGGAGCCCTCAACTTGTGAGAAGGCCTCTTGAACGATTTATTCCCCTTTGTGATTAGTGGAAGAGAATCGGCCTTTGTGGCGATTCGACGAGGATAGGGTTGGAGAAGACCCGGTCCTTAGTGGACTCCTTAACGGGGATGTAGATTTCCTTCGTGGAATCGAACCTCGGGATAAACACTTGTCTCCTACTCTTGTTTGTTAATTGTTCATCATATTCTAGTATTTAATCTATCCTTTGAAATTCACGTTCAAACATTAAAATCAAAGTTGTTTCCTGTTAATCATTGTCACTGTTGCAATACATCCAAACTAACAATTAATTTCCGCTGCATAGAGTATTAGAAGCGAACATTGATCAATCTTGATCTCCCTAGTCCACGCATACCGGACTAGTCCGCCCTGTAACGGACTAGTCCGATTTTTCTTTGTTTAGAAAATGGACTAGTCCGCACTCTGCCGTACTAGTCCGATTTCCCTGTATTTGATAAACCTACTAAGTGTTTCAGGGATTAACAAAGCATCGAAAAGCCTATTCACCCCCCCCTCTAGGCTACATTCAGCGAGCTGATCCGAAGTAGCGCTGGCGCGCGCGTGGTTGCGAGGGGGTGAGGCAGCAACGTTCCCGGCAGCCAACCGAAGGAAACAGAGGTGGTTCTCTCCTCTTTCAGCAGGGACGGTTCTCTCCTCTTTTTCGTTCTTGTTTTCACTGAAAAGATCTCAGATACTCACAATTGAATGGGAGACTTAGCCAAGAAGTCTTGGGTTGAATTTGATTTCCTAAATTTGAAATTGGTTTGGCTAAATTTGCTGCACATTTGAATCTGAAATTCAAATTCAGTTTTGAATTAATGCAAATTTAGCTTCCGACAAGATGAACTCCAATGAGGATGAAAATTGGTGGACTAACTCAGAAAAATATACTGAGTTTGAATATGAAGTCAACTTTTGAATTCAAGTGATGAAAACTAGCCGAAGTTTGAATTTGCATTCAAATAGCCCTTTTTACAAATGTCTCCAAAAGTGGCTCAAAAGAGTTTGGATTTGCATGAAACTTGGCATGAGCATTCCTAAAAGTATTTAGGACCAAATGGTGAACTCATCCTCTCATGTTTATGTGTGTGAGCTCCTACTTTTTGGAGTTTTGGGTTTTTCCTCTAATCACCCTCTTGATTGTGTTTACTTGCTCTTCACAAATGTTCATGAGCTACCCACCAAATGAGCTGTGGTGTGGTGATGTGATGAACATTTTAGCAAGTCAATTCTTGGGCTTTTACATATGCTTAGAGATAGAGTTATTTGTTTAGTTCTAGAATAAAATCTTTATCTGTAATCTGTTTTTCTCTTCTTGGTCTGAGCTGATCGCATGTAACAAACCTTGATGTAACTTGCCTATTTAATCAACACGTAACCTGCAGGGGCTCGGCTGAGCTTCAGTTTATCCAAACTTAACATAGTATCAGAGCCGGTTCATCTCCACCGAGAGAGTTGTGAACATCCCATCTATGAGTGCATCCATTATGAGTTCGGCTTCAAGTTCATCAGGTTTCAATTCCCTCAATCATCACGTTGAAAAGCTCACAAGAGACAACTTCCTGTTGTGGAAGGCACAGGTGATTCCTGCAGTTCGTGGCGCACAGTTGTTCGGGTTTCTAGATGGAACAAAGAACAAGCCCCTGGAGGAGATAGAAGTTATGTGCAATGGAGTCAAAGAAAGAGAACCAAACCCGGAGTATCAAAACTGGTTGATTCAAGATCAACAGTTGCTGAGCTATCTGAATTCAACATTATCCAAAGAAGTCTTGACGCAGGTGGCCATGTACTCTTCATCAACCGAGGTATGGAAGTCAATTCAAGAAAGTTTTTCCTCCCAGTCTCAAGCAAGAATTACCTTCGTGCTAAGCTATCCAGCACAAAGAAAGGAGACACGTCGGTTGCAACATACTTCGCCAAGATGAAGGGTTATGCCGACGAGATGGTGGCTGCAGGAAAGAGATTGGAAGATGATGACGTTATTGCCTACATTCTAGCAAGCTTAGATGCAGACTACAACTCCTTGATTGAAAACGTAAGCACTAGAACCGACTCAATCTCTATCTCAGATCTATTTGCACAACTTCTCTCTACAGAAGCCAGACTTGAAAGACAAGCTACTGGACATCATCAGTATAGTGCAAATGCTACAACACGAGGAGGCAATCGAGGCAGAGGTAGATATGGCCGAGGAGGCCAAGGTCGTGGTTGGTCAGGAAGAAGCCAAGGTCGAGGAAATTTTGAACCAAGACCGACATGTCAACTTTGTGACAAGGAAGGGCACACTGTGATCAAGTGCTGGAAAAGGTTTGACAGAGATTTCAAACCCGGAAAAGATGGAAAATAACATGACAACGTCATATGGTGTCGACACAAATTGCTATATTGACACAGTACAGATCATATTACCGGGGAACTAGACAAACTATCTACCATGGAGAAGTACAATGGGCAAGAAAGAGTTCATACAACAAGCAGCTCAGGTATGAAAATCAATTCAGTTGGTTATTCTACCTTGAAAACACCTGCTGGCCAGATCCATCTAAATAAAATTCTTCACGTCCCTACTACCAAAAAATATCTTATTTCTGTTCATAAGCTTACCACTGACAATCCTGTATTCCTGGAATTCCACTCATGTTATTTTCTGGTAAAGGATCGAATCACGAAGAAGGTGCTGCTTCGAGGGAAAGCTAAGGAAGGATTGAATTCCTGGCCGTCATTAGAACATTCCACCACAAAGTGTGTGCTAATGGCTTCAAAACCAACCATTGAAAGATGGCATGACAGGCTAGGCTATCCTTCCTCCATCATAGTCAATAAAGTAGTAAATGAGAACAAGCTTCCGGTTCTCATAGATTTGAATAAAGAGGCTAGAGTTTGTGATGCATGCCAATAAGGAAAAGTCATCAGTTACCCTTCCCTAAGTCATTTAGTGTCTCACAATTTCCTTTAGAACTCATTTTTTCAGATGTATGGGGGCCTGCCCCTATGTCGGTTGGAAGAAAGAAATACTATGTGAGTTTTATAGATAATCATACTAAATTCACATGGTTATATCTCATTTGGGACAAAACCAAAGTATTTGAAAAGTTTCATGATTTCCGAGCCCTGGTAGAAAGAAAATTTGGAAGGAAAATCATTTCAATCCAAACTGACTGGGGGGAGAATATCAAAGGCTAAACACCTTCTTCACCAAGCTAGGAATTCCTCATTTAGTCTCTTGTCCACATACTCATCAACAAAATGGAGCATCCGAACGAAAGCATCGCCATATAGTAGAAGTGGGGCTGACCTTACTAGCACGTGCTAGTATGCCATTAAAATTCTGGGATGAAACTTTTTCAACTGCTGTCTATCTTATAAATAAAATTCCTTCCAAGTTCATAGGCTACAAATCCCCCCAAGAAAAACTGGTTGGTACCAAACCTGAGTATCAACAATTCAAAACTTTCAGATGTGCTTGCTGGCCGAATCTACGACCATACAACAATCACAAACTTTCCTTTAGATCCAAGCAGTGTGTATTTCTAGGATATAGTCCTTTTCATAAAGGATACAAGTGCCTAGAGATTTCGAGTGGAAGAGTTTACATCTCATGAGATGTAGTTTTTGATGAGACCGTATTTCCATTCAAAGAGTTAAACCCAAATGCAGGAGCATGCCTTCAATCTGAGATTCATCTCCTTCATCTTGCGTTGATGCTGTCCGCAGGAATTCAAGTAGAAAACAATCAACAGAATGATTTTCAACAGGCCACTGAAATTGCTGACTGATTTTCTAGTGAAAACTGTGATTTTATGCAGGCTGAAGGGGAACTGGATCTGGAGTGGACAGAAAATCCAGAGGCAACATTAGAACTTGCCTCGGATCATGAGCCTGGTAGAAGACAGAACCAGCGGACAGCTTTTGTCCAGGGGGGCGCAGAGTCCTGCAGTGATTGGCATGGACTCCAATGCGAGTGGTGTGTCTCCACCACACGAGCAGAATCCGACTGACAGCGACGGAATGAATGCTGGAATCCATCCCGGTGCAGATTCTGCCCCCGGTTTGTTGAGGACATAATCTCCCGCCCGGTGCAGATTTGCCCCTGACTGGCGCGCCAGGGGGAGACAATCAGATTTTCTGTGGATCCTGGATCAAATGTGGATAACAGCGAAGATGTGCAGGGGAACAACTTTTCTTCCACGGATTTAAGTACCACAGTTGTCCTTCCAGGGAGAACTAGACTTCAGAACAAAATAACTAAACCCAAGTCTTTTGGGGATGACTTTGTTTGTTTGTTCAGTGCCACAGAAGAAGAGCCGAAGAACTTACAAGAAGCACTTGGTGATCAAAATTGGAAGAAGGCAATGGATATCGAATTTCAGGCACTAGACAAAAACAAAACCTGGCAACTTGTACCCAGGAAAGGAGTGAGTAATATCACTACAGGAAAGAGGTCAACATACGACAACCAAGGTAACATACGATGGCCTCTACAGACCGTCGTATAAAGGTTTATATACGACGGCTGCCCGTCGTATGTTACCCGGGCTGTCGTAAATAGAAGTTATATACGACAGCCAACCCGAGGCTGTCGTATATAGCGTTTATTGACGACAGTCCGTGCGGTTGTCTGTCGTATCTCAAGTCGGTCATCGTATATAGGTCACGTATAGAGCCCATCGGGCCCAACCCTAATTTTTTTTCTCCTCACCCGCTCCGCGCCGCCGCCGCCCGAGCCTCCGCCGCCCGTGCCGCCGCCGCCTTCCCGCTCCGGCCCGTGCACCGCCGCCCTTCCGCACCTCCGTGCGTCGTCGCCTCCACGCCAGCGCACCCACCCCGCCACTTCCCATTTGACCCCGCCACCGCCCCAACCACGCCACCGCCCCCACTGCACCCCACCGCCTCCACACCACCGCCCCGACGCCATAGCCGCGCCCATGCCGCAGCTGAACCGTGCCGTCGGCCGCTCTCACCGCGCGGCCGCCCCGCGTCGCCGCCGCCGTCCGTCGCCCTCGCCGTCCGAGCCGCTGCCGCGGCCGTCGCCGTCCGTCGCCCTCACCGATCGTCTACTCGCTGCAAGTAATTCTTTGAGCTAATTCAATTACTTGATAGTTATGCTAATTAGTTGGTAATTATGCTCATCTAGTTAGAATAGTAGTTCATAATTTTGCTAATTAGTTGTCCGTTGTAAATTACTTGTTATTATATATGCTTAGGTTTAGGTTAATAATGTTTAGGATTTGTTGTTGTTATGTTATTCATGCTTAATAATGCTTAATATACGACAGTTTTGTTGTTGTTATGTTGTTATATTGTTGTTTAGGAGTTATTGTTGTTTAGGAGATATTCATGCTTTAGGATTTGTTGTTGTTATGTTGTTGTTTAGGAGTTGTTGTGGTTATGTTATGTTATTATATATGCTGAGATTTAGGTTAATAATGTTTAGGATTTGTTGTTGTTATGTTATTCATGCTTATGTTGTGTCGCTCGCTCCCGCCGACACAACCCTCACCACCGCCGCGTCCTCCACGCCCTCCTGGCCTCCTTCCTCAGCACGCTCGCGCAGTCCCTGTCGCTCCCGACGCCACCCGCGAGCATCCCCGAGGCCATCAGGGCCCTCGCCCCCTACTTCCTGGCCGCCATCGCCCCCTTCGTCGCCTCCCCGGCAGCGTGCCTCGCAAGTTACGAAGTCCTCCTCGCGCTCGGGGAGTCCCGCACCCACCGCGGGACCTCATCTCCTCGCTCTCGGACAGCGCCCGACCCGACCTCGTCTGCGCCGTCCTCCGCCACGCCGCGGACCTCCACGCCTCTGAGATCCTCGCCGTGCTGCAGTGTTTTCTGTCGCCATCCGCCGAGAAGTCCTATGACGCTATGGTCGCCAGCCGCCTTGCTGTCAAAACGTGTCGGGAGAAGAAGCCCAATGACGCGGGGAAAAAGGTCCCGGGTAAGAACCTCAATGAAGCGGTGAGGAGGGCCGCGCTGCTGCTCATGATGGGGCACGACGGGTTCTCCTCCGCAGAGGTGTGCCTGTATTACCTGCTCGCGTCAGGAAATATGTACTCTGTGGTGCCTGGTGCAGCTATGGCGGAGCTCGATGGAATTTGTCTCTCTCTCAATCTTTCCTTCTCTCTCTCTTCTTTCCTGTCCCTCATTTAAATGACTAAAAAATGAAAGATTTACGTAGACCTTTACAATATGCGTCACCCGTTTCGAACCGGCCCGTCTCACATGTGTTACGCATGTTAGGCGTGTAGGTTCGGAATTGTCCCTTTTTGGACAGCCTGGGAGTGACCGAGAAGGCGTGCTTATGATGAGACGCGGGGTCTGGCTTTGGACATAGTTTCGACAGCATAACCCTAATGTTCTCTGCTGCACCATTTTCGGGCGTGCAGTTGGAGAACAGCAGGGTTATGCTGCCGAAATTTCGTCTGAATCTAGACCCTGTGTCTTTTCATAAGCACGTTCGTCTCGGTCACTCTTGGGTGGGTTTAGGACCTATTCTTTCCAATAGATGTAGTGTTGTGACATAAATAAATTATAAACTAACTATAATTTATTTGACTTAAAACTGCAGAATCAAACATGAGTGAAGAACGTAGTTGGATGTATACCGGTTGGAACAAGGCAACTGGTCACTCAGATGAGTGGTATGCCGAGACAGACGACTTTATTGATCGAGTGTTTTCGTTGTCTACGACTGATAAAGCTCGTTGTCCATGTGTGAAATGCTAGAATACTAAGTTTCTAGACAAAACGACATTGTCATTACATTTGTGCAGAAACGGTTACATGCCATATTATGAGGTGTGGAGTTTCCATGGCGAGTCTGCTCCTCGAACCGTACATGTAGTGGAAGATGATGATGATGATGATTGTCCGGGTGTTGATAGGATTGATGAGATGTTAGAAGATATACAAACGGAGGATCCGCCAACAACTGAGGCAGACACATTCTTTAATCTCTTGAAAGCTTCAGAAGAGGCGTTGCATGATCATACTGAAATGACTCTTCTTACTTTCATGACCAGATTTATGGCAATCAAATCTAAGTATTTCTTCTCTCATAATTGCTACAATGATATGATGAAACTTATCAGCGATGCTCTTTCACAACCTCATAAACTGCCCAAAGATATGTATCACTCCAAGAAATTTCTATCTGGTCTCGGTATGAAATATGATAAAATTGACGTGTGTCGAGATAACTGCATGCTATTTTGGAAAGAGCACGACAAAGAGAAGAATTGTTTAAAGTGTGGAAAATCGAGGTTTGTCGAAGTTGACAATGACGATGGTGATAAAGTAATGACAGAAGTTGCACATAAGCAATTGCGTTACTTGCCTGTGACACCTCAATTGAAGCGGTTGTTTCTTTCAAAAAGATCTGCCAGACACATGAGATGACACAAAGAAGGTGTGCGTGAGAACAGAGATGTGTTGACCCATCCATCGGACGGTGATGCATGGAAGTCTTTGGACTCTTTCGATCCTGCTTTTACTAGTGATGCGAGAAATGTTCACATCGGGTTAGCGACGGATGGGTTTTCACCTTTCAGTACAAATGCAACACCATACTCCTGTTGGCTCGTCTTTGTTATTCCGTACAACCTACCACCTTCTCTTTGTATGAAGTACGTGTTTATGTTTCTTAGCCTCATTATACCAGGACCAGATCATCCGGGATCACGTCTCAATGTGATGTTGAAACCATTGATTGAAGAATTGAAAACATTGTGGACTGGAGTTAAAGCGTATGACTATTACAAGAAGCAGAAATTCAACCTTCGAGCTGCTTATTTGTGGTATGTCCATGATTTCCCTGCATACGACATGTTTTATGGATGGAGCACATATGGTCATTTGTCGTGTCCCATATGTGCGTCTGACACAGAGTGTTTCCGACTTACAAATGATGGCAAGATAAGCTACTTTGATTGTCATAGGCGTTGGCTTCCTTGAAACCACCCATTCAGGCAACAGAGGAATGTCTTCAGAAAAGATACTGTTGTCACTAAGGAACCACCTAAACGCCTAAGCGGGTGTGAAGTATCCGATGTGTTGTACAAACTAGTCCCTGATGAATCTCGCCCTGGATTCTTTGTAGGTTACGGAAATGTTCACAACTGGACTCATGTATGTGGAATTTGGGAGCTACCATATGTGAAGTCATTGATACTGATGCATAATATTGATGTAATGCATCAGGAGCGTAACATGGCCGAATGTATCATAAGCATGTGCATGGATATCACGGGCAAAACGAAGGACAACTTAAAGGCTCGAAAGGATTTGGCCGAGATTTGTAATCGACCTACTCTTGAGCTCTCTGAAAGCGGTGGTACGCCACGTGCTTCTTTCGTGCTTCGACCTATTGAAAATAAACAAGTTATGGAATAATTGAAAACTTTGAAATTCCCAGATGGTTATGCTGCTAGTCTGAGACGAGTCGTGAATGTCAAAACGGGAAAGCTCACTGGGTTGAAGAGTCATGATTATCATATAATAATGGAAAGACTCTTACCTGTTATGTATCGGGGATATCTAGATGATGCTGTGTGGAAGGTGTTAGCTGAGCTTTTACTATTCTATAGGTAGCTATGTGCCAAAGAAATAACGAAAGACATGAAGGAGAAGTTAGAGAAGGAGATACATGTACTTTTATGTAAGATGGGAAAAATATTTCCTCCTGGTTTTTTCAATCCAATGCAGCATCTTCTTATCCATCTTCCATTCGAATCAAAAGTTGGTGGTCCTGTGCAATATAGATGGATGTACCATATTGAAAGAGCATTGAGATATCTAAAAACTATGGTTGGCAATGGAGCAAGGGTTGAAGGGTGCATTGCCGAAGCATTTACTCTAAAGGAAGTAGGTTACTTTTCTAGTTTCTACTTTGCAGAGGAAAACAATGTAAATACTTCGGTAATGCAATACAATGTAGATGATGAACCACCAGGGTTGTCAATTTGCAGCATACAGAGGGAAATTTTTCTCAATGCACAATATTATTAAAATCACTTTTTCAATTTAACTTACTTACTTTACCATTGTAGTGTGATTCGGACTATGAGTCCGAGGCCAGAGCGGCACCTCCGGAGACGGGTACGCAGCGCGGCGTGCCCTCTGGCAGCCAGCCCGAGGGCAGTCTGCCTAGCCAGCCCGAGGGCACTCAGCCCGAGGGCACCCAGACCGAGGACACGTCTGGTGAACAGCCTTCTGAGTCACCAGACGTGGTTCCACAGCAGAGGAGATGTACGAGGAGGAGTAACTTTGTTGGTACTCCACCGACTCCTAGAGAGCCGATAATTATTCGTCCGATTGGAGACAGGTAACACTTTAATAAAGTATTCATTTCTATTTGTTTTCAAAGACTATGGACTTACTAAATGACTTAACAAATGTCTTTTTAGTTCTTGGGATGACCTTTCATACGATGGGCAGAAACACCACAGGACGGTGAACGGTTGCATCAGGAATTTAGTGCGTCTGCACTACCCCGGTGCGATCGATGGACGTGCAACTACGTCGTGGGCCGACTACGCACGCGTTCCTCACCCGCAGAACGACGACCTACAGGGAGTTGTGTGGGCAGATTTTTGGGTAAGTAACTTTCATAAATATTTGAAGTTTCAATTATTTATGTTCTTTTAAGTATTAATGTGTGTATGTCGAACTGTGTTGGCTTCCTATAGCTCAGGTACCGCCTTGAGGACCTGGCTGAGCAAATGGATCACGCCCACTCCTAGTTCGAAGTGAACGCTCAGAAGCTTGTTATGCAAATGCTTTTGAACGCTCAGCGTCAAATAGTTAACGACTAGTTGAAGCCCACAACCACGAGGTTGGTTCGTTCAAAGACGCCTCCGACACGTACTTGACGGAGGAGCAGTACGTAGAGGTATGTTGCGTATTCTTTAAATTATTCACATTACTTTTGGTAAGTAACATCTAATGAACTACGGATGTGTGTAGGTTAGTGTCCCTTGGTTACAGGGGCGAACTGAAGATTACCGAGCCCTTTGCAGGTATTGGGCTAGCGATGAGTTCATCGCTAAGTCCAAGAAGGCTCGAGATGCCAGAGGGAGCTCAGGGAAGCACGGTATGGGTGTCCAAGGTTTCGTGCGGATGGCTAAACGGATGGTAAGTTTCTTGGTGGTTTTTTATATTCATAATGTAGTATTGTTCGTATAACATATGTTCACAGGAAAAGGAGATCGGTGTGCGACCGAGCGCTACTGCGGTCTATAGGAGAGGTCACGCTGACCCTTCTCAGCCGGATCAGTGTAGTCAGTACGCAGCGGAGCGCCTGGTAAGTTTCTTGACCTCTCAAATTAGTTGACACTATATATGTTGTTGAACTTACACAATTTCATTGTTTTTCAGACTAGGTATGGGCAAGAGGCTGTGAGGATACACGGCGAAGGGTTCGATTGGGAAAACTCCCCCAACATCGACCCTCAAGACGCGTATGCAAGCGGAGGTGGAAAATCACACGGAAGGTGAATTCATTTACTTTCATTGTTTTCAATTAAAGAGTATTTGATTTTACCTTGAATTGATTCGTTTTTTTGTAGGCTTGCCATATTCTCTGGAGTCGTCGACTCCAGGGAGGCACGACCTGCGAGAAGTGGCTCCTCACAGTCTTCGACTGCTGGCGCAGGCTCCTCCAGCCGCTGTGTCACCAAGAGAGATCTCGAGGTCATGGCGCTTCGGGAGAGCTTGGCCCGGCAGGAGGAGGCCTTGGCGAGAGAGCGAGAGAACAACAGGGCCGCCATGGCGGACCATGTGTCCTATATGTCACAGATGCAAGTGGCAATGGAAGTAAGAAACATACAATTATACTTTAATTACATTGCATTTCAACCGGTTTTGTAAATTGTAATGTTTGAAATGACAGTCGCTAGCTCGATAGCAAGGGCAACAAATCCAGATACCGTTGTGGTAGCCACCATTGTTCGTGCTGCAGCCGTCGCCACCATAGGAGCAGTTTCCTGGAGTACAGGTATAAAAAAGAAGTTACATTAAGTTTAACTAAACAATTGAATATGAAAACACCGTTGTAAACTTATACATATGTCACCGTGTTTCGTAGGGATCAGGGACGGAGAATCAGACTCCATCGCCGCAGCTACGGGCGCCAGGTTCACCGCGGCAGGATGAATTCTTCGCCCCCGAAGGTAGTGGAGGGGCTAGTAATGAATAGCATTGTGATTTTGTTCTTGATTGTGGATATCAGACTTCGTGATTGTGGATGTGTACTATTGCACCTTGTGATTTTGGATGTGAATCTATTTTGTGAACCTGTTTTGTAATTGTGTATTTGTAGCTGGCCATCGAGCCAGGTTAGCTATTTTTTGTTTTTAAAAAAAAAATGGAAAAACTTATATACGACGGCCTGTATAAATTATATACGACGGTGCCTATACAGGGTCGTTGTATATAAGCCTAAATTATATACGACGGCTAGTCCCAGACCGTCATATATAAGCCTACATTATATACGACGGCTAGGCCAGGACCGTCGTATATAAGAGCTTATATACGACAGCCAGGGCCCAGAGCCGTCGTATATAAAGGCCCAGCCCGCTGGCCCTTCCCTACGAAACGGGCCGTCGTATTGATGAGTGGTTTAGGCCCGATCTTCCGAAAGGTAGGTCGATTGAGGTGGAGAACTCGACGTTGATGATCCGCGGCACTCGAGCAGTTCGAACACCCCTGCAATCACTACACCACTACTCCGTTGGTTATCAACCTTGCAGCACAGGCTTGACCTCGCCAAGAAGGCTAATCCCTGCAGGTGCAACCGAGAACACGAGCAAGAACGAAGAAGATGTGATCTGAAAATCACGAAGTTGGGGTTTCACACAAACCGTAGAACGGCGGCTGTTTATCTAAGCAAAACCCACCAAATATGGCCGGAGGCTGCAGTATTTAAAGGCTAGGGTTCGACCATAAGACCTTTAGACGTGTCCCTAATGGACTCATATGGGATACAAGGCCCAAAAGCCCAATAAGGTGGTGCAACACCGGACAGAACTCCGAATTCGAATTATTTCGACAACTCCCAATGGCTCCCATTGAATTTTAATGTGGGACCAGAACCATTGGAAAGTTTATCTTCTCATATTTCCATGCATATGTAGAACGTCAAAAACGGAGTCAGTATGCATCCTGGGCGTCCATTTTAAGATGTACTGCTCCTGGACTCCGAGTTGAACTCGAGTCCTAGTTGGTGACTGTTTCCATCATCTTGTGGACGTCCCATATGATTCTCCACGTCCCCAAATCCTCCTACCTTTACTTGTTGATCATGTCCATGGTTCCTAATAACAATTAAATCATTCAATAGCAATCCATTCTTGTGAGACCTATGTGTGCTGAATACATTGGCAATTAGGATAAAAGTTAGCATTAACATTCAAAGTTTTGAATATTGCCAAAACATTCTTCTGTGGTAAGGTCCGACAAGTTCTTTGTTAGGTCCGCCAAGTGTTGGCAAGGTCCGACGCAAGGTCCAGAGAGCTCCTGCAAGGTCCGGAGAGCTTCTGTGAGGTCCGGAGCTTGTTTTTAGGGAGCTCCCGTGAAGTTCAACTCGTAGAACTGCAGCGTCTTGTTTCTACTTTTAACTCGCAATGTTTCAAACTTGCTTTATGGGAAGGTTTGCTTAGTATTAATTTGCTAAGTTTTTGGTGTGTTTTGGTGGTTATGGCTGTTATCATTTGATATGGTTTGCAACATGCTTATGTGACGTGCTCATGTAAGGTGTTGTGGTTTTCGAACTAACGTGAGTCAAGTCGAGGACTTGTGCTCGGAAGAATTGATAGTTTATTCATGTGCAGGTGTTGCTTGAGTTCAAGACATGGCTGGTGACGGGATCCTTGGACTAGTCTCAGGGAGGAGATGAGGTTCCAACAACCAAGTTCGGGAGGAGCTGTGGTTGAGTTGATCGGGAGGTCGCGCAGCATGTTTGGATCAAGGGCAGTGCATATGAAGGTTGCATGTACGTCGTTGGAAGGTGTTTGCACGTGTGCAAGGAGTGCATGGATGTGGCAACGTTGTTCCAAGGCGTGATGAAGAGAAGTGGACGTAAAGAATTGGTCAGAAAGGTCCAACCGGCTGGATTGCGTACTCAGACTGAGGCTGAGTCGGATATGGCTCAAATATAGAAGATTTGAGTTGGTTATGATAGGATTTCGTGCTAGGCACGAAGTTGAGTTGTTTTAGGAATGTTTAGGACGTTCCTAAGGTATTTGGAAGTCTCACGATTGCTTCTATCTGCGAATAGGAGAGTCCTGAGCAGTTATGGTAAGTTAGGATACGAGTCCAATTAGGAGTAGGAGTCCTAGATTGGATTGTAGCCTGAGGGCTGGCTATAAAAGCAAGGGAGGCCAGAGCTCTCGTGGGTAGAGAACTTTGGGCTGTTCCTCTTGTGTTACTATTGATAAAGTTCATAGTTTCGAGTAGCTTTTGTGCCTTGTTCGTCCGACTTGTTTTTCGTCAAGTCTTTCTCGCCGAGTTTCTGGACAGACCGACGTTGCTTCGGTGTTTCGTTCATAACTCGAGTTTTACAGATCCGATTGACGTGATTCTTTTTGGGTTGTCTTCACAACTTAATTATCTATCGTCTATGAAATTTTCACGAGCTTCGAATCTGTAGTTTTTGAGATACACGAGTTTCTTTGCAGCATTGCAGATCTGTTTTATATCAGGTAGAACAGATTGATCTTCGTTTAATGTTTTGATCGTATCTCAAGTTTTACTTCGTGTTTTCAATTGATTCTTTTTGCATTAGATCCGTGACTTGATTCTCTACCACTCTACTTGATTTGTCACGGTTGAACACGTTTGAAAACATTTGCACACACGGTTTCTTTAACCGATTGATTTTTTGCTGAGGGGTTTTTGTTGTTTCCGCTGCGAAAAGTTTTAATCTACCATTCACCCCCCATCTGGTAGCTTTTCACGTGCTCTTCGATCCTACAATTCTCAAAATCACATGGGTAGGAAGTTAGGAACGAGTTCACCTGCTGATTTAGTAACTGTGCTCGTCCTCTTGTGATTGGTCCTTGTATATCAATGTGTGTATCCACTGTTGTGATGTCCTCATCATCCTCCCCCTCTTGAATCGGAGTCGTTCTCGACTCAAGATCATCTTCTTCCCCCAAGTATGGTCGTAAATCTGAAATGTTAAATGTGGGACTAACCCCAAAATCGGGAGGCAACTCAAGCTTATATGCATTGTCATTGATCTTTTCAACAATCTTAAAAGGACCAGCAGCTCGTGGCATAAGTTTAGATTTTCTCAAGTGAGGGAATCGTTCTTTTCTCAAATGTAGCCATACCAAGTACCCTGGTTCAAGTTTTACTTCTTTTCTACCTTTACTTCCAGAAATTCTATACTTCTCATTCATCCTTTCAATATTTTTCTTTGTAGTTTCATGCATCTTAAGAATGAATTCAGATCGTTGTGTAGCATCCAAATTTATAGTTTCAGAAGGAGGCAAAGGTAATAAATCAATAGGAGCACGGGGATTGAAACCATACACTACCTGGAATGGGCTTACCTTTGTAGTAGAGTGAACTGACCTGTTGTAAGCAAATTCTATATGTGGTAAACAATCCTCCCAACTCTTTAAATTTGTTTTTAAAACAGTCCGCAACATAGTGGATAGAGTACGATTTACTACCTCAGTTTGTCCATCGGTTTATGAGTGACATGTGGTTGAAAACAGAAGCTTGGTTCCCAATTTATACCACAAAGTTCTCCAAAAATGACTTACAAATTTTGCATCACGATCAGAAACAATGGTATTTGGTACACCATGTAAACGAATAATTTCCGTCATAAACAATCAGCAATGTGTGAGGCATTATCATTCTTATGACAAGGTATAAAATGTGCCATTTTGGAGAAACGATCAACAACCACAAAAATACTATCCCTCCCCCTCTTAGTCCTAGGCAATCCTAAAACAAAATCCATGGAAATATCCTGCCAAGGTAAACTAGGAATAGGAAGAGGCATATAAAGACCATGTGGGTTAAGTCGAGACTTAGCTTTATTGCAAGTAGTGCATCGTGACACGTAGCGCTCGACATCACGTCTCATCTTTGGCCAAAAGAAGTGTGTGGCCAGCACGTCCTCCGTTTTATTCACTCCAAAATGTCCCATCAAACCTCCTCCATGTGCTTCCTGCAAAAGTAATAGGCGAACGGAACTAGCAGGAACACATAGCTTGTTAGCACGATAGAGGAGGCCCTCCCATAGTACATATTTATTCCATGTTCTTCCTTCTCTACAATTTTCAAAGGCATCTTTGAATTCCAAATCAGTAGGATATAATCCTTTTATTGTTTCTAAACCAAATATTTTATGATCAAGTTGGGACAGCATGGTGTAACGTCTAGATAATGCATTTACAATAATATTCTCCTTCTCTTTCTTATGCTTAATGATGTATAGAAATGATTCTATGAACTCAATTCATTTAGCATGTCGTTTATTCAGATTGTTTTGGCACTTAATATACTTCAAAGATTCATGATCGGAATGTATGACGAATTCCTCAGACCAAAGGTAATGTTGCCAAGTTTGTAGAACTCGCACTAAGGCATACAATACCTTATCATAAGTAGAATAATTCAGAGAAGGACCACGCAATTTTTGACTAAAAAATGCAACGGGTTTACCTCCTTGTATGAGAACACCTCCAATACCAATGCCGCTTGCATCACATTCTAGCTCAAATGTATTGTCAAAATAAGGAAGTTGTAGCAATGGTGCTTGTGTAAGCTTTGATTTGAGAACATTAAAAGCTTGTTGCTGCTGTTCGCCCCATCGAAACTGCACTCCCTTCTTTATCAGTTCATGGAGAGGTGCTGCAATGGTGCTGAAATCCCGCACAAAGCGTCGATAAAAACCTGCAAGACCAAGAAAACTACGCATCTGCGTGACGGTGATGGAGTTGGCCAGCTAGTGATCGCCACAATTTTTGCCTCATCCATCTCAATTCCCTGCGATAAAACGACATATCCAAGAAACGAAACTCGATTGGTGCAAAAGACGCACTTTTCGAGGTTACCAAACAAACTTGCATCTCTCAAGACACTGAAAACAGCACGTAAATGATTAAGATGTTCATCATATGACTTGCTGTAAATAAGGATATCATCGAAGTAAACCACCACAAAT
Source organism: Neostapfia colusana (assembly GCA_030760725.1). Lineage (NCBI taxonomy): Eukaryota > Viridiplantae > Streptophyta > Magnoliopsida > Poales > Poaceae > Neostapfia > Neostapfia colusana. The sequence goes on along the minus strand of JASWHV010000016.1, from coordinate 16,912,923 downwards.
TTTCCAATAAAAGCACATAAAACCTCGTTCATTAATCGCATAAAAGTGCTAGGTGCATTAGTTAAGCCAAAAGGCATTACTAACCACTCATAAAGTCCAAACTTAGTTTTAAATGCAGTTTTTCATTCATCTCCTAGTGCCATTCTATTTTGGTGGTAACCACTATGCAAGTCAATTTTTGTGAAAATAATAGCACCACTCAGTTCATCAAGCATGTCATCTAATCGAGGAATAGGATAACGATATCGAATAGTGATGTTATTAATCGCTCTACAATCAACACACATGCGCCAGCTACCATCTTTCTTAGGAACCAAAAGAACAGGAACAAAACAAGGACTAAGGCTTTCACGAATATACCCACGGTTCAGAAGATCTTGAACTTGTCACTGAATTTCCCTTGTCTCTTCCGGATTCGCCCTGTACGCCGCACGATTTGGCAAACTTGCCCCTGGAATCAAGTCGATCTTATGTTCAATTCCCCTCATAGGTGGTAATCCAGAAGGTATCTCAGGGGGAAACACATCCGCAAAATCCTGCAAAAGGTTAGCAACAGCAGGGGGCAATGCAATGGACACTTCATGAATTGAAAACATGGCTTCTTTGCATACTAAAGCGTAGTACATCCCCTTGGTATTAAATAAATCAGCAAGGTCAGATTTAGTTGAGAGCAACGAAGGTGATTTTAACTTAATTACTTGCTGTTTTTCAGATTCTAGTGATTTTGTTGCCTTATCATCACGTGTTTTGCTTTTCTCAAAATGTACAATTTTAGCAGGAGTCATAGGAAGCAAAGTGATTTTCTTTCCTTTATGCATGAGAGCATATTTATTAGTTCTACCATGATGAATAGCATCCGTATCAAATTCACAAGGACGTCCCAACAAAAGAGAACAAGCATCCATAGGTACGACATCAAAATCAGAAAAATCATGGTAAGAACCAATCGAAAAATGTGCTCTCGCTGTTTGTGTTACCCTAACCTTACCGCTGTTGTTGAACCACTGAATGTGGTATGGATAAGGGTGTGCTCTTGTTGTCAACCCAAGTTTCTTGACCACATCCGTGTTCACCAAGTTGTTGCAGCTGCCTCCATCAATTATAGTGTGCACGCGGCAGTCCTTGACGATGAGAAACATGTGAAAAAGATTGTGTCGTTGTAGCTTGTTATCCGCCTCAACTTTGGAGCTCAAAGCACGCTGCACAATTATGCTTCTGTAATTTTCCGTTGCTGCAGTACCAAGTACCTCTTCATCTGTGCTATAGTGGTTATCTTTTGGTCCTGCAATGTTAGTAGCAAGAGAATATTCATCTTCAACATCCGAAGTACTATCATACCCGCCATCATCTCGTGCTATGTATCCTCGTTTGCTAGGGCAATCTTTCATCACATGACCAACTCCCTGGCAGCGGTGACACTTAATGTTGGAAGTTCGACTTGTGGAAGGAGTGAAAGACGTAGGCTTGAATTGTGTCGTCTTGCTGCCCTCCGGCGCGAGGAAATAGAGCAGTAGATGAAGTTCGTTAGCCACCATTGGGTGGTGTAGTGGCAGTAGGAAAACTCGAAGATGGTGCTGTTTTGGATGGTGTAGATGTCGAACGCGGTGTAAATGTGCTCCTCATGCGTTGGTGCTGCTGCTGTTGGCGGCCCTGCAATTCTTTTTCTGCCAACATAGTCAGCTGAAATAATCTGTTAACAGTACCATATTCCTTATAATCAACAATGTCCTGAATTTCATGCCTCAACCCCCCATAAAAATGAGCTATTTTATCATCCATGTCCTCTACTACTCCACAGCGCAACATACCCTTTTGTAACTCTTGATAATACTCCTCTATGGACATGTTACCTTGGTCTAAGTGCTGCAATTTTTTGCGAAGGTCCCGCTGAAAAGAAGGAGGAACAAAATGAATACACATAGCTTCCTTTAATCTATCCCATGTTGGAGGATCAGTTCTAGTTTTAACAAGTTCATTCCATCATATGATAGCAAAATCCTTAAACTCACTAGTGGCTTGACGAACTGTATGTTGTTCAGGAACAAGGTGGGCATTAAATTTCTGCTCTACTGTCATCTCCCCATCAAGATATGCCTCAGCATCATAAGCACCAGAAAAAGAGGGTATAGTAAATTTGACTTTAGCAAAAGGATCATCAAGAGGGCGATTAAAATTGTTATGACGATCATTGTAATTATAACGATTATTACCTCCCATACCTCGTAGATAAAGTGGAAGTCGTGGTTGATTGTTATGATCTTCCATATTATAAGCATCGTCTTCACGATCTTCAGCGAGAGGCAGCCACGCCTCAAGAGTATCCATCCGAACAACAAGATCAGCAAGTTGGCGATTCAAGGTCGTCAATGACGCCTCTGTCGATGCTTGGGTTTTAGTGAACATATCTGTCATTTCCCTCATCATGTCACGCAACTCAGCATGTTGAACACATTCATCATCCCTTTTATCTTCTGCCATTGTTAGTAGTAAACAAAAGACAACAAAAAGATGGTATCCCTATCAACTACGAAGGATAGTGGCAATGTGAAAAGTGGAAGGAAGGAAACAATCTCTCTCTCTCAAGCGTCTTACCACGTTCTTACAAGTGTTCTTACCGACACAGCAGGTGGTAAACGGTGGACGGTGAGAACCAATGAAGCGTGGAGTGATTGCAAAGGTACCTGTTCTGCTCAAGAGGAAAAGTGGAGCTTGGATGGCACAATATAGTAGCTAATAAGCAAAGAAAATCGTTAACAGCAAAACAGAGTTGAATAAGTATTTAATGTAGGAACTGTTGCTGGTTAACAAGTGTTCTAGGCCTAGCACAACACAAGGCGGTAGAGAGGCAAATAGAAGATCAGGAAGATATAAGCAATAAGTACAGCACAAGTATATAGGCCAACTGTTTCAAGTGTGTGTTGTCAATGCTTTAATATCTGTGCTTTCTTCACTATTTTTTCTTTTTTTAATATTTTTCTGATATTTTTTTGTTTACTTGAGAGCACAAAAATAGGAAGCACACAACTTTGCAGCTCAATTGGATGTAGGATGTGGCCTATAGAAAATCAAGAAGATTCTTTAAAATTTGTGCTGAAACTTTGGAGGCCGGATAGTCTATCTTCCGAGGGGAATTTGGCCAAACAAATTTCGCCGAACACGGAAAAACCGCGGAAAATCGGTTGCAAAATTTTGAGTAGATCAATTTGAAAAAAAAAATCGCCCGATTTTGAGTTCGTATGCAAAAGTTATGGCTGTTTTCAGGTAGGCTACCCGAATTACTGTTTTTTATGTTGATTCAAACTCGGTTGTGAGGAAGATCTCGCAATAGGATGTGAGAAACAATCGGAATTTAGCAACGGTAACTGATGGGATGTTGTGTGATGAATCAAGGAGGACTGGCACAATGGTTTGTCACCTGTTCTAGGGCTGGCGATGCGGGAGTTCACGCAAGGCAGCTAGCTAGGGCAAACCGATGATCTTGGTGGCTCCGTTTGTTGTTTAGGGATTGTGGAATAGGTGAGCAGCAAGAAAAACAAGGAAGAAAACCGATAACTATGACACAAAAAACACAAAGTTAAACCAGCAACAAGACTCGACCACACGAATGCAAAATCAACAATGCAAACTGAAAAACGAAAATTGCAGACACTATGGTCTAGGAATCGGTAAATACGATATGTTTTTTTTGTGGCTTTTTCTGTGGACTCTATGTATGAAAAACAAAAACTAATCTAGTGGGAAAACAAAGTACCTCACGGCCAACCTGAAATCTGATACCAAATGATGAGTGGTTTAGGCCCGATCTTCCGAAAGGTAGGTCGATTGAGGTGGAGAACTCGATGTTGATGATCCGCGGCACTCCAGCAGTTCGAACACCCCTGCAATCACTACACCACTGCTCCGTTGGTTATCAACCATGCAGCACACGCTTGACCTCGCCAAGAAGGCTAATCCCTGCAGGTGCAACCGAGAACACGAGCAAGAACGTAGAAGATGTGATCTGAAAATCACGAAGTTGGGGTATTTAAACGCTAGGGTTCGACCATAAGACCTTTAGACGCGTCCCTAATGGACTCATATGGGATACAAGGCCCAAAAACCCAATACGGTGGTGCAACACCGGACAGAACTCCGAATTTGATTTATTTCGACAACTCCCAACGACTCCCGTCGAATTTTAATATGGGACCAGAACCATTGGAAAGTTTATCTTCTCATCTTTCCATGCATATGTTGAACGTCAAAAACGGAGTCCGTATGCATCCTGGACGTCCGTTTTAAGATGTACTGCTCCTGGACTCTGAGTTGGACTCGAGTCCTTGTTGGTGACTGTTTCCATCAACTTGTGGACGTCCCATATGATTCTCCATGTCCCCAAATCCTCCTACCTTTACTTGTTAATCATGTCCATGGTTCCTAATAACAATTAAATCATGCAATAGCAATCCATTCTCAAAATCACATGGTAGGAAGTTAGGAACGAGTTCACCTGCTGATTTAGTAACCGTGCTCGTCCTCTTGTGATTGGTCCTTGTATATCAATGTGAATATCCACTGTTGTGATGTCCTCATCACGTATATTATTGGTCATCGTATATATAGACTTTTATACGACGGTGCCGTCGTATATAAATTTATATACGACAGCCACAAACCATCGTATATAAACCACTGTCATCGTATATAGATTATATACGGCAGCTTTTGCCTTATATACGACGGTTTTGGCCGTCGTATGCTGACGAGAATCATGTAGTGTATCATAGACTCTAAATGGGTCTTTAAAATTAAAAGACATGCAGATGGTTCTATTGACAGGTATAAAGCAAGATTGGTGACCAAAGGTTTTAAACAAAGATATAGAATTGATTATGAAGATACATTCACTCTTGTTGTGAAGGCGACAACTATTAGAATAGTCTTATCTATTGCAGTTTCAAAGAATTGGTGCCTAAGGCAATTGGATGTGCAAAATGACTTTTTGCATGGAACACTAGAAGAAGAGGTATATATGTCACAACCACCTGACTATGAAAATTTAGCACTTCCTAACCATGTATGCAGGTTAGACAATGCTATCTATGGTTTGAAACAGGCGCCCAGAGCGTGGTATTCGAAGTTGAGCTCCAAATTAATTCAGCTGGGATTTGTGTCATCAAAAGGGGACACATCTTTGTTTATCTACTATAAAGAAAGTATTATTATTTACTTATTAATATATGTAGATGACATTATTGTTGCAAGCTCCTCTTAGCAGGCTGTGGATTCCTTGCTTGCTGATTTGAGAGAGGATTTTGCATTAAAAGATCTGGGTAATCTGTACTATTTTCTTGGCATAGAGGTGACACACACCAAGGAAGGAATCTTATTGGGTCAAAAAAAGTATGCTGCTGAAATACTAAAGCGGGAAGGTATGGATAAATGTAAAGATATGAATACACCCTTGTCACCCACAGAGAAACTTTCTGCAAACAATGGACAGGTACTAGATTCTGAAGAGGCTACAAGGTATAGGAGTTCGGTAGGAGGATTGCAGTATCTCACCCTAACTAGACCGGATTTGGCATTTTCAGTTAACAAAGTATGCTAGTATCTTCATCCACCAACTACAATGCATATGACTATGGTTAAAAGAATACTTCGGTATCTACAAGGAACATTGAGTTGTGGCATAAGATTTTTGAGAGATAGCTCGCTAAATATTAGCGCATTCTCAGATGCAGATTGGGGAGGATGTTTAGATGACAGGAGGTCAAATGGAGGCTTCACAATATATTAGGTTCAAACCTAGTGTCCCGGAGTTCAAGGAAGCAACCAACTGTTTCTCGTTCTAGCACCGAGGCAGAATATAAGTCACTAGCTAATGCGACCTCAGAAATCATGTGGGTGCAAAAAATTCTAAAGGAATTGGGAATAAATGAAGAATAAGTTCCTATATTATGGTGTGATAATCTTGGAGCAACGTTCATGATCTCAAATCCCATTTTTCATGCTCGAACTAAACACATTGAGATAGATTATCATTTTGTCAGGGAGAGAGTCGCCAATAAACTGTTACAAGTCAAGTTTATATCAACAAATGATCAGGTTGCTGATGCATTCACAAAACCCCTTTCTCTTCGGAAGTTAATCGAGTTTCAACACAATCTTAACATAGGAAGTTAAGATTGAGGGGGAGTGTTGAAAAAGGTGTTCAGGACTGTCACTCATTGTGGACATGGGACGCTAGGTGAGTCGTGCCAGCAACACACCTTGTTGAGGAAAACGAGATAAATGTTTATTATATGAAGTGCATACAAAGAGACATACCTTATTACATAGTCGAGGTGTTTTTTGCAGTGAGGCTGCAGCTTTAGCAAAGGAGAATGCTCTAGTAGATATATAGTTGTATTTGTTTAGGGAATGTTATTTATTTTAAGTGTCCTAAGAAATATAATACCTTAATTGTAATATTTCCTGCCATCACCAAACCCTTAAAAGCAAACATGCAGGGGCGAGCTGAAAAAACCGGAGGCCTTTCTCAAACTTTAAATTATTGGGGCCTATTACATTAGCGAAATAATTTATTCCTCGTGTCTCACTACAGGGATACGACTGACTTAAGACGGTCGAAACCGTCGTAATTAAGTCATAAACCGTCGTAAGTAGCTAACTTACAATGATATCCCGTTACTTACGACGGTGACGAGCCGAGGTAATTATTTTGTCGTAAATAAGCTAACTTACGACGGTTGTCGTCCTAAGTTTAGTAACTTACGACGGCGCCACACATCTATCGTAAGTAACGGCCGAGGCCACGTGGTGGCCCAAGCCACTTTACTTACGACGGTTCTGGTGACCGTTGTAAGTAATTGGCTAACTTACGACGGTTCTGGTGACTGTCATAAGTAGCATAAGCTTACTTACGACGGCTTCTGGGCAGTGACCGTCGTAAGTTATGTTTGTAATTTAAAAAAAAAATAAAAACTGACTAACCTGGCTCGATGGCCAGCTCACAGAATAGACAATATAGAAAATATATACTCATAGCAGCAATAAACAGTCTTAAACAGAGGCATACGCATCAATTACAACACAAAACACGAAATGGCTACACACTATCCCCTCGACTATCTCCGGAGCCGGAGAAACTGTCTCCGCGCGTCCCTCCCAGAACTGGTAGCTGTGGCAATGGAGTCGAAACCTTCGTCGCCGAACACTGCAAAGCACATGCGTAGTTAGACATATTTTGGATTCAGATATCCATGTCTTTCTCTTTTTTCTCACTCTCTTTATCCCTCTCTACTTTTCATCTTCTCTTCCACTCTGTTCCTCTATCTCTGTACCATCCATCCCCTTTTTCTGTCACTCTCACTCTCACCCTCTCTCTCGCATTCTCTCTCTCTCCCTCTATTGTAACACTCCATCTCTCCATCTCACTCTCACCCTCTCGCACTCCCTCTCCCTCCCTTCTGTACCACTCTATCTCTCTCTATATCTTCTTCTCTACCTATGTTAAATGAATAATACAATATTAAAGAGTTTATTACCTGTACCGGAGGCACCTGTGCTGCGGGCTCCTGTGACGGGGTCGCCTGTGGCGGCTGCCACGCAGGAATCGCGACCTGCTGGCTGTTCTGTCGAGCTAAGGTCTATAATTGCAACATATTAGAACATACATATTACTTAAATGCTATGAAAGTAAATTACAGTAATTTAAATTACTTACCTCCATCGCTACCTGCATCTAGGTCATGTAGTTGGCTTGGTACTCCTAGATGGCCCTCGTCCTGTCGAGCTCCTCCTGGATCTGCGTCAGCCTCTCCTGCATGGCACGAAACTCCATGTCCCTCTACGAGAGACGACCACTCGACGGCCCAACCGACGAAGCCTGTGTCGATGAAGTGCCTCTCGCAGGTCGCGCCGACCTCGAGTCGACAACTCCATCGAAATTGGCAAATCTACGAAAGAAAGAAAAATAATAAGTAAAAGAAGGAAGAGTGAAAAACATAAATTAAAGAAACCAACTCACCGGCCATGAGCCTTCCCGCCGCCGTTTGCATACATGGCTTGAGGGTTGATTGGTGCGTTTTCCCAATCGTACACTTCACCGTGTATTTGACGACCTTCTGCATGTACTTTTCCTAAAAAAATATAGAAATGGTGTAAGCATGTAAATAATAATATTAGTTATAATTAAATTGAAGAATTTTGAAAACTTACCAGTCGATCGGTCGCGATCCAACTGCACTGCCCCGGCTGCGACGGGTCACTTCCCCTGTGACCTCTCTTCCAAACCTGGGTCGCGCTAGGCTCCTGACCGGTCTCTCGCTCCTATAGATAAATGTTAGTAGGATAAATATATTATGAACATATAAACGAACTTATAATAAACTTACCATGCGTTTAGACAAATGCAAATGACCATCGGCGCCATAGTTATGCTTTTCGTCGGACCCTCTGCATCCTCGAGCCCTCATGGACTTAGCTTTGAATTCATCGCTAGCGCAATACCGACAGAGAGCTCGGTATGCGTCGGGTTGACCCTCTAACCAGGAAATACTAAACTACACATATTTAGTATATCATTCAACTGTTAACATAAGTAACTATTAAAATTTTTTAACAATTAGAACTTACCTCTATGTATTGATCCTCTGTCAAGTACGTCTCGGAGTCCCTTCTAAAGGGACCCTGTTCTTGCTGCTGCTGATGCCGTTTTTGGTAGTCGTTAACGGCTTGTATGCGGGCGTACGACAACGCCTGCGTCACGAGCTTCCGAGCATTTGTATGGAACACGACTGTCGCATGCTCCATCATGCTCTCGCTCGTTTCCTCTAACTGGTACCTTAGCTTTGAGAAAACAAACATTTGATCAATATGCATTAACAATTTAAATGAGTTGAAGAATGTAAACATTTAAACTTACCATAACATCGTTCCACACGGTCCCCTGAAGGGTGCCGTGCACCTCGTGCGAGACACGAGTGTAGTCATCCCACGATAAAAGCAGGGACACCATCGATGACACCGGGATATTGCAAACGCACTAAAGCTCTGATGACACCGTTAACCTACCTGTGGTGTCCCTGGCCCATGAAAGAACAGTCGTACCAAGATCTGCAAAATTTGTTAACTCGGTAAGTAACGGTAGACATCATGAAATATGTAATAGTATATGATTTTTTACCTGTCTTCAACTGGACGAATAGTGACTCGCTCACGAGGAACAGGAGGAGGAGCCGCACAGTGGGTCCTCCTCGTTCGTCGCCTCTGCGCGGGCACCACGTCCGGTGACCCGGAAGGATGGTCACCACTAGAGCCCGAAGGCTCCACGCTCGCGGGCTCCAAAGGGAGGGTAGCCGGTTCCGAGGGCTGGCTAGCCTGTGGCGGCGCCCTAGCCTCTGACTCTGACGACTGTGAGTTAGACTACAAAATAAAAGGATTGATAAGAATAAATTATTTATAAGTGCAATCTAAAATAACATGATTGACAACTGAAATTTACCTCTGTGCGCTGTAAGGCCAGAGCTCGGCCCGCAAAGTCTAGAAGGTGCCTCATCAGCTGAGAGCGTCTACTCGCACCTGACGAGCTACCTGAGAAGAGGTCTCGTGACCGACTGAGGAACCCTCGTGCCCCCTTCTTACCGCTCCCCTTTGATGCTGACATGCTGTTGTAAAGAATAATTGATAAATATGCTAAGATAATACATACAGAATTCATGTTAAGTTAGTGAAGAAAACGTTACATCATCAATTTCAAAATTCATCAACGTCATGATCAATGTACCCTACTACTTAAACCAGACCATCGGTCTTCTTTCGTAAGTGTCTAGACTGGATTTCGTTTCTGTTTACGCATATCAGAAGTCTCGACATCTTGAGCGTCTCCAACTAAGTCATCGAGTCCTAAACCAGGCTTGATGATAAACGAGTCTGGCAGCTCTTCTTCTTGGTAAACATCGTCAACCTCATCAGTATCATGGTAACCATCATCTCCTGGAGTGTATAACCGCTCACGAGGATTCACCTTATGTACCACCCACCAAGCTTTGAGTTTTTTGCATGGATAAGGTAGATAATACACTTGCTTCACTTGGTGTGCAAGAACAAATGAATCATATCCTCGTATCCATTCGTTGTGTTTGACTTCCACCATGACAAATTGGTTTAGTCGAGTTCCATGATTGATATCAAACCAATCAAGTCAAAGAATACTGCTCGAAGATCCTTATTCCTGGCAAAAGCAAATTTAAGGATTTTATTAATGATTCCATAATAATTAGTTTCATGTCCTTGAGAGTCGACTACCCTCGTCACAACTTCGGTATTAGATGTTGCCGCGAGAGGACGAAGAGATTCAAATTAAGTTGTACAGAATCGGAAGCCATTGACGTCATATCGACCATATCTCCAAACTTTAATCAATCCATAGGATAGTTGTCGCAAGTCTTCATAAATGTCAGCATCTTTCATACACTGTTCAAATATGAAGTTATAAGAAAACTTTGTAAATACTCGTAAGTTATAAGAATACTTTGTAAATATTACTAAGTTAACGAGAAAACGTTACATGATCTCGAAACCAGGATAGGAAATTAGGTCCTCCGTTTAATTCTTCCCGTCACATCACTTATACTTGTTTGATTGTAGGTTGATACCTACGTGTCCAATTTTTCTTGTGGAACTCACTGTACGAAAAGAAAACTTTTTAGAATAGATGTGTTACAAAATACACCGATTAGCATAAATATAAGAAAACCATTTACTCAAAATATTTGTCCATCTCATCTATATTCGCGTACATATAGAGAAAAACAGCACCCCTTTCTTCTGCGGTAGAGTTGTAGGAAGTGGAACTACCAACAGTAAGGCCTCTTGTTGCAAAAATAGAGAGATTGCTACAAGGAGGTTGCTCATCCATATTGTACCACATTGCCGAAGTGTTGACATTGTTTTTCTCTATAAAGCAAACACTTGAAAAGTATCCTACTTCTTTAAGAGTAAATGCTTCGGCGATGCATCCTTTTACCTTTGCCCTGTTACGAACCATTGATTTCAAATATCTTAGTGCTCTTTCAATAAGATACATCCACCTATAATGCACGGGACCTCCAACTTTAGCTTCAAATGGAAGATGGATGAGGAGATATTGCATTGTATTAAAGAACCCTTGAGGAAAAAATTTTCCATATTACATAATAGTACAGGAATTATTATTTTTCCAAGAATCAACATTTTACGGCGGCTGAGAGCCAACGACCGTCGTAACTTACGACGGCTACCACGGGCCGTCGTAAGTACGTTAATTTACGACGGTTGACCCACGTAAATAAATGCAGCCGTCGTAAAATATTGATTCTCCTGTAGTGATTAAGAACTCCGACGATCTTGTTCTCCAACACAGATGGATAAAAAATCTTGGGACATAATCGGTTGGCTTCACAGAAACCTAAGATGTGCTAAAGTAGTTGGGTACGACGGCTGCGGCGGCCATGGCCATGGCACCAACGACGCTTCTTGATCGAAACCACACGGTTCTCAACGGTTGTCTCAGCGGCGGCCATGGCCTTGACCTTTAAATGGCCTGTGTCAGGCCATATATGGGTTGTGTCGGGCTGAGTCGGCCCGAAACCCGTTTATATATATATATCGATATTGTACACTCAAGCAATCAAATTAAACTAAAATTACTAACTTTATAATTAACTAACTCAAAATTTTAAAAGAAATATAAAACTAACTTAATATTCAACTAAACAAAAATTAAGTAATCTAATTAAATAATAATCAAATCATTAACTAAACTAATTAATAAAAAACTAAATGAACGAAGTTACTTACTGAATTAACTAAATTAACTAATAAATGAGATAAAATGAACTAAATTACTTAGTAACTGAACTAAATTAATTACTACACGAACTAAATTAATTACTAAATAAACTAAATTAATTAAATTAATTTCTAAACGAACTAAATTAACTAAATTAATTACTAAATAAAACGTACCTCGAAGTGGCGGCGAAGCGGGCTTGGGGCCTAGCAGCGGCGGCGCCAGGACGACGCGGGGAGGCGCGTGGCGGCGGCACGGCCGGGGGAGCACGGGCGGTGCAAGCGCAGGGCGGCGTGGGGAGGCCGGGGGACCTCTGGGCGGCGCACAGCAGGGGCAGCGCGGGGGGCCGGGGGACCTCGATGGCGGTGCTAGGAGCGGCGGCGGCGGCGCTGGGGGCATCGCGGGGCGGTGGCAGCGGCGGCACGGGGTGGAGGCGTGGCGGCAGCGGTGCGGACTCAGGCTGAATGAGCCCGAGCCCGGACCGGGGCGGCGGTTAAAACCTGTAACTTACGACGGCTGTAACCTAAGCCGTCTAAGTTACTCTTAGTTTACGACAACGCTTTTAACTTACGACGGCTTATGGATACGGCAGTCGTAAGTTAGCGACGGTCCCGTAACTTACGACGGCCATGGGATACGACCGTCGTAAGTTAGTTTACTTACGACTGCGCACAACGACCGTCATAAGTAACCTAGCGGTCGTAATGTGTTAAGTTCGTGTAGTGTCTTTCTACGCTTTTGTGAGCCAGAATCATATTTCTAAATTGTTTTGTAGAAGACATAATTTCAACTTGAAACACTATACCTAAGATGAAAAGAATAAAATTAACAATTCAACCGTCAAAGGATATATGTAACTAAGAAAATTAACAATTCTAATTCATAATCATATGCTAATGGCTCGAAAGTAGAATTAAAGTTGAGCAATAAAAGAATTACCCCTAGTCACCTACGGCCTTACTGTCCTTTGTGTTCCCTATGCATTTTTACAGGGTGCTAACAAATTGGCAGCTCGACCTCATTGTCGGTGGCACGCAGACCACGACTTTGCTTGTTCAAGGCGACACGACGAATTTAGAATGATGACTTGGTGATGTGATCCATGATTAGAAATTAAAGGGTGGGATGGTTTGCCTTTGTTGGTTGATCAAGTTAATTACCGGTACGGTTCGTCTTCGATTGAAGTGACCAATTGGACCTCGATCCAGCTGAAATGTTGAGGGACGGGCTAGACGGACCGAAATGTGCTACTGCAAATTAGGGACCCTCGCACAAGGCGCACATAACTAGGCCTGGGCCTATCCTTGCATCAAGGTGGCCAAGGAAAGTGACTGCATGGTAATCCCTCGTCAGGGACATAACGCTTTGGATCGTGACCGACAGCTGAAACAATTAGGTGGCAGTAAAGCAGACATGGAATAAAGCACCAACACCTCATGCAGACTCAGGCCCAATCTGTACGTGTGTTGTCTTACACAGCAATGGATCGATCAGCTTCACACCGTGTCCGATGAAACCAGTTTTTGCCTTTTGCCAGCTAGGTCAAGTCTGGACCAATCCAACGTCCAAATAAATAAAACCAGGCCCACTCCCAAAGAAGAGAAGCGGTAGTTCGACCACTCGAATGCGGCTGTGGTAGTTGGGCCATGATATATTACGACTGGAAGCTGTTGTCTGGGCCTGAAGTGGAGAAAAAAGGGTCCCTAAAAATTAAGGGCACTGTGCAGTCACACGGTCCACATTTTTCATAGGCCCGGACTTGGGTCCACGTAGCCGGAAGATCTAAAATAGAAGTAATGCTAAGTGTCAGATTGAGAGCAAATTATCGTTATTCTGTTCAAGAAAAAAACCTATAACCTGCTTTAGAGTTATACTGTAGAACAACTGAAGTTTGCAGGCTGGGTACAACTATGATGGACGAGAAGAGGGGAGAATGAGTGACCGAGAGCCCAGCCCCCAGCCGTCGGCCGAAGCGACCTCGACGTCGCCTCCCTCGCCGGCGGCTAGCAACCACCCAAGACACCCAGCCCCTCCCGCACATCACCCCCCCCCCCCCCCCAGCAATAGCTCAGTTACACCTTCCAGCTCCGCTAATGACAGATCACCATTCCAGTCCCCAAAGCTTCATTGCACGCCGTTCTCATCCCTCAAGACACCTGAGAAGATAGAGCACAAATCCGCCGAAGATGAAGAAGGTGCTCTTCAGCCAGACCTGGCCCCGGCGTCGACCTCGCCCGATGTCCGATCGGAAGTTGCTCCGGCCCCCAAATCACCATAAGCATCGCCGGCGGCCAATTCGGTTTCGGCACTCGCTCCAACCTCGTTGTCCCTCGCCTTTGAATCGAAGCCCATCCCCGCTTCCTTGCCCGTCTCTATTGCCCTCGCCACTTCCTCTAGCCCACCAACTCAGTCATCACCGGTGCATATGCAAGCTCCTCATCTCTCTCCTTCAGAGTTTCACGGGTCGTCTTCCTGCGTCCATCGTCGGTCTCCCGAGTCATAGCTCCTGATCTGTTGTGAACACCCTTTCCCTCCTTCAAAACTCCATCTTCGGAGTCCGGAGGTTCTTTTGGTACCTGTGAGGACGACCGTGCTTTCTCACTTCTTCTGCCTATCCTGCATGGGGAAGTCTCGGAGTCGGATGACGACTCACGGCGTATGTCTTCCCCGATTGCTGAGGCAATTATTGACCTCCATCGGAGACGATCACCGTCGCTCCATAAACCAGTTTTATCGTATCGGTCATGCCTTCTCCTTTGGAGATCGGGTGTCTGTGGGTGCGGGTATCTTGCCTACTCCCTCGTCGTTGCCGTCTCCTACGGTGCTCCGGCAGGGCTCTCCACCGTCGTCTCCCTTGCTAGCCCCTAAAGCTACTCCTACTATCTTTACTTCGCAATCTTCGAGCACTGGCAAAGATCTCTTCGAAAACCCGGTCTCGGGAAACCGGGCGGTGTGTCACGCAGTTCTCAACCGGTGCGAAACCAATGCTGCCTTGTCCCATCCTACCTGTGCCCCTCCCGCTCTTGTCAGCTCAGCCACTGCTCCTGGCTCAGTGAAGCCATCGGTAAAGGCGTCGCAGCGTTTGAAATCCACAGTGGTTGTCCCCCACCTTTTAACTCCTCTGGCAAACCTATGGGGGACGATACAAACCAATCGTCTGGATGGACCCTTGTCTCATCGCGTCGCAAGACATGCCAACGGGTAAATGCTTCTTCCCCCTACAGCAAGCTTCTCCATGTGGGGTCTGTTAAACGCAGAAGCGGTACTCTACTCCCGGGTACGTGTTAATTATTTATAATAGTTCGTATATGCTGAATTATAGGAAGATCAAAACTGATCTGTTACATAATCTCAACTAGAATCTATCTCTAACTAACTTGATCATCCGGATAGTTTTTCATTTAATCTCCATATTATCGTGAGTATAATACCAGCACAATCTTAACAAACTTGTTTGTTGACACACCTCGTACGTCTTGTTTATCTTTTGCTTAACACTCCCACTCAATCTCATTTTCGCATATTGAGATTGCGTTGAAAATTTATCAGCTTAATTCCAGTAAGTACCTTTGAAATCCATCAGCGACTTGATCTTTGATTGAAATAAATTTTATTTCCAACAGATTATTAGTCACTCTTTCTCTTACAAAATAATAATCAATCTCTATGTGTTTGGTTCTCGCATGGAAAATAGAATTAGCTATCATGTATGTAGCTTCAAGGTTGTCACACCAAAGACAAGATTTCTCGGTTTGCTTTACTCCTAGTTCTTTTAAGATTGTTTCAACCCAGATCAATTATGCAGTAGTATTAGCAAGAGATTTGTACTCAGCTTCAATGCTAGATCTTGAAACAGTAACATGTTTTCTAGCACTCCAAGAGATCAGATTGTGTCCTAAGAATATGGCAAAGCCTCCTGTAGATTTTCTGTCATCTGTGCAACCTGCCCAGCCTGCATATGAGAAGGCATTGATCTGAAGTGTGCTTCCTTTAATGAATCTAATCCCATATCTAATTGTACCTTTGACATACCTTAATATTCTTTTGACAGCAGTCATATGAGCCGAGGTGGGTGAATGTAGAAACTGGCATATCTTGTTTACAGAGAAGGCTAGATCTGACCTTGTTAATGTTAAGTATTGTAGACCGCCAACAATACTCCTGTACTTGATTATCTCAGCTTCTCCAAATGGCTTTCCTTCCAATGCAGAATATTTCTCTATGACTGAAAAAGGAGTGTTAACTGGTTTACAATTTTCCATTCCTGCCTTGTTGATCAGTTCCGTTGCATATTTTCTTTGTTTTAGTACTATTCCTTCACTGATCTTTTCAACCTCAATTCCCAAGAAATAGCGTAGGTCCCCAAGATCTTTAAGAGCAAACTCCTTTTTTAGATTAATTAACATGAGATTTACCGCTTGTTGTGAGGAGCTAACCACAATTATATCATCTACATAAAAAGAGATATATTGTGACACTATCTTTGCTGAAAATAAATAAAGAAGTGTCACCTTTTGACATGACGAAGTCAAGTTGAAGTAGTTTTGAGCTCAATTTTGAATACCAAGCTCTTGGTGCTTGTTTTAGGCCGTAGATTGCTTTATTTAACTTGCACACATGGTTAGGATATTTAGAATCTTCATATCCTCGAGGTTGTCTCATGTATACCTCTTCTTCAAGTTCTCCGTGCAAGAAAGCATTTTGGACATCTAGTTGTCGTAGACACCATTTTTTTGTCACTGCAATGGAGAGTACTATTCGAATTATGGCTGCTTTTACTACCGGATTAAACGTATCTTCATAATCAATCCTGTAGCGTTGTTTAAAACCTTTAGCAACAAGTCTTGCTTTGTACCTATCTATAGAACCATCAACTTTCCTCTTTATCTTGTAAACCCACTTGGAGTCGATAACATTATTTGCCTTCTACTTTGGAACCAGGTGCCATGTGTTGTTGCCTTCTAATGCTTTAAACTCCAAGTCCATTGTTTTCCGCCAGTTTTCATCATTTATCGCCTGATGAAGGTCTTCAGGTTCCCCTGTAGACGTGAGTAAACAGATGAAATCCTCACCAAAATTTTTCGGCTTGGTAATCTTGTTCTTGGACGAACAGGTGAAGGAGCAGGGAAAATTGCAAACTCATTTTCTGTGTTGTTATCGGATGCAGCAGACTGTGTGGCAGTCTCCATGTCGTGCGCGAGCTCCAAGGAGGGTTCTGAATCGCTCCCCCTACGCGCAGAGGCTTTCTGCCCGGTCGGCACATGCAGTGCAGTTGTTGCATCATTATTCCGCAATGATTGTCCCAATGATGGGCCCGGCGCTTGCTCCACTGCGGCTGTCCCTTCACCAGGTGTTGGAATCGACTCCGAGGATGATTCCTGTCCCTGCAAAAGCTGGTGCAGACCATCATCTTCAATCCTTGCGTCAGGATCTTCTGTGCCTGCCTGACCACCATCTGATCCCTGTAAAGAATTTTCTGCAGCATCTCCACATGAATTAGAAAGTTCATCTGTCTCAGTTATTTCTTGAGGATAATTTTGTTGGTCCTTTATACCTTGAACTTCTGCACTACTGAGCAAAGTTGGATAAAGGAGGATTTCTTCTTTGAGCCGTGCACCAGCATTGGGATTTAATTTTTCAAATGGAAAGACTGATTCATCAAACACAACATCTCTAGAGATGTATATTCTTCCACTTTGAACTTCCAAGCATTTATATCCTTTGTGCAATGGGCTATATCCTACAAATACACATTGTTTTGATCTAAAGGATAATTTGTGTGTGTTGTATGCCCGTAGATGTGGCCAACAAGCACAACCGAAGACTTTGGGTTGATTATGTCGGTACCCTCAATACCGGGTACCCCCGCGCACAGCATAAAACTTCCTAAGGACCTCGCTCCCTCTGCAGGGGCGAGGTTTGAAGGCGCCACGTGTCCAGCAGGGCCGGAGCACCCCTCCCCACGGAGGATAGCTCGGAGCCTGCCACGTGGCCCCGGAGGCCGGACCACACCCCCTCCGTGGGGGTGAGCTCCGAAGGCTCCATGTGTCCAGCGGAGCTGGAGTCCCCCCTCTCCTCAGAGGAGAGCTCCGGGTCCTACACGTGGCCAGCAGAGTAGTGCTGCCGCTCGGCATAGTAGGCAGCAGGAGTAAAGGCGCGCCATGCCTTTACCGTACAAAGCATTCAAGACCCGCGCCTTCCCAAGACGCGAAGACGCGGAGCACATCTCTGTCAGGTGCCGTTGCGCCCAGTCGCATCGCAGACTGCCGCGCAGTGTTAGAACCTGCCAGCCAATAAATACAGCGACAAGACATCCCCTGTCGCCCCCGCCGTCATCAACCACTACGACTAGCATGCGGCATGGGCATGGCGGCAAGACGAAGACTCATAAGCCTTCGCCAAAGACAACTACCGACATAACCGCGGATACGATAGTCTGCAGGCAATCTCCCCGGGACCACCTGTCGGGTCCCGGGCCCCCCTTGTAAGCCACCCGAGTCTTGGACTATAAAAGGCTCGGGTGGGCAACGTTAGCAAGGGTTCGCTCTCCAGCAACTCATACGCTAGACATCACTCATCCCCAAGCTCAGGACTCCGGTTCTGAGCAACAAGCAATACAGCGAGCTCCTCAGCTCGCCGTGGACGTAGGGTTTTACGCTCCGGCGGCCTGAACCACGTAAAACTCGTCGTGTCAAGCTCTTCCTTAACTCGTTCATACGCTCAAGCTCTCCGCAAGTGACTAGCCCCTCTGAAAAAGAACCTCCGCGGGCTGCCAAGTGCAGGTCCGGGGGAAGTGTCGACCACACCCTTCGACATTTGGCGCACCAGGTAGGGGGCTTTTCCCTTGCGCGACGAGTTTCCACCGACGAAGATGACCAAGCTTCCTTCAGCGGCAAACTCTCCTCCTCCGCGTTCACGGTGAACCGTGACCAGCGGGGAGTACATGTCGACGCACTCAGGACGGAGTGTGTCGGCGCAAGCTGGTAGCTCGCAGCTGACTCCGGCAACGTCGGCTCCGGCAACGCAGGCTCCAACCAGCATCAGATCTTCTGCGGCGATAAGCGTACCCCACAGGGGTGCGCTAGCTGCAGCAAGAGGGCTACTACGCAATCCACCTGCTGGGGACACACCTCATTCAGCAACCCAGCAGTGGATACGCGAGGTAGAACGCCTCGTCGTCGCCGCCGCAAACCCTCGACTTCGGCGGGGACGACACTCCGGCCAACCAGCAGTGTCGCTGACGCGCACACCAACAGTTGACGGGCAGACGGCGGATTCCAGCTCCACCAGGCTTCCGCCAACGGACTTGAGGATAGAGCTGGAACGGTGCCACTTGGGCCAGGATGCCCGGGTGTACCTCGAGCGACGTCGGGAAAGGCGTCGCAACCAAGAGGCTGGCGACAGTATGACGTCGGCCTCGACTCAGCCTGAAGAGCAGGTCTTCGCCACACGGACTCTGCCCCAGGCATACGCCGTGCAGCATACGCCACAGCCATATGCTTTGCAAACGGCATCCCCGGTCTATGGCGCAGCCTTGCCCATACTGGGGTACACTGTGCCAGCGGCGAACCAAGTGTTCGCGGCACCAACACCTGCGGCAACAGGAGCAGGATGTGCGGCCTTGGCGCCCCTTCGCAAGGTGGCCGCGCAAGTTTCGACCGCACCTGCCCGAAAAGTACGACGGGAGCGTCAACCCGACGGAGTTTCTCCAGATCTACTCCACTGCCGTACTTGTCGCAGGAGGGGATGGGGCCGTCATGGCCAACTACTTCCCCGTCGCCTTGACCGGCCCAGCCCGGTCTTGGCTCATGAACCTCCCCCAGGGTTCCATAACTTCCTGGGGAGAGCTCTGCCGGCAGTTCGCCGCCAACTTCAGCAGTTTCTACACCCGGCCTGGCACGGAGCTCGACCTCCATGCCATCCAGCAACAACCTGGGGAGTCGCTGCGCTCTTTCATCCAGCGGTTCTCCCAGGTACGCAACACCATCCCCCACATCCCGAATGCATCAGCGGTGGTCGCATTCCGACAAGGTGTGAGGGACAAGAAGATGCTCCAGAAGTTGGCCACCAGGGAGGTGCAAGACATCTCGGGGCTCTTCAGCCTGGCGGACAAGTGCGCTGGGGCAGAAGACGAGCGTCATTGGCACTCACTGCCAGCTTCCGAAGCCGGAAGACAGCCCGAAGACGGCGGAGTTCAAGCTGAGCTCCCGGCCACGTCAGACAGCCAAGAGCCAAGCACTGGTTGACTTCGTGGCGGAGTGGACGCCAACGAAGGCTGACCCAGGGGGCCACGAAGACGGTGAACCAAAGCACCGAGCTCCGGTCTTCACCGGGCCTCACTGGACGCTCTTCTTCGACGGCTCCTCGCGAAAGCAGGGGGCCGGTGCCGGCGTACTGTTTCTCATGCCATCGGGGGAGCAGTCTGGGTACATGGTGCGTCTCAATTTCAAGGCAACCAACAACATGGTAGAGTATGAAGCACTCATATTTGGCCTACAGACAGCCCTGTCTCTGGGCGCTTGCCAATTGTTGGCACAGGGCGACTCCCAGCTGGTTATCAAGCAAGTTAAGGGCGAATGCCCCTGCAGTGACCTGTAGCTAGCTGCTTATCTGCTCCACGTGCAGATGTTGGAGAAAGACTTCCTCGCCTTGGACCTGCGCCATGTACCGCGCGCTGACATGGCCGCAGCTGACGACCTCTCAACGAAGGCCTCCACCGGAGCCCCTATGCCCGAAGGAGTCTTCGAGAGGACGTTGCCGTGGCCCACAGCCCGGTCCGCCGAGCCGGGCGAAGGGGGCTGAACCAGTGCCTCGAAGCTAGGCGGTCCCGGCGGCCCTGCAACCATGGATGCCGCCAAAGGATCGTAAGCGTCACTGGGGACTCCGTGCAACCCAGCGCTCAAGATCCAGAAGCTCAAGTAGTCCCGATGCATGGACCACGGAGGTCCGGGACTCCTTGAAGGACATCCTTCCTGATGAACGTGCATTCACTGAACGGGTGGTGCGGTTGGCTAAGTGCTACGCGCTGGTATCTTTACTGGCGTGGCGCCACGACATCCTATTGCGGTGCATAACCCAGGAGGAAGGCTGCGACTAGCTCGCAGTAGTCCACGGAGGCGAGTGCTGGGAACGCTCATCGTCCCGCACGCTGGTCGGTTAAGCCACCCAGCATGGCTCCTACTGACCGAGAGCCACCTGGACGCCGTCAAACCGGTTAGGGATGCAATGCGTGCCAGGTCCACGCCAAGCAGACCCACACAACCGGTGCAGACGTGCACCCAGAGCCGTCGGGTGATACCGGCTCCTCCATGTCGAGGGCCAGCCGGACTTCCCAGGGCCGGGTCACGGGAATTACCCTTCCACATGGTATGCGGGGTCGAAGCCATGCTTCCCCCTGAGATCGCCATGGGGGTCCCCCCGTGTCCGGCGTACGACGAAGCCACGCATGACCCGCTCTGCGTGAAGACAGGCGCTCCGACGCTACCCCAGTAAGTTCACCATGCTTACTTAGGTGTTTATTTAAAATTACGCATTAATTTATATGAACACCTCCCCACGCTCTAGACAGTGTGCGTCCATTGTACACTCGGTTCCTCTTTCCTGCTCTCATGCATAGTCGATATTTGCCATCCTGCCGAAGGCGGTAGTGTTTGTGGTACCTGCCAGAGGCCCGGTGGCCTTTTGGATCTCCCCCTGTAAGGGTATTGTACCGCCAGTTGGTCTCCTCCGAGAAAAGACCTACGCTAGACCGGGGGGTCAGGAGCCTTGCTTTGTCCGGTCTTGCACCCAAAGCATGCGCACTCCGCCCCCCAGCGCTACGGTCTGAGTACCAGGGGGCCGGACGGTTACACCCTGACTGGGGCTGGGGACAGACCTCCGGGACCAAGTGCACTGGATTACCCAAGCCCCGTATTCCGGCCTAGGACAGTAAGCCAAATGAGACTAAGGGACAGGAAAGGGAGGACCACTGAGCAGTGCCGGACTCCGCCTCCACAGCCAGGCCGAGCTCCGAGGCCAGCCCTCGCCCTCCTTTCAGAGGCGAGCGCTGATGCCGGACCTCACGCCTTTCGCTGGCTTGAGCTCCGATGACCTCCGGACCTCACGCCCTTCGCTGGCCTGAGCTCCGATGACTTCCGGACCTCACGCCCTTCGCTGGCCCGAGCTCCGATGACTTTCGGACCTCCGCCCCCCACAGCTGGGTCGAGCTCCGAGGCCAGCCCTCGCCCTCCTTTCAGAGGCGAGCGCTGATGCCGGACCTCACGCCCTTCGCTGGCCTGAGCTCCGATGACTTCCGGACCTCCGCCCCCGCAGCTGGGCCGAGCTCCGATGCCAGCCCTCGCCCTCCTTTCAGAGGCGAGCGCTGATGCCGGACCTCACGCCCTTCGCTGGCTTGAGCTTCGATGACTTCCGGACCTCCGCCCCCCATAGCTGGGCCGAGCTCCGAGGCCAGCCCTCGCCTTCTTTTCAGAGGCGAGCGCTGATGCCGGACCTCACGCCCTTCGCTGGCTTGAGCTCCGATGGCTTTCGCTGGCCTGAGCTCCGATGACCTCCGGACCTCACGCCCTTCGCTGGCCTGAGCTCCGATGACTTCCGGACCTCACGCCCTTCCTAAGGACCTTGGGTTGATTATGTCGGTACCCTCAATACCGGGTACCCCCGCGCACAGCATAAAACTTCCTAAGGACCTCGCTCCCTCTGCTGGGGCGAGGTTTGAAGGCGCCACGTGTCCAGCGGGGTCGAAGCACCCCTCCCCACGGAGGATAGCTCGGAGCCTGCCACGTGGCCCCGGAGGCCGGACCACACCCCCTCCGCGGGGGTGAGCTCCGAAGGCTCCACGTGTCCAGCGGAGCCGGAGCCCCCCCTCTCCTCAGAGGAGAGCTCCGGGTCTGACACGTGGCCAGCAGAGCAGTGCTGCCGCCAGGCGCGGTAGGCAGCAGGAGTAAAGGCGCGCCATGCCTTTACCGTACAAAGCATTCAAGACCCGCGCCTTCCCAAGACGCGAAGACGCTGAGCACACCTCTATCAGGTGCCGTTGCGACCAGTCGCATCGCAGATTGGCGCGCAGTGTCAGAACCTGCCAGCCAATAAATATAGCGACAAGACATCCCCTGCCGCCCCCGCCGTCATCAACCACTACGACTAGCATGCGGCATGGGCAGGGCGGCAAGACGAAGACTCAGAAGCCTTCGCCAGAGACAACTACCGACATAACTGCGGATACGATAGTCTGCAGGCAATCTCCCCGGGACCACCTGTCGGGTCCCGGGCCCCCCTTGTAAGCCACTCGAGCCTTGGACTATAAAAGGCTCGGGTAGGCAACGTTAGCAAGGGTTCGCTCTCCAGCAACTCATACGCTAGACATCACTCATCCCCAAGCTCAGGACTCCGGTTCTGAGCAACAAGCAATACAGCGAGCTCCTCAACTCGTCGTGGACGTAGGGTTTTACGCTCCGGCGGCCTGAACCACGTAAAACTCGCCGTGTCAAGCTCTTCCTTAACTCGTCCATACGCTCAAGCTCTCCGCAAGTGACTAGCCCCTCTGAAGAAGAACCTTCGCGGGCTGCCCAGTGCAGGTCCGGGGGAAGTGTCGACCACACACTTCGACAGATTATAATCCGGTTTTGTGCCATATAGCTTTTCTAGAGGCGTTTGATAGTCAATGACACGGGAAGGGGTCCTGTTTATGAGATAGGCAGCCGTACTAAAGGATTCATCACAAAGTTTGAGAGGCATGGCAGCTCTTGCTAAGAGGGATAGTCCTGACTCAACTATATGTCGATGTTTCCTTTCAGCAGAGCCATTTTGCTGGTGAGTATGTGGGCAAGAGACATGATGGGATATGCCTAGCTTGGTAAAAAAGCCATTCAATCTTTGGTACTCCCCTCCCCAGTCGGTTTGTATAGAGATTATTTTCTTGCTGAAGATTCTCTCTACTTGTGCTTGGAATATTTGGAACTTTTGGAAGACTTCACTTTTGTGCCTCAAGAAGTACACCCAAGTGAACTTACTAAAATCATCAATAAAGGTTACATAGTAGCAATTTCTTCCAACCGAGATAGGGCTGGACCCCAAACATCCGAAAAGATCAGTTCTAATGGATGGTTTGAAACACTAGAGGACTTAGGAAAAGGAAGTTGATGACTTTTTCCTTGTTGGCAAGCATCACAAACATTAGTTTCGTTGACACTTGTTAAACAAGGAAGATTATTCTCTTTGACTACTTTATTGATGATACTCATGGAGGGATGACCTAATCTTTCATGCCACCTTTCGGAAGAGGGCTTGACAGTCATAAAGCTGCACTTGGAAGAGGAGGTATTTTCAAGTGACGGCCAAGGGTAGAGTCCTCCCTCACATTTGCCTCGAAGAAGAGTTCTCTTCGTGATGCGATCCTTCACAAGAAAGAAGTCAGGATGATATTCAATAAAGACTGAATTTTCTGCGGTAAGCTTATGAACGGAGACAAGGTTCTTGGTGGTGGAAGGAACATGAAGTATATTGGAAAGACGTAGATTTCTTGAAGGAGTTTGTAAGGTTGAATTCTCAACAAAATTTATCCTCATACCTGAGCCACTCGCGGTGTGAACCTTTTCTTGTCCGTTATACTTTTCTCTTGTAGAAAGCTTGTCTAGTTCACTTGTAATATGATCAGTTGCTCCTGTATCAGTATACCAGTTCGTATCTACACCATACGAAGTAGTTGTGTTGTTGACCGATTTTTCTTCATTCTTGAATTCCCTATCAAAGCGTTTCCAGCATCGTGAAGCTGTATGCCCGATCTTCTCACAAATTTGACATACGGGCTTGCCTTCAGCGCTTCCACGACCTCCTCTTGGTTGCCAACTATGACCTCTATGTCTACCCCTGCCACGAAAACCTCCTCTCGAAACATTGTTAGCATTGATATTATATTGGTTGTTTTGTCTTTCTAACCTTGCTTCAGTTGATAGCAATTGGGCATACAAATCTGATAGCGAAATCAGTTCCGTGCGAGTGCTTACATTCTCAATAAGAGAATTGTATTCAGAATCCAAACCTGCCAAGATATATGATACTACATCATCATCATCTAGTACTTTTCCAACGGCTCCCATCTCATCAACATATTCTTTCATCTTGGAAAAAATACTGCAATGGACTGATCTCCTTTCCTGGTACTTGTTAACTTCGCACGTAGATGCATTATGCGAGCCCTGGACTGCGATGCAAAAGACTCATGTATAGCATTCCATACCTCGGCTGAAGATGAGTACATAGCGACCTGCGCTAGAACCTCTTTGGAGAGGGTTGAGTTAAGATAACTCAATAGTTGCTGATCTTGAACCAGCCATGTTTCATACTTGGGATTTGGCACCCACTCTTTCATCTTGTCTACCTTTTCAATCTCCAATACTTCTTCCGGCTTCCTTCTTGATCCATCCAGAAGTCCATACAACTGTGCGCCGCGGATAGAGGGCAAAACCTGTGCCTTCCAAAGAAGATAATTGTCCCTTGTGAGCTTCTCAACTTGATGAGAGAGCGTGTTGAAACCCATAGACGCCGATGAACTCGATATTGTTTCTCAGTGGAGATTATTGGCTCTGGTTACCATGTTAAACGTGGTAGAAGCGGTACTCTACTCCCGCGTACGTGTTAATTATTTATAATAGTTCGTACATGCTGAATTACAGGAAGATCAAAACTGATCTGTTACATAATCTCAACTAGAATCTATCTCTAACTAACTTGATCATCCGGATAGTTCTTCATTTAATCTCCATATTATCGTGAGTATAATACCAGCACAATCTTAACAAACTTGCTTGTTGACACA
The DNA here is from genome assembly GCA_030760725.1 of Neostapfia colusana. NCBI lineage: Eukaryota > Viridiplantae > Streptophyta > Magnoliopsida > Poales > Poaceae > Neostapfia > Neostapfia colusana. Next base: position 16,887,295 of record JASWHV010000016.1, on the reverse strand, counting down.
CCTCGTACGTCTTGTTTATCTCTTGCTTAACAGGGTCCCCTGGTCTCAAATCAGAGTACAAGCTGGTCTTTAAAGGCCGTTGTTACAGATGCCTCTCCAGAGAGTACAGACTTGCCCATTGCCGAGAGCCCTCCCGATGTTTCTCTTGCCTCGCCTCTGGACACTTCGCTCGCCGCTGCCCCGTGCCTTTGCTGCCGGGTGGTCTTCGCCGTATCCACTCCAGTCTTATCTCAAACAAGCCACCCATCCGGAAGCACGTCCCTAAGAAGCCTGATATCCATAGCAGGCTGACTTTCCCGCTGCTTCTGGCGGATCCTAGTACGACGACTCGACAACAGCTATCGGTGCTCCCTCCGTCCGATATGGCGAGTGAGCGCAACGCCAACCTTGGGTAACCTGATCGCAGGCCGCTGTCTGGACAGGCGGTCGCCGTGTCTGGTGTTGTAATGGCAGCGGAGCACCACGAATTACACTGTAAGGCTGTGATCCTTTCGGGCCCCTCATTGCGCCGCCCAACCTCTACTGTGGAAGTCTGCACTACCATTCATCAGCAACTTCAAGTGCCACGACGTTTCTTTACTATGTCCCGCCTGAGGGTGGATACCTTCCTGGCAAGGTTTGACTTCGTCGAGCATAGAAACCGGGCATTGCAGCGGGGTGCCGTTTCCATTGTCGGAGCTCAGTATGATGCGCAGCCTTGGACACTAGCCTCTATTACGTGGCCGGTGACCTGGCCGTACCAAGTAAAGGTGTTCATTGAGAATCTTCCAACACATGCTTGGTGTGCAGAAGGCGTTCGGCAAATTCTTGGAGACATTTGCCTCTTCGACTTCATGGACCCTCCCTCATCGGAGGAGGCTTTCTCGGGTCTGTTTGGTTTCACGGGATGGATGTTCAATCCCAGCCTCCTTCCACGAAGTAAGGTGGTCACCTTCTTCTCGGGAAGTGCTGGTCGCTCCAGTACTCGTGACGGTTCACTTAGAGCAGGTGAACAGGCTTCTCCTTCGCAAGGACATGTGATGGGGTCCTCATACACCTCGATCACTTCTACGACTACTCGCGGGCGCCATATGTGTCTCCTCCATTGGCAACGAGTGGATTGATATCCTCTATCTCATCCAACTCGGAGGGCGCTGAATATCCGAGCTTTCATAGCTGCACTTGGAGGCGTGGCGCTGTGGACAGTGTAGGAGCGCCGCGTCCCCGACACAGCCCATGTCGACACCATCTGCATGGATGGCATGGGGATGAAGACTGGGACGACGACAGCCGACCACCGTCACGTCGTAACTGGCGGGAAGACATCAATGCAAGAGGTTCGCCAACCGACTACCACGGTCCCGAGCAGCAGCCTGATCCTCTACGTTCGAAATCCCCAAGGCAGCAGGGGCCAAGACAAGACTAATTGGCAGGCTCACTCATCACCCAACGTCACCAACATGTCCCAGTTGGACAATCTGGCGCATACAGTGAGTGGAATTTCTCCTGAGAAACAGCACCCCAACACTGATGAGGGAGTGTCTGATCCCATGGTCCACGGGGTCCCTCCCCAGAGCGGCCAACGGACCCGATGTTAGAAGAAAGTCTCCTGGTTCCTGAGCAGGCCTGTCACACCCGATATTCCATAAGGAACACCGAGCGCATTCTCACATGTATGTCAGGATCAGTTGATTCATACATGTGCCGACAAGAGTGTAATATCATTATATTACAAGCCAAGTTTAACGTACATCATAATATTACATAATTGTTCATAAAATATCAACTATTAGTACCAATACAATAAGCACAACAGCGGAAGACTATATCAGGGTTGCTCCATCTCCACAGGCGTTGCCCGGGGGTTTCGCCAACCTAGAATAACTCCTCGGGATCGAAGTACTCCTCGTCAAAGTCTACGTCTTCGTTTGCACCTGAGCCAACATATAATATCCAACAAAAGCAAGTTTGAGTACCAAAGGTACTCAGCAAGTGTAGGAAAGAATGTTATGAAGGCCAATAGCAAGGGAAGGCTAACATGGTTAAGCACTATGCATTAATCCTAAGTCTTAGCTTTGATTAGCAACCTGTCTTACTAAGTGATAATCCCACCATCATCATAATTAAGTCATTAATGTTAGGTTACACCACCCAACAACCCCCTTTTGACTCACTTCCATGTTTCTCTAATCATGGACAAGTCCAAGCCGCTCTTGACCGTGAGCACGGCTGTCATGACAGTTTGGTTCTCTGCAGAGATTGTACCACTTTACCCACAAGTAGTGATTTCATCCCCTGTTGCCAGGTGGACTAAGAAACCTCCCTGATATCCGTGGTTGCAAGCCACATTACACACTTCCTTTGGTGTGCGATCAGGAGATCACTACATGGCCTTTACAAAGGGTCTACCGGCAAGTACAAGCCCACTGAGGTTTCACCGCTGTAGTTCCTGGGAGTAACCCTCCCCTACAGAAGCCCCCTCTTGAGCCTTGCAGTTCCCAGGGCAGTCAAAAATGGACTCCCATTCCCCGCACCATCCAAACACTCATACTATACCGGCAAACTCCTAATTAATTGGCCAAGCTGCCCCATCTCAGTCTTGTGGTGGCACTGTAAAGCCGGGTTAACTGTTCCATGAACCGGTCCTTAGAATCTAGGACAGGCACTAACTCATTCCCGAGTCTCGTGCACGAAGCACCAACCAAACAACCAACCTGTCTAGATTCATAACCACATGACACATACACTTGTGTCTTTCATATAATCCACAAGACTAGTATCAACTAAGTTTCATTTATCTCTAAAGTACTAAGCATGGCTAAGCACATAAAATGATAACCATCAAGTCCTATCTATTTCCCTCCATGGTTTTGCAAGAAAAGGTAAAACAATGAAACTATGGAAACATCCTACACTGGGTTTCATATTAAAGACCTCATGCAAATAATCTAACTATTCATCCTAGAATAGGAACAAAGTGGTCAAGAAACACTTGCCTTTGAGTGAAGTGGGATTTACTTCAAACTCTTGATCTTGAAGGTTATGGAATAGTTCTTGAGTTGGTTCTATCCATGCATTTGTACCCACAAAACAGTAATAAACATGCCATAAGAATCACACCAAGTCATTTCAATCACACATGTTTAGTTACACACATGCAACTATTGATTTCTTGTCATTTTATGTGAGTTAGGAGGAAAATATGTTTCAATTAACTACCTATATTCTTTGTTTTTAGTATTGACACATTCAAACACTCATTTTCAATTTGTAGGATGGTTTGAATAAATTTTAGAATTTATTAATATATATGTGAATTTCTTATAATTAATTAAATCCTAGAAATCATTTAAATTATTACTATAAAAATTTTCAGAACTCATACTTCTATTTTTCTACAATTCAGAACCTATTTAAGCATTTAGAACAGTTCTTACAATTTTTCTTAAATATATTTTATTTTTATCTATTTTTCAGTATTTATTTAATACTTTAAAATTCATTTTCAGTTATTTAAATAATTATTCTGGGCTACAGAAACTTAAAATGCATAAAACATAAAAACAGAATAGTATGGTGCTGTTTAATAAATTTCTACAATTTTTCTGATATTTATATTATTTTTATTTAAATTTTCAGAATTAATTGTCACTAAATAATTAATTTCAGCATTTGTAAACTGTTAGTTTTAATTTCAGAACTTTTATTTTGTTCAGAATGTTTTAATAGTGCTAAAAATAAATTTCTAACATTTTCCAGAATTCATTTAGCCTTATTTGATTATTTACAGAATTAAAAACAAACTTTTAAACTGATTTGGTTTGATTTGTAATAATTTCAAACTTTCTGGGTTCAAATTGAATTTACTGAACTGTTCTATTAATTTCCATAATGCTCAGGGGCTAATTAGCTAATTCCCAGTGAATTTCCAATTTTCTATAAGCCTGGGGTCAGTTCTGTGAATTTCAGGGGTTGTTTCCTAGTTATTTAAATCTTCAGGGATCTACTCAGAAAATTCCCAACGGTTGTAACTATTTTAAATATAAACCGTTGGATCTGATCTGGACGGTTCAGATTAAATGAACCGAAGGGGTACGCCCCCTTCTAATCCTAGCCGTGCAAAACAAAATGGAGGGCCAAGATTTGGCCACGTCGCCCCCGACCCCCCTTCTCCTTCGCAGCCGGCGGCTGCGCGCGCCGGCGAGCGGCGGCGCTTCGCCGGAGGTTTCTGTTTTTCGCCGTTTCTCCACTATTTCTCGATCTACTCGCACCAGAAGAGAGAGGGGAGAGTGGGAAACTCACCTAGGGTGATTTTTGGACCCAGAAACGGCCGGAGAAGCGTGCTCGACGGCGACCGAAGGAGATCTCCGGCGATCTTCGATCTCAACGCTTCCCAGGCGTTTTTCTTCAAAGATTTTCGTCGGGAACTCGTCCTTGAGGTCTTGTGACGACGTAGGAGGGACTAGATCAGAGAATTTGGTGATGTATTTGGAGAATTTGAATTAGGGGCGGTTTTTCCCGATCGGAGTGAACTGCGCGGTTTCTGTGGGAGAAATGGCCGGGGATCGGCTGTATTTATAGGTGGGGAGGGGGGGGGGGGCGGTTGCTGCGGCGCCGGTTGGGGAAGGGGCGCGAAGAAACGGCCGAAACCGAGGGAATTCGCCCACATGCGATAATAGAGTCGGTGAGAGGGAGAGAGAGAAAAGGGAGCGGTTGCTCGGGGAGGGAGGCCGTCGGCTGGGCCCTGGGGCAGTGGGGGGAGGAAGAGGGGTGAGGGTTTTGCCACCTTTTGCACAATTCGGTCGTTACAAACTCTACCCCCCTTAAGAAAAATCTCGTCCTCGAGATTGGTTTTACAAAGGAAATAGATCAGGGAATTGTGATCTGAGTTCATCTTCACTTTCCCATGTAGCTTCTGTCTCGGAATGATGTTTCCATTGAACCTTATGCATGCGGGTTATTTTGTTTCTTGTGATTTTTTCCATTGTGTCGAGGATTTTGATGGGGTACTCGGTATATGAGAGGTCTTCCTGTATGTCCAACTCATCCATTGGCAGATGTTCTTCTGGTGTTCTCAAACACTTTTTGAGTTGTGATACGTGGAACACGTCATGTACATCTGACAATCGAGAGGGTAACTCCAACTGATATGCTACCTCTCCTTTGCGTTCCAGTACCTTGAATGGTCCGATATACCGAGGTGCTAGCTTCCCTCTTACTTTAAATCTCCTTAGTCCACGCATAGGTGACACTTTGAGATACACATAGTCTCCCACTTTGAAGACTAATTCTCTTCGCCTTGTGTCTGCATAGCTCTTTTGTCTTGTTTGAGCTATCTTTAGATTATTGCGAATCTCTCTGACTTTTTTTTCGGCATCTTTTAGCACTTCAGGTCCAAACACCTTATTCTCTCCTATTTGATCCCAAAATAGTGGAGTTCTACATCTTCTTCCATATAGAGCCTCAAATGGGGACATCTTCATACTTGCTTGATAGCTGTTATTATAGGAGAATTCTGCATATGGCAAGTTCTTATCCCAACTCCTACTATTTTTGAGTGCACAAGCTCGGAGCATATCTTCAAGAATCTGATTGGTCCTTTCAGTCTGCCCATCAGTTTGTGGATGATATGCAGAACTGAAATTTAATCGAGTCCCCATAGACTCATGTAATTTCTGCCAAAACCTTGAAGTGAACTGTGTACCTCTATCTGATACTATCTTTTTGGGTACACCATGTAGGCAGACTATTCTTGACATATATAGTTCTGCTAGTTTGGAACCATTGTAATTTTCCTTCACTGGAATGAAGTGAGCAACTTTTGTCAATCTGTCCACTATCACCCAGATAGAATCATACCCTGTTTGTGTTCTGGGCAAACCCACTATAAAGTCCATCCCGATTTCTTCCCACTTCCATTCAGGTATCTTTAGTGGTTGTAATAGCCCTGCAGGTCTTTGATGTTCTGCTTTGACTAGTTGACATGTGTCGCACAATGCCACATGCTCTGCAACATCTCTTTTCATTCCATACCACCAATACCTTGTCTTAAGATCATGATACATCTTTGTACTTCCAGGATGGATAGAATAGTCAGAATCATGAGCTTCTTTTAATATTAACTTCTTTATTTCCTTGATGTCTGGTACACATATTCTTTTACCATGCCATATGATACCGTTCTCATCTTCTCTAAATCCCGGGGCCTTGTTTTCTTTGATCAACTGCTTAATCTCTTTAATCTTTTCATCATTCTTTTGACCATTCCGTATATCTTGTTCCAGGGTTGAATCAACTTCCATTGCTATAGCTTCTGTATGATTCACCAAGCATAAGTTGAGCTTTGCGAACTCTTCACATAGTTGGGGTTGTAGATCTTTTATGGTCAACATGTTAACATGTGTCTTTCTGCTCAAAGCATCTGCAACCACATTAGCTTTTCCAGGATGATAGTTGATCCCCACATCAAAATCGTTAATAAACTCCAACCATCTCCTTTGCCGAAGGTTTAGATCAGGTTGAGTGAAGATATACTTCAAGCTCTTATGATCGGTATAGATCTCTGTTCTTTTACCCATTAGATAATGTCTCCATAACTTCAATGCATGCACAACTGCTGCCAACTCTAGGTCATGGGTAGGATAGTTCTTCTCATGCTTCCGAAGTTGTCGAGAAGCATAGGCAATAACATGTCCTTCTTGCATAAGTACACATCCTAACCCTTGCCCTGAAGCATCACAATATACAGAGAATGATTTCTCCATATCAGGCATAACCAAGACTGGGGCAGTTGTTAACTTCTTCTTTAATTCTTGGAAGCTTGATTCACACTCTTGAGACCATATGAAAGCAGCTCCTTTTTCCAACATCTTTGTGAGTGGCTTGGCTATTTTTGAAAACCCTTCAATAAACCTTCTATAATAGCCTGCCAGTCCTAAGAAGCTTCGGATTTCCCCAACATTCTCTGGTGTCTTCCACTTTTGCACACCAGATATCTTTTCTGGGTCTACTGCGATTCCTCCTTCGGAAATGATATGTCCCAGAAAAGCAACCTTCTTAAGCCAAAATTCACATTTACTGAATTTGGCATAAAGCTGGTTTTCCCTTAGCTTTTGTAAAACTATTCTCAGGTGCTCTTCATGTTCTTTCTCATTCTTTGAGTATATGAGGATATCATCAATGAATACCACTACAAATTTGTCCAAATATTTCATGAATACCTTGTTCATAAGGTACATGAAATATGCCGGAGCATTTGTTAGTCCAAAAGGCATAACTGTATATTCATACAATCCATACCTAGAAACAAATGCCGTCTTCGGAATATCCGATTCCCTTATCTTTAGTTGATGATATCCGGAACGGAGGTCAATCTTGGAGAATACACATGCACCTCTTAATTGATCAAACAAGTCCTCAATACGAGGTAAAGGATACTTGTTTTTGATTGTCACTTCATTGAGGGCACGGTAATCTACGCATAGCCTCTTGGTTCCATCCTTCTTTGGTACAAATATGACCGGAGCTCCCCATGGTGAGGAACTGGGACGGATATACCCTTTCTCCGATAACTCTCGGATATGATCCTTGAGTTCTGCTAGTTGTTGGGTATCCATCCGGTATGGTCTTTTATATATAGGAGCAGTACCAGGTATTAGTTCTATAATGAACTCTACTTCTCGATCCGGTGGCATACCTGGTAACTCCTCGGGAAATACATCCTGAAATTCATTGACCACCTTTATGTTCTCAATAACTACTTCAGTTTTGTTGAGTTGAACATTCCCAGAGGGTACTTGAATAGAGGTGAACTCAACCTTAGTTCCATCCGTATGAGTTAGTTCCACTGTCCTTGTTGAGCAATGTATAACTCCTTTGTACTTGGTCAACCAGTCCATTCCCAAGATGATATCTATCCCTTGTGATTCTATCACAATGAGATTTGCAAGGAATTCTACTCCATTGACTCCTAGCTTTACCTTGGGACATATTTGTTTTGTCTTTATTTCTCCTCCAGGAGAATTCACTAATAACACTCGATTCATAGATGTAATTGGTAATTTGTGCTTGGTTAAAAATTCCTTGGCTATGAATGAGTGTGTTGCACCCGAGTCAAACAGAATGGTAGCAGGATGAGTGTTCGCGGAGAACATACCAATCACCACATCTGGTGCCTCCTGTGCTTCCTCCATCGTCACATGATTCACCTTGCCACGCACAAGATTCTGTGCCTGAGGTGGCTTCTTGTTGGGGCACCGGTTGGCATAATGTCCCGTTTCTCCGCAGTTGAAGCATTGCCTCGTGACCTTGTTCATGGGTGCCTTGTTGCCTGTTGGTGCATTTTGAGGGTTTGGCCCTGCAGGACGAGGTTGGAATGCAGGGCGTTGTTGCTGCACTTGTGGTCTCTGCTGTTGTGGTTGGAAAGTTGGGTCCCTAGCAGCAGGGTTGTAGTTCCTCTGAAACTGATTGGGAGCTATAGGTCGATTCATTGCTCCCGTCGGCGGTGATGAGAAACGGGGCCGACTGTTGCTGCTAGAAGCCTGTCCTTGCCAATTCATTTTCCCCTTTCGTTCTTCGACCAACTTCTGTCTTTTCCTCTCCACTATGAAAGCCTTGTTGATGAGCTTTTGGAAACTTTCATAGTCACTTGAAGACATAGCATATTGTATCTCTGAATTCAACCCCTCAATGAAACAATCTTGTTTCTTTTCGTCCGTGTCTATGTCTCCTGGAGCATAGCGAGATAACTGTGTGAACTTGGTGAGATATTCTCGCACGGACATACTACCTTGCTTCAGGTTGAGGAATTCCTTCCGTTTGTTCTTGATTTCTCCGGCTGTAACATAGTGATTACGGAAGGCAATTTTGAACTCATTCCATGAGATACCCTCAGGATCCTCATGGGCTTCTTTGTATGCGGTCCACCAGTCAGCTGCAGACCCATATAGTTGGTGAGAAGCAAAGAGCACTCTCTCACGTCCTGGGCACTGTATGATCTGCAACTTGTTCTCAACATTCTTGAGCCAATCATCAGCTTCCAATGGCTCTATTGCGTTGTCGAACCTTGGTGGTTGAGTGCTTAGAAACTCATTTAGTTTGGGTTGGCGCGGTGCATTCTGAATTTGTGGTTGCATGTTGACCATCACTTGTGTCAGGTTCTGAAGGAGTTGGTTTTGCATATTCATCATCTGTTGTATAACTTCTCCGTCTGCCCTACGTGCAACTCGTGGCTGCCATCCAGGCAAAGGGAACCCTGCAGCCTCATTGTTGTTGTTCTCTTCATTGCGTCTCCTTCTTCCTGCCATCTATTGTAAAAGACTGTGTTTAAAATTAAGGTATAGATGTTCTCTTAGATGTATTGTGTTGTATGCTTACTTCATCCATTCTATACAAGAGTTTCTAAAGTTTCTACTTCGTTTAATAAATGGTCATGACTGAATCAAACTAAGCACTTATATTCCTTAATAGATATTTACATACACTAACGTGGTTGTGAACATCAGCATATAGCTTTCCCAACTCACGTTCATCCACTAGCATACATTACATCATCATTTAAACAAGTTCACTAATCAAACATTACATACTAGTCAGTACATTACCATACATACGTACTACACGAATTACTACATGAACAAGGACACCTATCCTAGTTGTCCCCTGGGTTCTGTGCATCCTCCTGCGGGTTCCCACCATCACCACCTGGGTTACTAGCCTCTGACTCCGCTGTGGAGGCCTCAGGTGCTGGAGGAACATGAGGGCGTTTGGCTGCCCTACGGTCTGGAGAGTCCGGAGTCCAAGTGTCTCCATCCGAAGCATAGAGATCACTCACCTCTCCATCCCTCATCCTCATCAGTCCACGCATGATGGCCTCCGACTTCTTCAGGAGGTCCCGGACGTCTTGGAGTTCCTGTTGGCAGTTTTGTAGCCTCGCACTGACGTCCACCCCTATCTGAAGACTCATGTCCATCTGCACCACATCACAACCTTCTTGGAGAGGCTCATAGTTGAACGTTGCGCTTCCACTTTGTCGCCGGGGAATGTACATGTATTGGGTCCCCTCAAGGCGGCCACGGTTGGTGTAGCTCTGGCAAGTGATTGCCTCCCAAGTGGCGTCCTTCTCAGCCTCTGCCATGGTGGACCTCCATGCTGGCGAGTTGTGTATCTTGAGCAGCTTGTTCTCATGGTAGATCCTCGCCTGCGACTTCCACTCGTCTCGCTCTGCGCGAGAGACTCGAGTGGTGTCGTACTGCACCTCTAGCTTGCCGGTATAACCAGCACAGCGAAGGAGGTGTCGGAGGCGATCCACCATGCCTCTAGTGGACTCTCCGTGGGTCTGGTAGGTGGCGGGGTTGTCCACCTCCTCGGTAGTGCGCTCAACCAACTGGTGTCGAGGAACTCGTCCTCCGGTGGACTTACGAGCCGTGAGACGTGTGCGTGCCATCTGTTTCAAGGAAAATTTAAAATGTGTTAGAAAATAAACAATAATATAATTTTGAGTATAGAAGAGGTTAGACAACATATATATAGTTCAAATAATTCTCCTTTTAACAAAATACTTAGTAAAAATAGTTTTTAATAAAATAGTGATGTCTATCTCGTCCATTTCTATCTAGGTTTGCGTCCTACGGGCAACCTGGCTCTGATACCACTTTGTCACACCCGATATTCCATAAGGAACACCGAGCGTATTCTCACATGTATGCCAGGATCAGTTGATTCATACATGTGCCGACAAGAGTGTAATATCATTATATTACAAGCCAAGTTTAACGTACATCATAATATTACATAATTGTTCATAAAATATCAACTATTAGTACCAATACAATAAGCACAACAGCGGAAGACTATATCAGGGTTGCTCCATCTCCACAGGCGTTGCCCGGGGGTTTCGCCAACCTAGAATAACTCCTCGGGATCGAAGTACTCCTCGTCAAAGTCTACGTCTTCGTTTGCACCTGAGCCAACATATAATATCCAACAAAAGCAAGTTTGAGTACCAAAGGTACTCAGCAAGTGTAGGAAAGAATGTTATGAAGGCCAATAGCAAGGGAAGGCTAACATGGTTAAGCACTATGCATTAATCCTAAGTCTTAGCTTTGATTAGCAACCTGTCTTACTAAGTGATAATCCCACCATCATCATAATTAAGTCATTAATGTTAGGTTACACCACCCAACAACCCCCTTTTGACTCACTTCCATGTTTCTCTAATCATGGACAAGTCCAAGCCGCTCTTGACCGTGAGCACGGCTGTCATGACAGTTTGGTTCTCTGCAGAGATTGTACCACTTTACCCACAAGTAGTGATTTCATCCCCTGTTGCCAGGTGGACTAAGAAACCTCCCTGATATCCGTGGTTGCAAGTCACATTACACACTTCCTTTGGTGTGCGATCAGGAGATCACTACATGGCCTTTACAAAGGGTCTACCGGCAAGTACAAGCCCACTGAGGTTTCACCGCTGTAGTTCCTGGGAGTAACCCTCCCCTACAGAAGCCCCCTCTTGAGCCTTGCAGTTCCCAGGGCAGTCAAAAATGGACTCCCATTCCCCGCACCATCCAAACACTTATACTATACCGGCAAACTCCTAATTAATTGGCCAAGCTGCCCCATCTCAGTCTTGTGGTGGCACTGTAAAGCCAGGTTAACTATTCCATGAACCGGTCCTTAGAATCTAGGACAGGCACTAACTCATTCCCGAGTCTCGTGCACGAAGCACCAACCAAACAACCAGCCTGTCTAGATTCATAACCACATGACACATACACTTGTGTCTTTCATATAATCCACAAGACTAGTATCAACTAAGTTTCATTTATCTCTAAAGTACTAAGCATGGCTAAGCACATAAAATGATAACCATCAAGTCCTATCTATTTCCCTCCATGGTTTTGCAAGGAAAGGTAAAGCAATGAAACTATGGAAACATCCTACACTGGGTTTCATATTAAAGACCTCATGCAAATAATCTAACTATTCATCCTAGAATAGGAACAAAGTGGTCAAGGAACACTTGCCTTTGAGTGAAGTGGGATTTACTTCAAACTCTTGATCTTGAAGGTTATGGAATAGTTCTTGAGTTGGTTCTATCCATGCATTTGTACCCACAAAACAGTAATAAACATGCCATAAGAATCACACCAAGTCATTTCAATCACACATGTTTAGTTACACACATGCAACTATTGATTTCTTGTCATTTTATGTGAGTTAGGAGGAAAATATGTTTCAATTAACTACCTATATTCTTTGTTTTTAGTATTGACACATTCAAACACTCATTTTCAATTTGTAGGATGGTTTGAATAAATTTTAGAATTTATTAATATATATGTGAATTTCTTATAATTAATTAAATCCTAGAAATCATTTAAATTATTACTATAAAAATTTTCAGAACTCATACTTCTATTTTTCTACAATTTAGAACCTATTTAAGCATTTAGAACAGTTCTTACAATTTTTCTTAAATATATTTTATTTTTATCTATTTTTCAGTATTTATTTAATACTTTAAAATTCATTTTCAGTTATTTAAATAATTATTCTGGGCTACAGAAAGTTAAAATGCATAAAACATAAAAACAGAATAGTATGGTGCTGTTTAATAAATTTCTACAATTTTTCTGATATTTATATTATTTTTATTTAAATTTTCAGAATTAATTGTCACTAAATAATTAATTTCAGCATTTGTAAACTGTTAGTTTTAATTTCAGAACTTTTATTTTGTTCAGAATGTTTTAATAGTGCTAAAAATAAATTTCTAACATTTTCCAGAATTCATTTAGCCTTATTTGATTATTTACAGAATTAAAAACAAACTTTTAAACTGATTTGGTTTTATTTGTAATAATTTCAAACTTTCTGGGTTCAAATTGAATTTACTGAACTGTTCTATTAATTTCCATAATGCTCAGGGGCTAATTAGCTAATTCCCAGTGAATTTCCAATTTTCTATAAGCCTGGGGTCAGTTCTGTGAATTTCAGGGGTTGTTTCCTAGTTATTTAAATCTTCAGGGATCTACTCAGAAAATTCCCAACGGTTGTAACTATTTTAAATATAAACCGTTGGATCTGATCTGGACGGTTCAGATTAAATGAACCGAAGGGGTACGCCCCCTTCTAATCCTAGCCGTGCAAAACAAAATGGAGGGCCAAGATTTGGCCACGTCGCCCCCGACCCCCTTCTCCTTCGCAGCCGGCGGCTGCGCGCGCCGGCGAGCGGCGGCGCCTCGCCGGAGGTTTCTGTTTTTCGCCGTTTCTCCACTATTTCTCGATCTACTCGCACCAGAAGAGAGAGGGGAGAGTGGGAAACTCACCTAGGGTGATTTTTGGACCCAGAAACGGCCGGAGAAGCGTGCTCGACGGCGACCGAAGGAGATCTCCGGCGATCTTCGATCTCAGCGCTTCCCAGGCGTTTTTCTTCAAAGATTTTCGTCGGGAACTCGTCCTTGAGGTCTTGTGACGACGTAGGAGGGACTAGATCAGAGAATTCGGTGATGTATTTGGAGAATTTGAATTAGGGGCGGTTTTTCCCGATCGGAGTGAACTGCGCGGTTTCTGTGGGAGAAATGGCCGGGGATCGGCTGTATTTATAGGTGGGGAGGGGGCGGCGGTTGCTGCGGCACCGGTTGGGGAAGGGGCGCGAAGAAACGGCCGGAACCGAGGGAATTCGCCCACATGCGATAATAGAGTCGGTGAGAGGGAGAGAGAGAAAAGGGAGCGGTTGCTCGGGGAGGGAGGCCGTCGGCTGGGCCCTGGGGCAGTGGGGGGAGGAAGAGGGGTGAGGGTTTTGCCACCTTTTGCACAATTCGGTCGTTACAAGGCCACACCGGAGGGGGTCAATGTTGAAGCTGAAAATGAAGGCCCCGTTAAGGATTTCGAGTTGGAAGTTGAAGACCTTCGGATGTCTCAGTAGCAAGTCTCGAACACTGATCAAGAAGAAGCTTTGACCAAGGAGCAACAACTGCTGCGCTTCTTCCCGCCAACACCGATACCGCTCCTTGCTGACCCGCAATTGCAGCCACCAGCATGACGCGAGAAAAGACGCTCGGTCCCTGCCGAACCCTCGCGCAGGAGTGCACGCCAGGTTGCAAGGTCCTCTGTGGTGCCGGTCGCTCAGCGTGCCTCACAGAGACTGCTGAAGATACTGGATGGGGCAGATGAGGGTGAGCCGACAGGAGATGGAGCAATGGCAACGCATACTGAAATGTTTAAGACACCACTGCATCAGAAAACTATGACTGCTATTCGCTAGGTCATGCAGCTAGATCATGTGTCGACTTCACAAGTCATGGTCGAGTTAGTGAGAGAGGAGGCGGCAGCCTTGGACGCAAACTAATGCACCATCGTACGATGGTGGATGTATCTGTAGTGAGTCAATGTGTCCCATGTTTCAGTGTATTTTGTGGCATCTGCCCGGGTTGTCAATAGTTGTTGTGAGGACCCGATGGTCCCAACATTCCAGGATCTCGCTGAGGGGTGCTGCGATAGACAACACTGAATAACACACAGACAAGACGATAAGCAGAAGCTATATTTTATTACATAAAATGTTTAGAAACATAATTTACATCAAGCATCGTTTATAGTCTACACTCACGGGCGTAGACTAAGCAAAAAGCATTCAGCCCGTGAACGTGATCCTACTAGCTACACACACCACACTAACACAGCGACCTGCACGAATCCCACTCGATGGTGATTCCCTCTGGGGGATCCGTCTCCTCCTCAGAAGCCTCCTTCTCATAAGACCCTGCAAACACTTCAACAACAAGCAGTGAGCATGATGGCTCAGCAAAACTTACCCGTCTCACCTAAATATGTAACTCTACATGCTGAATTTGCAGTGTATAATAGGAAAGTACTATGCAGAAAGACTCGCCTAATTAGTTGACTCTTACTTTCAAGTTTTAGCCTCAAGTTAGTGGAAAACCTTATGCTAAGACACATAGGGAGTCCACAATCAAACATGAAACGCATTTCTCATATATGCTTTGCCTAAGGTTGAAAAGAAATTTGATTTGCTCTAATCTAAAACACTCCATTAACAATCAATGTAGGACTTTTAATTAGCAACTTTTTATCATGACAACTAGCTTGTTCTTTCTACGTCATGATATAGTGAACAAGTGGTACTCACTGACCGCGAGGGACGATGATTATAATTGATTTACACCTGCAGAGTTACTTGAATAACCCGTCACGTACGTTCATACTTGATGTTGCCTACAACAACCATCACGGACGCCGTACGCAACCACCTTTCATCCGTTAGCCAAGTGTTGAACCGGTCATATCGTCCCAAGCAGGAGGTCTCTGCACGGAGAAACCTCAGTGCCCGCTAGCCGATTTACACCTCGCTGCTCTCAACCTACCCTCTGGACGACAAGCAATGCCTCAACTTATCGCTACCCGAATTACATCGGTTTTCCGGTTCCCATATAGTCGGTAGGTCTTCGGTACAATTCTAGCTTGTTCAACAGGCCCGCACACGGCTCGGTCCTCAATCGACACAAGCAGATCTATGGCACCTAGGCCCCCAAAGTCCTGCTGCCCTTACTCTCTGCACGGTCTCATTTTCTTGACATGTGATTCATTGTCTATTTCTCTAACCGAGTAGTGTGCCTCCACTACAGGAATCACGACAATGGACGACTGCCAGATTAATTGATGACGGCCCCGTCATCCATAAATATATTGATGACTGCTGGACTCCACCGTCGTCAATAAATCATTTATTAACGATGGTTGACCTATCACCGTCGTCTTTAAGCTCTCGAGCCTTATAGATGACGGTGGACCGTCGACAATAATTGTCCTCGTCAATATAGGCCGTAACCTGGGCCTTCCCGGGAACTTATAGACGAGGGTTGACCTACACCGTCGTCAATTAAGCCTTGTTGATGATGGTGTAAACCCACCGTCGTCTTTAAGGTCCCAATACCTTGTTGACGACGGTGTAAACCCATCATCGTCTTTAAGTTCCCAATACACGGGCCAGCCCCTCGGTTCTGTCTTTCATTCTCGCCGCCGTCGCCTTCCTCTCACGCCGACGCCGCCGCCACCCACCGACCTCCGCCAGGTACGCCGCGCCCCTCCCTCTCTCCTATCCTTCTCCGCCCGTGCATCCCGGCCCCGCCTCCCCCCGGGCCGCCCCTCACTGGCAGCGCCCTTCTCCCCCCGGCCCGCCCCTCGCAGGCCATGCTGCGCCTCCCCCGGGCTGCCCCTTGCCGGCCGTGCCCCTCTACCCCCCGGCCCGCCCCTCACCGACCTGCCCCGCTCCCCTCGCCGGTGCATGCGTCTTTCCTACTGTGGGCCATGGCGGGGGAGCGGCTTTTGCTCGCTACCGGCGCGCGCGACAGGTCAGGCAAAAGACGCGAAAGCAACATGCCATTGCCCGGTGCCTTGCCGTGATATGGACCATGCCCACGACGCTACGCACCGCCTATGGCGTCATGTCGGGCTGCGCATCCATCCTCCCATCCGTCTCGCCGATAGCTGGGAGCCCTGCACCTGTACGCGCTCCGCCACCCGTGCAGGCGGCGCAGGCCTCCTGTCCTGACGTCGCGCGCGCCTAGCCGGTCGATCACATGCGTGTCTCATTGCCCTCTCAATCCATGGCATGGCTTTTGTTTTGGGGGTCGATCTTGTTCCGGCACGCCGACGCCGGGGGCGGTCGAGGAGCGGGTACTGCCGTCATTGACGATCCTTCCACATCACATGATCGCTCTGCCCTCTGTTCGGCACCACACGCACTGTTCAGCCATGAACCCCCACGCACTGTGCGGACGGCTCCACCGTAGGTGGTGACGACAAGCCTGCAGTGCTTCGCGTGCATGAATAGGGTCGTCGTCGTGAGATCGACGGTGCGTGCGTGTCCCGTTCAGATTAGTGGATATATACTACTAGCATATCTCACAAACAGATTCACTTGCTGTATCCAAGATGTGTTTACCTGTAGTTCTATATGTTTTTCTCCCATTAGAATTGAAAAAAAGGAAACAAATAAGGGAATACATGTCTAACGTGTAGCTGATTTCTCATTTGGTTTCAGTCAGTTTTTTAAACCAATCAGAATCTGACATGTAGCCTGGTTTTTGAACCTTTTTTTCTAATATCCGTTGAAAATTTGTGTGTTTCTGCTTGAGGACAGTCTATCGATGAACGAATACTAGGAATCATAGGAATAGCTCTAGCGCTCGCTACGCTCTCACCTTTTCAATCCTTCTCTTTTTGCCAAAGCTAGACGGCTGTAGTTCCGAGATATCCTTCCCTGCCTTTTCAATTAATAGCTCGGATTCGTATCCTCGGGCAAGGGAAATATGCTTAAACCAAGCTTCCCCCTTTGTTCTAGTGAATGTGTATGCCGAACGTAGGCAGGTATACCTGACCTTTGATATGGAGAGCTAAAAAGTGAGTGTTTACATTCAGTTTCAGTCAGGTTCATTATATGGATTTCACAAGAAGAAACTGATTATACTCCCTCCGTTCTGAAATAAATGATGTTTAAGACACAAAATCTAGTTCAATTTGAACTAGATTAGCTGTCCTAAACATCATTTATTTCAGAACGGAGGTAGTAATTATTTAGTATACTGATGTTAACGGGTCTATGGATTAATTTTGTGCCAAGTCATTACTATAAGTACATCCAGTGAGAGGATTAACGTGACTCCCTGCAACAGTCCTCGCTTGTGAACGTCTTAGTGAGGAGCTGGCGGCCTGCACTGGACACTGGAGCTAACTCAGAAACCACTCTCCCTCGAAAGATGGGGCGTACACAGCTTTAAATACATGCATGGACACCAAGTGTGAACCGGTCCAAGACATCCTTGCAGAAAAGATGATGCGGCCAAGCATGGCCTTTCAGAGCTGATCATCTTGGGCGCTAGAGTTGTTTGGTAAAATTCCTCGTAAGCACATATCAGAAGATTTTCTGCCAGATAAAGAAAAAACATGATAATTCTGTCGGAAACGGCAAAGCTACAAAGAGGCACCAAACTGAATTACTGAAAAAATATTTTTTTTGGGGGGGTGGGGAACATGCATGTATTTTGTTAAGAGGTAATTACTGAAAGATTCTGAAACCGCCGGTCTTGTGATAGTTAACTTCTGATCTAATCATCTTATTTTCTAAACAGTTTCGATATAGTTGCTACAACAACATCATTGGACAGGAAATATTCTGAATATTCTTGGTCTTTGAAATCGGTGATAGTCCGGTCGATTTCGCTTCCTATAATGCCTGTCAACTAGCGGCAGGACCCTGTAGCTTCCATGTTTGTATCTTTGAATGAAACTGCTTTAACCACGTTTTGTTGAAATACTGAGACACATGGACCGTAATTTTCTCCGTGCTCGCATCAGAATTATTAGTTGAGTGTCAAACATCGCTTAACGTAGTGAACGAAGCATGGGAAATGATTAGAAAAGAGAGACTATATTATTTTCGTTCGCTCCCTTGTGTGGTATTTAGAGATGTTGTATTCAGGGCCTGTTACTTTCCACACAACAATGACATAGACATCTAGAGATTCTACCAATGGTTGAGTTTAGTGGTGACTTCTTTGCAGGGGTCATCATCAACTCACCAACTTACTGCACAGCGACGGTGCGAGTATCAACTACTGACACGTCGTCTCGCTGTTTCAGACATGCATTTTCCTGTGACTTTACTGCCTTAGAACTTTCAGCTTGACCTCCAGGTAGTGAGTATATTTTTCTCCAAACAGACTATTGACGGTTCCATCGTTTTTATTTATGATATTGAACAATTATGTGTAATTTATGTCTGATCTAAATTCTGAAGTCAGTTTCTAAAACCCGTCGAGAGAGTAGAGGGACAGGCGGGAAATATCGTTTGGGTGGGGACGGCTACATACGCCTCGCTAAACGGATGGTAAGTGTTATAAGCATTCTATTAAGTAATTTTATAATCTTCATTGTGCTAACATGTATCGATAGGAGCACGAGAGCGGTCAGCAGCCGACACCTATCGAGGTGTGGAAGAGGGGTCACTTGGGAAGTGACCCGTCGCAGCCTGACCAGCTGTCTTCTCAAACGGCGACAAAGACTTTGGTGAGTTAATTCTTTCAACTTAATTGAATTCTCTTTAATAGTACTAATGACGTTATTTTTCTGGTTTTTGCAGGACAAGTACGGTGAGGAGGCGCGGAGGCTTCGAGGCGATGAGTTCGACTGGTAGAGTGCGCTAATTGTCCCCGAAGCCGCGTATGCAAGCTGTGGTGGTAAACCTCACGGACGATGAGCTTTTTAATTTTTAATTTACTGTTACGAACTTCGAGATACAAAATTCAATAATCTTACTTCATTTTTACAGGTTAGCCATCTTCGATGGAGTGGTTGACTCGAGACAGGCGCGAGCTTCCTCGAGAGCCTCTTCATCGTTTTAGGGCGGGTCCAACAGCAGCCGCGCTAGTTGAGATCTGGAGCTCCAGAGTCTGCGAGAGGAGCTCCAGAGGATGCAAGAAGCGCTCAGGGCTAGGGACGAGGAGCAAAGGGCTAGTGATGAGGCGCAAAGGGCTAGGGACGAGTATCAAAACTCGTTCATGTTACAGATGCAAGCTGCCATGCAGGTAATCCATTCTAGATGTTGTACTTAACATTCTTTACATATAAATGACATGTATAATGATTTGGTTTGTGTTTGCAGGCTATGAGTGCAGGACGGGCGGTTGTCTTTCCGCAATGGGCGCCGCCAGCGATGCAGCTGCCGCTAGTGCCGACGATGGCAGCCCAGATACAAGCTTAGTGAATCACACTTACACTAGTTAAACTTGTTTAAATTTAGTAAAATATGCATTTTCTTACTTGTAACATGTCTAACCACACTTGCACTTCACAGGCGTCAGGAACGGAGGCTCAAACTCCGTCGCCTCAGATGCTTGGATGACTGCAGGAGGATGACTTTCCGAACTCCGGTGGCAGCGGACGGGGTAGCGTCTCTTAGTCAGGTCAGCCGAGCCTCATACTTGTGAGCTGAGTTCCCTCCTCTCTCAAACTTGGGTTGTGTGATGTGGACTATGTGCGGTGTGAGACTTGAATGAAGAATTGTGCAATAATATATTATGTGATGTATTTTGCGGTGCCATGTGATATATATGCATCTTTATGTCATGTTTTTCTGTCTCTGTGATCTGGCCATCGAGCCAGGGCTGGCCTCGAAGCCAGGACATCATTTTCTGCTTTAAAAAAACTGCAAAAATTATCAACGACGGTTCTCTCGCAGCCGTCGATGATACTGGCAAGTTATCGTCGATGGTGTAATTGGCACCGTAGACGATAAGTGTCCAGTATCAAAGACAGTATCCTTTTACCGTCATCAATATTGTACCTTATCGTCGATGGTGTCCGTGTCACCGTCGATGATAAGCTTCCCCCGCTGCCCTGTGTGTGCTATCCCCAATGCAGCTCTGATACCAGGCTGTGGCGGACCGGGATCCGCTCATTCAGGATCGCAGAGGGTGGTGCCGCACGATGCGACACCCGACAGCACACGTCAAAAGGCCACATTATATTACATGGGAAAACAAACTGAATGTACAAACAGGTACAAACTTCAGTTACAAACTTTTGTTTCTATTACACAGAGGAAGTCTACACTATACAACTCACGCCCGTCTATCTAGCAAAAGTCGGCTGCCCAGCCCTAGGGCAGCCAACACTGGCTGCACTCTTCAGCTACGCGCGGTGTGTATGGCTCCCACTCAGCCATGGTCCCCGACGGAGGGTAACCCTCGCCGGTGGACTCGTACTCCGAGTCCGTGGGTGGCTCCTCACCTGAAAAACATTTAAGCAGCAACCGTGAGCACGATGGCTCAACAAGACTTAACCGACTCACCTAGTCATGAAACTCTACATGAGGTGCATAATGAACATAGGATAGTACCAGAGCATCAAATGGACACGCCTACCAGTTCATCTTTAGTTTATCTTCTAGCCACAAATTAACAGTTCAGGAATCTGAAATTTAGTAAGCAATATTTGGTGGCACTTATGTAGCAATACAATTATATCATAACAGCAATATTGAATCATAACATTCCATAAATTATCTACGTTACGACGCAGTGAACAAGCGGTACTCGTCACCGCGAGGGACGACAAATTGACTCGATATACACCTGCAGGGATGTCCAAAGAGCACGTCACGTACGCCCACCCGTGGAGCTGCACAGCACGTTCACTCGATGTCGTACGGGACAACCTTTCACCCAGCATCCCAAACGTCGAACCGGTCGCACCAAAACGAGCAGGAGGTTCCCCACACGGAGCATCTCTCTATGCCCATTGGCAGATTTCCACCTTGCTGCCCTCAGCCTACACCTATAAATCGGTGCGTTATGCCTCGACGCCCGGAGGTTTAGGCTACATCGGTTTATCCGGGCCCATATATCAGATATGCCTTCGGTACGTTCAATACTTGTTCAGCAGGGCCGCACATGGATCGGTCCTCAATCGACACGGACAGGGCTGC
The DNA here is from genome assembly GCA_030760725.1 of Neostapfia colusana. Lineage (NCBI taxonomy): Eukaryota > Viridiplantae > Streptophyta > Magnoliopsida > Poales > Poaceae > Neostapfia > Neostapfia colusana. Next base: position 16,865,808 of record JASWHV010000016.1, on the reverse strand, counting down.
GCACACTAGACTTCCTCTTGCTGCGCCCTAGCCGCTGCCTAGTCTCATTTTCATTACTAAAGTGGTCGCACATCACTCAACCGAACCCGTGTATCCCAAGTCTAAACTCGCGAGTAGATTCCAACTACTCGACTTGTACCGAAGTCCTATGAATCATTAAGCATAGCCTGTCTATTCGAGGTCTTAGACACTACCCTCACTCTTATGGAAAATTTTTGGTTATGCAAGTGGGGTTCCATTCATCCTACACCTAATGCACATTCATACATCACCCTCGACATGTGAACAAAGCAAAACTTGATAAAAGAAGTTAATGCAAACCGGGGCTTGCCTTGTTGCTGCTGGTCAGTAGTTAGTTCTTCTTCCGGAAGGAGGAAGTCGAGCACTTCCGGAGTCTCCTCGCCTTCAGCGACTACACTTAATGAAAATACTACATGTCAATGGATATGCACATAAGTTTATTGTAATGCTTCTGCTACAAGTTCTAATAATAAGTTTTTAACAACTGGAACTCTGTTTAAGAATTTAAAATGAAACTGGGGCTAGTGGTTTGGGTTTGGACCTAAGCACATGATTAAGTGCTAAGTGGTTTTCCCCCTCTTCCATATTGATCACCTCAAGTGGTTAAATAGAACAGGGGTGATCCAGAGCTCCAATGGAGATGAGAATTTTTGTGTGAGTTCATTGTCACAAGAAAACCCTCTGAACCAAAAATTAGCACTTTTCATTGAGTGGTTTGTTCAGAATAATTTTCTTAGCAAATAAGCAAATAATTTTCTTAGCAAATAAGCAAAGAAGAATTAATTCTGAGGTAACACCCCTGTTCATGCCCAACTTAGTGAACTACAATTTCAATTATAGCTTCTAGAGTTTGCATGAATGTTCCTAGCATTTGTTTGGAGCTAAGATCTGCCCAGAACTGAATTTCCAAGTTTTGGAAATTCTCTGAAAATGTTTCTGTATTCAAATGAACACAGCACCTTCAAATCTGAATTGCCCTGATCAAATGAACTCCAAATGGTCTGAAACTTTTAAAGGTTTCACTAACGTCCTAAGGAATATTCTAGCGAAATTTGAGGATTTTTGGATGAACCAAACTCCCTCTAAAATTCTTTTGCTGAAAAGCTTTAAAGAATTTTCCAGAATTAAATAATGGGTTTCATACTAATTGGGTTTCATATTTGGATTGTACTCTATTAGAGGAATCCAACAAAATTTGTTTCATAATTTTTGGATTATCCTACACCAAGTTGTGGCTCTCTAAAGTTTCAACTAGAACTGAAAATCCCAAAATGTTTAAATGTCTGCCAGGGGGCCCCACCCGGCAGGTCTTCTCCTTCCTCGCGCCACACAGGGGCCCGTGGCGGCGCCCTCCGGCGAGCGTCGCCGGAACCTCTTTCCCGGCCATCTCCCGACCCCAGACTCGCCGCCCCGCCCTAACTTGCGACGCTGAACTCGGCTCGGGGGTCGCCGGCGGCCGTAGCTCACCGGAACAGGGCGCCCGACGGTGGCAGCAGCTGTTAGGCTTCCGGCGTGGTCGGGAATGCGCTACACCGCATCAAAACGATCGTAAAATGATCGGAGAGCACCGCGGGAGCTCGAGGTTGTCGAAAATGGCCGCCAAGCCCCGTGAAAAGGTCGGCAACATAGAGCTCCACGGTGACCCGAGCTGTTATCCCATGGCGGCCCGAAAAACAACAAGAACCCGGTCATTTCTGGACCATATCACTTGATTCTTGGTCGAGGAGGGCCGCTAGGAAGTGAGGAAGGTGTGTGCAAGCTCTCCCGAGCTGGGTTTGGACGGTGCAGCTAGAATTTTGGGGTAGACCGACCCCTACCCGTATGCACTAGCTTTCGGAAATCTCAGGAATTCTCTGCCCTCGGTCTATCAATTGCTATGAGGGTTGCAGATACACGATCTGGATGTGAAGGCGCACCTTTTTCATGTAGAAGTCAGGCGGTGAAAATGGCTGTGGGGTGCTTCCACGGGGAGCAACCTCGGTTTTCCGCCGGGTGGCCTCGGTCCTCGGCTGCGATCGTCGATTTGTGGCTGAACGAAGCGCTAACGCCGCGAAGTAGCAGGCTGGTTAGCTAGAGCACGCACTAGTGCTCCTTTTTTGTGTTAGGCTCGGGCAAAGGCCGAGCAGGCGCCGGCGTATAGTGGGAATCGGAGGAGCGGCGCCGGTGTGCGAGCAGAGCCCGGGGCGCTTGCTGGTCGGGAGAAAGAAGGGAAACACGCTCGGCTCAGCTGCGTGGGGAGCGGTCACGTAGAGGAGGGGGCGACCCGTTTCCCGGTTGCCAGCGCGAGCGAAGAAGAACCAGGAGGTGGCTGGCCGAGGCGATCGGGCGCCGGTGTTGCCGTGCGCTGGTGTAACACCCCAAATCCTGTTAAGAGGGGAATTTACAAATTTTTGGACGTATTGCATGTGTTGCAAAAATTCAAATTCAAACTGGAATTCAAATTAAACTCAAAACAGAAATGAAAAAGAAAAAGAAAAAGAAAAAACAAACCTTCCCGGCCAGTGGGCCGAAACCCACCAGCCGGCCCACCCAACCCCCGCGCCAGCCCGCAGCCGCGCTCCCATTTCCCTCTCACAGACAGGCGGGACCCACCTGTCATCCCCGACCTCCCGATCGCGCCGACCCCGGACTGTTTTCCCGCGCGCGCGCAATCTTAACCGACCGGATTTCCGCCCGAATTCTGGTTCCGGGGGACTCCAACTCGATCTAAACTAACACGCCGCCCTCCCCCGTCTATAAAAACCCCGACGTCGTCCCGTTTTCCCCCACGATCTGCCGTTTTTCTCTCCGGTGAGAACCCGGGTTTCTCCGGCAAATTCTGCTCGATCTTCGCTCGGGAATTCTTATCTAACTCGCTGGTCTTGATCCACCGCCTCCGGGGAACTGCGCAGGTGCATAAAACTCGGTGGTTTGCGGCTCAAACACAGCGCCGACGAGCCTCGCCGTGAATTCACCTCGGACCTCGTCGCCGACCGCCTTCCAGGACCTCCGAGCTCAAGAAAACCCCCGAGGTGAGATCCTCGACCTCCCCTCTACCGATCTATGCCATAAAATCACAGTTCTAGGAAGAATTGACGAAGATCCGAAACTCTTCGGCGAGATCGCCGCCTCCCGCCGCCGTGCGCCGCCGAGCAGCGCCGCCCGCGTTCGATCAGAGCGACGTGGCCGCTTGTGCGCCGTCTATTTTAAATCGCACGGTAGAATTTAAATCCCTGCGTACCGGTTCGATGTTATAATCTCAGCCGTCTGTTTTAAATCGGACGGTCCACGTCAGCCTCGCGTTATAAAGGCCGGAATTCTTACGCGCTACCCCCTGGGGTTCTCGGAAAATACAAGCTAGCCTCGGAAACTTCTGATCTAGCCCCTGGAGCTTTAGAAAATCATGTAAATTCATTTAAAAATCAGTTTTAGCCCCTGGACTTAATAAAAATTAGGAAAAACCCCTCTGTTATGTGTAGTTAGCCCCCTGGAAATTCTTAAAATAATATAATAGACCCTGTAGTGGGGTGAGTTTACCTTTTTAACCCTATGTGATATTAAATTTAGGAATTTGAATATGTGATTAATATTTAAAATTTAAAAGATGGGACAACCACATTGTAAATTCAAATTTAAAACTTTCCTAGTACTTGGAAAACTATGGAGTGAGATAAAAATAGATTTTTGGCTGAAATAAATCTGTTTAATTGATTATTCACATTTATTAGTTATAGGGACACATTTTTAAGTAGAGAATAATTCTGAAAATTAGTAAAATAAATGTAAAATAGTTCACATCAGAGGAGTAGTTCAAAAATATATTTTAATATTTTAGACCCAAAACCTATTCTGTTTAGATGAGGTGTCTTACTATTTTCATAATAAAGTTCACATTTAAGCATAGGAAATAAATCTGAAAATATAGCAAGCTAGGTATGAATAACTAGAAAATGATAAATGAAGTTTCCAAAATCCAAAGAATTCAGTTTAGGGTTGGTAGAAGGTCTGAAGACACATTTGGAGTAGGAAAATACCCTCCATGCACACTTGGTAGCTAAAAGGTGTATCAATTGAATATAAGGGATTTATTTAAATTGGAAACTCATATATAGTATGCAAAAATAAATATGAATACAAAAGTAGAAATCATATGCACATGTTTAAAAGTGCATGTAAGCCAAAATCAACACACACAGAGTAACCCGAACACATAGAAATGTGAATGGCTTTCATAAATGTTGTCGGTACCTGAGATATGGGGTACCCCCGCGCACAGGGTAAAATGCCTAAGGTACTCGCCCTTCTCCGCAGGGAGAGCTCCGAAGGCGCCACGCGTCCGGCGGGGCTGGACCTCCCTCTCCTCAGAGGAGAGCTCTGGGCCCGCCACGTGGCATACAGAAGCTGGACCTCCCCTCCGCGGGAGAGAGGTCCGAAGGCGCCACGTGTCCAGCGGGGCCGGACCTCCCTCTCCACAGAGGAGAGCTCCGGGCCTGCCACGTGGCATACAGAGGCTGGACCTCCCCCTCCGCGGGGAGAGGTCCGGAGGCTCCACGTGCCCCGCAGGCCGGACCCTCCTCGCCTCAGAGAAGGGCTCCGGACCCGCCACGTGTCCAGAAGAACGGTGCTGCCTGCCCCCGAGCGGTAGGCAGCGGGCGTAAAGGCGACCCACACCTTGCCCGTACAAGGTATTCAAGGCCCGCGTCTTCCCAAGACGCGGAAACGCGGAGCACGCGTCTGTCAGGTGCCGTTGCGCCCAGTCGCATCACAGACTGGCGCGCGGTGTCAGAACCTGCCAGCCAATAAACGCCGCGACAAGACATCCCATGCCGCCTGCGCCGTCATCAACCACTACGACTAGCACGCGGCATGGGCAGGGCGGCAAGATGAAGACTCAGAAGCCTTCGACCAGAGGCAACCACCGGCGTAACTACAGATACGGTAGATAATAGACAATCTTCCCGGGACCACCTGTCGGGTCCCGGCTTCCCTTGTAAGCCGCCCGAGCCTTGGACTATAAAAGGCTCGGGTAGGCGACGATAGGAAGGGTTCGCACTTTGCAACTCATACGCTAGCCATACACTCTCAAGCTGTAACTCACCACCAAGCTCAGGCCTCCGGCCCTGAGCAGCAAGCAATACAGCGAGCTCCATAGCTCGCCGTGGACGTAGGGTTTTACGCTCCGGCGGCCTGAACCACGTAAAACTCGCCGTGTCAAGCTCTCGCTAACTCGTCCATCCGCGCAAGCTTTCCGCTAGGAGACTAGCCCCACCGAAAAAAGAACCTCCGCGGGCTGCCCAGTGCAGGCCCGGGAGAAGTGTCGATCGCACACTTCGACAAATGTGAATGTGTGGTTTGTATGAAGTGGAAGTGTGAACTATGTCATTTTCTTTTGCTATGTGTGATGGTATAAGTAGAACCTGCTCCAGAGCAAGTTCTTCCTTTCCAAGATCAGGACTACCCATTCCAAGAGCAGCAGGAAGAAGGCAAGTGTCCTTGACCACTTTGATCCTATACTAGGATGTGTAGATAGAATTATTTGCATTGTCAATTGAAAATATGAAACCCATGCTAGGATGTTTCCCTAGAATTGTATTACCTTGTTTCCTTGTAGCTTGGGTTGGGATTTCATTTTATCATGTCATTTATTATTATGCATATGTTTAGCCATGCTTAGAATGGGATATTTGGGATATGAGATCATCAGTTAGTTTTACCATACTCTTGAATGAGATATTGTGAGTTATGTAGAGGTAGGGATCAAGGCAAGTTGGATGTTTTGGTTGGTGCTGGGTGCACGAGACTCGGGTTTGTGTTTAGTACTTGCCTGGATCCTAAGGACCGGTTCATGGAGCATGTAACCAGGCTTTACCGTGCCAACCACATGCTGAGATGGGGCAGCTTGGCCAATTAATTAGGTGTATCCCCGGCGTAGTATGGGTGTGTTGGATGGTGCGGGGAATAGGTGTCAGCTGGACTACCTTATGAACCGCAAGGCTCAAGAGGGGGCCACTGCAGTGGGGTTGGAGCCTCTTGTATGCTGTTAGGGGTGAAACCTCAGTGGGCCCACGCTCGTCGGGAATCCCTTTGTAAAGGCTTCGTAGTGATCTCCTGGCTACACACCTGGGAAGTGTGAATGTGGTTCCTAGCCACTGGCATAATGGAGGTTCTTTTAGTCCACCCGGCAATGGGGGATGAAATCACTACATGTGGGTACTGTGGTGCAAACTCTGCAGAGTCAAAAAATTGTCATGACAGCCGTGCTCACAGTCAAGAGCGGCTTGGACTTATTCGTGATTAGAGGATGATGGTTTTGGAAGTTGAGGATGTTAAGCGGGGAGCTTAACATTGAAAATGATGTTATGGTTATTTGATTATGATGATGGGATGGGGAAATTGGGACCATTTCACCTATGTAGTAATGTAGGTGCTTAATAAGCTAAGGTGATAGGTATTAATTGCGTAGTGCTTTAACCATGAGTTCAACCTCTTCTTGTTCTAGCCATGCATGACATAACTTTCCCACACTTGCTGAGTACCATCGGTACTCAACCTTGCATATTTGTTGGTTTATATTGCTGATCAGGTCAAGATAATGAAGTGGTGTTTAATGACCAAGACTTTGGACCCGAAGAAGGTTTCTAGGTTCATGGAGTCCCCGGGCAACGCCTGTGACGGAGCCCACAAGAATAATTATTCCGCTGCTAGTTTATTTATTCGTGATGAATTTATTATTGTCCATCGAGACATTTGCTATGTAAGACTTATTTATATTCGACACCTGGCTTGTAATAAATGATGCTTCACTATTTGTCATCACATGTATGAGAAAATGATCCTGGCATACATGTGATATTCACTCGGTTGTTCTTCGGAAAAACCGGGTGTGATAGAAGTGGTATCAGAGCCAAGGTTGCCCGTAGGAACGTGGACCTAGGTAGAAATGGACGTATCTAAGGACCCTATTTTCTTAAAAACTATTTTACAAGGTGTGGGTTGAAAGGTGTTATTTAATGGGGACACTTTCTTCATCTTACCCCAACTTTCATTCAAAATAGGATTTTTGTTTAAAAGTTTATCTAACCTAAGTTTAAATGCTTTTTGTTTTAGATGGTTCGCATGATTCGCACCGCTCGCAAGTCCACAGGAGGGAGAGTTCCCGTAGTTGCCCTTGCCCAAAGAGAGGAGAGCCGTCCGGTGACGTACCTTTCCTACGGATTGGCAGTAGGAGGCTTGTTGCGCCGTCTTCGACGTATGCTCCAAGCCGCCGGCAATACGGGCAAGCTAATCATACACTATAGCTCCACCAGGACCATCCGTGAGAAGAGGGAGGAATGGAGTTCAGAAATGAGGATTATCCACGAAAATCAGCTGCTCAAGATCCACCACTCTCCAGCTTATCGAGCGACACAGGTCGATGCGGAGAAGGATGTTACCTGGGAGGCAATCATCTGCCAGAGTCACATCTATCGTCGACACCTGGACAGAACTGAGTACATGTATGTCCTCCAGCGCGAGAGTGGTACAACAGAGTATAAGTACCCGCCAGTGCAGCAAGGGACTTCCAATGAGCACATGTACTTGTGCTTGGAGGATGCTGCTATGCTTAGCACTCGACTGCAGGAGTGTCAGCAGGAGCTTCAGGATGTTCGTGACACCCTGAAGGAAACCGAGGCATTGCTTCGAGCCTGCTTGAGGGCGAGAGAGAGAGGAGATGGGAATGAACTGTGTGTCACCGTGAATGGCACATGGACTCCTGACTCCCCAGATCGCCGGGCGATCAGGTGTCGTCGCACTTCTCCACCAGCAGTTTCCCCCCCCCCCCCCCCCCCAAAGCGGAGTCAGAAGGCAGCCGCAATAATGAGGAAGATCCCGAGGAGCCAGCTCAGTGATACGAGTAGTGTAGAGTCCTTCCCTTAGTTTAGCAGGATGTCGAGTAGTCGAGTCGTTATCTTAGTTAATGGTGTGTTAATGCTTGGTGTGTGACGTGAGTTGTGGAAGCCATGAGCAATTGTCCACAGCCTTGTCTTCAGATTGTTTTGCTTCGGTGTTTGAACCCACATGAAATAATAGTGCATTTATTTCTATGTGAGACATGAACCCTCAGAAAAGTATAACAAAGCCTCAACACTTCAAAGTACAAACAAGTGAAAGTAGTAAGATAATACGTAATGCTTTAAATTAACATTTGGTTGATCATGCTAGATGGCCGGAAGAGGAAAAGGTCGTGCTGCCAACCCCGCCAACAACAACGATGAGGCCTGCAACCCTCATCTTTCTGGAGGCCAAGACAGGGGTGGACGCCGTGAAGGAGTTGATCCCCTCCACCAAATGCTTGAGAATCAAAATCAGCTCATCCAGAACTTGACTCAAGTGGTGGCCAACTTGCATCAAGTTCCACCTCCACAAGCTGCACCACGCCAACCAAGGTTGAGTGAGTTTCTAGGAACTCAACCTCCAAAGTTTGCAAGTGCTGCTGAACCTCTGGAGGCAGATGATTGGCTAAAGACCATTGAGAGCAAGATGAGGATCATACAGTGCCAAGGGTATGAGAGGGTGCTGTTTGCCTTTCATCAATTGCATGGACCTGCTGCTGATTGGTGGACCGCCTACGTGGCCGCCCATCATGACCCTGAGAACATCACTTGGGAAGAGTTGAAGCGTAGCTTCAGCAACCATTACATACCAAGGGGTGAACTCAAAAACAAGAGGAAGGAGTTCTTGGGGTTGCAGCAAGGTAACATGACTGTGAGGGAATACCTCACTAAATTTACTCAACTCTCCCGTTATGCCCCACGGGACATAGAGACTGATGAGCAGAAACAGGATTGTTTCGTGGAAGGACTTACCGCAGAAATGCAGTGTGCAATGTCCTCCAACGACTATGAAAGCTTCCAAAAGATGGTGGACAGAGCGTTTGTGGTAGAAAGGAAGCTGAAGGCCTTGGAAAATGAGAACAAGAGGAAGGCCGGGTGGTCACATCAAGCCTCAGGGAGCAACACCCGCCCACGTCTGATGCAGCACCCCGCAGGGCAGACGAACCGTGCTGCGATACCCTACTCAGCACCAAGAGGGTACAACCCGAACTACAGGCCTCCGGCAGCACCAATACAGCCACAACGTCAGTTCGTACAGCAGCCTCGCCCTACGTATCAACCTCGACCATCAGTGCAAGGACCCCCAAACCAACCCCAAGACAACAAAGGCCAGGCACCTAAGGTTGGGGTGCAATGTTTTAACTGTGGTGAAGTGGGGCACTACGCCCATAAGTGCCCAAAGAAGAAGCCCGCGCAGCCACAAAAGCAGAATGTGATGCGAGGACGGGTGAACCCCGTGACCATGGAGGAAGCGCAAGAGGCACCTGACGTGGTAGTTGGTAAGTTTCCTGCCAATTTACACATTGCAACCCTGCTGTTTGATTCTGGTGCTACCCACTCGTTCATTGCTCAAGGGTTTGTTAAGAAGCATAATCTAGTAACAACACAAATGAACCATATGCTAGCAGTAAACTCTCCAGGTGGAGAAACAAGGACAAGACAAGTGTGTCCCAAGGTGAATCTAGACATTAATGGGGTAGTATTTACTGCCAACCTCATAGTGATAGATTCCCAAGGGATCGATATTATTTTGGGCATGGATTGGTTGACCAAACATAAGGGAATCATCCATTGTTCGACCAGAACGGTGGAACTAACGCACCCTAGTGGCACAAAAGTAAAGTTTACAACAATACAAGAGCCTAGGAGGGACGCTAAATTAAATCAAGTTGAGGTGAAAGTGGAGGAGATCCGAATCATCAGGGAATATCCAGATGTTTTCCTGAAGGAGTTGCCAGGTATGCCTCCTGATCGTGAAGTGGAATTCGCAATTGAGCTAGTGCCTGGAACAACCCCGATATACAAGAGACCTTATCGGATGGACTCCAAACAGCTGGGAGAACTCAAGGATCATTTGAGAGAACTGACGGAGAAGGGGTATATTCGTCCTAGTTCCTCACCATGGGGAGCTCCAGTGATATTTGTGCCCAAGAAGGATGGAACCCAAAGGTTATGCGTAGACTACCGTGCCCTGAATGAGGTAACCATCAAGAACAAGTACCCATTACCCCGCATTGAAGACTTGTTTGATCAGTTGAGGGGAGCTTGTGTGTTCTCGAAAATTGATCTCAGGTCGGGATACCACCAACTTAAGATAAGGCAATTTGATATTCCCAAGACAGCTTTCGTATCTCGGTACGGACTGTATGAATACACTGTCATGCCTTTCGGGCTAACTAATGCCCCGGCATACTTCATGTATCTCATGAACAAGGTATTCATGGAATATCTGGACAAATTTGTGGTGGTTTTCATAGATGACATTCTCGTCTTCTCCAAAGATGAAGAAGAACATGAGAAACATCTAAGGTTGGTGTTGCAGAGGCTGAGAGAACACCAACTATATGCCAAGTTGAGCAAGTGTGAGTTTTGGTTGAAGAGGGTTCCCTTCTTAGGACATATAATCTCGGAGGGAGGAATCTCCGTGGATCCCGCCAAAATCGAGGATATACAGAAGTGGAAGACCCCTGAAAATGTTGGGGAAGTTCGAAGCTTCTTGGGATTGGCTGGATACTATCGACGGTTTATTGAGGGATTCTCTAAAATCTCGAGACCCCTCACCAAACTGTTGGAGAAGGGAATCACATTCACATGGACGCCGTAATGCGAGATGAGTTTTCAGGAGTTAAAGGAAAGATTGACAACAGTCCCAGTGATCGTTATGCCAGATATGCAGAAGAACTTTACGGTGTACTGCGATGCCTCTGGAAACGGGTTGGGATGTGTTCTCATGCAAGAAGGGCATGTCGTGGCTTATGCATCCCGGCAGCTCTGGAAGCACGAGAAGAACTATCCTACGCATGACCTAGAACTAGCCGCAGTGGTACACGCGTTGAAAATTTGGCGGCATTACTTGATGGGGAAGAGGACAGAGATATATACGGATCATAAGAGTTTAAAGTACATTTTCACACAACCAGATCTCAACCTCAGACAAAGGAGATGGTTAGAGCTAATCAATGACTTTTATGTGGGCATCAACTATAATTCTGGGAAAGCAAACGTCATGGCAGATGCTTTAAAACGGAAAGTGCAGGTCAATAAGTTGAGCTTGAAGGACATGCCTGCAAAATTGAAGGACGAGGTTATAAGGCTCAATCTATGCCTTGTGAATAGTGGTGAAGCCATCTCCATGGAAGTGGACTCCACACTAGAGCGAGAAATACGCGAGGGTCAAAAGGATGATGAGAAGATACAAGAAATCAGGCAACTCATCAAGGAAAATAAAGCCCCTGGGATCAGAGAGGATGAACAAGGAACAGTGTGGCACGGGAAAAGAATCTGTGTGCCAGAAGTAAAGAAGATCCGCGAATTGATTTTGAAGGAGGCTCACGATTCTGACTATTCCATTCATCCTGGGAGTACGAAGATGTACCAGGACCTCAAGAGCAGGTATTGGTGGTATGGCATGAAGCGAGATGTCGCGGAACATGTTGCTCTATGTGACACATGCCAGTTGGTGAAAGCCGAACATCAACGACCCGCGGGATTATTGCAACCACTCAAAGTGCCTGAATGGAAATGGGAAGAAATCGGTATGGATTTCATAGTGGGATTGCCTAGGACCCAATCAGGATATGATTCAATATGGGTCATCATCGACAGGCTAACCAAGGTAGCTCATTTCATCCCTGTGAAAGAAAGCTACAGCGGATCCAAATTGGCAGAATTGTACATGTCAAGGATCGTGTGTTACCATGGAGTGCCAAAGAAGATAGTGTCAGATCAAGGGACACAGTTCACCTCAAGGTTCTAGCAGAAGTTGCACGAAACCATGGGAACCCATCTGAACTTTAGTTCTGCCTATCATCCCCAAACTGATGGGCAGACGGAAAGAACCAATCAGATTCTTGCGGATATGCTGAGGGCATGTGCACTCAAAAACAATCGGAGTTGGGACAAGAACTTACCGTATGCGGAGTTTTCCTATAACAACAGCTATTAGGCTAGTATGAAGATGTCACCGTTCAAAGCTTTGTATGGGAGGAAGTGTAGAACCCCACTATTTTGGAACCAAACGGGGGAAAGCAAAGTGTTTGGTCCCGAAGTACTACAAGAAGCCGAGGTGAAAGTGAGGGAAATTCGCAACAACTTGAGGATAGCACATACACAACAAAAGAGCTATGCCGATGTACGGAGAAGAGAGCTCTTTTTCAATGTGGGAGACTATGTCTATCTCAAGGTTTCCCCTATCCGAGGACTTTGTCGGTTCAAGGTGAAAGGGAAGTTGTCACCTTGATACATCGGACCCTTTCAAGTTCTGGAGAGGAAAGGCGAAGTGGCGTATCAACTAGAATTACCGGCTCGCCTATCGGATGTGCACGATGTATTCCATGTGTCACAGCTCAAGAAATGTCTGAGAACGCCTGAAGAGGTGTTACCCATGAATGAGGTTGACGTAGCTGAGGATCTGTCTTATGCCGATCAACTATTCAAGATTTTGGAGACAATGGAACGCCTCACAAGAAATAAAAGAATCCGGATGTGCAAGGTGCAGTGGAAGCATCACTCAGAAGAGGAAGCCACCTGGGAGCGAGAAGATGAGCTTAAGGCACAATTTCCGGAATTGTTTTCTTAGAACCACCAATCTCGAGGACGAGATTTATTTTAAGGGGGTAGAGCTGTAACACCCCAAAATCCTGTTAAGAGGGGAATTTAAAAATTTTTGGACGTATTGCATGTGTTGCAAAAATTCAAATTCAAACTGGAATTCAAATTAAACTCAAAACAGAAATGAAAAAGAAAAAGAAAAAACAAACCTTCCCGGCCAGTGGGCCGAAACCCACCAGCCGGCCCACCCAACCTCCACGCCAGCCCGCAGCCGCGCGCCCGTTTCCCTCTCACAGACAGGCGGGACCCACCTGTCATCCCCGACCTCCCGATCGCGCCGACCCCGGACTGTTTCCCCGCGCGCGCGATCTTAACCGACCGGATTTCCGCCTGAATTCTGGTTCCGGAGGACTCCAACTCGATCTAAACTAACATGCCGCCCTCCCCCGTCTATAAAAACCTCGGCATCGTCCCGTTTTCCCCCATGATCCGCCGTTTTTCTCTCCGGTGAGAACCCGGGTTTCTCCGGCAAATTCTGCTCGATCTTCGTTCGGGAATTCTGATCTAACTCGCTGGTCTTGATCCACCGCCTCCGGGGAACCGCGCAGGTGCAGAAAACTCGGTGGTTTGCGGCTCAAACACAGCGCCGACGAGCCTCGCCGTGAATTCACCTCGGACCTCGTCGCCGACCGCCTTCCAGGACCTCCGAGCTCAAGAAAACCCCCGAGGTGAGATCCTCGACCTCCCCTCTACCGATCTATGCCATAAAATCACAGTTCTAGGAAGAATTGACGAAGATCCGAAACTCTTCGGCGAGATCGCCGCCTCCCGCCGCCGTGCGCCGCCGAGCGGCGCCGCCCGCGTTCGATCAGAGCGACGTGGCCGCTTGTGCGCCGTCTATTTTAAATCGCACGGTAGAATTTAAATCCCTGCGTACCGGTTCGATGTTATAATCTCAGCCGTCTGTTTTAACTCGGACGGTCCACGTCAGCCCCGCGTTATAAAGGCCGGAATTCTTACGCGCTACCCCCTGGGGTTCTCGGAAAATACAAGCTAGCCCCGGAAACTTCTAATCTAGCCCCTGGAGCTTTAGAAAATCATGTAAATTCATTTAAAAATCAGTTTTAGCCCCTGGACTTAATAAAAATTAGGAAAACCCCCTCTGTTATGTGTAGTTAGCCCCCTGGAAATTCTTAAAATAATATAATAGACCCTGTAGTGGGGTGAGTTTACCTTTTTAACCCTATGTGATATTAAATTTAGGAATTTGAATATGTGATTAGTATTTAAAATTTAAAAGATGGGACAAACACATTGTAAATTCAAATTAAAAACTTTCCTAGTACTTGGAAAACTATGGAGTGAGATAAAAATAGATTTTTGGCTGAAATAAATCTGTTTAATTGATTATTCACATTTATTAGTTATCGGGACACATTTTTAAGTAGAGAATAATTCTGAAAATTAGTAAAATAAATGTAAAATAGTTCACATCAGAGGAGTAGTTCAAAAATATATTATTTAATATTTTAGACCCAAAACCTATTCTGTTTAGATGAGGTGTCTTACTATTTTCATAATAAAGTTCACATTTAAGCATAGGAAATAAATCTGAAAATATAGCAAGCTAGGTATGAATAACTAGAAAATGATAAATGAAGTTTCCAAAATCCAAAGAATTCAGTTTAGGGTTGGTAGAAGGTCTGAAGACACATTTGGAGTAGGAAAATACCCTCCATGCACACTTGGTAGCTAAAAGGTGTATCAATTGAATATAAGGGATTTATTTAAATTGGAAACTCATATATAGTATGCAAAAATAAATATGAATACAAAAGTAGAAATCATATGCACATGTTTAAAAGTGCATGTAAGCCAAAATCAACACACACAGAGTAACCCCAACACATAGAAATGTGAATGGCTTTCATAAATGTGAATGTGTGGTTTGTATGAAGTGGAAGTGTGAACTATGTCGTTTTCTTTTGCTATGTGTGATGGTATAAGTAGAACCTGCTCCAGAGCAAGTTCTTCCTTTCCAAGATCAGGACTACCCATTCCAAGAGCAGCAGGAAGAAGGCAAGTGTCCTTGACCACTTTGATCCTATACTAGGATGTGTAGATAGAATTATTTGCATTGTCAATTGAAAATATGAAACCCATGCTAGGATGTTTCCCTAGAATTGCATTACCTTGTTTCCTTGTAGCTTGGGTTGGGATTTCATTTTATCATGTCATTTATTATTATGCATATGCTTAGCCATGCTTAGAATGGGATATTTGGGATATGAGATCATCAGTTTATTTTACCATACTCTTGAATGAGATATTGTGAGTTATGTAGAGGTAGGGATCAAGGCAAGTTGGATGTTTTGGTTGGTGCTGGGTGCACGAGACTCGGGTTTGTGTTTAGTACTTGCCCGGATCCTAAGGACCGGTTCATGGAGCATGTAACCAGGCTTTACCGTGCCAACCACATGCTGAGATGGGGCAGCTTGGCCAATTAATTAGGTGTATCCCCGGCGTAGTATGGGTGTGTTGGATGGTGCGGGGAATAGGTGTCAGCTGGACTACCTTATGAACCGCAAGGCTCAAGAGGGGGCCACTGCAGTGGGGTTGGAGCCTCTTGTATGCTGTTAGGGGTGAAACCTCAGTGGGCCCACGCTCGTCGGGAATCCCTTTGTAAAGGCTTTGTAGTGATCTCCTGGCTACACACCTGGGAAGTGTGAATGTGGTTCGTAGCCACTGGCATAATGGAGGTTCTTTTAGTCCACCCGGCAATGGGGGATGAAATCCCTACATGTGAGTACAGTGGTGCAAACTCTGCAGAGTCAAAAAACTGTCATGACAGCCGTGCTCACAGTCAAGAGCGGCTTGGACTTATTCATGATTAGAGGATGATGGTTTTGGAAGTTGAGGATGTTAAGCGGGGAGCTTAACATTGAAAATGATGTTATGGTTATTTGATTATGATGATGGGATGGGGAAATTCGGACCATTTCACCTATGTAGTAATGTAGGTGCTTAATAAGCTAAGGTGATAGGTATTAATTGCGTAGTGCTTTAACCATGAGTTCAACCTCTTCTTGTTCTAGCCATGCATGACATAACTTTCCCACACTTGCTGAGTACCATCGGTACTCAACCTTGCATATTTGTTGGTTTATATTGCTGCTCAGGTCAAGATAATGAAGTGGTGTTTAATGACCAAGACTTTGGACCCGAAGAAGGTTTCTAGGTTCATGGAGTCCCCGGGCAACGCCTGTGACGGAGCCCACAAGAATAATTATTCCGCTGCTAGTTTATTTACTTGTGATGAATTTATTATTGTCCATCGAGACATTTGCTATGTAAGACTTATTTATATTCGACACCTGGCTTGTAATAAATGATGCTTCACTATTTGTCATCACATGTATGAGAAAATGATCCTGGCATACATGTGATATTCACTCGGTTGTTCTTCGGAAAAACCGGGTGTGACAGCTGGCGCGCCATTTCGGCCGAAGGAGAAAAGGTCAGTGGGTAGACTTCTTGGTTAAGACTGCTGACATGTGGGCCTGCCCTCTAATTCTTTTTCCAATTTTGTCATTTCTATTTTTTTGCTGAATATCTCCCAAACTACTCACAATTTAATGTGAGACTTAGCCCCCAAGTTTTTGTTTGAATTTGAGTTCTCCCATTTGAATTTTGTTTGGCTGAATTCGCCTCATGTTTGAACTGAAATTCAAATTCAGTTTTGGAATTCTTGCAAATTTAGCTCTTGACAAAATGAACTCCAATGGGGGTGAAAATTGGTAGGCTTACTCAAAAAAATGTGCTGAGTTTGAATATGAAGCTAACTTTTGAATTTGAGTGATGACAGTTGCTGCAATTTGAATTTACATTCAAATTGGCGTCTTTTTCAAATACCTCCAAAAGTGCCTCAAAAAGTGTTGGATTTACATGAAACTTGGCCTGAATCTTCCGAAGACATTTTAAGTTCTAGGGTGAGCTCAACCTCTCATGTTCATGTGTAGAAATCCCACTTTGTGAAAGTGTAGGCTTTCCCCTCTAATCACTCTTTTGATGGAGGTTACTTGCTCTTCACAATTTTTCACAAGCTATCCACAACAAAAACTGTGGTGTTGTGAGGTGATGAAAAGTTTTTGCAAGTCCCTTTTCTTGGGCTTTTAAACTTAAGGACTGTATTACGGGAAAACTTAGGCTTACGGTGAGGATTCGGTAGTTGCCCAAGTAAGGACTATATTAGCATAGTTACTTAAAATGGCAAAGACTAACCTATGTGTTATAGTTCTGAATTTTAATTATGTAACGACGCACCTACGCTCTGGTAAGAATGGTAAGGAACGCCACCGAAAGCGGTTCAATTTCGGTTAGCTCCCCTGACGAGGAACGTGGTTCAGGGATAGGTCTCACAGCTTGGTGTGAGACGTCAATATGAAACTCTTGGACTCTTCATGTTCCTGAGTTCATATGAAACGCTGATCCCTAGCGTGCATTAGGCAAGTAAGTAGAGACCCCATCGCGTGGTCAGTAACGCGAGAGTGTGTTTGTCTGGAAGTAGCCAGGAGGACATACGCAGCGCTTGCCATCGGCGTGCCCTGCAGGGAAGTAGGTGGTATCTGTTGGGCTGATAACATTCCCAACCGTGACGACCCGTTCATGACATACTCGGGTTCCCCGTCGTGTGGTGTTGAAACATGATCACGTACCTTGAGACGTGATCTAACTCAAGGACGGCCGTATGGCAATGATACAGGCATTTGTATTTACTTTTAAATATGATCCTGCCTGAAATGAAAACAACCATTGAGTGCACCATTATTGTGTGGTCTTCTGCAGGTACTAACCACGTATGTATCCGTGTAGTAAACGTGTGCGAGAGACCGTTTAGTTCCACACTTGAGACGTATATGCCGGTATAATCCGGTTAGGATTTTCTTTTGTGAGGAACGTAGTACCGAGATATTGTTGGCATATGCATGAAAATAATGATACAAAGGAATTAGAATCATTAGGTTCAACATTTAGGACCCTGGTTGGGTAGACAAATTGGATAGTGATGAGTGTAGTGTAAAAGCCCAAGAAAAGGGACATGCAAAAAACTGTTTATCACCGCACAACACCACAGTTTTGTTGTGGATAGATTGTCAAAAAGTGTGAAGAGCAAGTAACCTCCATAAAAAGAGTGGTTAGAGGGGAAAGCCTACACTTTCACAAAGGGGGAAGTTTACACATGACACATGACAGGGTGATTCAAAACTGTTACATTCATACTCATGGTTGCAGCATCTAAAACAAGGATCAAAGTGCATAATTGGATTCCTCAGGTCCAAATTAGTGGGGAGGCAGAGTTTCAATAATTTCTGAAAAGATTTGCTACCCATTTTCCTAAAAAGGATCCAATTATGCCAAGAATTCAAATATACATTTGAATTTGAGGGAAATTCTCCAATCATACAAATGTAGCTCAGTTCGAGACTTCAAACATTTGAATTACTCATTTGCCAAAATTTTGGAGATCATTGGAGGGATGGGAGAGCACTGACCAGTGGGGCCCACATGTCATTGGGTGGAATAGACTTAGCCCCCAAGTCTTCTCTCTGTTTTCTCAGTCAACCGAGCGCAGCCAGCTGCCGCGCGCGCGCCACCGGCCGAGCGGCCACCTCCTGGTTCCCTTCGCTCGCGCTGGCAGCCGGGAAACAGCGCGCCCTCTCCTCTACGTGACCCCCTCGCCAAGCCACCGAGACGTACGCGTGCTTCTTTGCAAAACAGGGAGCCCCGGCTCTGTTCGGTCACCGGCGCCGCTCCCCAGATTCTCCCCTGCACGCCGACGTCTGATCGGCCTTTGCCTGAGCTCCCAACACAAAAAGGGAGCGCCTGTGTGTGCTCTAACTAACCGCCTCACCACCTTGCGGCGTTAGCACTTCATTTGGCCACCAATCGACGATCGCAGCTGAGGACCGAGGTGCAACCGGCGGAACCGCAACTGACTCACCGTGGGCAGCACTCCACAGCCATTTTCACCGATCCTCTCCTACACGAAAAAGGTGCGCCGTGCTCTCCAGATCGTGTAGATGCAAGCCGTATAGCGGTTGATCCACCGGATGAAGAGTATTTCCAGTTCTCCCGAAACGTAGTGTGTTCGGGTAGGGCGCGGTCTACCCCAAAATTCATGCTACTCGTTTAGCTATTGGCCGCGCAGGCTTGTCAGCACCTTCCTTACTCCCCAGCGGCCCTCCTCGACCAAGAATCAAGGGATATGACCCAGAAATGGCTGGGTTCTGGTTGTTTTTCGGGCCGCCATAGAATAATAGCTCGGGTCACCGTGGAACTCTAGGTTACCGACATTTTCATGGGGTTTGGCGGCCATTTTTATTACCCTCGAGCTTCCGCAGTGCTCTCCGACCCTTTGCCGATCGTTTTGATGTGTTGTAACGCATTCCCGATCATGCAGGAACCCTAACCGCCGCTGTCCCCGCCGGGAGCCCTGTTCCGGTGAGCTACGGCCACCGCCGAACCCCGAGATGAGTTCAGCGTCATGAGTTAGGGCGGGGCGGCGGGTTTGGGGTCGGGAGACGGCCGGGAAAGCGGTTCCGGCGACGCTCGCCGGAGTGCGCCGCCGCGGACCCCTGTTTGGCGCGAGGAAGGAGAAGACTGCCGGGTGGGACCCACTGGCAGACATTTAAACATTTTGAAATGTCCAGTTTGTAGTTCAAACTTTGGAGGACCACAACTTGGGGTAGGAGAATCCAAAAATTATGAAACAAATTTTGTTGGATTCCTCTAACAGAGTACAATCCAAATCTGAAACCCAATTTGTATGCAACCCATTAATTAATTCTGGAAAATTCTTTAAAACTTTTCAGCAAAAGAATTTTAGAGGGAGTTTGGTGCATCCAAAAAAACCCCAAATTTTGCCAGAATGTTCTTTAGGACATTAGTGAACCCCTGTAAAAGTTTCAGACCATTTGGAGATGATTTGGTCAGAGCAATTCAAATTTGAAGGTGCTGTGTTCATTTGAATACAGAAACATTTTCAGAGGATTTCCAAAATTTGGAAATTCAGTTCTGGGCAAATCTTAGCTCCGAAAATGCTAGGAAAATTCATGCAAACTCTATGAGCTATAATTGAAATTGTAGTTCACTAAGTTGGGCATGAACAGGGATATTACCTCAGAATTAATTCTTCTTTGCTTATTTGCTAAGAGAATTATTCTGAGCAAACCACTCCATGAAAAGTGCTAGTGTTTGGTCCAGAGAGTTTTCTTGTGACAAGGAACTCACACAAAAATTCTCAGCTCCATTGGAGCTCTGGATCACCCTGTCCTTTTTAACCACTTGAGGGATTAATATGGAAAAGGGGGGAAACCACTTGGCACTTAACCATGTGCTTAGGTCTAAGCCCAAGCCACCAACACTCAGTTCATCTTTAAATTCTTAAACAGAGCTCCAGTTGTTAGAAACTGGTGATAATAACTAATAGCAGTAGTATTACAATAAACCTGTATGCATATTCATTAACATGTAGTATTTCAATAACGTGTAGTCGCTGAAGGCGAGTAAGCTCCGGAGGTTCTCGACTTCCTGCTTCCAGACGAAGAACTAACTCCTGACCAGCAGCAACAAGGCAAGCCCCGGTTTGCATTAACCTTTTCATAAGTTTTACTTTGTTACATGTGTCATATGAAGTATGATTGTGCATTAGGTATAGGATGGATGGAACCCCACTCGCATAACCAGAATTTTTCCCTAAGAGTGAGGGTAGTGTCTAGGACCTCGACTAGACAGGCTATGCTTAATGAGTCATAGGACTCCGGTACAAGTCGAGTAGTTGGAATCTACTCGCGAGTTTAGGCTTGGAACACACGGGTTCGGTTGAGTGATGTGAGATCACTTTAGTAATGCAAATGAGACTAGGCAGGGACTAGGGCGCAGCAAGAGGAAGTCTTGTCTGCGCAGCCCTGCCCGTGTCGATTGAGGACCGATCCGTGTGCGGCCCTGCTGAACAAGTATTGAACGTACCGAAGGCATATCGGATATATGGGCCCCGATAAACCGATGTAGCCTAAACCTCCGGGCGTCGAGGCATAGCACACTGATTTATAGGTGTAGGTTGAGGGCAGCAAGGTGGAAATCTGCCAACAGACATAGAGAGATGCTCCGTGTGGGGAACCTCCTGCTCGTTTCGGTGCGACCGGTTCGACGTTTGGGCTGTTGGGTGAAAGGTTGTCCCGTACGACATCGAGTGAGCGTGCTGTGCAGCTCCACGGGTGGGCGTACGTGACGTGCTCTTTGGGTTTCCCTGCAGGTGTATATCAAGTCGATTCGCCGTCCCTTGCGGTGACGAGTACCGCTTGTTCACTGCGTCGTAACGTAGATTAATGAATGAAATGTTATGATTCCATATTGCTGTTATGATATAATTGTATTGCTACATGTGTGCCACCAAATATTGCTCACTAAATTTCAGCTTCATGAACCGTTAACTTGTTTCTAAAAGATGAACTAAGGATGAACTTGTAGGCGTGTCCAATTGCTGCAACATTGCTATCCTATGTCATGGTACACCTCATGTAGAGTTTCATGCTTAGGTGAGTCGGTTAAGCCTTGTTGAGCCTTCGTGCTCACGGTTGCTGCTTAAGTGTTTTTCAGGTGAGGAGCCACCCACGGACTCGGAGTACGAGTCCACCGGCGAGGGTTACCCTCCGTCGGGGACCACGGCTGAGTGGGAGCCGTACACGCCGCGCTGAGCTGAGACGTGCAGCTAGTGTGGGTTTCCCTAGGGATGGGCAACCGACTTTTGCTAGATAGGCGGGCGTGAGTTGTACAAAAGAAACTTCCGCTGTGTAATAAAAGACCCTAGTTGGTAACTGAGAAGTGTACTATTTTGTACATTCAGTTTGTTTTCCCATATAATATAATGTGTTCTTATGACGTGTGCTGTCGGGTGTCGCATCGCGCGGCACCACCCTCTGCGATCCTGGATGAGCGGATTCCGGTCCGCCACAGCCTGGTATCAGAGCTGCATTGGGGATAGCACAGTACTTAAGGACTGTATTACGGGAAAACTTAGGTATACGGTGAGGATTCGGTAGCTGCCCAAGTATGGACTATATTAGCATAGTTATTTAAAGTGGCAAAGACTAACCTATGTGTTTTAATTCTGAATTTCAATTATGTAACGACGCACCTATGTTCTGGTAAACATGGTAAGGTACGCCACCGAAAGCGGTTCAATTTCGGTTAGCTCCCGTGACGAGGAACGTGGTTCAGGGATTTGTCTCACAGCTTGGTGTGAGACGTCAATATGAAACTCTTGGACTCTTCATGTTCCTGAGTTCATATGAAACACTGATCCCTAGCGTGCATTAGGCAAGTAAGTAGAGACCCCATCGCGTGGTCAGTAACGCGAGAGTGTGTTCGTCTGGAAGTAGCCCAGGAGGACATACGCAGCGCTTGCCATCGGCATGCCCTGCAGGGCAGTAGGTGGTATCTGTTGGGTTGATAACATTCCCAACCGTGACGACCCGTTCATGACATACTCGGGTTCCCCGTCGTGTGGTGTTGAAACACGATCGCGTACCTTGAGACGTGACCTAACTCAAGGACGGCCATATGGAAATGATACGGGCGTTTGTATTTATTTTAAATATGGTCCTGCCTGAAATGAACAACCATTGAGTGCACCATTATTGTGTGGTCTTCTGCAGGTACTAACCACGTAGTTATCCGTGTAGAAAACGTGTGCGAGAGACCGTTTAGTGCCACACTTGAGACGTATATACCGGTATGATCCGGTTAGGATTTTCTTTTGTGAGGAACGTAGTACCGAGATATTGTAGGCATATGCATGAAAATAATGATAAAAAGGAAATAAAATCATTAGGTTCAACAATTAGAACCCTGGTTGGGTAGACAAATTGAAAAGGGATGAGTGTAGTTCCAAAAGACTGAAAAACAGAGTGCTCTGTTTTGGACAGCAAGTTTGCTGATCTTCAACTGGGCATAACTCATAGGTCTTTTAGCCCAGAGAGGTGTGCTATATAGTTCTGGAAAGGTATTTAAGTACTCTACAAATTTGTTGTAGACTTCCAGAGCTGAAACTCACCTTAACATGGCTTAAATCCCAGAGGCATGTAAACTGTCCAGAACCAGGACAGTGTTAAAACATTCTCTGGACTGTTCTGTTTTTCAAACATAACTCTTAGTAGAAAAATAAAAAATTTTCATATGATACAGCCTTAGAAAGGGTAGATTATCTGTTACATCTTTGCAATTCAAAGTTTCTGAAATTTCAGCACAGATTTCAGTGGAAACCGGAGTTGAAAACAGCAACTTTCCAAGGGAGGTGCTGTTAAAATTCTTCCAGAAATTCTGCTGACTTTGAATTAACATAACTTTTTAACCAGAGCTGATCTGGGGGCAAATGAGTACTCGTTGTTAAGATACTAAAGTTAACTTTAACTTTGGTATTCAACTTGAGTCATGAAAATGCCCAGAACCAGATCAAACCTTAGAATAGGTAGAAACTGGTCATTCTGACAGAAGAATGACAGTTGAACTCATTGGAGAGGGTGTGGTACCCTAAGGGGGGTATACGTGATGACAACGCGATAGTAATGTCTCGTAGTGACCAAACCTGGTTATGGTGAGCTTCCAAAGAGGAGGTTCATCAAGTTGGATTAAACTAGCTTGTGTTTGGTCTGGTAATGGTGTAGCTTGTGCAAAGTTATTACATCATCTACATACGAGATGTATCGCATGAATTATTGTCATTATGTTTTACACCTATTTTTATTGGACTGCATGCAATCTGTTGCGGGACTGACGTTATTGTCGTATGGTTGCAGATGGTTCGCACTAGGACCACGCACGAGGTTAGTGGCTCTAGCCAAGGGGGAGGCGATGACTCCCAGCCACCGGCCTACGACAGCACCCCGCAGCAGCAGCCACCACCGCCACCTCCGCTTACTCTAGCGGATGTGATAGAGGCACTGGTGGGAGGTCGTGAGGAGCAGACCGACCTGCTCCGCACGATCGTGCAGAATACGTCTCAGGCGGGGGGGGGGGGGGGGAGGGCGTCAAGATAGAGGGCCTCGTGAGCCCCGGGAAGTGTCGTACTCGGATTTCATGAGTACACACCCTCCAGTGTTCACCAAAGCCGAAGAACCACTGGAGGCTGACAACTGGCTGCGGACCATCGAGTCCAAGTTCGGGCTGCTCCAATGCACGGAGCGGCAGAAAACCCTGTTCGCAGCATAACAGCTTCACGGTGCCGCTGGTGCGTGGTGGGCGAATTATGTCGCCTCACGTCCGGCTGGCCATGCCGTGGAATGGCAAGAATTCCGGGAGGCGTTCCGCGCCTACCACATCCCTCTCGGAATAATGAAGAGGAAGTTCCAAGAATTCTTGAAGCTGAAGCAGGGCGGGAGGAGTGCCCACGACTACTCCCGTGCCTTCAACCATCTGGTGCAGTACGCGTCAGACTATATATCCACTGAAGAGAAGAAGCGGGAACATTTCTATCGGGGGTTACACCCCGAAATGAAGACACATCTCGTGCAGTGGAATCGCGGCACCTTCAACGACCTAGTCAATGCCGCGATCATGCAAGAGAACGCTCAGCGGGAGTTGGCAGCTGAGCAGCGGAAGCGCAGCGCTCCACCCAGCGGTGGGAGTGGCGCTCCCCAGAAGTACCGTATGGTGTATCGGACACCATCCGGGCAGCAGTGGCGTCCACAGGCGTGACCTCAACAGTTTGGGGGACGTTCGTTCCAAGCACCCCCGTTCCGTCCGCCGATGCCACCACCAAGACAGCAGCAGCAGCAAACGGTACCCCAGGCGTTTCCACCGCCACAACGCGCCCCAGGATTCCGTCCACCGATCAGCGGGGGACCGCCCCGTTTCACCTGCTTCACGTGTGGCCAGGCGGGCCACTTCGCGAAGGACTGTCCCCAGGGGCAGCATAGCAGCGGGCAAGCCCAGTTTCGGGGCGGTGCTCGAGGCCGACCTCCGATGAAGAAGGTTGGTCAGCAGACTGGAGGCGTCCGCCACCTCGACAATGAGGACGCCCCAGAGGGAGACAACGTGCTGGTGGGTACGTTTACTCTCAACAATCAAGCCATCGTCATATTGTTTGATTCTGGTGCAACCCACAGCTTTATAAGTGCATCCTATGTGGCTAAGCATCAAATGCAAGTCTTCCCAACCGACTGCACTTATATGATCTGCTCACCGAGAGGGAAGATTTCAGCTAATATGATGATTCCAAAAGCACCTCTGTGCTTAGGTGGGAAACTATATCCCACCACCTTGTTAATCCTAATGGGACAAAAGATTGATGCAATCTTAGGGATGTCATGGCTAAAATACCATGGCACTGTCCTGGAGACTCGGACGCGGACGGTTCATTTAAACTCCCCATTCCACCGTCCGCATTCCATGGTATTAGACACTCCAGTCCGGGAAGTTTTAGCAGTTAATAATGCTGACGCTCTCACGTTAGAAGACATCCCCGTATCCGGGAGTATCCTGACGTGTTCCCGGATGATCTTCCGGGCATGCCACCTGAGCGGGATATCGAGTTCAAGATTGAACTTGCACCCGGGACTACGCCCATATCACGGAGACCATACAAAATGGCTCCAAATGAGCTGGCTGAACTGAAAGAACAGCTCAATGATCTGTTGAGCAAGGGTTTCATTAGGCCGAGTTCCTCGCCTTGGGGGTGCTCGGCGCTGTTTGTAAAGAAGAAGGATGAAACCCTGAGGCTGTGTGTGGACTACCGGCCGCTCAACGATGTCACCTCAAGAATAAGTATCCACTGCCCCTCATCAACATATTGTTTGATCAACTTGTGGGTGCAAGTGTGTTCTCGAAGATGGACCTTCGCTCTGGATATCATCAGATAAAGATCCGGGCGGAGGATATCCCGAAGACGGCTTTCTCGACGAGATACGGCTTATATGAATATCTCGTCATGTCCTTTGGTCTCACAAATGCTCCAGCCCATTTCATGTATCTCATGAACTCAGTGTTCATGCCGGAGCTGGACAAGTTCGTGGTAGTGTTCATTGACGATATCTTGGTTTACTCCAAGACAGAAGCTGAACATGCCGAACACTTACGAATCGTTCTTCAACGATTGCGAGACCACAAGCTCTACGCCAAGTTCAGCAAGTGCGAGTTTTGGATCAGCCAAGTGCCATTCTTGGGACATATCATCTCAGCAGAAGGCATTGCGGTTGACCCAAGCAAAATAGAGCAAGTGCTGAAATGGAAAGCTCCCACTTCAGTTCACGAAGTCAGAAGCTTCCTCGGGTTAGCGGGATACTACCGGAGATTCATTCCAAGCTTCTCCAAGCTCGCTAAACCGATGACAGAATTGCTGAAGAAGGGGACGAAGTATGTTTGGAACACGGCGTGTGAAGGAGCGTTCCAAGCATTGGTGAAGCATCTCACAACAGCCCCGGTCTTAGCTCAGCCGGATACAACAAAGCCCTTCGACGTGTACTGTGACGCGTCCGGTATTGGGCTCGGCTGCGTGTTGATGCAGGAAGGACGTGTGGTCGCATATGGCTCACGCCAACTTCGGAACCATGAGCAGCATTATCCCACTCATGATCTTGAGCTTGCTGCAGTGGTTTTGGTGCTGAAAATGTGGAGGCACTATCTCCTGGGGAATCTGGTGCATCTCTACACCGACCACAAGAGCTTAAAATACATTTTCACCCAGAAGGAGCTTAACATGAGGCAAAGGAGGTGGTTAGAATTGATCAAAGATTATGAGATTAAGATTCATTACCACCCCGGCAAGGCGAATGTGGTTGCCAACGCGCTGAGTCGGAAATCACATGTCCATCACCTCACCATTACCCCGGTGGAGGAGGAAGAACCAAGTTTATACTTGGTTCCGTAAGGATCGCTGTACAACCTTGCCCTCATCCCTACGATTAGGGAGGACATCATTGCAGCTCAGAAAGATGATAAAGGCATGGCACATCTCCGGAGACGGATAGACAATGGAGAGATTAAATGTTTCCGGAAGGATGATGAGGGGACGCTATGGTTCAACGACCGCATAGTCGTACCCCGGGACATGGAACTGAGGAAGAAAATCCTCGATGAAGCTCACTTGTCTAAATACTCCATTCATCCGGGCAGCAACAAGATGTACCAAGATTTGAAAAAGAAATTTTGGTGGACAGGATGAAGCGGGAGGTAGCTAAGTACGTATCCGAGTGCGATACGTGTAGACGAGTGAAAGCTGATCACATGAAGAAATCAGGGCTGTTGCAACCCCTGAAGATCCCGGCATGGAAATGGGAAGATGTGAGCATGGATTTCATTGTGGGATTACCCCTAACATCCAACAAGCATGATTCCATATGGGTAATCGTTGATCGGTTAACCAAGACAGCTCACTTCATTCCGGTGAATACACGTTACAATGCCAGCAAATATGTGGAGCTATACATAGCGAAGATTCTATGCCTATACGGGGTACCCAAGATCATTGTCTCAGATCGAGGTGCATTATTTGTATCTCGCTTTTGGGAGCAGTTACACACCGCATTGGGTACTAAGTTGATTAGGAGCTCCGCCTATCACCCTCAGACAGATGACCAAACAGAGAGGGTGAATCAGGTTCTAGAAGACATGTTGAGAGCATGTGCCATCCACCATGGTAGGAACTGGGATGATCACCTACCATTGGCGGAATTCTCGTACAACAATGGCTATCAGGCGAGTATCAAAATGGCACCCTACGAAGCTCTCTACGGTCGCAAATGCCGCACCCCATTAAATTGGTGCGAGTCCGATGAAAGGGTCACATTCGGGGTTGATGCGGTGAACGACGCCGAAGAGCGCGTTCGGACGATTCAGGCTAACTTGAAGGCCGCTCAATCCCGGCAGAAGAGCTACGCTGATAAGAGGCGTAGACCGTTGCACTTTGACGTTGGGGAACATGTGTACCTCCGCGTGTCTCCAATAAAAGGCGTGCACCGGTTCGGTGTGAAGGGGGAAGCTCACTCCCCGTTTTATTGGACCCTACGCTATCACCGAGAAGTGTGGACCAGCAGCGTATCGATTGGAGCTACCGGCATCTCTGGCTGGTGTCCATGATGTTTTCCATGTTTCGCAACTGCGAAAATGTTTGAAGCATACAGCTGCTGTTCCTACCGAAGACATCGGCGAGTTGAAACCGGATTTAACATATGATGAGTATCCGGTGGAAATTCTTGATGAGAAATCCCGAACCACGCGTAGCAGAACGTTGTGGTTCTACAAAATACTCTGGAGCAACCACACCGCCGAAGAAGCGACGTGGGAGAGCGAGGAATTCCTTCGCTCAAATTACCCGGAGTTCATGGCATCTCAGCACGGGTAAGTCCCTATTACATCGCTATCTCTTCTTTTATAATCTCGGGACGAGATTCTTTTAAGGGGGGAGGGATGTAAAAGCCCAATAAAAGGGACTTGAAAAAAACTTTTTATCACCACACAACATCACAGTTTTGTTGTGGATAGATTGTGAAAAAGTGTGAAGAGCAAGTAACCTCCATCAAAAGAGTGGTTAGAGGGGAAAGCCTACACTTTCACAAAGGGGGAAGTTTACACATGACACATGAGAGGGTGATTCAAAACTGTTACATTCATACTCATGGTTGCAGCATCTAAAACAAGGATCAAAGTGCATAATTGGATTCCTCAGGTCCAAATTAGTGGGGAGGCAGAGTTTCAATAATTTTTGAAAATATTTGCTACCCATTTTTCCAAAAAGGATCCAATTATGCCAAGAATTCAAATATACATTTGAATTTGAGGGAAATTCTCCAATCATACAAATGTAGCTCAGTTTGAGACTTCAAACATTTGAATTACTCATTTGCCAAAATTTTGGAGATCATTGGAGGGATGGGAGAGCACTGACCAGTGGGGCCCACATGTCATTGGGTGGAATAGACTTAGCCTCCAAGTCTTCTCTCTGTTTTCTCAGTCAACCGAGCGCAGCCAGCTGCCGCGCACGCCACCGGCCGAGGGCCACCTCCTGGTTCCCTTCGCTCGTGCTGGCAGCCGGGAAACAGCGCGCCCTCTCCTCTACGTGACCCCCTCGCCAAGCCACCGAGACGTACGCGTGCTTCTTTGCAAAACAGCGAGCCCCGGCTCTGTTCGGTCACCGGCGCCGCTCCCCCGATTCTCCCCTGCACGCCGACGTCTGCTCGGTCTTTGCCCGAGCTCCCAACACAAAAAGGGAGCGCCTGTGTGTGCTCTAACTAACCGCCTCACCACCTTGCGGCGTTAGCACTTCATTTGGCCACCAATCGACGATCGCAGCTGAGGACCGAGGTGCAACCGGCGGAACCGCAACTGACTCACCGTGGGCAGCGCTCCACAGCCGTTTTCACCGATCCTCTCCTACACGAAAAAGGTGCGCCGTGCTCTCTAGATCGTGGAGATGAAAGCCGTATAGCGGTTGATCCACCGGATGAAGAGTATTTCCAGTTCTCCCGAAACGTAGTGTGTTCGGGTAGGGCGTCGTCTACCCCAAAATTCATGCTACTCGTTTAGCTATTGGCCGCGCAGGCTTGTCAGCACCTTTCTTACTCCCTAGCGGCCCTCCTCGACCAAGAATCAAGGGGTATGACCCAGAAATGGCCGGGTTCTGGTTGTTTTTTGGGCCGCCATAGAATAATAGCTCGGGTCACTGTGGAACTCTAGGTTACAGACCTTTTCATGGGGTTTGGCGGCCATTTTCATCATCCTCGAGCTTCCGCGGTGCTCTCCGACCCTTTGCCGATCGTTTTGATGCGTTGTAACGCATTCCCGACCACGCCGGAACCCTAACCGCCGCTGTCCCCATCGGGAGCCCTGTTCCGGTGCGCTACGGCCGCCGGCGAACCCCGAGATGAGTTCAGCGTCATGAGTTAGGGCGGGGCGGCGGGTTTGGGGTCGGGAGACGGCCGGGATAGCGGTTCCAGCGACGCTCGCCGGAGTGCGCCGCCGTGGACCCCTGTTTGGCGCGAGGAAGGAGAAGACTGCCGGGTGGGACCCACTGCCAGACATTTAAACATTTTGAAATGTCCAGTTTGTAGTTCAAACTTTGGAGGACCACAACTTGGGGTAGGAGAATCCAAAAATTATGAAACAAATTTTGTTGGATTCCTCTAACAGAGTACAATCCAAAATCTGAAACCCAATTTGTATGAAACCAATTAATTAATTCTGGAAAATTCTTTAAAGCTTTTCGGCAAAAGAATTTTAGAGGGAGTTTGGTGCATCCAAAAATCCCCAAATTTTGCCAGAATGTTCTTTAGGACATTAGTGATCCCCTGTAAAAGTTTCAGACCATTTGGAGTTGATTTGGTCAGAGCAATTCAAATTTGAAGGTGCTGTATTCTTTTGAATACAGAAACATTTTCAGTGGATTTCCAAAATTTTGAAATTCAGTTCTGGGCAAATCTTAGCTCCGAAAATGCTAGGAAAATTCATGCAAACTCTATGAGCTATAATTGAAATTGTAGTTCACTAACTTGGGCATGAACAGGGGTATTACCTCAGAATTAATTCTTCTTTGCTTATTTGCTAAGAGAATTATTCTGAGCAAACCACTCCATGAAAAGTGCTAGTGTTTGGTCCAGAGAGTTTTCTTGTGACAAGGAACTCACAAAAAAATTCTCAGCTCCATTGGAGCTCTGGATCACCCTGTCCTGTTTAACCACTTGAGGGATTAATATGGAAAAGGGGGGAAACCACTTAGCACTTAACCATGTGCTTAGGTCTAAGCCCAAGCCACCAACACCCAGTTTGTCGGTACCTGAGATATGGGATACCCCCGCGCACAGGGGAAAATGCCTAAGGAACTCGCCCTTCTCCGCAGGGAGAGCTCCGAAGGCGCCACGTGTCCGGCGGGGCCGGACCTCCCTCTCCCCAGAGGAGAGCTCCGGACCCGCCACGTGGCATACAGAAGCCGGACCTCCCCCTCCGCGGGCGAGGGGTCCGAAGGTGCCACGTATCCGGCAGGGCCGGACCTCCCTCTCCTCAGAGGGGAGCTCTGGGGCCGCCACGTGGCCGACAGAAGCCGAACCTCCCCCTCTGCGGGGAGAGGTCCGGAGGCTCCACGTGCCCCACGGGCCGGGCCGTCCTCTCCTCTGAGAAGGGCTCCGGGCCCGCCACGTGGCAGCAGAACGGTGCTGCCTGCCCCCGAGCGATAGGCAGCGGGCGTAAAGACGCCCCATACCTTGCCCGTACAAGGTATTCAAGGCCCGTGTCTTCCCAAGACGCGGAGACGCGGAGCACGCCTCTGTCAGGTGCCGTTGCGTCCAGTCGCATCACAGACTGGCGCGCGGTGTCAGAACCTGCCAGCCAATAAACACCGCGACAAGACATCCCATGCCGCCTGCGCCGTCATCAACCACTACGACTAGCGTGCGGCACAGGCAGGGCGGCAAGACGGAGACTCGGAAGCCTTCGCCAGAGACAACTACCGGCATAACTGCAGATACGGTAGATAACAGTCAATCTCCCCGGGACCACCTGTCGGGTCCCGGGCCCCCCTTGTAAGCCACCCGAGTCTTGGACTATAAAAGGCTCGGGTAGGCGACGATAGCAAGGGTTCGCACTCTGCAACTCATACGCTAGCCATTCACTCCCCAGCTGTAACTCACCCCCACGCTCAGGACTCCGGCCCTGAGCAGCAAGCAATACAGCGAGCTCCATAGCTCGCCGTGGACGTAGGGTTTTACGCTCCGGCGGCCTGAACCACGTAAAACTCACCGTGTCAAGCTCTTACTAACTCGTCCATCCGCGCAAGCTCTCCGCAAGGGACTAGCCCCACCGAAAAAAGAACCTCCGCGGGCTGCCCAGTACAGGCCCGGGGGAAGTGTCGACCGAACACTTCGACATTTGGCACGCCAGGAAGGGGGCTTTTCCCCTTGCGCGACGAGTTTCCGCCGACGAAGATGACCAAGCTCCCTTCAGCAGCAAGCTCACCTCCCCTGCCTCCGCGGCGAACCGCGACCAGGGGGGAGTACAAGTCAACACACTCGGGACGGAGTGTGTCGGTACAAGCTGGGAGCCAGCAACCGGCTCTGGCAGCGCCGACCCCGGCAATGCAGGCTCCAACCAGCGTCAGATCTTCAGTAGCGCTGGGCGTACCCGGTGGGGGTGCGCTAGCTGCAGCAAGAGCGCTACTGCACAATCCGCCCGCTGGGGACGCGCCTCAGGCAGCGACCCAGCGGTGGATTCGCGAGGTAGACCGTCTTGTCGTCGCCGCCGCAAACCCTCGACTCCGGCGGAGACAACACTCTGGCCAACCGGCCGTGTCGCTGATGCGCACGCCAATGGTTGACGAACAGACGGCAGACTCCAGCTCTGCCAGCCCCCAATCGATGGATCTGAGGACAGAGCTGGAGCGGTGTCGCTTGGGTCAAGATGCCTGGGTATACCTCGAGCAACGCCGAGAAAGGCATCGCTACCAAGAGGCTGACGACATCATGACGTCGGCCTCGACCCAGCCTGAAGAGCAGACCTTCGCCACGCGAACTCTGCCCCAGGCCTGCGCCGTGCAGAATATGCCACAGTCATATGTCCTGCAGATGGCGCCCCCGGCCTATGGTGCAGCCTTGCCCGTACCGGGGTACACTGTGCCCAGTGCGAACCTAGCGTTCGCGGCACCAGAACCTGCGGCGACAGAAGCAGGGTGTGCGGCCCTCGCGCCCCACCTTCGCTTCGCGAAGTGGCCGCGCAAGTTTCGGCCGCACCTGCCCGAGAAGTACGACGGCAGCGTCAACCCGGCGGAGTACCTCCAGATCTACTCCACCGCCGTACTTGCCGCAGGAGGGAATGAAGCCGTCATGGCCAATTACTTCCCTGTCGCCTTGACCGGTCCAGCCCGGTCTTGGCTCATGAACCTCCCCCAGGGTTCCGTCACCTCCTGGGGAGAGCTTTGCTGACAGTTCGTAGCCAACTTCGGCAGTTCCTACACCCGGCCTGGCACGGAGCTAGACCTCCACGCCATCCAGCAGCAACCTGGGGAGTCGCTGCGCTCTTTCATCCAGCGGTTCTCCCAGGTGCGGAACACCATCCCACACATTCAAAATGCTTCTGTGGTGGTGGCGTTCCGGCAAGGCGTCCGGGACAGGAAGATGCTCGAGAAGCTCGCGACCAGGGAGGTCCGCGATGCCTCAGAGCTCTTCAGTTTGGCAGACAAGTGTGCCAGAGCAGCCAAAGGACGGAACTGGCACTCGCTGCCGTCCTCCGAGTCAGGAGGACTGCCCGGATCTGGACCTACTCCCTGTGGAGGCAGCAGGAAGGCCAAGAACCGAGGCAGAAGCAAGATAGAATCACCGACCGCAGCCCCAGTCGTCACTGCAGCGACGCTCAGTGGGGCTCGGGGGCCGCGCCCCGACAAGAAGCAGCGAAGATCACCAATCCCAGAAGGTGATCAAGACAATATGTGCCCCGTGCACGGCAGCTGTCGCCACACTACTGCCGAGTGCCGGGAGATCTGAAAGCTCGCAGAGTGCTTCCGCAAGGGGAAGCGGCAGCGGGCTGATGCCCCACCCTTCCGTCCAAAGGAAGGCGAACAGAGGGTGGACGTCCCAGACAGCATCGACCACCCAGAGGAGATCCAGGAGCCTCAGCGCGCCGTGAAGGCGGCACACAATCAAGAGGACTCCAGCTCCAGCGATGATGAGCGTCGAAAGAAGCTCTACGTCATATACGGCGGGTCCGCCGACCCCTCGTCCCGAAGCGCAGTCAAGACTCTGCGCCGAGCGGTAGCGTCGGTGGCGCCACTCCCAAGTGCCGCACCGCACCTTAAGTGGATGGGGACTCCCATCAGCTTTGACGCCACCGACTGCCCCAGGAACATGGCTGGGGCCAGCCAACTACCGCTCTTGGTAGCTCCTACCATCGCCAACGTGAGAATGTACCACGTTTTGGTAGATGGTGGAGCTGGGCTGAACCTCATCAGCCGTGCAGCTTTCCAAAAGCTGCAGATCCATATGGCCAAGCTCACCCCGTCGAACCCGTTCTCAGGGGTAGGGCCGGGACAGGTCATTCCCTACGGCAACATTAGCCTCCCGGTGACCTTCAGGGCTCCGGACAGCTATCGGACAGAGTACATTCTGTTCGACGTAGCGGAGATAGACCTCCCCTTCAACGCCATAATCGGCAGGCCAGCCCTGTACCGGTTCATGGCAGTAGCCCACTACGGCTACCTCGTCCTGAAGATGCCAACACCGACGGGCGTCCTCAGGATTCATGGAGACCGCACTGCTGCAGTGTCGGCCTTAGAGAAACTCCAAGCGCTCGCAACAGCTGGGGCATCAGCCCCCGGCAGTACAGAGCCGGACCAGCTCCGCCCGAGCGCACGCCACCGTGCTTCCGCTACAGCACCCCGGGTGCAACCTCTCGACGAGGGCGGCGTCCCTTTAAAGGTCGTCCAAGTCGGCGCCGAAGCCACCCAGACCACCCGGGTAGCCGGGGGCCTGGATGGCAAATAGGAAGGTGCGCTCGTCACCTTCCTCCGGCACAACGTCACGTGTTTGCATGGCAGCCGTCGCAGATGCCGGGGATCCCCAGGGAGGTGATCGAGCACCACTTGAAAGTCTTCCCCGATGCCCGGCCGGTTCAACAGAAGCCCCGCAAGCAGTCCATCGAGCGGCAAAACTTCATTCGTGAAGAAGTCAAGAAGCTGCTAGACGCTGGCTTCATACGGGAGATCCACCACTCCCGGTGGTTGGCGAACCCCGTCGTTGTCCCGAAGGCCGGCGGGAAGCTCCGGATGTGCATCGACTACACCAGTCTCAATAAGGCATGTTCCAAAGATCCATTCCCTCTCCCTAGAATAGATCAAATAGTAGATTCAACGTCAGGCTGTGATATGCTGTGCTTCCTAGACGCCTACTCGGGTTTCCATCAGATCGCCATGTCTAGGGAGGACGAGGAGCACACCTCCTTCATCACAGTAGACGGTCTTTATTGCTATGTGTCTATGCCTTATGGCCTAAAGAATGCACTCCCCACCTTTGTGCGGGCAATGCACAAAACCTTTGGGGAGTTAATAAGAGACCTAGTTGAGGTGTACGTCGATGACATAGTTGTCAAGGTCAAGCAGGGTTCATCTTTGTTAGATAACCTAGCCTTAGTCTTTGACAAGTTGCGCTCTACGCGCACCAAGTTGAACCCCGATAAATGTGTGTTCGGTGTGTCCTCTGGGAAGCTCTTAGGATTCCTGGTCTCGCACCGAGGGATTGAGGCCAACCCAGAGAAGATCAAGGCCATCGACTTGATGCGGCCCCCTGCCCGCGTCAAGGATGTCCAGAAACTCACGGGATGTCTAGCCGCGCTGAGTCGGTTTATACCGAGGCTAGCAGAGCGGGCACTCCCTTTCTTTAAGCTCCTGCACAAGTCAGGCCCCTTTGCCTGGACTGGCGAAGCAGAAGAGGCTTTCCAGGAGTTGAAGCGACTCCTGACGACCCTGCCTATCATGGTAGCCCCTGAGCCCGGAGAGCACCTGATGCTCTACATCGCGGCGACAACTGAAGTGGTGAGTATGGTCCTCGTTGCAGAGCAGCCAGACCCCTCACCTTCACGACCTGCCCCGATAGCAGAAGGCAGACGCCAGGAGGCCCTGCAGGACCAAGGCGGTCTCCCGGACCTCCAAGGCAACCACCCGGAGGTCCAGGTCGGCCTCCCGAAGGTCCAGGGCGGTCTCCCGGACCCCCAAGATAAACCCCCGGGGGCCCTGCGGGACCCCCCGGGGCCAAATGGGACCTCCCGGAGGTCCCTCAAGACCCCCCGGAGCTCCCGGATAATCAAGATAGCTTAAGGACCTCCAGGTCCCAGCTCCCGGAGGCCCCCAAGGGTCCACTCATCTCCGGCGGGCCAGGGCCAATGGATGAGGACCTCCCAAGCCTAAGAGAGAGGGTTCGAACCATCCAGAGGCCCGTCTACTACATCAGCGAAGTACTTCATGACGCCAAGACAAGGTACCTAGAAGTCCACAAGCTGCTGTATGCGGTGCTCGTGGCCTCCAGGAAGCTCCGCCATTACTTCCAGGCCCACCGGGTCTCGGTAGTCACCTCGTATCCGCTGAAGACAATTCTTCACAGTCCCCATGCGACTGGCAACGTTGCTAAATGGGCGGCGGAGCTGGCGGAGTTTGAGCTGGACTTCCTCCCACGCCATGCGGTCAAGAGCCAAGCACTGGCTGACTTTGTGGCGGAGTGGACACCAACGAAGGCTGATCCAGGGGGCCATGAAAGCGGTGAACCAGAGCACCAAGCTCCGGTCTTCACCGAACCCCAATGGACACTTTTCTTTGATGGCTCCTCGTGAAAGCAGGGGGCCGGTGCCGGCGTACTGCTCCTCATGCCATCGGGGGAACAGTTTGGGTACATGGTGCGTCTCAATTTCAAGGCAACCAACAACATGGCGGAGTATGAAGCACTCATCTTTGGCCTGCAGACAACCCTGTCTTTAGGCGCTCACCAGTTGTTGGCACAGGGCGACTCCCAGCTGGTCATCAAGCAAGTCAAGGGCGAATGCTCCTGCAATGACCCACAGCTAGCTGCGTATCTGCTTCACGTGCAGATGTTGGAGAAAGAATTCCTCGCCTTGGACCTGCACCACGTACCGCGCGCTGGCAATGCCGCAGCTGACGACCTTTCAACGAAGGCTTCCACCGGAGCCCCTGCGCCCGAAGGAGTTTTCGAGAGGACGTTGCTGCGGCCTACAGCCCGGCCCGCCGAGCCGGGCGAAGGGGGCTTGACCAGCACCTCGAAGCTGGCGGTCCCGACGGCCCTACAGCCATGGATGCCGCCAAGGATCGTAATAGTCACTGGGGACTCCGTGCAATCCACTCAAGATCCAGAAGCTCAAGTCAGACCCGATGCATGGATCACGGAGATCCGGGACTACTTGAAGGACAATATCCTCCCTGATGAACATGCAACCGCTGAACGGATTGTGCGTATGGCTAAGAGATACGCGCTGGTAGAGGGGGATCTCTACCGGCGTGGCGCCAACCACATCCTATTGCGGTGCATAACCCAGGGGGAAGGCTGCGACTTGCTCGCTGAGATCCATGGAGGCGAATGTGGAAGTCACTCTTCCTCACGCACGCTTTTTGGTAAAGCCTTCCGGCATGGCTTCTACTGGCCGACAGCACTCCAGGATGCCGTCAAGCTGGTCGAGAGCTGCAAGGCATGCCAGTTCCATGCCAAGCAGATCCATACACCGGCTCAGGCGGTACAGATGATCCCGCCCTCGTGGCCATTTGCCGTATGGGGGCTGGACATCTTGGGACCATTTCCCAGAACCGTCGGGGGATTCTGGTACCTCTATGTCGCCATCGACAAGTTCACCAAGTGGCCGGAAGCTACACCGGTTGTCACCATCAACAAACAATCCGCAGTAAAGTTCATCAAGTCTATTGTCTGCCGGTTCGGGGTCCCGAACAGAATCATCACCGACAACGGGACCCAGTTCACCAGCGTGGCATTCCAAGACTACTGCGAGGACCTCGACATTCAGGTGTGCTATGCCTCTGTCGCCCACCCAAAGAGCAATGGGCAAGTTGAGAGGGCCAATGCGGAGATTCTCCGGGGCCTTAAGACTCGCACCTTCGCCAGCCTGAAGAAACATGGTGCCAATTGGGTAGATGAGCTTCCGAGCACACTATGGGCTAACCGGACATCCCAGAGCCGGGCCACCGGAGAGACACCCTTCTTCATGGTGTATGGGGCCGAGGCTGTACTTCCCCCAGAAATCACCATGAAGTCTCACCGTGTCCGGGCTTACGACGAAGCCGCGCAGGACAACCTCCGGCGTGGAGAAATTGATCTCGTTGACGAGGTCCAATTACATGCAGCACTCCGTAACGCGCGGTACAGACAAACGCTTCGGCGCTATCACCAAAGATCTGTGCGTGCCCGGGAGCTGCAGGAAGGTGACCTGGTGTTGCGGCGCATATTTTCTCGCAAAGGGGCCCACAAGCTCTCCCCTAGTTGGGAAGGCCCCTTCCGAGTCACGAAAGTATGCCACCCCGGGTGTGTGCGCCTTTCCACCGAGGATGGGGACCTGCTCCCAAACCCTTGGAACATAGAACACCTCCGTAAGTTCTACCCCTAGAGCAAAGATAGGACAGTACTTTCTTTCCGTAATAAACTCCACAGAGTCCAAGAGCAGCCCTCGGAGCAGCTAAGCCCCAGGGGACGGTACAGGACTACGTTCAGCTTTGCCTGGTTCCGACTCCAAGCGCGTAGAGTCTTGCTTCCCCTGCTAATGGGGCGGGTCGTGGCCTCCATGTATAGCCTGCCTTCCTCCTGTGGAAAGTTATACGAAAAGAAACCTGTTCTACTTTGCTCTTTCCTCGTACTCATTTAAATTGTGTACTAAGTTTTTTATGACTACCCTTGCGGTACATGGCTGCCATGTACTCAGCTCCCCCTTCTCATTCTCACCACTAGTCGGCATTCGCTGCCCTACCAGAGGCGGTTGCACCGGGGGTGCCTGCCGATAGTCGAGAGGGGTCCTGAGCCCCCGAACGCTTTGCGCACCGCTGTCCCCAAGCACCGAGCATATGGTTAGGGGCCATAAGTCGAATAAGACTATGAGATAAGGGGGGGGGGAGCCCCCAAGGAGAATTACTTTTTCCCTACTTGTGTGCAGGACCTCTCGGCCTCGGATCCCTACAGGAGTGTGGCAGGAGCGCCTGACCAATGGGACGCCCCTGCCAGGGGGCTACTACGGAATCATGCGAGACCGAAGGATCCATGGCTCCAACGAGACCGGACCTCCCCTCCTCTGAGGGGAAGGGCCCGGAGACCCCACGTGTATCGCGGCTTCGGACCTCCCTCTCCTCAGAGGAGAGCTCCGGATCCGCCACGTGGCTGGCTGATCCGGACCTCCCCCTCCTCATGAGGCGGGGCCCGAGGACCTCCAGGGCCCTTAATATAGTGGGGACCCGGGGAAGGTGCCGGAGCAGAACGTCGAGATTGGTGAAGGCCTCTGAGCGCCTTGCGGAGCTAAGGGCTCGGTCAGGCAAAACCAGGAAGAAGACGAAAAACATCGCAGGCACGAAGGGTCATAAGAGTTCATGTATTCATGGCTCCATGAGCTGGGCTACAAACTCGATGAAGAAGAAAGAAACAAGCCCCAAGATTCCCCTGACGCGACCAGAGTCTAGGAGTTGCAAGAACAGCCGCGCCACCAGGTTTCAGCCCTGGCGGCGCTCTCCCGCTCCATGACCCGAGTGAAGAAATCGCCTCCCTCATCATCAGCGCAAAGGCCAGTGTCATCTAGGGTGCTCCTGAGGCCCCCTCCGCAGCTTCGATGGTCTTCTTGGAGACTCTGCCGCCTAGGATCCTCCTTGGTGCATCGGCGGTTTCCTTCTCCTGAAGTTCCCTCATCACCGGCACAAAAGCCGGTGTCATCAAGGGTGCTCCTGAAGCCCCCTCCGCAGCTTCAGCGGTCTTCTCGGAGACTCTGCCACCTGGAATTCTCCTTGGTGCTTCAGCGGTTTCTTTGAAGACTCCACCATCTGAGAAGGGACGCAACGCCAGGGAGCTTTCTGCCTGCCATCACCAAGGAAGGGCCCCATCGGGAGGACAAACCAGAGACCCCTTGGAGGCGCCACCTCCAGAGGCAAGGCAGGCAGGCTCCCTGGGTCCCAGACTTGGTGCAGACGCTGTCGCTGGAGGAAATTGAGAGCGATTCTCCCCCCATAAGGCGGGTTAAGAGCCATGGAAGAAGACAAGACTGCAGAGACCCGAGGGAGGCGCAAGGGCTGGAAGCCTTATAGGGGGAGCATACCCGCGTGGCAGTTTCTTTTCACACCTTCCCGGGTGCAATCCCAAGAGATTCGGAACTCTTCGAATACACCGCATCGGCAACCGCTTCGGCTCCTAGACCGAGCACCGATGACAGGTGGACCCAAGCTGCCCGACTGAAGCGGTGGGTCAAGGAGTCAGTCTCCTAAGAAGACAAGCCGGCAAGGCACTTCGGCGGTTCCCGAAGAAAGCGCCGCAACATGCAGAAGTGGCAGTCTTGGGAATCGCCACAGTAAAAGCAACCATCAAGTGGGCGCACGCTCCCACGATCCAGCGACCGTTCGTGCTCCGTCAAGCGGTCAATGTGGGACTTAGAGAAAGTGCGCGGATCAGAAGAGATGGAGGTCCCACCTTGGGCTCGCTATCTCCCCCGAGATGGGCCCGCGGGCCACTGTCGGTACCTGAGATATGGGGTACATGCGCGCACAGGGGAAAATGCCTAAGGAACTCGCCCTTCTCCGCAGGGAGAGCTCCGAAGGCGCCACGCGTCCGGCGGGGCCGGACCTCCCTCTCCTCAGAGGAGAGCTCCGGACCCGCCATGTGGCATACAGAAGCCGGACGTCCCCCTC
Source organism: Neostapfia colusana (assembly GCA_030760725.1). NCBI lineage: Eukaryota > Viridiplantae > Streptophyta > Magnoliopsida > Poales > Poaceae > Neostapfia > Neostapfia colusana. Next base: position 16,825,749 of record JASWHV010000016.1, on the reverse strand, counting down.
CGCGGGCGAGGGGTCCGAAGGTGCCACGTATCCGGTAGGGCCGGACCTCCCTCTCCTCAGAGGGGAGCTCCGGGGCCGCCACGTGGCCGACAGAAGCCGAACCTCCCCCTCCGCGGGGAGAGGTCCGGAGGCTCCACGTGCCCCGCGGGCCGGGCCCTCCTCTCCTCTGAGAAGGGCTCCGGGCCCGCCATGTGGCAGCAGAACGGCGCTGCCTGCCCCCGAGCGATAGGCAGCGGGCGTAAAGACGCCCCATACCTTGCTCGTACAAGGTATTCAAGGCCCGCGTCTTCCCAAGACACGGAGACGCGGAGCACGCCTCTGTCAGGTGCCGTTGCGCCCAGTCGCATCACAGACTGGCGCGCGGTGTCAGAACCTGCCAGCCAATAAACACCGCGACAAGACATCCCATGCCGCCTGCGCCGTCATCAACCACTACGACTAGCGTGCGGCACGGGCAGGGCGGCATGACGGAGACTCGGAAGCCTTCGCCAGAGACAACTACCGGCATAACTGCAGATACGGTAGATAACAGTCAATCTCCCCGGGACCACCTGTCGGGTCCCGGGCCCCCCTTGTAAGCCACCCGAGTCTTGGACTATAAAAGGCTCGGGTAGGCGACGATAGCAAGGGTTCGCACTCTGCAACTCATACGCTAGCCATTCACTCCCCAGCTGTAACTCACCCCCAAGCTCAGGACTCCGGCCATGAGCAGCAAGCAATACAGCGAGCTCCATAGCTCGCCGTGGACGTAGGGTTTTACGCTCCGGCGGCCTGAACCACGTAAAACTCACCGTGTCAAGCTCTTACTAACTCATCCATCCGCGCAAGCTCTCCGCAAGGGACTAGCCCCACCGAAAAAGAACCTCCGCGGGCTGCCCAGTGCAGGCCCGGGGGAAGTGTCGACCGAACACTTCGACACAGTTCATCTTTAAATTCTTAAACAGAGCTCCAGTTGTTAGAAACTGGTGATAATAACTACTAGCAGTAGTATTACAATAAACTTGTATGCATATTCATTAACATGTAGTATTTCAATAACGTGTAGTAGCTGAAGGCGAGGAAGCTCCGGAGGTTCTCGACTTCCTGCTTCCGGACGAAGAACTAACTCCTGACCAGCAGCAACAAGGCAAGCCCCGGTTTGCATTAACCTTTTTATAAGTTTTACTTTGTTACATGTGTCATATGAAGTATGATTGTGCATTAGGTATAGGATGGATGGAACCCCACTCGCATAAACAGAATTTTTCCCTAAGAGTGAGGGTAGTGTCTAGGACCTCGAGTAGACAGGCTATGCTTAATGAGTCATAGGACTCCGGTACAAGTCGAGTAGTTGGAATCTACTCGCGAGTTTAGGCTTGGAACACACGGGTTCGGTTGAGTGATGTGAGATCACTTTAGTAATGAAAATGAGACTAGGCAGGGACTAGGGTGCAGCAAGAGGAAGTCTTGTGTGCGCAGCCCTGCCCGTGTCGATTAAGGACCGATCCGTGTGCGACCCTGCTGAACAAGTATTGAACGTACCGAAGGCATATCGGATATATGGGCCCCGATAAACCGATGTAGCCTAAACCTCCGGGCGTCGAGGCATAGCACACCGATTTATAGGTGTAGGTTGAGGGCAGCAAGGTGGAAATCTGCCAACGGGCATACAGAGATGCTCCGTGTGGGGAACCTCCTGCTCGTTTCGGTGCGACCGGTTCGACGTTTGGGCTGTTGGGTGAAAGGTTGTCCCGTACGACATCGAGTGAGCGTGCTGTGCAGCTCCACGGGTGGGCGTACGTGACGTGCTCTTTGGGTTTCCCTGCAGGTGTATATCGAGTCGATTCGCCGTCCCTCGTGGTGACAAGTACCGCTTGTTCACTGCGTCGTAACATAGATTAATGAATGAAATGTTATGATTCCATATTTCTGTTATGATATAATTGTATTGCTACATGTGTGCCACCAAATATTGCTCACTAAATTTCAGCTTCATGAACCGTTAACTTGGTACTAAAAGATGAACTAAGGATGAACTTGTAGGCGTGTCCAATTGCTGCAACATTGCTATCCTATGTCATGGTACACCTCATGTAGAGTTTCATGCTTAGGTGAGTCGGTTAAGCCTTGTTGAGCCTTCGTGCTCACGGTTGCTGCTTAAGTGTTTTTCAGGTGAGGAGCCACCCACGGACTCGGAGTACGAGTCCACCGGCGAGGGTTACCCTCTGTCGGGGACCACGGCTGAGTGGGAGCCGTACACGCCGCGCTGAGCTGAGACGTGCAGCTAGTGTGGGTTGCCCTAGGGCTGGGCAACCGACTTTTGCTAGATAGGCGGGCGTGAGTTGTACAAAAGAAACTTCCGCTGTGTAATAAAAGACCCTAGTTGGTAACTGAGAAGTGTACTATTTTGTACATTCAGTTTGTTTTCCCATGTAATATAATGTGTTCTTATGATGTGTGCTGTCGGGTGTCGCATCGCGCGGCACCACCCTCTGTGATCCTGGATGAGCGGATTCCAAAAAGACTGAAAAACAGAGTGCTCTTTTTTGGACAGCAAGTTTGCTGATCTTCAACAGAGCATAACTCACAGGTCTTTTAGCCCAGGGAGGTGTGGTATATAGATCTGGAAAGGTATTTAAGTACTCTACAACTTTGTTGTACACTTCCAGAGCTGAAACACACCTTAAAATGGCTTAAATCCCAGAGGAAGGTAAACTGTCCAGAACCAGGACAGAGTGAAACACTCTCTGGACTGTTCTGTTTTTCAAACATAACTCCCAGTAGGAAAATCTAAATTTTTCATATGATACATCTTTAGAAAGGGTAGAAGATGTGTTACATCTTTGAAATTCAAAGTTTCTGAAATTTCAGCACAGAATTCAGTGGGAATCAGAGTTGAAAACAGCAATTTCCCCAGGGAGGTGCTGTTAAAATTCTTCCAGAAATTCTGCTGACTTTCAATTACCATAATTTTTTTTAACCAGAGCTGATCTGAGGGCAAATAGGTACTCGTTGGAAAGATACTGAAGTTAACTTTAACTTTGGTATTCAGCTTGAGTCATGAAAATGCCTAGAACCAAATCAAAAGATTGGATATGTATAAACTGGTCATTCTGACAGAGGAATGACAGTTGAACTCATATGAGAGATTGTGGTACCCTAGAGGGGGTTTGAATACTTCCAATAGGGTAGAGCATGCTCATGAGAGGTTATCTTCAACTAGTGAAAGATCTGAGTATAGGTCTCACTCAAGTTTTTTTTTACTAGAGACCGGGTTTGTGTCTTGTAGTGACCAAACCTAGTTATGGTGAGCTTCCAAAGAGGAGGTTCATCAAGTTGGATGTAACTAGCTTGTATTTGGTCTGGCAATGGTGTAGCTTGTGCAAAGTTATTACATTATCTACATACGAGATGTATCGTATCTTTTATTGTCATTATGTTTTTACGCCTATTTCATTTGACTGCACTGAAGTATGTTGTGGGACTGATGTTTATTGTCGTATGGTTGCAGATGGTTCGCACTAGGACCAAGCACGAGGTTGGTGGCTCTAGCCAACAGGGAGGCGATGACTCCCAGCCACAGGCCTACGACAGCACCCCGCAGCAGCAGCCACCACCGCCGCCTCCGCTTACTCTAGCGGATGTGATAGCGGCACTGGTGGGAGGTCGTGAGGAGCAGACCGACCTGCTCCGCACGATCGTGCAGAATACGTCCCAGGCAGGGGGGGGGCATCAAGAGAGGGGGCCTCGTGAGCCCCGTGAGGTGTCGTACTCGGATTTCATGAGTACGCACCCTCCAGTGTTCACAGAAGCTGAAGAACCATAGGCTGACAACTGGCTGCGGACCATCGAGTCCAAGTTCGGGCTGCTCCAATGCACGGAGCGGCAAAAGACTTTGTTCGCAGCGCAGCAACTTCACGGTGCCGCTGGTGCGTGGTGGGCGAATTATGTCGCCTCACGTCCGGCTGGCCATGCCGTGGAGTGGGAAGAGTTCCGGGAGGCGTTCCGCGCCTATCACATTCCTCCTGGAATAATGAAGAGAAAGTCCCGAGAATTCTTGGAGCTGAAGAAGGGCGGGAGGAGTGCCCATGACTACTCCCGTGCCTTCAACCATCTGGCGCAATATGCGTCAGACTACATCTCCACTGAGGAGAAAAGGTGGGAGCACTTCTATCGGGGGTTACACCCCGAAATGAAGACGCATCTCGTGCAATGGAATCGCGGCACCTTCAACGACCTCGTAAATGCCGCGATCATGCAAGAGGACGCTCAACGGGAGTTGGCAGCTGAGCAGCGGAAGTGCAGCGCTCCACCCAGCAGTAGGGGTGGCGCTCCCCAGAAGTACCGCATGGTGTATCAGACACCATCCGGGCAGCAGTGGCACCCACCGGCGCGACCTCAACGGTTCGGGGGACAATCCTTTCAGTCACCTCCATTCCGACCGCCGGTGCCACCACCGAGACAGCAGCAGCAGCAGCAGCAGCAGCAGCAGACGGCATCCCGGGCATTTCCACCGCCACAACGTGCCCCGGGTTTCCGTCCACCGATCAGCGGGGGACCGCCCCGTTTCACTTGCTTCACGTGTGGACAGGCGGGGCCACTTCTCGAAGGACTGTCCCCAAGGAAGCAAAGCAGCGGGCAAGCCCAGTTCCAGGGCGGTGCTCGAGGCCGACCTCCGGTCAAGAAGGTTGGTCAGCGGACTGGGGGCATTCGCCACCTCGACAATGAGGACGCCCCGGAGGGAGACAACATGCTGGCGGGTATGTTCACTCTCAACCATCAAGCCATCATCATACTTTTTGATTCTGGTGTAACCCACAACTTCATAAGTGCATCATATGTGGTTAAGCATCAGCTGGAAGCCTTTCCAACCGAGTGTTCTTATATGATCTGCTCACCGGGAGGAAAGATTTCAGCAACGATGATGGTTACGAAAGCACCATTGTGCTTAGGTGGGAAGATATATCCCACCACTATGATTATCCTTGAGGGGCAGAAGATTGATGCAATCTTGGGAATGTCATGGCTAAGCTACCATGGCGCTGTCCTGGAAACTTTAGCGCGGACGGTTCACCTCAACTCCCCACTACACCGTCCTCAGTCCCTCTTATTAGATAATCCAGTCCGGGAGGTTTCAGCAATCAACAATACTGAAACTCTCAAGTTAGAGGACATCCCCGTAGTCCGGGAGTACCCCGACGTGTTCCCGGATGATCTTCCGGGCATGCCACCTGAACGGGAGGTCGAGTTCAAGATTGAGCCTGCACCCGGGACTACGCCCATATCACGGAGACCCTATAAAATGGCTCCAAATGAGCTGGATGAACTGAAAGAACAGCTCAATGATCTGTTGAGCAAAGGTTTCATTAGGCCGAGTTCCTCGCCTTGGGGATGCTCGGCGCTGTTTGTAAAGAAGAAGGATGAAACCTTGAGGCTGTGTGTGGACTACCGGCCGCTCAACGCCGTCACCATCAAGAATAAGTACCCACTGCCCCACATCGACATATTGTTTGATCAACTTGTGGGTGCAAGTGTGTTCTCCAAGATGGACCTTCGCTCTGGATATCATCAGATCAAGATCCCGGCGGAGGATATCCCGAAGACGGCCTTCTCGACGAGATATGGATTATATGAATATCTCGTCATGTCTTTTGGTCTCACAAATGCTCCAGCCCATTTCATGTACCTCATGAACTCGGTGTTCATGCCGGAGCTGGACAAATTTGTGGTAGTGTTCATCAATGATATCTTGGTTTATTCCAAGACAGAAGCCGAACATGCCGAACACTTGAGAATCGTTCTTCAACGATTGTGAGACCACAAGCTCTACGCCAAGTTCAGCAAATGCGAGTTTTGGATCAGCCAAGTGCCATTCTTGGGACATATCCTCTCAGCGGAAGGCATTGCGGTTGACCCAAGCAAAATAGAGCAAGTGCTGAAATGGAAAGCTCCCACTTCAGTTCATGAAGTCAGAAGCTTCCTCGGGTTAGCGGGATACTATCGGAGATTCATTCCAAGCTTCTCCAAGCTCGCTAAGCCGATGACAGAATTGCTGAAGAAAGGGATGAAATATGTTTGGAACACGGCGTGTGAAGGAGCGTTCTAAGCATTGGTGAAGCATCTCACCAAAGCCCCGGTCTTAGCTCAACCGGATACAACAAAGCCCTTCGACGTGTATTGTGACGCGTCCGGTATTGGGCTCGGCTGCGTGTTGATGCAGGAAGGACGTGTGGTCGCATATGGCTCACGCCAACTTCGGAACCATGAGCAGCATTATCCCACTCATGATCTTGAGCTTGCTGCAGTAGTTTTGGCACTGAAAATGTGGAGGCACTATCTCCTGGGGAATTTGATGCACCTCTACACCGACCACAAGAGCTTGAAATACATTTTCACCCAGAAGGAGCTGAACATGAGGAAATGGAGGTGGTTAGAACTGATCAAAGATTATGAAATTGAGATTCACTACCACCCCGGCAAGGCGAATGTGGTTGCCGACGCGCTGAGTCGGAAATCACATGTCAATCACCTCACCATTACACCGGTAGAGGAGGAAGAGCCTAGTTTATACTTGGTTCCTTATGGATCGTTGTACAACCTTGCTCTCATCCCTACTATTAGGGAGGACATCATTGCAGCTCAGGAGACTGATAAAGGCATGACACATCTCCGGTGATGGATAGACAACGGGGAGATCAAATGTTTCCAGAAGGATGATGAGGGGACACTATGGTTCAATGACCGCATAATCGTACCCCGGGATATGGAACTGAGGAGAAAGATCCTCGATGAAGCTCACTTGTCTAAATACTCCATTCATCCGGGCAGCAACAAAATGTACCAAGATTTGAAAAAGAAATTTTGGTGGACACGGATGAAGCGAGAAGTAGCGAAGTACGTATCCAAGTGCGATACGTGTAGACGAGTGAAAGCTGATCATATGAAGAAATCAGGGCTGCTACAACCTCTGAAGATCCCGGCATGGAAATGGGAAGATGTGAGCATGGATTTTATTGTGGGATTGCCCCTAACTGCCAACAAGTATGATTCCATTTTGGTAATCGTTGATCGGTTAACCAAGACGGCTCACTTCATCCCGGTGAATACACGTTACAATGCCGGCAAATATGCGGAGCTGTACATAGCAAAGATTCTTTGCTTATATGGGGTACCCAAGACCATCGTCTCAGATCGAGGTGCATTATTTGTATCTCGCTTTTGGGAGCAGCTACACGCTGCTTTGGGTACTAAGCTGATTAGGAGCTCCGCCTACCACCCTCAGACCGATGGGCAAACAGAGAGGGTGAACCAAGTATTAGAAGACATGTTGAGAGCATGTGCCATCCACCACGGTAGAAACTGGGATGATCACCTACCGTTGGCGAAATTCTCGTACAACAACGGCTATCAGGCGAGTATCAAGATGGCACCCTACGAAGCTCTCTACGGTCGCAAATGCCGCACCCCATTAAACTGGTGCGAGTCCAGTGAAAGGGTTACATTCGGGGTTGATGTGATGAACGACGCCGAAGAGCGCGTTCGGACGATTCAAGCTAACTTGAAGGCCGCTCAATCCCGGCAAAAGAGCTATGCTGATAAGAGGTGTAGACCGTTGCACTTTGACGTTGGGGAACACGTGTACCTCCGCGTGTCTCCGATGAAAGGTGTGCACCGGTTCGGTGTGAAGGAGAAGCTCGCTCCCCGCTTCATTGGACCCTATGCTATCACCGAGAAGTGTGGACCAGCGGCGTATAGACTGGAGCTACCGGCATCCCTTGCTGGTGTCCATGATGTTTTCCATGTTTCACAACTGAGAAAATGTCTAAAGCATACAACTGTTGTTCCTACTGAAGACATCGGCGAGTTGCAACCGGATTTGACATATGATGAATATCCGGTGGCAATTCTTGATGAGAAAGCTAGAACCACGCGTAGCAGAACGTTGTGGTTCTACAAAATACTCTGGAGCAACCACACCGCCGAAGAAGCGACGTGGGAGAGCGAGGAATTCCTTCGCTCAAACTACCCGGAGTTCATGACGTCTCAACACGGGTAAGTCCCTATTACATCGCTGCCTCTTCTTTTATAATCTCGGGACGAGATTCTTTTAAGGGGGGAGGGATGTAAAAGCCCAAGAAAAGGGACTTGCAAAAACTTTTCGTCACCTCACAACACCACAGTTTTTGTTGTGGATAGCTTGTGAAAAATTGTGAAGAGCAAGTAACCTCCGTCAAAAGAGTGATTAGAGGGGAAAGGCTACACTTTCACAAAGTGGGATTTCTACACATGAACATGAGAGGTTGAGCTCACCCTAGAACTTAAAAAGTCTTGGGAATATTCAGGCCAAGTTTCATGTAAATCCAACACTTTTTGAGGCACTTTTGGAGGTATTTGAAAAAGAGGCCAATTTGAATGTAAATTCAAATTGCAGCAACTTTCATCACTCAAATTCAAAAGTTAGCTTCATATTCAAACTCAGCACATTTTTCTGAGTAAGCCTACCAATTTTCACCCCTGTTGGAGTTCATTTTGTCAAGAGCTAAATTTGCAAGAATTCCAAAACTGAATTTGAATTTCAGTTCAAACACGAGGAAAATTCAGCCAAACAAAATTCAAATGGGAGAACTCAAATTCAAACAAAAACTTGGGGGCTAAGTCTCACATTAAATTGTGAGTAGCTGGGGAGATATTCAGCAAAAAAATAGAAATGACAAAATTAGAAAAAGAATTAGAGGGGAGGCCCACATGTCAGCAGTCTTAACCGAGAAGTCTACCCACTGATCTTTTCTCCTTCGGCCGAAACCGCGCGCCAGCGCACGGCAACACCGGCGCCCGATCGCCTCGGCCAGCCACCTCCTGGTTCTTCTTCGCTTGCGCTGGCAACCGGGCAACGGGTCGCCCCCTCCTCTACGTGACCGCTCCCCACGCATCTGAGCCGAGCGTGTTTCCCTTCTTTCTCCCGACCAGCAAGCGCCCCGGGCTCTGCTCGCACACCGGCGCCGCTCCTCCGATTCCCACTGTACGCCGGCGCCTGCTCGGCCTTTGCCCGAGCCTCCAACACAAAAAAGGAGCACTAGTGCGTGCTCTAGCTAACCACCCGCTACTTCGCGGCGTTAGCGCTTTGTTCAGCCACAAATCGACGATCGCAGCCGAGGACCGAGGCCACCCGGCAGAAAACCGAGGTTGCTCCCCGTGGACAGCACCCCACGGCCATTTTCACCGCCTGACTTCTACACGAAAAAGGTGCGCCTTCACCTCCAGATCGTGTACCTGCAACCCTCATAGCAATTGATAGACCGAGCGCATAGAATTCCTGAGATTTCCGAAAGCTAGTGCATACGGGTAGGGGTCAGTTTACCCCAAAATTCTAGCTGTACCGTCCAAACCCAGCTCGGGTGAGCTTGCACACACCTTCCTCACTTCCTAGCGGCCCTCCTCGACCATGAATCAAGTGATACGGTCCAGAAATGACCGGGTTCTTGTTGTTTTTTGGGCCACCATGGGATAACAGCTCGGGTCACCGTGGAGCTCTATGTTGCCGACCTTTTCACGGGGTTTGGCGGCCATTTTCGACAACCTCGAGCTCCCGCGGTGCTCTCCGATCGTTTTTATGTGGTGTAGCGCATTCCCGACCACGCCGGAACCCTAACAGCTTCTGCCACCGTCGGGCGCCCTGTTCCGGTGAGCTACGGCGGCCGGCGACCCCCGAGCCGAGTTCAGCGTCGCAAGTTAAGGCGGGGCGGCGAGTCTGGGGTCGGGAGATGGCCGGGAAAGCGGTTCCGGCGACGCTCGCCGGAGGGCGCCACCGCGGGCCCCTGTGTGGCGCGAGGAAGGAGAAGACCTGCCGGGTGGGGCCCCCTGGCAGACATTTAAACATTTTGGGATCTTCAGTTCTAGTTGAAACTTTAGAGAGCCACAACTTGGTGTAGGAGAATCCAAAAATTATGAAACAAATTTTGTTGGATTCCTCTAATATAGTACAATCCAAATATGAAACCCAATTAGTATGAAACCCATTATTTAATTCTGGAAAATTCTTTAAATCTTTTCAGCAAAAGAATTTTAGAGAGAGTTTGGTTCATCCAAAAATCCTCAAATTTTGCCAGAATATTCCTTAGAATGTTAGTAAAACTCTGTAAAAGTTTCAGACCATTTGGAGTTTATTTGACCATGGCAATTCAGATTTGAAGGTGCTGTGTTCATTTGAATACAGAAACATTTTCAGAGTATTTCCAAAACTTGGAAATTCAGTTCTGGGCAGATCTTAGCTCCAAAAAAATGCTAGGAAAATTCATGCAAACTCTAGGAGCTATAATTGAAATTGTAGTTCACTAAGTTGGGCACGAATGGAACCCCACTTGCATAACCAAAACTTTTCCATAAGAGTGAGGGTAGTGTCTAAGACCTCGAATAGACAGGCTATGCTTAATGATTCATAGGACTTCGGTACAAGTCGAGTAGTTGGAATCTACTCGCGAGTTTAGACTTGGGAAACACGGGTTCGGTTGAGTGATGTGCGACCACTTTAGTAGTGAAAATGAGACTAGGCAGGGGCTAGGGCGCAGCAAGAGGAAGTCTAGTGTGCGCAGCCCTGTCCGTGTCGATTGAGGACCGATCCGTGTGCGGCCCTGCTGAACAAGTATTGAACGTACCGAAGGCATATCGGATATATGGGCCCCGATAAACCGATGTAGCCTAAACCTCCGGGCGTCGAGGCATAACGCACCGATTTATAGGTGTAGGCTGAGGGCAGCAAGGTGGAAATCTGCCAACGAGCATAGAGAGATGCTCCGTGTGGGGAACCTCCTGCTCGTTTCGGTGCGACCGGTTCGACGTTTGGGCTGTTGGGTGAAAGGTTGTCCCGTACGACATCGAGTGAGCATGCTGTGCAGATCCACAGGTGGGCATACGTGACGTGCTCTTTGGATATCCCTGCAGGTGTATATCGAGTCGATTCCCCGTCCCTCGCAGTGACGAGTACCGCTTGTTCACTGCGTCGTAACATAGATGATTTATGGAATGTTATGATTCAATATTGCTGTTATGATATAATTGTATTGCTACATAAGTGCCACCAAATATTGCTTACTAAATTTCAGATTCCTGAACTGTTAATTTGTGGCTAAAAGATGAACTAAGGATGAACTGGTAGGCGTGTCCATTTGATGCTCTGGTACTATCCTATGTTCATTGTGCACCTCATGTAGAGTTTCATGCCTAGGTGAGTCGGTTAAGTCTTGTTGAGACATCATGCTCACGGTTGCTGCTTAAGTGTTTTTCAGGTGAGGAGCCACCCACAGACTCAGAGTACGAGTCCACCGGCGAGGGTTACCCTCCGTCGGGGACCACGGCTGAGTGGGAGCCATACACACCGCGCGTAGCTGAAGAGTGCAGCCAGTGTTGGCTGCCCTAGGGCTGGGCAGCCGACTTTTGCTAGATAGACGGGCGTGAGTTGTAGTGTAAACTTCCGCTGTGTAATAGAAACAATAGTTTGTAACTGAAGTTTGTACCTGTTTGTACATTCAGTTTGTCTTCCCATGTAATATAATGTGGCCTTTTGACGTGTGCTGTCGAGTGTCGCATCGTGCGGCACCACCCTCTGCGATCCAGAATGAGCGGATCCCGGTCCGCCACACTGTGGAGGAAGTCACTTATCAACAACAGCTAGTTCCGGTCGTCGTCAAAAAGTTTATGGATGACGGTTACCGTCGTCAATAATGTTATAGATGACAAAAAAACGTAGACGGCCGTAAACCGTCGTCTATAAGCGTATACCATCGTCAATAAGCTATAGACGACGTTTTGGGCCTTATAGACGACAGTTTCTGGCCGTCGTCTATTATCTCGATTCCTGTAGTGCTCTAAGCCTATTCTCGCGAGTAGTTCCAACTACTCGTCAATAAGCTATACATATTTAAGCATTGCAGTGGCTACTCGAGGTTCAAATCCTAACCCAAAACCCCTGGTTCTCTTCACTATGCAATTGGGTTTCCAAACAAGACTCTAATGCACATAGTAGAAAAAGCATAAGGTAAGTGATCAAAATATCAGACTTTATAAACAGGTTAATGCAAACTGGAGCTTGTCTTCCTGATGGTCGTCGATTAAATCTCTTCCGGAGGGATACAATCTAGTATCTCCGGTTCTTCCTCGACTTAAGCGACTACACGAAATGAAAATACAAATGCATGTCAAATTCAAATGCAATTGTGTAGAAGTGAAGAGTGAAAGACAAAAACTCAAGCTATAGAACCCTTTTGACTCTGAAATTTTTACTGTGGCTTGGTGACAATCTAAACAGAGACTTGGCCAAATTTCATTTGAAGCAAAGCTCATTTGGGCCCTGCACAAATAAATTTGTATTTGGACATAATTAGAGCTTCGATAGTTTTCTAGGGATTTTCATGGAGCAAGCCATTACTTTTTGGAAACTAGAGTTTCAGATGATTCTAATGGAATTGGTTTCATCTAATTTGGGGAATCCTAGAAACAGATATGAGCTAATTAAATTTGAGAAAATTCTGAAAAATGTTTCTGTACATTTTTTTTTATTTTCACAGGGGTGGTTCACTTAACTTCATAATTAAGTGGACTTAATCAGCTCGGATGGATCTGAAATTTCTAATGTGACTAAAGGATATTTAAACAAACATCCTGGACAAATTTCAGAATTTTCTACCAAAGTAATCTCCAGTTAAAATTCCCAACAATTTAAATTTTGGAGAATTAATTCTGGAGAAATAATGGGTTTCATGCAGTGAAACGTGTTTTGCTAGAAATTAATCAGAGAGATAAATCCAACAAATTTTGGTTCACTCGATTTGGACAATACTAGCAAAAGTTATGTGTGTTTGAAGTTTGGGGAAAATCTGGAAATTTGGAAAACCCCGAAATGTTTAAATGTCTGACTGCGGGGTCCACAAGCGACGTGTCACCTCCAGGAGCAATGTCACGGGGCTACGGAATTAAACTCGCGTAGCCACAATTCGATCCCGTGTCACAGAGAATCCGGCGCCCGAGAAACAGTGGCTGACACGCGGGGCCCGCGGGTTGTCTTCAATCTCGCGCTCCGGCGCTCGACCGCCGTGCCCCCTCGCCGGAGTGTTCGCCGGAGGGCTGTGCAGGGCGCCAAACTTCCTGATACTCGCCGTCTCTGCATAATCCCACACGGGGAACAAGCTTCTTCCCTTAGGTCGACACGAGGATGACCGGAACATGGCCAGCGACGTGCGGCGGCTTCGGAAGAACTTCGGCTATGTCGGCCGACCTCACACCCCAAAAGCTCGAGCAAAGGGTCCTACAGTATCAGTGTACCCTAGGGAAGATCATCGTGGACGCAAATGAGCTCGGGAAAGGCTCTAAGTAGTATGTCACTGTGCGCCCTAGGTTAAAAATCAGGGAACATTTGAAAACTCGAAGAACAGAGGGTTCACTCAATGGTTTGTGGGGAGCCCCTTCCGGGATCCACACTCCAGGATACACATTGGATCGTGCCGTGCGATGCGGCACCCAACAGCAAACACGAAAAGAACCATAAAGTACAAAGTATTTTATTTCTCAAGATAGTGTCATTTACAAAATAATGTACCACGAAGGTACACGCAGCGTAATATACACACGCCTACTCTCGGTCCTAACTATGCAAAAGAGAAGACGCCCAGCCCGCGGACGCTTCTTACTAGCTTCCACAAAGATGAGTGCAGCGGCAGGGTCTCCGGTGAGTCTATGATGGCTCACCGAACAACCATCTTCATAGAAAATTTTATAACCTGCAAAACACTAATAATGCAACCGTGAGCACGTCGGCTCAGCAATACTTAACCGACACTCCTAACCATAAAACTCTACATGCAGAGATTACTAACATAGGAAAAATATGATGCATCAACGACACGCCTAAATGTTGATCCTTACTTTCAGGTTTATAGCAGCAGATTATTATGCCTTAGGCAGCCCTCACATCGGAAGTCCACAATCAAACAAGAAACGCTTTCCTCCGACATGGTGACGCCTAAAGTGGAAGATAAACTTAGTGAGCACTACACTATAACATACATGGTTTGCAATACAATAAACTTAAGAACTTCACGACAGCAATGATTCATTTCACTTCATCTGGAAGTTGTTACTACGTCACAATACAGTGAACAAGTGGTACTCATATAACCACGAGGGACGGTGATTGCAATCAGGACACACCCGGAATACACGACACATACACCTGCCTCGAAAGACTCACGCGAGCTCTTTCTTACGTTGTATACAGCAACCTTTCTCCCGTCACTCCAATGCCGAACCAGTTCCGCCAACCCATCAGAAGGGCCACTACCCGGAACACGTTGAAGTTGCTCCTCTAGCGGGTTTACACCTCTGACACCAACCCCCATAGGATGGCCGTATAAGTTTCGACACGAGAGTACCCGAGTTACATCAGTTTATCAGGTCCCATATATCCGATATGCATCCGGTACTGTTCAAACTTGCTCAGCAGGGCGGCATACGCATCGGTCCTTAACTGACACAAACAGAGCTACAGCCACACAGGCCCAACGTCCTGCTGCTCCTACTCTATGCTCGGTCTCATTTTCCATTGCAGAACTTGCATTCTCTAGAATCATACCCCGCTGAACCAACATCCTAAACTCGCGAGTAGCTTCCAACTACCCGACTTGTACCGGATCCTATACAACTTAAGCCTAGCCGAAGCTACGCGAAGGTAACCTATTCTACCCTTTAACTCCAAGGGTTTGTGGGTCATGCATTTGGAGTATCAATCACCTTGACCTAATGCACAATACATACTAAACCCATAAAAGTGATACAAAGAAAAATATAACTAAAAAGTTGTTAATGCAAACCGGGGCTTGCCTTATGTTGCTGCAGGTTTAGTTCTACTTTTAAGTCAGTAGCTTGGCGATGAGTTAAGCCTCAACTTGCTGCTCCGAGTCAAGTTCCTCGTCGAGCTCCTTCATCGTTTTCCCTACCGATGTGAATATGCACAGTTTTATGTTGCAAGTAAAGACATCATAAATCAAAAGTGTTTTAGGAAATAAGAATGGTTTAGACCAACTCTAAGGTGAGTGAAAATCTCTGTTATGGACAAAAACAGAGGATATCTTTAGGTGGGCAGTGGATGTTTGTTGAAGAAAATGCAAAGATCTATTTATAATGGACATAAGAAAGGTAGTGGAAAGAACTAGCAGAAAACTGGAGAAGATGATTCAATTTGCTATGAAATTTTTTATTGGACCATAGATCATACAGAGGTATGGCTTGCAAAATTTCAGACAAAGTTTATGGAAGATGTGGCCTAGGGAATTTTCTTACTATTTGGCTTCTCTGAAATCCTATGGCAATTATAGTGTCTTGTCATGCTCCAAATTTGGTTTTTCAGAAACTTGAGAGTCTCATGAGTCCATAGGACTTAGTTTCACCATTTTTGGATCTTCCTACACAGAAATATGAATTTTCCAAACTTGGTTAAAAGTCTGAAAATGTCTCTGTTTATTTTTCCCATTTTTCAGGGACATAGAGGATTCAAACAACATTTGGCCAAGCAAATGGAGTCCAATGCCTCTGAAAAGTTTACTGGAGTTCAAGGATTATTGGAAGAATGTCCTTCCCAAATTTGGGAATTTTCCAATTAACAGAACTCCGGTAAAAATTCATACAAGATTTTCCTTACATGAATTAATGAGCCAAATCCAGGGATTTCCATAAACATTGGGCTGCATCCCTGGATAGTACTATTTGAGAGGAATCCAAAAAAAATTGTTTCAAAATTTTTGGACACTACTACACAAAGTTATGGCTCTCCAAAGTTTGAACTGAATTGGGAAAATCTGGAAAATGTTTAAATGCCGACAGTGGGTCCCACTCGTCATCCCTAACCTCCAGAATCGCGCCAAACAGAGCAGTGGCGGCGCCCTCTGGCGAGGTCGCCGGAAAGGCACCTCCCAGCCACCTCCGGACCCCCTGCTGGCCGCCCCCACCATTTTCCCCCACGCTGAACACGTTGGTGAGGTCGCCGGCGGCTGAAACTCGCCGGAAATAGGGCACACCGGCAACAGCAAACCCTAGGGCTCCGGCGAGGTCGTGCACGGTGAATTCTCCACCAAATGGTCGGTTCTTGGGCTCTAAAGCACCAGGGAATCGTGTAGAAGACCGACATGAGGTCTAAACAAGCCTGGGAGAGCTCCAAACCTATCGGCACCGTGCGCCCGATATGGTCAAGCGGTATACTCTCAAAAAGAACTCGAATTCCTCACTCTACACTCAATTTCTCGGTGTAAAATCGATGGAGGAGGTGTGCTAAGCAGTTAAGAACTTGTGTGCGGAGTTTGAAACAAAACCAACATGAATTGAGGACGAATTTTGCAATTCCTTACCTCAAGGTCAGTTTCGGCCGCCCGGGAGAAAAACTTGAAATTCTCCCTCTGTGATCAATGGCTAGGGCTGATCATCGGAGGTGAGCAACTAGTCTTGTAGGTGCACCGATGAGGTGGCTTGCTTGGGCGTGATCACTTCTGGTTTGGGCTGCCCAAGGTGATCAGTTCCGGTTTTTCAGCGTTTACCCGAGAGCTGCAGATTCTTTGCTGATTTCTGGTGCTAACGAGCTCGGGGCCGTGGGGGAAAGTTGCTGGCCGGCTAGAGCACCCTTGGGCGCAGATCTTTGCGGTTGGGGGCTCGAGCAATCGGGCTCTGGTGGTGGCTGTGTGACAGGGAGAAGAACAGAGCGGCTGCTGTGTTGTTCTCGGGAGCAAAACTCACGGGAGCGCAGCAGACCGAGGAGGAAGCGAAGAAGCTTTGTTGCACTCACTGTGGGAAAGATCAGACCAAGTAGAGAAGCAATCAAAGCAGGAGGTGGCGCCCAAAACTTATCCCTGAAGTCCCTGCAGGTGTGCTTTTGGGAGCTGGAGCGGGGGAGGAAAGACAGAGTCGGTTCACTCCCTGTGTAGCTGACAGATGGGGTCCACCTCTCCCCCTTATTCCCCAATTTCCGTTTAAAATAGCAAACGAGCTCCAAATTTGATCAAACTCGGAGGGTAGGCCAAAAGAAATGTGAGCAACACAACGGTGCACTTTATTTTGAATTTCGGTGAAGTCTTAATTTGAAACTGAGATTTAAATTCAAATTCAAATTTTCTCCTGTTTAAATTCCAACAAATAGAAAATCCTTTTCAAATGCTCTGAAAATTTGCCGGGCTATTATTGGATGTGTGGAGAACCAAATGATAACTTTAGATCTCCGTGTTCGGGAATTTTTGCAAGTTCAAGTTTAGACTTGGAGCTCACACTGTTAAATTCAAAAGTTTAAATTTCCTCTCGTTTTCTCGGTGTGACTTGTAGCTCCACTTGCTTGAGTTTTGGGATTTCACATCCCTCCCCCCTTAAAAAGAATCTCGTCCCGAGATTCATAAATATAAGACGAAGCGGTAGAGAAGGAATTACCTTATATGAGTGGACAACAAGTCCGGGTAGTTCGAACGGAGGTATTCTTCACTCTCCCATGTCGCCTCCTCCGCGGTATGATTTCTCCATAATACCTTATAGAATTGGAGCATCCGATTCCTTGTCGAACGAGACTTTTCATCGATAATCCGGATTGGATGCTCGGTATAGGAGAGATCTGGTTGCAATGTCTCGGGATCTTCATTGCGGACATCAGTGGTATTCTTGAGACATTTTTGAAGCTGAGAGACGTGAAATATATCATGCACACCAGCGAGATTTGTCGGTAGCTCAAGCCGGTAGGCTACGGGTCCACATTTCTCCGTGATAGCAAATGGACCAATAAACCAGGGAGCGAGCTTCCCTTTTACACCGAATCGGTGAACTCCATTGGAGATACGCGGAGATATACGTACTCTGCGACGTTGAAGTTCAACGGTCGACGCCGCTGGTCTGCATAGCTCTTCTGTCGAGATTGAGCCGCTTTTAAATTTGCCTGTATGACCCGAACTCGTTCTTCGGCGTCATTGACAAGGTCAATCCTGAATGTCACTCTTTCACCGGATTCGCACCAATTCAACGTCGTGCGACATCTCTGGCCGTAGAGAGCCTCATACGGTGGCATCTTGATGCTCGTTTGATAGCTGTTATTGTACGAGAATTCCACCAATGGTAGATAAGCATCCCAGTTCTTACCGTGGTGGATGGCACACACTCTCAACATATCTTCCAAGACTTGATTCACCCTCTCGGTTTGTCCATCAGTTTGAGGGTGATATGCGGAGCTTCTAAGCAATTTGGTTCCCAAAGATGCGTGCAGCTGTTCCCAGAAACGAGAAACGAATAGTGCACCACAATCTGATACTATTGTTCTTAGAACTCCATGCTAACATAAGATTCATTCAATGTATAACTCCGCATATTTCTTGGCGTTGAATCTCACATTCACCGGTATGAAGTGTGCTGACTTGGTTAATCGGTCAACAATTACCCAAACTGAATCATGCTTCCGAGATGTGAGTGGTAACCCGACAATAAAATCCATACTCACATCTTCCCACTTCCATGCCAGAATATGAAGGGGCTGCAGCAACCCCGGTTTTTTCATGTGATCTGCTTTCACCCTTCGACACGTATCGCACTCGGATATGTATTTAGCTATTTCCCGCTTCATCCGTGTCCACCAAAACTTGTTTGTCAAATCTTGGTACATCTTGTTGCTTCCTGGATGAATGGAATTTTGATAGATGAGCTTCGTCTAATATTTTCTTACGAAGCTTCATGTCCCTCGGTACGACTATACGGTCCTTGAACCATAGCGTACCATTTTCATCTTTCCAGAAGCACTTAGCTTCTACTTTGTCTATTCTCTTCCGGATATGGGCCATGCCCCTATCTTTCTTTTGAGCCTCTACAATTTCATCACGAATTGTAGGAATGAGGGCAAGATTAAATAGCGACCCATAAGGAACCAAGCGCAGGCTCGGTTCTACTTCTTCCATTGCAGCCATGGTTAGGTTATGAATATGTGATTTCTGACTAAGTGCATCGGAAACCACATTCGCTTTTCCAGGATGGTAATGAATCTCTATCTCATAATCTTTAATCAACTCTAACCATCTTCGCTACCTCATATTTAATTCCTTTTGTGTGAAGATGTACTTTAAACTCTTATGGTCGGTGTAGAGGTGGACTAAGTTTCCAAGCAAATAGTGCCTCCATATCTTTAGAGCAAGAACCACAGTAACTAGCTCGAGATCATGTGTCGGATAATTCTGCTCATGATTCTGAAGCTGCCTGGATCCGTATGCGACCACTCGCCCTTCTTGCATAAGCACGCAGCCAAGGCCGATGCCGGATGCATCGCAGTATACATCAAAAGCTTTAGTCGTATCGGGCTGCGCCAACACGGGGGCTGTTGTTAGGTGCTTTACCAACGCTTTGAATGCCTCCTCACATGCTTCACTCCACACATATTTGTTGCCTTTCTTCAGAAGTTCCGTCATCGGTTTAGATACCTTGGAGAAATTCGGAATGAATCTCCGGTAGTACCCCGCTAAACCGAGAAAACTACGGGACTGACTTTGGTGAACTCCAATTCAGCACTTGGATGATCTTGCTCGGATCAACTGCGATGCCCTCCGCAGAAATAATGTGCCCAAGAAATGGCACTTGGTTGATCCATAACTCACACTTGCTGAATTTTGCATACAGTTTGTGATCCCGTAGGCGTTGGAGCACAATATGAAGATGTTCGGCATGTTCTTCTTCCGACTTAGAATATACCAAGATATCGTCGATGAAGACCACGACGAACTTGTCCAACTCCGGCATGAACACTGAATTCATCAAGTACATAAAATGAGCCGGAGCATTAGTGAGTCCGAATGACATGACGAGATACTCATATAACCCGTATCTCGTCGAGAATGCCGTCTTGGGTATGTCTTCCGCCTGGATTTTTGTCTGGTGATATCCGGACCGAAGATCCATCTTTGAGAAAAACTTAGCACCCACTAGTTGATCGAAAAGCATATCGATACGTGGTAGTGGATACTTGTTCTTGATCGTTACGGCATTTAGGGGATGATAGTCCACACATAACCTCAGAGTCTCGTCCTTTTTCTTGATGAACAGCACGGAGCATCCCCATGGTGATCAACTGGGTCGAATGAAGCCTTTGCTTAACAAATCATTAAGCTGCTCCTTCAGCTCCATGAGTTCCTTCGGTGCCATTTTATACGGCCTCCGAGATATGGGTGTGGTTCCCGGTGCTAGTTCAATTTTGAACTCCACTTCACGATCAGGCGGCATGCCCGGTAGATCATCGGGAAACACGTCCAGATATTCCCGGACCACTGGAATGTCATCCAGTTTCTTAGATTCAACGGTGTGGACAGCAGTGACTTCCGTTGCAACATTTCTCAGAATCA
This sequence comes from Neostapfia colusana, assembly GCA_030760725.1. Classification (NCBI taxonomy): domain Eukaryota; kingdom Viridiplantae; phylum Streptophyta; class Magnoliopsida; order Poales; family Poaceae; genus Neostapfia; species Neostapfia colusana. Next base: position 16,805,386 of record JASWHV010000016.1, on the reverse strand, counting down.
ACGTGTGTTGCCCGTGCTTCTTTGAATTTAGCTGCACCGTTCGAGAACTAATATCAAAGATAGCTTGGTGATGCGTTAACCAAGCCACTCCCAAGATTATATCAATCCGCAAGCCTTCCAGGATGATAAGAGTAGTAGGATATATCCGCCCATCCAAACACATAGGCGCTCGAGCAACAATTGTGCCCGCTGTCCTACTACCTCCCGGTGAATTAATCTAATAAGATGCGGCCAAGGTGGTTGATGGTACTTGGTGCTTAACTACATAATCTTTGCTGATAAAATCAAGTGTAGCACCAGAGTCGAACAACATGAGCATGGGCTTTCACGTAGGCTGAACATGCCCGCCAACACGGGTTCTCCTACGGGAACATCTTCAACTGCCATATAGTTTACATTTCCCACTTTCAATGCTGTTCTCCTTGACCGACCATGGAATTTCTTTGCAGCTTGAGATGACAAATGTCTGCTGCTTTGCTGGGTCAAGTTTGTCAAATTTCCAACTAACAACAAGGAATAATGAAAGATAACTAATGACTATGTCATGGAACTTAGAGAAGTATAAAAATCTTCATGTCCATAACAAGTCTCAAGTTACATGGGCAATGAACAATGCTCTGTTCAGATTGACCATTTGACATTAATCCCAGAATTTGATTATGAAAATGGCAGTTTCATGTCTCAAGTTGAATATAAAAGTTATTAATAACTTCAATATCTTTCCAACGAGTATTTATTTGACTTCATATCAGTTCTGGATCAGGAGTTATAATATTTCAAAGTTGACAGAAATCTGGAACAATTTTGACAGCACCTCCTCTGAAAGTGTCTGTTTTGTCCGCAAGATTTCATAAAATTAGACTCCAGATCAGGAGAAACTTTGAACTACAAAGTCGTAGCACATATCACAAACTTTCCAACGGTGTCTCACATGACCCCTAGATATTTTTCTACAAGAAGTTATGGTCGAAATACAGAAATTCCAGAGAGTATTTTTGGTCTGCTCTGTTTTGGACAGTTAACACTCCTCTGAGATTTTTCTGGCACTTGGAGGGAGATTATGTTCTGGAGTTCTACAGAAAAGTTGTAGAAGACTTCAAAACCTTTCCGTAAATGTATCCCTAACTTCCATTGGTTCAACCAATCAAAAGTTATGCCCTGTTCAAGTTCAGTAAAAGTTCTGCCAAAAACAGGGGAGGTTGTTACTAAAGGTTTGAGATGGAAACTATACTCCCAATTGACTCTTAGTTCAATATAGGAGTTTATTAATCCCTAATGGAATCCTAGACTCCAAAGTTACTCTTTTCTTTGAAAACTTTCTTTTTCATGCAGTTAATAACATATTACGATACTACGTTTCCTGACAAAATCAAAAATCCTAACCAGCGTTACACCGGCATATACGTCTCAAGTGGTGGCACTAAAACGATCACTCACACACGTTTTCTAAAAGAGATGTTCTACGCGTGGTTAAGTACCTGCATAAAAACAATCAATAAAGATGCACACAAAGGTTTTCCATTACAGGCAGGTCCATATCATAGTAAAACATACGCCCCGTATCATTGCCATACGGGCCGTCCTTGAGTCAAGTCACGCCTCAAGGTACATGGTCGCGTTTTCACACCACACGACGGGGAACCCGAGTAGAGCATGAACGGGTCGTCACGGTTGGGAATTTTATCAGCCCAACGGATACCACCTACTGCCTCATGACCGTTGAGGCACGCCCATGGCGAGCGCTGTGTATGACCCTTTGAACATTGAACGTTCAAGAGTTGCATACTATCGTGTTGCTTACCACACGATGGGGTATTCTCACTTTTGCCTAAAGCACGCTGGATATCAGCGTTTTCATATGTTCTCAGAACCATAGAGAGGTTCAAAGACTCATATTAACTACCGTGCCAAGCCACGGTATACCATTCCATACTATTACTCGTATGGTGAGTTACCGCAATTGATCCACCTGCGGTGGCGTACCTTACCTCTTACCTGACGTAGGTGCGTTGTTACAGAATTGAAATACTGAATGTAACACACTGTTAGCTTGCCACCTTAAGTAACTATGCTAACAATAGTCCTTATGTGGGCATACTACACGTTCCTCACTCGTATACTTCGAAGTTTTCAAAAATAAGCTCTTTTCATGCGTGCTATTCCCAATGCTGCTCTGATACCATGCCTGTGGGGAACCCCTTCCAGGATCCACACTCTAGGATACACATTGGGTGGTGCCGTGCGATGTGGCACCCAACAGCAAACACGAAAAGAACCATAAAGTACAAAGTATTTTATTTCTCAAGATAGTGTCATTTACAAAATAATGTAGCACGAAGGTACATGCAGCGGAATATACACACACCTACTCTCGGTCCTAACTATGCAAAAGAGAAGACGTCCAACCCGCATACACTTCTTACTAGCTTTCACAAAGATGAGTGCAGCGACAGGGTCTCCGGTGAGTCTCTGATGGCTCACCGTCTTCATAGCAAATTTTATAACCTGCAAAACACTAATAATGCAACCGTGAGCACGATAGCTCAGCAAGACTTAACCTACACTCCTAACCATGAAACTCTACATGCAGGGATTACTAACATAGGAAAAATATGATGCAACAACGACACGCCTAAATGTTGATCCTTACTTTCAGGTTTATAGCAGAAGATTATTATGCCTTAGGCAACCCTCACATTGGAAGTCCACAATCAAACAAGAAAAGCTTTCCTCCGATGTGGTGATGCCCAAAGTGGAAGATAAACTTAGTGATCTCTACACTATAACATACATGGTTTGCAATACAATAAACTTAAGAATTTCACGACAGCAATGATTCATTTCACTTCATCTGGAAGTTGTTACTACGTCACAACGCAGTGAACAAGTGGTACTCATATAACCGCGAGGGACGGTGATTGCAATCAGGACACACCCGGAATACACGACACATACACCCACCTCGAAACACTCACGCGAGCTCTTTCTTACGTTGTATGCAGCAACCTTTCACCTGTCACTCCAATGCCGAACCAGTTCCGCCGACCCATCAGAAGGGCCACTACCCGGAACACATCGAAGTTACTCCTCTAGCGGGTTTACACCTCTGACACCAACCCCCAAAGGACGGCCGTATAAGTTTTGACACGAGAGTACCCGAGTTACATCGGTTTATCGGGTCCCATATATCTGATACGCATCCAGTACTGTTCAAACTTGCTCAGCAGGGCGGCATACGCATCGGTCCTTAACTGACACAAACAGAGCTACAGCCACACAGGCCCAACGTCCTTCTGCTCCTACTCTATGCTCGGTCTCATTTTCCATTCCAGAAATTGCATTCTCTAGAATCATACCCCGCTGAACCAACATCCTAAACTCGCGAGTAGCTTTCAACTACCCGACTTGTACCGGATCCTATACAACTTAAGCCTAGCCGAAGCTACACGAAGGTAACCTATTCTACCCTTTAACTCCAAGGGTTTGTGGGTCATGCATTTGGAGTATCAATCACCTTGGCCTAATGCACAATACATACTATACCCATAAAAGTGATACAAAGCAAAATATAACTGAAAAGTTGTTAAATGCAAACCGGGGCTTGCCTTATGTTGCTGCAGGTTTAGTTCTACTTTTAAGTCAGTAGCTTGGCGATGAGTTAAGCCTCAACTTGCTGCTCCGATTCAAGTTCCTCGTCGAGCTCCTTCGTCGTTTTCCCTACCGATGTGAATATGCACAGTTTTATGTTGCAAGTTAAGACATCATAAATCAAAAGTGTTTTAGGAAATAAGAATGGTTTAGACCAACTCTAAGGTGAGTGAAAATCTCTGTTATGGACAAAAACAGAGGATATCTTTAGGTGGGTAGTGGATGTTTGTTGAAGAAAATGCAAAGATCTATTTATAATGGACATAAGAAAGGTAGTGGAAAGAACCAGCGGAAAACTGGAGAAGATGATCTCAATTTGCTCTGAAACATTTTTAGTGGACCATAGATCATACATAGGTATGGCTTGCAAAATTTCAGACAAAGTTGATGGAAGATGTGGCCTAGGGAATTTTCTTACTATTTGGATTCTCTGAAATCCTATGGCAATTATAGTGTCTTGTCATGCTCCAAATTTGGTTTTTCAGAAACTTGAGAGTCTCATGAGTCCATAGGACTTGGTTTCACCATTTTTGGAGCTTCCTACACAGAGATATGAATTTTCCAAACTTGGTTAAAAGTCTGAAAATGTCTCTGTTTATTTTTCCCTTTTTTCAGAGACATAGAGGATTCAAACACCCTTTGGCCAAGCAAATGGAGTCCAATTCCTTTGAAAAGTTTACTGGAGCTCAAAGATTATTGGAAGAATGTCCTGCCCAAATTTGGAAATTTTCAAATTAACAGAACTCCTGTAAAAATTCATACAAGATTTTCCTTACATGAATAATGAGCCAAATCCAGGGATTTTCATAAACATTGGGATGCATCCCTGGATAGTACTCTTTGAGAGGAATCAACAAAATTTGTTTCACAATTTTTGGACACTCCTACACAAAGTTATGGCTCTCCAAAGTTTTGAACTGAATTGGGAAAATCTGGAAAATGTTTAAATGCCGACAGTGGGTCCCACTCATCATCCCTAATCTCCAGCCTCGCGCCAAACAGAGCAGCGGCGGCTCCCTCCGGCGAGGTCGCCGGAAAGGCACTTCCCAGCCACCTCCGACCCCCTGCTGGCCGCCTCCCCCATTTTTCCCCATGCTGAACACGTTGGTGAGGTCGCCGGCGGCTGAAACTCGCCGGAAAATAGGGCGCACCGGCAACAGCAAACCCTAGGGCTCCGGCGAGGTCGTGCACGGTGAATTCTCCACCAAATGGTCGGTTCTTGGGCTCTAAAGCACCATAGAATCGTGTAGAAGACCGACCTAAGGTCTAAACAAGCCGGGGAGAGCGCCAAACCTATCGGCACCGTGCGCCCGATATGGTCCAGCGGTATACTCTCGAAAAGAACTCGAATTCCTCGCTCTACACTCAATTTCTCGGTATAAAATCGATGGAGGAGGTGTGCTAGGCAGTTAAGAACTTGTGTGCGGAGTTTGAAACAAAACCAACACAAATTGAGGACGAATTTTGCAATTCCTTACCTCAAGGTCAGTTTCGGCTGCCCGGGAGAAAAACTTGAAATTCTCCCTCTGTGATCAATGGCTAGGGCTGAGCTTTGGAGGTGAGCAACTAGGCCTGTAGGTGCACCGATGGGGTGGCTTGCTTGGGCGTGATCACTTCTGGTTTGGGCTGCCCACGGTGATTAGTTCCGGTTTTTCAGCGTTTACCCGAGAGCTGCAGATTCTTTGCTGATTTCCGGTGCTAACGAGCTCGGGGCTGTGGGGGAACGTTGCTGGCCAGCTAGAGCACTCTTGGGCGCAGCTCTTTGCGGTTGGGGGCTCGGGAAATCGGGCTCTGGTGGTGGCTGTGTGACAGGGAGAAGAACAGAGCGGCTGCTGTGTTGTTCTCGGGAGCAAAACTCACGGGAGCGCAGCAGACCGAGGAGGAAGCGAAGAAGCTTTGTTGCACTCGCTGTGGGAAAGATCAGACCAAGTAGAGAAGCAAGAAAAGCAGGAGGTGGCGCCCAAAACTTGTCCCCGAAGTCCCTGCAGGTGTGCTGTCGGGAGCTGGAGCGGGGGAGGAAAGACAGAGTCGGTTCACTCCCTGTGTAGCTGACAGATGGGGTCCACCTCTCCCCCTTATTCCCCAATTTCTGTTTAAAATAGCCAACGAGCTCCAAATTTGATCAAACTCGGAGGGTAGGCCAAAAGAAATGTGAGCAACACAACGGTGCACTCAATTTTGAATTTCGGTGAAGGCGGAATTTCAAACTGAGATTTAAATTCAAATTTGAATTTTCTCCCGTTTAAATTCCAACAAATAGAAAATCCTTTTCAAATGCTCTGAAAATTTGCCGGGCTATTATTGGATGTGTGGAGAACCAAATGATAACTTTAGATCTCCGTGTTCGGGAATTTTTGCAACTTCAAGTTTAGACTTGGAGCTCACACCGTTAAATTCAAAAGTTTAAATTCCCTCTCATTTTCTCGGTGTGACTTGTAGCTCCACTTGCTTGAGTTTTGGGATTTCACATGGTTCTCCGAGGTTTTCGATCCTATGAACTTGCACAGACCTCTAAAAGTAGTTTGCTAAGTTTGGTGATGAGTGGTGCGACGTGTAGCACAAATTTTGGATAGTTAGCCGGCGGTCCGTATGGCATGCCGACGCAAAGAATTGAAATTCCGGCGAGCACAACCCATGGCATGCGGCTGGAGATTGTGGTGAAGAAGGAGAAGACCTAAGCAAACCTTTTCCACGTTTACAGCTCGAGGAAAGCAGGACTGTGGCAGCCAGATGACACGTTCTTGTGGCGGCGGCTCGGGTTGAACCGAGGAAGAAGAAGAAGCTCGGTGCTGGTCGGAGGAAGCTGATCACGAGCTGGCAACGGGTTGAGGATGTCGAGGAAGGTCAGCGAAGCTTCTGAGCTGCTCGGCCAGGCGTCACAAGCACCGGAGTGGGTTGATCGCCGGTGGAGTAGAGAAGCGACTGTGTGGTGCTGTTCTTTCGCGCGAGAGCGAAGCAACGTGAGCAGTGAGCGGTGAAATGGCTCGGAGAGGAGCCGGGCGCGAGGATAAGGAGCTGGTGGTGCCGCTTGGCTGTAAAAATCGTCGAGCAGGAGTTGGCGCCGGTTTCAGCTCGGTTGCGCGCGTAGCGTCGGCCTGAACAGAGCAACCGAGCTCAGTCGGCTTAGAGCAAACGGGTGGCTGACAGGAGGGCCTCACCTGTCCAAATCTGTCCTCACAAATTAAATTCCTACTGCTCTGAATATTGTGACCACCCTACCCACTGTAAGTTGATCAAACCACATTTTTGGTCCTCTGAATTTGAACGATTCAAAGTGTGATATCGTTTGAATGACTTTGCAGAAATTGTGAAGCTGAAATTCAAATTTGGTTTGAATTTGCTCAAAATAGCTCATGTCAAGATCAACTCCAAATGGAATGACAATTGGTGGATGAGCTCATAAAAATGTGCTGAGTATGAATATGAATTCATCTTTTGAATTCATGTGATGAAAGGAGTTTGAATTTGAAGTGAAGTTCAAACTAGCCTCTTAATGATTGTATCCAAAAGTACCTCAAAGAGGCTTGGATTTGCATGAAATTTGGCCTGAGCATTCCTAACAAATCTTAGTAGTTAATCATGTGCTCAACACTTATGGGATTCATGTGGGAAATATCACTCTTTCATTTTATGAGTTCTTCTAATTATCGATCGATGGTGGTTACTTGCTCTTCACATGTGTTCATGTAATTACCACAAATAAGCTGAGGTGTGTGGGTTGATGAACACGTTTAGCAAGTGAAAAACATGGGCCCTTACATTCCTCCCCCTTTAAAAGAATCTCGTCCCGAGATTATAATGTGAAAAAATGAGAGAGAGGATAGTGGAAAAATTACTGGATGTGCGACGTTAAAAATTCTGGATAGTTGACACGAAGAAATCCTTCGCTCTCCCATGTCGCTTCATCCTCGAAGTGATTACTCCATAAAACTTTATAGAACCACAACATTCGGTTGTGTGTGGTTCGGGCCTTTTCGTCGATGATCTGAACTGGTTCTTCCTGATACGTGAGATCCGGTTTCAGTTCCTCGATATCCCTCAGCTGAACGGTGGTTGAAAACTTGAGGCACTTCCTCAGCTGAGAAATGTGGAAGATGTCGTGCACACCAGAGAGTGTCTCTGTTAATTCCATCCGGTATGCAACGGATCCACATCTTTCCAAAACCTTGAATGGACCGATGAATCGGGGTGCCAACTTTCCTCTGACCCCGAATCTGTTTGCACCCTTCATCGCAGACACACGTAGATAAATGTGATCCCCGACCTTAAATTGTAGAGAGCGTCTTCTGTGGCCCGCATATAGTTTTTATCAGGATTGAGAGGCTTTCAAGTTCACTTGAATAAGTAAAACTTTCTCCTCCGCATTGTTGACAAGATCGATCTTGAATGTGACCCTTTCGCCGGAATCACACCAATTCAGTGGTGTGTGATATTTTCTCCCGTAATGGGCCTCGTAGGGCGCCATCTTAATGCTGTCCTGGTAACCATTATTGTACGAGAACTCGGCTAACGGTAATTGTTCATCCCATTTCTTACCGTGGTTGATAGCACAAGCCCGTAACATGTCTTCTAGGATTTGGTTTACCAGCTTGATAGAGTGAAACCCGGGGGTGGCCTGATCTTCACGGAAGTAGGTACAGCGAAAGGCAAATGGAAAGATCGGACAGTGGAACGAACAATAGTAACTAGCTGAAAACAGCAGGGTAACTAGCTTTATACCCGCCAAGGTTGGATGCGACCAAGTGACGAGGAGAGAGGCACCGAGAACATCGACTCGATCTCCGAATGACCACAGAATCACAATCCGAGATAACTAGCTTTATATCAGCCAAGGTTGGTTGCGACCAAGCGACGGGGAGAGAGGCACAGAAACATTGAGGATTTCGACTCGATCTCCGAACGACCACAGAACCACAAACCAGAAAATAATCCACACAAAAGGTCTGGACATCTAGAGCATGAATTTGGGGACCCCTGGGGGATCACTTCACAAGTCCATTAAGAACCAAGAAGAACAAAGGTGTGCAAGACATTCAGAATTATATTATTTATCAAATGATCAATGGTTGTTTTTCCAGGAGCACAAGGGTTTTATTTATACTAGGAACAGCCCTCCTAGCTAGGTGTGAACTGAAGTCACCACGTTTTGAAGTGGAGGGCCAGCTAGTGAGCAATTCACGAAGTAGTCTTTGGTCCTTGCACGTCTGCTTGGCTTCTGCGCAGTCTTTAGTAATTTGGCCATAACTCCAGCTTGGGAACTCCAAACGACGCACAGTTTGTTACGTTGGAAAGTAGACTTGATAAGATTTCACACCATGTGTATTATGCCCCCTGGAATAGGGATGAAAACGGATCGGATATTTTCCGATCCGTCCGCAACCGTTTTCGAAGATATCCGATCCATATCCATTTTGGTCGTATTTTTTTCAGATACGGATATGGATTCGGATATTGTAAATCGGATATCGGATCGGATATGGTTTTCGTCAAAATCCGTCCGTTTTGTCGGATATCCATATTGGGTCGGATATATCCGAATAATATCCGAGATATATCCGACCCAACAAATTGAAGGCCCGCAGGCCGCAGCAGGCCCAGTCCACAGGCACCGCCACGCTACCCAAGGCTGAGGCCCCGACGGTCCAACCTCCAGCCCCCGCCTGCGCCGCCGCCGGGCGCTACGGTGTGGTCTTGCCGACAGCGACCTAAGGCCAGCGACATCGGCTGCTGATGAGGCCGTGGCGGCGCCGGTGGTTGAGGTGTAGCAACAGAACAACGACGGTTCGAGCCTGGAAGTGGTGCTGATCAGCAGCGTTGAGCGGCCGTTCAAGCTTCACGAGGTGGTCACGGTGCTGGAGGAGGAAGGAGCTGAGATCATCGACGCCAACTTCTCCGTCACCGGGCAGCAGATCTTCTACACCATCCACTGCCAGGTATACCGTCCGTCTATTTTCCATTTTACCCCCTTTCATTTGGTATCCTTTTTGTTAGACAATATATTTCATTCGGTATCTACTATATATCATGAAGCATTAATCCTAAAGCAACGAGTAGTGACAACTGATTAGAGTTGATTGTAGATACTTATGATGTTCTGTTAGCTTATTGTCATCTACTTGTTTTTGGTTGTAGTAGCTGATGTTTGTGGTCAACCAACTTGTGCTAGCTTGAGTTGGTGATGCGATCGTATGTAATTTTATTCTCTTATTAAAACGTGTTCATGAAAATAAATAAATACATAAATAGAGTTTTTACGATTCGATAACCCATGATACTATAATGTGTATTATGCACATAAATTATTGTGACACGCGCTGCGAATGTCAAGGTGCTTGCAAACAGGCTGAGCTGTCAATCCTACAATATCAAAATACTCCCTGGAATATGTACAGTGCCGAAATTTGAAGATTGATAACCACCAATTATATGTGTGACAGACATTAATAATTACCTTGTTCCTATAAATTTAGAGGTCTACTTAGGGACGCTTCCGCATGGACTGATCATCACATTCACGTGTATGATACTTCCTCCGTTTCGAATTATTTGACGCTAGTTCATTTTTGAGCTAGATGGCGTCAAATAATTCAAAACGGAGGGAGTAATAGCTAGAACAGTAATTAACCCTTCTTAGATATGTTGATCGTTAATTGCGGTCGGTGCCCCCCCCCCCCGACGGCGACCATATATGAATTTGATGTGGATGTACTTTATATTAAATGTATGAAGTATGAATTATATGTTACTTGTGAATTGTTTTTCCGAAACAAATATCCGAATTCCGTCCGATATTCATATTTTTCCGATCCGATGAATCCGTTTCCGATACATCCAACATATCCGATACCATATCCGTTTCTGACAATATCCGATCCAATCCGTTTCCAAAATTTTTAATATGGATATGGATATGGAAAACCATTTCATCCGTCCATATCCGTCCTTTTTCATCCGTACCCTGGAACATGTCAGATCGGTACGGAATTACACATGAAGTTGAGGCTGCTGCAGTGCACCCGTTTTCAGATCAGACAGTGCGAATTAATCTGGTTCTTTTCCGTGTCAACCAATGATGCTCCTTCATGTGTAAACCTGAGTTTCACGTAACGACACGACTTAGGTAGCATATTATTCTCATTAATATCAAAATATAATGTAGATAGGAAAGCATTGACCTGTTATTCAAATTTCTTAGCACGAGTCGTGTAATCAATCCTTCGTAGGATTGTTTATGTGTGTCCTTTGCTGTGATGTCCAGATCATCCTCCCCCTCTTGAAAAGGAGTCATCCTCGACTCTTCTTCTTCAAAGTAAGGTGACAGGTCAGTGATGTTGAATGTTGTACTTACACCATATGTACTTGGAAGGTCAATCCCATAAGCATTGTCATTGATCTTTCGAAGTACTTTGAAAGGACCATCTGCTCGAGGCTGCAATTTGGACATGCGATGTGCAGGAAATCGTTCCTTGCATAAGTGCACGCAAACCAAATCTCCTATTGCAAATTCCACTTTCTTGCGACCCTTGTTGGTATGCCTCTCATAGAATTATGTCATTTTCTCTATGTTTGCAGGCACTTGATTATGAAGTTTCTTGACAAATTCAGCACGCTTGCTTGCATCAAAGCTCTCACGTTCCTGCAAAGGAAAAGAAAGAAGATCGATAGGAGCAGTGGGTTTGAAACCATATACTATCTCAAATGGACAAAAATTTGTTGTTGAGTGTACTGCCCTGTTGTAAGCAAATTCCACATGTGGCAAACTTTCTTCCCATAGTTTCAAGTTCTTCTTTAGAACAACTCAATGTTGATAATATGCGATTCACCACTTCGGTTTCCCATCTGTTTGCGGATGACATGTTGTGAAAAATAGAAGTCGTGTACCAAGTTTTCCCCACAAGGTCTTCCAAAAGTAGCTAACTTGGTGTCACGATCTGAAACAATTATCCGTGGTACACCATGAAGTCGTACAAATTTCCTTGAAAAACAATTCAGAAATATGTGAAGCATCATCGCTCTTTTGACAGGGAATAAAATGAGCCATTTTACTAAATCTGTCCACTACAACAAAAATTGAATCTCTCCCTCTTTGTTCGAGGTAGACCCAGAACAAAGTCCATAGAAATGTCTTCCCACGGAACACTAGAAATAGATAGAGGAGTATGCAGACCATGGGGGTTCAAACGCGACTTAGCTTTGTTGCAGGTGACACAACATAGAACATGCCTGTCCACGTCTCTTCTTATCTTGGGCCAAAAGAAGTGATCGACCAGCACTTGCTCTGTTTTCTTGGCACCAAAGTGACCCATCAAGCCTCCAACGTGAGCTTCCTGCACAAGCATTAGACGAAGAGAGCAATCTGGAATGCAAAGTTTGTTAGCTCAAAAAAAATCCATTATGCATATGAAATTTCTTCCATCCTTTTCCATCACAACACTTAGAAAATGGTTCAGAAAAATATGAATCAGTGGCATACAAGTCTTTGATACTTTCTAAGCCAAGCACTTTTGCATCAAGTTGAGATAACAAAATATGACGTCTAGATAAAGCATCCACAACAACATGGTCCTTCCCTTTCTTGTACTTTACAATGTAAGGAAATGTCTCAATAATTCACTCCATTTTGCATGTCTTTTGTTCAGTTTTAATTCACCTTTTAAGATGTTTCAAAGATTCATGATCTGAATGTATGATAAATTCTGTAGTTGAAAGATAGTGCTGCCAAGTTTCTAAACATCTAACAAGAGCATATAATTCTTTGTCATAAATTGAATAATTGAGAGTTGGACCACTTAGCTTTTCACTGTAATATGCAATTGGTCGACCTTCTTGCATAAAACGCCTCCAACTCCTACTCTACTTGCATCACATTCAATCTCGAAAGTCTTACCAAAATCCGAGAGAGCAACTAGTGGGGTTGTTATCAACTTCTTTTTCAGCTCTTCAAATGCTTTTGTTTGTGTTTCTCCCCAATGAAAAGGTACGTCCTTCTTTGCCAACTCATTTATCGGGGCAGCAATGGTACTAAAAATCTTTCACAAAACGTGGATAGAAACCTGCAAGTCCAAGAAAGCTTTGCACTTGGCTGACATTTTGTGGATGCATCCACTCACGAACAGCTAACCTTTTCTTCATGAACCTCCACGCCTTGAGCTGAAACAACAAAGCCAAGAAAGACTACCTTGTCGGTGCAAAAGGTGTACTTTGCAAGGTTAGCAAACAAACATTCTTTTCTCAAAACAGCAAACACACATTTTATATGTTTCAGTGTTCATCAAGAGACTTGCTGTAAATTAAAATGTCATCAAAGTAAACCACAACAAACTTTCTAATAAAGGCTCTAAGAACATGATTCATCAATCTCATAAAAGTACTAGGAGCATTTGTCAATCCAAAAGACATCACCAACCATTCATATAAGCCAAATTTGGTTTTAAAAGCTGTTTTCCATTTATCTCCCTCTTTCTTTCGGATTTGGTGATAGCCACTTCTCAAGTCAATTTTTGTAAATATGATAGCACCACTAAGCTTATCAAGCATGTCATCAAGTCTAGATATGGGATGTCTATACCTTATCATAATGTTATTTATGGATCGGCAATCAACACACATCCTCCATGAACCATCTTTCTTTGGAACTAAAAGAACAGGAACTGCACAAGATGAGAGACTTTCCCTTACATACCCTTTGTTGATCAGCTCCTGTACTTGGCGCTGAATTTCTTTTGTTTCCTCCGGGTTGGTGCGGTATGGTGCACGATTAGGAAGCGGAGCACCAGGAACAAGGTCAATTTGATGCTCAATTCTCCTCTTTTGTGGCAGCCCTGGTGGTACTTCTTTCAGAAATGCGTCTTCATATTCCTGCAATACGTCAAAAACAGCGTGTGGCAATGTAGAGGAGATATCATTAGTGGTAAGAAATTGTCCTTGTACAGGAGTACATAGAACGTGGCATTGGGTTCACTCAATTCTTTTAAATCCCCTATTGTAGCTATCATCACAAAACCCTCTTTCCCTTTTGGCTCGGTTCTTTGCGTCTGTGGAGTTTGATTTGGCCATGGAAGCACTCCCTCACTATGTTTGTGGGTCACTCGCAAGTGGTTCTCACTCTCTCGCTGTTTTCTTTTCAGATCATCCTTCATAATGTCCTCTGGTGTCAATGGAAGTAGAGTGAGACGGTCTCCGTTGTGCATGAAGATAAGCTTGTTAGCACGACCACAAATTTGAACATCACGATCATATAGCCATGGTCGTCCTAATAGTAGCTGACAAGCGTGCATGGGGACAACGTCAAATTCCACTTGGTCTTTATACTTCCCAATAGAGAAAGGAACAACTACGGTGTTTGTGACATGTAGTGCCCAACAATCATTAAGCCACTGCATCTTGTATGGGTTAGGATGACGCTGCTGTTTGGACCCCATTTTCTCCACTAATTCTTGACTTGCAATATTATTGCATTTGCCATTATGAACAATAATTTTTGCATACTTTGTCTTTGATCATGCCTCTGGTATGAAAAAGATTGTGGCAATGTCCATTATCTTATTTTACAGCCGTGACACTAAACACTCGACGAGAAATGAAGCAATTATCATCATCTTCTTCAGGTTGGATCTCATTCTCAATATATTTAATTTCTTCATCATAGGATGGTGCATCTTCTGGTTCACTTTCAGATTCCCATTCTCCTTGTTCATTCACAATCATAGTCCTTCGAGTAGGACACTCACGAGCAACATGTCCACGCCCTTGGCACTTGTGACACACAATGCTTCGGCTATTTGAAGAGGACGCAACTGCTAATGCAACAGAAGGGGCTGTTGTACTAGTAGTGCAACGTCGTTTCTCTTGTTGAATTGTAGGCGAAGAAGCATCTGAAACTGGTGTTTTTGCAGTATCAATGGATGGAGAAGACTTAGCTGTACCGCCTTGAGATTTCCCCTCAACGAAAGATATACCGGGTTGCTGCCGGTTCCAAGGAAAAGATCGACCACCATAATATTGACTTCGTCGAGCTTGCTGAAATTTTCTTTTGGTGCACATAGCTTGATCCACAAGGCTCTGCAAATAGTGCTATGGAAACATCTCAACAAAATCAGATATTTCAGAATTGACACCATGCAAAAATCTTGCCATCTTTGATTCTTCATCTTCTCTGATTCCCGATCGAATCAGCAGCAACTCCATTTCCTTGTAATACTCATCAACTGATTTGGAACCTTGTCTCAATTGCTGCAACCTATTACGAAGGTCAGGTTGATAGCTGGATGGTACAAGCGTCTTCTCATCACTTGCTTCATCTCATTCCATGTGTTGATATGATCACGTCCCAACACAAGTTGATTTTCTTGTATTTGATTCCACCAAGTGAGAGCATAATCTGAAAATTGGACGGAGGCAAGGTTTACACACCGTCGATCGGAGAGATTATGCACTCTAAATATTTGGTCACATTGCTCCTCCCATTCTAGATATGCATCTGCATCTTCTTTTCCTGAAAACTTTGGGATACTTAGTTTGACACGAGCAATGCTGTCCTGATCATCCTCATTGTGTCGACGACGATCATGGTGATGTGCAAAAGGTCCTTGATCTGCAAAAGGGTTATCATTTAGCTCATACCCATCGTATGAGTCCTCATGTAATTCCCGCTCATCATCAAAGTGCACATGGTTGCCGTGACCATGTCCTTGCATTCTTCTTCCACGCTGATCATTGTGACCAGCACGCCTACCACCATCATGGCCACCATGTTTATTTCAGAAATGGTTCTGAAAACCATTCCCAAAACCAGAATTTTCATCGCCAAATTCTTCATTATGATGTCATGGAGCCCTGCCATCAGCTGGAGGGAGATGTTCATTGAACATCCTCTCCATGGCCTCCAATAGTGAGTCTTCGAGTTGGCATAATTCAGCTCTTGCAATCTGTGGTTCTTGCCTTCCAGTGTTACCACCATGAACACTCAAATCAGAAGGGAAAATGGTATAGGAATTTTTCTTGTGGAATCACACAATCTCACCTCTTGCTTACCAAAGTTCTTACACATTCTCAAAGACTGCGAGTGTGCAAAATATGGTAGTATCCCTGCTGTGATTAAGCGGTTGAAAGAATTACGAGTCGAGGGATCCGGTTACGGTATTTTTGTGGAGCTAGGATGGCTGAACAAGGAAGATTTGTAGCACTGAAAATCAAGTATCATAAACCAAGTCAAAAGATGAGTAAAATTTTGTTGCCCAATCTGAAAATTCTTTCAACAATGATTATAATCTTGCAGCCCTTTAAATCATTCTTTTTTTTCTCACTTGTCTCTTTTTTTTCTTTTTTTTGTGCAAACAAGATGCGGGCTGACCAACACAATGTAGATGGATATGGCAACAAGAAATGATGCAAATGACACAAGATCAGCGGTACTACACAAAGGTTTGGTTACTTTTTGTGGTGGTTTAGTGGACTATAGGTATGACACGAAAAACACGAGATGGATAATAGAAAAATGGTGATAACAAATGGATGATGTCGGTACCCGCGATATGGGGTACCCCGCGCACAGGGGAAAATGCCTAAGGATCTCGCCCTTCTCCGCAGGGAGAGCTCCGAAGGCGCCACGTGTCCAGCGGGGCCGGACCTCCCTCTCCTCAGAGGAGAGCTCCGGGCCTGCCACATGGCCAACAGCAGCCAGACCTCCCCTCCGTGGGGAGGGCTCTGAAGGCGCCACGTATCCCGCGGGGCCGGACCTCCCCCTCCTCAGAGGAGAGCTCTGGGCCCGCCACGTGGCCGACAGAAGCCGGACCTCCCCCCTCCGTGGGGAGAGGTCCGAAGGCTCCACGTGTCCTGCGGGGCCGGACCTCCCTCTCCTCAGAGGAGAGCTCCGGGCCCGCCACGTGTCCAGCAGAACAGCGCTACCTGCCCCCGAGCGGTAGGCAGCGGGCGTAAAGACGCACCATACATTGCCCGTACAAGATATTCAAGGCCCGCGCCTTCCCAAGACGCGGAGACGCGGAGCACGCCTCTGTCAGGTACCGTTGCGCCCAGTCGCATCACAGACTGGCGTGCGGTGTCAGAACCTGCCAGCCAATAAACACAGCGACAAGACATCCCCTGCCACCCCCGCCGTCATCAACCACTACGACTAGCATGCAGCATGGGCAGGGCGGCAAGACGAAGACTCGGAAGCCTTCGCCAGAGACAACTACCGACATAACTGCGGATACGATAGTTGGCAGGAAATCTCCCCGGGACCACCTGTCGGGTCCCGGGCCTCCCTTGTAAGCCACACGAGCCTTGGACTATAAAAGACTCGGGTAGGCAACGTTAGCAAGGGTTCGCACTCCAGCAACTCACACCCAAGGTATAACTCATCCTCAAGCTCAGGACTCCGGTTCTGAGCAAGAAGCAATACAGCGAGCACCTCATCTCACCGTGGACGTTGGGTTTTACGCTCCGGCGGCCCGAACCACGTAAAACTCGCCGTGTCAAGCTCCTCCCTAATTCGTCCCTACGCTTAAGCTCTCCGCAGGCGACTAGCCCTCCGAAAAAGAACCTCCGCGGGCTGCCCAGAGCAGGTCCGGGGGAAGTGTCGACCACACACTTTGACAGATGATATGAGGATCGTACCTACCGTGTAAACCTGAAATCTGATACCAAATGATAGGGTGAAACCCGGGGGTGGCCCGATCTTCATGGCAGTAGGTATGGCGAAGGGCAAATGGAAAGATCGGACAGCGGAACGAACAATGGTAACTAGCTGAAAACAGCGGGATAACTAGCTTTATACCTGCCAAGGTTGGATGCGACCAAGTGACGGGGAGAGATGCACCGAAGTCTTTGAGAACTTTGACTCGATCTTCGAACAACCACATAACCACAATCCGAGATAACTAGCTTTATACCAGCCAAGGTTGGTTGCGACCAAGCGACGGAGAGAGAGGCACCGAAACCTTGAGGATTTCGACTCGATCTCCGAACGACCGCAGAATCACAAACCAGAAACTAATCCACACAAAAGGCCCGGAAGCCTAGAGCACGAATCAGGGGACCCCTGAGGGATCACTTCACAAGTCCATGAAGAATGAGGAAGAACAAAGGTGTGCAAGGCACTCAGAATTATATTGTTTATCAAATGATCAATGGTTATTTTCCAGAAGCACAAGGGTGTTATTTATACTAGGAACAACCCTCCTAGCTAGGTGTGAACTGAAGTCACCACGTTTTGAAGTGGAGGGCCAGCTAGTGAACAATTCACGAAGTAGTCTTTGGTCCTCGCGCGTCTGCTTGGCTTCTGCGCAGTCTTTAGTTATTTGGCCATAACTCTGGTTTGGGAACTCCAAACGATGCACCGTTTGTTGCGTTGGAAAGTAGACTTGATAAGATTTCACACCATGTATATTATGCCCCCTGGAACGTGCCATATTGGTACAGCATTACACGTGGAGTTGAGGCTGCTGAAGTGCACCCGTTTTCAGATCGGACGGTGCGAATTAACTTGGTTCTTTTCCGTGGCAACCAATGATGCTACTTCATGTGTAAACCTAAGTATAACGTAATCACATGACTTAGATAGAATATTATTCTCATTAATATTATAATGTAATGTAGAGAGGAAAGCATTGACCTGTTGTTCAAGTTTCTTAGCACGAGTTCGTGTAATCGATCCTTCGTAGGATTGTTTATGTGTGTCCTTTGTTGTGATGTCCACATCATCGCTCGGTTTGCCCATACGTTTGTGGGTTTACGCTGAACTACGGATCAATTTTGTACCCAATGCAGCATGCAACTGCTCCCAAAAACAAGACACAAATAAAGTGCCCCGGTCCTAGATAATAGTGTGGGGTACGCCGTGTGAACATAGGATCCATGAGATGTACAACTCAGCATACTTCTTGGCGTTGTAGTTGGTATTTACCGGGATAAAATGGGTAGACTTGTGATCCAATCAACTATTACCCACACTGAATCATGTTTCTGAAATGTGGTGGGTAAACCGACAATAAAATCCATGCTCACGTCCTCCCACTTCCAGGCAGGAATACCTAGCGGTTGCAATAATCCCGGTTTCTTCATATAATCAGCCTTCATTCTCTCGCATGTATCACACTCGGACACATACTTAGCGATCTCCCGCTTCATTCGTGTCCACCAAAATTTGCTCTTGAGCTCTTGATACATCTTATTGCTGCCGGGGTGAATAGAAAACTTTGACATGTGAGCCTCATCAAAAATTTTCTTCCTCAATTCTGGGTTACGGGGTACGACTATCCAATTTTTGAACCACAGAACGCCGTGTCCGTCCTTCCGGAAAAAAATCAGTTCCCCACTGTCTACACGTCTCCGCAAATGTGGTATCCCCTTGTCATTTTTCTGGGCTGCCGCTATCTCTTCACGGATGGTGAGGATAAGAGGTAGGTTGTAGGGAGCTCCATGGGGAACCACATACAAGGTTGGTTCACTCTCTTCAACCGGTGTGATGGTCAGATTGTGAATGTATGACTTGCAACTCAGCGCATCCACAACCATGTTTGACTTGCCGGGATGATAATGGATCTCTATTTCATAATCCTTTATCAGCTCTAACCATCTTCTCTGCATCATGTTCAACTCCTTCTGAGTGAATATGTACTTGAGGCTCTTGTGGTCGGTATATAGATGTACGAGGTTCTCGAGTAGGTAATGCCTCCACATCTTGAGTGCGAGTACTATGGCAGCAAGTACTAGGTCATGAGTTGGATAGTTTTGCTCATGATTCCGGAGCTGCCGTGATCCATATGCGACCATTCTTCTGTCTTGCATCAGCACACATCCGAGGCTAGTGCCGGATACATCGCAGTACACATCGAACGGTTTTGTTGTGTCTGACTGTGCCAAAACCGGTGCTGATGTTAGGTGCTTTACTAAAGCCTTGAGTGCCGCTTCACATGCTGGACTCCAAACATATTTAGTAGCCTTCTTCAGCAGTTCGGTCATAGGCTTCGCAATCTTCGAGAAGTTCGTAATGAACCTTCGATAATATCCCACGAGTCTGAGGAAACTCCGTACCTCGTGGACAGACCTCGTAGACTTCCAATTCAGCACTTGTGTAATCTTGCTCGGGTCTACGATGCCCTCCGCTGAAATGATATGCCCGAGGAAAGGTACCTGCGATATCCAGAATTAGCACTTGCTGAATTTCGCATATAGATTGTGATCTCACAGCCGTTGCAATACTATACGCTGGTGCTTCGCGTGTTCTTCCTCCGACTTGGAATAAACCAGGATGTCGTCGATGAAGACCACGACAAACTTGTCCAGCTACGGCCTGAATATCTGAAAGTGCATCTAGGCATTCCCTTGTAGGTTTTGGACGACCGATGACAAACAAATGAGATACTAATGAGGTTTGTTGAGATGAAAGTAGGTATATGAAGAATAGAACTTATGGTGCACAAAAAGGTGAAAAGTGAGGAATGAGAAAAGAAAATCGCAAATGATCAATGGAAGCGCAAAGTGGATATCAATGTATAGGATATGTGTGAGAGACACATCCCAAGAGCTTATAACTTTGCGTAGAGGGTAATGGCTAAAATCAATAAGTTAAACAATTCACTGAAGCACCGGACAAGTCCGTTCACCAGCGGACTAGTCCGATTAACTTACTATTCTCACACGGACAAGTCCGGAGCAGCACCGGAGTAGTCCGTTCAACTCACTGTTCCCATCCGGATAAGTCCGGACAAGCCCGATCAACTTTCTGGTGTTGCACCTTGCACCGGACAAATCCGTCCAATTGCGGACTAGTCCGATTAAGTTTCTGGAATCACCATAGACTAGTCCGGTTAACTTTCTGTTCCAATGCAGACTAGTCCGGTCCTCTGAGCGGACTAGTCCGGCCGTCGGGGTCCCTAACGGTAACTTTTGTAGAAACTCTATAAATAGGTGATCCACAACCCCACAACAGAAAACTAAGAACCCTAGCGCCATCACACGTCCGAAGAGCACAGAAACACTTCTCCCCAGACATCTAAAGCCCTTAAAAGTTAAATATTTTAGGAATCCAGATTTGGGATAGGGAGATCGTCTTCTACGCATTGTTGAGCTCTTGGGGTTTGATCTCCTACTACTTTTGTAAATCTTTTGAGTGTATTTGATCTGTTTCCTCGTTGTAATTTCGTGGGAGCCCTAAGCGTGTGAGGTAGCCCCGTTGACTCGGTGATTACCCCTTGATAGTGGAACTCAAGTCGGCCTTTGTGGTGACTTGAAGAGGTAAAGGGTTGATTGATACCCGGATCTGTGTGAGCTCCTCAACGAGGAGTAGATCTCTTTGGTGAGATCGAACCTTGGTAAAAATCCTTGTTTCAGGTGTTCCGGTTCTTTACTTTTGCAATCATCATCATCTAGGGCATAGGGTTGATTAAACTTGGAACATGTACTAATTTTGTATTCCACGTGCAAATCAATCATCCTAAAAAGTTACTCAAGTTGTTAAGATAATTTACTTAATTCCGCTGCTCTAACATTTGAGAAGAATACATTAAACAGTTAATCTTTTTGTAGGTATAACTAGCAAACCATACTAGTCCGGCCCTCCTGTATTTGACGATTTTGTTAAGTGCTGCAGAAAAAGTTTTTCAACGCCTATTCACCCCCTCTAGGACACATTCAATTGGTATCAGAGGAGCTTCTCCATTTATGAGACTCACCGCTCAAAGAGATAAATGGCCACTGACAAGAACAACGAGATCCCGGAGTCACCAGTCATCCGAGACGAACAAGACACCAAGATGTTCGATGTGCTCAAGGACAATGAGCACGACGATGATGAAGTGCGCACTCTGAAAGCACTACTGAGGAAAAAGCTAATGAGCCAAAAGGGTAAAAAGGAGGACGAAAAGGCCAAAGGGAGTAGTCATCAAGACTACTCCCTTTATCCTTTTAATTATGAGAAGCTCAATAACAACAATCATTACCTTTCTACTCCATTGGGAAAGCCTCCACATTTTGACGACAACGATTATACAATGTGGAAATATAATATGAAGATGCATCTTATCTCACTTAATACTAGTCTTTGTCATATAGTGTGTACAGGTTTGTACATCCCGGACAATGATGAAGAACTCACTTCGGAGCAAGAACAAGCAATCCATCGCAATGCACAAGCCGTTGCGGTGATTACTTCATCTTTAAGTAGAGAAGAGTTCATCAAGGTGGATGGACTTGAAGTTGCCAAATACATATGGGATACTCTCAAGATTGCTCATGAAGGGAACCACTCCGTTCGCGAAGCGAAGGTTGAGATGCTTGAGGGAGAATCGGAAAGATTTGCCATAGAGGATGATGAAACTCCTCAAGAGATGCACAACCGCATGAAGATACTCATCAACAAGATTCGGGCTTATGGAAGCAAAAAGTGGACTGATCATGAGGTTATAAAAAGTATGATAAGAGCTTTCATGCCTCTGAATGTCACTCTATGCTCAATGATAAGAGAAAGCCTGGAGTTCCACAAAATAACCCCCGATGAAGTTCTTGGAAAAATAATCAATCAAAAGATGATGGAGAAAGAAGCTCAATATGTCAAAGACTTAGCTGAACTTACCTCCTCCAAGAAGAAGAAAGTTGCTCTCAAGGCAACTTGCAAGCCCAAAGTGAAGGAGACTCGTGGAACCCATGAAGAAGAAGATACAGATGATGTAAGCACAGATATGGATGATGAAGAAATGGTGCTGTTCATCAATAAATTCAAGCGCATGATGATAAGAATAAAAGGCAGCAACTCAAGTGAAGTAAAGAGCAAGGAAAAAGGAAAATCCAAGGCTCAGCGTACTTGCTACAACTGCGGCGAATACGGACACTTTATGGTTGATTGTCAATATGAGGAAAATAAGAAGAAGAAAGAAGTGAAGCCGCAAGAAAAGAATATCTTCAAGAAAAAGACGTAAGCACATCAAGCACACATTGGCAAGGAGTGGGACTCAGACGACGAGTCCTCCTCGAATGATGAAGAGGAGATAGCAACAATTGCCATCAAGAAGCCTACCAAGAAGTCTACACTCTTCCCAAACATGGGAGGACAGGAAACCTACAACCACACTTGCCTCATGGCTAAAGAAGGCAAGAAAAGGCCTACTCCTCGGGTGGATCCAAATGGGTGTTAGAGAGTGGATGCACCAATCACATGACCGGAGAGAGAAGAATACTCGTAGAATATGAACGAATGCAGATCCAAGTGAAGGAATCTACTTCGGAGACAACAGCCAAGGAAAAGTCCTTGGCACGGGTAAAATTGCAATCTCATCTCAACACACACTTTCCAATGTTTTACATGTTGATTCCTTAGATCATAATCTTTTGTCCATATCTCAGCTATGTGACAAAGGATACAATTTTTTATTCACTAATGAGTGTGTGACAGTCTTTAGAAGAAGTGATAACTCAATTGCATGCAAGGGAATATTGAAGGAAAAGCTTTATCTTGTTGATTTCAACAAAGATAAAACCAAACGCAACACTTGCTTGGTTGCAAAAACTAACATGGGATGGTTGTCGCATAGACGGCTAGCCCATGTCAGGATGATAAATCTGCAGAAACTTTTAAAGGATGGTCACATCCGAGATTTCAAAGATGCTGTGTTTGAGAAAGACAGGCATTGTAGCGCATGCCAGACTGGAAAACAAGTTGGAGCACCACCCTGCAAAGAACGTGATGACTACATCAAGACCGCTAGAACTCCTACATATAGATCTTTTCGGTCCAATTGCTTATATAAGCACCGGCGGTAACAAATATGGTTTGGTCATTGTTGATGATTTTTCTAGATTTACCTGGGTATATTTCTTGTATGATAAATCAGAGACCCAAGGGATCCTCAAGAAGTTCTTGACGAGAGCACAAAATGAATTCTCCTCAACCGTCAAGAACATTAGGAGTGACAACGGAACAAAGTTCAAAAATACTA
Organism: Neostapfia colusana; assembly: GCA_030760725.1. Taxonomy (NCBI): domain Eukaryota; kingdom Viridiplantae; phylum Streptophyta; class Magnoliopsida; order Poales; family Poaceae; genus Neostapfia; species Neostapfia colusana. The sequence goes on along the minus strand of JASWHV010000016.1, from coordinate 16,781,804 downwards.
AAGTTGAGGAATACCTGGATGAAGAAGGAATAAAGCATGAGTTCTCGGCACCCTACTCCCCTCAACAAAATGGGATGGACGAAAGAAAGAACATGACACTCATTGAGATGGTGGGGACAATGCTAGATGAATACAAGACTTTGGACCGGTTTTTAGCGGAAGCGGTAAACACCGCTTGCCACTCCACGAACCGGTTATATCTTCATCGACTTCTGAAGAAAACACCATATGAACTCCTAACTGGTAACAAACCAAATGTTTCATATTTTAGAGTATTTGGGAGTAAATACTTTATTTTGAATAGAAACCTAGGACTTTGAGGTTCGCTTTGAAATATGATGAATGGTTCTTGCTCGGTTACAATTCGAACGCCTATGCCTATCATGTTTTGAAAAAAGTCTCTGGCATTGTTGAAGTGGCACGTGATGTAGTGTTCGATAAGACTAATGGCACCTAAGTAGAGCAAGTTGATAAGTGTGTTCTAGATCAAGAAGAAGCCCCATGTCAAGCGTTGAGGAGGATGGCACATGGTGATATTCGACCTCAAGAGCAATCACAAGACTCAAGTGCTCAAGATGTACCTCATCCAGAGAGCAATGATCAAGGGGGAGCTTCTGTACAAGATCAACATCAATAGGATCAAGATGATCAATATAATCATGGAAGCAATGATCTAGGGGGAGACATTGAAAATGAAGATGATGAAGAGCAAATGACCTCACAAGTGCCTCACCCAAGGGTACATAAGAGTATACAAAGAGATCATCTCGTCGACAACATCTTTGACGATATTGCAAAGGGAGTAACTACTAGATCTCGTATTTCTAATTTTTGTGAATATTACTCTTTTGTCTCGTTTCTGGAACCATACAGGGTTGATGAAGCATTAAAAGATCCAGATTGGGTGACTGCCATGCAAAAGGAACTAAACAACTTCAAAAGAAATGAAGTATGGGAGCTTGTGGAAAGACCAAAGACAAACATCGTGGGCACTAAATGGGTCTTTTGGAACAAACAAGATAAAAACAGAGTATTAACGAGAAACAAAGCATGAATTGTGGCCAAAGGTTACTCACAAGTCGAAGGTTTGGATTTCGACGAAACCTTTGCTCCGGTAGCTAGACTTGAGTCCGTTCGTATTTTATTAGCCTATGCTAGTCACCATAATTTTAAGCTGTATCAAATGGACATCAAAAGCGCATTTCTCAATGGTCTTATCAAGGAAGAGGTGTACGTGGAGCAGCCACCAGGCTTTGAAAATCAAGAGTACCCAAACCATGTGTACAAACTGCATAAGGCTTTTTATTGCCTCAAACAAGCTCCCCGAGCTTGGTATCAGTGCCTTAGGGACTTTCTCACATAAAATGGTTTTAAAATAGGAAAAGCTAATTATACTTTTTTACAAAGCATTTTGATAGTCATCTATTTGTTTGTCAAATTTATGTTGATGATATCATTTTTGGATCTACTAATGAATCTTTTTTTGAAGAATTTAGTAAGATTATGACAGACAGATTCGAGATGTCCATGATGGGTGAATTGAAGTTCTTTTTGGGATTCCAAGTGAAGCAACTAAAAGAAGGCACTTCTATTTGCCAAACCAAGTACACAGAGGACATCCTCAAAAAGTTCAATATGGACAAAGCCAAGCCCATCAAGACTCCCATAGCAACTAATGGACATCTCAACCTCAACGAAAATGATCCAGATGTGGATCAAAGGGTTTATCGGTCTATGATAGGTTCACTGCTTTATTTATGTGCATCTAGGCCTGATATCATGTTTAGTGTTTGTATGTGTGCAAGGTTTCAAGCCACACATAAAGAGTGTCATTTAATAGTTGTAAAAAAATCTTAAGATACCTTTTTCACACACCTAACTTGCGCCTTTGGTATCCTAAAGGATCCAAATTCAACCTTATAGGATATTCTGATGCCGACTATGCAGGCTGCAAAATCGATAGAAAGAGCACCTTAAGAACCTGCCAAATTCTTGGTAGATCCTTAGTTTCATGGTCCTCAAAGAAGCAAAATTCCATTGCCCTTTCCACAGCTGAAGCGGAGTATGTCGCAGCCGGTAGTTGTTGCGCACAACTACTTTGGATGTGATAGACTCTAAGGGATTACGGTTACAATCTGAAATGTATTCCACTCCTATGTGATAATCAGAGTGCCATAAAAATTTAAAACAATCCTGTAGAGCACTCAAGAACTAAACACATAGATATGCGCCATCATTTTCTAAGAGACCATTCACTAAAAGGTGACATAGTAATCTCACATGTTAGACTGAAAAACAATTAGCGGACATATTCACCAAGCCACTAGATGAAAAGAGATTTTGCGAGCTCAGAAATGAATTAAATATACCGGACTCTCGAAATGTGGCTTGAAACACTGCATACCTGATTGAATCTTCAAAGTTTACTTATTTTGTGAAAAATCATCCCTTATCTTAATTTTCTCTCAAAAACTATTTTAATTATTGAAACTTGGTGAAGTATGGCCATTGTATGATTGTTGACTGCTTACTGGTCATATTCATCAAGATTATTTATGAAATGATGTCCTTTAGATCACTATTAGATCATATTCTCAAAAATCACTTTGTTCTGATTCTATTCTGTCAAGCTGACCCGGACTAGTCCGTGGTCAAAAGAAATGAAGTATGGGAGCTTGTGGAAAGACCAAAGACAAACATCGTGGGCACTAAATGGGTCTTTTGGAACAAACAAGATGAACACGGAGTATTAACGAGAAACAAAGCATGACTTGTGGCCAAAGGTTACTCACAAGTCGAAGGTTTGGATTTCGATGAAACCTTTGCTCCGGTAGCTAGACTTGAGTCCGTTCGTATTTTATTAGCCTATGCTAGTCACCATAATTTTAAGTTGTATCAAATGGACATCAAAAGCGTATTTCTCAATGGTCCTATCAAGGAAGAGGTGTACGTGGAGCAGCCACCAGGCTTTGAAGATCAAGAGTACCCAAACCATGTGTACAAACTGCGTAAGGCTTTCTATTGCCTCAAACAAGCTCCCCGAGCTTGGTATGAATGCCTTAGGGACTTTCTCACATAAAATGGTTTTAAAATAGGAAAAGCTGATTATACTTTTTTTACAAAGCATTTTGATAGTCATCTATTTGTTTGTCAAATTTATGTTGATGATATCATTTTTGGATCTACTAATGAATCTTTTTTTGAAGAATTTAGTAAGATTATGACAGACAGATTCGAGATGTCCATGATGGGTGAATTGAAGTTCTTTTTTAGATTCCAAGTGAAGCAACTAAAAGAAGGCACTTCTATTTACCAAACCAAGTACACAGAGGACATCCTCAAAAAGTTCAATGTGGACAAAGCCAAGCCCATCAAGACTCCCATAGCAACTAATGGACATCTCAACCTCAACAAAAATGATCCAGATGTGGATCAAAGGGTTTATCGGTCTATGATAGGTTCACTGCTTTATTTATGTGCATCTAGGCCTGATATCATGTTTAGTGTGTGTATGTGTGCAAGGTTTCAAGCCACACATAAAGAGTGTCATTTAATAGTTGTAAAAAAAATCTTAAGATACCTTGTTCACACACCTAACTTGCGCCTTTGGTATCCTAAAGGATCCAAATTCAACCTTATAGGATATTCTGATGCCGACTATGCAGACTGCAAAATCGATAGAAAGAGCACCTTAAGAACCTGCCAACTTATTGGTAGATCCTTAGTTTCATGGTCCTCAAAGAAGCAAAATTCCATTGCCCTTTCCACAGCTGAAGCGGAGTATGTCGCAGCCGGTAGTTGTTGCGCACAACTACTTTGGATGCGATAGACTCTAAGGGATTACGGTTACAATCTGAAACGTATTCCACTCCTATGTGATAATGAGAGTGCCATAAAAATTTAAAACAATCCTGTAGAGCACTCAAGAACTAAACACATAGATATAAGCCATCATTTTCTAAGAGACCATTCACTAAAAGGTGACATAGTAATCTCACATGTTAGAACTGAAAAACAATTAGCGGACATATTCACCAAGCCACTAGATGAAAAGAGATTTTGCGAGCTCAGAAATGAATTAAATATACCGGACTCTCGAAATGTGGCTTGAAACACTGCATACCTGATTGAATCTTCAAAGTTTACTTATTTTGTCAAAATTCATCCCTTATCTTAATTTTCTCTCAAAAACTATTTTAATTATTGAAACTTGGTGAAGTATGGCCATTGTATGATTGTTGACTGCTTACTGGTCATATTCATCAAGATTATTTATGAAATGATGTCCTTTAGATCACTATTAGATCATATTCTCAAAAATCACTTTGTTCTGATTCTATTCTGTCAAGCTGACCCGGACTAGTCCGTTGCTAGTGACTAATCTGGCTCTGGTCCGGTGTATTGGACTAGTCCTGTCTCTATGCAGACTAGTCCGCTACTGTCTGGCTTAACCCTAGCCCGCCGCCAAATTGTGTCTTCCTCCTCCTCACAATCGCCTTTACACTCTCTCTCCTCAAGCTTGAGCTCCCAAGGCGATTTCCACTTTTAACCACCAAAATTGAAGGTTCCTCCACGGGAATCTTACCTTTCGGTGCGAAGCCCCCTCCTCCAGACTAATCCGGACTCTACCCCACGCCTCACTCCTAGAATCTTCATATTTTGGTATAAATCACTCCAAACCCTAGTTCTTATCGTTTCTCAAGTCTTGCTCGCTTTTCTTGATTCCTAGGGCATAAATTGCGTTGCTGTATGTATTCCTATTGTCTTCCTATCCTTTCGCATCAAGTTTGCTTAGATTTGTGGAAATATGGAGTTAGGGTTCATACAGTCAAACCAGACTAGTCCAGTACTTGGTGCGGACAAGTCCGGTGCTCCGGACAAGTCTGCACCCTGAAATCGGACAAGTCTGACCCCTTGACAGTTTGAGCTTCTGAATTCTTGTCTCTACAAAGTCTAATTCACATCCTACTTACCACACCTTGTACTCTTTATGTCAAGCACGATGTCGTCCGCATCGGACGATAGTATGCTTGATTATGAAGCCGAGTGTGATTGGGAGAGAGTGGCAAGGGCAAAAGAACTCAAAAGCAAGAAACGCCATGACCATGATGCAAATGATTCTCCTCCTAACTCTGTGCTCCCCAGAAAGAGAAAGGTTGTAGTGAAGAAGCTATCTAGCAAGAATAGTGGCAGTGCTAGCTCAACGGCACCAAGGAGAAGCATTGGCAAGGGCAAGGGACTTGCTAGTGTATCCGTTGGTCCACTAAAGATGAAGCCTCCTGTACAGCACAATAGACAACCCTCTGAAGATGATTTCATAGGCAAAGGCAATGACTTGGCTGACAAACTCAGGAAGGTCAAGGTTTATGAGCAGCCAAAACAATCAGTTGACCCTAGGTTCTGGAGCCACTTCCATGCAAACTATTATGAGCATGTATACAGGAAGATGAAAAATCCAGTGGTAATGAGTCAGTGGGTGGATATGACATATCTACAATTCAAGAACCGCCAAGCATATCATGAAGTCTTGGAGGCCTTGGAGAGACATGGCTTGATAGATCTCCTCTCCTTCCAATACAATTGGAACAATGAAATCAAAACTCAATTCTATTCCACTCTCTACTTCTCCTGTGATGACGAGGATGAAATCACTTGGATGACTCATGGATCCAAGTACAATGTCACATATGAGGAGTTTGCCAGGATACTCCATCTAGAAGATACTTTGGAAAATGAGCTTGTAATTAACAACTTGAAGCCTTTGGAGAAGTATGAGCTTGCATTCCTCTATGACACAAGAATGCCATACAATCCACCCACCATAAAGTACTTGAATCCCTTCTTTGTTGTGCTAAACAGAATTTTGAGGAAGACCATAGCTCCAAAGGATGGAGATGCAGGGACTATTAAAGGAACTCTAAGGACCTTGATGAAAGTTATAAGTAAGAGAAAGACCTTCAATGTCTTTAAGTATATCTACAATGACATCGTGAACATCTCAATCACTACCAAAGATCGTGTGGCTATGCGCCATACATCATGTATATGATTGAGAAGGTAACCAGCCTTGAGTTTGTCAAGGATGTTGACCATTCCGGTCTCAAGCCTCAGAAGCCACGAGCATACAGTGTCCCCAATGCTCCTGCCTCACCTGCAAGGGAACAAAGGACAAAACAAGCAAATGAAGGAACAAGGCTCCAGCTTCTACATCTGCTCCTCCACCCTCCAAAGAGTCCTCAAGTGGTATACTGAAGATGCTTTCCTCCATCATTGCATCCAGCCGCAAAGTGGAAGTGAAGCAACACAAGGAAAGCTTGGCTAGGAAGAGGCACCAGAGGTACAAGAAGGCAAACATCAGAGCCATCTGTGAGAAATTGGGGATTGAACCAGTGGGATCACCTCAGATATCAAAAGACTCCGAAGAGAACTTCACGGAGATGGCACCTCTCATAGAACAGGAATTGGCCTCTTTTGGACTAGCAGGTGTCTCCATTCCTCCTCGTCATCATGAACATGATTCTGAAGATGAAGACGAGGACAGGACTGAGGGTGAGAGAGGAATTGACAGAGGAATTTCCCTCAGTTTTTCCCTTTTTTGTGCCTTGATGCCAAAGAGGGAGAGATTGAGACTATAGTCTACTTTAGTATATTTATGAGCCTTAAGGACTAGTGATCATGGACATGTATTTATTTTATGTTTTAAGTTTAAAAATATTATAATCTCTATTTGATGGATGCCGATTTTATTTAATATGAATGTGTGATGCTTATTATGATATTCTTGTGATGGTTGTTTACTATTATTCATGTCACAATATCTGCTCACACACACTCTATAGGCACTCCACCATAAAGAGTGCATATATGTGTGAAATATCTCTTGTTCTTATGTCATTCTCATATATGCACACTTATGAAAATCAATTTTTACTCTTAATTGTGAAATCTCAAATGGTTGTCATCAATCACCAAAAAGGGGGAGATTGAAAGTGCATCCATGCATTCCCTTGTGGGTTTTGGACGCTTGATGACAAACAAATGAGATATTAATGAGATTTGTTGAGATGAAAGCAGGTATATGAAGAATAGAATTTATGGTGCACAAAAAGGTGAAAAATAAGGAATGATAAAAGAAAATCCCAAATGATCAATGGAAGCGCAAAGTGGATATCAATGTATAGGATGTGTGTGAGAGACACATCCCAAGAGCTTATAACTTTGCGTAGAGGGTAAGGGCTAAAATCAATAAGTTAAACAATTCACTGAAGCACCGGACAAGTCCGTTCACCAGCGGACTAGTCCGATTAACTTACTGTTCTCACGCGGACAAGTCCGGGGCAGCACCGGACAAGTCCGTTTAACCCACTGTTCCCATCCGGACAAGTCCGGACATGAGCCGGACAAGCCCGATCAACTTTCTGGTGCTTCACCTTGCATCGGACAAGTTCGTCCAATTGCGGACTAGTCCGGTTAAGTTTCTGGAATCACTACGGACTAGTCCGGTTAACTTTCTTTTCCAATGCGGACTAGTTCGGATCAGTGTAAAAGTCCCAAGAATGCAAAGGCAATAAATAGAGGTTTGAATACTGTTATGTTTGGAATGCATGGAAATGGGACTTACAAAATAAAACTTTATACACGTGATGGTGCACATGGGTGTCCAACCAATGATCTCTCACGTTCATTTGAAATGTGTTAAGCCAAGGTTGAATTAAACACCATGTGTAAAGTTCTCATGTGTAAGAGGGAGTCTAAATTCAGATTTGAACTCAAATGTTTCCCTCAAGTTGCTGCCAAAAATTTGGAATACACATGTATCCTCGTAACTTTGAATTCGAGGAAATTCATGGTGGCCACATCCTGATTTTAGGGTAGGCTAAAAAGGAGTTAAATATGATTCTTTCCAAATTTGAGCTGAATTCAAATTCGAAATTGAAATTCACCCTGGATTTGGTTAATTCAAAATTCAGCCCACGTTTGAACTCCCGAAATGTCAGATTGAGTGGATTTACATGAATGAATATCTTTTGGAAACCTTTGGAGGATAAGAAGAGGAGGAAAGGGGGTGGACCCCACATGTCATTGAGCCACTTTAACTTGCTTCCTAAGACTTTCCTCTGTTCAGTGTCAGACACCACCCGAGCCTCCTCAGAGCGCCACTGAGGGCAGCCACCTCCAGCTTCTTGCATCGAGCTGGCGACCTGCTCGTGGCTTCAACACCCTCACGGTGTAATCCTCCCACTCACAAACCGAGCTGCAAGCAGAGGCCACCTCCTTGCTGTTTCCATCGCGCTAGTGAACAGCTCATAGGTTTGAGTAACTCCCGGCCTGATCTTTTGCTCACAAAAATCTCAAACCCGAGCGCTATTTCTCCCTTGCACAGGAACTGAACCGACATCACTGAATTTAAAATTTCGAACACAACAGAGGGTTAAGTCCACGGTAATCAAATTCAGTTTGCGGAAATTGCTGCAAACTTTGAATTTGAATTTAGGAGCTACTATGGTTTGGGTGGAGACTGCCAGTGGGACCCACATGTCAGTGGAGCAGAGACAACACTCGACGTTTCTCTTCTGTGTGCGCTCGACACCGAGGGGGGGGCATGCACCACCGAGGCAACCACAGAGCTGCCTGTGTGCTTGCTCACTGAGGCGGTTCCCTCAAGTCTTCGGCTGCACGATAACCCTGGAAGCTGCACAACACAAGTGCTCTTTCCACTGCTCGGCCACTCACAAAGCGCAGAAGCTCGTTCACGCGCGCACACTATGTCGTCACTGCCATTGTCGCTGATCAGCCTCTGATGGTTTTAGTGCCCAGCCGAGTCGACCAGGAGATGCGCCATCCTCCACTGGACATCATCCGAACCTACACAGCTCGTGTCCGTCGTCCTCCGGCCGGTGCCAAGCAAATTCTTCCCTCTCGGTTGAGCACGAAGTCACCACCGCGGTTCCTTGTCGTCCGGCCAGTCCAGCGCCTCTCCCGCATGACCAACACCACCCTAAGGTGCGCCATGATGTCTAGAGCATGCCCCCGTAGTCCCCTTGCCCTTTCCCACCGCCATTTAGTTAGAATTCACGATTTGGCGCTGGAGTACGTGAAGAACCGAACGTTTCAAATTGGGAAAATTCGCGCGACCGGCTTGATCATCGTTCCTTAGGCGCAAGCTACAGATACTAGGGCTCCCAACGACCCCCCATGTCGAAACCCTAAGCGAACCGGTCGCCATATGAGCTGTGCGACGGGAAATTGGCGCCGCCGGCAAAAACTGCTCGGCTCACGGTCGAGCTACCATTTGCAGATGTTTTCGGCTCGGGCTGGTGGTAGAATCAGGTTTCCCAACCTCTAGTGGTGCTGTACGGCAGATTTATTTGTGTAATTCGGCTCGGGACACGCCGGGCCTCATCGACGCCACGCCGCCGATTGTCGCCACCGATGCCGGCCACATTCCCGACGTCTTCGTGTTGCACCACCTTGCCCAGCGGCTGCGCCGTGTTTTGAGGATCGTGTAGCACAAAACCGCAGCGAAAATGGTCGAGAACGGTGGAGAATGGGGTTTGCCACGATCAGGTTCTGTGCGCACGGTGCCCTGGCGCGAGGTGGAAGAAGGATCTGATGAGGGGGGCCCACTGTCAGCCAGTAGATAAATTTCTCTGTGTAAAAATAGATCCAAAAATTGTTGCAAGTTTGAAAGCCTCTAACTTTGGTAGGAAGCTCCAAAAATGGTGAGAAAATTTTTTCTTGAATCCCTGGGAAGGGTACTTTGCAGAGAAACAAAATTTGTGCTATGAAAATGCCCAGTATTTTCTGTAGAATTCTTTTAGAAAATCCTTAAGGGATTAATTCCAGGAAGGATTCTTTATTAAACATTCCCCATTTTGGGCAGCAAATCCTTTTCCTAGTTCCTGATCTCCAGTAAAAATATTAGGATTATTGGAGCTGATGATGAGGGCTTAATCAGTAGGTTATCTCAGTGTTAAATAAATTAGCTAAAAAATCACAGAGTTAATTTCCAGAAAAATGGTTCCAACTTCAAATGGCCATAACTTGATGTAGACAAGTCCAAAATTTGTGAAACAAATTTTTTTTTGATTCCTCTAAGTTAATACTTTGCAGAAATGCCGAGAATTTGGTCTGAAGATCTCTGGAATTTTCTCCAAAATTCATCAAATTTAAATCTTTGGGAATCAATTCCAGAAGATCCCTGTTATGGAATTTCCTCAAATATGACCAGAAGATTATTCATAACATTAGTGATTTCCTGTTAAAATTTGAGCTTCATTGGAGTAAATTGCTAGGCTAAACTCTGATCCAAAGTTCAGCCTTCATTTGGAATTTCCAAAATAAACAGAAACTTTTTCAGCATTTCCTATCAACTTCAAAATTCTATTTCTCCCTGTAGGTAGTATGAAAAATTATAAAACAAATTTTTTTTATAACCAGGGAGACCTGCTCTAATTAGATCTTCCACTGCTAACCATGTCAAAACTTCAGATTTGGGATAAAAATTCAGAGAAGCCTTGTACTTGTGGGAATTTTGGACACCACAAGCTTCCATAAGAATTTCTCAAATTTTACTCAAATCATCCTCAGAGAGTCTAGTATCCACTGGAAAATCCCAAAGCCAATTAAGAAACCTTAATAGCAGTGGCTAGTAATAGAAGTTTACTTCTTATAAATCATTATCGCTTATACACATATTTTGTTGCATATCATATAGTGACCGAAGTTGAGGACACCCCAGAGCTGTTGGATGTCCTTCCATCAGAAGCTAACTTCCCGTTTAACTCACAACCAGGCAACCCTAGTTTGTATTTAATTACCTTTGGAAAAATTTTCATTTGTATCACTTATGTCTAGGGTGAAATGCTTGCATTGGAGTTAAGGTGATTGAAACCCCACTTGCATGACCTTTAAATCCTATGGAGGGTTGGGTAGTTTACAACTCGATTAGTAGAGAATGCCATGCTAATGTTCTTAGAATCTCGGTAGAAGTCGAGTGGTTGGAATCTACTCGCGAGATAGGAATTTCATCACATAGGATAGAAAGAAAGCAAGAATGGCTTAAGAATGTAAAATTGAGACCCCACAGGGGGGATAGGAAGCAATGAGCGGATGTCTCACGTGCGTAGCCCTGTTGGTGTCGGTTGAGGACCGAGCCGTGTGCGGCCCTGCTGGACAAGTTTGAACAATACAGGATGCATACTGGCATATGGGAACCAGGAAATCAATGTAATTGATTAACCTGGGTGCCGAGTCTTACCCAGCCATTTTATGGGAGTGGGTTGAGGGTAGCAATGTGTAAATATGCCGGTGGGCACAGACACGCTCCACGCAGGGACCTCCTGCCTGTTACGGATGGACCGGTTTGACATTTGGGTTTCCTTTAAAAGGTTGCTGAATACAGCAGAGTAGGAAGATGTGAGTCACCACACTTCTGAAATGGGTGTATGTGACGTGTTATTCAGGTGTATATTGGTTGCAATCACCGTCCCGCGCAGTTATTTGAGTACCGCTTGTTCACTGCGCTGTGACGTAGTAATAATTGAAAGAAGCCAGAAGAATATGATGCATTGATCTATTATTGTATTGAAACCATGTATTCTGTAGATGTAGAGCTCATTAAGTTTATATTCCACTTTGGGCATAACCACATCGGAGGAAAGCGTTTATTGTTTGATTGTGGACTTCCGATGTGAGGGCTGCCTAAGGCATCTTAATCTGCTGCTGTAAAACAGAAAGTAAGGATTACCATGTAGGCGTGTCGTCATCGCAATATCATTTTCCTATGTTACAATCCCTGCATGTAGAGTCTCATGTTTAGGAGTGACGGTTAAGCCTTGCTGAGCCATCGTGCTCACGGTTGATATAATTGAGTTGCTGCAGGTGAGAATTATGAAGAAGGGTCCGAGGATGAGGCGATGCCCCCGTCGGGGTACATGGCCGAGCTGGAGCCCTGCACGCCGCCATGATCTCTGGTTGTATGTTGCTAGTGTGTAGCGTCTCCAGGCTGGACGGCTGCACTTTTGAATAGCTAGGCTGAGAGTTTAGCTATGAATAAAACTTCCGCTGTAATTAAGTTTGTAGAATACTTCTGCTGTTTTATGTAAATAAAAATTTGTATGTTGTTCGTATTCTTTTCTTGTGTACTGTTGGATGCCGCATCGCACGGTACCACCCTTCGCGATCCCAGAGTGGGAAGACCATGAGGTGGCTTCCCACAATCACCTCACACAGATTAGGGTTTCATGTGTGCTGCACATTTCACGCAGACTTTACACAGCACATCGGACTAGTCCGGTCGACCGGACTAGTCCGGCTGTCGGGATCCCTAACGGTAACATTTTTAGAAACTCTATAAATCGGTGATCCACGACCCCACAACAGAAAACTAAGAACCCTAGCGCCGTCACACGTCCCAAGAGCATAGAAACACTTCTCCCCACACATCTAAAGCTCTTAAAAGTTAATTTTTTTAGGAATCCCAATTTGGGAAAGGGAGATCGTCTTCTACGCATTGTTCAGCTCTTGGGGTTTCATCTCTTATATTGCATCTGTTGTAAATCTTTTGAGTGTATTTGATCTGTTTCCTCGCTATAATTTTGTGGGAGCTCTCAGCATGTGAGTTTGCCCCCATTGACTCAGTGATTATCCCTTGATAGTGGAACTCAAGTTGGCCTTTGTGGTGACTTGAAGAGGTAAAGGGTTGATTGATACTTGGCTCTGTGTGAGCTCCTCAATGAGGAGTAGATCTCTTATGGTGAGATCGAACCTCGGTAAAAATCCTTGTCTCGTGTGTTCCAGTTCTTTACTTTTGCAATCATCATCATCTATGGCATAGGGTTGATTAAACTTGCAACTTGTATTAATTTTGTATTCCACGTGCAAATTAATCATCCTAAAAACTTACTCAAGTTGTTAGGATAGTTTACTTAATTCCGCTGCTCTAACGTTTGAGAAGAATACATTAAACAGTTAATATTTTTGTATGTATAACTAGCATACCTGACTAGTCCGGGCCCTACATCATACTAGTCCGGCCCTCCTGTATTTGACGATTTTGTTAAGTGTTGCAGGAAAAGTTTTTCAACACCTATTCACCCCCTCTAGGCCACATTCAATACCGATTTCATCAAGTACATGAAATGAGCTGGAGCATTGGTGAGGTCCAAGGACATGACAAGGTACTCATAGAGTCCAACCCTCGTCGAGAAAGCTGTCTTCAGAATATCCTCAGCCTGTATCTTAATCTGATGGTACACTGATCTTAAATCCATCTTGGAAAAGATCTTTGCTTTGACCAACTGATCAAACAACATGTCTATCCATGGCAATGGGTACTTGTTCTTGATTGTCATGGCGTTTAGTGGACGATAGTCCACACAAAGCCATAACGTTTCGTCCTCCTTCTTAACAAATAATGCCGAACAGCCCCATGGCGAGGAGCTTGGCATAATAAACCCCTTGTCCAGCAGGTTCGTCAACTGCGTTTTCAGTTCGGCCAACTCCTTCGGTGCCATCTTGTACGGCCTTCTGGATATTGGCATTGTTCCCGGTTCATGTTCAATTTTGAATTCCACCTCCCGGTCGGGCATCATACCCGGTAAGTCATCCGGGAATACGTCGGGGAACTCACAGACTACTGGAATATCTTCCAACCTCATAGTGGTGGATTGGTATGCGGCTTGAAGTTTTATTTCTGGACTGTCCAGGAATAATGAATGAGACTCGTGCATCTCTGGGTACAAATGCACGACTCAAATGACGACATCTAAAACAGCGCCATGGCGGGTTAACTATGACATTACTAAGATGACATCGACCTTTTGTCCCTCTAAAACTATAAGAGACGTGGGGTATACCCTTCCCCCTAGGCATAATGGTGCTTTGGGAACCATCATGCTTGCTGAAATTTTCCCACCCGGTGAACAAATCAAATATGGACTTTTGGTGGGTATATTTGCAAAATGTGCTTAGCAACATAAGCTTGGCTAAGGAAATTATGCGTGGCACCCGAATCAAATAAAACTATGGTGGGATGTTTGTGGAGCTGGAACATACCCGCAAATATGGGTTCTCCCTCTGGCACATCCTCTATGGCGGGTTGGTGGACATTGCCGGGCTTAGGATTTGTCCGCCATGCATTAATGCCATTCCGGGGCTGATTTCTTCCCTGAACTGGTGGTGCCATTCTGCTGCCTTGCTTACCGGGGCAATTGTTGGCGAAGTGCCCCTGGCGACCGCACACGAAGCATGCGTACGGTGGCTGGCCGGTGCTTGGGGGACGAAAGCTCGGCATGTGCTGCTGAGGTGCAAACGCACGCGGCATTGCCCGCTGCTGCTGTTGTTTCTGTGGAGGTGCTGGTAGTGCTGGTCAGAATGCCGGTTGTGGATACGGACGATTGCGAAATTGCATCGGTCGCTGCAGTGGCTGCCAGCGTTGCCCCGATGGTGTGCGAAACACCATCCTATATTTTTGGGGAGGACCACCTCCCTCTCCACTGCGCTGCGGTATGCTGCGCTTCTTCTCCGCCACAGCCAACTCCTTGCCCGTGTCTTCTTGAATAATCGCAGCGTCAATTATCTCGTTGAGGCCGCCGCAATTGAACATGGCAAGCTTGTCCTTCAGGAGCGGATTTAGCCCCTGGTAAAAGAAATCCCGCCTCCTCATCTGTATCAGCGTGATGGGAAGCATAGAGGGCAAGATTGTTGAACACCCGGGCATACTCCAGCGCGTTCCTGTTGCCTTGTTGCGGGTGGAGGAATTCCTGCGTCTTTCTCTTTATCAAACCCCGCGGTATGTGATAGGCCCTGAAGGCCGTCCGGAACTCCGCCCAGGCCAGCATTCCATGGTGGGTTGGGAGGCGCAGAAGTTTATCCACCAAGTGCTCGTGGACTCCATAAGTTGTCGGCCCGCAAATTGTGTCTTCTGCTGCTCCGTAACGCAGAGCAGCTCGAATTTCATCTCCGTCGTGCGGAGCCAGTTGTCCGCATCGATGGGCTCATCCGCCCGCGAGAATACCGGGGGATGCGTAGCCAGGAAATCCGAGTGGGAACTCTTCTGTCATTTCTCTCGGTCTTGACTTCTCTCTGGGCGAGACATATTCTCGATCAATGTGTGCAGCAACTCAGTGTGCTGCTGGTGCGAGCCCGCTATGGCCACAACTATGTATGCCAACATGACTGTTGGCGGTGGTGGTGGCTGTGGTTGCTGCTGTTGCTGTCCCGAGGAAGACTCAGGAGGCTATTGGGAGGCACCCCCCCCCTGACTGGAACACCCAACCTCAGGGTTGGCACGAGTGCGAGTCATTCTGAAATTCAAAACAGTAACGATCAGCACATGTCATACTTAAACATCCATGGAAAACAGTAGGTACTGCAGTGACACATTGAGGAAACTGGCACAAACATTCACATATATTGATAAAGTGAAAAATTTATATAAGATACATCATTCTCGGACCTCCGAGAAGTCGTGCTCATGTCGTCAGTACATATACACACGCTACTATTTCAACGACATGTCGCTGTTACAAAAATTGTTACATATAACCACCTTTGCTGCCCTACTCGGCAACGGTAACTCTCCAGTCGAAGTAGAATTCAACCTCCTGTGGGTCTTCTTCCTCCGCTGGTACTGCCAATGGCTCAGGGTCCATGACCTCCTCTTCGGGTTCGGGTTCCAGTATCTCCGGGATGCGGAGAACCACGGGTATGGCACCTACCATCAGTAGGCCCACTACCGGAGGTACAAGGTCCTGCAAAGCATGCACCTCGTCCAAGGCCTGGTTGTAGTCCATCTCTCAGTTCTGTCCCTCCTCAATCGCGTCATCACGCTCTTGAGTAAGGACCTCGTTCTGCTGGGTCAAAGCTTGGACTTGTTGCTGCAAAGCCGTGATGTCGACACGGCCTTTCTTCCCCGCCTTCTTCAGCCGACGCAACTGATTATGTTGGTCATTCACTCGCTTTATTGTCGGGAGAAACACATTGTGGAGTGCGTTGTGGGCACTCTCAAAATGGTCACAGTGGCTGGTGCTCTCCTTGAGCTCCACGGCAAGTCGAGCCATATGGACAGCTTGGCTGTCCATCACATTCTTTGCTGTCGTCAGTTGGAGGCTGAGGTTCGCCTCCGTTGGATTGTACTTTGGGAAACTCGGATCAGTCACCGCAAAATACCGCTCCCACCGCACGTGGTTAGCTTGTCCCGCCACTGGAACAAGCGCAAATGGAGTGCCCTCCATAGTCCTCACGTGTAGTTGGCAGAAAAGCGACATGGCGTCGCGGGCTGCCACTTGCCACAAGTCCTCTGGGTGTCTTCCTTTCACCGTAATGGTGAACGGTGCCCAACCCGGTGGCGTGGCTCCTGCTCGAACATTGACATGAATAGTCCATGTCTTGTTCCCCTCCTCACCTTCTTCCTTGGCAAGGAATAGTGGCGACTCCACGTATCCGAAATATTGAAGCATCAGCTTCAATAAATCCGGATACCCGCTGCGTTGAGAATAGTGGGATACCACCCATCCGTTCTCCTATTGTTTGTCCGCTTCCATCTGTAGAACAATATTTGAAAAGGTCAAATATTCATTTTAACAGTAAATCAGTGAGTTATAACATAAAACATGTAATTGAACTCATAAAACTTGGAAACATAAATCAAACTTAGAACAAATTTGATTTCTGGTCTGCTGCCCAAACTGACAGTACTACCAGTTTCCCTTCTATTCAGAATTAGACCATGCTAATTGCAAAACCAGTTCTGGAGTTCAACATAAAGTTAAAGTTAACTTCAATAGATTTCCATAATGTATTTATTTGCCCTCAGATCTGTTCTGGATCAGAAGTTATGAGATGTCAAAATTGACAGAATTTCTGAATAAAATTGGGCAGCACCTCCCTGCTTGAGGTACTGAATTGATCCAACAATTCCAGTTAATTATATACCGAATTTGACAAAACTTTCTGTTACAAAGTTGTAACCTATTTCATGAAATTTTCATATCTGACTCATTTACTATTTTTGGATTTTTATGCAGGAAGTTATGCTCATTTTATAGAGAGGTACAGAGAGTATTTACTCTGCCCTGTTTTCTGGACAGTTTCAACTCTACTGCACATTTCGACAAGTTAAGGGATGAAACACCTCTGGACATCAATAGAAAAGTTGTAGAACTCCTCCAAAACTTTCCAAAAATGTATCATATGACCCTAACATTGAATAAAACTCGACCTCTAACCTCTGTATAACTTCAGCATTATTTAGCTGAAAACAGAGGACTCTGTTCCTAGAATAATTATAAGTTTATACTTGCTTAATTTGGGAATCCTGATCAAGGGAAGGAGTTAAATCAAGCTTTTAGTGCTCAGGACCAAAATTTTCAAGTTTTACAATGAGTTTGCTCATTTAGTGGAGTGTGACGTCGAAGTGTCACCAAAATCATGCCGGTACTACGTTCCTCACAAAAAAACCTTATACCGGACTTAGCCGGCTTTGTTAATTCAGTGGCACTAAGCTACTCTCGCACACGTGTTATACTTGGCTACCGATTCGTGGTTAGACTACCTGCATAAGCTTACACAATCATCAGGTTCAGCTGCACAATGAACCCGGCTCCATAACAGTTTCATACACCCGTCCGTCATCAATCGCACCGTGTTCTCAAGCCAAACACACCTTGAGATACGTGTTCACGTTACCAACCACATGATGGGATCTCCACCTACTTGCCTGTAGCACGCCGGGGACTGGTGTGCTGAAATACCCCAAACGACATGAAGAGACGTAGAGGATACCCAAGCTGGCCGGGTTACCTGCCACCGTGAGGCTCCACCCTTAAGCTTGTGCGCACTGGTGAACAAAGCATATATGCACCCCCAAGACATAAACAGTCCTGAGATGTATGATTTTCCTACATAACAATTAGGTTAGTGTTTCCACTTTCTATACACTAATGACATTCTTATGTGGGCTAATTACTCGTTCCTCACCGAGTTTTTGAAAATCTAGCCATTTTTTAAGTGCGTTAAATCTCAACGATGCTCTGATACCATGATGTGAGGACCCGATGGTCCCAATATTCTAGGATCTCGCTGAGTGTTGCTGCGATAGACAACACCGAATAACACACAGAAAAGACGATAAGCGGAAACTATGTTTTATTACATAAAGTGTTTAGAAACATATTTTACATCAAGTACCGTTTATAGTCTACACTCGCGGCGTAGACTAAGCAACAAGAGTCAATGTTCAGCCCGTGAACATGATCGCACTAGCTACACACACCACACTAACACTGTGGCGTGCACGGCTCCCACTCGACGGTGATTCCCACTAGGGTATCTGTCTCCTCCTCGGGAGCCTCCTCCTTATAAGACCCTGCAAACACTTCAATAACAAGCAGTGAGCATGATGGCTCAGCAAGACTGACCTGTCTCACCTAAACATGTAACTCTACATGCTGGATTCGCACTGTATAATAGGAAAGTAATATGCAGAAAGACTCGCCTAATTAATTGACTCTTACTTTCAAGTTTTAGCCTCAAGTTAGTGGAAAACCTTATGCTAAGACACATAGGAAGGCCATAATCAAATAAGAAACACATTCCTCTTATGTGTTTTGCCTAAAGTTGAAAAGAACTTTGATTTGCTCTAATCTAAAGCACTCCATTAACAATCAACGTAGGACTTTCAATCAGCAACTTTTTATCATGACAACTAGCCTGTTCTTTCCATGTCACGAAACAGTGAACAAGTGGTACTCACTGACCGTGAGGGACGGTGATTATAATCGATTTACACCTGCAGGGTTACCCGAATAACCTGTCACGTACGCCCGTACTCAATGATTCCTACAACAACCATCACAGACGTCGTACACAATCACCTTTCATACGTTAGTCAAGTGTTGAACCGGTCCTCCATACAGTTCTAGCTTGTTCAACAGGTCTACACAAGGCTCATTCCTCAATCGACACAAGCAAAGCTATGGCACCCAGGCCCCAAAGTCCGGCTGCCCTTACTCTATGCACGGTCTCATTTTCTCGCCATGTGATTCATTGTCTATTTCTCTAACCAAGTAGTGTGCCTCTAACCCTATTCTCACGAGTAGTTCCAACTACTCGACTTGTACCGAATCCTATACAAATTTCAGCATTGCAGTGGCTACTCGAGGTTCAAATCCTAAACCCAAACCCCTGGTTCTCTTGGCTATGCAATTGGGTTTCCAAACAAGACTCTAGTGCACATAGTAGGAAATGCATAAGGTAAGTGATCAAAACATAAGACTTTATAAACAGGTTAATGCAAACCGGAGCTTGCCTTGCTGCTGGTTGTCGTTTAAACTCTCTTCCAGAGGGATACAATCTAGTATCTCCGGTTCTTCGTCGACCTTAGCGACTACATGAAATGAAAATACAAATGCATGTCAAATTTAAATGCAATTGTATAGAAGTGAAGAGTGAAAGGCCATAACTCTAGCTAGACAACCCTTTTGACTCTGAAATTTTTACTGTGGCTTGATGACAACCTAAACATAGACTTTGCCAAATTTCATTTGAAGCAAAGCTCATTTGAGCCCTGCATAAATAAATGTGTATTTGGCCATAATTAGAGCTTCTAAGGTTTTCTAGGGATTTCATGGAGCAAGCCATTACTTTTTGAAAACTATAGTTTCAGATGGTTCTAATGGAATTGGTTTCATATAATTTGTGGAAACATAGAAACAGATATGATCTAATTAAGTTTGAGAAAATTCTGTAAAATGTTTCTGTACATTTTTTTATTTTCTCAGGGGCAGTTCACTTAATTTTTTAATTAAGTGGAGCTAATTGGCTCGGATGGATCTCAAATTTTTCATGTGACTAAAGGATATTTAAATGAACATTATGACCAAATTTCAGAATTTTCCACCGAAGGAATCTCCAGTTAAAATTCCCAACAGTTTAAATTTTGGATAACTAATTCTGGGAAATAATGGGTTTCATGGAGTGAAACTTGTTTTTCTGCAAAGTACTCAGAGATATGAATCCAACAAATTTTGGTTTACTCGATTTAGATAATCCTAGCAAAAGTTATGTGTGTTTGAAGTTTGGGGAAAATCTGGAAAATTGGAAATCCCTGAAATATTTAAATGTCTGACCGCGGGGTCCACAGGTGACGTGTCACCTCCAGGAGCAACGACACACGGGGCTACGGAATTAATCTCGCCTAGCCACAATCCAATCCCGAGTCACATAGAATCCGGCGCCCGAGAAACAGTGGCTGACACACGGGGCCCGCAGGTTGTCTTCAACCTCACGCCCCCTCGCCGGAGGGCTGTGTAGGGCGCCAAACTTCCTGATGCTCGCCGCTTCTGCCTAATCCTGCACGGGGAACATGCTGCTGCCCTTAGCTCGACAAGAGGATGACCGGAACATGGCCGGCGACGTGTGGCGGCTTCAGAAGAATTTCGGCTATGTCAGCCAACCTCCCTAACACCCCAAAAGCTCGAGCACAGGGTCCTACAGAATCAGTCCACCCTAAGGAAGATCGACGTGGATGTAAATGAGATCGGGGAAGGCTCTAAGTAGTATGTCACCGTGCGACCTAGGTTAAAAATCAGAGAAAATTGGAAAACTCGGAGAACAGAGGGTTTACTCGATGGTTCTCCGAGGTTTTCGATCCTATGAACTCGCACGGACCTCTAAAAGTAGTTTGCTAAGTTTGGTGATGAGTGGTGCGACGTGTAGCACGAATTTTAGACAGTTAGCTGGCGGTCCGTATGGCATTGCCGGCGCAAAGAATTGAAATTCCGGCAAGCACAGCCCATGGCATGCGGCCGGGGATTGTGGTGAAGAAGGAGAAGACCTAGGAAAACCTTTTCGACGTTTACAACTCAAGGAAAGCGGGACTGTGGCGGCCGGACGACACATTCTCGTGACGGTGGCTCGGGTTGAACCAAGGAAGAAGAAGAAGCTCGGTGCTGGCCGGAGGAAGCTGATCACGAGCTGGAAACGGGTTGAGGACGTCGAGGAAAGGTTGGCGCAGCTTCTGATCTGCTCGGCCGGGCGTCACAAGCAGCGGAGTGGGTTGATCGCCGGTGGAGCAGAGAAGCGACTGTGCGGCGCTGTTCTTTCGCGCGAGAGCGAAGCAAGGTGATCAGTGAGCGGTGAAATGGCTCGGAGAGGAGTCGGGCGCGAGGATAAGGAGTTGGTGGCATCGCTCGGCTACAAAAATCGTCGAGCAGGAGGTGGCGCCGGTTTCAGCTCGCTGGCCCGCGTAGCGTCGGCCCGAAGAACAGAGCAACCGAGCTCAGTTGGTTTAGAGCATGGGTGGCTGACAGGAGGGCCCCACCTCTCCAAATTTGTCCTCACAAATTAAATTCCTACTGCTCTGAATATTGTGACCACCCTGTCCTTGGTAAGTTGATCAAACCACATTTTTGGTCCTATGAATTTCAATGATTCAAAGTGTGATTTGGTTTGAATGAATTTGCAGAAATTGTGAAGCTGAAATTCAAATTTAGTTTGAATTTTCTCAAAATAGCTCATGTCAATATCAACTCCAAATGGAATGAAAATTGGTGGATGACCTCATAAAAATGTTCTGAGTATGAATATGAATTCCTCTTTTGAATTCATATGATGAAAGGAGTTTGAATTTGAATTGAAGTTCAAACTAGCCTTTTAAAGATTGTATCCAAAAGTACCTTAAAGAGTCTTGGATTTGCATGAAATTTGGTCTAAGCATTCCTAACAAAGTTTAGGAGTTAATAATGTGCTCAGCCTATGTGATTGTAGGGAAATAGGGATGCGCTACTCTAGCAATTCGACCGTATCACCCAGGAAACATGCGAGTAAGAAGGTCATGGATCGTTACCACTAGACACGCAGCGCAGCGGATCGTAGATGCGCGTCGTAGCCGATCAGCGCAGCAGTAACAGCAGCGCCTCCACGGAGTCCACACGTACAGGGAGGAACGCCGTGCGTCGGTGTGCTAGCACCGTGCACGCGGCAGGGGTTTCGGCGGCTGACCTGTGAGGGGCGGCGGCTGGGACTGCTATCTGGTGGAGTCCTCTGTCCCTAACCCTACCCCTCATATTTATAGGCGCGCTAATGGGCTTTTAGGTCACAGACCCATTAGTACCCTAATTTCATATGGATCAAATATCCATCAGGCCTTTATCCGAATTGTTATGATTGCCTCTTGGGCATATCACCAACAATCTCCCACTTGCACTAGAGACAATCATATAGCCAAGTTTTTCAATATTCCATCCCCGTAAGTGTGTGACCCGTTAGGTTCATGTACAGTCGGTTATGAATGAAAACCGTTTTCAAACACAAGTAAGTAGAGGTACCTAGCAGGACATACTGACTCCCGAATGTACATAAAGATTATATCGGTTGAACCTAGATACATTCACATGCTAATTCCTTTGCCACACGATACCAGTCAAGCTCAAGGCAAGATACGTGCCATCCTTGTGATAGCTCGACCATTCACTCGATCAAATAGTGGATTCAATCTATGACTAACTTTTAGTCATAATGATTAACTCTTTAATCATTTTGGCATGGCCATGCACTTTCAATCCAACTATCTCGAGGGGCCCAGAGATATCTCTCCTGTTATTTAGGAGGGGCAAATCCCATCTTGATCTGCACACATCTCATTCCATGCTTCATCATGCACCTGAAGACTATTTTTATGACCACCCAGTTACGGAGTAGCGTTTGATAGTTTCAAAGTGCACAACTACACATAGTGAGAAACAATGGCGATCTCAGGTCAAAGAATCTAGCAGGTGTATCACTCAAGACCAACTGATGGCACATATGTAAATAATAATACCAACAGTGTCTCGGAATGGGTCTATCCAACACCATGTTCACTAACATGTGTTCACATTATTAATTTGATATCTCCATATCTATGATCCGTGAAACGTGATCATCAATTAATACATGTGCTAGTCTGCGTACTATCATTATCTCATATAACGATGTAGACTAGGGATCATTTTGAGTAACATTATAATTAACAAAGAGTCTCACGAAGAAGTCACATACTTGATGATCAATGTGAATAATAGTTACTCAAATAGTACATAAACATAGCTATGACACATGTCTCCCACTACACACTAGGATCACTGATGTAAGTATCTAATACCCATAGATCTCATGTGCGTCTCATGCTTTGATTGTGGAAGAGGCTTTGTCAACGGATCTGCCATATTCAAATCCGTATGCACCTTGCATATATTCACATCACCTCGGTCGATAATCTCTCGAATCAGATGATAGCGTCGTAGTATATGTTTGGATCTTTTGTGTGATCTAGGCTCCTTTGCCTGTGCAATGGCTCCATTATTGTCGCAATAGAGATCCACAGGTCCGGACGCACTAGGAACAACACCCAACTCAGAAACAAATTTTCTGATCCAAACAGCTTCCTTTGCAGCTTCAGAAGCTGCAATATACTCCGCCTCCGTCGTTGAATCTGCTACTGTGTCTTGCTTGGAACTTTTCCAGCTCACTGCCCCTCCATTGAGGCAGAACACAAAACCAGATTGCGATCTAGAGTCATCCTTGTCTGTTTGGAAGCTAGCATCGGTGTAACCTCTTACAACGAGCTCTTCTTCACCTCCAAACACTAGGAATACATCCTTAGTTCTTCTCAAGTACTTAAGAATGTTTTTGACAACTGTCCAATGAGCCTCACCATAATCTGATTGATACCTGCACGTAACACTTAGAGCATAGGATACATCTGGGCGTGTACACAACATGGCATACATGATAGATCCAATAGCCGAAGCATAAGGAATCGCTCTCATCCTCTTTTGCTCATCAGGCGTCGAAGGACACTGACTTTTGCTTAGAGTGATGCCATGTGACATTGGCAAGAAACCTTTCTTAGAATCTTGCATATTGAACCGATTCAATATCTTGTCAATATATGTGTCTTGGCTTAATCCAATTAACCTTTTATATCTATCTCTATAGATCTTTATGCCCAAAATGTACACTGCCTCTCCTAAATCCTTCATTGAGAAACTTTTCCTTAATGAGGATTTAACAGCATCTAGTACTGGAATGTCATTTCCGATCAACAATATGTCATCTACATATAGGACCAGAAATATAAGTGCGCTCCCACTAACCTTCTTGTAAATACAAGGTTCTTCTACGTTCTTGATGAAACCAAACCCTTTGACCACTTCATCAAAACGTAGATTCCAACTCCGAGATGTTTGCTTCAATCCATAGATGGAATTTTGAAGTTTGCATATTTTTCTAGCATTTTTAGGATCGACAAAACCCTCAGGTTGTGTCATGTACACATCCTCAGTCAGACTCCCATTAAGAAAGGTTGTTTTAACATCCATCTGCCATATTTCATAATCAAAATATGCAGCAATTGCTAGGAGAATCCGAACAAACTTTAGCATAGCGACGGCGAAAATGTTTCATCATAATCAACATCTTGAATTTGTTTGAAACCTTTCGCCACCAATCGTGCTTTATAGATGTGAACTTTTCCATCTATATCAGTCTTTTTCTTGAAAATCCATTTGCAATCGATCGGTCTCACACCATCGATTGGATCAACCAAGTTCCAAACTTGATTCTCATGCATGGATTCTATTTCGGATTCCATGGCTCCAAGCCATTTCTCAGAGTCGGGTCCCATTGTTGCTTCAGTGTAGGTCACAAGCTCATTATTGTCCAACAATACCATGTCCTGTGGTTCCGTGGTTAGGAGTGTCAACTTTTCAGTTGCACGACGTACTCTTGTAGACCTTCGTGGGGCTGGTGTTTCATGAAGTGGTTGTACAACATCTTGTACATCCTGTATAGGATTAGAGGGTGCCGAAACATTTTCAGATATTTCTTGAATTTCTTCAAGATGCACCTTGCTCCCACTAACTCCTTTTGAGAGAAACTCTTTCTCCAAGAAGACACCATTGTGAGCAGTAAACACTTTACCCTCCGTTTTGTTATAAAAATAATATCCTTTGGTTTCCCTAGGATATCCCACAAAGAAGCATTTGTCTGATTTGGGAGTAAGTTTGTCTGACGTTAAACGTTTGACATAAGCATCACATCCCCAAACTTTGAGGAAAGACAATCCGGGACGTTTCCCGGTCCACATCTCATATGGTGTCTTCTCAACAGACTTAGTTGGGACTCTGTTTAGTGTAAACGCAGCAGTTTCAAGAGCATAACCCCAAAAGGATAGTGGAAGATCAGTCTGGCTCATCATCGACCTAACCATGTCTAACAAGGTTCGGTTCCTCCGCTCGGACACCCCATTCCATTGGGGCGTTCCAGGTGGAGTCAACTGTGGAACAATTCCACATTGTTTTAAATGATCATAAAATTCATGGCTCAAATATTCACCCCCACGATCAGATCGTAGAAGTTTAATTGTCTTGCCCAACTGATTTTGTACTTCATTCTGAAATTCTTTGAACTTTTCAAAAGATTCAGACTTGTGCCTCATTAGATAGACATATCCATATCTACTAAAGTCATCGGTAAAAGTAATGAAATACTGAAAACCACCTCTAGCTACCGAACTCATTGGTCCATATACATCAGTATGTATTAGTCCTAACAAGTCACTTGCCCTCTCACTTTGACCAGTGAAGGGTGCTTTGGTCATCTTCCCAAGCAAACAAGACTCGCATGTGTCAAGTGATTCAAAATCAAATGAAGTTAACAAACCATCTTTATGGAGTTTCTCAATGCGTTTCTCATTTATATGACCTAAGCTACAATGCCAAATAAAAGTGGGATTTAGATCATTTCGTCGAGCCCTTTTTGTATTAATGTTATAGACTGTTTTATCCTCAAGATCAAGAACATATAATCCATTCACTAATGGACATTGAGCATATAAAATATTATTATAATAAATAGAACAACATTTGTTCTTTATTATAATCTCATAACCATTAACTTCTTCCAAACATGAAGAAGATATAATGTTCTTGCTCAAAGAAGGAATGCAATAACAATTATTTAATTCCAAAACTAATCCTGAGGGTAATGACAAGTGATAAGTTCCGACAGCTATGACAGCAACCTTTGCTCCATTGCCGACCCGAACATCCAACTCGCCTTTTGCAAATCTTCTAGTCTCACTTAGACCCTGCAACGATTTACAAGTGTGAATCATTAATCCGGTATCAAATACCCATGATTCACTAGAAGATGTAGCAATATTGATTTCTATAACATTTATACCTGAAGTGGAAGTCTCACTCCCTTTCTTCTTCTTATCCTCCAAGTACTTCTTGCAGTTCCTAGACCAATGCCCCTTAGCATGACAGTGGAAGCATTCATCATTAGGAGAAGGGCCTGATTTGCCCTTTGGCTTTGAGCTTGAAGAATCATTGGGAACCTTTCCCTTGCCTTTAGGATGCATCACACGCTTCCTCTTTTTATTCTCCTTTTGAACCATCATCACATGAGTGGTGTTTTTCTTAATGCTTTCCTCGGCTGTTTTAAGCATCCCATGCAATTCAGCCAACGTTTTCTCCATGCCATTCATTTGATAATTCAATATAAATGGCTCATAGCTCGGTGGGAGTGACTAGAGAATAACGTCAATAGCCAGGTCATCCTTGAGTTCAGAACCAAGTTTGTCCAAAGTCTCAATGTAACCAATCATCTTGATTACATGAGGACTGACCGGGCTACTTTCTGCCAGCTTGCATGAGAACATGGACTTTGAGATGTTGTACCTCTCAGCCCTTGCTTGGTTCTCAAACATTCCACGTAGTCCCTGAATCATAGAATAAGCATCTTCATGCTCATATTGTTTCTGTAGATCAAGGGACATTGTGGCAAGCATGGGGCAGCTTGCATTAAGCGCATCATCGCAGTGCTTCTCATAAGTCCTGCGAGTTGCGGCATTTGCATCATCGGGGAGGTCATTGCGGTATGGTTGCTCAAGAACATACTCAATTTTCTCTTGCCTGAGAACAATTCTCAGATTGCGGTACCAATCAATAAAGTTAGCTACATTGAGCTTTTCTTTCTCAAGCACAGATCGCAAATTGAAACCGGAATTGTTACTAGCAGACATGATCTACAATAGAAAATAAATATGCAAGGTTTTAGCACTATGTTATGTACCAATCTTTTATTAACAGTATAATAAAAGACACCACCACTATATGAGCATCGTCCTCCCTCTAACGACATATAGTGGTCCAAGATCCATATTCACTAATTCCTAGTGAGCTTTGGCTTCACTGCTAGAAAATTAGTGACATAGGTAAACAACCATTGTTAATCATATCTCTATATGATTCTTGTTTGTTGGGTGACATCCAATGCCCCGGCTCTCAACACTATGCCATAAAGCCCAAAACCGTTTTGATAGCTTTGTTGAGTAAACCAATACTATGCATGTGAATGTCCAACATTCACCCTATTCATTATGATAGATGACGGTATTTTGCTTTAGCAAACCTACCATACAACGATCAAAACAACATAGGTGCAGCTATAGGTAAATGGCATCAAATACTCAACTTTTCCGAGGGAAGCTATTCTATCATGACAAAACATCCACCATATAAAAAGCATGAAAAGAATAGTAAAACATCACAGGCATACGATCATATCATATATGTGAATAGTATGGCCTTTAGGATCATAGTGGTCCCCATCACCATGGTTCCATCATGATCTACACCGCCATGTCTCCCTTCTTATGGTGATCACCATCGCCATCATGCTTGGGGTTTCTCAATGAATATAAAAGAAGCTAATACATCTAATAGCTATTAAATAAATTACATGAGAGATCAGGCATCACAGGGCGACACGCAGGTCGTTATACAAATATGTGACAACCTCAACCCGGTTGTGTTAAATTTGCAACACGCAGGCTGCACGAATTTTACACACAGATTATCACATCATATTTAGGCCATACCATTCACATCATTCCCTGCAAAAACAAGTTAAGCGTAGAACGATGTCTATCGCGAAACAACTTAATGATGTCACTATAGCAGATAGCAACGGCGGTCCCGCTAGCCGGTTAGCGCCCTGAACACCAAACGGAATTACATAGATCGCATCTATGAAATCACTATGAAAATCTCATCGAATTGATCAGATCAACCCGAATCTGAGCCATTCAGAATGCCTCAATTTTCATTGTGACTGGTTATCCACGAGAAGATCGCGACACATGACCGTGATCTGTTGGCTCAATCTGTTAGCTATGTACACTATTAGTCCCGATGGTGATTCCAGCCGGTAGGGACAGGTTGCGCACACAGTAGAGAAGGAGCATGAACTAATCCTTTAGTCATATGATGGCAATCTACTCTAACCAATTCCAAACCCCAAAAGCCGAACTATAAAAATTCATCATATGAACTTGTCTGCAGTAGATCGCATCTAAGATCCAGACCAAAAACTACACAAGTCGGCTCTGGTACCACTGTAGGGAAATAGGGATGCACTACTCTAGCAATTCGACCGTATCACCCAGGAAACATGCGAGTAAGAAGGTCATGGATCGTTACCACTAGACGCGCAACGCAGCGGATAGTAGATGCGCGTCGTAGCCGATCAGCGCAGCAGTAACAGCAGCGCCTCCACGGAGTCCACACGTACAGGGAGGAACGCCGTGCGTCGGTGTGCTAGCACCGTGCACGCGGCAGGGGTTTCGGCGGCTGACCTGTGAGGGGCGGCGGCTGGGACTGCTATCTGGTGGAGCCCTCTGTCCCTAACCCTACCCCTCATATTTATAGGCGCGCTAATGGGCTTTTAGGTCACAGGCCCATTAGTACCCTAATTTCATATGGATCAAATATCCATCAGGGCTTTATCCGAATTGTTATGATTGCCTCTTGGGTATATCACCAACAGTGATGCATGTGGGAAATACCACTTTTGCATTTTCTGAGTCCATCTTCTAATTATCTATTGATGGTGGTTACTTGCTCTTCACATGTGTTCATGTAATTATCACAAATGAGCTGAGGTGTGTGGGTTGATGAACAATTTTAGCAAGTGAAAAACTTGGACCCTTACAGATGTCTTCACTCTAGTGGTCATCAGTATCCCTCATCCATCATTAGTAGGAGTTGTCCCAGGTTGTCGTTGTGTGGTCAGTTGTAGTCCGATCTTGGCTCGTCTGTGTGATAAACCCTGTCTACTTTGTAGCTGTGTGTTGGATACTAGTCAATGTCGTCTCTACAAGCTGGAGCATATTCATCCTTGTTGTATGTTTCGTCTCCCCAATGAGTAGTACCCAGTTGAATTTTCTCTGTTGGAATGTCCGGGATCTCGATTTGGCGGCTCGTCGAGCAGCGGTTGCCAATATGATTCAGTCAGCCTCTACAACAATTGTGTGTTTGCAAGAGACTAAATTGGCCACCGTCACCTTCCCTACACAGATGGAGATTGTTGGGCAGCGCTTGGACCTAATGGGGTGTCTGCCAGCGAATGGCACTCGTGGTGGAATTCTAGTGGCAGCCGACTCTGATTTGGTCACTTTCAGCAGCCCAGTGCGTGGGAATTACTCACTGACCCTCACTGTGGAGCTCAGAGGTACGAGCCTCTCCTTTCAGCTCACCACAGTTTATGATCCTACAAATGATGAAGAGAAAGAGAACTTCCTCGATTAACTCATCTCACTTAAACCACCGGATCACTCTGCTTGGCTCTGCCTCAGAGATTTCAACTTGATATATGAAGCGTGTGACAAGAACAACCTTAACTTAAATCGCCAAATGATGGGAAAGTTCAGACGGGCCCTGGACACCTGTGAATTGATGGAGTTTGCTCTTCAAAATCGTCGGTTTACCTGGAGTAATGAGCGAGCCACACCGACGTTGGTCCGTCTTGACAGAGTATTCTGCAATGAAGCCTGGGATGGTGCACACTCGCGGTATGGACTTCAATCCTTATCTTCATCGGTATCGGATCATTGCCCATTGATGCTCTGTCACCAAACTCGGCCAAGACGCAGGGAAAAATTCAGATTTGAATCACATTGGGTCAGAACACCGGGCTTCCAAGACGTGGTGAAGACAGCATGGAAAAACCCGAACCATGGTAACCTGTCACCGCTGCTCAACCTTCAGAAAAAAATGACAGCAACGGCAAAAGGTTTGTGTGCATGGAGTAGAGGCCTGTTCGCCAAAGCCAGGCCCCAACTTGCCATGGGAAACGAAATAATCTTCAGATTGGACATGGCACAGGATACACGAGATCTTACACATGTAGAACGAACACTGAGAACTGATCTGAAACATCGTGTGTTAGGCCTTGCAGCGGTCGAGCGGTCTCGTCGTCGCCAGGCCTCCCGCGTTACTTGGATCAAGGCTGGCGACGCATGTACAAAGTTTTTCCATGCCAAGGCAAGTGCTCGATCCTGGAAGTTATATATACCAAGGCTCCAAGAGGCTTCTGGAAATCTGACATGGGACCATGACAAAATGGAAGAAATTATGTCGCAGCATTTTCAGAACATCTTGGGCACCAAAGTTCGTCGGTCTGTGACTCTAAATTGGACTGCACTTGCGTTACCTAAGCTACAACATCCGGGCCTTGACTCGGGTTTCTCCACTAAGGAAATTTGGAACGCCGTGAAGGAACTCCCACCTGACAAGGCCCCGGGTCCCGACGGATTTACAGGAGAGTTTTATCGGAATTGTTGGAACACTATTCATTCGGAAGTGGTGGCAGCCTTCTGTTGCATCTATGAGCTCAGGACCGGCCCTCTATTTCAACTGAACAACGCCACCATCACATGGCTACCAAAAGCAGAAGGAGCTGTATCACCAAACGATTTCCGCCCCATCAGTCTTATTCACTCCTTTAGAAAAATGGTGTCTAAGGTTCTGGCTATGTGACTGCAACCACACCTGAGCCAGCTGATCTCGTCTGCACAAAGTGCGTTCATCAAAGGGCGTTGCATCCACGACAATTTTCTTTATGTATGGAACTTGGCCCCTTACTATCATCAACGTAAACAACCCGTCCTAATGTTCAAACTCGACATATCAAAGGCCTTCGACTCCATATCCTGGGAATTCATCATAGAGATGTTGAAACAACGAGGTTTTCTGACACGATGGATCAACTGGCTGGCTTTGTTATGGTCTTCCTATTCTTCAGCTGTTCGGCTAAATGGTAATACTGGCCCGTGGATCAAGCACCGGCGCAGGCTACGGCAGGTGACCCCATCTCTCCGTACCTCTTCATATTGGCATTTGACGTCCTACATCGACTATTTCTTACAGCCACAGCGGAGGGTCTGTTATCTCCGTTACCAGGGCGTGCTGCTCGCTTCCGCATGTCCTTATATGCGGATGATGTGGTGCTCTTTGTTAACCCGACGGCTCAGGATGTGCACATGGTGATGAGGTTGATGCAACTCTTTGGAGAAGCGACTGGACTGTGTGTTAATACCAGCAAAAGCACCGTCACTGCCATTCAGTGTGAAGATATCGATCTTGATGTTGTGCTGCAGTGTTTCGACGGGCGGAGGACAGGGCTTCTGATCAGGTACCTTGGACTGCCGGTGACTACGGGGAGGCTGAAAATAAACCACTTGCAACACATCATTGACAGAGTTCAATCTAGACTTGCGGGATGGCAAAGTTGCCTATTAACCATCGCTGGCCGAAAGGAATTGGTTCGCACAGTTCTCAGCTCACTACCCGTGTATTCGGTGACAGCTTTAAAGCTCCCGAAGCAATTTCTAACAGCCATTGATAAAGCTCGACG
Source organism: Neostapfia colusana (assembly GCA_030760725.1). Classification (NCBI taxonomy): domain Eukaryota; kingdom Viridiplantae; phylum Streptophyta; class Magnoliopsida; order Poales; family Poaceae; genus Neostapfia; species Neostapfia colusana. Next base: position 16,750,058 of record JASWHV010000016.1, on the reverse strand, counting down.
CCGCTTCCTCTGCACGGGAGCAAAGGACCTGCACGGTGGGTTCTGCAAGGTCAGTTGGGATGGAGTGTGTCGGCCGCTGGACCCCGGCGGGCTAGGCATCAGTGATCTTGATCGGTTTGGTCGCGCCTTGAGGCTTCGATAGCTGTGGTGGCAATGGCGAGCCTCGGACAGACCATGGCATGGGATGGAGCTACCCCTGGATAGCACGGATGAGCTTATCTTTGCAGCGGAAACAAGGGTAATGGTTCGTAACGGCGTTACGGCAAAATTCTAGACCTTGAGCTGGCCTCAAGGAATAGCTCCAGCAACCCAGTTTCTGGCTATCTTTCTTAACAGTGCTAAGAAAAACAGGACGGTGTTGGGTGCCATCACAAACAACAATTGGTTGAGGGACATCAAGGTTGATCTTACTGTACCACTGCTGGAGGAGTGTGTTCAGTTACGGACAGCAATACAAGACCTGAGATTATCTGAAGATGCAGGCCTGCATGATGTGATTGAGTGGAAGAAGTCAAGAAATGGGCAATACTCCGCAAAATCAGCTTATAATATTCAGTTTCAAGGCAGTCATCGATCCGGGTATGTGGGAAAAATCTGGAAAGTACGGGCTCCTCCTAAGTGTAAGTTCTTTGTCTGACTGTTAGCACAGAATCGACTGTGGACTGCATCGCGGTTGTAAAATAGAGGTTGGCCAGATCAATGCTTTTGTCCACTATGCTGCAGAAATCTAGAGACTGCACTCCATTTTTTCAGTGGATGCCCGTTCAAAGTGCGGCTCTGGGCATGGTGTGGAGAACGGATGAACATGCCACGGCTACACCTGACTCACTGGCCTGTATCAACATACACCCACTGTTGGTTGTTTGCACTGACAACAAGCGGAAGAAGCGATTCCGAAAAGAAGGAAAGAACAATGACTATACTTTTATGTTGGATCCTTTGGTGCGAAAGGAATCGGAGGGTCTTTGAGGGAAAGGAAATGACGGTGGATCAACTGTCCGTGGAAGTTAGGGATACAATTAAGTTGTGGGTGCTGGCGGTTGTGAATCATGTCTCCATGGAGCCACATGTTTTTTAAGGCATGAGTACTTTGTCTGGTGCTGATGTAACTGTCGATGTAAATTTTTCTCTCTACTTATTAATATAAGATGGTCCACCGGGACTTTGGAGCCAATAAATTCTTGAATTTGGCAATCACTGCTTTTTAAAGATTAATGTCATTTTAGTCATGATTTCACATAGTAAAAACTTATCTATATCTCCTAGTTTGCTCATACCAAAGATATGATTTCACATACTAAAGTCTAAATGAATTTCTAAGGGCAGGCAGTTAAGCGGTCACTATAAATCATTTTTAAGATAGTGATTTGAATGCATCTTAAAATTTATGAAACAGGTAGAAAGAGGTGTTCGAAGCAATAGAAGTATTATGTCCCCATTAATATACAGTGCATCTCTTGCTTTCTTGCTTCTTTGCTTTCTGAGGAAGGGGGTCTTAGCGCAACAATAAATATGTTGCCTTGTGAATATGAGATCATAGATTCGAGTCAGTTTGAAAGCAATCTCTTATATAGAATGCAAAAAAGAACCTGTGCAAGTAGAACGTACATGCACCGGGCCGCGCTTTGCTCTATGGGACACCGTTTCCTTTCTGAAACGAGAAAACGATTGTTGCTACGTACAATCATTATTAATTTTCAACTAACTGCTACAAAATCTGATCTAACACTCACCAAACATTAGGTTCCAAGTCCTCGTCACCCACCTCATCACGTACTTCCTCTGCTGCACGGTGTCTTTGCCGCCGCTTGAAGCATCAGCAATGTCCAGACCAAACCATTGCCAGCACAGAGGCATCAATACTACTTCAGCTCTCAAAAGAAGCGCACGCGCGCGCAGGCAAGCTAGTTTGTGGAGTGCACCATGACGAGTGCCTTGCACGCTCGGAAGGCCATGCTCAAGAGCCACCTCGTCTCCGTGAACGCGAAGGTCAAGCAGCACGTCACCCCGCGCGGCGTCCTCCTACTAGGCACCGCCGCTTGCTCCGCCTACCTCCTCCTCGTGACCCTCCGCGCCCTCCACTCCGCCGTGGTGCGTGGCGGCGCCAGTGCAGCAGGCTCGTCCGGAGCCTCCATGCCGGCGGTGGTCGCCGTCGACGACTATCAGCAGCGGGGCGGGTGCGCGAGGGTGCCAGCCGCCGTGGCGGAGGCGCTGGTCCACTACGTGACGTCGAAGGAAACGCCGCGGCAGACGGAGACAGAAGCTGGCGCCGCCGCTCGGGTGCTGGCGCGGCGCGCGCCGTGCAACCAGCTCGTGTTCGGTCTAGGTTCCGACAGCACGCTCTAGGCGGCGCTCAACCATGGCGGCCGCACGCTCTTCCTCGATGCGGACGCCCACCGGATCGCCTCTGTCCGCGTGGCGCGCCCTGCCGGTCTCGACCTCGAGGCCCACCACGTCGCCTACCAAGTGCACGCCACGGCACTCACCAACGACGGTGCTGACGAGCTCCTCGCCCTCCGTGACTCGCCGGACTACACTTCCGCTACTGTGTCTTCCCCGGCGAAACCTCTGTCGCCGGAGCACCTAGAGCGCTCACCGTGCAAGCTGGCGCCGCGCAGTCTGCCGGCCGCGTTCTACGAGACGGAGTGGGACCTGGTCATGGTGAACGCGCCGGTGGCGAGCGCGATATACACGGCTGGGATCATGGCACGAGCGCGGAGACCAGAGACACGGGAGACTGACGTGCTAGTTCACGGCGTGGACTCGCCGGCTGAGGACACGTTCACGAGGACGTTTGTGCGAGAGGTACTGTAAAAGTTCCAAAAATAAGTATGAATAAAAACCAAGGTTTGAGTTCATATATGTGGCAAAGACATGAAAAATGGGACTTGTTAAAACTTTTTCTTCATGCAAGGTAATACATGGATGAACATCCAACATGAGGTTCACCTTTTTATTTAAAAGTGTTGAACCAATAAGGAGTTAAATACCTTTTTACATGTAAGTTTAAAATTCAGTTTTGAAAGTCAAAGTTCACACATGGGATGGCCGAGGACTTTGATTAAAAATGCAGCCATATAGTTGGAAGTATAGGGAGGAGTTTGATCACCAACTTTCTATTTGTAGGGTAGGCTCAAAAGAGAGTTAAAGAGAAGAATTTGCAAACTTCAACCAAATTCAAATTTGGCAAGCAAATTCAAACTGAATTGGAAGGATTCAAATTCTAACCCACATTTTAAAACTCAGAATTGTGGGAATTAAGAGGATCAGCTTGAGAAGATATTTGGGGAGGAAATGTGGAGTGGGACCCACATGTCATAGAGCTAAAGGAGGAGCCTTGCACCCTAAGTCTTAGCCTCAGTGGGAGATTTTCCCGAGCAGCTCGCGAGCGCCACAGAGGAGCTTGCCGCGCCAGCTCCTGCTGCCGATCTCCACGCGTTGACGCCCCGAGGGCGGTCCTGACCGCGTCTTCAACGTGATCACGTGGCCCCTGGCCGAAGTAAAGCGCAGTTGCCTTCCTCTCTCGCGAGAACACCGAGCTCCTCCCCTCCGCTCTCGGTCCGATCGAAGGAACGGCAAAACCACAGCACCTCATCCTCCTCCGAGCTGCTAAACACTCCCACGAGATCAACCTCCACCTCCCTGACCCACGAGCAAGTGAGTTGCGGCCTCCGGTGCCCGAGAACGACCGCTGCCGCGGCGACCTAATCCGAGAAAGTGATCGGGCGCTCGTGGACAGCCCTCCACAGCAGGTTTCACGGCCGAGCGATCACATCTACAGACGCGCACGGGTGCGGTGCTGCTCTCAGCCCAAGCTCAGGCTGTGCCACAAGCTATCGGCGGCGAATTTTGAGGTTTTGTTCCGACGACCTCATTCCGAGCTTCCGGTATGATTCTTTCAAATTCTTGCCCTCTGATCCTCCTTAAGTCATCAAATTTGGCACATAGACGCTGGATTAGCCGGCGGTCATTTCTTTTTTAGGATCCAGCGCATGAAAACGCCTCAGCACGACGGAATTCGAGCTCGACTAGAGGTGTTCATGGCGGACCCGTTCGGTCACACGATGACAACCTAGTTCCAGCCATTTCCGAGCTAGTTTGAGGTCGTGTCGATCTTCCTAGAGGTACGCTGGCGCGGTAGGGCTCGTCGGCACAAGTTTTTGAGGGCTGGAGACCTCGGGCGACGCTGCCGAACTACCACAGAGACAGTTACACGTCGCCGGCCATGTTCCGGTCGTCGGCGGCCCTAGCAAACCCCACAGCCATGTTCCTCGAGGCCCTAAACCCCCTGGCGGCGAGTTGTAGCTCCGGCGGTGGCCAGGAAGACCGGTCCGGCGAGAGTCCAGTTACTCCGGCGAGGGGGAGCGCGCGGGCGCGAGCGAGGAGCCAGAGGAAGAAGACGAAGCGTTGGGCCCCGTCTATCAGCAGCAGAGAATTTAAACCTAGGATCGGGTATGGCTGGGATCCCGTGTGTTGGCACGCAGAGGCGCTGTGGCCCGGTGTGGCTTCGTTTCTATTAGCTGGAATTCAAAACAGTGGGTCCAGCCGGATTTTCAATAGGAAAATAATTCCAGACTTAGCTCAATCTTTAGAAATTCATATCTCCCTGTGGAAAACTCCAATTTGAGTGATTCCAATTGGGTTGGATTCATCTCTCTGAGTTCTATCCAAATATGAACTCAGATTTGTATGAAAGTCAATATTATATTCTGGAAAATTCTTTGAAGTTTTTCTGAAAAAGAATTATTGAGGGGGTTTGGGTTATCCAAAAATCCCCAAATTTTTCCAGAATATTTTTTAGCATATTGTTGACATACTAAAAAATTTTCAGCTCATTTTAAGATCATTTGTGTAGAAATGTGCTAAATGCAAACTACTGTGTTCAAAAGAGTCCAGAAACATTTTCAGAAATGTTTCCCGCTTCTAAAATTTGTTCTGAGCAATCCATAGCTCCAAAAATCATAGGAAACTTTAGGCAAGCTCTCTGAGACATACTTGGAATTGTAGTTCACTTAATTGGGCATGAAAATGCACATTACTACAGAATTAATTCTTTTGAGTACAAATGCTTAAAGAATTGTTCTGGGAGAACTACTCAAGTAAAAGGGCTGAATTTTGGACCAGATTACTCTCATGTGATCGAGAACTCACATGTAAATTATCAGCCCAAGATGAGTCTTTGAACTCCCTGTTATTATTCTCCATACTTATGTCTAAGGGAAAAATACATAAGAGACGTTGTGAGAATTATGGGGGACACAATGTGACTCCACATTAGCTGCAATTTGGCAAGCTAAATCCTTAGGTAGTATAGAACCTGCTGTAAAAGTGTTGAGGCCATTGGATTTCTCGTTCTTCAGTTACATACAAAGCTTTTCAGCTTATCTATTATGTTCATTAGAGAAAATGGTTAGTGTATAGCTAAGGCCTTAAGGTCAATTTAGTTTATTTCTGTTCCTTGCACAACAGAGGCAAACCAAGCCATGCTTGGATTTTCCACACAACCTCTGTCCTAAGAAATCAATTCCATAACTTCTTTCCATTACATTTCATAAAATATGTGCATATGCATCTCAATAGGAACCACAACGAAGGGGACTCAAAGGAGTGATTCATCGAAGTGGATCAAGCTCCGGAGAGTCAAGGGTGGATCTGCAAGGACACTAACTGGTTATATACGACTACCCTGCAAAACAGGCAAGCTCCGGTTTGCATTTAACAGCTGTTAAATTCTTATTTTGTATTCACTTTCGGTTATGAATTATTGAGGGAGTTTGGGTTATCCAAAAATCCCAAAATTTTGCCAGAATATTCTTTAGCATATTGTTGACATACTAGAAAATTTTCAGCTCATTTGAAGATCATTTGAGTAGGAATTTGCTAAATGCAAACTACTGTGTTGTTCTGAGCAATCCATAGCTCCAAAAATCATAGGAAAATTTAGGCAAGCTCTCTGAGACATACTTGGAATTGTAGTTCACTTAATTGGGCATGAAAATGCACATTACTACAGAATTAATTCTTTTGAGTACAAATGCTTAAAGAATTGTTCTGGGAGAACTACTCAAATAAAAGGGCTGAATTTTGGACCAGATTACTCTCATGTGATCGAGAACTCACATGTAAATTATCAGCCCAAGATGAGTCCTTGAACTCCCTGTTCTTATTCTCCATACTTATGTATAAGGGAAAAATATATAAGAGATGTTGTGAGAATTATGGGGGACACAATGTGACTCCACATTAGCTGCAATTTGGCAAGCTAAATCCTTAGGTAGTATAGAACCTGCTGTATAAGTGTTGAGGCCATTGGAGTTCTTGTTCTTCAGTTACACTCAAAGCTTTTCAGCTTATCTATTATGTTCATTAGAGAAAAGGGTTAGTGTATAGCTAAGGCCTTAAGGTCAATTTAGTTTATTTCTGTTCCTTGCACAACAGAGGCAAACTAAGCCATGCTTGGCTTTTCCACACAACCTCTGTCCTAAGAAATTAATTCTATAACTTCTTTCCATTACATTCCATAAAATATGTGCATATGCATCTCAATAGGAACCACAACGAAGGGGACTCAAAGGAGTGATTCATCGAAGTGGATCAAGCTCCGGAGAGTCAATGGTGGATCTGCAAGGACACTAACTGGTTATATACGACTACCCTGCAAAACAGGCAAGCTCCGGTTTGCATTTAACAGCTGTTAAGTTCTTATTTTGTATTCACTTTCGGTTAAGAATTGAACTGTGCATTAGGTCTAGTGATTGATACTCCTCTTACATAACCAAATGACCCATGGAGTATTGGGTAGGTGTCTTTCACCATGTAGAACTGCCATGCTTAAGTACGGTTCGGTAGAAGTCGAGTGGTGAGATGCTACTCGCAGATTTAGGAACAACAGGGGCATACGGGATTGGTTTGTAATTGAATTAGCAAGTTAAAGTTGAGACCGGAAGGTTGTAGGAGCAACAGGACATAGGGGCTTGGGTGCTGTAGACCTATCCGTGTTGGTCAAGGACCGATTTGTATGCGGCTCTGTTGAACAAGTTTGAGTTGTGTACCAGACTCATGCTGGCTATATGGCACCCAGTAAACCGATGTACCTCGGTAAGCTATCGTTGGGACTTTTCGGGTCGCCTTAGGCGGACGGCCGGTGTGCAGTATGTGGGGAATATTCTCATGACATTTCACGTCGGAAGGTGCACCATGAGAGTAACTACTGTACGGGGCGACTTGATTGATTCAGCGGGGGTGAAACGGGGGAAAGTCTGCCACGTACGACGTCAGTGATGGTTGTTGTAGGCAACGTCGAGTACGGGCGTACGTGTCGTGTAGTCCGGGTGTTATTGATTCGAATCACCGTCGCTCGCGGGATGGACCGAGCATACTTGTTCTCACAGTCGTGACGTAGTAAGAACTTGCATGAGAAAGGAACTAATCATTTTGATGTGAAGTATTATCCTACCTTTGTATTGGATCTGGATGAATAGGCTAGTGCAAACTCGATTCTTTTATGCCATGAGAAATTTACATCGGGGGAAAGCGTTTCTTGTTTGATTGTGGACTCCCGATGTGGCGTGCCCAGGGTTACTTAAAATACTGCAATTAATACTGAAAGTAAGGATTCACTTTTAGGCAAGTTTAATTATGCTTATGCCATCCTATGTTAGGCTCATAACCTCACTTAGAGTTTCATGTTTAGGGTGACGGTTAAGTCTTGCGAGCGTTATGCTCACGGATGCTATCCGAGTTGTTTTGCAGGTAAATGACTTCATGCTTATGAGAAGGGATGCCGATGAGACTCGGGAACCTCCGAGTGCTTACTCAAAGAGCATCCTCGCCGCTGCAGATTGATCTTCGTGTTGCTAGTAAGAAACGTCCGCGGGCTGGACTGTTTCTTTGTTGCTAGTTTAACTATGAGCCGTGAGAGTGATAGTCTTCCGCTGTAGTTTACTCTGATATACTTATTTGTAAAACAATCTTGTACGCTTCCGCAAACTATTTATGTAATATGATGTGTGTTTATCGACCCGTGTGCTGTTGGGTGCCGCATAACACGGCACCACCCGACGAGGTCCTGTGGTCCGTCTCAGCGTGGTATCAGAGCTGCGTTGGGAATAGAGCACGGATTGAGCATCATATTATGTCAAAAACTTAGGATACGGTGAGATAACGGTACTAGGCCCACATAAGGACTATTATTAGCTTATGATGAAGGTGGCAATCTAAGTTAATTGTTATGTCGGAAAATCGTGCATCTCGGGACGTTCTATGTCTTGGGGGTGCATGTATGCGCTGTCCACCAGTGCGCACAAGCTGAAGGGTGGAGCCCCACGGGTGGCAGGTAACCCGACCCGCTTTAGTATCCTCTATGACTCTTCATGTCGGTTGGGGTATTCGAGCAACGTCTTCCCTAGCGTGCGTGGTGCAATTTGGGAGACCCCATCACGTGGTCAGTAACGTGAACACGTAGCTCAAGGCGTGTTTGGCTTGAGAACACCTGGGCGAGTGATGACGGCCGGGTGTACAAACTGTTATGGATATCGGGTTCGGTGTGCAGCCGAACCTGATGATTGAGTGTGGCTTATGTAGGTGCTAACCACTAAAACCTTAGTGCGTGTAGAACACGTTTGCGAGTGACCGTTTTAGTGCCACCTAATGATACGTGTATGCCGGTGTAATCCGGTGAGGTTTTTTCTTTGGTGAGGCAACGTAGTACCGTCATATGTCTTACGGTGCATCGTCACCGTACTACACTGGATAGTATTCTTACCTATGAAGAAATCATTCATGACTAACTTACAAACTAAAAATGGATGTGATAAAGCACATATTAGTTACTGAGCTCTTCATTTGAACTAAGTTTCAAAGAAGAGACTTGTTAGGCTTCTTTTGATCTCAAAGACAGAGTGCTCTGTTCAGACAGAAAATTTTCTGGTCTTTAACAGAGCGTAACTCTGATTAGCTTGACCCAATGGAGGTGTTTGATACAGTTCTGGAAATGTTACTAAGTGCTATACAATTTTTCTGTAGAACTCCAGAGCCAAATCCGACACCAACTTTGTTGAATGTCCAGATGAATGCAAACTGTTCGGAAAACAGAGCATCTGCAAACTTCTCGGGATGTTGCTGTAAATTAGCCGTCACAATCTGTATAAAAATTTCTAAGGGTCATATGAGACACCGTTGGAAAGTTTATGAAACTTGCAACGATTTTGTAGTTCATAGTTTGTTCAGAATTGTACCCCATTTGTATGTAAAACTGTGATGAAAACAGCCACATACAAAGGAGGTGCTGGCAAAATTTTATCCAGAAAATTTTGTCAACTTTGAACAGTCATAGCTACTGATACAGAGATGATCTAGGGGCATAAGAGTACTCGTTGGAAAGATACTGAAGTTAACTTTAACTTTGCTATTCAATCGGAGTTCTGAAAATGTTTCTATCTGGATCAAAATCTGTGTTAAGTACAGAAAGGTCTGTTCTGTACAGAATAGAGGGATTGTTCTATTTTTGGCTTTAGAAAGATGTGTAAACATGAAGTATTGTTATGCTTTCATAAAGTTTTAGCATGTTCTTGTTTTACATACTTTCACATACTGCTAGATCAAGTTTTGACTCCCCTCAAAATTATGCTTTTGCAGTATGGTGCGTACTCATTCTCTGAGTAGGGCTGAAAGTTCTCGCCAAGACGGTGATGACTCGACTCCACCACGGGCACCGCCATCAACGGTATGGGCGAATGTCATGGCTCAGATGGTCGAGTCAAGTCAAGAGAACACCAGACTACTCCAAGCCTTGGTACAACAAGGTTTACTCCAACGTGCACAACAGAACGTTCCACCTCGGAACGCCTATTTGGACTTCTTGGCGACACAACCGCCAATTTTCACGGAAGCCAATGAACCAGTGGAAGCTGATCAGTGGCTTCGAGTTATGGAGTCCAAGTTTGGGGTGTTTGAGTGCGACGAATATCAGAAGGCATCATTTGCAGCTCAACAGCTCCATGGAGCCGCCGGAAATTGGTGGTTTGCTTATCTCGCCACCGTTCCAGAAGGCCATCAAGTGGAATGGACGGAATTTCGTGAAGCATTCCGTGCTCGTCACATTCCTATGGGTTCTATCAAGGCCCAGCAGCAGGAATTCAGGAACTTGAAGCAGGGGGACATGAGTGTCCTTGATTATGTCAGACGATTCAACCTTCTGGCACAATATGCTCCTGCTTATGCGACGAGCGAAGCTGCAATGTGTGACTACTTTTTCTATAGCTTGAGTGCCATACTAAAAGAGAAGTTAGCTTTGTTCAATCAAGGCAGTTACACCGAGTTGATCAGTGCTGCTCTGCTGCAAGAACAAGCGACACTTGAGTGTCAAGCAGAGAAGAGGGACCGGGAGGATGTGCAAGAAGACACACCAGCCGTTCCTCGTAAATACCGTGTGGTGTATCACACACCATCCTATGAGACATGGCAAGCACCAGTAAGATCAACTCCATACAGATTTCCTGCTCAAGAGTCTTGTCTTGAAGCAACCCCATTGCCGCAGCAACGAATGACACCTGTTGCATCATTGCTGCAGCCAAGTGCATCAACTTCTCAACCACAAGTCAACGAAGAACCGGGGAAACCTCCGTGTTCTTATTGCCACCGTTCTGGGAATTTTAGGCAGGAATGCCGGGAGAAGTTGGGGAACACCAGACAGCCATCATCGTCAGGTGGGATGCCTCCACCCGCTCAAGTTAACATACCAGCATTGCAGTCCGGGAGTGTGCAACATCTTGCCATTGAGGATGTCCCGGAGGGAGCACCGGTGTTAGCGGGCATGTTTACTCTCAAACACGTGCCCGTGCTTGTACTTTTTGATTCCGGTGCCACCCATAATTTTATCAGCAAAACATGCATGGATCAGCACCAATTATCCACCAATACTCCCACAACGAGTTTTCTTATACGTTCGCCGGGAGGAAATATCTCTGCCAATCAGATTGTGTCCCGAGCAGCTTTGTGTTTGGGCGGAAAAATATACCCAACATCGCTGATTATGTTGGATAGGCAGAAGATAGACATCATATTGGGGATGTCCTGGTTAAATCGTCACGGTGCCGTTCTCAATATCGGTAACCGGACTGTTCAGATTGACTCGCCGATTCACGGACAGCACACGCTGTTTTTAGACAGCGAAGATCCGGATATGGTAGAGGCCTACCACACGGAAGCGCTGAAGCTTGAGGATATTCCGGTGGTACGAGATTATCCCGACGTATTTCCTGATGACTTACCGGGCATGCCGCCCGAACGAGACGTCGAGTTCAAGATTGAACTGGCACCGGGAACGACGCCTATCTCACGAAGGCCTTACAAGATGGCACCTAACGAGCTAGCGGAGTTGAAAGAGCAACTGAATGAACTCATGAGCAAGGGTTTCATATGACCAAGTTCTTCACCTTGGGGTTGCTCATCGCTATTCGTTAAGAAGAAGAATGAAACACTACGGCTATGTGTTGATTACCGTCCTTTAAATGCTGTCACGATCAAGAACAAGTATCCTTTGCTCCGCATCGACATCCTGTTCGATCAACTTGTGGGGGCAAAAGTATTTTCGAAGATTGATCTTCGGTCGGGGTATCATCAAATCAAGATCCGACCGGAAGATGTACCGAAGACAGCCTTCTCGACGAGATACGGACTCTACGAGTACCTCGTCATGTCATTTGGGTTAACCAACGCTCCGGCACACTTCATGTACTTGATGAATTCTGTATTCATGCCGGAGTTAGATAAGTTCGTCGTGGTATTCATTGACGACATATTGGTTTACTCCAAATCTGAAGAAGAGCACGCTGAACATCTGCGTATCGTGCTACAACGGTTGCGGGAGCACCAATTATATGCCATGTTCAGCAAGTGCGAATTTTGGATTGATCAAGTGCCTTTCCTAGGCCATATCATTTCAGCGGAGGGCATTGCCGTGGATCCCAGCAAAATTGAACAAGTGCTGAAGCGGGAATCTCCCAAATCTGTCCACGAGGTCCGAAGTTTCCTAGGTTTAGCGGGTTATTGTCGGAGGTTTATTCCGAGTTTCTCAAAGATTGCTAAACCAATGACGGAGCTGCTGAAGAAGGGCACTAAATACATGTGGAATGCAGCATGTGAAGCCGCATTCAAAACTTTGGTGAAACATCTCACAACAGCTCCAGTTCTTGCTCAGCCGGACACGACGAAGCCATTCAATGTATACTGTGATGCATCCGGCATCGGTCTCGGCTGCGTTCTGATGCAAGAAGGGCGTGTAGTCGCCTATGGGTCTCGTCAACTGCGAAACCACGAACAGCATTATCCAACTCACGATCTTGAGCTTGCTGCAGTGCTGTTGGCGTTAAAGATGTGGAGGCATTACCTACTTGGTAATCTCGTTCACCTCTACACCGACCATAAAAGCCTGAAGTATATCTTCACGCAGAAGGAGCTGAATATGAGACAACGGAGATGGTTGGAGCTCATAAAAGATTATGAAATTGAGATCCACTATCATCCGGGAAAAGCAAACGTGGTTGCCGACGCGCTTAGTCGGAAAGCCCACGTTCACAACTTGGCGCCTGCTGAGTTAGGAGACAAAGAACCAAGCTTCCGTGTCATTCCGTATGGCACGCTCTATAATCTCGCGCTCATTCCAACAATCCGTGAAGAGATTGTTGAGGCTCAAAGAAGAGACAGAGGTATGTCTCACATACGGAGAAGACTCAACAACGGAGAGATGAAATGCTTTCGGAAGGATGAGAACGGTATGATATGGTTTAATGACCGTATAGTGGTACCGCGTAATATGAAACTCCGGAAGAAGATCTTGGATGAAGCCCACCTGTCTAAGTTTTCCATTCATCCCAGAAGTAACAAGATGTACCAAGATTTGAAACATAAATTTTGGTGGATGAGGATGAAGAGGGAGATAGCTAAATACGTATCCGAGTGTGATACGTGTAGACGGGTCAAGGCGGATCATATGCGGAAAGCCGGACCGCTACGACCTTTGAAGATACCGGCATGGAAATGGGAGGATGTGAGTATGAACTTCATCGTCGGATTACCGCTCACATCCAGGAAGCATGACTCGATATGGGTGATCGTCGACCGGTTGACAAAGTCGGCTCATTTTTATACCGGTGAACACTCATTATCGAGCAAGGCAATATGCGGAGTTATTCATCTCCAGAATTATTTGCTCACATGGTGTCCCGAAGACCATCATCTCAGATCGAGGTGCGCTGTTTGTTGCTCGTTTTTGGGAGCCGCTGCATGCCTCGTTGGGCACCAAGCTAATTAGGAGCTCCGCATATCACCCTCGAACCGATGGACAAACTGAGAGGGTGAATCAAGTGCTCGAGGACATGTTGAGAGCATGTGCCATCCACCACGGTAGGAATTGGGATGATCACCTACCGCTGGCGGAGTTTTCATACAACAACGGTTATCAAGCGAGTATTAAAATGGCACCGTATGAAGCTCTCTACGGCTGGAAGTGTCGCACACCATTGAATTGGTGTGAGTCTGGCGAAAGAGTTCTGTTTGGGATTGATCTTGCCAACGAAGCCGAAGACCGAGTTCGGTTGATACAAGAGAACTTAAAGGCTGCACAATCCCGACAGAAGAGCTACGCTGATCAAAGGCGTAGGCCGTTACATTTTGACGTCGGAGAACACGTTTATCTTCGTGTATCACCGATGAAGGGAATTCACCGGTTCGGTGTAAAGGGGAAGCTCGCTCCCCGTTTTATTGGTCCTTTTGCTATCACGGAGAAGTGCGGACCCGTAGCCTACCGGCTGGAATTACCGGCAAGTCTAGCGGGTGTTCATGATGTATTTCATGTTTCACAGCTGCGGAAGTGCCGCAAATTCACCGCTGCTGTTCGCACCGAGGACATCGACGAATTGAAACCGGACCTGACCTACACCGAGCGACCGGTCCAGATTTTGGATGAAAAGACCCGGGTAACCCGGAACCGGACGATCAGATTCTTCAAGGTGCTGTGGAGTAATCACACCACGGAAGAGGCGACGTGGGAAAGTGAAGATTATCTCCGCAACAACTACCCGGAACTTTTATCTTTGTACAGTTTGTAATTGCCTCTCCCGTCTCGTTCCTCTTTTGTAATCTCGGGACGAGATTCTTTTAAGGGGGGAGGAATGTAAAAGTCCCAAAAATGAGTATGGATAAAAACCAAGGTTTGAGTTCATATGTGTGGCAAAGACATGAAAAATGGGACTTGCTAAAACTTTTTCTTCATGCAAGGTAATACATGGATGAACATCCAACATGAGGTTCACCTTTTTATTTAAAAGTGTTGAACCAATAAGGAGTTAAATACCTCTTTGCATGTAAGTTTAAAATTCAGTTTTGAAAGTCAAAGTTCACACATGGGATGGCCAAGGACTTTGATTAAAAATGCAGCCATATAGTTGGAAGTATAGGGAGGAGTTTGATCACCAACTTTCTATTTGTAGGGTGGGCTCAAGAGAGAGTTAAAGAGAAGAATTTGCAAACTTCAACCAAATTCAAATTTGGCAAGCAAATTCAAACTGAATTGGAAGGATTCAAATTCTAACCCACATTTTAAAACTCAGAATTGTGGGAATTAAGAGGATCAGCTTGAGAAGATATTTGGGGAGGAAATGTGGAGTGGGACCCACATGTCATAGAGCTAAAGGAGGAGCCTTGCACCCTAAGTCTTAGCCTCAGTGGGAGATTTTCCCGAGCAGCTCGCGAGCGCCACAGAGGAGCTTGCCGCGCCAGCTCCTGCTGCCGATCTCCATGCGCTGGCGCCCCGAGGGCGGTCCTGACCGCGTCTTCAACGTGATCACGTGGCCCCAGGCCGAAGCAAAGCGCAGTTGCCTTCCTCTCTCGTGAGAACACCGAGCTCCTCCCCTCCGCTCTCGGTCCAATCGAAGGAACGGCAAAACCACCACACCTCATCCTCCCCCAAGCTGCTAAACACTCCCACGAGATCAACCTCCACCTCCCTGACCCACGATCAAGTGAGCTGCGGCCTCCGGTGCCCGAGAACGACCGCCGCCGCGGCGACCTAATCCGAGAAAGTGATCGGGCGCTCATGGACAGCCCTCCACAGCGGGTTTCACGGCCGAGCGATCGCACCTACGTACGCGCACGGGTGCGGTGCTGCTCTCAGCCCAAGCTCAGGCCGTGCCACAAGCTATCGGCGGCGAATTTTGAGGTTTTGCTCCGGCGACCTCATTCCGAGCTTCCGGTATGATTCTTTCAAATTATTGCCCTCTGATCCTCCTTAAGTCATCAAATTTGGCACATAGACGCTGGATTGGCCGGCGGTCATTTCTTCTTTAGGATCCAGCGCATGAAAACGCCTCAACACGATGGAATTCGAGCTCGACTAGAGGTGTTCATGGCGGACCCATTCGGTCACACGATGACAACCTAGTTCCAGCCATTTCCGAGCTAGTTTGAGGTTGTGTCGATCTTCCTAGAGGTACGCTGGTGCGGTAGGGCTTGTCGGCACAAGTTTTTGAGGGCTGGAGACCTCGGGCGACGCTGCTGAACTACCACAGAGGCAGTTACACGTCGCCGGCCATGTTCCGGTCGTCGGCGGCCCTAGCAACCCCCACAGCCATGTTCCTCGAGGCCCTAGACCCCCTGGCGGCGAGTTGTAGCTCCGGCGGTGGCCGGGAAGGCCGGTCCGGCGAGCGTCCAGTTACTCCGGCGAGGGGGAGCGCGTGGGCACGAGCGAGGAGCCGGAGGAAGAAGACGAAGCGTGGGCCCCGTCTGTCAGCAGCAGAGAATTTAAACCCGGGATCGGGTGTGGCTGGGATCCCGTGTGTTGGCGCGCAGAGGCACTGTGACCCGGTGTGGCTTCGTTTCTATTGGCTGGAATTCAAAACAGTGGGTTGAGCCGGATTTTCAATAGGAAAATAATTCCAGACTTAGCTCAATCTTTAGAAATTGATATCTCCCTGTAGAATACTCCAATTTGAGTGATTCTAATTGGGTTGGATTCATCTCTCTGAGTTCTATCCAAATATGAACTCAGATTGGATGGAAGTCAATATTATATTCTGGAAAATTCTTTGAAGTTTTTCTGAAAAAGAATTATTGAGGGAGTTTGGGTTATCCAAAAATCACCAAATTTTGCCAGAATATTCTTTAGCATATTCTTGACATACTAAAAAATTTTCAGCTCATTTGCAGATCATTTGAGTAGGAATTTGCTAAATGCAATCTACTGTGTTCAAAAGAGTCCAGAAACATTTTCAGAAATGTTTCCCACTTCTAAAATTTGTTCTGAGCAATCCATAGCACCAAAAATCATAGGAAAATTTAGGCAAGCTCTCTGAGACATACTTGGAATTGTAGTTCACTTAATTGGGCATGAAAATGCACATTACTACAGAATTAATTCTTTTGAGTACAAATGCTTAAAGAATTGTTCAGGGAGAACTACTCAAGTAAAAGGGCTGAATTTTGGACCAGATTACTCTCATGTGATCGAGAACTCACATGTAAATTATCAGCGCAAGATGAGTCCTTGAACTCCCTGTTCTTATTCTCCACACTTGTGTATAAGGGAAAAATACATAAGAGATGTTGTGAGAATTATGGGGGACACAATGTGACTCCACATTAGCTGCAATTTGGCAAGCTAAATCCTTAGGTAGTATAGAACCTGCTGTAAAAGTGTTGAGGCCATTGGAGTTCTCGTTCTTCAGTTACACTCAAAGCTTTTCAGCTTATCTATTATGTTCATTAGAGAAAAGGGTTAGTGTATAGCTAAGGCCTTAAGGTCAATTTAGTTTATTTCTGTTCCTTGCACAACAGAAGCAAACCAAGCCATGCTTGGCTTTTCCACACAACCTCTGTCCTAAGAAATTAATTCCATAACTTCTTTCCATTACATTCCATAAAATATGTGCGTATGCATCTCAATAGGAACCACAACGAAGGGGACTCAAAGGAGTGATTCATCGAAGTGGATCAAGCTCCGGAGAGTCAAGGGTGGATCTGCAAGGACACTAACTGGTTATATACGACTACCCTGCAAAACAGGCAAGCTCCGGTTTGCATTTAACAGCTGTTAAGTTCTTATTTTGTATTCACTTTCGGTTAAGAATTGAACTGTGCATTAGGTCTTGTGATTGATACTCCTCTTACATAACCAAATGACCCATGGAGTATTGGGTAGGTGTCTTTCACCGTGTAGAACTGCCATGCTTAAGTACGGTTCGGTAGAAGTCGAGTGGTGAGATGCTACTCGCAGATTTAGGAACAACAGGGGCATACGGGATTGGTTCATAATTGAATTAGCAAGTTAAAGTTGAGACCGGAAGGTTGTAGGAGCAACAGGACATAGGGGCCTAGGTGCTGTAGACCTATCCGTTTCAGTCAAGGACCGATCCGTATGCGGCCCTGTTGAACAAGTTTGAGTTGTGTACCGGACTCATGCTGGCTATACGGAACCCAGTAAACCGATGTACCTCGGGAAGCTGTCGTTGGGACTTTTCGGTTCGCCTCAGGCGGACGGCCTGTGTGCAGTATGTGGGGAATATTCTCATGATATCTCACGTCGGAAGGTGCACCATGAGAGTAGCTACTGTACGGGGCGACTTGATCGATTCAGCGGGGGTGAAACAGGGGAAAGGCTGCCACGTACGACGTCAGTGATGGTTGTTGTAGGCAACGTCGAGTACGGGCGTATGTGTCGTGTAGTCCGGGTGTTATTGATTCGAATCACCGTCGCTCGCGGGATGGACCGAGCATACTTGTTCTCACAGTCGTGACGTAGTAAGAACTTGCATGAGAAAGGAACTAATCATTTTGATGTGAATTATTATCCTACCTTTGTATTGGATCTGGATGAATAGGCTAGTGCAAACTCGATTCTTTTATGCCATGAGCAATTTACATCGGGGGAAAGTGTTTCTTGTTTGATTGTGGACTCCCGATGTGGCGTGCCCAGGGTTACTTAAAATACTGCAATTAATACTGAAAGTCAGGATTCACTTTTAGGCGAGTTTAATTATGCTTATGCCATCCTATGTTAGGCTCATAACCTCACTTAGAGTTTCATGTTTAGGGTGACGGTTAAGTCTTGCGAGCGTTATGCTCACGGATGCTATCCGAGTTGTTTTGCAGGTAAATGACTTCATGCTTATGAGAAGGGATGCCGATGAGACTCGGGAACCTCCGAGTGCTTACTTAAAGAGCATCCTCACCGCTGCAGATTGATCTTCGTGTTGCTAGTAAGAAACGTCCGCGGGCTGGACTGTTTCTTTGTTGCTAGTTTAACTATGAGCCGTGAGTGATAGTCTTCCGCTGTAGTTTACTCTGATATACTTATTTGTAAAACAATCTTGTACGCTTCCGCAAACTATTTATGTAATATGAGGTGTGTTTATCGACCCGTGTGCTGTTGGGTGCCGCATAACACGGCACCACCCGACGAGGTCCTGTGGTCCGTCTCAGGTACACCAAGGAGGAGGCTGGCAGGGCCAGGCACTTCGCCATCCCGAGTCACAGGGACAAGGAAGCCATGGCATTCCTGCCCTTGAGATACTGTCATTAGTACGTGATGATGTATTAACCTTGAGATTATGCCCTCGAGTCACAGGCACAACATGAAAGCCATGCCATTCTGCCCTAGAGATTGTTAGAAGAATTAGGCAGTTTACTGAATAATTCCGGAAAAACACGACTTCGAACAGCGAGAAACACCAGAAAATGAGAAGTTTAGCATCAAAAAAATTTGTAAAGTCAAATTTAAATCAAATGGACGTACTGCATGTTGAAAAGGATTGAAAATTTGAAGTGGAAATCAAATTTGAAGTGGAGAAACAGAAAAGAAAAGGAAAAAAAAAAAGAAAAATGAGTTACTAGGCCGAAACCCACCCAAGCAGCCCGCACCCTTTATCCCCTCTCCTCCTCTCACTACCACGCGGCCCCAGCTGTCAGCATCATCTTCTCCAACCATCGGCTGCTCTTTTCCCACGCCGAACGCCGCGCGCCCCGCTCCCGAATTCCTCACGCACGTCCCACACATCCAAATTCCTCGCGCACAGTTCCACACGATCGCAACCTCCCCTGACGTCCTCTCCTCTGGCTTTAAAAACCCCGCGCCCCTCTCGGATTCCTCCTAGCCTGCAACCGCGCCCCGAAGGTGACCGACGCCACCGCCGTCAAAATTTGTCAACCCAGTGCCATTTCCATCGGGCTAACAGGTCTCTCTCGTCCGCAGAAACCCAAGCAGCCCGTTGGCACCCAGCTCGTAGCGAGATCATGCCAGAAAGATCTATCCCGACGCGCGCCGATGAGTGACCGCCGCCATCCACTTGTGAGAGCATCGAACTTCTCTATTTGAATCGGTTTTGACCCTCGGTACACCATCCACCGCTCGCAGCGAAGCTCTACACACCAAGAACTTGGAGGATCTCGGACCCGAACGCCTCCACGATAGTAACCGATCATTGCGGGCGCAAAACCTCGCCGTCGGCCTACTTCCGCTCTCTTCAGTCGCAAGAAACCCTCACTGGTGAAACCCCCTATCCCTCCTCTACCGAATTATGGAAAGAAGTTCGAGTTCTAGAGCCGTTAGACACGTTTTCGAAAAACCCCGGCGAGATCGCTGGCGCTAGACGCGGGGCGCCGCCGCGCACCGCGAGATCGCGCCGCCCGCAACCGCCCGGGGCGACGCGGCCTCCGGATCACCGTCCATTTTACATCCCGTGGCCAGGAACAGAACCCCGCGTACCCCTTCGGCGATTTAATCTGGATCCTTCGTTTAAAATCCAACGGCCCACATTCAATCCACCGATTCCCACCGGGAAACTTTCGGATTACCCCCTGGCGCGCTAAGGGATTTTAATCTAACCCTTGATTCTTTTGAGCTACCCCCCTGAGGTTCTCAAGAATTAGGAAAAAATGCTAAATAAAGCTGTTTTAGCCCCTGGACTTAATAGAAATTAGGAAACTCTCTCTGTATTTGAGGTTTAGGCCCCTGAATTTTATAGAAAATAGAATTTTGGACCCTGTATGACATTTAAATTAGGTATTTAGACATTTGAAAAGGACTTAAATTCATCATAAGTACAAATAATTAAGTAAATTCATTGTGAGTTGATCTAGTACTTTGAAAACAATTAGAGTAATCTGAAAACTGCTTTTAAGTTGTAAATCAATTCTGAAAATGCCAAATTAGTTTCTGTTTATTGCTGAAAATCTATTTTAGGCATAAAAATAAATCTGAAATGTGTGTAAATTCAAATTAAATTGCCGTAGCACTTTGAAAAACTTGTAGAACAGTTTGAACTTGGATTGAGATGGAGAATGAATTCTGAAAAAGCAATTTAGCTTCTGTTTTTATTCTGAAATTCACTTTTAGGCATAGAAATAAATCTGAATATATAGAAAAATATATATACACCTATGAAATATCATATAAGGTAATTAAACATCTCTGTTTAAAAAGTGGTCGCCTAAGCCACTTAAGGGCCGCCTAGGCGCTGAGCGGCACCGGACCGATTTGCTTTTCCCTAGGCGGTGGCATTAAGCAGTCGGACCATTTCTTTTACGCTTCGGTCCGCTTTTTTCTGCTTTCTTCCTCTTTCCATCGCTTTGTGTATCCATATAAAAAGAGCAACTAACTCTAATTTTTTATCCCTATCGGTGGCGGTTGCTGTTAGCAAGGTAGTAGTGCCCTGTCTTAGTGTCTAGCTGCCTACACAAGATAGTGTCACACTCTATCTCATCTCATTTTATTGATTGAATATTTTTAAATTTCAAAATATACATATATATATATATATATAATATATTATATGGATTTAACTCCGCTTTTTGTGAAACGCCTAGGCGCTAGGCGGAGCTCCTCTGCTCACTTTTTTCTACCGCTTTTTAAACACTGTTAAACATAAGGTTTCAATTTGAAAGTTAGGAGATCTGAAATCCTGTTTAGGGGTGGAATATACATTTTTATGCAAATGTTGTAACTAATAAAGGGAAGCAATGTGTATGTATGACTTGCATGAGGGTATGTGAGGATAATTTCTTATGGAATGTTATTTTCTTTTGCTATGTGTATGTTGGCATGAGTTGAACCAGCCCTAGAGCCGGTTCTCACTTTCCAAGGTCAAGATTTTCCATTCCTAGAGCAACAGTAAGAAGGCAACTGTCCTTGACCACTTTGCACCTAAGCTAGGATGTGTAGCTAGAATTATTTGCATTATCAATTTAACTATGAAACCCATGCTAGTAAGTTTCACTAGATTTTCATTATCTGTTTCCTTGTAGTCTGGGTTGGGAGTTATTCATTATGCTATTTATTTATTTACTCATGCTTAGCCATGCTTAGAGTGGGATAAATGGGATATGAGATCATCACCTTGATTATTTACCCTTGAATGGAATATTATGAATTATGCTAGAGATAGGAATCTAGGCAAGCTAGATGCTTTGGTTGGTGCTGCGTGCACGAGACTCGGGTTTGTGTTTAGTGCTTGCCTAGGTTCTAAGGACTGGTTCATGGAGCATGTAACCTGGCTTCACTGTGCCAACCACATGCTGAGATGGGGCAGCTTGGCCAATTAATTTGATATATTTCCGACATAGTGTGAGTGATTGGATGGTGCGGGAAATAGGTGTTAGCTGGACTACCATAGGAACCGCAAAGCTCAAGAAGGGGCCACTGCAGCGGGGGTTGTAGCCTCCTGGATGCTATTAGGGATGAAACCTCAGTGGGCTCATACTCGTCAGGAATCCCTTTGTAAAGGCCTTGTAGTGATCTCCTGGCCACACACTTGGAAAGTGTGAACATGGTTCGCGGCCACAGACATAATGGGGGGTTTTAGTCCACTCGACAACGGGGGATGAAATCACTACATGTGGGTACAGTGGTGCAAACTCTGTAGAGTCAAAACTGTCATGACAGCCGTGCTCAAGGTCAAGAGCGGCTTGGACTTATTCATGATTAGATGATGATGAATGGAGAAGTTGAGAATGTTAAGCGGGGAGCTTAACAATAGGATTGGGTTTATGGGATTGGGACCACATCACTTACATAGTAATGTAGGTGCTTAATAATCTACGGAGATAAGTATCAATTGTGTAGTGCTTTAACCATGAGTTCAGCCTTTTCTTGTTCTGGCCTGCATGACATTAATTTCCCACACTTGCTGAGTACCAATGGTACTCAAGCTTGCTTTTCGTTTGTTTTACTTGCTGCTCAGGCCAAAGAAATAAAGTGGTGTACAACAATGAATACTTTGGTCCTGAAGAAGGGTTCTAGGTTCACGGAGTCCTCCGGGCAACACCTGTGACGGATCCCACAAGACCATATTTCCGTTGTTTTGTTTATTTTCATGATATGAACATTTTATCATCCTTTGAGACTCTATGTAAGACTTATCTGTATTTGAACACCTGGCTTGTAATATTATGATGTTTCACTATTTGTCGTCACATGTATGAGAAAATGATCCTGGCATACATGTGTGAATCACTTGGTTGTTCTTCGGAAAAACTGGGTGTGACAGAAGTGGCATTAGAGCCAAGGTTGCCCGTAGGAACGTGAACCTAGGTAGAAACAGACGGATTTAAGGACATTATGTTCTTAAAATACTATTTTACAAAAGGTGTGGGGTAAAAGTGTTATTTCATATTGTTCATGTATTTATCCATCTTGTCTTAACTATTGTTCAAATAGAGTATTTATTTGCTTATTATCTCACTTAATTTTTAAATGTTTTATGTTTAGATGGTTCGCATGATCCGCACCGCTCGCAAGTCCATCGGAGGAAGAGTTCCTGTAGCTGCACCTGCCTTGAGGGAGGAGAACCACCCTGTGACGTACCACTCTCATGGGTTAGGTGTAGGGAGCTTGCTGTGTCGTCTTCGACGTATGCTCCACACCGCTGGCAACATCGGCAAGCTGATAGTACACTACAGCTCTACCAAGACCATTCGTGCAGAGTGCGAAGAGTGGAGCTCAGAGATGAGGATCTTCCACGACAACAGGTTGCTCAAGATCCATCACTCATGACGCGGGCCCAGCTCTGATACCAGCTGAGACGGGCCCGTCCAACTGAGACAGACCACTCGCCCGGGAATTGCATTGGGTGGTGCCGTGTTGTGCGGCACCCGACAGCACACATATGAGGAACAATGTATTACATAAAACAATAGCGGAAGCTTACAAGTTTTTCTTTATAAATACTTTACATCAAGTAACTACAACGGAAGTCTATATCAACTCACGTCGAATAACTAAGAGCACTCGAGATGAAGTCCAGCCCGCGGACTCCTCTCGCTAGCAACACGAAGACAACAGCAGCGGCTGGGTTCTCCCTGTGTTAAACGACTCGGAAGTCTCCGAGTCTCACCGGACAACCTTCTTCCTAGCGTCGATGTTAACCTGCAAAACCACTTATACAGCAAGCGTGAGCACATAGGCTCAGCAAGTCTGACCCGTCTCTCCTAAACAAGAAACTCTACATGACGACGGTTTCAATTGGGCCGGCTAGATTTGCATAAAGGACTCGCCTAAAGTTGATCCTTAACTTTCAGATTTTTAAGCCTCATTGTGCGGACCTTGAGCCGAAAAGCGTCGCAACTCCACAATCAAACAAGAAACGCTTTGTTGCGATGCTCCTTGCACAAAGTGAAAGTAAAGTTTAATGAGCCTATCTCTAAATCAATCATGGTTGCAATACAAGTTATAGCACAGCCTTATCAAGTTCAAAAGATAACCAGTTCAATTCTTACTACGTCAAGACGCAGTGGGCAAGTATGCTCATATAACCGCGAGCGACGGTGATTCGAATCAGTACACGCCCGGACTACACGACACGTACACCCGTACTCCGAGTTGCCGGCAGCAACCTCGACTGACGTTGTACGCGGCCACCTTTCCCATGATCTTCCACATTGGACGCAGTCCAACTGCCCCGAGTACGCAAGCTCCCTCAAGGTACATACCCGCAGTGGTATGTTCCTAAGCGAGGTACCTCCTGCTACCCTGACGCTGAAAGCCTAAGGCAGTTGGAAAAGTTCCACTATGGATCTCCTAAGGTACATCGGTTTCTTGGGTCCCATATAGCCAGTATGCGCCCGGTACACAATTCAAACTTGTCCAACAGGGCCAAGCACGGACGGGCCTTAACCGACACAGGCAGGGTTATGCACGCACGGCCTGCAACCTGCTGCATCTAAATCTCCCTGCCCGGTCTCCATTTCTTATGTGTGAACTTTCCTCTTCTTTTCTAATTCGGACCCGTTTCGAGTAAACCAGACCTAAACTCGCGAGTAGCTTCCAACTACTCGACTTCTACCGGACCTTTCCTACTATCATTAGCGTAGCCAAATCCACTCGAGGAGGTGCTATTCTACCCTTTTCTCTCTTAGGTATTTCTGGTCATGCAAGTGGGGTTTTCAATATCATCTAGACTTACTGCAATCAATGATGCAAAGCTATGCTCTCTACAAATGAAAATGCTTTATAAAACTGTTCAAGTGCAAACCGGGGCTTGCCTGTTTTGCAGGTGACTAAGGTTACAATCAGTTAGTGATGATCACTTGGAGCTTGATCACTTGCTTTCCCTTCCTTCTTGATCTTCACTTTAAGTCCTTCTCCCTTCTTCACGTATATGCTACACGATATGATCATGCATATGTATTTAATTGAAAAGCTTTTGCTAATAAGATCTAAGGACAGTTTTAAAACTGGAATTCTGTTTAATAATTTAAAATGACACTGGTGCTAGTGGTTTGGGTTGGGTTTAAACACTATGATCAAATGTTGAGTGCTTCTCCCACTTAAGTGTTGATCTCTTTGAGAGGTTACACATAACAGTGGTGATCCAGAGCTCCAATGGAGCTGGGAGTTTTCATGTGAGTTCTTTGTCACAAGAAATTCCTCTGGACCAAGATTTAGCACTTTTCATGGAGTGGTTTATTTAGAATAATTCTCTAAGTGTTTAGTCAAAGATGAATTAATTCTTAGGTAACACCCAAATTCATGTCAAACTCAGTGAACCACAATTTCAATTATAGTTAATAGAGTCTACATGAATTTTCCTAGGATTTTTTGAGCTAAGAATTGCCCAAAACTGAATTTACCAGTTTTGGAAATTCTCTGAAAAATGTTTCTGTATTCAATTGAACACAACAACTTACAATCTGAATTACCCTGATCAATTCAACTCCAAATGAGCTGAAACTTTTACAGGAGTCTAATAACACCCTAAAGAATATTCTGGCAAAATTTGAGGATTTTTGGATAAACCAAACTCCCTCAAAAATTCTTTTGCTGAAAAGTTTAAAGAATTTTCCAGACTTAAATAAAGACTTTCATAAAAATTGGGTTGCATATTTGGATAGAGTTTGTCAATCTGAATCTAACCCAATTTGAATCACTAAATTTGGAGGTTCCTAGCAAAAGTTATGCTCTTCTAAAGTTTGGGGAAAAATCTGGAATTTGAATAAATCCGGGAAAAAATTTAAACCTGACTGTGGGACCAGGGGCACGTGTCAGTCACCGGGAGCGCGCCACACGGAGCCACAGGGTTAATTCCCGCGCTGTTACAATCGATCCCGTGCCACAGAATATCCAGCCCGCTCCCCTGAGCCGCTGACAGGCGGGACCGGCGAGGTCTTCTTCAACCTCGCGCTCCCGCGCGATACCGCTGCCGGGCTCGCCGGAGTAGCTCCGGGATCGGTCGTCCGGCCATCACAACTGTTGAAACTTGCCGCTAGCCCCTAATTCAACGTGAGGAACACGCTGGTGGGGTTTTCTCGAGCTGGCAGGGCCTCCAAACTCGCCCGCGACGGCGCAACGGTTTGGACGAAGTCCGGCGACGTGGCCCCGACGCCCTAAGCCTTCTAGGCTTCGGTTTCCAAGCTCTAGAGCACTGGAGGATGCTAGGAATCATCGACATGGAAAGGAAATAGCTCGGAGATGGCTCCAACTTAGGGTTCACCGTGCACCCTCACCTTCCCGCCATAGCCGCCTTCGGAAAGCTTGAAATTGCACTGTGCACAGTGTGTTTCATGCGAGGTTTCAAAAGAAAACTGGTGCGCCCTCAAGTGTAGCCCATGTGTGTGAAGTTTCGTGGTGTCTAAACAACAATCGATCGGGAACTTTGCAGAATTATACCGGAAGGTCGGTTTACACCGGCTGGAGTAAATCCCCGAAATTTGTCGGCCAGAGGCGGAGACAAGTGCTGCGCTTCGGATGGAAGCTGCAGGGAGATCTCGCGCGTCCCACGGTGGCCTTGTTTGGTCGTGAAAACCGCTCTGTGGTGCTGACCACGAGAGCACCCCGTCGCTGTTGTGTGACGGCCGCCGCGGAAACTGGGTGAACTTGGTGTGGAGAGCACGAACTCCTTCGGTCATGGCGCGAGGAGGTCATGGAGGGTTCTGTTTTGTGGTTTCGCCGATCAGCCAGGGCTTGCACGCGAGCTGGGCGGTGGGCGACCGGCTTAGAGCTCAGCGGCGTCTCTGTTCGTCTCACGCGTGGGGAGAGCAGGAACAGCCCGTGGCTTCGGTAAAAAGGCGAGAGAGGGAGTGTGGCGGTAGCTGCCGACGTCCAGCGCCTCTCCAGCGCGAAGAAAAACCAGCAGGAGCTGGCTGCCGGCTGGCCCTCGGTGTCGAGCGGAGGAAGGTCGGCTCGGCCGTTGCTTCGCGTGGGAGGAAATCAAATGGAGACTGTGGACTGCAGATATTTTGCAAATTTCAGTGCTCCCAATGACACGTGGGTCCCACATGTCAGTCCTTCATTATCTCCTTCTAAATATCTCCCAAATTTGAATATTGATGGAATTCAATTGTGGGAATTCAAATCTGATATGCATTTGGATAATTGGGCAAGTTTCATCCAAATTCAAATGGGTGTTTGAATTCTTTGTCATTTAAAGTCCATTTTGAAAAAATGGGTTGCAAATCATTTCCATAAATCATGAAACTTTGCACACCCCCTAATTTGGACTCAAGGAATTCAAATATGAAATCTGATTTAAATTTTGGCTGCTGCAAATGAGATTTTCAGCACAACAGTTTTGAATTCCATTGTGTTGTTCTCATTTGAATTTTATTTTGAATACATTGTTCCAAATCTGATTTTTGTTTTCTCACACATATGGGAACTTCCCACCTTTGTTCTAGCCCCTCTAGGGTTCCAAGTTTTCAAATAAACATTTGAACTTGTGTGAAGAAAATCCTCATGTGTGTTATCACATGTGGAAAAGTTTTAACAAGTCCCTAAATTTCATACATATGAAACCAACTTTTGCAAACAAGTGTTTATTTGTATTCACATTTTTGGGACCTTTACATTCCTCCCCCCTTAAAAGGAATCTCGTCCCGAGATTCAAAAGAAGAACGAGACGGGAGGTAATTACAAAGTTTATGACAAAAGCTCCGGATAGTTCTTGTGGATGTAGTCTTCGGTTTCCCACGTCGCCTCTTCCGGGGTATGATTACTCCACAGGACTTTGTAAAATCTCAAAGTCCGGTTTCGGGTGATCCGGGTCTTTTCATCGGTAATCTGTACAGGTTGCTCGACATAGGTGAGATCCGGCTTCAACTCGTCGATGTCTTTGGTGCGGATGGCAGTGGTAAACTTGAGACATTCCCGCAGCTGGGACACGTGAAATATGTCGTGAATACCGGCAAGGCTTGCCGGTAGTTCCAGCCGGTAGGCTACAGTTCCGCACTTCTCCGTTATGGCAAATGGACAAATGAATCGGGGAGCAAGTTTCCCCTTGACACCGAACCGATGAATCCCTTTCATCGGAGACACACGAAGATACACGTGCTCTCCGACTTTGAAATGCAGCGGTCGACGTCTCTGGTCCGCGTAGCTCTTTTGACGAGATTGGGCAGCTTTGAGGTTCTCTTGTATTATCCGAACTCTCTCTTCGGCTTCATTGACAAGATCAACCCTGAACGTTACTCGTTCACTGGACTCACACCAGTTCAATGGCGTACGACACTTCCGGCCGTATAAAGCTTCATATGGTGCCATTTTGAT
Organism: Neostapfia colusana; assembly: GCA_030760725.1. Classification (NCBI taxonomy): domain Eukaryota; kingdom Viridiplantae; phylum Streptophyta; class Magnoliopsida; order Poales; family Poaceae; genus Neostapfia; species Neostapfia colusana. The sequence goes on along the minus strand of JASWHV010000016.1, from coordinate 16,722,031 downwards.
GCTCGTCTAATATCCATTGTTGTACGAGAACTCTGCCAACGGTAAGTGATCATCCCAGCTCTTACCGTGGTTGATGGCACATGCTCTTAGCATATCTTCCAGTATTTGATTCACCCTCTCAGTTTGCCCATCGGTTTGAGGGTGATACGCAGAACTTCTAATCAGCTTTGTCCCCAAGGAGGCGTGTAGCTGTTCCCAGAAACGGGCTATGAACAGTGACCCTCTATCTGACACAATGGTGCAGGGAACTCCATGTAAGCATAAGATCCGTGCTATGTACAGCTCTGCGTACTGCCTTGGGTTATATCTGGTATGCACAGGGATGAAATGTGCTGATTTGGTTTACCGGTCCACGATTACCCAAATCGAATCATGGTTGTGGGAGGTCATCGGCAACCCGACGATGAAGTCCATGCTTAAGTCTTCCCACTTCCATGCCGGTACTTGCAGTGGCTGCAACAGGCCTGACTTCTTCATATGGTCGGCCTTGACTCTTCGACACGTATCACACTCTGAAACGTATTTTGCAACTTCACGTTTCATACGTGTCCACCAAAACTTCTTCTGGAGGTCTTGATACATTTTATTACTGCCCGGATGAATGGAAAACTTGGACAAATGAGCTTCATCCAAAATTTTCTTCCGTAGTCCCATATCCCGGGGTACTACAATCCGTTTGTTGAACCACAAGGTACCATCCTCGTCCTTCTGGAAGCACTTCATTTCTCCGTTGTCTATCCTTCGCCGTATGTGAGACATACCCTTGTCTTTCCGTTGAGCTTCAATGATCTCCTCTCGGATGGTAGGAATAAGAGCCAGATTATAGAGAGCTCCATACGGGATGATACGGAGGCTTGGTTCTTCATCATCCATTTCAGCAATAGTTAGGTGATGGATATGCTTCTTACGACTGAGCGCATCGGCGACCACATTCGCCTTTCCTGGATGATAATGAATCTCCAGTTCATAGTCCTTAATGAGCTCTAGCCATCTTCGCTGCCTCATGTTCAATTCTTTCTGAGTGAAGATGTACTTCAAGCTCTTGTGGTCGGTGTAGAGGTGTACAAGATTTCCGAGCAAGTAATGCCTCCACATCTTCAAAGCAAGGACCACGGCAGCTAACTCAAGATCATGAGTTGGATAATGCTGCTCGTAATTTCTGAGTTGATGAGATCCATAAGTGACCACTCGTCTTTCTTGCATCAGCACGCAGCCAAGACCGATGCCAGATGCATCGCGATAAACGTCGAATGGCTTTGTCGTATCCGGCTGAGCAAGAACTGGGGCTGTTGTGAGATGCTTCACTAAAGTCTTGAAAGCTTGTTCACACGCAGCACCCCACATAAATCTGGTATTCTTCTTTAATAATTCCGTCATCGGTTTAGCGATCTTGGAGAAACCCGGAATGAACCTCCGGTAATAACCTGCTAAACCGAGGAAGCTACGGATTTCATGTACTGACTTTGGTGACTCCCATTTCTGTACTTGGATAATCTTACTCGGTTCTACAGCGATGCCCTCCGCTGAAATGATGTATCCGAGAAAAGGTACTTGATTAATCCAGAATTCACACTTGCTGAATTTTGCATAGAGCTGATGATCTCGCAATCTTCGTAGCACAATATGCAGATGTTCAGCATGTTCTTCCTCTGACTTGGAGTACACCAAGATATCGTCGATGAAGACCACGACGAATTTATCCAACTCCGGCATGAACACTGAATTCATCAGGTACATAAAGTGTGCCGGGGCGTTGGTCAAATCAAAAGACATAACGAGATACTCATACAGCCCGTATCTCGTTGAGAATGCCGTCTTCGGAATATCTTCTGCCTGGATTTTAATCTGATGATATCCGGACCGAAGATCCATCTTCAAAAATACTTTCGCACCCACTAATTGATCGAAGAGCATATCAATGCGAGGTAGTGGATACTTGTTCTTGATGGTAACGGCGTTCAAAGGACGATAATCAACACAAAGCCGTAGTGTTTCGTCCTTCTTTTTGACAAACAACGCTGAACAACCCCAAGGTGAAGAACTCGGTCGTATAAAGCCCTTGCTCATAAGGTCATTCAGCTGTGTCTTCAATTCTGCCAGTTCGTTGGGTGCCATCTTGTACGGCCTTCATGATATCGGTGTGGTTCCCAGTATAAGTTAAATCTTGAGCTCAACGTCTCGTTCAGGCGGCATGCCCGGTAAATCCTCAGGAAATGCGTACGGATACTCACGTACCACCAGAATGTCCTCTATCTTGACAGCTTCCGTATGGTTCACTGTTGCAATCTGCTGCCGTCTGGCGCCCAGAATTAATATATGAAGACCGTGCTGTGGGGAGTTGAGCTCAACGGTCCAGGAGCTGATGTTAAGAACCGCCTGGTGGTAATTCAACCACGACATCCCCAAAATGATGTCGATCTTCAGACCTTCAAGAATAATGAGGGTCATAGGGTATATTTTACCCCCAAACAAAGAGGTGCTCCGGAGACAACCTCGCTTGCGGTACTGCTACCCCTGGGCCAAGATATGAGGTATTGCCTCTTTGTATAAACTGTCTGGAGCTGATGTTGAGCCACGAAAGATTGGCTAATGAAGTTATGTGTGGCACCGGAATCAAAGAGAACTACAACCGGTAGCTGATTCAGAGAAAAGATCCCTGCTAAAGCGGCTTCTCCTTCCGGAACATCATCAATCACAGTATAGTGATGTGACACCCTCATCTCGGGTGTCAGCGTATGTTCATGAGTTATGAAGAAGAAAACATTTTAAGAAAAGGATGGAACAATGACAAATATCAAAAGGATAGACAATAAAGCCCTCAGAGAGCACCGAAGGCAACTTCCGCAGCCAACCGGCCACGTGGCGTATTCGGAGCTCGTCCCTGCGAGGTAAAGAGAGGTCCGCCGCTAAACTGGCTACGTGGCAGGCTCGGGGGTCACCTCCGCAATTAAAGAGAGGTCCGACCCTGTGGGACACGTGTTGCCCACGGAGCTAGCCTCTGAAGAAGAAGCAAAGGCATTTCCGCAAGACACGTGAAATCCTCGGAGCTAGTCCTCACGAAAATCAGAGGACCAGTCGCGCGGGATGCGTGTCAATCTCGGAACCCATCTCCGAGAAGTCCGGATCTATCGAACACGTGTCGCCACCGGTGCCTATCTCCGGGAGGTCCGTCGCATCTAAACACGTTTCGACCTCGGGGCATGTCCCTGAGGGAAGGACAGGGGGAAGACCGGCACCCACACGTGGCGTGCGCGGAGCTCACCTCCGAAGAAGAGGGAGGTCTCGCTCGTGACACGCGACACAACCGGAGCTCGTCTCTGCGGGAGAAGAGATACCAGGCCTGGAAGGACACGTGGAGCTTCCGGAGCTCATCGCCGTAAAGGTAACGAGTTCTGGAGCGGTTTTTACGCGTAAAGATACCGGTACGCAACAGAAACCGATCTAAATTCCATGATGTTACCAAAGATGAGACGATAGGATCCAACAAAGATCTGAATAAGACCCTTATTCAGGATCCAATCAGATTAGGACTCTTCTCTTCCCGATTATAAATAGAACCCAAAACCTCTGGCCGAAACCACAAACTTCTCTTTCAACTCCTGAGCCGACGACTTAGAGCCCTAGCCCTAAACTCACCGAGCAAAACATCGCCGAAGCGCGACAAGGGAGATCATCGGAGGAGAACCAAGCGGTCTGAGGAGGACCCCGAAGATAAGAAGAGCGTGAGGTAGGACTTCAATACCACCTTACAACATCATTGTGTTCATCTCTTTGCATCTGTTCTTCAATTCCTTTCGAACAGAAGCCTTCTCGTGGGCAGATCACTCGATGATCAGTTTGATCTAAAGACAAGATCATCGCCACATCCACCTTTGATCCGAACACCTCTGTCCATACAAGGCCATGCAAGAACACGTACAGATCAATCTAATAAAACTAATCATGAGATAGCATGCATATGCATCATCGCATCTAGTTTAATGTTTGTGCATAAATATTGATTGCTGTGAATCCTGTATGCACGTGATCCTACCTAGCAGGACAAGCTCAGGGAGCTGTCTACGACGAACTACAGCAACAAGGTTTTGAGAATCAAGAACAACCGAAACCGCAAGAACAAGGCAAGTGCTCCTTGACCATATTGATCCTATATTTTGGGAAAAACTGTTTGTTTTTGAAAAGGTGTGCGTACTGAGTCAAACATGATGGGAAACCCATTTATAGGAGTTTACTAGTTTTGATTAAACCATCCTTGTCGCCTGGGAAGTTTATGAGTCGGGTATGGTTTTTGCTTTATGCTTCGCTGAGTCCATGGGATTGGGAAGCGAGATAGATGTGTCTAGCTAACTGCACTCGTACTGATAATAAGTAGCTGATGAGGTTAATGAACATGGATCGGAGGGAGATCTAGGCAAGCCTGGGTTTGTGAATGAGGTAGCATGAGATGATGGTTTTTCTTGTCGTAGATCTAAGGACCGGTTCATGCATGCACATGCCAGGATAACAGTGCCACCACAAGGCCAAGTATGGGTGCGGCTTAGCTGAGTAATTAGGTAAGTTGCTAGAGTGTTATGGACTGTGGAAGGCGCGGGGAATGGGAGTCGAGTGAGGACTGCCCTGGGAACTGCATGGCACAAGAGGGGGCCCGTGGGTGGGAGAATTGGAGATTCTAGCCTGCTGGTGAAACCTTAGTGAGTCCATACATCTAGTAACCCCTTTGTAAAGGCTATTTTGTGATCTCTTGACCATACACCGACGGTCGTGTACTGGTATAATGGAGGTTCTGCAGTCGCCGACGGGTGACAAAATCACAAACTTGTGGGTAAAGAGGTGCAAACTCTGCAGAGTTATTAAAACTATCATGATAGCCGAGCTTACGGTCACGAGCACCTGGATAAACTGCCATGATTAGATGGGATGGTTATTGGGATGGTTATTGGGAAGGTTCTTGGTTATGGTTATTGGTTTGGTTATGGTTTGGTTTGGGACTGTTGAGTCTGGGAGATGAGATGGTTGCATGACTGATGGGTCATGACATGAGATTGGTCTCGGTGCGAGACGAGGTTGTTCTATGAGGTGAGATGGTAGCGAATACGAGGAGGTATTCGTGAGTATGAATAAAGGATTGGTTAATGTTCGGATGGAACACGGGAAGTGATGGAGGTATGTTGGTAATTTAATATACGCTGGGATTACATCTAAAGTTAAGTTGCTGTTTTATCATGGATTTACAAATTTGCTTTTCTACAAATAAGCCTGTTTATACCTACCTTGTTTATGAGCTGCATATCATGTGTTTTCCCGCACTTGCTGAGTACATCATTGTACTCAAACTTGCATTATTATTTCTTCATCAATAGCAAGACAAGGCTACTATGAATTTCAAGTAGAGCATTATGGCGTGTGATCTGTTCTCAACCTTGCCTGTGGAGGGAGTAGAGATGGAGCCACTTCTGCTTAGTTTTGCTTCCGCATTAGTTTTTGCTTCCGCATTTAAATAAGGACTTCCGCTGCATAGAAATAAGACTTCCGCTGTAAGCATGAGTCCAAGACTCATGAGGTATTGTAATAAACTCTGTTATCCGTGGTAATATATAATCTGAATTCAGTTTGTGGAACGAATGTGTATGTGTGATGAACATCCTGGGCACACATATGCATTAGTTCTCGGTTACGTGGTTTTCCCACAGAATTGAGGGTGTCACAAGTGAATATTGCCCCTTATCTGCCCTCCTATCTGCAGATTAAGGTACGGGTCATATTGTTGTAAATATGATGACCCGCATCCTTGAATTTCCTCCGGACATTGCCTAGCATAATGGCCCATACGCCCACAAGTAAAACACGGATGTCTCTCCGGTTCTTCGTTGACTTGCGGTGGACTGCTAGGTACAAATGGCTGCAGCGATGGAGCACAAACCACCGTCTATGCTGCAGCTGTGGAGGTGGTGCAAGTTGTAGAACTTGACCAACAATCAACCTCTGAGGAGTTGATCGTACAGGTGGCCTCCATCTTTTACCGGGTGGCGTTTGATACACCAAACGGTACTTCTGAGGCACATAACTTGTGCTGGCCTGCTCGATCTCACTCATCTTTCTCTTCTCCGCTTGCCACTCGAGTGTCGGCTTCTCTTGAATGAAAGCCGCATCGACCATGTCGGTGTAACTGCCGTTATTGTGTACGGCCAACTTATCCTGTAATATGGCACTCATGCCATTGAAAAATAAGTCACACCGTGCCTCTTCTTTCGACACATATTCGGGAGCATATTGGGCCAAAAGGTTAAACCTTCTGACATACTCGAGGACACTCATGTCCCCTTGCTTCAAGCCCAAAAATTCCTCCCGCTTTGCCTTGACAATACCTAGTGGTATGTAACGAGTACGAAAGGCTTCACAAAACTCCCTCCATGTCACTTGATGGTCCTCCGGAATGGTGGCAAGATGATCCACCAACCAGTTTCCGGTGGCTCCATGGAGTTGTTGAGCGGCAAACTTTGTCTTCTGGTACTCATCACACTTGAATACTCCAAATTTTGACTCCATGACACGAAGCCATTGATCTGCTTCCACAGGTTCGGTGACTTCAGTAAAGATAGGCGGTTGAGTCGCCAAGAAATCCAGATAAGCGTGCCGAGATGGAACGGCTTGTTGCGTGTTCTGGAGTACGCCTTGCTGTACCAAAGCTTGGAGTAAGCGCGTGTGTTCTTGCGTTGCTTCTTGGAGTAGCCTAGCGTTCTCTTGATTAGACTCGACACCTCGAGTCATAAGGTCCATCCATCCCGTGGATAGTGGTTCCAACGGTGGAATAGAAGCATCATCGCCTCGACGAGAACTCCCGTCCCTACTCCTAGAGCGAGTACGAACCATACTGCAAACATGTAGTTGAGAAGAGTTAAACAAGAACTCAGAAGTATGTGAGACTAATGAAAACATGATTATGTCAAAACTTTATGGAAGCAGTAACAAAATTCATGTTTACACAACTCCTTAGTAGGCATAGCTATCCAGCCTATCTCTACAGAACAGACCTTCATGCACTATCTCCAGATTTCGATCTAGTCAAGGGCATTTTCATAACTCAAGTTGAATACCAAAGTTAAAGTTAACTTCAGTATCTTTCCAACGAGTACTCATATGCCCCCAGATCATCTCCGGATTAAAAGTTATGATTTTCCAAAGTTGACAGAATTCCTCGATAAAATTTGCCAGCACCTCCTTTGTACGTGGCTGATTTCATCACAGTTGTATATGTAAATACAATAAGAATCTGAACAAACTTTGAAATACAAAATTGTGGCACAATTCATAACCTTTCCAATGGTGTACCATAGGCTTCTTAAGGGTTTTTCTACAGAAAGTTATGACTTAAAAACAGAAAGGTCCAGAGAGGTTTTGCTGCTGTCCTGGTTCTGGACAGTTTACCTTCCTATGAACTTTCTACCCATTTAGCGTGTGATTTTGCTCTGGAGCTATACAAATAAGTTGTAGACCACTTGAAAATATTTCCAGAACTGTATCATACACCTTAATTGGGTCAAGCTACTCAGAGTTATGCTCTGTTGAAGTCCAGCAAAAATTTCTTCCGAAAACAGAGCACTCTGTTTTTGAAACCTTTGAAGCGTCTTGCTCTCATTTGAATCTTAGCTCAAAACAAGAGTTCAGTAACTAATATTTGTTTCAAACTTCCATTTTTATTTGAAAGTTAGTTCATGAGTCATTTCTTCAAAGGAAAGGGGTTATTAAGTTCAGTACGGCGTCGATGCACCGTAAGAAGCATGTCGGTACTACGTAGCCTCACAAAAAGAAAATCCTAACCGGATTATACCGGCGTATTCGTATCTTAGGTGGCACTAAAACGGTCACTCGCAAACGTGTACTATTCGTACTACGATTTCGTGGTTCATCCTGCATAAGTCACACTCAATCGTCAGGTCCGGCTGCACACCGAACCCGGTATCCATACAGTTCTTACACCTGTCCGTCATCACTCGCACAGGTGTTCTCAAGCCAAACACGCCTTGAGCTACGTGTTCACGTTACTAACCATGTGACGGGGTTTCCCAAATTGCACCATGCATGCCAGAGACAGACATTGCTCGAATAACCCAAATGACATGAAGAGTCGTAGAGAATATTAAAGCGGGTCGGGTTACCTGCCACCCGTGGGGCTCCACCCTTCAGCTTGTGCGCACTAATGGACAGCGCTTACGTGCACCCCCCAAGACATAAAGCGTCCCGAGATGCACGATTTTCTGACATAACAAATAAGTTAGGTTGCCACCTTCATATTAAGCTAATAGTAATCCTTATGTGGGCCTAGTACCGTATCCTCACCGTAACCTAAATTTTTTTGTCGTAATACCTTCCTTATTCCGTGTGCTATTACCAATGTGGCTCTGATACCAGCTGACGCGGGCCCAGCTCTGATACTAGCTGAGATGGACCCATCCAACTGAGACAGGCCACTCGCCCGGGAATCGCATTGGGTGGTGCCGTGTTGTGCGGCACCCGACAGCACACATATGAGGAACAATGTATTACATAAAACAATAGCGGAAGCTTACAAGTTTTTCTTTGTAAATACTTTACATCAAGTAACTACAGCGGAAGTCTATATCAACTCACGTCGAATAACTAAGAGCACTTGAGATGAAGTCCATCCCGCGGACTCCTCTCGCTAGCAACACGAAGACAACAACAGCGGCTGGGTTCTCCCTGTGTTAAACGACTCGGAAGTCTTCGAGTCTCACCGGACAACCTTCTTACTAGCGTCGATGTTAACCTGCAAAACCACTTATACAGCAAGAGTGAGCACATAGGCTCAGCAAGTCTGACCCGTCTCTCCTAAACAAGAAACTCTACATGACGACGGTTTCAATTGGGTCGGCTGGATTTGCATAAAGGACTCGCCTAAAGTTGATCCTTAACTTTCAGATTTTTAAGCCTCATTGTGCGGACCTTGAGCCGAAAAGCATCACAACTCCACAGTCAAACAAGAAACGCTTTGTTGCGATGCTCCTTGCACAAAGTGAAAGTAAAGTTTAATGAGCCTATCTCTAAATCAATCATGGTTGCAATACAAGTTATAGCACAGCCTTATCAAGTTCAAAAGATAACCAGTTTCAATTCTTACTACGTCAAGACGCAGTGGGCAAGTATGCCCATATAACCGCGAGCGACGGTGATTCGAATCAGTACACGCCCGGACTACACGACACGTACACCCGTACTCCGAGTTGCCGGCAGCAACCTCGACTGACGTTGTACGCGGCCACCTTTTCCAAGATCTTCCACATTGGACGCAGTCCAACTGCCCCAAGTACGCAAGCTCCCTCAAGGTACATACCCGCAGTGGTATGTTCTTAAGCGAGGTACCTCCTGCTACCCTGAAGCCGAAAGCCTAAGGCAATTGGAAAGTTCCACTATGGATCTCCCAAGGTACATCGGTTTCCTGGGTCCCATATAGCCAGTATGCGCCCGGTACACGACTCAAACTTGTCCAACAGGGCCAAGCACGGACGGGCCTTAACCGACACAGGCAGGGCTATGCACGCACGGCCTGCAACCTGCTGCATCTAAACCTCCCTGCCCGGTCTCCATTTCTTATGTGTGAACTTTCCTCTTCTTTTCTAATTCGGACCCGTTCCGAATAAACCAGCCCTAAACTCGCGAGTAGCTTCAAACGACTCGACTTCTACCGGACCTTTCCTACTATCATTAGCGTAGCCAAATCCACTCGGGGAGGTGCTATTCTACCCTTTTCTCTATTAGGTATTTCTGGTCATGCAAGTGGGGTTTTCAATATCATCTAGACTTACTGCAATCAATGATGCAAAGCTATGCTCTCTACAAATGAAAATGCTTTATAAAACTGTTCAAATGCAAACCGGGGCTTGCCTGTTTTGCAGGTGACTAAGGTTACAATCAGTTAGTGATGATCACTTGGAGCTTGATCACTTGCTTTCCCTTCCTTCTTGATCTTCACTTTAAGTCCTTCTCCCTTCTTCACGTATATGCTACACGATATGATCATGCATATGTATTTAATTGAAAAGCTTTTGCTAATAAGATCTAAGGACAGTTTTAAAACTGGAACTCTGTTTAAGAATTTAAAATGACACTGGTGCTAGTGGTTTGTGTTGGGTTTAAACACTATGATCAAATGTAGTGTGCTTCTCCCACTTAAGTGTTGATCTCTTTGAGAGGTTACACATAACAGTGGTGATCCAGAGCTCCAATGGAGCTGGGAACTTTCATGTGAGTTCTTTGTCACAAGAAAGTCCTCTGGACCAAGATTTAGCACTTTTCATGGAGTGGTTTATTTAGAACAATTCTCTAAGTGTTTAGTCAAAGATGAATTAATTCTGAGGTAACACCCATATTCATGTCAAACTTAGTGAACCACAATTTGAATTATAGTTCATAGAGTCTACATGGATTTTCCTAGGATTTTTGGAGCTAAGAATTGCCCAAAACTGAATTTACCAGTTTTGGAAATTCTCTGAAAAATGTTTCTGTATTCAATTGAACACAGCAACTTACAATATGAATTACCCTGATCAATTAAACTCCAAATGATCTGAAACTTTTAAAGGAGTCTAATAACACCCTAAAGAATATTCTGGCAAAATTTGAGGATTTTTGGATAAACCAAACTCCCTCAAAAATTCTTTTGCTGAAAGGTTTAAAGAATTTTCCAGAATTAAGGACTTTCATACAAATTGGGTTGCATATTTTGGATAGAGTTTGTCAATCTGAATCTAACCCAATTTGAATCACTAAATTTGGAGGTTCCTAGCAAAAGTTATGCTCTTCTAAAGTTTGGGGAAAAATCTGGAATTTGAATAAATCCGGGAAAAAGTTTAAACCTGACTGTGGGACCAGGGGCACGTGTCAGTCACCGGGAGCGCGCCACACGGGGCCACAGGGTTAATTCCTGCGCTGTTACAATCGATCTCGCGCCACAGAATATCCAGCCCGCTCCCCTGAGCCGCTGACAGGCGGGACCGGCGAGGTCTTCTTCAACCTCGCGCTCCCGCGCGATACCGCCGCCGGGCTCGCCGGAGTAGCTCCGGGATCGGTCGTCCGGCCATCGCAACTGTTGAAACTTGCCGCTAGCCCCTAATTCAACGTGAGGAACACGCTGGTGGGGTTTTCTCGAGCTGGCAGGGCCTCCAAACTAGCCCGCGACGGCGCAACGGTTCGGACGAAGTCCGGCAACGTCGCCCCGACGCCCTAAGCCTTCTAGGCTTTGGTTTCCAAGCTCTAGAGCACCGGCAGACGCTAGGAATCATCGACATGGAAAGGAAATAGCTCAGAGATGGCTCTAACTTAGGGTTCACCGTGCACCCTCACCTTCCCGCCATAGCCGCCTTCGGAAAGCTTGAAATTGCACTGTGCACAGTGTGTTTCATGCGAGGTTTCAAAAGAAAACTGGTGCGCCCTCAAGTGTAGCCCGTGTGTGCGAAGTTTCGTGGTGTCTAAACAACAATCGATCGAGAATTTTGCAGAATCATACCGGAAGGTCGGTTTACACCGGTCGGAGTAAATCCCCGAAATTCATCGGCCAGAGGCGGAGACAAGTGCTGCGCTTCGGATGGAAGCTGCAGGGAGATCTCGCGCATCCCATGGTGGCCTTGTTTGGTCGTGAAAACCGCTCTGTGGTGCTGCCCACGAGAGCACCCCGTCGCTGTTGTGTGACGGCCGCCACGGAAACTGGGTGAACTCGGTGTGGAGAGCACAAACTCCTTCGGTGATGGCGCGAGGAGGTCGTGGAGGGTTCTGTTGTGTGGTTTTGCCGATCAGCCGGGGTTTGCACGCGAGCTGGGCGGTGGGCGACCGGTTTAGAGCTCAGCGGCATCTCTGTTCGTCTCACGCGTGGGGAGAGCAGGAACAGCCCGTGGCTTCGGTAAAAAGGCGAGAGAGGGAGTGTGGCGGTAGCTGCCGACGTCCAGCGGCTCTCCAGCACGAAGAAAAACCAGCAGGAGCTGGCTGCCGGCTGGCCCTCGGTGCCGAGCGGAGGAAGGTCGGCTCAGCCGTTGCTTCGCGTGGGAGGAAATCAAATGGAGACTGTGGACTGCTGATCTTTTGCAAATTTCAGTGCTCCCAATGACATGTGTATCCCACATGTCAGTCCTTCCTTATCTCCTTCTAAATATCTCCCAAATTTGAATATTGATGGAATTCAATTGTGGGAATTCAAATCTGATATGCATTTGGGTAATTGGGCAAGTTTCATCCAAATTCAAATGGGTGTTTGAATTATTTGTCATTTAAAGTCCATTTTGGAAAAATGGGTTGCAAATCATTTCCATAAATCATGAAACTTTGCACACCCCCTAATTTGGATCAAGGAATTCAAATATGAAATCTGATTTAAATTTTGGTTGCTGCAAATGAGATTTTCAGCACAACAGTTTTGAATTCCATTGTGTTGTTCTCATTTGAATTTTATTTTGAACACATTGTTCCAAATCTGATTTTTGTTTTCTCACACATATGGGAACTTCCCATCTTTGTTCTAGCCCCTCTAGGGTCCCAAGTTTTCAAATAAACATTTGAACTTGTGTGAAGAAAACCCTCATGTGTGTTATTACATGTGGAAAAGTTTTAACAAGTCCCTAAATTTCATACATATGAAACCAACTTTTGCAAACAAGTGTTTCTTTGTATTCTTATTTTTGGGACCTTTACAACTCACCATCTTGTCGAGCGACACAGGCCGATGCTGAGAAGGATGTCACTTGGGAGGCCATTACCTGTTAGAGTTACATCAACCGTGGTCACCTGGATAGGACCGAGTACATGTACGTTCTCCAGTGCAAGAGTGGCACCGTGGAGTACATGTACCCGCCGGTTCTGGAAGGAAGTACTCACGACCACATGGATATGTGCTTGGAGGATGCAGCTATGCTCAGCACTAGGATACAAGAGTGCCAGCAGGAGCTTCAGGATGAAAGTGACACCCTGAAGGAGACTGAGGCTACCCTTTGTGCCTGCTTGAGGGCGAGGGAAAGAGGAGATCAGAACGAGTTGTATGTTTCAGAGAATGACTCCTGGATGCCTAATTCCCCATACCGCAGGACGAACAAGCATCGGCGCACTTCTCCACCAGCCGCTTCCCCACCTAGAGCTGAGTTAGGGGCAGCTGCAGTGAAGATGAAGACTCCGATGAGCCAGCACAGTGATGCGAGTCATTTAGAGTCTTTTCCCTTAATTTAGCATTTCCTCGAGTAGTTGCGTCAAGAACCTATTTGATAATTTGCTTATTAATAACTGGTGTGTGACGTGAGTTGTGGAAGCTATGGGCACTTGTCCACAACCTCGTCTTTATGTTTGCATTTGTTTTTGTACGAGACATTGTGATGAATAGTTTACATTTGCTTTCGTCTGAGACATTGTGATTGGAAGTTTGTGAGAATTTTTCTGAGTTGTCTAAATCTCTAATGTTCCAAAAGTTTAGATTTATGCAAGCTACATAGGAAGTTAATATGTAATAGTTAAATTGGTATTTAGTTAATCATGATAGATGGCAGGAAGAGGAAGAGGCCGTGGTGCCAACCACAACAACAACAATGAGGCTGCCAACCCTCCCATTCCTGGATGGCAAGTGAAAGCTGCCTAGAGGGGGGGTGAATAGGCGGAAAATATGAAATACGGCTTAATAAAATGATTAGTTCACAGAGTCCGGACTAGTCCGGTTCTGAGGGCGGAATAGTCCGGTCACAGAGGATTTTAGCTCAATAAGACAAGGACACAATATTTATCCCATGGTTTAGCTCCACAAAGAAGCCTACATCCACGTTGAGGAGTCCACCAAGGACTAGGTTGCTCTCATCCTTTTCCTCACCAAACGACCACCAAGGTCGGCTTGTTTTCTCACTATATCTCAAATGCTTCACAATATATCGTGGGGCAACACACAACTTGAGGCTCCCATGAGAACTCAGCTCAAAACACTTACGAACCAATTCTCTTCAACAGCACACTTCTCACTCAGTGCTAGAGAATCAACCAAGTGCTCTATAGTGCACACTCCCCTTCTTCTCCTCTTCCCAAAACTTACAAACCCTCAAGAAACACTCTTAGGGCTCCAAGAATTTGAAGAGAGGGGACTAGAAAAGCTCTAGGAAGTCTGTTTTGGCATTAGGGTGCTTGTTCTATACCCTGAGGCCCGGGCAACACCTTTTTATAGAGGTCCTAGGAACTAGCCGTTGCCAACTACCAAAGCCCGGACTAGTCCGCCCTTTGACCCCAGACTAGTCCGGCCTGCGGGGACCGATGACATCATTCTTCACCTACTAAAGGGTCGAATTCTACCAACTAAACGGTCAGATTCTACCAACTAAAAGACCACATACCATGGACTAGCCCGGTCCATAACGGACTAGTTTGATCTCACACAGAAACCATTGTTCCGGTTGAGAACGGACAAGTCTGGTCCACTGGACTAGTCCGGCCTCCAAGGGTGGACAAGTCCGGCCATCCAAGACTTAGTCCCTGCAGCCACTTCCTAGTTCCAGGTGGACTAGTCCGACACAAAGAGGACTAGTCCGACCTCACACAGAACCTTCTGTTCCGGTTGGAAATGGACAAATCTGAACCTACAGATTAGTCCGGCCTTGAAGAGCGAACTAGTCCGGTCATCCAGGACTTAGCTTCTGAAGGGCTCAAACACTCTCTCAACAGACTAGTCCGTCCCTAGACGGATAAGTCCGAACTCACACAGCAACTCTTCTTCCGTTCTATATTGGATTAGTCCTTCACTTCGTACTAGTCCAGCCTTCCACCCCGGACAAGTCCGAACTCATAAATAACCACTTGTTCTGGTCTACATCGGATTAGTCCGATGTACCGGACTAGTCCGGCCCCCAGCCCGGACAAGTCCAGCCCTATTCCCAGGGATTTTCCCAAATCTTCACTCCACTTAACCTAAACTTGGACTATGAGCTCTTAGATTATTCTCATCACTTTACTCTATGATCACACTCATACTCAAAGGCTAAACTCAACATAAAAGAATTAAAAAACTCTAAATTCTATTCTTCTTGTGCATTTGCCTTTTTCTCCTCTTTTTCTTTTTGAGTGTATCCATCTTCGTAAATTTCTTAATCACCTGTACTCACACTTGCAATGCTCATTAGTCCCTTAAGTATTGTCATTAATCATCAAAACCCACGGGTAATTAGCTTAGATGCACTTTCAATCTCCCCCTTTTTGGTGATTTGATGACAACACTTGAGGTTTTGATAAAAATGTGAATGAGTTGGATTTCATAACAATCACGTGTATAAGAAGCTCCCCCTAAATATATGCATAAATGATTTGCAATAAAGGCTATGTGATGTGTACAGGGGTCCCGATCTTCCGAAAGGTTCTGATAACTCTCGATTTGGTGGAGACTTGACACAAATCGATCCGGCTTCTGAACAACACGTTCTGAACCCTGCAATCGAAGCACCACGTCTCCTCAGGTTATCAACCGATATTGTACGGTTGACCTCGCCAAGAAGGCTAATCCTTGCCTGCAAATCGAAGAACACAAGCAAGAACAAGAAAGAATGCAACCAAATTGCTGAAAGATATGAAGCACTCAAGTTGGGGTCTCACAAACCGATGAACGGCGAAACTGTTCTTAACAGAATAATCTAAGCAAAACCCAGCTGTTTGTGACGGCGGCTAGGGGGTATAAAGGAGGTGGAGGACGACCAGGGGGGTGCTGGGGTCGTGACCTAACCCTAAGACACGCACATAATGTACTTGGACTCGATACAAGGCCCAATGGCCCAACTAGGTGATGCAACACCCTGACAGAATCTAAACTTTATATTGTTTCGAAGTTTTCTGTCGACTCCGAGTGAATTTTGACGTGGGGCCAGTTCCATTGGAAAGTTTATCCTCTCAGCTTTCCGTGCATATGTAGAACATAAAAAACGGAGTCCGTATGCCTCCTGTGCATCCATTTTAATTAAGGTGGACTGCTCCTGGGCCCGAGTTGGACTCGAGTTTGAGTTGGGCTCGGTCTCTAACTTCTTATGGCGTATTTTCTGGTCCTCCATGCCTCCAAACCCCTCTCCATGTATCTCCATGTCCTCTCCATGGTTCCTAATCATAATTAATTCATTAGGTAGCAACATACTCTAAAAATTCACATATAAAGAATTGTTCAGGAACGAGCTCACCTCTAAATTTAATTGTCGTGCTCGAGCTCTAGTAATTGGACCTTGCATGTCTACCATGTGAGTGTTGTGTATATCTGTAGGAGTGATGTCCACTCCCCCTCTTGCATTGGAGTCGTCCTCGACTCAAGCTCATCTTCTTCTCCCAAATATGGCCTCAAATCTGAAATGTTAAAGGTGGGACTAACCCCAAACTCGGGAGGCAACTCAAGTTTATATGCATTATCTTTAATCTTCTCAAGTATTTTAAAAGGACCATCAGCTCTAGGCATCAATTTAGACTTTCTCAGTTCTGGAAATCTATCCTTTCTCAAGTGTAACCAAACTAAATCACCTGGTTCAAGTCTAACTTCCTGCCTACCTTTACTACCAGCAATTCTATATTTTCATTCATCTTTTCAATATTGTGTTTAGTGGTCTCATGAATTTTCAAAATAAAATCAGCACATTCCTTTGCATCATTATGAGTTCTCTCACTAGTAGGTAAAGGCAAGATATCAATAGGAGCACGAGGATTGAATCCATAGACTACCCGAAAAGGACTTACCTTGGTGGTAGAATGTGTTGCCTGATTATATGCAAACTCCACATATGGTAAACATTCTTCCCACATCTTTAAAATTTTCTTCAAAACAGCTCTCAACAAGGTGCCCAAAGTGCGGTTCACTACTTCTGTTTGCCCATCAGTTTGTGGGTGACATGTTGTAGAGAACAACAATTTTGTACCCAACTTGTTCCATAGGGTGCGCCAAAAGTGACTCAAAAATTTAGCATCACGATCTGAAACAATAGTAGAAGGCATACCATGCAAGCGAACAATCTCTTTGAAAAAAAGGTCAGCAATATGTACAACATCATCACTTTTCTGACATGGTATAAAATGTGCCATCTTAGAAAAACGATCCACCACAACAAAAATGATGTCCCTCCCCCTCTTAGTCCTAGGCAATCTGAAAACAATGTCCATAGAGATATCCGCCCAAGGAATGGAAGGAGTGGGAAGAGGCATGTATCAACCATGTGGATTCAAACAGGACTTAGCTTTCTGACATGTCGTGCAGTGAGCCACAAACCGCTCTACATCTTTCCTCATCTTTGGCCAAAAGAAATGTGTGGCCAGAACATCCTCCGTCTTCTTTGCGCCAAAATGGCCCATCAAACCTCTACCATGTGCCTCCTGTAATAACAAAAGACGAATGGAACCAACTGGAATGCATAGGCGGTTAGCTCTAAACAAGAATCCATCATCCAGTACAAATTTATTCCAGGCATGACCTTTTCTACAATGCAGCAACACATCTTTAAAATCAGCATCAAGAGCATATTGTTCTTTAATTGATTCAAGTCCAAAAATTCGACAATCAAGTTGGGACAACATATTATATCGTCTAGACAATGCATCAGCGATCAAATTATCCTTCCCTTTCTTATGTTTAATGACATAAGGAAAAGACTCAATAAGTTCAATCCCTTTGGCATGTCTACGATTCAGATTATTTTGAGAATGAATATGCTTTAGCGATTAATGATCAGAATGAATAACAAATTCTTTAGACTATAAATAATGACGCCATGTCTCTAAGCATCGTACGAGAGCATAAAATTCTTTATCGTATGTGGAGTAATTCAGGACAGGACCATTAAGTTTTTCACTAAAGTATGCAACCGGTTTACCACCTTGCAGTAAGACACCACCAATGCCAACTCCACTAGCATCACATTCAAGTTTAAAAGTCTTACTAAAATCAGGAAGTTGCAGCAATGGTGCGTGTGTAAGCTTGTCCTTCAAGGTGTCAAAGGACTCCTCTTGTGCTTTCCCCCAATGGAACACCACACCTTTCTTAGTCAACTCATGCAATGGGGCAGCAATAGTGCTAAAATCCTTGACGAAACGTCGGTATAAACCTGCAAGACCAAGAAAACTCCTTACCTGTGTGATGGCTTGAGGTATTGGCCAGCTCTTGATCGTTTGAATTTTCATCTCATCCACCTCAATTCCCTGTGGAGTCACAACATAGCCAAGAAAGGAAACTCGATTCGTACAAAAGATGCACTTCTCAAGGTTATCAAATAAACGTGCATCTCTCAAAGCATTAAAAACATCACGTAAATGATCCATATGTTCATCCAGTGACTTGCTATAAATCAAGATATCATCAAACTAAACCACCACAAATTTTCCAATAAAAGCTCTCAAAACCTCATTCATCAAATGCATGAATGTACTTGGTGCATTAGTTAAACCAAAAGGCATTACCAACCACTCATACAACCCAAATTTGGTTTTGAAAGTTGTTTTCCATTCATCTCCCAATTTCATTATTATTTGGTGGTAACCACTACGCAAGTCAATCTTAGTGAAAATTATAGAACCACACAACTCATCAAACATGTCGTCTAGCCTAGGAATAGGATGACGATACCTTATAGTAATATTGTTAATGGCTCTACAATCAACACACATACGCCAAGTACCATCTTTCTTAGGAACCAAAAGTACAGGAACAACACAAGGACTAAGGCTTTCACGTACATACCCACGGTCCAAAAGGTCTTGGACTTGCCGCTGAATTTCCTTAGTCTCCTCGGGGTTGGTCCTATATGCAGCACGGTTTGGCAATATTGCACCTGGAATCAAATCAATTTGATGTTCAATCCCTCTCAAAGGTGGAAGTCCTGGGGGTATCTCAGCTGGAAAAATATCCTCATACTCTTGCAACAAGTTAGTAACTGCTGGAGGCAAAGACCTAGCAATATCATCAATGGAGAACAAAACTTGTTTGCACACCAATGCACAACAAATATCATGATCAGAAATTTCAGCAAGGTTTGATTTTGTAGCAAGCATTACACGAACCTTCAATTTAATTCCCCCAGTCTTAGAACTAGGTGTAGATCTCTCTTTTTTTTGTTGGTAACACAGAATTAATGACTTGTTGATTTTCTGATTTAGAACTACTAGAAATTCCAGCTCTCTTCCTATCAGCTTGTACAATTTCAGCAGGAGTCAAAGGTATCAAAGTAATTTTCTTTCCTTTATGCATAAAAGTATATTTATTACTTCTACCATGGTGCAAAGCATCCTCATCATGTTCCCAAGGTCGACCCAATAAAAGTGAACACGTTTGCATGGGTACCACATCACAATCAAAGGAATCAACATATGTACCAATGGAAAACAGAATTCTGCAAGTCTGTGTTACCTTAGCTCTTCCAGAATCATTCAACCATTGAATATAGTACGGATGTGGGTGTGGTCGTGTTTTCAAGCTAAGCTTCTTGACCAATTCAGAACTAACCAAGTTGTTGCAGCTTCCTCCATCAATGATGACACGTGCTCGCCGGTTCTTGATGACAAAGAAAATCTGAAACAAATTATGGCGTTGAAATCTATCAAGTTGTTGTACCTGTGTGTTCAGCACCCGCTGCACAATGATGTTCATGTAGGCTGATGTGTCTTCACTCCCAAAAACATGTCCCTCATCATTGTCCGTGGCAGCTTCATCATCATTGTTGTCTTCGACATCGGAGGTGCTGATGTATCCTCCCTCTTCTGTAGCCACGTATGCCCGCTGACTAGGACAATCTTTTTGCACATGACCAAGACCATAGCAGCGGTGGCACTGAATGCCGGAAGTGCGTCCTGTTGAAGCAACGGATGAAGCACTTTTAGCGGGTACCTGCATGGAATTTTTACCCGAATCCGCAGGTCGTGCATGTGGTGGTTTCGGTGCTGCTGAAACATTGTTGCTGCCAGAAGGAAGCTTGGCTGCTGGTTTTGGTGAAAGGGCATCAAAACGGAATGACTTGGACGCCCCCGAAGATGTTGTCGTGCGTGGAGTGTATGAGGCACCGCTGCTGCTCTTGTTCTTTTGTTGACGACCCTGTAACTCCTTTTCTGCAAGCATAGCAAGCTGGAACAACTGGTTGACAGATTAAATTCCTTATAATCAACAATATCCTGTATCTCACGTCTCAACCCCCCATAGAAACGACAAATTTTATCTTCAGTATCCTCTACTACCCCACATTGTATCATACCCTTTTGAAGCTCTGCATAATAATCTTGGACAGAATTATTTCTCTGCTCTAAGCGCTGCAATTTCTTTCGTAAATCACGTTGGTAGGATGGAGGAACAAAACGATTACGCATAGCTTCTTTTAAATGTTCCCATGTATCAGGTTGTAAGCGTGTGGTACCTAGTTCATTCCACCATATTATAGCAAAATCCTTAAACTCACTAGTGGCTTGTCGAACTCTATATTGTTCAGGAACAAGGTGGGAATTAAATTTCTGCTCAACCGTCATTTCCCAATCAAGATATGCCTCAGCATCATAAGCACCCGAAAATAAAGGTATGGAAAATTTAACTTTAGCAAAAGGGTCATCAAGAGGGCGGTTATTGTTACCACGCATGTTGTTTCCTACCATACCATGAGCGTTTTGACGAAGGCGTTGACGTAGATGTACATTCTGCGCAGCACGTGTATCTACCTCTCCGTTGACATCACACAACACATCTTCTTCTTCTTCAAGGTTGTTGTGATGGGTAGCATCATGGCTGAATGGTAGGTGGGTCTCCATATCATCAATCCTTCCAACTAGCGAGCTTAAGCGTTTGTCCAACCTCTCAAAGGTGTGGGGTATTCTCTGTTCAGCAAGATAATCTTTTACCCCTTGTGCGATTGCTTCCTTGACAGACATCATCATTTGTTCTATGTAATCCTTCATCTCACTTTTCAAAACACACTCCGTAGGATCAACATGATCTGACATTTTTAGCAAGAATAATATGGAAAACAACAAGATTATACCTATCAACTACTACGCAATGATGGTGGAACTCACAAAGCAATGGGTCGAGTCTTACCAAGCTCTTACAAGTTTCTTACCACAACAAGGAAAAGGATACCTGGACGACGTGATTCAGCGATTGCAAGGGTCAAAAACTTGTGCTGTTCGAAAGGATGAATGTGGAGTTTGGATGACCAAATATATGTGAGTAGCACACAATTCAATAACAGATAGTAATGCTGAATAGATGTCCAAACACTTGTCCTAATTCCTGGCCTACTTGTGTCTTATCCCGGATGTTATGAACAAGACAACAAGAAGTATGAATGATAAGGACAATAATTGAGCAGGAACAATTGCACCACAAGGCAAAATAACACAACCAAGTTTTGATATTTGTACTCCTCTTCACAAATTTTCTTTTCTATATTTTTTCTTTGATTTTTTTATATCTGCTATGAAATCAGGAGCACTAATATACACGTCGCACAAATTTTTAGCTCACTTGAAAAAAAAGATGTGGACAACAGAAATTCAATATGTTTCTTTATGATTATTGTTGAGCCTTTAGATGCCAAATAATCAATCTTCCAAAGTGAATCTGGGCAATGTAATTTAACCCAATGCCAAGGTTATGGCTGTTTTAAGACAGCACCACAGGATTATGTTTTTGGTGGAGCTGAATTGGAAACGGTGGTGAGAGAAAAATTGGATATGATGGTGACAACGTGTGGGATGGTGTACGTATATCAAGGAGGATAAACTCACGTAATATGTGATGTAAACTGAAGAACAAGGATACCCTAGCACAATGAATAGTTATGGTGATCGATTGATAACGATTGTGGCAGCTAGGGTTTCGATGGAATGCAGCGGATGGAATAACAAAGTAGGAATAAAAAACGATTAAACCAGCAACAAAACACGAACTAGGACACAAATTCAACACTATGGACTCCAAAACAGAATTGTGCAAAAGGCTAAACCTGGTCTGGGATGGGTAAACCTATGACTATAATTTTTTTTGGCTTTTTCGTGGACGATAGGACGAGTTCAAGATAAACAAAACTAGGGGAAGGCGAACCTGACGGTGCACCTAAAGCTCTGATTACCACTTGATGTGTACAGGGGTCCTGACCTTCCGGATGGTTCTGATAACTCTCTATTTGGTGGAGACTTGACACAAATCGATCCGGCTTCCGAACAACACGTTCTGAACCCTGCAATCGCAGCACCACGTCTCCTCAGGTTATCAACCAATATTGTGCGGTTGACCTCACCAAGAAGGCTAATCCTTGCCTGCAAATCGAAGAACACAAGCAAGAACAAGAAAGAATGCAACCAAATTGCTGAAAGATATGAAGCACTAAAGTTGGGGTCTCACAAACCGATGAACGGCGAAACTGTTCTTGACAGAATAATCTAAGCAAAACCCAGCTGTTTGTGACGGCAGCTAGGGGGTATAGGAGGTGGAGGACGACCAGGGGGGTGCTCGGGTCGTGACCTAACCCTAAGACACGTACATAATGGACTTGGACTCAATACAAGGCCCAATGGCCCAACTAGGTGATGCAACACCCTGACAGACTCTAAACTTTATATTGTTTCGAAGTTTCCCATTGACTCCGACGGAAATTTGACGTTGGGCCAGTTCCATTGGAAAGTTTATCCTCTCAGCTTTCCGTGCATATGTAGAACGTCAAAAACGGAGTCTGTATGCCTCCTGTACATCTATTTTAAGGTGGACTGCTCCTGGGCCCGAGTTGGACTCGAGTTTGAGTTGGGCTCGGTCTCTAACTTCTTGTTGGCGTATTTCTGGTCCTCCACACCTCCAAACCCCTCTCCATGTATCTCCATGTCCTCTCCATGGTTCCTAATCATAATTAGTCCATTAGGTAGCAACATACTCTCAAAATTCACATATAAAGAATTGTTCTGGAACGAGCTCACCTCTAAATTCAATTGTCGTGCTCGAGCTCTAGTAATTAGACCTTGCATGTCTACCATGTGAGTGTGTATATCTGCAGGAGTGATGTCCACATCACTATTCTTGAGAGTGAGCTATATGGGAGATTTATTAAAGTAGTGTGTTATGGTGGGGTGCCTATGTGTGATGCAAATGTTGAGATGTAGTAATTAAGTGTGAAATATGCATCTCAAATTGAAATCAAGTATCATCACACATACAAGTAGCATAGTATAAAGTTATTACAACCCAAATAGCAAAATATGAAAGTATAGCAACATTACAACTTAAGAGAGTGACATAGATACTCATTACTCCCCCTCAATTTCTCCCTCTTTGACACCAAGATACCAAAAAGGAAAAGAGTAGAGCCTAAGTCTAGTCGTCATCGCTCTCACTCTCCTCCTCGCGATCTTCGTCGCTTTGGGTTGCTTCTTCATCGTCCTTCTCATCATCTTGGTCGTCCTCTTCTTCCTCGACGGCGGGGGCAACAATAGAGGAATCACCCCCAAAGAATGCAGCCTCAGCTGCCGCAAGATCCGGGAAGGGTGTGATTTCCTCGCCGTCGAAGGCTTTTGTATACATAGTGATGGCTGCCTTCTCACAGAGCTTCTTCAAGTACTTTTTTTTGCCTTTTAGCCATTTTCTGTATCTGACTTCCACTTTGCGGCAAGATGTGAAGATAGATTTTAAGAATTTGAAGATTGCACTGGAGGAGTCTCCGGAAGAGGAAGAGGCAGGAGCGACTAGAGAAGGAGGAGCATCGGGGACACTCCTCCTAGAAGCTCCACCAAGCTTTGGCACAATAGGAGGGATTTGAGGGTGAAGGGGTCTATGATTGACATCCTTCAGAAACTCCAGTCTCGACACTTTCTCAATAAGGCACATGATGAAAGGAGCATACCCACATGAGCGATTGGGGGTGTGGGATATGTTGAAGATGTCATTGTAGATGTAGTCAAACACATTGATTTTTTCATCTTGACAAATTATCTTCAACAGATGGCGGTGGTGGCCCTTGATCATTCCTGCATCCCCGTCTTTAGGTGCTAAAGTTATTCTCAAGATCTGATTAAGCACGCTAAAGAAGGGACGGAGGATTTTGGTAGTAGGAGGGTTATAAAAGCCAACTACATACATGAACTCCATCTCCCCCAAGTCTATCGCCGTGAGGTTGTCAATAGTCAGCTCATAGTTCAAAAATTCCTCGAGGCCAAGGATCCGTGCAAACTCACTGTAGAGGACGGAGTATTGGACTCCATCCATCATCCATGAAATCTTTCTATCTCCGAAGGTGGAGAAATAGCACGTGGTGTAGAAATGAGCGACCACCTATGTGTTCCAATCATATTGGAAGCTAGAATATCATTCAAACCGTGATGCTAAGCTGCTTGAATAACTGCATTGAAGGCTTGATGGTTTTTCTTCTCCATATAAGGCCAATCAACCCACTGAGCATCAGCAACCGGTGTCTTCATCTTCAAATAGACTAGGAGATAGTAATCGCAGTGGAAGTCACACCAAAAGTTATGATCCAGTGTGTCCTTGTCATATTTGTAGGGATCCTTTTCCGTTAACCTCCTCGCCTTTTCAGAGCCTTTCCCATGAAAGATGTTGCTTGAAAGATTTGGTTGTCTGTTGGGATTGTTCATGGATGGTGTCATGACCGAAGGCCCAATGGGACCCTGTGGAGGAGCACTTGACCCCACGGGACGGTCTCGAATGACAATCCCCCCACTAGCAGGTGCCTTCTCCTTGGTGCTTCCTTTTTGACGAGCACCTTCTGAACCGGGGCTTTCCCTTTTATCTTTGCCCCTTCTCCTTCATTCATGGGTCTCTTTCCTTTGTCAGCTGCTTGGCCCCTTTCCTTTTCACCTAAGAAAACTATCCTTTTCCTCCGACTAGAGCGCTCTTCTTCAGCTTGAGCTTGAGCAGCCTCTCTTTCATGCCGCTTCTTGGTTCGAGCTTCACGAAGAGCAAACCGTTGCGCAAGTGCAGCATCCTCCTCCTCATGACGGCGATAAAGCTCTTGTCGAGCTTCTTCACGCTCCGGATCGGAGAGGGGTGGAGAGTTGTCGTTTTGAGACATGCTGGAAGAATGAATGATCAATGATATGAGTTGAAAGCAAAAGATTACCGCGACAGAGGTGCTACAGAAACACTAAGTTAGGGGTTAACTCAAGGTTTGGCCGGACATGTCCGGCCCCTGATCGGACTAGTCCTGTCAGGAACTAAGCGTATTTTTTGCAAATTCAATCGATAGTTTGCAATAATCCTAAGGAAGAGGTGCATGAAGACTATGAATTACTAGGCATCCTAGTTTATGGAGAAAACAGCCTAGAATTGAGAGATTCTAGAAAATTAGGTTTTGCCCCAAGAACACAACTTGATTGATCAAATCCGATGAAATCGCCAGATCGAAGTGTGGAGAAGTTCGAGGACTGACTTCCCGAGGCCCTAAGGAGTAGAGGACTCGGATCCTTTGAAGTGTTTGGTAGAAATCTTCAAAAATCGCCAATGGGGGTGAGTTTTGAGCGTGGGCACGTGTTTGAACGTTGTGACGGGTGAAGTGGGTCTCGACCCCTGGCGGTTGGGTTAAGTGCCAACTATCCGGACTAGTCCGTTCGTAGATACCGGACAAGTCCGGTGGCCGGACTAGGTCCGGACATATCTGACAGTGCGGACTAGTCCGGAAAGCAGCGGACTAGTCTGATGGGGACTTGTCCCACCCCAGTCATACTAGTCTAGCATCCGGACTTGTCCGGCCTATCGGGCGGATTAGTCCATCCTTGACATCACACTCTTATATATATGAAGAGATTTGTAGGAATTGATCCACATAGACTAATTTCTCACAACTATTCTCAATGAACATGACTAGTAGAGCACACAAACAAACATACAATGGCCATGATTCCAGGAGATGATAATTGAAAATAATTTGATAGAAAAATTGAGAGAGATAGTCTTTTAAAAATTGTGCTCAATTTTGAAGAAATTAGACTATAACAACCAGATGTGCAACATCTCAGGCCACATTTCGGGAGTCGAGGATATTCAGCTCACTCCTAAGTTCACAAAAGCGTTTTTCATCTAGTGGCTTGGTGAAGATATCCGCTAGCTATTTTTCGGTTCTAACATGTGAAATGACTATGTCTCCCTTTATTGAGTGATCTCTCAGGAAATGATGTCGGATGTCAATGTGTTTGGTCCTAGAGTGTTCAATAGCGTTGTGGGCAATCTTAATAGCACTCTCATTGTCGCATAGGAGTGGAAATGTGGTTCATATTGAGATCGTAGTCTCTTAGAGTTTGTCTCATGCAAAGAAGTTGTGCACAACAACTACCGGCTGCGACGTACTCCGCTTCGGCTGTGGATAAGGCAATGGAAATTTGCTTTTTGGATGACCATGACACTAAGGACCTGCCCAAGAATTGACAGGTGCCCGAGGTATTTTTTTCTATCTACTTTGCATCCGGCATAATTGGCATCGGAGTATCCGATGAGATTGAATTTAAACCCTTTAGGATACCACAATCCTAGATTAGGTGTATGAACCAGATAGCGCAAGATTATCTTTAGAGCTATTAGATGACACTCTTTGGGTGCGGCTTGAAACCTTGCACACGTGCGTACACTCAATAAAATATCAGGCCTAGATGCACAAAGATAAAGAAGGGATCCAATCATGGAACAATATACCTTTTGATCCACGCTAGGGCTATCTTGGTTGAGATCGAGGTGTCCGTTTGTTGCCATTGGTGTTTTGATAGGCTTGGCCTTTTTCATGCTAAACTTCTTAAGTATGTCTTGAGTGTACTTTGTTTGACATATGAAGGTGCCTTCCTTGAGCTGTTTCACTTGGAAGCCTAGAAAGAACTTTAGTTCTCCCATCACTGACATCTTAAACCTTTCCGTCATGATTTTGCTAAATTCTTCACAAAAAGATTTATTAGTAGAACCAAATATTATGTCATTGACATAAATTTGACACACAAATAAGTCATTGTCTAAGGTCTTTGTGAAAAGTGTGTAGTCGACCTTTCCTCTCCTAAAACCATTGTCAATGAGGAAATCTCTAAGACATTCATACCAATCTCTATGAGCTTGTTTGAGGCCATAGAGAGCTTTGTGAAACTTAAAAACATGGTTATGATACTTATCATCTTCAAAGTCAGGTGGTTGCTCCACATACACTTCCTCCTTGATTGGTCCATTGAGAAAGGCACTTTTCACATCCATTTGGTACAACTTGAAATCATTGTGAGTAGCATAGGCTAATAATATACGAGTTGATTCGAGTCTAGCTACGGGAGCAAAAGTTTCGTCGAAGTCCAAACCTTTGACTTGTGAGTATCACTTCGCCACAAGTCTAGCTTTGTTTCTTGTTACTACTCCATGCTCATCTTGCTTGTTGTGAAAGACCCACTTTGTGCCTACTATTTTTGCATTTGGTCTTTCCACAAGTTCCCACACCTTGTTCCTTTTGAAGTTGTTAAGATCCTCTTGCATCGCCATCACCCAATCCGGATCTTGTAGGGCATACTCAACCTTGAATGGCTCCAAAGAAGATACAAAAGAGTAGTGAGCACAAAAGTTAGCCATACAAGAGCGAATCAATACCCCCTTGGAGATGTCTCTAAGTATATTGTCAACGGGATGATCCTGTTATACACATTGATGGACTCTTGGATGTGGCACACTTGGTCTTGAGTCAACTTCTTCTTCCTCTTTATCTCCACCTTGATCGTTGACACTATTGTTGCCTTCGATGTCTTGTGCGTGGTGATCTTGATCTTGTTCTTCATTTAGGGGATCTAGTGCTTGATCATGTGTTTGGGTCACTCCTTGTGACGAGGATGGGTCACATGGGTCTTGTATCTCTTGTGGTCATATGTCACCGAGTGCCATCCTCCTTAATGCCATACATGGTGCCTCTTCTTCATCTAGTCCACATTGATCAACTTGCTCCCTTTGGGAGCCATTAGTTTCATCAAACACTACATCACGTGCGATTTCAGCACAACCGGAGGTTTTGTTGAATACACGATAGGCGTAATGTTTGAATCATAACCAAGCATGAAACCTTCATTGGATTTCGAGGCAAACTTCGAAACTCAAGGTTTCTTGTTAAGAATATAGCACTTGCTACCAAAAACTCTAAAGTAGGAGATATTTGGTTTGTTACCCGTTAGGAGCTCATAGGGAGTCTTTTTCAAGAGAAGATGGTGGTAGAGAAGGTTTGTGGCATGACAACGGTATTCACCGCTTTCGCCCAAAACCGGTCGGATGTCTTGTACTCATCAAGCATTGTCCTTGACATCTCTATTAGAGTTTGATTCTTCCTTTCAGCCACTCCGTTTTGTTCGGGTGTGTATGGTGCCGAAAACTCGTGCTTGATGCCCTTCTCATCCAAGTACTCTTCTACTTGGGTGTTCTTGAATTTGGTGCCGTTGTCGCTTCTTATCTTCTTGATTCTTAAGGAAAACTCATTTTGGTATCTCCTTAAGAAACTCTTGAGGACACCTTGAGTTTCACCTTTATCATGCAATAAAAATACCCAAGTGAAGCGAGAAAAATCATCGACAATAACTAGACCATATTTATTACCGCCAATGCTTATGTAAGCAATAGGACAAAAGAGGTCCATGTGAAGCATCTCTAGAGGTCTTGTTGTAGTCATCATATTTTTGGCGGGATGAGCTACTCCAACTTGCTTCCCGGCTTGGCATGCGCTACAAGGTCTATCTTTTTCAAAAATGACATTATTAAGACCTCGGACGTGATTACCTTTTAGAAGTTTTTGGAGATTTCTCATACCAACATGGGCTAGCCTACGATGCTACAGCCAACCCATGTTAGTCTTTGCCATCAAACATGTGTCAAGTTGAGTTTTATCCGCAGAAAAGTCTACAAGATAAAGCTTTCCTTTGAGAACACCTTTGAAGGCAATTGAGTTATCTACTCTTCTAGTGACAATCACACCTTCGTTAGTGAATAAGCAATTAAAACCTATGACACATAATTGAGATATGGATAAAAGATTATAATCTAGTGACTCCAATGCATGACATTTGAAATGGTGTGTTGTGGAGAAATGGAGATTTTACCCATAACTAGTACCCTTCCTTGGATATTGTCACCGAAATAAATATCTTGACTTGGATCATTGGTTTCTTCATACTCTACAAACATTTTTCTTGCTCCCGTCATGTGGTTGGTGCAGCCACTGTCCAACACCCACTTTGTGCTGCCGGAGGAGTATGCCTACAAAACAAGTTTTGGCTTTGGTTTTAGATACTCAAGCTTGGTTGGGTCCTTTAAGGTTAGTGACAAGAGTTTTGGGCACCCATATACAAGGCTTTGGGCTCTTGCGGAGTGGCCCAACATATTTTGCATAAGCATACCCAAATTTTCTTCTCATTAGTACATAAGATGCATTAAAATCATGGAATAATGTTAGGTTGTTATTCTTAGCATTTTTAATATATTTATCAAATTTTGTCATCTTAGTAGAGGTATGACATTCATTCACAGTTTTGTATGATCCTTCTTTCACAAAGGCTATATGCATCTTGTCACTCTTAGATATGTTTGTATTTTGCTTTGCTTTTCTTGAATAGCCAAGACCATCTTTGATCAAAGGAGATCTTGCAATTGAGTATGCACTGCGTGCATACTTAATCTTCTCCTTGTCAAAGATGCTACTCTTAGGTGCACTCTTTGCCATGTTAAGTTCCCTTTTTAAAATAGGTTCAGGTTTTGCACATTTGCATTTTTTAGTGATTAACTCTAAACTAGACAAGTTTGAGCTTGTTGAGGGGAGAGAAATAACATTTGACGTCAGAGTTGCGAATTGTGCTTCAAGGTTTTTGTGAGCTTTGTTCAGACTCATAAGCTCATGTTGGAGCACAACATTCGAACTCTTGAGACTTGAGGAGGTCTCCTTGTATTCTGCAAGTTTAAGTTCAAGTGCCATGTTTTTCTCCCTCTCAAGCTCGAGGAGCTTCTCAAGGTCAAGATTCGCAGCTGAAGTTTATATGATACAGTCCCAATGCGTTGAATGATCTGATATGGTCCAAAATATTTTGGTCCAATCTTTGAAGAAGGCGTCGCCATTATTCCCACAGCTGTCCTCTGATGAAGCCGCAGCCAAACCCAATCACCGATCTGAAATTCCACCTCTCGGCGGAACTTATCTTCATAGCTTTTCATGGTGACTTGTGCTTGTACCAGCCTGTTCTTGATTTCAGCTAAGAATTCATCTCTATCCTTTAGCTGTTTATCCACTGCTGCTACTCTAGATATGCCCGGCTGGTAACCAACAAGAGCCGGAGGGTCCCTGCCATAGACCACTCTGAAGGGTGAGCATTTGAGGGCCGTCTGGTAGGAAGTGTTGTAGCAATAGTCAGCCCAAGGAAGCCACTGCAACCAAGTCTTTGGTCGGTCACCAGCCAAGCAGCGGAGGTACACAGTGATGATCTTGTTGACGACCTCAGATTGGCCGTCAGACTGCGGGTGGAAGGCCGAGCTGAGCTGAAGTTGGACACCGGCTAGCCGGAACAAATCTGACCAGAAGAGGCTGGTGAAGACGGTATCACGATCACTGACGATGGAGCAGGGAAAGCCGTG
The DNA here is from genome assembly GCA_030760725.1 of Neostapfia colusana. NCBI lineage: Eukaryota > Viridiplantae > Streptophyta > Magnoliopsida > Poales > Poaceae > Neostapfia > Neostapfia colusana. The sequence continues at coordinate 16,691,457 of JASWHV010000016.1, read as the reverse complement.
TAGTCGTACAATGTCGTCGAAGAATGCCCGTGCCACTGATGCAGCACTATAAGGGTGGCTTAGGGGAATTAAGTGGGCATACTTGGAGAAGCGATCTACCACTGTCAAGATCACTGATTTCCCACCAACTTTTGGAAAACCTTCAATGAAGTCCATGGAGATATCACTCCAGACTTCCGACGGTATAGGCAGCGGTTGTAGCAGGCCGGCTGGATGAAGATGATCAGTCTTGTTGCGCTGGCACGTAGCACACCCGCGGACATACTCATGCACCCGCCGTAGCAAGGACGGGTTGTAGAAGGAGAGGCGTAGCCGATGCACTGTCTTCTGGATGCCTTCGTGGCCCCCATCATGCGCCTCAGCTAGGAGAGAGGGCCACAAGGAGGACTTGTCGGGAACGAAGAGCTTCCCCTTGTGAAGTAGAAGGCCGTCGCGTTCGGCCCAGTCAGCAGGTGCGACTCCCTCCCGGAGTTGGGCACATAGCTGTTGCGCCTGCTGGTCTGTAGCGATCTCCGCGCGAAGCGAGTCGAAGAGTGGAAAGACTGGCGCGGATATGGCGTGAATAGCTATGTCTTCCTCATCACGGCGGGACAGGGCGTCAGCTGCCCCATTCAAGCGCCCTGGTCGGTACTCAACCTGCAGATCATAACCAAAAAGTTTGCTAACCCAAGCATGTTGGGGAATCGTCGTGAGTCGCTGATCCAGGATATATTTCAGGCTGAAGTGATCAGTCCGAACAGTGAAGGGACGACCCCACAAGTAAGGCCGCCAATGGCGTACGGCCTTCACAAGACCGATTAGCTCACACTCGTATGCCGGTAGATTATGATGGTGAGTTACTACAGCGTGGCTGAAGAATGCTATGGCACCGTCGCCCTGGTGTAGAACCGCCCCAAAGCCGGCGCCGGACGCGTCACAGTCGACGATGAAGCGCTTGTCGAAGTCCGGCATTTGAAGTAGAGGCGCTGTCATCAGCGCCTGCTTGAGTTGGGAGAAAGCGTCCTGCGCATCATCAGTCCAGCGGAATGCTTCCCGCTTTAGGAGGGCGGTGAGGGGTGCGGCCACCGCACCATACCACACAATGAACTTGCGGTAGTAGCCGGTGAGCCCGAGGAAACCTCGCAAGGCTCGTAAGGACCGAGGTGTAGGCCAACATTCCACGGCCTCCACCTTGGTCGGATCCATTGCCACGCCGTGAGCGGATATGATGTGTCCTAAGTAGGACACGGTCTCCTGGCCGAAGAAGCACTTAGATTTCTTCAGGAACAGCTTGTTTGCCCGTAGTGTCTGGAACACCTGCTTGACGTGCTGAAGGTGTTCGACCCATGACCTGCTATACACCAATATGTCATCAAAGAAGACAAGCACAAATTTTCTGATGTAGGGGTCGAGGACGTCGTTCATCAACGACTGGAACATGGACGACGCATTGGTGAGGCCGAATGGCATCACCAAGAACTCATAGTGGCCTCGATGAGTTCGGAATGCTGTCTTTTCAATGTCGTCCGAGTGCATGCGCACTTGAAAGTAGCCGCTGCGGAGGTCAAGCTTGGTGAAGAACCTTGCGCCGCGAAGCTCGTCCAGTAGCTCGTCAACCACCGGGATCGGGAACTTGTCTTTCAAAGTTCTGGCATTGAGCTTGCGGTAGTCGATGCAGAAGCGCCACGTGCCGTCGGCTTTTCGTACCAACAGTACTGGCGAGGAAAATGCAGATGTGCATTCTCGGATGATGCCTTGGCGAAGCATCTCGGCGCATTGCTTCTCAATCTCGTCTTTAAGAAGCTGGGGGTAGCGGTAAGAAGAAGAAGACACATGGGCCACACTCATGTTGGCAAAGAATGGGACTCCAATGATGAGTCCTCCTCCGGTAATGAAGAAGAGGTGGCAACCGTCGCCATGAAAAAGCCAACAATGAAGAAGACTCTCCTACCCAACAAGGGTGAATGGAAAAGCACAAACTGCACATGTCTCATGGCAAAGGAGGGAAAGCGAAAGGTAAAAACTAAACTCTCCTTACACTCTATTAAGGATGGAGACTTTGATAGTGATAGTGAAAATGAATATTTGTTCGATGCATTAAGTAAAAATGCACTAGCTAAAATGAAAAAAAACTATTTGATGAAATCTTAGATAAGGAGGAGCTTCTTGAGAGACAAGAGAATTTGATTATCGAAGAGATCCTCTTCTCTTGTGGCTTTTCATCCTTATTCCTCTTCTTCTTGTCATCTTCCCTTTCATATGGGCAATTAACAATGTAATGCCCATACTCGCCGCAGTTGTAGCAAGCTTTCTTGCTTCTTGATTGCCTTTATCCTTGCTTATGCTCTCATAGCTTGGTCCTCTTCTTCTCTTCATCATCCTTCTGAATTTATTTATGAAGAAGGCCAACTCCTCATCATCCATATCGGTGCTCTCTTCTTCACTTTCCTCATCATCTCTTGAGATTTGTACTTCTTTGTTCTTGGTTTCGGGTGATGATTTGAGAGCAATCCCCTTTTTCTTGTTGGATGTAACCTTGGCAAGATTGTTGACATGACGTGCTTCCATTTCCATCATCTCATGATTGATGATCCTGCCAAGCACGTCATCCGGAGTCATTTTGTGGAAGTTTGGACTCTCTCGGATGAGTGTGCAAAGCATCACATTACAAGGCATGAAGGCTCTTATCATCCTTTTGACTACCTCATGGTCCGTCCACTTCTTACAACCATACGCTTGACTCTTGTTTATAAGAGTCTTGAGTCGGTTGTACATCTCTTTAGGGGTCTCATTATCTTCCATGGCAAACCTCCCAAGCCCCCCCTCAATCGTCTCAATCTTTGCTTCTCAGACAGAGCAGTTGCCTTCATGAGAAATTTTGAGTGTATCCCATATTTCTTTGGCTTGTTGCAACCCATCCACCTTGTTGAATTCTTCTTAGCTTAAGGAAGAGTTGAGTACAACTGCTGCTTGAGCATTGCGGTGGATGAGTTGCTCTTGCTCTGGTGTAAGTTCTTCATCATCCACGGGGTTATCTACACCTGTGCAAACAATGTGCCAAAGTGTGGGGTTGAGAGAAATAAGGTGCATCTTCATATTGTGTTTCCACATTGTATAGTTTGTGCCATCAAAGTGTGGAGGTTTGCCTAAAGGAATAGATAAGTTACTTGTGTGCGAATTTAAACGCTCATAGTTAAAAGGATATCGAGTGTAGTTTTCTTCGGGCTCCTTGAGTTTCTTTTCTTTCTCAAGCCTCCTCCTTCTTCTAGCTTCATCTTTTGCCTTTTGAAAAAGATCGGCAAGACGCCTCACTTCTCCATCTTTGTTGTTAGTATCCAAGTCGAAGGGAGGGAGCCTTAGCATGTCCTTGATTGGGTTGACACCCTTGTGAGGTGAGAACTTGAGCCCTTCACCGTTGTGGGTGTTGTTCTCGCCGGCGCCGGTGGTGTCAACGGGCAGTAAGTCCTTGCCGTTTTCTCCCATCTCCTCTCCAAGCGGTTAAGCTTTTAAGAGAGTTAGGCTCTGATACCAATTGAAAGCTGCCTAGAGGGGGTGAATAGGCAGAAAATCTGAAATACGGCTTTTAATAAAATGATTAGTTTATGGAGTCCGGACTAGTCCAGTGCTGAGGGCGGACTAGTCCGGTCATAGAGGATTTTAGCTCAATAAGACAAGGACACAATATTTATCCTGTTATCAGCTCCACAAAGAAGCCTACGTCCACGTTGAGGAGTCCACCAAGGACTAGGTTGCTCTCAACCTTTTTCTCACCAAGCGACCACCAAGGTCGGCTTGTTTTTCTACTATATCACAAATGCTTCACAATATATCGTGGGGCAACTCACAAATTGAGGCTCCCACGAGAACTCAGCTCAAAGCACTTACAAACCAATTCTCTTCAACACCACACTTCTCTCTCAGTGCTAGAGAATCAACCAAGAGCTCTATAGTGCACAATCCCCTTCTTCTCCTCTTCCCAAAACTCACAAACCCTCAAGAAACACTCTTAGGGCTCCAAGAATTTGAAGAGAGGGGACTAGAAAAGCTCTAGGAAGTTTGTTTCAGTGTTAGGGTGTTTGTCCTATACTTTGAGGCCCGGGCAACCTCTTTTTATAGAGGTCCAAGAAACTAGCTGTTGCCAACTGCCAAACCCCGGACTAGTCCGGCCTGCGGGGATCGATGACATCACTCTTCACCTACTAAACGGTCGAATTCTACCAACTAAACGGTCAGATTCTACCAATTAAATGGTCACATACCACAGACTAGTCCAGTCCATAACGGACTAGTCTGATCTCACAAAGAAACTATTGTTCCGGTTGAGAACGAACAAGTCTGGTTCACCGGACTAGTCCGGCCTCCATGGGCGAACAAGTCCGGCCATCCAAGACTTAGTACCTACAACCACTTCCTAGTTCCAAACAGACTAGTCCGACACAAAGAGGACTAGTCCGATCTCACATAGAACCTCCTGTTCCAGTTAGAAACGGACAAGTCTGAACCTACGGATTAGTCTGGCCTTGAAGAGCGGACTAGACTGGTCATCGAGGACTTAGCTTCTGAAGGGCTCAGACACTCTCTCAACAGACTAGTACCTCCTCAGACGGACAAGTCCGAACTCACACAGAAACTCTTCTTCGTTCTATATCAGATTAGTCCGTCACTTTGGACTAGTCCAGCCTTCCACCCCGGACAAGTTCGAACTCATACAAAACCACTTGTTCCGGTCTACATAGGATCAGTCTGATGTACCGGACTAGTCCGGCCCCCAACCCGGACAAGTCCAGCCCTATTCCCACGGCTTTTCCCATATCTACACTCCACTTAACCTAAACATGGACTATGAGCTCTTAGATGATTCTCAGCACTTTACTCTATGATCACACTCATACTCAAAGTCTAAACTCAACACAAAAGAATTTAAAACCCTAAATTCTATTCTTCTTGTGCATTTAACTTTTTCTCCTCTTTTCTTTTTGAGTGTATCCATCTTCGTAAATTTCTTAATCACATGTACTCACACTTGCAATGCTCATTAGTCGCTTAAGTGTTGTCATTAATCATCAAAACCTACGGGGAATTAGCCTAGATGCACTTTCAGCAAGGCAGGGGTGGTCGCCGAGGAGGGGCAGATCCAATTCACCAAATGCTCAACAACCAAATCAGCTCATCTAGAATTTGACTCAAGTGGTGGCTAACCTACATCAAGCTCCACCCCCACAGGCTGCACCACGTCGGCCAAGGTTCAGTGAGTTTCTGGGAACTCAGCCCCCAAAATTTGCCAGTGCTGCTGAAACCTTGGAGGCAGATGATTGGCTAAAAAACATTGAAAACAAGATGAATATCATCCAATGTCAATGGAATGAGAGGGTGCTGTTTGCCTCTCACCATCTGCACGGACCTGCGGCTGACTGGTGGACCGCCTACGTAGCAGCCCACGGTGACCCCGAGAACATAACTTGGGAGGAGTTCAAGCGCAGCTTCTGCAACCACTACATTACAAAGGGAGAACTCAAGAACAAGAGAAAGGAGTTCCTCGGGCTCCAACAAGGCAACATGACAGTGAGGGAATACCTCACCAAGTTCACCCAGCTGTCCTGCTGTGCACCAAGGGACATTGAAACTAATGAGCAAAAGCAAGTATGCTTTATGGAAGGGCTCACCATGGAGATGCGATGTGCCATGTCCTCCAACGAATATGATAGCTTTCAGAAGATGGTGGACAGGGCATTTATTGTGGAAAGGAAGATGAAGGCCCTAGAGAATGAACACAAGAGAAAGATGGGATGGCCATATCAAGCTTCGAGCAGCAACACACGCCCACGTCTTGCACCGCAGCCTGCAGTACAGATGAGCCGTGCCTTGGTACCCTACTCAGCACCGAGAGGTTACAACCCAAATTTCAGGCCTTCCCCAGCACAGGTACAGCCGCAGCGCCAGTTTCTGCAGCAGCCACGTCCTGCTTATCCACCTCGGCCGGCAGGACAAGTGCCACAAAACCTACCCCAGGACAACAAAGGTCAGGCACCTAAAGTTGGGGTGCAGTGCTTCAACTGTGATGAGTGCATTGGTAATTGGTAAGTTTTCTGCAAATTCCCACATATCGACCATTTTGTTTGATTCTGGTGCTACCCACTCGTTCATTGCTCAAGAATTTTTTAAGAAGCATGATCTAGCAACAACACAAATGAACCACATGCTAATTGTGAATTCTCCAGGGGAAATAAGAACAAGACAAGTATGCCCTAAGGTGAGTCTAGACATTAATGGGGTAGTATTTTCTGCAAACCTCATAGTGATAAACTCACAAGGGATAGATATTATTTTGGGCATGGACTGGCTGACCAAACATAAGGCCATTATCCATTGTTAGACTAGAACGGTGGAGTTGACTCATACTAGTGGCACCAAGGTTAAATTCATAGCCGTACAAGAACCTAGGAGGGACATTAAACTCAATCAAGTGGATGTGAAACTTGAAGAGATAAGAGTAATAAAGGAGTATCCAGATGTCTTTTTGAGGAGTTACCAGGTATGCCCCCAGATCGTGAAGTGGAATCCGTGATCGAACTAATGCCTGGAACAGCCCCGATATATAAGAGGCCCTATCGAATGGATTCCAAGCAGCTAGAAGAGCTCAAAGAACATATCCAGGAGTTGACGGAAAAAGGGTACATTTGACCTAGTTCCTCACCTTGGGGAGCTCCAGTGATATTCGTGCCCAAGAAGGATGGAACCCATAGGTTGTGCGTAGAAAACCGCGCACTTAATGAGGTGACCATCAAAAACAAGTACCTGTTGCCTCGCATTGAAGACTTGTTTGACCAGCTGAGAGGGGCATGTGTGTTTTCCAAGATTGATCTCAGATATGGATATCACCAGCTGAAGATAAAACCATCCGACATTCCCAAGACAGCTTTCATCTCTCAGTACGGGCTGTATGAATACACGGTCATGCCGTTCGGGTTAACAAATGCCCCTACATACTTCATGTACCTCATGAACAAGGTATTCATGGAATACTTGGATAAGTTTGTGGTGGTTTTCATTGATGACATACTCATCTTCTCCAAAGACGAAGAGGAACATGAGAAGCACTCAAGACTGGTGCTGCAAAAACTGCGAGAACACCAACTATATGCCAAGATGAGTAAATGTGAGTTTTGGATGAAGAGAGTCCCCTTCTTAGGACACATAATCTCAGAAGGAGGGATATCCGTGGATGCTACCAAGATCGTGGATGTGCAGAAGTGGAAGACTCCTGACAATGTCGGGGAAATCCGGAGCTTCTTAGGCTTGGCCGAATACTACCGACGATTTATTGAGGGGTTCTCCAAGATCTCAAGGCCTCTCACCAAGATGTTGGAGAAGGGAATCACATTCACATGGACACCGGAGTGTGAGGCAAGTTTCCAGGAATTAAAGAAAAGATTGACAACAGCCCTAGTGCTAGTCATGCCAGATGTGCAGAAATTTTTTTCAGTATATTGTGATGCTTCTGGACACGGATTGGGATGTGTCCTCATGCAAGATGGACATGTCGTGGCATATGCTTCCAGATAGCTTCGGAAACATGAGAAGAACTATCCTACGCATGACCTAGAGCTAGCCGCAGTGTTCCATGCATTAAAACTTTCGAGGCACTATTTAATGGGAAAGAGGACGGAGATATATACTGACCATAAAAGTTTGAAGTATATTTTCACACAGCTAGATCTTAATCTCAGAAAAAGGTGATGGTTAGAGTTGATCAACGACTTTGATGTGGGTATCAACTATCATCCGGGAAAGGCAAATGTCGTGGTGGATGCTTTAAGCCGAAAGATACATGTCAACATGTTGAGATTAAATGACACACCTTCGTAATTATGTGAGGAATTCACAAGACTCAATTTATGTCTCGTGAAAAATGGTGAGTCCATCGCAATGGAAGTGGACTCCACACTGGAGCAGGACATACGCAACGTCAGAAAGATGATGAGAAAATTAAGGAGATCAAAAGACTCATCCAAGAGAATAAAGCTCCTGGGTTTAGGGAGGATGAACAAGGCACGATATGGCATGTATAAAGGATATGTGTGTCTGAGATAAAGGAGATCCGTGAATTGATTCTGAGAGAAGCTCATGATTCTGACTACTCCATTCATCCTGGGAGTACGAAGATGTATCATGATCTCAAAAGCAGGTACTGGTGGTATGGAATGAAACGAGATGTCGCAGAACATGTTGCCTTATGTGACACGTGCCAGTTGGTGAAAGCAGAACATCAATGACCCGCGGGATTGTTGCAACCACTCAAAGTACCCGAATGGAAATGGGAAGAAATAAGCATGGACTTCATAGTGGGACTACCTAGAACCCAGTTGGGATATGATTCGGTATGGGTCATAGTCGATCGACTGACTAAGGTAGCTCATTTCATCCCTGTAAAAGAAAGTTTCAGCGGTTCCAAATTGGCAGAATTGTACATGTCCAAAATTGTGAGTTTTCATGGGGTGCCAAAGAAGATAGTGTCAGATCAAGGAACACAGTTTACCTCAAGGTTCTGGCAGAAGTTACATGAAACCATATGGACTCATCTAAATTTCAGTTCTGCATATCATCCACAGACCGACGGGCAGACAGAAAGAACTAATCAAATCCTGGAGGACATGTTGAGAGCTTGTGCACTCAAGAACAGCAGGAGTTGGGACAAGAACTTACCATATGCTGAGTTCTCCTGTAATAACAGCTACCAGGCTAGCATGAAGATGTCCCCGTTTGAGGCGTTATATGGGGGAAAGTGCAGAACTCCGTTGTTTTGGAATCAAACGGGAGAAAGCAAAGTATTTGGGCCAGAAGTGCTACAAGATGCCGAGGCGAAAGTGAGGGAAATCTGCAATAACTTGAGGATAGCTCAGACTAGACAAAAGAGCTATGCGGATATACGGAGAAGAGAGCTCACCTTCGAAGTAGGGGACTACGTCTATCTCAAGGTGTCTCCTATCAGAGGACTTCATCGTTTCAAAGTGAAAGGAAAACTATCACCTCGATATATCGGACCCTTCCAGGTTCTAGAGAGAAAAGGTGAAGTTGCATATCGGTTGGAGTTATCGTCTCGTCTATCAGATGTGCATGATGTGTTCCATGTGTCACAACTCAAGAAATGCTTGAGAACAGCCAAGGAAAAGTTACCAATGAATGAGTTAGACGTCCAAGAAGAACTTTCATATACCGAGCACCCGGTTAAGATTCTTGAGACGATGGAACGCATCACAAGAAAAAAAGAGTTTGCATGTGCAAAGTGCAGTGGAAGCATCATTCGGAAGAAGAAGCTACATGGGAAAGAGAAGACGGACTCAAGGCGTAGTTTCCAGACCTATTCCCCTAGGAGTCACTAAATCTCGAGGATGAGATTTCTTTTAAGGGGGGGATAGAGTTTTAACATCCCAAAAATTTGTAAAGTAAAATTTAAATCAAATGGACGTACTGCATGTTGAAAAGGATTGAAAATTTGAAATGGAATTCCAATTTGAAGTGGAGAAACAGAAAAGAAAAGGAAAAGAAAAAGAAAAACAGGTTACTGGGCCGAAATCCACCCAAGCAGCCCAACCAGCCAGCACCCTTTCTACCCTCTCCTCCTCTCACTGCCGCGCGGGCCCCAGCTGTTAGCATCATCTTCTCCAACCATCGGCCGCTCTTTTCCCGTGCCAAACGCCGCGTGCCCCGCTCTCGAATTCCTCGTGCGCGTCCCACACATCTGAAGTCCTCGCGCGCCATTCCGCACAATCACAACATCCCCCGACCTCCTCTCACCTGGATTTAAAAACCCCGCGCCCCCTCGGATTCCTCCTAGCCTACAACCACGCCCCGAAGGTGACCGACGCCGCCGATATCAAAATTCATCACACCCACTGTCATTTCCATCGGGCTAACATGTCTCTCTCCTCCACCGAAACCCAAGCAGCCCGTTGGTATCCAGCTCGTAGTGAGATCACACCAGAAAGACCCATCCCGACGCGCGCCGGTGAGTGAACGCCACCATCCGCCGGTGAGAGCATCGAACTTCTCTGTTTGAATCGGTTTTGACCCTCGGTACACCATCCACCGGTCATAGGGAATCTCTACAGCCCAAGAACTTGAAGGATCTCGGACCCGAACGCCTCCACGACAGTAACCGATCATCGCCGCCGCAATTAGGAAATTAGGAAACTCTCTCTGTATTTGAGGTTTAGGCCCCTGAATTTTATAGAAAATAGAATTTTGGACCCTGTAGGACATTTAAATTAGGTATTTAGACATTTGAATAGGATTTAAATTCATTATAAGTGCAAATAATTAAGTAAATTCATTGTGAGTTGATCTAGTACTTTGAAAACAATTAGAGTAATCTGAAAACTGGTTTTAGGTTGTAAATAAATTCTGAAAATGCCAAATTAGTTTCTGTTTATTGCTAAAAATCTATTTTAGGCATAAAAATAAATCTAAAATGTGTGTAAATTCAAATTAAATTGCCCTAGCACTTTGAAAAACTTGTAGAACAGTTTGAACTTGGATTTAGATAGAGAATGAATTCTGAAAAGGCAATTTAGCTTCTGTTTTAATTCTGAAATTCACTTTTAGCCATAGAAATAAATCTGAATATATGAGAAAAATATATATACACATAGGAAATGTCATATAAGGTTATTAAACATAAAGTTTGAATCTGAAAGTTGATTAAGAGATCTCAAATCCTGTTTAGGGGTGGAATATACATTTTTATGCAAATGTTGTAACTTATAAAGGGAAACAATGTGTATGTATAACTTGCATGAGGTATGTGAGGATGATTGCTTATGGAATGTTATTTTCTTTTGCTATATGTATGTTGGCATGAGTAGAACCAGCCCCAGAGCCGGTTCTCACTTTCCAAGATCAAAACTTTCCATTCCCGGAGCAACAGGAAGAAGGCAAGTGTCCTTGACCACTTTGCACCTAAGCTAGGATGTGTAGCTAGAATTATTTGCATTGTCAATTTAACTATGAAACCCATGCCAGGAAGTTTCTCTAGTTTTTCATTATCTGTTTCCTTGTAGTCTGGGTTGGGAGTTATTCATTATGCTATTTATTTATTTACTCATGCTTAGCCATGCTTAGAGTGGGATAAATGGGATATGAGATCATTACCTTGATTATTTACCCTTGAATGGAATATTATGAATTATGCTAGAGATAGGAATCTAGGCAAGCTGGATGCTTTGGTTGGTGCTGCGTGCACGAGACTCGGGTTTGTTTTTAGTGCTTGCCTGGGTTCTAAGGACTGGTTCATGGAGCATGTAACCTGGCTTCACCGTGCCAACCACATGCTGAGATGGGGCAGCTTGGCCAATTAATTAGGTGTATTTCCAACATAATGTGGGTGATTGGATGGTGTGGGGAATAGGTGTCAGCTAGACTACCATATGAACCACAAGGCTCAAGAGGGGGTCACTGCAGCGGGGGTTGGAGCCTCCTGGATGCTGTTAGGGGTGAAACCTCAGTGGGCTCATACTCGTCGAGAATCCCTTTGTAAAGGCCTCGTAGTGATCTCCTAGCCACACACCTGGGAAGTGTGAATATGGTTCGCGGCCATAGGAATAATGGAGGTTTTTAGTCCACCCGGCAATGGGGGATGAAATCACTACATGTGGGTACAGTGGTGCAAACTCTGTAGAGTCAAAACTGTCATGACAGCCGTGCTCACGGTCAAGAGCGGCTTGGACTTATTCATGATTTGATGATGATGAATGGAGAAGTTGAGGATGTTAAGCGGGGAGCTTAACAATGGGATTGAGTTTATGGGATTGGGACCACTTCACTTATATAGTTATGTAGGTGCTTAATAAGCTAAGGAGATAGGTATTAATTGCGTAGTGCTTTAACCATGAGTTCAGCCTTTCCTTGTTCTAGCCTGCATGACACTTATTTCTCACACTTGCTGAGTACCAATGGTACTCAAGCTTGCTTTTCGTTGGTTTTACTTGCTGCTCAGGCCAAAGAAATGGACTGGTGTACAACAATGAAGACTTTGGTCCTAAAGAAGGGTTCTAGGTTCACGGAGTCCCCCGGGCAACGCCTGTGACGAAGCCCAGAAGACCACATTTTTTCTGTTTTGTTTATTTTCATGTTATGAACATTTTGTCGTCCTTTGAGACTCTATGTAAGCCTTATTTGTATTGGAACACCTGGCTTGTAATATTATGATGTTTCACTATTTGTCGTCACATGTATGAGAAAATGATCCTGGCATACATGTGTGAATCACTTGATTGTTCTTCGGAAAAAACGGGTGTGACAAGAAGTCAGATTAGACGTACCGATCTGAAACTGGAGGAATCGCTACAAACACAGATTTAACAACAGTCGGTCGGTGTAGACATTAGTGGCGACGCTGGGCAGCAGCACCCGATCTCAGTGGTAGGCGACCCATGATGAAGAATGCGAGTAATTGCGTAGAGCGCTTCCCAAAAATCTTATTCGCCCTCTCCCGGTGCAGGATCGCAAGACCGAGCGGTTACGGAGACCTGCTCTCCTGATCGTCGGTGCACGCCGGCGCTCAGGATGGAGTAGATGATAGCGGTGCAAGAAACTGGTGGGAACGATTTGTTTCATGATTGCTCTCCTCTGCCACGCATGCTGCAATATATAGTCCCTGTTAGAGATCGATTCCGTTGTGGATCCGATTTATCTGCAACGTGCGGATACTACTACAACAAGCTTCATCTCAGGCGGCTCCAAACGTATTATCACAGGCGGAAACTCAAACTGCCTATGAAAAAGGTTACCACAGGCGGTCTTAACCTTCATGAATCCGCCTGTGAAGACTCTTTATCACAGGCGACTTTTTTAGTAGTGTTCGGTCCGGTCTCTAACTGACTCAGCCCAATTCGTAAGCCCAAAAGCCCACGAAGCCCAACTGAAATTTTCTGCAGCAAAAATAAAAGTTGGCTCAGCTCGAGGCTCAAATTCACATGAACGCGTGTGCGAGGCGTGGCGTGGCATGGCGAGCGAGGAGGAGGAGGAGCACGCGTGGGCCACCCCTCTCCTCTCTTCTTACCTCTCACTTAGTTAGTAGAAGAACGACCTCCCTTATATGTAGGAGTTGCTTCCCTCAAACTTCCCATGTGGTACTAAACCACTAGCACCACCCTCTCTTGCACTAATGGGCCTTTGAGATTTATTTGGAATTATTGTTATTTCCTGCATGGGCTTTGGGCCAAAATTCCAACAATCCCCCACCAAATCTCAAAGTCATTAGAAGAGAGGGCGTTCTTGTTCCTTGTTTGATATACTAGTGTTTCAGTAGAGACTGTTAAGTTGAACTTCTGCCTAGATCTTTAAGTTACATCAGTTAACAACTTGAACAGTGGACTAAGCATTGAATTGCAAGTTTTGTGTGAACCGATTTCACCTAAAGACCTTACTTGTACTTGACTACCAGTAGTCTACCCCGCAGGCGGAGTATATGCGTCGTACTCCCTGGTCTCTTCATGAGCTTTCTAGAGATCACCCAAATCTCACATACTGCGACGTTAGACAGTCGGAGCTCATATAGGTGTGTTACTTTCAAGATTGCCCTGTAGGACAACATCTTTGCTACACATAGCCAACAGAAACACATTAAGGCAAAATGCCTGCCTTACAGTTTGAGAGTATTGTTGTGCATCTTCACATAGAGAGGGTCTCATTGAAATACTCTCCTCGGTGAACCACTAGCTTATTTTTCCTACATCCTACTTCACGGGATCTCCGATCACATAGGTTGGGTTACCACTATGGTGTCACAGTCATGTGTCTCAAACCCATCTCCCTAGATGCACTTTCTATCACGTTCTGTGATAATCCCTTCGTAAAGGGATCTACCAGATTTTTGTCTGTTTGTATGTACGAAACAGTAATAACTCTGGAGATCCTCATTTTTCTGATAGATTTCAAACGTCTCTTGACGTATCTTGATGATTTTGCATTATCCTTAGAATTGGTCACTTTATCACAGTTTGATTGTCACAGTTCATAAGGATTGCCGGCAATGGTTTCTCGACCACAGGCAAATCCATCAAGAGCTCTCATAGCCATTCTGCCTCTGTAGTTGCTATCTCTAAAGCAGTGAGTTCTGCTTCCATGGTTGACCTTGTTAATATGGTATGTTCGCATGACCTCCATGATATGGCGCCACCAGCAAGAGTAAACACATATCCACTCATGGCATAGAGCTCATCAACATCAGGGATCCAATTTGAATCACTATATCCTTCAGGCACGGTCGGATGCCCCATATAGTGAATTCCATAACTCATTGTACCTATCAGATAGCGCATAACCCTCTCAAGTGCATGCCAATGATCTGTACCCGGGTTTGACATGAACCTGCTCAGTTTACTCACAGCAAACGAGATATCAGGGTGGGTTGCGCTTGCTAGGTACATGAGTGAACCGACCATCTGAGAATATTAAAATGATCTCTCAAGTTGCTAGGTACATGAAAAGTTCGACAATATTTTGACGTCTGCGGGCTTTGTCAATAATGAGACTGATCGGTGCGTGTACTATCGCCATGATTGGGGGTGATAGCGTTATATTATGCTTGTATGTGGATGACACACTCATTTTTGGTACAAGCATTAATATAATTTCTGAGGTCAAGTCTTTGCTATCAAAGTGCTTTGATATGAAAGATCTAGGAGAGGCTAATGTCATTTTGAACATTAAGATGAATAAGGATGAGAGTGGAATTACTTTAACGCAATCCCACTATGTTGAGAAAATTTTGAGCCGGTTCGGCTTTAAGGATACAAGGATTTCAACAATTTGGATACCTTTCTCTCTTCACCTTTTACTACGAACCCATCAGGCTGATCCATATAGATTTTCTCTTCCAACTCTCCATTAAGGAAAGTTGTCTTCACATCTACTTGATGAATGATTAGACCATAAGAGGCAGCCAGAGAAAGTAGTACTCAAATTGTCATTAATCTAGCGATAGGTAAATAGGTGTCAAAATAGTCTTCAACTTCCTTTTGTGTATAACACTTTGAATCTAGCCTCGCCTTGTACTTTCCAATAGTGCCATCAGGTCTGAGCTTTTTCTTGAACACCTACATACAACCTACTGGTTTGCACCCGTATGGTCGTTCAGTTAACTCCTGAGTTCCATTCAAAAGAATTGAGTCCATCTCACTTTGAACTGCTTCTTACCAGTCATCTGCATCAGGAGATGCATATTCCTCTGCGATGGATTTAGGAGTGTCATCCACAAGGTACACAATGAAATCATCACCAAAGGATTTCGTAATCCTTTGTCTCTTACTCATCTGAGTTGTTTTATTGTGTTCCTCCTCTTGGATGTTCTCAAATGGTGTTTCAAGAAACTTGGTAGTTGTGGTGGATTCAGGATTAAGTTCAAAAGAAATCCTAACAGTGCTACGATATCTTTCATAGGACATATATTCTCAAAAAATATTGCATCACGAGATTCCATAATAGTATCAACATGCATATCCTAGAAAGATGCAATGCAATGTCTTTGGTCCAACCTTGCGTTTCTTGGAGATTGGGATATTGACCTTTGCCAAACACCCCCAAGTATGCAAGTATGAAAGTGATGGTTTTCTCCCAACCCACTCCTCATAAGGGGTTTTCTTTTTATTCTTGTTTGGAACGCAGTTTAGGACATGACATGAAGTCAATAGAGCCTCCCCCACCATGTCTTAGATAAACCGGAAGTGTCTAACATGACATTCACCAAGTCACACAACGTACAGTTTTTCCTCTCGGCTACCCCATTTGATTGGGGTGAATAGGGAGGCGTCCTCTCGTGTATAATACCATGTTCCTCACAAAAATCATTGAGTAATTTGGGAAAATACTCACCACCACGATCTGACCTAAGACGTTTGATATTTCTCTCTAATTGATTTTCTACTTTAGTTTTATAGATTTTAAAGTAGTCTAAAGCTTTATCTTTAGTTTGCAACAAGTATACATAGCAGAATTTAGTTGAATCATCTATTAGCGTCATAAAGTATTTATTTCCACCTTTTTTCAACACACCATTTATCTCGCGTAGGTTAGGATGTATGAGTTCTATAGGTGATGAGTGGTTTAGGCCCGATCCTCAGAAAGGTAGGTCGATTGAAGTGGAGATCTCGATGTTGATGATCCGAGGCACTCAAGCAGACCCGAACACCCCTGCAATCACTACACCACTGCTCCGTTGGTTATCAACCGTGCTTCACACGCTTGACCTTGTCAAGAAGGCTATCCCTGCAGGTGCAACCGAGAACACAAGCAAGAACGATGAAGATGCAATCTGAAATTGTGAAATTGGGGTCTCACAAACCGTAGAACGGCGAAAGTGTTTAATCTAAGAAAAACCCACCAAATATGGCTGGCGGCTGCAGTATTTAAAGGCTAGGGTTCGTCCATAAGACCCTTAGACGCGTCCCTAATGGACTCATACCAGATACAAGGCCCAAAAGCCCAATACGGCGGTGCAACACCGGACAGAACTCCGAACTTGACTTGTTTCTACAATTCCCAATGACTCCTGGCGAATTTTAATGTGGGGCCAGAACCATTGGAAAATTTATATTCTCATCTTTCCATGCATATGTAGAACATAAAAAATGGAGTCCGTATGCATCCTGGGCGTCCGTTTTAAGATGGATTGCTCCTGGACTCCGAGTTGAACTCGAGTCCGAGTTGGCGACTGTTTCCATCAACTTGTGGACGTCCCATCTGGTGCTCCACATCCCCAAATCCTCCTCCCTTTACTTGTTGATCATGTCCATGGTTCCTAATAACAATTAAATCATTAAATAGCAATTCATTCTCAAAATCACATGGGTAGGAAGTTAGGAACGTGTCACCTGCTGATTTAGTAATCGTGCTCGTGCTCTTGTGATTGGTCCTTGTATATCAATGTGAGTATCCACTGTTGTGATGTCCTCATCATCCTCCCTCTTTAATCGGAGTCGTCCTCGACTCAAGATCATCTTCTTCTCCCAAGTATGGTCGTAAATCTGAAATGATAAATGTGGGACTAACCCCAAAATCCAGAGGCAACTCAAGCTTATATGCATTGACATTGATCTTTTCAACAATCGTAAAAGGACCAGCAGCTCGTGGCATAAGTTTAGATTCTCTCAAGTGAGGGAATCGTTCTTTTCTCAAATGTAGCCATACCAAGTCCCCTGGTTCAAGTTTTACTTCTTTTCTACCTTTACTACCAGAAATTCTATACTTCTCATTCATCCTTTCAATATTTTTCTTTGTAGTTTCATGCATCTTAAGAATGAATTCAGATCGTTGTGTAGCATCCCAATTTATAGTTTCAGAAGGAGGCAAAGGTAATAAATCAATAGGAGCACGGGGATTGAAACCATACACTACCTGGAATGGGCTTACCTTTGTAGTAGAGTGAACTGACCTGTTGTAAGCAAATTCTATATATGGTAAACAATCCTCCCAACCCTTTAGATTTGTTTTTAAAACAGCCCGTAACATAGTTGATAGAGTACGATTTACTACCTCAGTTTGTCCATCGGTTTGTGGGTGACATGTGGTTGAAAACAGCAGCTTGGTTCCCAATTTATACCACAAAGTTCTCCAAAAATGACTTAAAAATTTTGCATCACGATCAGAAACAATGGTATTTAGTACACCATGTAAACGAATAATTTCTGTCATAAACAAATCAGCAATGTGTGAGGCATTATCATTCTTATGACAAGGTATAAAATATGCCATTTTGGAGAAACGATCAACAACCACAAAAATACTATCCCTCCCCATCTTAGTCCTAGGCAATCCCAAAACAAAATCCACGGAAATATCCTGCCAATGTACACTAGGAACAGGAAGACGCATATAAAGACCATGTGGGTTAAGTCGATACTTAGCTTTGTTGTAAGTAGTGCATCGTGACACATAGCGCTCGACATCTTGTCACACCCGGTTTTTCCGAAGAACAACCAAGTGAATATCACATGTATGCCAGGATCATTTTCTCATACATGTGATGACAAATAGTGAAGCATCATTTATTACAAGCCAGGTGTCGAATATAAATAAGTCTTACATAGCTAATGTCTCGTTGGACAATAAAAAGTTCATCATAAGTAAATAAACTAGCAGCGGAATATTATTCTTGAGGGCTCCGTCACAGGCGTTGCCTGGGGGTCTCCATGAACCTAGAAACCTTCTTCGGGTCCAAAGTCTTGGTCATTATACACCACCTCATTATCTTGACCTGACAGCAATATAAACCAACAAATATGCAAGGTTGAGTACCGATGGTACTCAGAAAGTGTGGGAAAGTTATGTCATGCATGGCTAGAACAAGGGGAAGTTGAACTCATGGTTAAAGCACTATGCAATTAATACCTATCACCTTAGCTTATTAAGCACCTATATTACTACACAGGTGAAATGGTCCCAATCTCCCATCCCATCATCATAATCAAATAATCCATAACATCATTTCCAATCTTAAGCTCCCCGCTTAACATCCACAAATTCCAAAACCATCAATCCTCTAATCATGAATAAGTCCAAGCCGCTCTTGACCGTGAGCACGGCTGTCATGACAGTTTTGACTCTACAGAGTTTGTACCACTGTACCCACATGTAGTGATTTCATCCCCCATTGCTGGGTGGACTAAAAGAACCTCCATTATGCCAGTGGCCACGAACCACATTCACACTTCCCAGGTGTGTAGCCAGGAGATCACTATGAAGCCTTTACAAATGGGATTCCCGACGAGCGTGGGCCCACTGAGGTTTCACCCCTAACAGCATACAAGAGGCTCCAACCCCGCTGCAGTGGCCCCCTCTTGAGCCTTGCGGTTCATATGGTAGTCCAGCTGACACCTATTCCCCGCACCATCCAACACACCCATACTACGCCGGGGATACACCTAATTAATTGGCCAAGCTGCCCCATCTCAGCATGTGGTTGGCACGGTAAAGCCAGGTTACATGCTCCATGAACCGGTCCTTAGGATCCAGGCAAGTACTAAACACAAACCCGAGTCTCGTGCACCCAACACACAACTAAAACATCCAACTTGCCTTGATCCCTACCTCTACATGACTCACAATATCTCATTCAAGAGTATGGTAAAGTAAACTGATGATCTCATATCCCAAATATCCCATTCTAAGCATGGCTAAGCATATAATAATAAATGACATGATAAAGTAAATCCCAACCCAAGCTACAAGGAAACAAGGTAATGCAATTCTAGGGAAACTTTCTAGCATGGGTTTCATATTTCATTTGACAATGCAAATAATTCTATCTACACATCCTAGTATAGGATCAAAGTGGTCAAGGACACTTGTCTCCTTCCTGCTGCTCTTGGAATGGGTAGTCCTGATCTTGGAAAGGAAGAACTTGCTCTGGAGCAGGTTCTACATCATACCATCACACATAGCAAAAGAAAAACAACAATCCATAAGACATAGTTCACACTTCCACTTCAAACAAACCACACATTCACATTTATGAAAGTCATTCACAATTATATGTGTTGTGGTTTCTCTATGTGTGTTGATCTTTGGCTTACATGTACTTTTAATCATGTGTATATGATTCCTACTTTTGTATTCACATTTATGCTTACATACTATATATATATATATATATATGAGTTTTCAACTTAAATAAATTCCTTATATTTAATTACTACACCTTTTAGCTACCAAGTATGCATGAAAGGTATTTTCCTACTCCATATGTGTCTTCAGAATTTCTACCAACCCTAAACTGAATTCTTTGGATTTTTGAAACTCCATTTATCTTTTACTAGTTGCTATATTTTCAGATTTAATTCCTATGCCTAAATGTGAACTTTATTATGAAAATAACAAGACACATCATCTAAACAGAATAGGTTCTGATCTAACATATTTAATAATATATTTTTGACCTTTTCCTCTGATGTAAACTATGTTACATTTATTTTACCTATTTTCAGAACTATTCTTTACTTAAAAATGTGTCCCTATAACTAATTAAATGTGAATAAAAAATCAAACAAATTCATTTCAGCCCAAAATCTATTTTTATCTCACTCTAAAGTTTTCTAAGTACTGAGAAAGTTTTTAATTTAAATTTGACAATATGTTTGTCCCACTTTTTAAATTTTAAATACTAGCCACATATTCAATTTCCTAAATTTAATATTAAACAGGGTTAAAAAGGTAAACTCACCCCACTACAGGGTCTCTAATATTATTTTAACAATTTTCAGGGGTCTAGCTACTCATAACAGAGGAGTTTTTCCTAATTTTTATTAAGTCCAGGGGCTAAAACTGATTTTTAAATGAATTTACATGATTTTCTGACGTTCCAGGGGCTAGATCAGAAGTTTCCGGGGCTAGCTCTTATTTCCCGAGAACCCCAGGAGGTAGCACGTAAGATTTCCAGTCTTTATAACGCGGGGCTGACGTGGACCGTCCGATTTAAAACAGACTGCCGAGATTATAACGCCGAGCCGGTACGCGGGGATTTAAAGTCTACCGTGCGATTTAAAATAGACGGCGCACAAGCGGCCACGTCGCTCTGATCGAGCGCGGGCGGCGCTGCCCGGCGGCGCACGGCGGCGGGAAGCGGCGATCTCGCCGGAGACTTTCGGATCTTCGAGAATTCTTTCTAGAACTGTGATTTTATGGCATAGATCGGTGGAGGGGAGGTCGGGGATCTCACCTCGGGGGTTTTCTTGAGCTCGGAGGTCCTGGAAGCCGGTCGGCGACGAGGTCCGAGGTGAATTCACGGCGAGGCTCGTCGGCGCTGTGTTTGAACCGCAAGTCACCGAGTTTTCTGCACCTGCAGGGTTCCCCGGAGGCGGTGGATCAAGACCAGCGAGTTAGATCAGAATTTCCGAGCGTAGATCGGCCAGAATTCGCCGGAGGGGCTCGGTTTCTCACCGGAGTAAAATCGGCGGATCGCGTGGGAAAAATAGAACGAGGCCGGGGTTTTTATAGACGGGGGAGGGCGGCAGGTTGGTTTAGATCGAGTTTGCGTCGCCCACAAGCAAAATTTGGCTGAGATATGCAGAAATCCGGGTCGGTTTGGATTCGGGGTGAGAGAGAGTCCGGCCGATCGCGGGCGCGGGCGCGAGGTAGAAGAAGGGCTGGCGGGCCCCGCCTGTCAGTGGGAGGAAGAGGCGCGCGCGGCTGCGGGCTGGCGCGGGTGCTGGTTGGGCCGGCTGGTGGGTTTCGGCCCACTGGCCGGTTTTTTTTCTGTTTTCTTTATTTCTTTTTCTATTTCTTTTCTGTTTGGAATTTAAATTGAATTCCAGTTTGAATTTAAATTGTTGCAAAACATGCAACACGTCCAAAAAATTTTAAATTCCCCTCTTAACATGATTTAGGGTCTTAACAAGATTTTTGGGGTGTTACAGCTCTACCCCCCTTAAAAGAAATCTCGTCCTCGAGATTGGTGGTTCTAAGAAAACAATTCCGGAAATTGGGCCTTGAGTTCATCTTCCCGTTCCCAGGTGGCTTCTTCTTCTGAGTGATGCTTCCATTGCACCTTGCACATCCAGATTCTTTTATTTCTGGTGAGGCGTTCCATTGTCTCCAAAATCTTGTATGGTTGCTCGGCATAAGATAAATCCTCAGCTACGTCCACTTCATTCATGGGTAACACCTCTTCAGGTGTTCTCAGGCATTTCTTGAGTTGTGACACATGGAACACATCGTGCACATCCGATAGATGAGCCGGTAACTCTAGTTGATACGCCACTTCGCCTTTCATTTCCAGAACTTGAAAGGGTCCGATGTATCGAGGTGACAACTTCCCTTTCACCTTGAACCGACGAAGTCCTCTGATAGGGGACACCTTGAGATAGACATAGTCTCCCAGGTTGAAAACGAGCTCTCTTCTTCGTACATCGGTATAGCTCTTTTGGCGTGTCTGTGCTATCCTCAAGTTGTTGCGAATTTCCCTCACCTTTGCCTCGGCTTCTTGTAGTACCTCGGGACCAAACACTTTACTTTCCCCTGTTTGGTTCCAAAATAGGGGAGTTCTGCACTTCCTTCCGTACAAGGCTTCAAACGGTGACATCTTCATACTAGCTTGATAGCTGTTGTTATAGGAAAACTCCGCATATGGTAAGTTCTTATCCCAACTCCGATTGTTTTTGAGTGCACATGCCCTCAGCATATCTTCAAGAATCTGATTGGTTCTTTCCGTCTGCCCGTCAGTTTGGGGATGATAGGCAGAGCTTAAATTCAGATGGGTTCCCATGGTTTCATGCAACTTCTGCCAGAACCTTGAGGTGAACTGTGTCCCTGGATCCGACACAATCTTCTTTGGCACTCCATGGTAACACACGATCCTTGACATGTACAACTCCGCCAAGGATCTGCTGTAGCTTTCCTTCACGGGGATGAAGTGAGCTACCTTGGTTAGCCTATCGATGATGACCCATATTGAATCATATCCTGATTGGATCCTAGGCAATCCCACTATGAAATCCATACCGATTTCTTCCCATTTCCATTCAGGCACTTTGAGTGGTTCCAATAATCCCGCGGGTCGTTGATGTTCTTCTTTCACCAACTGACATGTGTCACATAGGGCAACATGTTTCGCGACATCTCGTTTCATTCCATACCACCAATACCTGCTCTTGAGGTCCTGGTACATTTTCATACTCCCAGGATGAATGGAATAGTCAGAATCATGAGCCTCCTTCAAAATCAATTCATGGATCTCCTTTACTTCTGGCACACAGATTCTTTTCCCGTGCCACACCGTTCCTTGTTCATCCTCTCTAAAACCAGGAGCTTTATTTTCCTTGATGAGTTGTCTGATCTCTTGTATCTTCTCGTCGTTCTTTGACCATTGCATATGTCTCGCTCTAGTGTGGAGTCCACTTCCAGGCGATGGCTTCACCACTATTTACAAGGCATAGATTGAGCCTTATAACCTCGTCCTTCAATTCTGCAGGCATGTCCTTCAAGCCCAACTTATTGACCTGCACTTTCCGACTTAAAGCATCAGCCACGACGTTTGCTTTCCCAGGATGATAGTTGATGCCTACATCAAAGTCATTGATTAGCTCTAACCATCTCCTTTGTCTGAGGTTGAGGTCTGGCTGTGTGAATATGTACTTCAAACTCTTATGATCCGTATATATCTCGGTCCTCTTCCCCATCAAATAGTGCCGCCAAATTTTCAACGCGTGGACCACTGCGGCTAGTTCTAAGTCATGTGTAGGATAGTTTTTCTCGTGCTTCCGAAGCTGCCGGGATGCATATGCCACGACATGCCCTTCTTGCATGAGAACACATCCCAACCCGTTTCCAGAGGCATCGCAGTACAATGTGAAATTCTTTTGCATATCTGGCATAACCAACACTGGGGCTGTTGTCAATCTTTTCTTTAGCTCCTGAAAACTCGTCTCGCACTGTGGCGTCCATGTGATGTGATTCCCTTCTCCAACAGTTTGGTGAGGGGCCTCGAGATCTTGGAGAATCCCTCAATAAACCGTCGATAGTATCCAGCCAATCCCAAGAAGCTTCGAACTTCCCCGACATTTTCAGGGGTCTTCCACTTCTGTATATCCTCGATTTTGGCAGGATCCACGGAGATTCCTCCCTCCGAGATTATATGTCCTAATAAGGGAACTCTCTTCAGCCAAAACTCACACTTGCTCAACTTGGCATATAGTTGGTGTTCTCTTAGCCTTTGCAACACCAACCTTAGATGTTTCTCATGTTCTTCTTCATCTTTGGAGAAGACGAGAATGTCATCTATGAAAACCACCACAAATTTGTCCAGATATTCCATGAATACCTTGTTCATGAGATACATGAAGTATGCCGGGGCATTAGTTAGCCCGAAAGGCATGACAGTTATTCATACAGTCCGTACCGAGATACGAAAGTTGTCTTGGGAATATCCGATTGCCTTATCTTGAGTTGGTGGTATCCCGACCTGAGATCAATTTTTGAGAACACACAAGCTCCCCTCAACTGATCGAACAAGTCTTCAATGCGGTATAATGGGTACTTGTTCTTGATGGTTACCTCATTCAAGGCACGGTAATCCATGCATAACCTTTGGGTTCCGTCCTTCTTGGGCACAAATATCACCGGAGCTCCCCATGGTGAGAAACTAGGACGAATATACCCCTTCTCCGTCAATTCTCTTAAATGATCCTTGAGTTCTTCTAGCTGCTTGGAGTCCATCCGATAAGGTCTCTTGTATATCGGAGCTGTTCCAGGCACTAGCTCAATTGCGAATTCCACTTCACGATCGGGAGGCATACCTGGCAACTCCTCCGGAAAAACGTCTGGATATTCCCTGATAATTCGGATCTCCTCCACTTTCACCTCAACTTGATTTAATTGAACGTCCCTCCTCGGCTCTGGTATTGTTATAAACTTTACTTTTGTGCCACTAGGGTGTGTTAGTTCCACCGTTCTGGTTGAACAATGGATGATTCCCTTGTGTTTGGTCAACCAGTCCATGCCCAAAATAATATCGATCCCTTGGGAATCTATCACTATGAGGTTAGCAGTAAACACTACCCCATTAATGTCTAGATTCACCTTGGGACACACTTGTCTTGTCCTTATTTCTCCACCTGGAGAGTTTACTGCTAGCATATAGTTCATTTGTGTTGTTGCTAGATCATGCTTCTTAACAAACCCTTTAGCAATGAACGAGTGGGTAGCACCAGAATCAAACAGCAGGGTTGCAATGTATAAATTGGCAGGAAACTTACCAACTACCACGTCGGGTGCCTCTTGTGCTTCCTGCATAGTGACGTGGTTCACCCGTCCTCTCATTACGTTCTGCTGTTGTGGCTGCGTGAGCTTCTTATTTGGGCACTTATGGGCGTAGTGCCCCACTTCACCACAATTAAAACATTGCACCCCAACCTTAGGTGCTTGGCCTTTATTGTCTTGGGGTTGGTTTGGGGGTCCTTGCACTGCTGGTCGAGGTGGATATGCAGGGCGAGGCTGCTGTACAAACTGTCATTGCGGCTGTGCTGGTGCTACCGGAGGCCTGTAGTTCGGGTTGTACCCTCTTGGTGCTGAGTAGGGTACCGCAGCACGGTTCGTCTGCCCTGCAGGTTGCTGCATCAGACGTGGGCGGGTGTTGCTCCCTGAGGCTTGGTGTGACCACCCGGCCTTCCTCTTGTTCTCATTTTCCAAGGTCTTTAGCTTCCTTTCTACCACAAATGCTCTGTCCACCATCTTTTGGAAGCTTTCGTACTCATTTGAGGACATTGCGCACTGCATCTCTGCGGTAAGCCCTTCCACGAAACAATCTTGTTTCTGTTCATCAGTCTCTATGTCCCGTGGGGCATAACGGGATAGTTGAGTAAATTTAGTGAGGTATTCCCTCACCGTCATGTTTCCCTGCTGCAGTCCCAAAAACTCCTTCCTCTTGTTTTTCAGTTCACCTCTTGGGATGTAATGGTTGCGGAAGCTACGCTTGAACTCTTCCCAAGTGATGTTCTCAGGGTCATGATGGGCAGCCACGTAGGCGGTCCACCAATCAGCAGCAGGTCCATGCAATTGATGAGAGGCAAACAGCACCCTCTCATACCCTTGGCGCTGTATGATCCTCATCTTGCTCTCACTGGTCTTAAGCCAATCATCTGCCTCCAGAGGTTCAGCAGCACTTGCAAACTTTGGAGGTTGAGTTCCTAGAAACTCGCTCAACCTTGGTTGGCGTGGTGCAGCTTGTGGAGGTGGAACTTGATGCAAGTTGGCCACCACTTGAGTCAAGTTCTGGATGAGCTGATTCTGATTCTCCAGCATTTGGTGGAGGGGATCAACTCCTTCACGGCGACCACCCCTGTCTTGGCCTCCAGAAAGATGAGGGTTGCAGGCCTCATCGTTGTTGTTGGCGGGGTTGGCAGCACGTCCTTTTCCTCTTCCGGCCATCTGGCAGAATCAACCAATGTTAATTTGAAAGCATTTCGTATCATCTTATTACTTTCACTTGTTTGTACTTTGAAGTGTTGAGGCTTTGTTATACTTTTCTGAGGGTTCATTTCTCACACAAAAATAAATGCAATATTATTTCATGTGGGTTCACACACTAAAGCAAAACAATCTGAAGACGAGGTTGTGGACAATTGCTCATGGCTTCCACAGCTCACGTCACACACCAAGCATTAACACACCATTAACTAACGTAACGACTCGACTACTTGACATCCTTCTATTTTAAGGGAAAGGCTCTACGCTACTCGTTTTCTTGAGCTGGCTCCTCGGGATCTTCCTCATCATTTCGGCTGCCTTCTGACTCTGCTTTGGGTGGGGAGGCTGCTGGTGGAGAAGTGCGACGACGCCTAATCGCTCAGCGATCTAGGGAGTCAGGAGTCCATGTATCATTCATGGTGACACACAGTTCATTCCCATCTCCTCTTTCTCTCGCCCTCAAGCAGGCTCGCAGCAACGCCTCCGTATCCTTCAGGGTGTCCCGAACATCCTGAAGCTCTTGCTGACACTCCTGCAGTCGAGTGCTGAGCATAGCAACATCCCCCAAGCACAAGTCCATGTGCTCATGGGAAGTCCCTTGCTGCACCGGCGGGTACTTGTACTCCGTGGTACCACTCTCACGCTGGAGGACATACATGTACTCAGTCCTGTCCAGGTGGCGACGATAGATGTGACTCTGGCAGGTGATGGCCTCCCAGGTGACATCCTTCTCCGCATCGACCTGTGTCGCTCGACAAGCTGGAGAGCGGTGGATCTTAAGCAGCTGATTTTCATGGATAATCCTCATCTCTGAACTCCATTCTTCCCTCTTTTCACGGATGGTCCTGGTGGAGTTATAGTGGATGATTAGCTTGCCCGTATTGCCGGCGGCTTCGAGCATAGGTCGAAGACGGCGCAACAAGCCTCCTACTGCCAATCCGTAGGAAAGGTACGTCACCGGACGGCTCTCCTCTCTTTCGGCAAGGGCAACTATGGGAACTCTCCCTCCTATGGACTTGCGAGCGGTGCGAATCATGCGAACCATCTAAAACAAAAAGAATTTAAACTTAGGTTAGATAAACTTTTAAACAAAAATCCTATTTTGAATGAAAGTTGGGGTAAGATGAAGAAAGTGACTCATTAAATAACACTTCTCAACACACACCTTGTAAAAATAGTTTTTAAGAAAATAAGGCCCTTAAATACATCCATTTCTACCTAGGTCCACGTTCCTACGGGCAACCTTGGCTCTGATACCACTTCTGTCACACCCGGTTTTTCCGAAGAACAACCAAGTGAATATCACATGTATGCCAGGATCATTTTCTCATACATGTGATGACAAATAGTGAAGCATCATTTATTACAAGCCAGGTGTCGAATATAAATAAGTCTTACATAGCAAATGTCTTGTTGGACAATAAAAAGTTCATCACAAGTAAATAAACTAGCAGCGGAATATTATTCTTGAGGGCTCCATCACAGGCGTTGTCCGGGGGTCTCCATGAACCTAGAAACCTTCTTCGGGTCCAAAGTCTTGGTCATTATACACCACCTCATTATCTTGACCTGAGCAGCAATATAAACCAACAAATATGCAAGGTTGAGTACCGATGGTACTCAGCAAGTGTGGGAAAGTTATGTCATGCATGGCTAGAACAAGGGGATGTTGAACTCATGGTTAAAGCACTATGCAATTAATACCTATCACCTTAGCTTATTAAGCACCTATATTACTACACAGGTGAAATGGTCCCAATCTCCCATCCCATCATCATAATCAAATAATCCATAACATCATTTCCAATGTTAAGCTCCCCGCTTAACATCCACAACTTCCAAAACCATCAATCCTCTAATCATGAATAAGTCCAAGCCGCTCTTGACCGTGAGCACGGCTGTCATGACAGTTTTGACTCTGCAGAGTTTGTACCACTGTACCCACATGTAGTAATTTCATCCCCCGTTGCCGGGTGAACTAAAAGAACCTCCATTATGCCAGTGGCCACGAACCACATTCACACTTCCCAGGTGTGTAGCCAGGAGAACACTACGAAGCCTTTACAAAGGGATTCCCGACGAGCGTGGGCCCACTGAGGTTTCACCCCTAACAGCATACAAGAGGCTCCAACCCCGCTGCAGTGGCCCCTCTTGAGCCT
This sequence comes from Neostapfia colusana, assembly GCA_030760725.1. Classification (NCBI taxonomy): domain Eukaryota; kingdom Viridiplantae; phylum Streptophyta; class Magnoliopsida; order Poales; family Poaceae; genus Neostapfia; species Neostapfia colusana. The sequence goes on along the minus strand of JASWHV010000016.1, from coordinate 16,663,366 downwards.
TGCGGTTCATATGGTAGTCCAGCTGACACCTATTCCCCGCACCATCCAACACACTCATACTATGCCGGGGATACACCTAATTAATTGGCCAAGCTGCCCCATCTCAGCATGTGGTTGGCACGGTAAAGCCAGGTTACATGCTCCATGAACCGGTCCTTAGGATCCAGGCAAGTACTAAACACAAACCCGAGTCTCGTGCACCCAGCAAAAAACCAAAACATCCAACTTGCCTTGATCCCTACCTCTACATGACTCACAATATCTCATTCAAGAGTATGGTAAAGTAAACTGATGATCTCATATCCCAAATATCCCATTCTAAGCATGGCTAAGCATATAATAATAAATGACATGATAAAGTAAATCCCAACCCAAGCTACAAGGAAACAAGGTAATGCAATTCTAGAGAAACTTCCTAGCATGGGTTTCATATTTCATTTGACAATGCAAATAATTCTATCTACACATCCTAGTATAGGATCAAAGTGGTCAAGGGCACTTGCCTCCTTCCTGCTACTCTTGGAATGGGTAGTCCTGATCTTGGAAAGGAAGAACTTGCTCTGGAGCAGGTTCTACATCATACCATCACACATAGCAAAAGAAAAACAACAATCCATAAGACATAGTTCACACTTCCACTTCAAACAAACCACACATTCACATTTATGAAAGTCATTCACAATTATATGTGTTGTGGTTTCTCTATGTGTGTTGATCTTTGGCTTACATGTACTTTTAATCATGTGTATATGATTCCTACTTTTGTATTCACATTTATGCTTACATACTATATATATATGAGTTTTCAACTTAAATAAATTCCTTATATTTAATTACTACACCTTTTAGCTACCAAGTATGCATGAAAGGTATTTTCCTACTCCATATGTGTCTTCAGAATTTCTACCAACCCTAAACTGAATTCTTTGGATTTTTGAAACTCCATTTATCATTTACTAGTTGATATATTTTCAGATTTAATTCCTATGCCTAAATGTGAACTTTATTATGAAAATAATAAAACACATCACCTAAACAGAATAGGTTCTGATCTATCATATTTAATAATATATTTTTGACCTTTTCCTCTGATGTAAACTATTTTACATTTATTTTCCCTATTTTCAGAACTATTCTTTACTTAAAAATGTGTCCCTATAACTAATTAAATGTGAATAATAAATCAAACAGATTCATTTCAGCCCAAAATCTATTTTTATCTCACTCCAAAATTTTCTTAGTACTGAGAAAGTTTTTAATTTAAATTTGACAACATGTTTGTCCCACTTTTTAAATTTTAAATACTAGCCACATATTCAATTTCCTAAATTTAATATCAAACAGGGTTAAAAAGGTAAACTCACCCCACTACAGGGTCTCTAATATTATTTTAACAATTTTCAGGGGTCTAGCTACTCATAACAGAGGAGTTTTTCCTAATTGTTATTAAGTCCAGGGGCTAAAACTGATTTTTAAATGAATTTACATGATTTTCTGACGTTCCAAGGGCTAGATCAGAAGTTTCCGGGGCTAGCTCTTATTTCCCGAGAACCCCAGGGGGTAGCACGTAAGATTTCTAGTCTTTATAACGCGGGGCTGACGTGGACCGTCCGATTTAAAACAGACGGCCGAGATTATAACGCCGAACCGGTACGCGGGGATTTAAAGTCTACCGTGCGATTTAAAATAAACGGCGCACAAGCGGCCACGTTGCTCTGATCGAGCGCGGGCGGCGCTGCCTGGCGGCGCACGGCGGCGGGAAGCGGCGATCTCGCCGGAGACTTTCGGGTCTTCGAGAATTCTTCCTAGAACTGTGATTTTATGGCATAGATCGGTGGAGGGGAGGTCGGGGATCTCACCTCGGGGGTTTTCTTGAGCTCGGAGGTCCTGGAAGGCGGTCGGCGACGAGGTCCGAGGTGAATTCACGGCGAGGCTCGTCGGCGCTGTGTTTGAACCGCAAGTCACCGAGTTTTCTGCACCTGCAGGGTTCCCCGGAGGCGGTGGATCAAGACCAGCGAGTTAGATCGGAATTTCCGAGCGTAGATCAGCCAGAATTCGCCGGAGGGGCTCGGTTTCTCACCGGAGTAAAATCGGCGGATCGCGTGGGAAAAACAGAACGAGGCCGGGGTTTTTATAGACGGGGGAGGGCGGCAGGTTGGTTTAGATCGAGTTTGCGTCGCCCACGAGCAAAATTCGGCTGAGAAATGCAGAAATCCGGGTCGGTTTGGATTCAGGGTGAGAGAGAGTCCGGCCGATCGCGGGCGCGGGCGCGAGGTAGAAGAAGGGCTGGCGGGCCCCGCCTGTCAGTGGGAGGAAGAGGCGCGCGCGGCTGCGGGCTGGCGCGGGTGCTGGTTGTGCCGGCTGGTGAGTTTCGGCCCACTGGCCGGTTTTTTTTCTGTTTTCTTTTTTTCTTTTTCTATTTCTTTTCTGTTTTGAATTTAAATTGAATTCCAGTTTGAATTTAAATTGTTGCAAAACATGCAACACGTCCAAAAATTTTTAAATTCCCCTCTTAACATGATTTAGGGTCTTAACAAGATTTTTGAGGTGTTACAACATCACGTCTCATCTTTGGCCAAAAGAAGTGTGTGGCCATCACGTCCTCCGTTTTCTTCACTCCAAAATGTCCCATCAAACCTCCTCCATGTGCTTCCTGCAAAAGTAATAGGCGAATGGAACTAGCAGGAACATATAGCTTGTTAGCACGATAGAGGAGGCCCTCCCGTAGTACATATTTATTCCATGTTCTTTCTTCTCTACAATTTTCAAAGGCATATTTGAAGTCCAAATCAGTAGGATATAATTCTTTTATTGTTTCTAAACCAAATATTTTATGATCAAGTTGGGACAGCATGGTGTAACGTCTAGATAATGCATCTGCAATAACATTCTCCTTCCCTTTCTTATGCTTAATGATGTATGGAGATGATTCTATGAACTCAATCCATTTAGCATGTCGTTTATTCAGATTGTTTTGGCACTTAAGATACTTCAAAGATTCATGATCGGAATGTATGACGAACTCCTTAGACCAAAGGTAATGTTGCCAAGTTTGTAGAACTCGCACTAAGGCATACAATTCCTTGTCATAAGTAGAATAATTCAGAGAAGGACCATGCAATTTTTCACTAAAGAATGCAACGGGTTTACCTCCTTGTTTGAGAATACCTCCAATACCAATGCCGCTTGCATCACATTCTAGCTCAAATGTCTTGTCAAAATCAGGAACTTATAGCAATGGTGCTTGTGTAAGCTTTGATTTGAGAACATCAAAAGCTTGTTGCTTCTGTTCGCCCCATCGAAACTGTACACCCTTCTTCGTCAGTTCATGGAGAGGTGCTGCAATGGTGCTGAAATCCCACACAAAGCGTCGATAAAAACCTGCAAGACCAAGAAAACTACGCACCTGCGTGACGGTCGATGGAGTTGGCCCGCTAGTGATCGCCACAATTTTTGCCTCATCCATCTCAATTCCGTGTGATGAAACGATATATCCAAGAAACGAAACTCGATTGGTGCAAAAGACACACTTTTCGAGGTTACCAAACAAACGTGTATCTCTCAAGACACTGAAAACAGCACGTAAATGATTAAGATGTTCGTCATATGACTTGCTATAAATGAGGATATCATCGAAGTAAACCACCACAAATTTTCCAATAAAAGCACGTAAAACCTCGTTCATTAATCGCATAAAAGTGCTAGGTGCATTAGTTATACCAAAAGGCATTACTAACCACTCATAAAGTCCAAACTTGGTTTTAAATGCAGTTTTCCATTCATCTCCTAGTGCCATTCTAATTTGGTGGTAACCACTACGCAAGTCAATTTTTGTGAAAATAATAGCACCACTCAATTCATCAAGCATGTCATCTAAGCGAGGAATAGGATAATGATATTGAATGGTGATGTTATTAATCGCTCTACAATCAACACACATGCGTCAGCTACCATCTTTCTTAGGAACCAAAAGAACATGAACAGAATAAGGATTAAGGCTTTCACGAATATACCCGCGAGTCAAAAGATCTTGAACTTGTCGCTGAATTTCCCTTGTCTCTTCCGGATTCGCCCTGTACGCCGCACGATTTGGCAAACTTGCCCCTGGAATCAAGTCGATCTTATGTTCAATGCCCCTCATAGGTGGTAATCCAGGGGGTATCTCGGGGGGAAACACATCCGCAAAATCCTGCAAAATGTTAGCAACAGCAGGGGGCAATGCCATGGGCACTTCATGAATTGAAAACATGGCTTCTTTGCATACTAAAGCGTAGTACATCCCCTTGGTATTAAATAAGTCAGCAAGGTCAGATTTAGTTGTGAGCAACGAAGGTGATTTTAACTTAATTACTTGTTGTTTTTCAGAGTCTAGTGATTTCGTTGCAATATCATCACGTGTTTTACTTTTCTCAAAATGTATAATTTCAGCAGGAGTCATAGGAAGCAAAGTGATTTTCTTTCCTTTATGCATCAGAGTATATTTATTAGTTCTACCATGATGAATAGCATCCATATCAAATTCCCAAGGACGTCCCAACAAAAGAGAACAAGCATCCATAGGTACGACATCAAAATCGGCAAAATCATGGTATGAACCAATCGAAAAATGTACCATCGCTGTTTGTGTTACCCTAACCTTACCGCTGCTGTTGAACCACTGAATGTGATATGGATGAGGGTGTGCTCTTGTTGTCAACCCAAGTTTCTTGACCACATCCGTGTTCACTAAGTTGTTGCAACTGCCTTCATCAATTATAGTGTGCACACGGCAGTCCTTGACGATGAGAAACATGTGAAAAATATTGTGTCGCTGTAGCTTGTCATCCGCCTCAACTTTGGAGCTCAAAGCACGCTGCACAATTATGCTTCTATAATTTTCCGTTGCTGCTGTACCTCTTCATCTGTGCTATAGGGGTCATCTTTTGGTCCTGCAACGTTAGTAGCAAGAGAATATTCATCTTCAACATCCGAAGTACTATCATAACCGCCATCATCTTGTGCTTTGTATGCTCGTTTGCTAGGGCATTCTTTCATCACATGACCAACTCCCTAGCAGCGGTGACACTTAATGTTGGAAGTTCAACTCGTGGAAGAAGTGGAAGACGTAGGATTGAATGGTGTCGTCTTGCTGCCCTCCGGCGCGCGAAGAAATGGAGCAGTAGATACAGTTCGTTGGCCACCATTGGATGGTGTAGTGGCAGTAGGAAAACTCGAAGATGGTGCTGTTTTGGATGGTGTAGATGTCGAACGCGGTGTAAATGTGCTCCTCATGCGTTGGTGCTGCTGCTGTTGGCGGCCCTGCAATTCTTTTTCTGCCAACATAGTCAGCTGAAATAATCTGTTAACAGTACCATATTCCTTATAATCAACAATGTCCTGAATTTCACGCCTCAACCCCCCATAAAAACGAGCTATTTTATCATCCATGTCCTCTACTACTCCACAGCGCAACATACCCTTTTGTAACTCTTGATAATACTCCTCTATGGACATGTTACCTTGGTCTAAGTGCTGCAATTTTTTGCGAAGGTCCCGCTGAAAAGAAGGAGGAACAAAACGAATACACATAGCTTCCTTTAATCTATCCCATGTTGGAGGATCAGTTCTAGTTTTAACAAGTTCATTCCACCATATGATAGCAAAATCATTAAACTCACTAGTGGCTTGACGAACTGTATGTTGTTCAGGAACAAGGTGGACATTAAATTTCTGCTCTACTGTCATCTTCCAATCAAGATATGCCTCAGCATCATAAGCACCAGAAAAAAAGGGTATAGTAAATTTGACTTTAGCAAAAGGATCATCAAGAGGGCGATTAAAATTGTTATGATGATCATTGTAATTATAACGATTATTACCTCCCATACCTCGTAGATAAAGTGGAAGTCGTGGTTGATTGTTATGATCTTCCATATTATAAGCACCGTCTTCATAATCTACAGCGAGAGGCAGCCGCGCCTCAAGAGTATCCATCCGAACAACAAGATTAGCAAGTTGGCGATTCAAGGTCGTCAATGACGCCTTTGTCGATGCTTGGGTTTTGGTGAACATATATGTCATTTCCCTCATCATGTCACGCAACTCAACATGTTGAACACACATCATCCCTTTTATCGTCTGCCATTGTTAGTAGTAAATAAAAGACAACAAAAATATATTATCCCTATAAACTACAAAGGATAGTGGCAATGTGAAAAGTGGAAGGAAGGAAACAATCTCTCTCTCTCAAACGTCTTATCACGTTCTTGCAAGTGTTCTTATCGACACAGCAGGTGGTAAACGGTGGACGATGAGAACCAATGAAGCGTGGAGTGATTGCAAAGTTACCTGTTTTGCTCAAGAGGAAAAGTGGAGCTTGGATGGCACAATATGGTGGCTAATAAGCAAAAATCGTTAACAGCAAAAACAAAGTTGAATAAGTATTCAATGTAGGAACTGTTGCTGGTTAACAAGTGTTCTAGGCCTAGCACAACACAAGGCAGTAGAAAGGCAAATAGAAAATCAGGAAGATATAACCAAACAAGTATAGCACAAGTGTATAGGCCAACTGTTTTCAAGGGTATGTTGTTAATGCTTTAATATCTGTGCTCTCTTCACTATTTTTTTTCTTTTTTTATATTTTTTCTGATATTTTTTGTTTACTCGAGAGCACGAAAATAGAAAGCACACAACTTTGCAGCTCAATTGGATGTAAGATGTGGCCTATAGAAAATCAGTAATATTCTTTAAAATCCGGGCTGAAACTTCGGAGGCCGGATAGTTTATCTTCTGAGGGGAATTTGGACAAACAAATTTTGCTGAAAACGGCAAAGCCGTGGAAAATCGGTTGCGAAATTTTGAGTAGATCAATTTGAAAAAAATTCGCCCAATTTTGAGTTCGTATGCAAAAGTTATGGCCGTTTTAAGGTAGGCTACCCGAGTTACTGTTTTTTATGTTGATTCAAACTCGGTTGTGAAGAAGATCTCGCAATAGGATGTGAGAAACAATCGGAATTTAGCAACGGCAACTGATGGGATGTTGTGTGATGAATCAAGGAGGACTGGCACAATGGTTTGTCACCTGTTCTAGGGCTGGCGATGCGGGAGTTCACGCAAGGCAGCTAGCTAGGGCAAACCGATGATCTTGGTTGCTCGGTTTGTTGTTTAGGGATTGTGGAATAGGTGAGCAGAAAGAAAAACAAGGAAGAAAACCGATAACTACGACCCAAAAAACACAAAGCTAAACCAGCAACAAGACTCGACCACACGAATGCAAACTCAACAATGCAATCTGAAAAACGAAAATTGCAGACACTGTGGTCTAGGAATCGGTAAACATGATATGTTTTTTGTGGCTTTTTCTGTGGACTCTAGGTATGAAAAAACAAAAACTAATCTAGTGGGAAATTAAAGTACCTCACGGGCAACCTGAAATCTGATACCAAATGATGAGTGGTTTAGGCCCGATCTTCCGAAAGGTAGGTCGATTGAAGTGGAGATCTCGACGTTGATGATCCGAGGCACTCGAGAAGACCCGAACACCCCTGCAATCACTACACCACTGCTCCGTTGGTTATCAATCGTGCTTTACACGCTTGACCTCGCCAAGAAGGCTATCCCTATAGGTGCAACCGAGAACACAAGCAAGAACGATGAAGATGCAATCTGAAATTGCGAAATTAGGGTCTCACAAACCGTAGAACGGAGAAAGTGTTTCGCAAAACCCACTGAATATGGCCGGCGGCTGCAGTATTTAAAGGCTAGGGTTCATCCATAAGACCCTTAGACGTGTCCCTAATGGACTCATACCGGATACAAGGCCCAAAAGACCAATACGGTGGTGCAACACCGGACAGAACTCCGAATTCGACTTGTTTTGACAATTCCCAATGACTCCTAGCGAATTTTAATGTGGGGCCAGAACCATTGAAAAGTTTATCTTATCATCTTTCCATGCATATGTAGAACGTCGAAAACATAGTCCATATGCATCTTGGGCGTCCGTTTTAAGATGAACTGCTCCTGGACTCCGAGTTGAACTCGAGTCCGAGTTGGCGACTGTTTCCATCAACTTGTGCACGTCCCATCTGGTTCTCCACGTCCCCAAATCCTCCTCCCTTTACTTTTTGATCATGTCCATAATTCCTAATAACAATTAAATCATTAAATAGCAATCCATTCTCAAAATCACATGGGTAGGAAGTTAGGAACGAGTTCACCTGCTGAGTAATCGTGTCCGTGCTCTTGTGATTGGTCCTTGTATATCAATGTGAGTATCCACTGTTGTGATGTCCTCATCAATAGGTGCCAAGTTTCTCTCCTCGGCTGTCTTGTGAGGTTTTCGAGGTTGCGTTGATTGCACACAACTATGGCACTTAGAACCTTTGGAAATGGTGAATTTTGGAATAAACTTAAGACTAGATAGTCGATTCAATAAACCAAAATTAACATGACATAAACAAGAATGCCAAACACTCGCATCATCATTAACACTTCCAAAAATATGGTTTACTAACTTATTATTAAACTCTGACAAAGAAAAGTGGAACAAGTCTCCGCATTCATAGCCTTTACCAACAAATTGTCCATGCTTCGTCACAACTATTTTATTGGACTCTAAAACTACTTTGAACCCATCTCTCTATAGAAGGGGTTCGCTAACAAGATTCTTTTTCATAGTAGGTACAGGATGCACGTTCTTCACCTGGACAATCTTTCCCGAAGTGAACTTTAGATCGACCATGCCAACACCACGAACAAAATCATGTGACCCATTCCCCATTAGGACGGATGAATCCTGGACGAGCTGGTAAGAAGTAAACATAGGCATGTCAGAACATACATGGACATTAGCACCCATATACAACCACCAGGATGGTGTTTGAATAACAGAAAGAACCGTAAAGGAATTACCGTACCCATCCGCATTGCTAGATGTCACAATGTTGACGTTCCTTTTATCTCTACGATCTACCATATCAGGACAGTTCTTGGGAAAATGCCCGTGCTCACCACAGGTATAACAGCCATCATTGGCTTTGTTTGACTTCTTCTTCTTGAAAGAAGTAGTTTTGTTCGGCTTGAACTGATACTTGTTGTTCCCTTTATTCTTGACATTGGGTTTCTACACCATATTTAAATTGGCGGTAGATTGACCCTCACCTCCTTTCTTAGTAGAGTCCTTAGCCCGAGCCTTCTCCTCAACATCAAGAGATGCTATCAAGTTTTTAACTGATATTTCCTGTCTCTTGTGTTTTAGAGCTGTGGTGAAGTTCCTCCACGAGGGAGGCAACTTTGCAATAATGCAACCAGCCACAAAATTGTCAGGCAGAGAACACTTAAGGAGATCGAGCTCTCTCGTGGTACACTGTATCTCATGAGCTTGTTCGACTACAAGACGGTTGTTAACAATCTTGTAGTCATGGAAGCTCTCCATGATATACAGTTCACCGTCTGCATCAGTTGCACCATACTTAGCGTTTAGTGCATCCCACAGCTCTTTCCCATCTGTGACTGTTAGATAAACATCACAGAGCTTGTTGGCAAGAATGCTTAAGATACATCTTGTCAGGGCAGCATTGGCTTCCTCGAACTTCTGTGTGTGTGTTGGGGGGAGGGGGGTTGTTATGAAAACCTATTAAACTGCTGGACTGCAAAAAATTTCAACTGGTTACCATATGAATTCGTCCCTAACACCACGATAGTCTCAACAAAATCGTTTATTAACATAGAAGCCAGTAAGATAATCAAACCGGCTGGTGCCAGACGTCAACGATTTGAATTAGAGAGTAGGCTATCAGTTTACATCCACAGCTGACATAAGAAGAAGACAATATGCCATAGGTTCTGGATAACGACTCACTGGTTGTTATTACTTCAGGTCCGTAGGTTGCTACCTTTATTATCTCACTGCTTTCTCTGTTGTTAAGTCATCGACTTGTTTCATAATCTAATTGCTTTTATTAATATTAATATGACATACTAATTACAATCTAATTGCCTTTTGTCCTCTGAGAGAGTGGCACATTTCACACCAGAACTGAATATTATGTTGCGTAGACATCCACAGCAGATATTTTAAACGTAGCATCCATTTATGGTTAAAATAATTTATAGGCTAATGGTTATATATTTCAATTTCATGACAATAATTTATAACAAAATCATACACCAATGGTTTAGGACATTTAGTAAAACAATGAGAATTACAACACATAAAAAGGCAATGACATCACATTGGCGGTGGATGATACCGAGGTAGCCGAAGAGAAAATTTTAGAACAAAAAAGAGAGATAGAAGAACGCTTAATGGAAGTTAGTTGAAGATAAAAACCAATAGCATATTACAAAAAGGTAAATTTTGTGGTGCACTACAGAAAAAAGCAAAATTTACGACAGTTTAACTTATCTACGACGGTTTTACAGTTGATCATCGTAATTAAATTAACTTACGACGGCCTAGTTCGATCGTCGTAAATAGCTGCTTATTTACAACAGCCAAAACACGACCGTCGTAAGATAAAGCTTACTTACTGTTGGATGTACAAAATAGTTGAGTATTTTACTGGTGGGAGACGCCAAAAACGAGTTGAGGGAGGCCATATATCTTGGAAATTCAAGGTGCAAACATCTCAGCGGGTGAACCTACCCGAACCCAAGGTTCGACTTGCGGGAAATAGTTTTACCTTGAAAACTGAGGATACGGGCGCCGGGTGGAGACCCGGTTCGAGAAATCAAGTTTACCTCGCGACCACAGATAAACAAGCTAAATGGCAAGATGCAAAGGCCGGAGCAAGACTTAGTAGTTCTCTGGTGGATTCAAATAATGTAACTTTTATGTTTTCATCGTGTCAATATTCTAGAAAGTTTCTGCACGATACTTTCATGTATACGTGCCTTAGAGATAAGATAAAATTTAGGAAGTCTTAGTTTAAACTTAGAATAAATAGAGTCGTCAAGGTTTATACCAGGGCTATATAAAGGCAGCCCTCTACCGAGAATAAACATCCAAATTACGATAAAAAAAACTTTCGTTCTTTACTTTTTCATTAGTTCTTCATAGTTCTTAGGCATACTTCGTAATTCTCTGGTGCTTTGCCCAGAAAAACATCCGGGATCTCTCCAGGAAAGTGAGATTTACCTCATTTTACCTCATAAACTTCACATTTATCTTAAGTTTCGGTGACTAACGCCGAGAATTATCACAAAACAGGCGACTCTAACGATCTGTTCACCAACAGAATTGGTGACTCCACTGAGGAATGTCGTCAACCGTATCAAGCTAAGCTCCTGCTCGTTGATCGGCACGTTTTCGTACTGATCAACTTGTAAAAGACATGGCAGATGCATCTTGGAGGAAGGTCGACGGCAAGGCCGTCGACGTGAGAAACGTTATGATGTGCAACTCGAAGATCTCTCGCAGGAGGACTGTGAACGCATCCAAAAAGAGTTGGAATGGGAGATCCAAGAAGATAAGATAGTGTGACTGCAGTTCAAGTTGGTGTGTTTCCAAAAGACTCGGAGAGGCATTGTCCAAAAGGCCGACACACGTGAAGCATTTACACGCAAGGTAAGCACACAAACCTCCCTCGAAGATCTTGTACACCTTGTGGATGAGTCGGTAGCTAGCAAGTATGGCGAGGATGTTGAGAAGATGGCATCTACGGTAGCAGATAGGCTCAACAGTTCGTTTGACACGTTTAAGACCGATGTTGAGCAAAACATAGATGGGAACTTACATCGTAAGATCTGATCTACTATACAATAAGTCCTGGATGAGGTGGGGGGCAAACACTTGGATCTTAACACGAGTAGCATGGCAGCAAACGTAGCTAGCACCTCATCATCTTGCTTGCCGACACCATTTATCCCAACCAGGCAATCCATAGCGAACATACAACAACCATACTACCAAACCGTCGCATATGGTCCTGCCTTACCTCCCACTGGGAGCGGTGCACTACGCGGCCCGTTCCCGACGCGTTCTTCCCCCCCGACACAACCACAAGTTGCACCTTGCAAATTGCCTGACCCACCCAATGCTCCACGCGAAGATCTTAGGGACCAAGTAACTAGGATGCTCAGGGAACTTGGGCTAACAACCAAAGGATATGTCAAGTTAGGCGGGGAGGACTAAAAAAACACTCAAGAACACATCGGCCAGTTCTTAATCCAGTCTAGCGACGTAGGAATCCCAGACATACAAAAGGTTCGATTTTTCACCTTATCCCTAACCGGCACAGCCTTTAACTGGTTCACATCACTACCTCCCAACTCTATCACCACTTGGACGTGTTTAGAACAGAAGTTTCACGAGTACTTCTACAATAGAGAGATCGAGCTTAGGTTGTTTCACCTAATGACAATTAAGCAAAAGTATAACAAACTCGTGACCAACTATATTAGAAGGTTTAGGGAAACACGCAACAAATGATTTAGCCTAACCATAGCGGAAAAGGACTTGGCCGATCTAGCGTTTGCAGGACTCCTGCTACACCTTAGGGAGAAGATGGAGGGCGTCGAGTTTGGAGACGTCAACCAAGTCCTGCAGCGAGCTGTGACACATGAGAACCGAGCCAGAGAATCCAAGGCACACAACCGGTTCAAAGAAGCCAACCACAAGGACCGAGAGAAGCAACATGTCAATAACCTTGGGGAAGACTTGAATGTAGCCTAGACGGGGGGGGGGGGTGAATAGGCTTTTTGACGCTTTGTTAATCCCTGAAACACTTAGTAGGTTTATCAAATACAGAGAAATCGGACTAGTCCGGTTTCTACACAGAGAAAAATCGGACTAGTCCAGTACTGTGCGGACTAGTCCGGTATGCGTGGACTAGAGATATCAAAATTGATCAATATTCTCACTTCTACTACTTTATGCAGCGGAAATTAATTTGATACTTAGATGTATTGCAAAGTGAAACAATGAATGACAGCGATCAACTTTTGTTTCAATGCTTCAATGTAAATTGCACAAGATTAATTAAACACTAGAATATGATGAACAATGAATGAACGAGAGTAGGAGACAAGTGTTTATCCCGAGGTTCGATTCCACGAAGGAAATCTACGTCCCCGTTGAGGAGTCCACTAAGGACCGGGTCTTCACCAACCCTACCTTCGTCGAATCGCCACGAAGGACGATTCTCTTCCACTAATCACAAAGGGCAAATAAATCGTTCAAGGGGCCTTCTCATAAGTTGAGGGCTCCCCAAGAATTACAATGAATGAACACAACCAAACACACTTAAAAGATGAACAATTAACGAACAAAAGTGTGTGAGAGATCAAACCCAAGAGCTCAAGATGTGTAGAACAAGTCTCTCCTTTGATCAATTGCTAATCCCCAAAGATTTGATTCTTTTTGGGTTAGAATGTGTGGAGAGATGTGAATTTTGGGCTCTTGGGAGGGGTGACGGCGCAGGGGGTCCAGGTGTTCTCTGTTGGTGTGGTCGTACACCTCTTTTTATAGTAGGGTTTCAATGGTTACGTTAGGGTTTGCGATGTTTGGACTAGTCCGTGGTTGACTCCGGACTAGTCCGGTGTGCGGTGTGTAGAAACCCTAAGTGTTGTGAGATATCGGACTAGTCCGTAGGAGTGCGGACTAGTCTGTTGTCTATCCAGAGACAAAATCGGACTAGTCCGGTCCATATCGGACTAGTCCGTTTTCAGGTCAGAAATAAAATCGGACTAGTCTGATTGATATCGAACTAGCCCGCACATGCTGATTTTGTGCAGTTAGTGTGATTTCTTTCACTTGAGCTCTTGGGGTGTGTTTCTCCCACACACTCTATACTAAATAATCTAATCTTTTCAGCTCTTGAGCTCTTATCAATTTGGATCCTCCTTCTCCTTTCTTTTTGTGCTTTCTTCCTAATTTCTTTTAAGAACCTGCGCTCATCTCAACAATTTTGTTAGGGTATCATTTGTTTGTCATAAATCAACCAAAACCCACAAGGGATGCCTAGATGCACTTTCAGTCTCCCCCTTTTTGGTGATTGATGACAACCAATTGAGATCACACAGATATGACAATAAGAATTCTGATTTTCATAAAGTGTGCACATATGAGCTTTGGACAAAATAGGTAAAGTAGACATAAGACATATGTGCACTCTTTATGGTGGGGTGCAAACTATGTGTGTGAGCAATAATTTTGATGTGAATATCATAATGAGCATAATCATAACATCATCAAGAGTCTCAATCCTACACAACAGTTTTAAACATACATCATTAATCAAAAGCATAACATAGTCATCATTTCACATTACATGTCCAAAAGCATAATGGTAGCATAAGTCTTACGACAACATAATGATAGCATAATAGATAAGTCTTACAAAACTCATTTCGCAAATTAGGACATGAAAGGAAAGACCTACGACCTAAGACTCCCCCTCAATTTAATCTCTCCCCATTTGGCATCAAGGCACCAAAAAGAAGGAGAGGAGGGATCTACTTGTCGTCGCCGGCTCACTCCTCGCTGTCGGTCCTTTCTTTGTCTTCATCATCAGGCTGAGGAAGAGGAGGAGAGAGAGTGGGAAGGGTTGTGAGTATGAAGAAGATTAGGTTTGAGCCGGCCTTAGGGTTATGGAGTCGAAATATCGGACTAGTCCGGACCATATCGGACTAGTCCATTTTCTGGTCAGAGAGAAAATCGGACTAGTCCGGACTAATGGACCTAGTGCGTACTAGTCTGCAAGTGCGGACTAGTCCAGGGTGACCACGGACTAGTCCGTGATCCCTTTGTGTGTGTGTGTGTGTGTGTGTGTGTGTGTGTGTGTGTGTGTGTGTGTGTGTGTGTGTGTGTGTGTGTGTGTGTGTGTGTGTGTGTGTGTGTGTGTGTGTGTGTGTGTGTGTGTGTGTGTGTGTGTGTGTGTGTGTGTGTGTGTGTGTGTGTGTGTGTGTGTGTGTGTGTGTGTGTGTGTGTGTGTGTGTGTGTGTGTGTGTGTGTGTGTGTGTGTGTGTGTGTGTGTGTGTGTGTGTGTGTGTGTGTGTGTGTGTGTGTGTGTGTGTGTGTGTGTGTGTGTGTGTGTGTGTGTGTGTGTGTGTGTGTGTGTGTGTGTGTGTGTGTGTGTGTGTGTTCAAAGGTTCCTATTAAGGAATAAGGGACAAAGGCACACAGGTATTCTTGATGAATATGATCAATAAACATACAAAAATCAAGCTATGACCATGATTCACCAAGATCAAGTAACTAACATAGTTTTTAGGAGAAAAATAGAGAGAGATGATTTTTCAACACAATTAACATGATTTTTAGGATGGCATAGAGGTATGCAAGTTCTCAAGCCACGTTCCGAGCATCAAGGATATTTAGTTCATTTAGGAGCTCACAAAAGCGTTTTTCATCAAGTGGCTTGGTAAAGATATCGGCTAGTTGTTTTCAGTGTTGATATGGGAAATGGCTATGTCTCCTTTCATTGTGTGATCTCTCAAAAAAATGATGCCGGATATCTATGTGTTTGGTTCTAGAGTGCTCAACAGGGTTATGGGCAATTTTAATTGCACTCTCATTGTCACAAAGGAGTGGAATGTGGCTCATATTGTAACCGTAATCCCTTAGAGTTTGTCGCATCCAAAGGAGTTGTGCACAACAACTCCCGTCTGCAACATACTCCGCTTCGGCTGTGGATAGGGCAATTGAATTTTGTTTCTTGGAGGACCAAGAAACTAGGGATCTACCTAGGAATTGGCAAGTACCGGAAGTATTTTTTCTATCTACCTTGCATCCAGCATAATCTGCATCGGAGTATCCAATGAGATTTAATTTTGAACCTTTGGGATACCAAATGCCTAGGTTGGGTGTATGAACTAAATATCTCAAGATCCTTTTAACGGCTGTCAAATGGCATTCCTTAGGATTGGCTTGAAACCTTGCACACAAATATACACTCAACATGATATCAGGCCTAGATGCACATAAATAGAGTAAGGAGCCAATCATGGAATGATATACCTTTTGATCCACATTTGATCCGTCTTCATTTAGATCCAAGTGTCCATTTGTCGCCATGGGAATCTTTATGGGCTTTGCTTTGTCCATTCCAAACTTCTTGAGAATGTCTTGAGTGTACTTTGTTTAGCTTATGAATGTCCCGTCCTTTTGTTGCTTCACTTGGAATCGCAAGAAGTACCTCAACTCTCCGATCATGGACATCTCGAATCTATCTGTGATAATCTTGCTAAATTCTTGACAAAAGAATTTGTTAGTTGAACCAAATATAATATCGTCAACATAGATTTGGCAAATGAAGAGATCATCATCAAAGTGTTTAGTGAACAAGGTGTAATCAGCTTTTCCAATCTTGAAGTCATTTTCAATCAAAAAATCTCTAAGGCACACATACCAAGCTCTAGGAGCTTGTTTGAGGCCATAGAGAGCCTTACGCAGTTTGAACACATAGTCGGGGTGCTCTTGATCTTCAAAACCGGGTGGTTTCTCCATGTACACCTCCTCCTTGATCGGTCCGTTGAGAAAGGCGCTTTTCACATCCATTTGATAAAGCTTAAAATCATGGTGAGTAGGATATGCAAGTAATATACGAATCGATTCAAGCCTAGCTACGGGAGCAAAAGTCTCATCGAAATCCAAACCTTCGACCTGTGAGTACCCTTTTGTCACAAGTCGTGCCTTGTTCCTTGTTACCACTCCATGTTCATCTTGCTTGTTGTGGAAGACCCATTTAGTGCCGACGACGTTGGACTTGGGTCTTTCAACAAGCTCCCACACTTCGTTCCTTTTGAAGTTGTTCAATTCTTCTTGCATCGCCATCACCCAATCCGGATCTTTTAATGCATCCTCAACCCTGTATGGTTCCAAAGAAGATACAAAGGAATAGTGTTCATAAAAATTAGCTATGCGAGATCGAGTTATTACTCCCTTTCGGATGTCACCGATTATGTTGTTAACGGGGTGATCTCTTTGGATGCTTTGGTGTACTCTTGGATGTGGCACTTGTGGTCTTGAATCTTCATTATCATCTTCTTCTCCCCCTGGATAGTTGCCCTCATTAATGTTTTGGTCTTCTTGATTTTCTTGAGGTTGATCTTGTATGGAAGCTCCCCCTTGATCATTTTCCTCCATCTGTGGTTCATTTTCTTCATTCGCATTTGACGTTGGCACTTGTTGTCGAACATCACCCAATGCCATTCTTCTCAATGCTTGACATGGAGCTTCTTCTTGATCTAGCACACACTGATCAACTTGCTCTTCTTGAGAGCCATTAGTTTCATCGAACACTACGTCACGTTCTACTTCAACAAGTCCGGAGGTTTTGTTGAAGACACGATAAGCGTAGGAGTTCGAATCATAGCTAAGTAAGAAACCTTCATCAGACTTTGAAGCAAACTTCGAAGCCCTTGGCTTCTTATTTAAAATATAACATTTTGAACCAAAAACTCGAAAATATGAAATGTTCGGCTTGTTACCCGTGAGTAGTTCATATGAAGTTTTCTTGAGTAACCGATGAAGATATAGTCGGTTTATGGCGTGACAAGTGGTGTTAACCGCTTCAGCCCAAAACCTATCCGAAGTCTTGTATTTGTCGAGCATTGTCCTCATCATCTCAATGAGAGTTCTGTTCTTCCTTTCGGCTACTCCATTTTGTTGAGGAGTATATGGTGCTGAAAATTCGTGCGTTATTCCTTCTTCATCTAGATACTCCTCAACTTGGGTGTTCTTGAATTCTGTCCCATTGTCAATTCGTATGTTCTTGATCTTCAATGAGAATTCATTTTGGGCATGCTTGATGAACTTCTTGAGGGTTCCTTGAGTTTCTGTCTTATCTTGCAACAAGAAAACCCACGTGAAGCATGAAAAATCATCAATAATGACTAGACCGTATTTGTTACCACCGATGCTTATGTAAGCAATTGGACCAAATAGATCCATGTGGAGGAGCTCAAGCGATCTTGTTGTAGTCATGACATTCTTCGTGGGATGGGGTGTTCCTACTTGCTTCCCTGCTTGGCACGCTCTACACGGCCTGTCTTTCTCAAAAACAACATCCTTTAAACCTCGGATGTGATCGCCTTTGAGGAGTTTTTGAAGATTCCTCATACCAACATGTTCTAGCCATCTATGCCACAGCCAACCCATGTTGGTCTTTGCAATCAAGCATGTGTCAAGTTCAGCTTTATCTTTTCTGAAGTCAACTAGATAAAGTTTTCCCTTCAACACACCCTTGAATGCAATTGAGTTATCACTCCTTCTAAAGACAGTCACACCCTCATTAGTGAATAAGCAATTATAACCCTTGTCACATAATTGAGATATGGACAAAAGGTTATAATCCAAGGAGTCAACGTGTAAAACATGAGAGAGAGTATGTTGTGATGAAATTGCAATTTTACCGGTACCAAGCACTCTTCCTTGACTATTATCACCAAAGTAAATGCCTTCGCTTGGATCTTCATTTTCATCATATTCCACGAACATTCTTCTTTCTCCGGTCATGTGATTGGTGCATCCACTATCTAGCACCCATTTTGCTCCATCGGATGAATAAGTCTGCAAAAACAATTTATGCCTTGGTCTTAGGTACCCAAGCTTGCTTGGGTCCTTTGAGGTTAGTCACAAGTGATTTGGGCACCCACACATGAGACTTGGTGTTCCCATGGCGTGGCCCAACATATTTAGCATAAACTCTTCCAAGATTACTTTTCATAAGTACATATGAAGTATCAAAAGTTCTAAATAGAAGTTGTTGTTCATATGTGTTCACAGTGTTAGATTTATCAACATTATTAAGTTTTCCAACTTGAGAAGGGTTTCCCTTGACAAAGGCAATGCACCCCTTGTTATTCTTGTGGCTTCTAGTGTTTTGCTTTTCACCATTAGAATACCCAATGCCATATTTGACATTAGGAGGTCTTGTGACCGAGTATGCACTGCGTGCATACTTGATCTTCTCCTTGTCAAATATGCCACTTTGAGAAGATTGTTTGTCCTTTGTCAAGTTTGCCTTTTTCTTCAAGTTAGTGTCACTTTTGGCACAAGCACAAGTAACACTAGTTTCAGATTTTATATGTCGAGAAGGTGAGCTTGAAGTGGATGAAGAACTATTTTGCTTTAGTGACTCAACTTGTACCTCAAGGATCTCGTTAACTTTGGTTAAGTTAGCAAGTTCATCCTTGATGATGGTGTTTGAGTCTTTTAACTTCAAGCAAGCTTCCTTGCTTGAAGCTAACTCAAGCTCTAGTGATTTATTTTGTTCCTTTTCAAGTTCAAGAAGCTTTTCAATCTCAAGATATTCCTCCTTTTGGGAGATGATCATATCTTCCTGACGATTGACTAACTTCTCCATATCAACAAGCTTATCAAGTAGAAATTTCATTTTAGCAGTTGTCTTTTTGTCTAAACCCCTAAGCATATAATCATTTCCATCACTGCTATCATCCTCACTAGAATCATCACTATCACTAGTAAAAGAATGCGAGAAGGAAGATTTAGTTGGTACCTTTCGTTTACCTTCCTTTGCCATTAGACAAGTGTTATCGGTGTCCTTCCATGCGCCCATGGATAGGAAGAGAGTGTATTTCTTGGTAGTCTTCTTTACGGCTATGGTGGCCATCTCCTCTTCTTCTTCGGATGAGGATTCATCATTGGAGTCCCACTCCTTCCCTATATGCGCTTGGCCATATTGCTTCTTCTTCTTGAACATTTTCTTTGGTTGAGGCTTGTTGTCTTTTGTCTTCTTCTTGTTTTCATCATATGGATAATCTACTATGAAGTGATCGTATTATCCGCAGTTATAGCACGCCTGTCTCATCTTGGGTCTTTGTTTGTCCCTTTGTCTTCCTTCATTTGAGCTGCTACCCTTTCTTCTTCTCATCATTTTCTTGAACTTCTTCATGAACAAGATCATGTCTTCTTCATCGATATCACTACTTTCATCATCGCTGTGTCTCCTTCATAAGCTTCTCGAGCTTCCTTTGATACAGGTTTACATGTTGACTTCAAATCAACTCCTTTCTTCTTTGCTGAGGTGAGATCGGCAATTTCCTTGACATGTTTAGCTTGCTTCTCAATCATTTCAAAGTTGATGATCTTGCCAAGAAGTTTATCTGGGGTCATTTTCCAGTACCCGGGGCTTTCTCTAATCATAGAGCAAAGAGTCACGTTGCGAGGCATGAATGCTCTGAGAATCAACTTCACGACCTCATGATCATTCCACTTCTTGCTGCCATAAGCTCGGACTTTGTTCATAAGATTCTTCAGTCGATTGTACATATCTTGTGGTGATTCATCTTCTTCTATCGTGAATCTTCCCAATTCACCTTCAATCATTTCTATCTTGGCTTCACGTACATGACGGTCACCTTCATGTGCGGTTTTTAGTGTGTCCCATATTTCCTTGGCAATTTCGAGTCCGTCCACTTTGGTGAACTCGTCTCAGCTTAGTGATGACGTGATCACAGCTGCAGCTTGAGCATTCCGATGAACTGCTTGTTCTGGGCTTGGGGTCAACTCTTCATCATCATCCGGGATATCTATCCCTGTACACACTATATGCCACAAGCTTGGGTTAAGATATATAAGGTGCATTTTCATATTTTGTCTCCATATTGAATAGTCATTGCCATCAAAGTAAGGTGCTTTCTGTAGGGGAATTGATAAGTAATGACTATTATTAGAATTCAAACGCTCATAATCAAAAGGATATCGGGAGTAGTCTGCGTGACTACCCCCTTTCTTCTTCTTTTCATCATCGGTGTTCTTCTTCCCTTTTGGGGAGATTGCCTTCTTCCGTAGAAGAGCCTTGAGTTGGAGCACCTCCTCATCATCGTCCTCACTGTCTTGAATGGCGTCGAGTAGCTTCTTTAGCTTTTGAGTCCTTTCGTCATCACCCTTTTGATCGTCGATCTTCTTGTGTACATCTTTGATGTCTGACATCGTCTCTTCGAGCGGTGAGTCTCTTTTGAATAGTTTGGCTCTGATACCAATTGAATGTAGCCTAGAGGGGGGGTGAATAGGCTTTTCGACGCTTTGTTAATCCCTGAAACACTTAGTAGGTTTATCAAATATAGGGAAATCGGACTAGTCCGGTAGAGTGCGGACTAGTCCGTTTTCTACACAAAGAAAAATCAGACTAGTCCGGTACTGTGCGGACTAGTATGGTATGCGTGGACTAGAGATATCAAAATTGATCAATATTCTCACTTCTAGTACTTTATGCAGCGGAAATTAATTTGATACTTAGATGTATTGCAAAGTGAAATAATAAATGACAGAGATCAACTTTTGTTTCAATGCTTCAATGTAAATTGCACAAGATTAATTAAACACTAGAATATGATGAACAATGAGTGAACGAGAATAGGAGACAAGTGTTTATCCCGAGGTTCGATTCCACGAAGGAAATCTACGTCCCCGTTGAGGAGTTCACTAAGGACCGACTCTTCACCAACCCTACCCTCGTCGAATCGCCACGAAGGCCGATTCTCTTCCACTAATCACAAAGGGAAAATAAATCGTTCAAGGGGCCTTCTCACAAGTTGAGGGCTCCCCAAGAATTACAATGAATGAACACAACCAAACACACTCAAAAGATGAACAATTAACGAACAAAAGTGTGCGAGAGATCAAACCCAAGAGCTCAAGATGTGTAGAACAAGTCTCTCCTTTGATCAATTGCTAATCCCCAAAGATTTGATTCTTTTTGGGTTAGAATGTGTGGAGAGATGTGAATTTGGGGCTCTTGGGAGGTGTGACGGCACAGGGGGTCCAGGTGTTCTCTGTTGGTATGGTCGTACACCTCTTATTATAGTAGGGTTTCCATTGGTTACGTTAGGGTTTGCGATGTCCGGACTAGTCCGTGGTTGACTCCGGACTAGTCCGGTGTGCGGTGTGTAGAAACCCTAAGTGTTGTGAGATATCGGACTAGTCCGTAGGAGTGCGGACTAGTCCGTTGTCTATCCAGAGACAAAATCGGACTAGTCCTGTCCATATCGGACCAGTCCGTTTTCAGGTCAGAAAGATAATCGGACTAGTTCGGTTGATATCGGACTAGTCCGCACATGCTGATTTTGTGCAGTTAGTGTGATTTCTTTCACTTGAGCTCTTGGGGTGTGTTTCTCCCACACACTCTATACTAAATAATCTAATCTTTTCAGCTCCTGAGCTCTTATCAATTTGGATCCTCCTTCTCCTTTCTTTTTGCGCTTTCTTCCTAATTTCTTTTAAGAACCTGCGTCATCTCAACAATTTTGTTAGGGTCTCATTTGTTTGTCATAAATCAACCAAAACCCACAAGGGATGCCAAGATGCACTTTCAAGACTTGGCTAGTGAGGAAGACATGGATGATTGTGTGGCCAAGTGGTTTGAAAACCACAAGAACAAGCCTCTGGCATGTACATTCTTGAAGCCCAGCCCTGGGAAGGAGGAAATCAAGTTCACCTTCGATGTAACAAAATGTGATAAGTTCTTCGACGTGCTCTTGCAAAACCGGGTGATCAAGCTCAATAACAGCCATGTTATCCCATCACCCGAGCAGCTATCCAAATACTCACATTCTACTAAACGATTGCAACTTCTTTCGTTGACAGGTACAATCAGCTATCAATGATGACCTGTTGACAATCGGTGATGGACATCGAATGAAACTCGACACCGACCCATTTCCCGTCAACATGGTGAGCTTTGAGGGGAAGAAGATCCTCGTGAGGACCGATCAAGCAGCTACAATGAAAGGCAAAGATGTGATTGTGTCCGATGATCTGCGCAAGAAGATAATCAAAACCAAGAAACCCCAAAGTTGGCGTATGGAAGCTCAATGAACCGAAGAAGACTACTTTGTTCAAGCCAACTTCCGAGTTTCTGATCGACAAATACCTGAGGAGGCAGGAGAGAGGTGTTTTCCACAGGCTTAGAGGCTGGAACTGTGACGGATCCTCGGCATACGTCAACAGGAGTCTTGGGAGCAATCTCGGCAGAACCGGGTTGGGAACCATTGGCATCTAACGAAACCGATGATTTTCCAAGGTAAACAGCCTTCCCAAGGGGCTTGGGGAGCACGGATACGGGAGCATCAGTCAAAAGGGCGTGTACATGGCACCGCAGCTTGAAAACCAAAGAAAAAACCTTTAGACGATGCTTGTACTCCTTCTTCACCTTAGAAACATGTCGGCAAGGTCCAAGTTGAAGAAAACGCAAGATCGGGGCAACACGTGCTGGTGATCGGTTCAGTACCTTGCGTGATCCAAGGTAAATTGGCCCCTGGCAAATCAGGAGGTGAAGGCCAGTATTCCATGCGATACTCGGGTAAGCGACACGAGGTCGGGGACCTTAACGTGAAGACAGGTGCTGGTATAAACAAAACGAGAGGGCCAAACTTGATCCAGAGCCTCCTATCAAGCGTTCTTGGTTAGTATCTCTAGAAGGAAGGATCACCGTTGGTCCAGGCATCACACCGACACCCAAAGACCAAAGGCTGGTTGAACGAACACGACCTCACTAACCGATGACATCAACCGGCTGGTCTAAGAAAGCTCCAAAAAACTCAGTAGGTGGGACATGAAGCTAGGAGAGGTGAAACAAGGCACAACAAAAACTGTGGCTCTGGGAACAAAACCAAAACCCCAATGGTGTCCCACGGGGCTCAACAAGACTCAAAAGAGGCGTGTACAAAGACTTAGAGCTTTTAAACTTGCTAAGAAAAGGAAGAAATAGCAAAGGGATCATTGGTTCAACCGGCAAGATGTAACACCCCAAAACCTGTTGAAGAGGGGAATTTAAAATTTTTGGACGTAATGCATGTGGTGAAACAATTCAAACTCAAACTGGAATTCAAATTTGAATCAAAACAGAAAAGAAAAAGGAAAAAAAACGGCCAGTGGGCCAAAACCTGCCTCAGCCGGCCCAACAGCCTGCGGCTGTTCCCCTGTAACACCCCAAAACCTGTTAAAGAGGGGAATTTAAAAAATTTTGGACGTATTGCATGTGGTGCAGAAATTCAAATTCAAACTGGAATTCAAATTCAAACTGGAATTCAAATTCAAATTAGAACAGAAAAGAAAAGGAAAAAGAAAAAGAAAAAGAAAAAGAAAAAAAAAAGAAAAACCCCAACCGGCCAGTGGGCCAAAACCCACCAGCCGGCCCAATTCCCCCGCGCCAGCCCGAGACCGCGTGCCCCCTCTCTCCCTCTCACTGACACGCGGGGCCCACGTGTCATCCCTCACCTCCTGCGCGCCAACCGACCCGGACTCCCCCCCCCCCCCCCCCGCGCGCCCGATCGCAACCGAACTCCGAAAACCCGCGCCCCCAGCCGATTTCTGGTCCTGTACGCCTCCAACTCGATCTCAACAGACCGCCGCCCTCCCTCGCCTATATAAACGCCGACAATCGCCCTGTTCCCCCCCCCCCCCGATCGGCTGTTCTTCTCTCCGGTGAGAACCAAAGTTTATACAGCTGATATCTTTCGATCCTTGCTCAAATTCTCTGATCTAACGTGCTGATCATGTTCCACCGCCGCCGGGCAGCCCTGCAGGTGATGGAAACGATGTGTCTTGCGCCCCAACGGCCACCCCGACGTGCACCGAAGATCACCGCCGTTGAAACTCGCCACCGACCGACTTCCAGGGCCTCCGAGTGCTGGAAAACCCCTCGGTGAGCATCCCCTACCCCTCCGCAGCCGATCCATGCAAAAAGATGTGAGTTCTAACGTGTAGCGGCAAAAGCCGAGGCTGCGCCGGTGAGATCGCCACCCCCCGCCGCCGCGCGCGCGGGCTGGCTTTTGCCAGGGCGACGTGGCCCCTTGAGGGCCGTCTATTTTAAATCGCACGGTAGAATTAAAAAACAGTGCGTACCGGTTCAGCGATCTAATCTGAGCCGTCTGTTTTAAATCGGACGGTCCACATCAGCCCCGCATTATAAAGGCCGGGATTCTTACGCGCTACCCCCTGGGTATCTCGGAAAACACGAGCTAGCCCCGGAAACTTCTGATCTAGCCCCTGGAACTTCAGAAATTCATGGAAATTCATTTAAAAATCAGTTTTAGCCCCTGGACTTAATAAAAATTAGGAAAACCCCTCTGTTGTGTGTAGTTAGACCCCTGGACATTTATGAAATAGCAAATTAGGCCCTGCAGTAGGGTGGACTTACCTTTTTGACCTTATATGATATTAAATTCAGAAATTTGAATATGTGACTAGGATTTAAATTTAGAAGGTAAGGCAAACACATGTACAAATTCAAATTTAAACTCTCCTAGCACTTGGAAAACTTTAGAATGAGTTAAAAATAGATTTTAGGCTGAAATGAAATCTGCCTAAGTGTTGTTCATATTTATTAGTTCTAGAAACACATTTTTAGGCTAGGAAATAATTCTGAAAACTGATAAAATAAATTTAAATTAGTTCACATCAGAGGAGAAGTTCAAAAATATATTATTGAATATCTTACATCAAAACCTATTCTGTTTAGATGATATGTCCTACTATTTAATATTAAAACTCACTTTTAGGCATAGAAAATAAATCTGAAAAATATAGGAAAATAGGTATGCATAATTAGAAAATGATAAATGAAGTCTCCAAATCCAAAAACTTCAGTTTAGGATTTGGTAGAAGATCTGAAAACCTATTTGGAGTAGGAAATTACCTTTCATGCCAACTTGGTAGCTAAGAGATGTATTAATTAAATATAAAGAATTTGTTCAAATTGGAAATTCATATATAGTGTGCAAACAGAAATCTGAATACAAAAGTTAGAAATCATATACATATGTTTAAAAGTGCATGTAGGCCAAAAATCAACACATGTAGAGTAACCACAACACTTAGAAATGTGAATGACTTTCATAGGTATGTATGTGTGGTTTGTATGAAGTGAAAGTGTGAACTATGTCTTATGACTTGTTGTTTTCTTTTGCTATGTGTGATGGTATGAGTAGAACCTGCTCCAGAGCAAGTTCTTCCTTTCCAAGATCAGGACTACCCATTCCCAGAGCAGCAGGAAGAAGGCAAGTGTCCTTGATCACTTTGATCCTATGCTAGGATGTGTAGATAGAATTATTTGCATTGCAATTGAAATATGAAACCCATGCTAGGAAGTTTCCCAAGAATTTCATTACCTTGTTTCCTTGTAGCTTGGGTTGGGATTTATTCTATCATATCATTTATTTATATGCTTATGCTTAGCCATGCTTAGAATGGGATAATTGGGATATGAGATCATCAATTTATTTACCTTACTCTTGAATGAGATATTATGAGTTATGCAGAGGTAGGGATCGAGGCAAATTGGATGATTTGGTGGGTGCTGGGTGCACGAGACTCGGGTTTGTGTTTAGTACTTGCCTGGATCCTAAGGACCGATTCATGGAGCATGTAACCTGGCTTTACCGTGCCAACCACATGCTGAGATGGGGAAGATTGGCCAATTAATTAGGTGTATCCCCGGCATAGTATGGGTGTTTTGGATGGTGCGGGGAATAGGTGTCAGCTGGACTACCTTATGAACCGCAAGGCTCAAGAGGGGGCCACTGCAGCGGGGTTGGAGCCTCTTGTATGCTGTTAGGGGTGAAACCTCAGTGGGCCCATGCTCGTCGAGAATCCCTTTATAAAGGCCACGTAGTGATCTCCTGGCTACAAACCTGGGAAGTATCAATGTGGTTCGCGGCCACTGGCATAATGGAGGTTCTTTTAGTCCACCTGGCAACGGGGGATGAAATCACTACATGTGGGTACAGTGGTGCAAACTCTGCAGAGTCAAAACTGTCATGATAGCCGTGCTCACGGTCAAGAGCGGCTTGGACTTATTCATGATTAGAGGATGATGAGTTGGGAAGTTGTGGATGTTAAGCGGGAAGCTTAACATTGGAGATGAGACTATGTTTATTTGATAATGATGATGGGTTGAGGGATTGGGAACCATTTCACCTGTGTAGTAATGTAGGTGCTTAATAAGCTAAGGTGATAGGTATTAATTGCATAGTGCTTTAACCATGAGTTCAACCTCTCCTTGCTCTGGCCATGCATGACATAACTTTCCCACACTTGCTGAGTACCAACGGTACTCAAACTTGCATATTTGTTGGTTTAAATTGCTGCTCAGGTCAAGGGGATGATGTGGTGTTCAATGACCAATACTTCGGACCCAAAGAAGGATTCTAGGTTCATGGAGTCCCCCGGGCAATGCCTGTGACGGAGCCCACAAGATTTATATTCCGCTGCTGTTTTATTTACATGTCATGAACTTATTATCGTCCATCGAGACATATGCTATGTAAGACTTATTTATATTCAACACCTGGCTTGTAATAAATGATGCTTCACTATTTGTCATCACATGTATGAGAGAATGATCCTGGCATACATGTGATATTCACTCGGTTGTTCTTCGGAGAAACCGGGTGTGACATCCCCCCTCCCTCTCTCTCTGACACACGGGGCCCGTGTGTCATCTTTCTCCCCCGCACGCGCCCCCAACCGCCTCGATACTCCCGCGCCTATCGCCATTGCCTCGTCCGATTTCCTCGCCCCAGAGCCACGATCTCCAGCCCACGCGTTGCGGCACCATCTCAACCGACCTCGCCGCCCCTACTCGTGCATTTAAATGCAAGAAAACCCGCAGGGTTCCCCTTACCCGCTCCATTTTTCTCTCCGGTGAGAACCGAGGCATCCTCGGCCGTTTCCTTTCGATCCTCATCCGGTTTCTCCGTTCTAACACGCGTGGCATGCCCCACCACCGTCGGGGAGTCTTGTAGGTGAAAGAAACGACGTGTCTAGCGCTCTAACCGCCGCACCGACGAGCACCGAGGGCCATTTCCGGACTTCGACGCCGCCGACCGACTTCCAGGGCCTCCGAGTGCGAGAAAACCACCGAGGTGAGGTCCCCTACCTCCCCTCTTCCGTTCCATGCCAAGAAATCCACGTTTTAGGAAGTGTAGATGAAAACCCAAAACTCTCCAGCGAGATCGCCGCCTCCCGCCGCCGCGCGCCACCGGGCATCGCCGGCCGCACACGGCTAGGGCGACGTGGCCCTCTGTGGCCCGTCCATTTTAAATTGGGCGGATGAAAACAGAACCCCCGCGTACCCCTTCGCGATCTAATCTCAGCCCTCCATTTAAAATTCAACGGCCCACATCAGTCCCGCGTTATAAAGACCAGGAATCTTACGCGTTACGCCCTAGGGATCTCGAAAAACATGAGCTAGCCCCGGAAACTTCTAATCTAGCCTCTGGACCCTCAGAAATTCATGTAAATTCATTTAAAAATCAGTTTTAGCCCCTGGACTTAATAAGAATTAGGAAGACCTCCCTGTTTGCACACTTAGACCCCTGAAAATTTAGCAAATGAGAAATGGGGCCCCCCTGCAGTGTGAAATTGCACATCAGTCCCTGGGAAGTATTAATTTCAGGAAATTGAATATGTGAATAGGATTTAAATTTAAACATAGGTGTAAGTTCAGTTGAATTATTCTAACCCTGTGAAAATTGGTAGAACAATCTAAGGTCTGAATTTAGAGGGGAAATAAAATTTTAAACTAAATGAGATTTGCTGTTTTGTAATTTATCTCTGAAAAATACCCTTTAGGCATAAAACAAGTTTAAAATGTGGGAAAATGAATCTAAGTAATCAAAAAGGGGTAGGAAAAATTTATGAAGGTTCTGTTTAGGTAAGTGGAACAGTAGAAATTTTGTATGAATTTAGTTTGCTGTTTTATTGGTAGAAATTCATTTTTAGACTAGAAAATAATTCTGAAAATGGGTAAAAATAAATTTAAATTGATCCTCATCAGAGAGGAAGTCAAAAGATATTTTATTGGACATTTTAGATCAGAACACATTCTGTTTAGGAGATATCTTGTGCTATCTTACTATTAAAGTTCACTTTTAGGTATGGAAAATAAATATGAAAATGTAGGAAAATAGGTATACCTAGTTAGAAAATGTCAAGTGAGGTCCCCAAATCCAAAACTTCAAATTAAGGTTTTACAGCAGATCTGAAAACCTATTTGGAGTAGGAAGTTATCTTTTATACACATTTTGTGACTAAGAAGTGTATTATTCAATATAGAAAATTTGTTCAAATTGGAAGTTCATATATAGTGTGCACTTAGGAATCTGAATATTAAAGCTAGAAATAATATATATGTTTAAAAGTGCATGTAATGCTCAGAATCAACATATCTAGGGTAAACACAATACTTAAATATGTGTACGACTTTCATATGAATGCATGTGTGGTTTGCATGAGTGGAAATATGGACTATGGCTTATGGAATGTTGTTTTCTTTTGCTATGTATATTGGCATGAGTAGAACCAGCCCCAGAGCAGGTTCTCACCTTTCAAGATCAACTTTCCATTCCCAGAGCAGCAGGAAGAAGGCAAGTGTCCTTGACCACTTTGATCCTATACTAGGATGTGTAGTTAGAATTTAATTGCATTGTCAATTTGGAATATGATGCCCAAGCTAGGAAGTTTCCCTAGATTTTCGTTATCTTACATCCTTGTAGCCGGGGTTAGGATTTATTTTATTATGTCATTCATTTATATTACTTATGCTTAGCCATGCTTAGAATGGGATAAATGGGATATGAGATCATCAACTTGTTCACCTTACCCTTGAATGAGATATTATGAATTATATAGAGGTAGGGATCGAGGCAAGTTGGATGCTTTGGTTGGTGCTGTGTGCACGAGACTCGGGTTTGTGTTTAGTGCTTGCCTGGATCCTAAGGACCGGTTCATGGAGCATGTAACCTGGCTTTACCGTGCGAACCACATGCTGAGATGGGGCAGCTTGTCCAATTAATTAGGTGCATCCCCGGCGTAGTATGGGTGTTTGGATGGTGTGGGGAATAGGTGTCAGCTGGACTACCATATGAACCGCAAGGCTCAAGAGGGGGGCCACTGCAGTGGGGTTGGAGCCTCTTGTGTGCTGTTAGGGGTGAAACCTCAGTGGGCCCACACTCGTCAGGAATCCCTTTGTAAAGGCCTTGTAGTGATCTCCTGGCTACACACCTCGGAAGTGTGAATGTGGTTCGCGGCCACTGGCATAATGGAGGTTCTTTTAGTCCACCCGTCAACGGGGGATGAAATCACTACATGTGGGTACAGTGGTGCAAACTCTGCAGAGTCAAAACTGTCATGACAGCCGTGCTCACGGTCAAGAGCGGCTTGGACTTATTCATGATTAGAGGATAAGGAATTGGGAAGTTGTGGATGTTAAGCGGGGAGCTTAACATTGGAAATGATGTTATGGTTACTTGATATTGATGATGGGTTAGGGGATTGGGACCATTTCACCTATGTAGTAATGTAGGTGCTAAATAAGCTAAGGTGATAGGTATTAATTACGTAGTGCTTTAACCATGAGTTCAACCTATCCTTGCTCTAGTCATGCATGACATAACTTTCCCACACTTGCTGAGTACCTACGGTACTCAAGCTTGCTTTTCTGTTGGTTTTAAATTGCTGCTCAGGCCAAGGGAATGACGTGGTGTTCAATGACCAAGACTTCAGACCCGAAGAAGGATTCTAGGTTCACGGAGTCCCCCGGGCAACGCCTGCGATGAAGCTCACAAAGACTTATCTTCCGCTGTTGTTTTATTTACATGTTATGAACATATTATCGTCCATCGAGACGTTATGCTATGTAAGACTTATTTATATTCGAATACTTGGCTTGTAATATAATGATGCTTCACTATTTGTCGTCACATGTATGAGAAAATGATCCTGGCATACATGTGATATTCACTCGGTTGTTCTTTGGAGAAACCTGGTGTGATAGAAGTGGTATCAGAGCCAAGGTTGCCCGTAGGAACGTGGACCTAGGTAGAAATGGACGTATTTAAAGACCCTATGTTCTTAAAAACTATTTTACAAAAGGTGTGGGTTGAAAGTGTTATTTAATGGGGTCACTTTATTTGTTCATCTTGCCCCAACTTTATTCAAAATACAATTTTTATTTAAATTTTATCTAACTTGATTTTAAATGCTTTATGTTTTAGATGGTTCGCATGGTCCGCACCGCTCGCAAGTCCACCGGAGGGAGAGTTCCTGTAGATGCCCTTGCCTTGAGAGAGGAGAACCGCCCGGTGACGTACCACTCCTACGAGTTGGCAGTAGGAGGCTTGTTGCGCCGTCTTCGGCGTATGCTCCACACCGCCGGCAATGTTGGCAAGCTGATCACACACTACAGCTCCACCAGGACCATCCGTGAGAAGCGTGAAGAATGGAGCTCAAAGATGAGGATTATCCATGAAAACCAGCTGCTCAAGATCCACCGCTCTCCAGCTTGTCGGGCGACTCAGGACGGTGCTGAGAAGGATGTCACCTGGGAGGCCATAACCTGCCAGAGTTACATCAACCGTCGCCACCTGGACAGGACTCAGTACATGTATGTCCTCCAGCGTGAGAGTGGCACCGTGGAGTACAAGTACCCGCCAGTGCAGCAGAGGGACTTCCCATGAGCACATGGACCTGTGCCTGGAGGATGCAGCTATGCTCAGCACTCGATTGCAAGAGTGCCAGCAGAAGCTTCAGGATGTTCGTGACACCCTGAAGGAGACTGAGGCGTTGCTTCACGCCAGCTTGAGGGCGAGAGAAAGAGGAGATGGGAATGAACTGTGTGTCACCATGAATGACACGTGGACTCCTGACTCCCAGACCGTCGGGCGAGCAAGCGTCGCCGCACTTCTACACCAGCAGCTTCCCCACCTAAACCGGAATCAGAGGGCAGCCGCAATGATGAGGAAGACCCCGACGAGCCAGCTCAGTGATACGAGTGGTTAGAGTCATTTCCCTTATTTCCGCATGATTATCGAGTAGTCGAGTCAAGAACCCATCTATTTGCTTGTTAGTGTTTGGTGTGTGACGTGAGTTGTGGAAGCCATAGGCACTTGTCCACAACCTCATCTTTAATTTTGCTTTGCTTTGGTGTGTGAACCCCTATGAATCAATAGTGCATTTATTTTCACGTGAGACATGACGCCCAAAGATCTATGTGAAATCTTCAGAAATTGTCTAAATATTAAGGCCTCAAAAGTTTAAGTTTAAACAAGCAATTTGGGAAGTTAATGCGTAATGATTAAAGTTAACATTTGGTTGATCGTGATAGATGGCTGGAAGAGGAAGAGGTCGTGGTGCCAACCCCAACAACAACAACGATGAGGCCGCCAATCCTCACCTTCCTGGAGGGCAAGACAGAGGTGATCGCCGTGAAGGAGCTGATCCTATCTACCAAATGACCAAAAATCATTATCAGCTCATCCAGAGTTTAACTCAAGTGGTGACCAACTTACACCAAGCTCCACCCCCACAAGCTGCACCATGTCAACCAAGGTTGAGTGAGTTTCTGGGAACTCAACCCCCAAAGTTTGCAAGTGCTGCTGAACCTCTGGAGGAAGATGATTGGCTAAAGACCGTTGAGAGCAAGATGATGATCATACAATGCCAAGGGTATGAGAGGGTGTTGTTTGCCTCTCACCAATTTCTTGGACCCGCTGCTGATTGGTGGACCGCTTACGTGGCAGCCCATCACGACCCTGAGAATATCACTTGGGAACAGTTCAAGCGCAGTTTCCGCAACCACTACATACCAAGGGGAGAACTCAAGAACAAGAGAAAGGAGTTCTTGGGACTGCAGCAAGGCAACATGACTGTGAGGGAATACCTCACCAAGTTCACCCAACTATCCCGTTATGCACCACGGGACATCGAAACTGATGAGCAGAAACAGGACTGTTTTGTGGAAGGACTTACCATGGAAATGCAATGTGCAATGTCCTCCAACGAATATAAAAATTTCCAAAAGATGGTAGACAGAGCGTTTGTCGTGGAGAGGAAGCTGAAGGCCTTGGAGAATGAAAACAAGAGGAAGATTGGATGGTCACACCAAGCATCAAGCAGCAACACACGTCCACGTCTGATGCAGCAACCTGCAGGGCAGACAAACCGTGCTGTGGTACCCTACCCGACACCGAGAGGGTACAACCCGAACTTCAGGCCTCCATCAGCACCAGTACAGCCGCAGCGTCAGTTTGTGCAGCAGCCATGCCCCACTTATCAACCTCGACCAGCAGGACAAGGGCCACAGAACCAACCCCAAGATAACAAAGGCCAGGCACCTAGAGCTGGGGTGCAATGCTTCAACTATGGTGAAGTGGGGCACTACGCTCATAAGTGCCCAAAGAAGAAGCCTATGCAGCCACAGAAGCAGAATGTGATGCGAGGACGGGTGAACCACGTGACCATGGAGGAAGCACAAAAGGCACCTAACATGGTAATTGGTAAGTTTCCTGCAAATTTACACATTGCAACCCTATTGTTCGATTCGGGTGCTACCCACTCGTTCATTGCTCAAGGATTTGTTAAGAAGCATGATCTAGCAACAACACAAATGAATCATATATTAGCGGTGAACTCTCCAGGGGGAGAAATAAGGACAAGACAAGTGTGTCCCAAGGTGAATTTAGACATTAATGGGGTAGTATTTACTGCAAACCTCATAGTGATAGACTCACAAGGGAAATATATTATTTTGGGTAAGGATTGGTTGACCAAACATAAAGGTATCATCCATTGTTCAACTAGAACGATGGAACTAACTCACACTAGTGGCACAAAAGTGAAGTTCACAGCCGTGCAAGAACCCAGGAGGGACATTAAACTCAATCAAGTTGAGGTGGAAGTGGAAGAGATAAGGGTTATCAAGGAATATCCAGACGTCTTTCCGGAGCTGTTGCCTGGTATGCCTCCAGATCGTGAAGTGGAATTTGCGATTGAACTAGTACCTGGAACAGCCCCGATATACAAGAGGCCTTATCCGATGGACTCCAAACAGCTGGAAGAGCTCAAAGAACATATAAGAGAATTGACAGAGAAGGGGTATGTTCGTCCTAGTTCCTCGCCATGGGGAGCTCCCGTGATATTTGTGCCTAAGAAGGACGGAACCCAAAGGCTATGCGTAGACTACCGTGCATTGAATGAGGTAACCATCAAGAATAAGTATCCATTACCTCGCATTGAAGACCTATTTGATCAGTTGAGAGGGGCTTGTGTATTCTCAAAAATTGATCTCAGGTCGGGATATCACCAACTGAAGATAAGGCCAACCGACATTCCCAAGACAGCTTTCATATCTCGGTACGGGTTGTATGAATACACCGTCATGCCATTTGGGCTAACTAATGCCCCGGCGTATTTCATGTATCTCATGAACAAGGTATTCATGGAATATCTGGAAAAATTTGTAGTGGTTTTCATTGATGACATTCTCATCTTCTCCAAAGATGAAGAAGAACATGAGGGACATTTAAGACTGGTGTTGCAAAAGTTGAGAGAACACCAACTATATGCCAAGTTGAGCAAGTGTGAGTTTTGGCTGAAGAGAGTTCCCTTCTTAGGACATATAATCTCGGAGGGAGGAATCTCCGTGGATCCCGCCAAGATCGTGGATGTGCAGAAGTGGAAGACCCCTGAAAATGTTGGGGAAATTCGAAGCTTTTTAGGATTGGTCGGGTATTATCGACTGTTCATTGAGGGCTTTTCCAAGATCTCGAGACCTCTCACCAAATTGTTAGAGAAGGGAATCACATTCACGTGGACACCGGAGTGTGAGACAAGTTTCCAAGAGCTGAAGAAAAGATTGACAACAGCCCCAGTGCTAGTTATGCCAGACATGCAGAAGAATTTTTCGGTATATTGTGACGCTTCGGGACATGGATTGGGATGTGTTCTCATGCAAGAGGGGCATGTCGTTACCTATGTGTCCCGGCAGATCCAAAAACACGAGAGGAACTATCCAACACACGACCTAGAGCTCGCAGCAGTGGTCCATGCATTGAAGATTTGGCGGCATTACTTGATAGGAAAGAGGACAGAGATATATACAAATCATAAGAGCTTAAAGTACATTTTCACACAGCCAGATCTCGACCTTAGACAAAGGAGATGGTTAGAGCTAATCAACGACTTTGATGTGAGCATCAACTATCATCCTAGGAAAGTGAACGTCATGGCGGATGCTTTAAGCCGGAAGGTGCATGTCAACATGTTGAGCTTAAATGACACGCCTACGGAATTGAAGGAAGAGATTGCAAAACTCAATCTATGCCTGGTGAATAGTGGTGAGGCCGTCGCCATGGAAGTGGACTCCACATTAGAACAAGACATACGCAACGGTCAGAAGAATGACGAGAAGATACAAGAAATTAGAGAACTCATCAAAGAGAATAAAGCCCCTGGGTTCAGAGAGGATGAACAAGGTACGGTGTGGCATGGGAAAAGAATTTGTATGCCTGAGGTGAAGGTGATCCGTGAATTGATTTTGAAGGAAGCTCATGATTCTGACTATTCCATTCTTCCTAGGAGTACGAAGATGTATCATGACCTCAAGAGCAGATATTGGTGGTATGGCATGAAGCGAGATGTCGCAGAACATGTTTCCCTATGTGACACATGTCAGCTAGTAAAAGCAGAACATCAAAGACCCGCGGGAATGTTGCAACCCCTCAAAGTGCCCGAATGGAAATGGGAAGAAATATGTATGGACTTCATAGTGGGACTGCCTAGGGCCCAGTCGGGATATGATTCGATATGGGTCATCATCGACAGGCTAACTAAGGTAGCCCATTTCATCCCCGTGAAAGAAAGCTACAGCGGATCAAAATTGGCAGAGTTGTACATGTCAAGAATCATGTGCTTTCATGGAGTGCCAAAGAAGATAGTGTCAGATCGAGGGACACAGTTCACCTCAAGGTTCTGGCAGAAGTTACATGAAACAATGGGGACTCATTTGAATTTCAGTTCTGCGTACCATGCACAGACCGACGGGCAGACTGAAAGAACCAATCAGATTATTGAGGATATGCTGAGAGCTTGTGCACTCAAGAACAATAGGAGTTGGGATAAGAACTTACCATATGCGGAGTTCTCCTACAACAACAGCTATCAGGCTAGTATGAAGATGTCACCATTTGAGGCGTTGTATGGGAGGAAGTGCATAACTCCACTATTTTGGAACCAAACTGGGGAAAGTAAAGTGTTTGGGCCCGAGGTATTACAAGAAGCCGAGGCGAAAGTGAGGGAAATCCGCAACAATTTGAGGATAGCCCGGACCCGACAGAAGAGCTATGCCGATGTACGGAGAAGAGAGCTCATTTTCAACGTGAGGGACGATGTTTATCTCAAGGTGTCCCCTATCCGAGGGCTTCGTCGGTTCAAGGTGAAAGGGAAACTATCACCTCGATACATCGGACCCTTCTAGATTCTGGAGAGAAAAGGCAAAGTGGCATATCAGCTAGAAATACCGGCTCGCCTATCAGATGTGCACGACGTATTCCATGTGTCCCAACTCAAGAAATGTTTAAGAACACCCAAAGAGATGTTACCCATGAATGAGGTGGACGTACGAGAGGATCTTTCATATGCCAAGCAACCGGTCAAGATCCTGGAGACAATGGAACGCCTCACAAGAAATAAAAGGATCCGAATGTGCAAAGTGCAATGGAAGCATCACTCGGAAGCAGAAGCCACATGGGAGCGAGAATACGAGCTCAAGGAACAGTTTCTGGATTTATTTTCCTAAGGTCATCAATCTCGAGGATGAGATTTCTTTTAAGGGGGGTAGAGTTGTAACACCCCAAAACCTGTTAAAGAGGGGAATTTAAATTTTTTGACGTAATGCATGTGGTGAAACAATTCAAACTCAAACTGGAACTCAAATTTGAATCAAAATAGAAAAGAAAAAGGAAAAACAAAAAGAAAAATGCCTTAGCCGGCCCAATAGCCCGCGGCTGTTTCCCCCTCTCTCTCTCTCTCTCTGACGCGCGGGACCCGCGTGTCATCTTCATCCCCCGAGCGCGCCCCCAACCGCCCCGATACTCCCGCGCCGATCACCGTTGCCTCGTCCGAATTCCTCGCCCTAGAGCCACGATCTCCAGACCACGCATTGCGGCACCATCTCAACCGACCTCGCCGCCCCTCCTCGTGCATTTAAACACAAGAAAACCCGCAGGGTTCCCCTTACCTGCTCCATTTTTCTCTCCGGTGAGAACCGAGGCATCCTCGTCCGTTTTCTTTCGGTTCTCGTCCGGTTTCACTGATCTAACATGCGTGGCATGCCCCACCACCGCCGGGGAGTCTTGCAGGTGAAAGAAACGATGTGTCTTGCGCTCTAACCGCCGCTCTGACGAGCACCAAGGGCCATTGCTGGACTTCGACGCCGCCGACCGACTTCCAGGGCCTCCGAGTGCGAGAAAACCACCGAGCTGAGGTCCCCTACCTCCCCTCTTCCATTCTATGCCAAGAAATCCATGTTTTAGGAAGTGTAGACGAAAACCCGAAACTCTCCGGCGAGATCGCCGCCGGGCAGCGCCGCCCGCACACGGCTAGGGCGACGTGGCCCTCTGTGGCCCGTCCATTTTAAATCGGGCGGATGAAAACAGAACCCCCGCGTACCCCTTCGCGATCTAATCTCAGCCCTCCATTTAAAATCCAACGGCCCACTTCAGTCCCGCGTTATAAAGGCTGGGAATCTTACGCGCTACCCCCTGGGGATCTCGGAAAACATGAGCTAGCCCCGGAAACTTCTGATCTAGCCCCTGGACCCTCAGAAATTCATGTAAATTCATTTAAAAATCAGTTTTAGTCCCTGGACTTAATAAGAATTAGGAAGACCTCCCTGTTTTGCACACTTAGACCCCTGAAAATTTAGAAAATGAGAAATGGGGCCCCCTGCAGTTTGAAATTGCACATCAGTCCCTGGGAAGTATTAATTTCAGGAAATTGAATATGTGAATAGGATTTAAATTTAAACATAGGTGTAAGTTCAGTTGAATTATTCTAACCCTGTGAAAATTGGTAGAACAATCTGAGTTCTGAATTTAGAGGGGAAATAAACTTTTAAACTAAATGAGATTTGTTGTTTTGTAATTTATCTCTGAAATATACCCTTTAGGCATAAAACAAGTTTAAAATGTGGGAAAATGAATCTAAGTAACCAAAAAGGGGTAGGAAAAATTTATGAAGGTTCTGTTTAGGTAAGTGGAATAGTAGAAATTTTGTATGAATTTAGGTTGCTGTTTTATTGGTAGAAATTCATTTTTAGACTAGAAAATAATTCTGAAAATGGGTAAAAATAAATTTAAATTGATCCTCATCAGAGACGAAGTCAAAAGATATTTTATTGGATATTTTAGATCAGAACACATTCTGTTTAGGAGATATCTTGTGCTATCTTAGTATTAAAGTTCACTTTTAGATATGGAAAATAAATATGAAAATGTAGGAAAATAGGTATACCTAGTTAGAAAATGTCAAGTGAGGTCCCCAAATCCAAAACTTCAAATTAAGGTTTTGCAGCAGATCTGAAAACCTATTTGGAGTAGGAAGTTATCTTTTATACAAATTTTGTGACTAAGAAGTGTATTATTCAATATAGAAAATTTGTTCAAATTGGAAGTTCATATATAGTGTGCACTTAGGAATCTGAATATTAAAGCTAGAAATAATATATATGTTTAAAAGTGCATGTAATGCTCAGAATCAACATATCTAGGGTAAACACAATACTTAAATATGTGTATGACTTTCATATGTATGCATGTGTGGTTTGCATGAGTGGAAATGTGGACTATGGCTTATGGAATGTTGTTTTCTTTTGCTATGTGTATTGGCATGAGTAGAACCAGCCCCAGAGCAGGTTCTCACCTTTCAAGATCAAGACTTTCCATTCCCAGAGCAGCAGGAAGAAGGCGAGTGTCCTTGACCATTTTGATCCTGTACTAGGATGTGTAGTTAGAATTTAATTGCATTGTCAATTTGGAATATGATGCCCAAGCTAGGAAGTTTCCCTAGATTTTCATTATCTTACTTCCTTGTAGCATGGGTTAGGATTTATTTTATTATGTCATTCATTTATATTACTTATGCTTAGCCATGCTTAGAATGGGATAAATGGGATATGAGATCATCAACTTGTTCACCTTACCCTTGAATTATGTAGAGGTAGGGATCGAGGCAAGTTGGATGCTTTGGTTGGTGCTGTGTGCACGAGACTCGCGTTTGTGTTTAGTGCTTGCCTGGATCCTAAGGACCGGTTCATGGAGCATGTAACCTGGCTTTACCGTGCAAACCACATGCTGAGATGGGGCAGATTGGCCAATTAATTAGGTGCATCCCCGTCGTAGTATGGGTGTTTGGATGGTGCGGGGAATAGGTGTCAGCTGGACTACAATATGAACCGCAAGGCTCAAGAGGGGGCCACTGCAGCGGGGTTAGAGCCTCTTGTATGCTGTTAGGGGTGAATCCCCAGTGGGCCCACACTCGTCGGGAATCCCTTTGTAAAGGCCTCGTAGTGATCTCCTGGCTACACACCTCGGAAGTGTGAACGTGGTTCGCGGCCACTGGCATAATGGAGGTTCTTTTAGTCCACCCGGCAACGGGGGATGAAATCACTACATGTGGGTACAGTGGTGCAAACTTTGCAGAGTAAAAACTGTCATGACAGCCATGCTCACGGTCAAGAGCAGCTTGGACTTATTCATGATTAGAGGATGAGGAATTGGGAAGTTGTGGATGTTAAACGGGGAGCTTAACATTGGAAATGATGTTATGGTTACTTGATATTGATGATGGGTTAGGGGATTGAGACCATTTCACCTATGTAGTAATGTAGGTGCTAAATAAGCTAAGGTGATAGGTATTAATTGTGTAGTGCTTTAACCATGAGTTCAACCTATCCTTGCTCTAGCCATGCATGACATAACTTTCCCACACTTGCTGAGTACCTACGGTACTCAAGCTTGCTTTTCTGTTGGTTTTAATTTGCTTCTCAGGCCAAGGGAATGACGTGGTGTTCAATGACCAAGACTTCGGACCCGAAGAAGGATTCTAGGTTCACGGAGTCCCCCGGGCAACGCCTGCGATGAAGCTCACAAAGACTTATCTTCCGCTGATGTTTTATTTACATGTTATGAACATATTATCGTACATCGAGACGTTATGCTATGTAAGACTTATTTATATTCGAATACTTGGCTTGTAATATAATGATGCTTCACTATTTGTCGTCACATGCATGAGAAAATGATCCTGGCATACATGTGATATTCACTCGGTTGCTCTTTGGAGAAACCGGGTGTGACACAAGACAAATGATCACCAAGAAGACATGGAAAGAGAAGAGGATTGCCCAAGAAGAAGTTGGAAACGATGAAATAGAGGAATACATCCCGGGAAATGATGGAAACCAGGTTGGAATAAACTTGGTGTTCCATCTACTGGCTGAGTTCTGCATCCCAGAAGTTCCGATAACACATGAGGTGGCTGAGCTTGATCTTGGAGCCAAGAATGTTGTCTTTGAAAAGCCAGAGAAGCTTCGACAACACATGAAGCCCCTCTACATCCATGGCCACGTTGATGGAACACCGATTGGACGCATGTTGGTTGACGGAGGAGCTAGGGTAAACATCATGCCCGTGACCATGTTTGAGAGACTTGGTTATCGGGAAGATGATCTCATCATGACCAATACAACGCTAAGTGGATTTGTCAAAGACCCCAACGTAGGCTAAAGGGGTATTGTCCATGGAACTCACAGTAGGAAGCAAGACGATAACCATGGCTTTCTTTGTCATCAATGTTTGGAGCAGATACAACCTACTCCTTGGGCGAGACTGGATACACGCTTCACCAGTGCCTCGTCCAATGGGTTGGCGATGAAGTAGAGTTGGTTGAAGCCGACAGCTCGGCTTGTGTGGCGATGGTCGAGTCATCAAACCTCCAACACGATGATATTAGATGCCTCACGGGTTGAGACCTCACCGACTATGACTTTTTAAGTGTCGGAAGGGATGGGTTTGTACCCGTATGTGTAAAGTCAACTGATATCACTCGGCTTAGCAATGTAACTTGAGGATTTTAAATAAACAATGTCGTTTAACTTGGCTACGGGAGAAAATCGAGCGATATCGTTTGGGTAAAAACGATATAGGTGAACTGGTTGAATACCTTGATGACTTTGGAAAGCTTGGACAATGGTTTTCTTCTGTGGACGAGTTAGAAGAGGTGAACCACGGGGATGGATCGACACATCAGCCAACCTTCATCAACATGAATCTCAGGTGTGCTCAGAAGGAAGAGAACACAAGTTGCCGATCAAGCCAGGTTTTAGATCTCATAAGCAACCTTAGATGATTTAACCCGGCCATACACAACAAGATCAAGGAAGAGGTAAATCGTCTACTCAAAGCTAATTTCATTCGGCCATGTAGGTATGCCGAATGGGTCTCAAACATAGTACCTGTAGAAAAGAAAAACACGGGGCAACTAAGGATTTGCATAGACTTCCAAGATCTCAACCGGGCTACACCCAAGGATGAATACCCCATGCCCATTGTCGGCATTTTGATCAACAATGCCTCAGGACACAAGATGATTAGCTTCCTGGATGACAATGCAGGGTACAAATAAATTTTTATGGCCTAGGAGGACACATCAAACACAGATTTTTGTTACCCAGGGTTCATGGGACTCTTTGAATGGATTTTGATGACCTTCGGGTTGAAGAACGCCGGTGAAACATACCAAAGGGCCATGAACTTTATCTTCGATGATCTATTAGGAGACATCCTTGAAGTGTACATCGACGAACTTGTGGTAAAGTCGGCCGGATTCCAAGGGCATATGGCTGACATGAAAATAGCCTTTGAGAGGATGAGAAAATATGGTCTCAAGATGAATCCTCTCAAGTGTGCGTTTAGCGTGTCGGCTAGACATTTCATTGGTTTCATCGTGCACGAGCAGGGTATAGAGATTGACCCCAAGAAGGTAGTAGCTATCAAGAGAATAGGAGAGCCGACATGCAAGAAAGATGTCCAGAGCCTGCTAGGGAAGATAAACTACTTAAGGAGGTTCATTGCAAACTTGACCTAGAAGATTGGGACCTTCATTCCTCTCTTGTATCTCAAGCGTGAGCAGGAGTTCAATTGGGAGGCAGAGCATAAGGAGGCCTTCAAAGAATCAAAGAATACTTAATCAAGCCACCAGTCTTGCGAGCACCAAAGAAGAGACAACCTTTTAGGCTTTATATAGCTGCTCAAGACCAAGTTATCGGAGCCGTTTTAACTCAAGAAAGCCAAGGTAAGGAGTACTTTGTAGCCTACTTGAGTAGAAGACTCTTAGATGACGAGACAAGGTATGCTTTCGTTGAAAAACTATGCTTTATCTCTCTACTATGATTTTTCTAAGTTTCATCATTATATTTGACCTAGTACTTGTTTTGTGACATGTCAACACGACATTGTCAAACATATGTTGCAACAATCGATTCTAAGTGGCAGGATAGGTAATTATGTGTACTCTTTGGTGGAATACGACTTGGTGTTTGAACCTCTCTGGAGTATGAAAGGCTAAGTCTTAGCTGACTTCATCGTGGAGCATGATGTGCAACTCGAGGAGCAATGTTTGGTTGAGGTATGTCCTTGGAAGCTATTTTATGATTGATCGGTTTGTGACAAAGGTCAAGGGATCGGGTACGTGATGGTTTAACCCACAAACACCACATATGAGTTTTCTATTCGGCTAAGCTTCCCATGCACCAATAACCAAGCCAAATATGATGCATTGTTGAATGTTTTGGATCACCTGATCGGTATTGATGAGGACATCTCTACTTTGCATACAATACAAGGACCGATCACTAGAGCACGTGCGCGACAGTTGGATCTTCAGGTACGTTCTAAACTTGTCATTTGTTTTTCAGAACTTATGCTTGTTTCCATGCATGTTTTATTGATTAGGAACAATGGAGAGGACTAGCAAGGGCTTGAAGAAGTCCAAGGAGTCAAGGAGGAGGATATAGGACGTTCACACCAAGGAGGAGTCCAAGTCCAACTCGACTCCTACTCCACCCAGGATTCTAAAAGCTGCCTTCACCAAAATTGACGCCCCGGACACATACGGAGTCAGATTTGGACGTTCTATATATGGTTCGAACCAAAATTACATAAAGCTTCCAATGGAACAAGTCTCACCTCAAAATTACTTCTGAGTTGAACGGAATCGGCGAAATAAGTGGATGTCCAGAATCTGTCAGGGTGCTGCGTCACCGTCCTTTGGGCCTCTGGCCCGTGTATCATGTGGAAGCCCATTAGGGTTGCGTCCAGGGATTTTCCACGCCCCTAAATCCTTTTTATTCAGCAGCTGTCACCACTTTAGGGTTGGGTTTTGCTTAGTTTCAATCTGTCATTGAACAGTGTCACCGTTCATCGTTTTGTGAGGCCCCACTTTGTGATCAATTTGGTTTTGATTGCAATTTCTCTGTGCTTGATTGTGTTCTTGATTGCGCTTGCTGGGATAAGACTTCGTGGTGAGTTCATTCGTTTGACACGGGTGATAACCAAGGAAGCAGCGGTGTAGTGATTGTGGGGTTCCGTTCGTTCGGAGCCTTGGATCATCAACGTCGAGATCTCCACCCAATCAAGTTTACCATACCTCTTGGAAGATCGGGACTCATTCTACTATCAACTGGTATCAGATATCAGGTTGACCGTGAGGTATACTTGCGTGCCTCTAGATTCATTTTGTTTCAATCCTATAGTCCACAAAAGGCCACAAAATTTTTTACTTTCCCTGACCTATAGCCCTCGCTCAGCCTTTTGCACAATTTAGTTTTGGAGTCTGTAGTTCTGAGTTCGTGTCCTAGGTTGAGTTTGGTTGCTGGTTTAGATTTGTTTGGTTCAGTTTTGTTTCTTCTATCCGCTGCCATCTACAAAAAAAAACAATCTACAAAAAAATTCCATCCACCGATTCGATTCGTATCTGTTTCAGTTTCCACCACCATCAAAACCTAATCCGGGGTATCCTCCTTAAAACGGGCATAACTTTTCGATCGGAACTCCGGTTGAGGTGTATTTTTTCCGGAAAGCTATTGAAAAATTTCACATATGATTCACCTGCTATGCCAGTCACGGCTATTTCAAAAAAATTAAAAAAATCAGGAAGGCCCTTGTTTCGAACTCCAAAGTTTTAGCACCCATTATTTCAAATGCTCCTGAATTTGTATCGATCACATCTTTCATCGGTTTGAGGTAATACTTGATGTTGTTTCTATTCTTGTGTCCTGGTTGAGAAAAAATATCGAAAAATGAAAAAAAACAAGATTTTGATTTCTACTAGTGCTAAAAGATAAAAACACGAGGCTCAAGGGGTTTCTACTTGTGCTGTTTTCTGTGTGAATGCTGAATACTTGCTGATATTGTCCTTGTTGTTCATCATCATTCATCCTTGTTTTCATCATCATTCATCCTTATTTTCACAACTTGCTGATATTGTTCCTTGCTTGTTGCCACCACTGTTCTAATACAATTTTAGGCCAGCAACTAGGTCAAATTCTTTGGACACTTATTCAGCATTGCTATCCGTTACTAACTTGTGTGCCACATACATATACTGCATTTGAGCCTTCCCAAGCTCCACCTTCTCTCGAGCAGAACAGGTAACCTCTGCAATC
This sequence comes from Neostapfia colusana, assembly GCA_030760725.1. Lineage (NCBI taxonomy): Eukaryota > Viridiplantae > Streptophyta > Magnoliopsida > Poales > Poaceae > Neostapfia > Neostapfia colusana. The sequence goes on along the minus strand of JASWHV010000016.1, from coordinate 16,618,919 downwards.
ACACCCACTCTCTGCTTGCTTTCACGGCGGTCACCGTTGGCCACGTGCAGCGCTGGTAAGAAACTTGTAAGATCAGAGTAAGACGCATCTTACTACTTCATTTTTACTCCCACTTCCACTTCAGAGAGCATAGTAATAGGGTTATTCACGATATTTTTGCCTTCCTTTCTGTTTTGTACTAACAATGACAGGAAAGAAGCCTATGGATAAGACCTCTGGTTCTACACCTCTGGATGATAATGAGTGAGTGTCCCATATGGAACTAAGAGGCATGATGCGGACGATGACTGAAGCATTCAACAACTACAAGACCACTACAACAGCCACCTTTCATAGGCTTCATACAAGTGGGTCTGGTCTGACCACACGGTTGGACGAGGTGGAGGCTCGTATTCCCCAACAAACCCCAGCCCCTATAAACCTTGATGCTGATGCACATGCTCACAACGACACAGAGGATGACTTCAATAACGACGAGGTTGATGCACAGCAGCGCCATTGCTTTCGACGAAATCGTCAAGGTATGGGAGGTAGACCTCTTCCTCATGCTCCTAAACAAGATAATGATCCTTACGCTAAGATAAGTTTTCTATTCCACCGTTTTATGGATATTATGATGCTGAGATTTACATGGATTGGGAGATGATGGTAGAACAAAAATTAGCTCTCATCTTGTTCCCGAGCGACATAGAGTTAGACAAGCCACTAGTGAGTTTAAAGATTTTGTTATCATTTGGTGGAATGAACTTGTCAATACACGTAATACCCCACGGACATGGGCTGCGTTAAAAGAAGAGATGCGCGCTAGGTTTGTTCCTCCTTCATATAGACGTGATCTTCTTAAGAAATTGCAATGCTTTGATCAGGGTGACATGACTGTCCAAGAGTACTACCAAGAGTTGCAGAAAGGTATGCTTCATTGTGGGGTAGTTGAGGATCAAGAAGACCAAATTGTTAGGTTTTATAGGGGCTTGCGGCGTGAGATCTAGGACATAGTTGATTACAAGGAATATCATTCTATTCAACGTTTATTTCAACTAGCTATGTTAGCAGCAAAAGAAGTGCAGGGTCACCAACAGCAGCGGCGGAACAACACCTTCACTCCATGGCAGCTTCCGGTGCCATCCAAAGCAGCGCCCTCCTCGAGCGTATGTGTGTCTACACCACACTCCACTGGTGTTGTACGCAGCACCGAGCCTTATACATCACGGGGACAGGATAACAGCAAGTCCCAGACGCTTCCAGGTGTTGCAGCAAAGACTGCTACACCCAACACTTCCACCAGTCGCACCTCCGACATCAAGTGCCACCGTTGCCAGGGACTTGGCCATATGCAACAAGATTGCCCCAGCAAATGGGTATGTTAGTGCTTCTGATAGTGGGTATGTTAGTGCTTCTGATATTGAAGATGAAAATATTATTGCAGCTAACATTTCAGATTCTGATGACGGACTTGAAGAGGTTCTTGGTACATCTGCGACCAACAACTATTGGACTTTGATTGTGCAGCGAGCTTTGAGTGCCACGGTTGGAGAGGACGACAACCAACAACATCACAACCTGGTCAACATGTTTCTCGTCGTCAAGGACTGCCATGTGCATACCATCATTGATGGTGGTAGCTGCAACAATTTGGTGACTGTTGAGGTGGTCAAGAAGCTTGGCTTGACCACACGGGCATGCCCATCCTTATCACATTCAATGGTTTAAAAACAACGGTAAGGTAAAGGTAACACAAAGATAAAGGATACATTTTTCCATTGGTTCTTATCATGATTTTGCTGATTTTGATGTGGTACCTATGGATGCTTGCTTTCTTTTGTTGGGACGTCCTTGGGAGTTTGATACTGACGCTATTCACCATGGTTGATCTAATAAGTATACTCTCATGCATAAGGGCAAGAAAATTGTGTTGCTCCCTATGACTCCCACTGAAATGGTGCAATTTGAGCATGAGAAAAAGAACAATGCTAAGCAAAAGGGTGTTTTCAATTCTGAAATTCATCTTATTAAGTTGAAAAATCCTGTTTTGCTTGCAACTAAATCTGATCTTGATGACTTATATGCCTCTAATGGAATTTGCTATGTTTTGTGTGAAAACATGCTCTATATTCCATTGAGGATGCATCCATTGCTTTGCCACCTGCTGTTGCTAACCTTTTGCAAGAGTATATGGATGTTTTTTCCATCAGAGATACTCCCCTTGGATTACCACCTATGCGAGGCATTGAGCACAAGATTGATTTGATTCTAGGGGCGAGCTTGCCAAACCATGCCGCCTACAGGACCAACCCCGATGAGACTAAGGAAATTCAGCAACAAGTCCAAGATCTTCTGGACTGCGGGTACATTCGTGAGAGCCTTAGTCATTGTTTTGTTCTTGTTTTTTTGGTTCCTAAGAAAGATGGCACTTGGTGCATGTGTGTTGATTGTAGAGCCATAAATAACATTACCATTCGTTATCGCTATCCTATTCCTAGATTGGATGACATGCTTGATGAGTTGAGTCGTTCTGTTATTTTCTCCAAGATTGATTTACGTAGTGGGTATCATCAGATTCGTATGGCTTTAGGTGATGAATGGAAAATGCCTTTAAAACTAAATTCGGACTTTATGAATGCTTAGTCGTGCCATTTGTTTTAACTAATGCACCCAGCACTTTTATGAGATTGATGAACAAGATTTTACGTGCTTTCATTGGTAAATTTGTGGTGGTTTACTTTGATGATATACTTATTTACAGCAAGTCATATGACGAGCATCTTGGACATTTGCGTGCTATTTTTAATGTCTTGCGTGATGCACGTTTTTTTGGTAACCTTGAGAAGTGCACCTTATGCACCGATCGTGTGTTTTTTCTTGGTTATGTTGTTACTTTGCAGGGAATTAAGGTGGACGAGGCAAAGATTGTTGCCATCACGAGTTGGCCACTTCTGACTACGGTCACGCAGGTTCGTAGTTTTCTTGGTCTCGCAGGTTTCTATCAGCGTTTCATGCGGAATTTCAGCACCATTGCGGCACCTCTCCACGAGTGACAAAGCATGGAGTGCCGTTTTGATGGGGACCACCACAACAACAAGCTTTTGATGCTCTCAAGTCAAAGCTCACACAAACACCACTGCTGCAACTTCCTGATTTTGAGAAGACCTTCGAGCTTGAATGTGATGCGAGCGGCATTGGCATTGGAGGAGTGATCATTCAAGGAGGTAAACCTGTTGCTTTCTTTAGTGAAAAATTGCATGGTCCTTCGCTGAATTATTCTACATATGACAAAGAACTCTATGCTTTAGTGTGTGTCTTGCAAACTTGGTAACATTACCTATGGTCTAAAGAATTTGTCATACATTCAGATCATGAGTCTTTGAAGTATCTTAAAGGACAAGCTAATCTGAACAAACGTCATGCTAAATGGATTGAGTTAATAGACTCATTTCCTTACATCATTAAACATAGGAAAGGGAAAGACAATGTGATTGCCGATGCTTTATCTAGATGTTATACCATATGCTGTCCTAACTTTCTCATAAAATCTTTGGTTTGGAAACCATAAAGAGATTATATGCTACTGATTTGGACTTCAAAGATGCTTTTGACAATTGTAGAGAGGGAAGAACGTGGCAAAAATTTCTGCTGCGTGAAGGCCTTCTCTACCGTGCTAACAAGTTATGTGTTCCAGCTAGCTCCGTTAGTATTTTGTTGTCGCAGGAAGCGCATGAAGGTGGTTTGATGGTACATTTTGGTGTTAAAAAGACAGAGGATGTGCTGGCTGCTCACTTCTTTTGGCCATGAATGAGGCGTGAAGTGGAGCGCTATGTTTCACGTTGCACGACATGCAACAAAGCTGTCTCGACTTCACCCAAATGGTCTTTATTTGCCTCTTCCTGTTCCTAGTGCACCTTGGGAGGATATTTCAATGGACTTTGTTTTAGGATTTCCTAGAACAAAGAGGGGGAGGGATAGTGTCTTTGTGGTTGTTGATCGTTTTTCTAAAATGACACATTTTATACCCTGCCACAAGACCGATAATGCTTCACATGTTGCTGATTTGTTCTTTAATGAGGTTGTGTGTTTGCATGGTGTTCCCAATACTATTGTTTCTGATAGGGATACTAAGTTTTTGAGCCACTTTTGGAGAACTTTATGGTATAAATTGGGACCAAAGTTACTGTTTTCTACTACTTGTCATCCACAAACTGATGGGCAAATGAAGGTAGTTAATCGTACCTTATCTACTATGTTGCGGGCTGTTTTGTAAGGTAATTTGAGGTTGTGGGAGGAGTGTTTGCCACATATTGAGTTTGCTTATAATAGGTCTATTCATTCCACAACCAAGTTAAGTCCATTTATGATAGTATATGGTTTCAATCCTCGTGCTCCATTTGATTTGCTACCTTTACCACATTCTGAAATTGTGAACATAGATGCTACACAATATTCTGAATTTATTCTTAAGTTGCACGAAACTACTAAGTTGCAAATTGAAAAAATAAATGAAAAGTATCGCATTGCTGCTAGTAAAGGTAAGAAGGAGGTAAAATTGGAGCCCGGTGATTTGGTGTTGGTTCATTTGAGAAAAGATAGGTTCCTGGATTTGAGAAAGTCCAAGCTCATGCCACCTGCTGCTGGACCTTTTAAGGTTCTTGAAACGATAAATGACAATGCATATAAACTTGAATTGCCTCCCGAATTTGGGGTTAGTCCCACATTTAACATTTCAGATTTGAAACCATACTTGGGTGAGGAAGACGAGACTGAGTCGAGGACAACTCCAATTCAAGAGGGGGAGGATGATGAGGACATCTCCTTTGCATACAATACAAGGACTGATCACTAGAGCACATGCGCGACAGTTGGATCTCCAGGTACGTTCTAACCTTATCAATTGTTTCTCAGAACCAACATTGTCGAAAGGTGATGGAACTAAAGAAGAACAAGGCAATTCAGCAAAGATCGACGTGTTAGCAATCGAGGACTGGAGGCCAGTAATCATAGAATGCATCAAAGACCTAAGTATGTGCAAGAATAGTAAGGTTCGGCATCAAGTCTTGAAGTATACACTGATCAATGATGAGCTATATCGCCGAACTATTGATGGACTTTTGCTGAGATGTTTAGATAAAGATCAAGCAAAGGAATTTATGGGAGAAGTGCAAGAAGGTCTTTGTGGCACACATCAGTTTGCCCACAATATGAATTTGATGCTCAAACGAGTTGGATTCTATTCGCCAACTATGCAAGAGGATTGTTTCAAGTATTATAAAGGGTGTGAAGCCTGTCAGGGGTTCGGAGACATCCAACAAGCTCCGGCTAGCATGTTGCATCCTTTCATGAAGCCATAGCCGTTTAGAGGATGGGGTTTGAATTTCATCGAGGAGATACACCCTACATCATCAAAAAAACATCGATTCATGTTGGTGGCTACAGATTACTTCACCAAGTGGACAGAGGTTGTTCCTCTAAAGAGCAACACACACAAAGAGGTAACAAGCTTTGTTCTTGAGCATATCATTCATAGATTTGGTGTTCCACAAACTTTTACTACGGATCAAGGAGGAGCATTCATATCCTCTCAGTTTAAAGAGTTTGCCAAATCCTTTAAGATAAAACTATTGAATTCTTCATCATACTATGCTCAAACCAATGGACAAACTGAGGCTAGCAACAAAATATTGATCAATCTCATCAAGAAGAAGATCAAAGAGAACTCAAGATGGTGGCATGAGACATTGAAAAAAGCTCTGTGGGCTCAGAGAGTATCCAAGCATGGCACCAGCAAGGTAACTCCTTTTGAGCTTGTATATGGACAATAGCCGTGTTACTGATAGAAATAAAGTTACAAGCGTGTCGAGTAGCTCAACAAGATCACCTTTCGGTTGTGGAATATCAAGAGTTGATGATGGAAATCATAGATGAAGCATCCGAGAGCCAAATGAAAGCCTTGAGAGAATCTGAGAAGGAAAAGATCAGGGTGACCAAAACTTACAACAAAAGAGTTTGAGAGAACTCGTTTCAAGTCATAGACTTAGTATGGAAAACAATTTTACCATTGGGAACTGGAGATACGAAGTTTGGCAAATGGTCACCAAGTTGGGAGGGACCTTTCCCAATTGTGGGAATCGTCCCTAGGACTGCTTACTTTGTGGAGACCTTGCAAGGGGAGAACTTGAGAAAAGCTACCAATGGAAGATACTTGAAGAAATTTTACCCGAGTGTATGGCAAGAAGGTTAAAGTATCTAAAACTTGTAAGGTAAAACAACCGATTTATCTAATAAATAGTGGCTAGGAAGATATTTTTTGGCATACTTCGTTTGCCCCAAAACAGGGGGGCATGCGTTAGGTGTACAAAATGGTTGTGTATTTTGCAGGTGGGAGACGCCAAAAAACGGGTTGCGTGAGGCCATTTATCTTGGAAATTCAAGGTGCAAGCGTCTCCATGGGAGAACCTACCCTACCCCAAGGTTCGACTTGCAGGAAGCAGTCTTACCTTGAAAACCCAAGATACGGGCGTCCGGGTGGAGACCCAGTTCGGGAAACCAAGTTTACCTTGTGGCTGCACAATAAACAAGCTAAACCGCAAGACTTAGTTCTCGGATGGATTCAAATAATGTAACTTTTTATGTTTTCATCATGTTAATATTCTAGAAGGTGTATGCACGATATGTTCATGTATACATGCCTTAGAGATAAGATAAAAGTTTAGAAAGTCTTAGTTTGAACTTAGAATAGATAGATTTGTCGAGATTTGTACCAGGGCTATATAATGGTAGCCCTCTACCGAGAATAAACATCCGAATTCCAGTCAAAAACTTCCGTTATTTACTTTTTCATTAGTTCTTCGTAGTTCTTAGACATAGTTCGTAGTTGTTTGGTGCTTTGCCGAGAAAAGCATCCGGGCTCTCTCCATGAAAGTGAGATTTACTTCGTTTTACCTCAGAAACTTCACGCTTATCTTAAGTTTCGGTGACTAATGCCGAGACTCATCACAAAACAGGCGACTCCAATGATCTACTCACCACCACGTACGACGGGCAGGAGACGATTGTTGTAAATAAGGCTTATTTAAGACGGCCCGGGGACCGACCGTCTTAAATAAGCGTCCTATATCTATTCTCGAGCGGGCTGCCTCATGGCTGGCACACTCGCCCCGCCGCCCGCACCCACGCCTCCCATCTGCATCGTCGCCCTCCTGCGCCGTGCCACCGCCTGATGCCTGGCCACGCTCGCTCACCACCTCCCGCCCGCCCCACGGCACGCCGCCCTGACATCGAGGTAACTTTTTATTAGTACTTATTTGATTTATTTGTCTTAGTTAGTTTATTAATTATATAGTTAAATTCATAGTTAGTTCTATTTATTTAATTAAATAATGATTAATTAGTTAATTTAATTATTTGTGTAGTTTGTTGATTACTTAGTAAGTTAAATTATTTGGTTCATTAGTTGAATAATTAATTAGTTGATTAATTAGTTTAATTATTTTCATCATTTGACTAATTACTTTGATATTTTTATTAGTTAGTTTGATTATTTATTTAATTAGTTAGTTATTTGATGGGTGGCGCGTCATATCGGAATCTAGATATGGTGTTAAATGAGCAAGGGCTGGATCAGCACCACCTCAGTGGCGCATTACATCATCGCTCGGATGTAATGATAAGTGAGCTAGGGTCTTCACATCTTACTCGACGGGTGCAAAGCGCAAGGAAGCTAGCCGGGGAATATAGATTTCAGCTGGGTAGTTGGAATGTAGGATCCTTAACGGGGAAGCTATGTGAGTTAGTAGATGTTGCCATTAGGAGACGAGTAAATATCCTTTGTGTACAAGAGACTAGATGGCGCGGGTCAAAAGACGAGAGAAGTCGAGAATACCGGTTTTAAGCTTTGGTGTTCTAATATATTAGAGTCTCACAGATGGAGTAGTGGATGTTCGAAGACGAGAGGATAGGATCGTCTTAATTAAGATAGTTATTAGGAGACATTGTCTTGATTTTCATTAGTGCTTATGCCCCACAAGTTGGACTCAACATGAGTGCTAAGAGGCAATTTTTAGAGGATATGGTTAGTAGTTACCGATAACCGAGAAACTCCTCACAGGAGAAGGTCTCAATGGTCATGTGGGTGCAACTAATGTAGGATTTGAGGTAGTACATGGAGGCTTTGGATGCGGCGATAGAAACCAGGAGGGTGAGGACATCCTATACTTTGGTGTAGCCTATGATCTGTTGGTAGCTAACATCCTCTTTAGGAAGAGGAAATCTCACCTAGTGCCTTTAGTAGTGCCCAACACTATAGCCAGATTGACTTTGTCCTCACTAGGAGAAGGTATAGACGTGCGTGTATAGATTGTAAGGTGATCCCCAGGGAGTGTTTTGTGACAACATAAACTTGTGGTAGTTGACTTTCGCTTCCACACACACATGTTTTGTAGGACAAAGGTGTCAAAATCATAAGAACAAAGTGGTGGAAGTTGAAAGGAGAATCACAAGAATCCTTTAAAAATAGGGTGATCACAGAAGGGCCCTGAGAGGAAGATGGAGATGCAGATAGTATGTGGGTGAAGATGGCAACTTGCATTAGGAAGGTAGCTAGTGAGGTGTTTGGTGTGACAAAAGGAAAGAAACTTGTATATAAAGACACTTGGTGGTGGAATGAGGATGTACAAAAGGCAATTAAGGAGAAGGAATGTTACAAGAGTTGGCATCATGATTGAAGCGCAAGCAACATGCTGAAGTACAAAGAAGGCAAGAAAAATGCAAGGCGGACTTTGAGTAAAGCAAGAGGACATGCCTATGGTCAGTTCTATGAGAGACTAGAGACAAAAGAAGGTGAAAAGGATATATACAAGATGGCAAAAATTCACAAGAGAAAGATGAGGGATTTCAATAAAGTTAAATGCATCAAAGATGAGATAGGTCACATTCTAGTGAAGGATTAAGAGATTAACAAGAGATGACGAGATTCATTTAATGGGCTATTTAATGATGGGAATGGGAGCATTAGGCTAGAGCTAGATGACTCCTTTGATGACTCTAACAGGCGGTTCGTACATAGGATACAAGAGTTTGAGGTTAAGGAGGCCTTAAAATAGATGAAAGGATGTAGGATCGAAGTACACGTGTAAAGCTACCAGAGGGGGTGAATGGTAGATAAAAACTTTTCAGCGGAAGCAACAAAACACCCCTCAGCAGAAAACCGATCTGTTAAAGAAACAGTGTGTGCGACTAATATAAACGTGTTCAACTGTGACAAAACTAGTATAGATTGTATAGAATCAAGTCACGAATACGTCACAATAAGAATCATTAAAATCCGTTGAGAGAAACTCAAGTTACGATTGAAATATCGAACAAAGGTCAATCTGTCCTACGCGAGAAAAACAGTTCTGGAATACTGCAAAGAAACTCGTGTAGATAAGAAACCACAAATTCAATGACCGTGAAATTTTCACAGATGATAGATAATCAAGGTGTGAAGACAACCCAAAAAGAATCATATCAATTGGATCTGTAAAACTCGAGTTATGATAAAACCACCGAAGCAAGGTAGTGCTGAACAGAAACTCGACGAGAAAAACTTGTCTGAAACAAGTTGGACGAACAAGGCACAAAAGTTCCTTTAGAATACGAATTTTATTTATCAAAACACAAGAGGAGCCCCAAAGTCGTGCTCTACACGAGCCTTGGCCTCCCTTGCTTATATAACCAGCTCTATGGCCAATCCAATTCAAACTTAGACTCCTACTCCTACTTGGATTCAAACTGTAACTTTCCAATACTGCTCAAGACTCTTCTATACACAGATAGAAGTAATCTTAAAACTTCCAAACACCTTAGGAACGTCCCAAACATTACTAAAACAACTCTATTTCATGCCTAACATGAAATCCTGTTATAACCAACTCGAAACTTTCCATAAACAAACCATAACCGCCTCAGCCGCAGCCTGAGCGCAAAATCCAGCCGGTTGAACCTTTTCAACCATATCTCCACTTCCATATCTCTTCACCACGCCTTGGAACCATGTTGCCACGTCCATGCACTCCTTGCACACGTGCAAACACCTTCCAACAACGTCCACGATACCTTCATATGCATTGTTCTTGATCCAAACATGCCGCGCGACCTCCCGATCAACTCAACCACAATTCCTCCCGAACTTGGTTGTTGAACCTCATCTTCTCCCTAAGACTAGTTCATTGGATCCGGTCACCAGCCATGTCTTGAACTCAAGCAACACCTGCACATGAATAAACAACCAGTACTTCCGAGCACAAGTCCTCGACTTGACTCTCGTTGGTTCCGAAACTACAACATCTTACGTGAGCACCTCACATAACCATGTTGTAAACCATAGCAAAATGATATCAGCCATAACCACCAAAACACACCAAAAACTTAGTAAAATAATACTAAGCAAACTTTCCATAAGAGTAAAGCAAGTTCGAAACATTGCAAGTTAAAAGCAGAACCATTGCAATCAAGCTCCAAACCTTACCAAAGCTAACCGGACCTTGAACTGGAGCTTACCAAAGCTAGTCGGACCCAGCGCCGGAGCTTACTAAAGCTTAGTCGGACCTAGCACGGAACTTACCAAAGCTAGTCGGACCTAGCACCAGAGCTAGCAAAAACAAGTCGTACCTAGCCAAAATAAGTCAGACCTAGACAAAGCAAGTCGGACCTTATGTCGGACCTTGCCGGAGCTACCCAAAACAAGTCGGACCTATCGTCAGACCTTGCAGGAGGTCGGACCTAGAGTCGGACCTTGTTAAAAAGGTGTTTTGGTAGTATTCAAAACTTTTATCGTCAAAGCCAATGTATTCAGCACACATAGGTCTCACAATCTCCCCCTTAATGAATGCATTGGCAACACCACTTAAAATCCGAACATTGGCTTATTCACATGAAAAGTTTTGAAAACAATTTCTCCTCCTTTGTAAATCAGAAATAAAATGAGAAGAAAAACAAAAATACCAAAAATTCTCCCCCTGAGAAGAATCGTGCCAAAACACTTGTGAATGTGTGCAATGTGTGATCAATTTCTCCCCCTTTGACAATGTATTCAGCAAGGTACAAAAGAGAAATTTTAATTTTTTATGAGCACATTATAACATATACATATAAAACAAAGCTCATCCAAATCATACTATCAAGTAACTTACACTATCACATCAATGAGATACATAAAGTAGTTTAAGCCATGCTAGAGATAAAGTGTAATTTTCAATTTAAGCAAGTCATGATCTCCCAAACTTAACTATTTCAAGACCTGAAAGCATGACACTTGTTGCTGCATTTTATTAATCATTTAAAACACAAATTTTGATCTTATGACATTTGCAAGAGATTATATGCAACATCAGCCTTATTCTAACCAACGAAGCCAAGCCTATGTCATTTGACAGTCAGAAGCTTAAGGACATGGTTTTAGTCATACACAACCCCTTTCAAGTTCATATCTAAGTGCAATGATAAGCCATCTCAAAAGAAGAAGTGCGATGCATGCATATTCTCTTGATCTTTTCTCATTTTTTTTATTTGAACATAAAAACTCAATATGTGAGTTGATTACTTGATTAATTCTTTATGATTAAAAGCACTTGTGAGCATGCAACAAGTTCAAAACAGCAAGAAAGTTTGACCATGACCAGATTTAGTGTAAGTAATTATTTCAATTACTAGACATGGTAAAAACTACAAAATGTATAACACGAGTAATGTAGTAAGAACTTTTAGCATGAAAAAGGAATCACAAAGTCATATATGCATGAAATACTATGCTCATATTATTTTAATTTCAGATTCACACATAGACTTCCCATGTTTCAAAATTCTCCCTCAATTTAAGCCATGAGGATGCATAACCCCTATTTCACTACGAATGTAACAAAAACGAGTGAAATCCAAAGGTTTTGTAAAAATGTCAGCCAATTGTTCTTCGGTATCTACATGGTGAAGCACAATGTTCCTTTTTTCGACATTATCACGGAGAAAGTGATACCTAATGTCAATGTGCTTAGTTCTTGAATGTTGCACGGGGGTTTTAGCAATGCAAATGGCACTAGTATTATCACAAAACAGTGGAACACTATCTAGATCAACCCCATAGTCTTTAAGTATTTGAACAATCCAAGGAATTTGTGAGCAAGCACTAGCAGCAGCTACATATTCAGATTCGGCTGTGGATTATGCAACTGAACTTTGTTTTCTAGAGGACCAGGCAACAAGTGAATTACCAAGAAAATGACAAGCACCAGAAGTACTTTTCCTATCAATCCTACAACCCCCAAAATCAGCATCGGAAAAAGCTTTCAAAGTAACGGTTGAGTAATAAGGAAGAAAAATGCCAAATTCTTGAGTTCCATGTAAGTACTTGAGAATCCTTTTGACGGCTTGACGATGTGAAGCACGTGGTGAGGCTTGAAACCGTGCACAAATACATGCGCTGAATTGTATGTCCGATCTTGATGCCGTGAGATACAAAAGTGATCCGATCATGCTTCTATATGCTTTTTGATTAACGGGATCACAATCTTCATCAAGTTCAAGTGTTGTTGTTGTTCCCATTGGTGTCCGAAGAGGCTTGCTTTTGTCCATGTTGAAGCGCCTTAGGAGATCTTTTGTATACTTTGTTTGATGCACAAAGGTACCCTCCTTGGTTTGCTTGATTTGCAGCCCCAAAAAGTACGTGAGTTCTCCCATCATACTCATCTAAAATTCTGAACTCATCATAGCTGAAAACTTGGACACAAGATCATGAGAAGCACAACGAAAGATAATATCATCCACATACACTTGAACGAATAATGAGTCATTGCCATGCTTAAGCACAAAAAGAGTTTTATCAACCTTGCCCATGGTAAACCCCTTTTCAAGTAAGAATGTTTTTAACCTATCATACCATGCTCTAGGGGCTTGTTTGAGACCGTACAAGGCTTTGGACAGTTTGTAAACATGATTAGGAAAATTTGGATTTTCAAAACCAGGTGGTTGTTTGACATAAACCTCCTCATCTATGTAGCCATTAAGGAAAGAACTTTTAACATCCATTTGATATAGCTTAAAACCTTTAGATGCAGCAAAAGCTAACAAAATTCTTATGGCTTCTAATCTAGCAACAGGAGCAAAAGTTTCATCAAAATTTAGACCTTCAACTTGTGTGAAACCTTGAGCAACCAACCTAGCCTTATTCCTAACCAAAACCCCATCCTCACTTTGTTTATTTTTAAACACCCATTTAGTTCCAATTAAAGTGTGACCTTGAGGTGGAGGTACAAGTTTCCAAACATTGTTTCTTTCAAAATTTTCTAACTCTTCTTGCATGACAATAATCCAAGATTCATTAGTGAGTGGGTGTGATATATCTTTGGGTCAAAATAAGCAACAAAAGCAGAATGAGCATGAGAATTAGGGTCGAAAAACCTAGATCTTGTAACTCGTTCATGCAAGCTTCCAATAATTTGTTGTGGAGGATGACTTTTGAGAATCCGGAGGGGAATGGACACTTCACAAGCTTCTTCTTCTTCATGTTCATCTCAAATAGATGAGATTGTGACGTGAGGAGGATCTGGACCAGGAATGGTGGTCGTCGGTGCTGGCTGTGAATCAAGATCAGGAGCTGGAACAATGTCATTAGCTGCTGAATTTTCAGGCAGCAGCACCACTTCTTCCTCTTCTTCAACGAAAATACTCTCCCCCTGCGGATATGGATCCGGACCTGCAATATTTGAACTAGTACCTAGGCTAGCTTCATCAAAAGAAACCTCACAAGTCCCCACAATTTTGTTAGTATCAAGTAAAAGCACACGGTAGCCTCTAGTATGAGATGGATAACCAAGAAACATGCCATCAACAGATCTAGCTTCAAATTTATCAAGATTACCATGTTTCTTAACAAAGCATTTTCAACCAAAGACCCTAAAGTGTGTGACACTAGGCCTATGTCCAAACCTAAGCTCATATGGTGTTTTACCTAGCTTAGCACGCAAGAAAACACGATTTGAGACATAACAAGCGGTTGCAATTGCATCAGCCCAAAATTTCCTAGGAGTTCTATATTTATCAAGCATAGTCCTAGCCATCTCAACTAAGATTCTGTTCTTTCTCTCTACAACACCGTTTTGTTGAGGTACATATGGTGAAGAAAATTGATGATCTATTGCATTTTCAGCACAAAAGTGATCAAACGATTGATTTTTAAATTCAGTTCCATTATCACTTCTAATTGCTCTTAAAGATCCTGGGTGATCAATTGATAATCTAAGAAATAAAGTTCTAAAGTGACTAATGCCATAAAGTAAACCCAAGAGTATCTAGAATAGTCATCAACAATCACAAGAACATACCATTTAGCTCCGAAGGATTGAACACGTGAAGGTCCTACGGTGTCAAGGTGTAAATGTTGACCCGGTTTAATTGTCATGGTCATTGTGAGAGGAGCATGTGAACCTGCAACCATCTTAGCATGTCTACAAGAAGAGCACACAATTTCTTTGTCCCCTTTAAGCTGAGGCAACCCACATATGCGATCAAGAGCACTAACACGCGTGAGATGATCAAAGCCTACGTGACCAAGTCTACGATGCCAAAAATATAAATATTTGGAACCATTTGCAACTAGACATCTATGCTTAGAGGAAAGACATATAAAAATCAGCTTTAAAAACTCTTCCAAACCGAGACATGTTAAAAATAAGCTCACTATTTGAACCTACAACTTTGCAGCAGTTTTTATTGAAAATAATTTCCAGATTTTCATCTAGAAATTGTGAAACGGAAAGCAAGTTGTATTTCAAATTTTTGACAAGTGCCACATCCTTCAAAGTGTAGTGATCATTTACTCTAACCGAACCCTTAGCAATTATAGGAGTTGAAGAATTATCGGCAAAAGTAACATTCTCTACACGTGACACAAAAGAGAGAGAGGAGAACCATTCTTTGTTACCGGTCATGTGGCGTGAGCAACCTGAATCCACAATCCAAATGTTCTCCTTCCTCAAGCATGTAACCTACATAGAAGCACAATACGTCAATGACTCAATACTGGGGTTAGTTAAAAGGCATTTAGGAATCCAGTATTGAGTCACACAATGTCCAGCAGGAATAACATGCGAAAGCTGAGATAAAACAACAGGTTTATGAGTCAAAGTTTGAGATTTTTTGTTCTTAACTACTGACCTATGAGATGTTACTTGTGTAGCACGAAAATCAGTAGCTCCGGAGGCAAAAACAGAAGGTCTGGAGGCAAAAACTAAAGCTCCGGAGGCAAAAACTGAATCTCCGGAGGTAAACTTTGAATATTTCTGACTCATAAAAGCAGGTTGCATGTTCCTGACATTCGGTTTAGTATGTGCAGCAAATTTTACATGAGAGTTATAAGATCTAGCTTGCATTCTTTCCTTTTTATGTTGTTTATCTAGTCTATAACAAAAATCTATGACATGACCATCTCTACCACAATAGGTACAATGAAATTTAACTTTGTGTTCATGTCTAGATGAGCATGCAGTATACTTATTTGAACCCGAATGTGACAACACCCCTACAGATTTAAAAACCACTTCTTTTTGTTTAGGAATTGTTTGAATCAAACCACTTCCTAATGATTTTACAATTTTAGCTGGATGTTCCTTAGCATGAGCATGTGAATCAAAACCTAAACCAGTTTTATCATTGCAAGACTTGGAAGATTCAGCAGCAAGTTTAGGTTCTTATTCCCATTATAAAACCGATTTAATGTCCTATGCATGTTATCAAGTTTATTTGATAGATCAAGACAATTTTCACATGAAGTTTTTCCTTTTAGTTTGCAATTGGAACAATATTTAACTTCATGAGAACGTAAAGCATTGTTCAATATAGAAATTTCTTTCATAGCATCTTGTAGTTTCTTGTCAAGATCATCGCAAGTAGAACAATGCAAATCAATTGTAGAACAACAAGCATCTTTCAAGTTATTATCATTAAGTGCAGCAAGCTTTTTGTTCTTTTCGATTTCAAGTTCAAGTTTATCAAGTGTGGAGGTGTGTGCACTTCTTAGAGAGGACAATTGTTCATATATTAAACCACATGAGGAACAAGAATCATCACTAGAAATCAAGGATTTTAAACGATTAATTTCACATTCTAGTGACTCAATTTTAATAGCATTGTCCCTAAGCTTTTTATCCTTTTTCTTAACAATAATAGTGGCACAAGAAATAGCATCACACCTTTCTTTGCAAGTAGGACATACCTCTTCGTTGTAACTGTTGTGTTCTGCATCCTCCATACTTGATTTTGATTTGCCCACCATGAAGCACAAGTTTGTCAGATCATCTTCATCTTCATCACTTCCAATGTCTACATCACTCGAGCCAAGTTCTTGAAGTGCGGTGATGAAACTATTTATCTGTTTGCGTCCTGTAAAACCCTTATTTTTCTTGTTGGTGTTGCCAAAAGAGGACTTGACTTTATTCTGCTTTTCATCACAGTTAGAAGAACCTGAAAGGTTAGGGCAATCTGTACGAAAGTGTCTTGTCTTACCACATTCAAAGCATCGTTGAGGTTCGGAGCTTCCTTTCCATCTAGTTCTCACATTTTGCAGTGCTTTTGAAAACCTAGTAGAAAGAAGTACTAGCTCCTCCTCTGGAAACTCCTCAATCTTTTCTAGGGTTAGTGAAGACAGCAAAGCAAGTGTATTGCTAGATGATTGGCCGGAGCTAGGCATATCACGTTATGAGACAAATGCAATAGTCTTATTTGGGTTCTTACGTGATATAATGTCAATTTTATGAGTTTTTAGCTTAGAATAAAGCACATCTAATGTAAGAGTACTCATGACAGTGGATTCATGTATGTATGTCACTTTCATCTCCCAAATTGACATGTCTAATGCACTTAGTAATTTCCTAGCATTTTCAGTATCTGAAAATTTAACATTGACGCTACGCAAGTTGCTGATAATTTTATTAAAGCGAGCAAAGAGGTCATCAATGGACTCACCGGGTTGCATCTCAAAGTGCATGTATTCTTTCTTGAACATATCCTGTCTTACTTCCTTGATCGTGTTGGATCCTTCGTGGTAGTCACAAAGTGCTCTCCACACATCGTATGTCGATCGGGGGTGTGCAACACGGTTGAAGTCGCTCTGAGTTAGTCCTTGTATGATCAAGTTCGGAGTCTTGTTGTTGTTGTCGACATCTCTCATGTTTGTAGTCGTGACTTGATCGTTTGAAGGCACATCGTAAGGCTTGTACACCTTTTTCCATATTGCAAAAGCCTTGCGCCTGGATGAAAGCTTCCATGCGTGCCTTCGAAACCTGAAAATCAATACCACTAAACACATAAGGTTTGGTGGAGTATTTCTCCATGATGATTAGTCAAAACACGTGCAAATCACAAAGATTAGAGCAACCTGGCTCTGATACCAATTGTAGGATCGAATTACACGTGTAAAGCTACCAGAGGGGGGGTGAATGGTAGATAAAAAACTTTTTAGCGGAAGCAACAAAACACCCCTCAGAAGAAAACCAATCTGTTAAAGAAACAGTGTGTGCGACTAATCTAAATATGTTCAAGTATGACAAAACTAGTATAGGTTGTATAGAATCAAGTCACGAAGACGTCACAACAAGAATCAGTAAAATCCGTTGAGAGAAACTCAAGTTACGATCGAAAGATCAAACAAAGGTCAATATGTCCTACGCGAGAAAAACAGTTCCGGAATACTGCAAATAAACTCATGTAGATCAGAAACCACAAATTCAATGACCATAAAATTTTCACGGATGATAGATAATCAAGTTGTGAAGACAACCCAAAAAGAATCACATCAATTAGATCTGTAAAACTCGATTTATGATAAAACCACCGAAGCAAGGTAGTGCTGAACAGAAACTCGACAAGAAAAACTTGTCTGAAACAAGTCGGACGAACAAGGCACAAAAGTTCCTTTAGAATACGAATTTTATTTATAAAAACACAAGAGGAACAGCCCCAAAGTCGTGCTCTACACGAGCCTTGGCCTCCCTTGCTTATATAACCAGCTCTATGGCCAATCCAATTCAAACTAGGACTCCTACTCCTACTTGGATTCAAACTGTAACTTTCCAATACTGCTCAAGACTCTTCTATACGCAGATAGAAGCAATCTTAAGACTTCCAAACACCTTAGAAACGTCCCAAACATTCCTAAAACAACTCTACTTCATGCCTAACACGAAATCCTGTTATAACCAACTCGAAACTTTCCATAAACAAACCATAACCGCCTCAGTCGCAGCCTGAGCGCAAAATCCAGTCGGTTGAACCTTTTCAACCATATCTCCACTTCCATATCTCTTCACCACGCCTTGGAACCATGTTTCCACATCCATGCACTCCTTGCACACGTGCAAACACCTTTCAACAACGTCCACGATACCTTCATATGCATTGTTCTTGATCCAAACATGCCGCACGACCTCCCGATCAACTCAACAACAATTCCTCCTAAACTTGGTTGTTCAACCTCATCTTCTCCCTAAGACTAGTTCAATGGATCCCGTCACCAGCCATGTCTTGAACTCAAGCAACACCTGCACATGAATAAACAACCAATACTTCCGAGCACAAGTCCTCAACTTGACTCTTGTTAGTTCCGAAACTACAACATCTTACGTGAACAGCTCACATACGCATGTTGTAAACCATAGCAAAATGTATCAGCCATAACCACCAAAACACACCAAAAACTTAGTAAAATAATACTAAGCAAACTTTCCATAAGAGTAAAGCAAGATCGAAATATTGCAAGTTAAAAGCAGAACCATTACAATCAAGCTCTGAATCTTACCAAAGCTAACTGGACCTTGAACCGGAGCTTACCAAATCTAGTCGGACCCAGCGCCGGAGCTTACTAAAGCTTAGTCCGACCTAGCACGGAACATACCAAAGCTAGTTGTACCTAGCACCGGAGCTAGCAAAAACAAGTCGGGCCTAGCCAAAATAAGTCAGACCTAGACAAAGCAAGTCGGACCTTACGTCGGACCTTGCCGGAGCTACCCAAAACAAGTCGGACCAATCGTTGGACCTTGTAGGAGCTCGGACCTAGAGTCGGACCTTGTTAAAAAGGTGTTTTGGTAGTATTCAAAACTTTTATCGTCAAAGCCAATGTATTCAGCACACATAGGTCTCACAAAGGAGGAAAGGCCCTCGGCCCTGATGATGTCCCTATTGAGGTGTAGAGATGGATTGGAGACGTGGCAATAGTATGGCTCACAAAGCTATTCAACCACATTTTTCAGTCCAACAAGATGCCTGAAGAGTGGAGGAAAAGTATATTAGTACCTATCTTCAAGAATAAAGAAGATATTCAAAGTTGTACTAATTATCGAGGGATTAAGCTTATGAGTCATACTATGAAGCTTTGGGGGAGAGTTATTGAACACTGTTTGAGGAGAGTGACCAATGTCACTAAAAACCAGTTTGGTTTTATGCCTGGGAAGTCTACTATGGAGGTGATTTTCTTGCTTCGTCAACTTATGAAGAGATATAGGGAGCAGAAAAAGGACCTACATATGGTGTTCATTGACTTGGAGAAGGCGTATGACAAGATACCAAGGCCGGTCATGTGGTAGGTGTTAGAGAAACATAAAGTACCAACAAAGTACATTACCCTTATCAAGGATATGTATAATAATGTTGTGACAAGTGTGCGCGTAAGTGATAGTGAGACCGATACATTTTCTATCACGATAGGACTACATCAAGGATCAGTTTTGAGCCAATACATCTTTTCCTTAGTGATGGTCGTGAAGAGGGAAACATTAGTCTCCAAAGACAAATAGTACCTAGGAGGGACTCTGTTCGATACTTAGGAACAATGTTACAAAGTAATGGCGATGTTGATGAGGATATTTGTCATAGGATTAAGGTAGGGTGGATGAAATGACAACAAGACTTTGGAATCATATGTGATAGGAAGGTCCTACAGAAGCTAAAAGGGAAGTTCTATAGGACGGTGATCAGACCCTCGATGCTATATGGGGCGGAATGTTGGCTAACTAAACGGCAACATGTCCAATAAATGAGTGTCGCGGAGATGCGTTTGCTACACTGGACGTGTGGACACACAAGAAGAGACTGGATTAGGAACGAGGCAATTCATGATAGGGTGGGAGTGGCACCGGTTGAAGAAAAGTTAGTCCAACATCGACTAAAGTGGTTTGGATATATCCAGCGGAGACCTCTAGAAGCACCGGTTAATAGTGGGATTTTAAGAGGTAGAGAAAATATTAGGAGGGGTAGAGGACGACTAAGGTTGACTTGGGAGGAGGCGGTAAAACGAGAATTAAGAGATTGGAATGTATCTAGAGACTTAGCTCATGATAGGATTGCATGGAAAGTAGCAATTCATGTGCTAGAATTTTAGTTTTTTTCTTGTTACTCTTATATCTCTTCCTCTCTTTTACTTCATTTAAAAATAAAAAAATGTTGGGTTTCATGTCTAGCCTACACCAACATGCTTGGGACAAAGGCTTTGTTGTTGTTGTTGTTTATGTAGTTATTTGATGGGTTATTATAATTAGTTAAATTAATTAATATGGTGAATTTGTGTAATCAATGTAATTAATTAATTAATTTGGTTTATTGATTAGCTTAATTTATTAATTTGTTTACTTATTTGATTAATTGTTAATTATTTGCTTAACGAGGTTATCTATATGCAACGTTGTATGAGCTTATGTAATAAGTTATTTACGACGGCTCTGGACTGGGCCATCACAAGTAGTTTGACCGTCATAAGTAGTATGACAGTAATCCCTTAAGCCTCCATGGCACGAGTAGATCGAGCCAGACACGAAGGCGAACGGTGCCGGTGAGGACACCAAGCGCGAGCCCATGGAGAGCCAGAACACGATCACTTTGTGAACGTGGCCATCTCCTAATCTTTCCCTCTCTCTCTCTCTCTTTCCTATCTCTCTCATTCGAACACAGGAAAACCGTCATAAATAAGCTATTTTATGATGGTATTGAATGAATAAAAAAAGAGTAACATAACCTATATATCACCCGTTCTGAACCAGCACGTGTCACTTGCGCTACGCATGTGAAGCGTGTAGGTTTGGAATTGTCCCTTTTTTGGATAGTTTCAGAGTGTCTGAGAGCGCTTGCTTATGATGAGACGCGAGGTTTGGATCTGACTAAAGTTTCGATGTTATAACCCTAATATTCTCTGCTGCACCATTTCAAGGCGTGCACTTGGAGAACTACGGGGTTATGCTGCCAAAATTTTATCAGGATCCGAACCCCGCGTCTCGTTGTAAGCAAGCTCTCTCGGTCACTCCTGGGTTGGTTTAGGACACATCCTTCCTAATAGATGTAGACGTGTGATAGCTGATGATGATTTGTCTTCATTTGATTTGTAGGCTCAAAGATGGCTGAAGACCGTAGTATACTAGTTGGAACAAGAATATACATTTAGATGAGTGGGTGACCAAGACGCCGACTTTTGTGGATCGTGTTTTTTTCTGTGTCAAAGATCAATAAGGTGCGGTGCCTATGTAGTAGATGCCAGAATATGAGGTGTTTGGACAAGAAAATATTTTCAATAGACTTGTGTAGATACGGTTTCGTGCCACATTATGAGGTGTGGGTTTTTCATAGCGAATCAGCTACTAAATCCATAGAAGAAAAGCAAGAGGATGTTTATAACACGGGGGTTGATAGAATGGACGAGATGCTTGAAGCTATACAACCAGAGTTCCACGAAGATCCTCCTACAACAGAGATTAAAGCGTTCTTCAAGCTTCTCAAAGATTCAGAAGAGCCGCTACATGAACACACAAAAGTGACCCTCCTTTCTTTCATGACCCGCCTTATGCCAATTAAGTCAAAATATTTTTTCTCCAATAACTACTACAACGATCTTGTCAAATTGATCAGCGATATTCTTATGAAGCCCCATAAAGTGCCTAAAGACCTGTACCAGTCAAAGAAAATACTTTCTAATCTCGGTATGAAATATGAGAAGATTGATGTGTGCCCAGACAACTGTATGCTTTTCTGGAAAGAGCATGACAAAGAGAACATGTGCTTAAAGTATGGTAAATTGAGTTTTGTCGAAGTTGTTAACAATGACGGTGACAAGGTGATGACAAAAGTCGTATATACGCAACTTTGTTAATTGTGTGTCACACCTCAGTTGAAGCAATTGTTTCTCTAAAAAAGAACTGCCAGGCACATGAGGTGGCATAAATAAGGTGTGTGTGATAACGATCGAGTCATGGTGCACCCGTCTAGTGGTGAGGCGTCGAAGGCTTTAGACAGCTTTCATGCATACTTCACCAATGATGCAAGAAATGTTCGTATCGGGTTAGCGACAGATGACTTCTCACCTTTTATACAAACTCCACATAATACTTTTGTTGGCTTGTTTTTGCTATTCCGTACAACCTACCACCTGCTCTTTCTATGAAATATGAAGTCATATTCCTTTGCTTCATTCTACCTGGACAGGATCATCCTGGTCTGTGCCTAAATCTGATGTTGCAACCGTTAATCGAAGAGTTGAAACGGTTTTGGACAAGAGTCGAAGCGTACGACTGTTATAAGAAGCAAAAAATCAAGCTTCGAGCTGCGTACTTGTAGTTGGTCCATGATTTACCAGCATACGACATGTTTGTTGGGTGGAGCGTTCGCGGACGTTTGACATGTCTGATATGTGCTTTAGACGCGGATTATTTTTGTCTTACTCATGGTGGAAAGATATGCTACTTTGATTGTCACAAACGTTGGTTGCCCCAAAATCACGTGTTTAGGCAACAGAAGAATGCTTCAAAAAGAACAATATTGTGACAGAGACCGCCAAGCGTTTAAGTGGGCTAGAAATTGCTTGTATGTAAGAGAAACTTGTGGTTGATAAAGATTATTCTAGATTTTTTATAGGTTACGAAGAGGTGTGTAATTAAACTCATAAATGTGTACTATGGGACCTACCTTACGTCAAGTCGTTGATTCGAATGCACAATATTGATGTCATGCACCAGGAACGTAACATGAGTAAATGCATCATAAGCACATGTATGGATATGCCTGGCAAAACAGAAGACAATATAAAGGCTCAAAAGGATTTGGCATAGTTTTGCAATCGTCCAACTCTTGAGCTCCCTGAAAGTGGTGGTAAGCCACGTGTTTTGTTCTATCTGAAATTTAAACAAAAGAAAGAAGTTTTGAATTGGTTGAAAGAGTTAAAATTCCTCGATGGTTACTCTGCTTATTTCTGTCTTAAACCTTATCATTTTTTAGATAATGTTATAACAAAATCATACACTGTCGGAGTGTGTGAGCTACGACACTCCTCCCGGCCTGCTACAGAAGCAGCCCGCGAGGTTCTTTGATCGGAGGGGGCTTGGCGCCCTACGCGATCGG
Source organism: Neostapfia colusana (assembly GCA_030760725.1). Lineage (NCBI taxonomy): Eukaryota > Viridiplantae > Streptophyta > Magnoliopsida > Poales > Poaceae > Neostapfia > Neostapfia colusana. Next base: position 16,595,531 of record JASWHV010000016.1, on the reverse strand, counting down.
GCTCAAGGGAGCGGATGAACACTGAGATTTACGTGGTTTATGCCGCCGGAGCGTAATACCCTACGTCCATGGGAGTGCTTGCTGTATTGTTTGCTTGTATTTGTTTATGAGGGTGCCTATGCGAAATTGGGAGCCAACCCTTTGTCGGGTGGTCACTCCGGTCCTTTTATTGTCCAAGGCCGAGGTGGTTACAATGTGGCTTGGGGCCTGACAGGTGGCCCCAAAGCTATGTGAACCCTATACAGGATCTAGGGCTTCATCCTCTGAGTAGAGTAGTCGACGGGGGAGTTAAGTCCCGCCGCCCGGCGCACCTGTCCGTGTGTCAGGTGATGATGAAGACGTCATCTTGTCATCGCATCTTCTCGCCCTACATGGGCGGCTTCGTGTCATTGGGCGGCACTGTACTGTTGTCACGCCTTGTCGTCCCGTCTTGTCACCGTAATGGCGTATGGGCAGAGGACGGAGGCGTGTGTAGTGTGCCATGCTTCTAGACAAGGCACGAGTCTTGAATGCGAAGCTTGACAGCGCAGTTCCTTCTTGACTTCGTCGACCCACGGCCCACGACGGATCGTGGGGCACGTTGCGGCTTCAGAGCTCTTATCGACGGGTTTGGAGCCGGGAGACACGTGGCAGCTCCGGGCCTCACCTCGGCGGGGAGGTACGGACCAGAGCCCAGAGCACGTGTCAGCTCCGGAGCTCTCCTCGACAGGGAGGAGGCTCTGAGCCAGAAGACACATAGCAGCTCCGGACCTCACCTCAGCAGGGAGGCTTGGACTGGAGCCCAGGGCACGTGTCAGCTCCGGAGCTATCCTCAGCAGAGAGGTGGCTCTGAGCCAGGAGACACGTGGCAGCTCCGGACCTCACCTCAGCGGGGAGGCTTGAACCATAGCCCAGGACACCTGTCAGCTCCGGAGCTATCCTCAGCAGGGAGGTGGCTCTGAGCCAGGAGACACGTGGTAGCCCCGGACCTCACCTCAGCGAGGAGGCTCGGACCGGAGCCCAAGGCACGTGTCAGCTCCGGAGCTCACCTCAGCAGGGAGGAGGCTCTGAGCAAGGAGACACGTGGCAGCTCCGGACCTCACCTCAGCGGGGAGGCTCGGACTGGAGCCCAGGGCACGTGCCAGCTCTAGAGTTGTCCTCAGCGGGGACGAGGCTCTGAGCCGGGAGACACGTGGCAGCTCCGGAACTCACCTCAGCGGGGAGGCTCGGTCCGGAGCCTAGGGCACGTGTCAGCTTCGGAGCTGTCCTCAGTGAGGAGGAGGCTCTGAGCCTGGAGACACGTGGCTGCTCCGGACCTAACCTCAGCACGGAGGTTCGAACCGGAGCCCAGGGCACGTGTCATCTCCGGAGGTGTCCTCAGCAGGGAGGGGGGTTCTGAGCCTAGAGACACATGGTAGCTCCGGACCTCACCTCAGTGGGGATCTTGGGACCGGAGCCTAGGGCACGTGTCGGATCTAGAACTCAAGCGCACGTTGCAGCCCCAGGGCTGACTTCGGGGACAAGGGCACGTGGCTACGCCAGGGCCCGCCTCAGCAGGGAGACAGGACCCAGACTGTCTTTTACCCACTACGCGGGGGTACCCGGTTTGTAGGGTACCGACATACACCAATATGGTTTAAGACATTTAGTAAAACAATGAGAATGACAACACATAAAAAGGTAATGACATCAAATTGGCGGTGGATGATACGATGCTTTACCACGAGGTAGCCAAGGTGAAAATTTTAGAACAAAAAAGAGATATAGAGGAACTCTTAATGGAAGTCGGTTGAAGATAAAAACCAATAGCATATTACAAAAAGGTAAATTTTGTTGTGTGGGACACTAACATTTTGAGTTTATGACTTTGGTTGTAGCATACCACAACTCGTGGTTTCTGTTGTATTACATTGCAGATTCTTGACCTTGTCAACAGCACACTAAAGCAAGGAAAGGTGATGTTTTAAAATTTTTCTTATCTCCTTACATGAAACATATTACAACTTAAAAATTTTGCATAAAGATACATTGTTGTATTTTGTATCTTTATGTAAAGTTTTAAGTTGTAATGTATCGTGTAAGAAGATAAAAAGTTGGAAATGTCACGTTCTCTTCTTTAGTATGTCGCAGACAAGAACCAAGAATTTATAATGTGTTAGAGCAACAGTCACAAGTTGTAGTGTGGTACTGCCAAAGCTACGGTCTTGGAGTGTGGCACAACAAATTTGTAACGGAATGCAGTGGAAGTAGTGGGAGTTTTACACCGTATGGAGAGTGAGGGGTGCTAGCGAAATGTGACATTGAAGATGAAGTGGCTGTCATAGTGCAAGAATGATGAAGACATGCCAGAGTTTGCAGTTGGGGAGGAGACAATTGGAGTTATACCACTCCCAACGTTGGGCTTCGCCAGAATACCACTCCCAACAGATGACTCGCTAAAATACCATTATAATTCCGACCAGTTTGCTCGTTTACCATCGAGACATTATAACTTGTCTCACAGCCTCCTTTTAACAGAAAAGAACATAAAAAAAGAACAAAATACCCTTAACTCTCTTACATCACTCACTTGAAAACAAAGGGACATTATAACTTGTCTCACAACCCCCTTTTAACAGAGTGATGTGAGTAAGAGAGTTAAGAGCATTTTGGTCTTTTTCTATGTTCTTTTCTGTTAAAAGGGGTTGTGAGACAAGTTATAATGTCTCGATGGTAAACGAGCCGAGCTGGTTAGAATTATAATGGTATTTTAGCGAGTCATCTGTTAGGAGTGATATTCTGGCGAAGCCTAACATTAGGAGTGGTATAATTTCAATTTTCTCGTTGGGAATGGTAGATAAAAGGATGACGGTTGGTATCCAATAAAAGGCAGTAGGTTAAGGCAGTAGGTTATTAATATCCGACAACAAAATTTTGCTGTCAGTAGCAATGCGAAAACTGATAATATATTATGGTGACAATAAATATAGCAAGTATACAACAATATGGTATGGAACACTTTTTTGAATATGCAATTAGGAACACATATATATCTTCCTATTTAATGACTCAACAGGGTACAAATTGCCGATATACACTTTGTACTGCAAGACATAAAAATAATAAAAGTTTACAAACTGCTTGAGTCTGCTGAAAGCAGATGCCGGCTAATTAAGGGAGAAGGGATCAAAGTACAAGTATGTAGCTACTCCACAACTAACCACACCGAGACATTAATGCTGTGAATGTGCGTAGCCGGTTGGTTTGGCAGTGTCCCGTATCAACGTTGCTGAGACCTTCATGCCCGTGCTCTTCCAAATGATACAGGCGACTGGGAGCATGTAGGTATATAAGGATAAAGTGGAGTATTGCAGACCCCTTCATTTACTGATATCTGATTGGAACCTTCATGGAGGATAGCAGACCAGAGATGCTATAGCCAGCCACAACAATAGGCCAGGCATGTTTCTGAGATACCACTGGTAGAGAGCACAACAATCACGGCCAATCTAGCAAAGGTGGCATTTTGCAGCTCTTGCAGGCTTGGCTCCGGATTCCGAGCAACAAGAAGGAAGGCATCTTGCTACATTTTCCATGCTGCATGAGTCGTACATGGAAATATTTGTGTCGTCAACAGTTTAACACTGCAATATTTGTTTCACAACTCTCTGCTCTTGTTGAGGCGCGCTTTGCGCACAGCTTCTTGGATATTCCGTTCATGCTCCTTAAGCATATGCTTCATGTTTCCTTTTGATGTAATCATCGAGCCTGAGTGCTGAAATCTCTTGCTCTTAAACCTGGAGATCTGATGAGAAAAAAAAACAGAACAAACAAGTCAGTATGGTATTCGAGATGCATAAAAGATAATTTGACCGTGATGTAAAAAAGTTAAAAAATATTCCAATAGCTAAGCATCGATGTGTGAGGTGATTGATACTGACGCAAATTGCTGCAAACAAGCTTTCAACAGACAGCAGTAGCCTAGAATCACACATCACATTGGACTGCAAGTTCTATATATCAACAAAAAAGAAAGAAAGGGCAGCCCGGTGCATGTAGCTCCCGCTTGCGCAGGGTCCGGGGAAGGGTCCGACCCACTTGGGTCTTTTGTACGCAGCCTTTCCCTGCATTTCTGCAAGAGGCTGTTTCCAGGACTCAGAACAGGTTCGTTCACTCTGCAGAACACACATAGCATATAGCAACAAACGGTGAAGAAAATCAGTAATATCCTAGAGTAAAACTGACAGTTTATTAGCGTACTATATTTTTATTCTTCATGAGATCAATGCTTTTGTCTGGTACACGGTATTTAGAAAGAAAAAAACGTTTCTTGAAGTACTGTACTGACCATTGTCGGGCCCACCGTCCCCATTCCAGGTACTTCTGGATGGTAAAAAGTATCACCTCTGCTGTTCCATGTGCTGGTGTCACGTCTTGGATATTGTACCTCAGTAGCCAATGTCTGCGGCTCATCCGCTGAACTGAGATTTGCACCATTAATATTTGCTGTGATATCTTCATGTTCCTGTGCAATGACAAGGCTGGTCATGGTTAATTTTTGTATTGTATTGTTGAACTTCGATGTTCCACATACTACCAGGAGCAGGAAATTCCAGCAGATACAGGGAATACTGTAGCCCCTCGTGATGAGACTGTCATTTGGTGATACTTTTTTCATTGTTGTTTTTTGATCCCTACTTACTAGTACTAGGTATGCGAAATATGAAAGAAAAGAGACAAAAAGATGGAAATGTTGTGGAACCACTTCTGATCCTAGCCATAACCTGAAAAATGAAAATTTTCTTTTGATCCCTAAAAATTATGGATAACCATGAAGTAGAGCAGTGTATTACTCCCTCTGTTTCTTTTTATTTGACACTGGTTAGTTCAAAAATGAACTAACCAGCATCAAATAAAAAGGAACTAATGGAGTAATATCCTAAAGATGATACTTTTTTAGTTACAAACTCCGCCTAAGCCTTTCTAGGTATAGCCGGTCTCAAGCCCGAATAAAGGAGGAGGGTTGTGATAGGCTTGGCGAGCCAGCATCAAAACCAGCTATTACTAATGATATGAAACCCAGTTTGAGTTCCATATTGTTAGACTGTGTGTGTCAAGGGGTATTGTGGTCCTTTGAGTTGGGCTTCATAGCCTATATATGTAACCCCCCTCTTGCATTATCAATAATGACTTCATTTTTCCCTTCTCACATGGTATCAGATTAGGGTTAGTGTTTCTGGGCCTCTCTCCCACCCGCCACCACCATCTCCTCCCTCTTCTCTCTCCCATCACCACCAGCCGCCGCCCCATCCTCCATGTAGGAGCCGCCGCCTGCTAGCGCGTCGGCCGGCGAGCCGGCGGCGGCCCGCCTCGTGTGGCCTCCGCGTGCGCCCGCTCGGTTGCCCCGAGATCCGCCGGACCCGCGCGAGCTGCCGCGCTGGACGCTCGGCCGCCATGCGCCGCCTGCCGCCTGGCCGCCACGCGCCGCCAGCCTCTGCTCGCTCGAGCGCCGCCACCCCTGCGCCCGAGCGCCACCGCCTCTGCACGCCTCGACCCCCCCTGCCGGCCCCCCTCTCCTCCGCGCGCTGCCGCTGGCCTTCCTCGACCCGGCGCGGCTGGATCCTCCGCCGCCGGCTTCCCCGGGCCCGGCGCGGCTAGATCTGCCGCCGCCGCACCTCTGCCCGCCGGGTGAGGCACCTCCTCCGCCGCCCTCCACGGCCGCTCCTGCTCACTGGAAGCCACCGCCGCGCTCCTCTGGCCGCGGACGCCACTGCGCCCCTCTGGCCGCCGCCGCCTCTGGCGCCGTCAGCGCGGCTGTCCTGGGGAGCGTCTCCAGCGTCCTTGCGACTGGATCTGGGGTCGCCGCCCCTCTCCATGGCTCTGTGGAGGCCCGATCTAGGAGTGCTGGCCCCCTCCCCTCTGCCCGCCATCGCCGACTTCCTGCGCGCCGCCGCCGCGCCTCTGGACCCACCAGATCACTGCACGATGGCTCCGCCCTCCAAGCCGCAGCAGCGCCTCCGCTCCTCCCCATGGCGGTTGTGGCGCCTTTACCCCTCCTATCCCGCGCTGCCGGCCTTCGACGTGCGTCCCTCTTCCTCCTACCCCGCGCGGCTGGCCTTCCGCGCGCGTCCCTCCTATCCCACGCCGTCGGCCTTCGCCTCGTGCATCCATCCTACCCCGTGCTGCCAGCCTTCCGCGCGCGTTCCTCCTATCCCGCGTTGTCGGCCTTCCGCGCGCGTCCCTTCCCTCCTACACCGCGTTGTCGGCCTTCGCCGCGCGCACCCCTCCTACCCCGCGCTGTCGGCCTTCCGCGCGCATCACTCCTCCTACCCCGCGCTGCCGGCCTTCCGCGCGCGTCCTTGCCCTTCTACCCCGTGCGTGACCCTGCCCTCCTACCCCGTGCGTCGGCCTTCGCCGTGCGCATCCTTCCTACCTCGCGCTGCCGGCCTCCCGCGCGCGTCTCTGCCCTCTTGCCCCGCGCTGTCGGCCTTCCGCGCGCATCACTCCTCCTACCCCGCGCTGTCGGCCTTCCGCGCGCGTCTCTGCCATCCTATCCCGCGCTGCCGGCCTTCCGTGCGCGTCCCTGCCTTCCTACCCCACGCCGTCGGCCTTCGCCGCGTGCGTTCTTCCTCCTCTGCGCTATCGGCCTTCCGCGCGCGTCCATCCGTCCTACTCTACACCTTTCGCATGCGTCGCCGCCCTCCGCCACGCGCACTTGGGCCATCTCTACCGGTCGTGCCCCTCATGGCGAGGTGTTTGCGGCCCACTCCGTCCTCGCACTGCTCGGGAGCGTGAGTGGGCTCTTCTACGGTGTTCTCCGCGGGAAGATGTTAGCGTGTGTGTGTTTACTCATGTATGTGGGGTCTTTTGGTTCAGTCTCAATATCTGCCACGGCTAGATGTTGTGACTGCGAGGGGGTCTTATTAGAGTGTCTTTGTGTTTACTCATGTAGTAAGTGTGTTGTTGTCCAGTCTCAACATCTGTCCCAGCCAGAGTTTTGACTACGGGAGGATGTTAGACTGTGTGTGTGTTAAGGGGTATTGTGGTCCTTTGAGTTGGGCTTCATAGCCTATATATGTAACCCCCCTCTTGCATTATCAATAATGACTTCATTTTTCCCTTCTCACACATATCTAGCCTACCTCAACATGCTTGAGACAAAGGCTTTGTAAAAGGCTTTGTAAAAGAAGTAAAAGAAAGAAGATGATATTTTTTAGTTAAGTTGGAACCTCAAACTTGTAAGTTGGAACAAAGGAGACTTCAAAACCTGTGGAACTCCTGAAGATAACATGAGGTCAAGTGGACAAATGTTCAGTTTCATGAGCAATCACACCAACCTGCAATTTTATGGACCCATTACCAGCACGACTTATTTTAGAATTCTCATTTCCCAGGATAGCAGATTCATATACTCTTGCCACTCTTTGCCTATTGAAAGAGGAAACAGAACGTAGAAAATAATTGAAATTTGCTTGCACCACTGAAAAAGAAAAAAATATTAACAAAACGATACCTCCTAGCTTTCTCCCTTCGGAGTCTAGCATCATACTCTTTGCTTGGGGGACACTTTGGTAAGCTCGAGGGACTGCAGGCAAGTGGGTTTGTTCTGAAAAACTAAAGATTCGGATCCACAGATTAAGTGCTGCAGTGAAAAAGATCTTCAAAGAGCTGGCTTTGGATATAAGGCAGCAGAACGACTGGTCTAGACCAGATCATAACAGCCCATTTCTCCTCACTTGATTAGAGACTCAGTATCTTTTGCAAGGCAAGAAATCTACTTCTGAACAGGTGGAAAGTTAATGGAGGCACATGAGGCAGTCATTTAACAAACTAGAAGCAAACTAAACTTTCATACAAACCTAGTTGTTGCAATGTTCAAACATTCACTGGCAATCCAGCACAGGCCAAATTTAACTTGTGAAAATACACATTAGTTGGTTCAGTTATGGATCAAGTTGGTTATTTCAGTAGAAGTCATTCAGAGTTTTGCTGTCCTTCAAGTTTTATGCAACAGCGGAACTAATTCAAACTCAACAAAAATTTATCCAAATGATTGCACATAATTTAATGAAACGGATTAACCCCCAATCGCAAGTGGCCCTTTAGAGGAACCCTATTTGTATGTGCAATGAAATTCGCAGGGGAACACTTCGGTAGCATACTTCATATAAATAAATTTAAACTATAATAACAAGAAACAAGGTTTCAGAAGTTTTTGCTAGGTAAGATATAAACCAATCAAAGAGGCTCAAACAACAAGAATAAATTGTATAGACCTACATCACTCTGGAGAGTCGTGGCAGCAGTTCCACGAGCTTCAGGTTCTAATGCAAGCAAATTATCTAGAAGAAGCAGAGCTGAGGGAGGGAATCCCTTAAAAGTCTCGGCAAGGCATCGCTTATATTGGTGGCTGGGCTTGAACATCCCAGTCTGGGGCACTTCGAGTTTCTTCCAATACTCATGACAAGGTGACCCGCAGAGCTTGAAAATCTTGTGAATTTGTTCAACCTAGCATAAATTTGTTTGACAAAATCATGAACACACTAAATGAACATAAGGTACACTTGTGCATCAACTAGATTCCCCAGTGATCGATATTGTGCTGTGTTATCCTAAACGGTATTAAACGGCCATTTAAACGTGTTTAAAAGGTAAACAGACACTTGTTGTGTAGTTTAAACCCTAACCGGACAATTAAACGATTGACCCGTTTAAATGGGTCAACGACCATTTAAACGTTATAAACATATTAAACAAAACGGTTTCTATTCGTGTTTAAACGCGTTTGACCCGTTTAGGCGAAGTGAAAATACTAGAGCCAGTTTCTTTCAACCCATTAAGTTGCACGCAGTGGAAGACCCCTATTGCTTTCATCGGTCCGCTGCCACCAGGTACCGCCCCACCCCCTTAGCTCGCAACCGAAGTAGCTCACCATCGGCCACCGTCCACGCGCAGCTTGATCGCCCTCTCCCCTCATCCCCCTACCACACACCCCCACCCTATGCACCCGAGTCCCTACGCGCCGCACGCCATAGTTGTTAAGGCGGTAAGGTGACATTGCCCCTTTTTATCTTTTAAGCGGTAAGGCGTAAGGTGAGGCGACGCCTTACTAATATATAAACATAGCAAAATGTAGGAATAAAATCTTAAATGTAGTAGCATCTACTAGTAAAATCTGTCAATTAAAAAGAAAAAGGAAAAAAACAAGAGAAGAAAAGACTGCATGTGCTTATTTCAGTGGTCCATTCAGCCCACTACCAGCCTGACACCCTTATTTACCCTAACCCAAGTTAGCCTCCACCCCACCGCTTCTCTCTGCCAATTTCTTCGCGCGGGCGTCCGGCCTCCTCTGCGCCTGGTCGCCGCCGCCGCTTCTCTGCCACCTCCTCTGTGCCCGGCCGCTGTCGCCTCTTCTGCGTCCGGCCGTCACCGCCTCCTCTGCGCCCGGCCACCGCTGCCTCCTCTGCGCCCAGCTGCCGCCGCCGCCTCCTCCTATGCGCCTGGCCGCCGCCGCCTCCTGTGCGGGCGCCGCCGCCGCCTCCCCTGTGCGGGCGCCGCCGCCTTACGCCGGGATCTAAGGCAACGTGACGCCTTACGCTCCCCCGGCACCTTACCGCTTAAGCGACGCCTTAACAACCATGACGCACGCAACTGCATTCTGTCACGCGCGATCTCAACCCAGGAACATAGAGTATACATATGCCATATGTGAGTTGCATCTTTTGTTAGCCTTTTATTTTATAACTTGCTAGATTTTCATGCTTGTGGGTTGCAAGACAGCTGAAACTCAAAGAGTGTGGGGTTGTGATTCAATGTAAGTTATGTTCTTTAGTTGTGAAGATGGGAATTTATAGATTAAAGTTACATATTTTACTTGATCAACAGTGTAGCTACAATACAAACCGTTTAATCCATTTAAACACCGTTTAGACAGGCTAAACGGTAAACAGACCTCCACCGACTGTCTACCGTTTACCGTTTAGGATAAAACTAATATTGTGTCCTAAAAACAGCAACAGTTACATGTACCTCTGTTCTCCCAGGCAAGATTGGTTTGCCAGCAAACAATTCTGCAAGAATGCACCCTGTACTCCACATATCCACGGACGGACCATACTTAGTTGTTCCGAGAAGAAGTTCAGGTGGCCTATACCACAATGTTGCAACACGGCTTGTCATTGGCTGCTGATTGTCAGGATCAAAAGAGGTTGCCAAACCAAAGTCCGCAATCTTTAGAACACCATTGCTATCAATCAAGACATTGGAAGCCTTCATGTCCCGATGCAGGACACCATTGCTGTGGCAATGATCAAGGCCACTAAGTAACTGTTGCAATAAGCATTTGATCTGGATTCAAGTGAAGCCATTAAAATGATGTAAAGTTATCAAATGAAGAAGTGTAGAATAATGTTGACCTGTGGCTCAGTGAACTTGAGGCCCGGAGTTGCAGCAAGACCAACAAGGTCATGTTCCATGTACTCAAACAACAGATACAAGCTTCGTGAATCAGAAGATGTTATAATCCCTTCCAACTTTATGATGTTTTGATGACTGAGCTTCCGGAGAATAAGAATTTCTCTAGCCATGAAGCGCACACTTTCAGGATCCGCATTGACAAAGCGCACCTTTTTTAGTGCAACAAACTTGCCTGTTCTAAGATCTCGGGCTTTGTAAACAGTGCTATAAGTTCCTTGTCCAATCTGCAATTTGAAATAATAAAGTTCAGAACAGAACGAAAACTATAATGTATAAATAACCAGACGAAGTAACTTGTACTACAATGTGAAATCGTTAATAACTTACCTTGTCTAATTTCTCAAATGAATCTATTTGTTGAGGGTACCAACCATGGACTGCCTCTGGTGCCACGTTCATCAGCCAATCTGGCCACCCAGGATTAACATGTTCAGCTGATGATTTCTTAGGAACACCAAAATCCAACTTATTTCCATGTCTTCCGATTATACCATTATGCCCACTGCTAATCCAGACTTTCAGTCTGTGGTGGACGCTTGATTTCCTTGGGGGGTCGGTAGCCGAAACCGACTTCCCTGCATCATCTGAGAAGGAGCTGGGAGTGAAACCATTTTCTTGTGGCAGGGAATTGAGCACTCCAGTATTCCCTCCATTAGTACTTGATACAGCTTCCGAGTCATTACTTGACAATGCAAAAAGCCATTGCAAACATGTGCATGAGGTGGTTTGGCTTTCGGAAGTGACTTCGTCTTTTTCAGAACATTTAGGGCAGATGTGACCAAGAAACACATTTAATGCTCTTCCACTTGATTTAATGCTCTTCCACTTCATTCGTATGAAATAGATTGTGCAAGAAACAGCGATTTCTCTGGTCCAATAACCGCTTAGATGAAATTAGAAATAAAAAAGGCAGACTGGTAAGCTATGATTGAGATTGATAGACAGTTGTATGGTGTACCAACTGGCATTTCATAAATTTCACAGGGAAAATAGCCTAACTACAGGTAACTCAAATCAGAATACAAACTGAAAATCAGAAAACAGATAGAAAGTACAAACCTGCAAATCAGTACTTCAACAATGGTACTGACAAATTTTTTTAGAATTCAGGGAATGATGAAAACCAATACCCCACCTTCCAGGGCCAGTATCAAGAATACAAGATTCCTCCAATTCAAAATATTTGTTCGGAGATTTCATTTAAATTTACACTGTAACAATCTTCTTCACGAAGGCCAATATCTGTGCACTAGGAATTGTCTGTACAAGGGAAAACATCATGAGAAAGAAATCTTAATCTAAAGAGGCGGTGAAGAGGAGAAGGGAATCCAGTGTCAAACCCTGAACTCAATTTCTCGCCCTTCTTTCCCTTTCAAGACAATAAAAGTGGAACATTGCCCCCACCTTCCCCTCTCCCGATTGTATCCTGAAATGGTGGAGAGAAAGGTGGGGATCACAATGCGAAAAGAATTCAGATTACAGAAGAGTGTTCCATGATATATTTCTGCCAACAATCCTAGTTTCCTCAGTAACCCAACAAAAAAATTCGAAGTGTTACTCAAGAGGGAAAAAGAAGTCCCTACATGATCCTTGGAACAACGAAGCAGGGGGGGGGGGGGGGGGGGGCAGAGGAGGGGAGGGTTTCTCGGGACCGCAAAGTGCTGTCAAAGGGGTTGCCGTCTTCTCAACAATCAAGCTCTGTCGACGGCGCGGACAGGCCTGTGGCCTGGTCGCGACGACGCATGGGAGCGTCCGTGCCGACGGGGATTAAATCCCCCGTCTCGCACCCAGGCCTCCTGGAAGGCCGCGCCGATGAGCGTGTAGCTAAATTCTAAAAAAAGCTCTGTTGACGGCATGCCACTGCAGCATTTCATCGAACATCTCGCGACCACGATCAGAAAGACTCCAGCTCCAGGACCAAAAGAATCATCCCCGCTCTTGAAACGGACGGCCCTGCAAGTTAGCAACTCATCTTTCACCAGCGGGCAGCGGCCAAGCGATCGGCAACCATGCGGCGGCGGCCGTCGTGGCAAGTTAGCAACTCACCTTTTAAACAGCTCATGAGAGTAATTAAATCGGCACTTCATGAGATATTTTTTTAGAAGAGAATATTTTGTTAATTTCAAGTAAGTTACATAAAAAATAATACAAATCAATTGAACGCACACCGACTTCTACATTACAGGATGCATCCAGCTTTAAAAATAGCATATGTGTCAAGTACTATAGTAAGTAGTAATCAATCTAAAAACTAGATCGTCACTCATGTGTCTGGATAATAGGCACATAGGTAGTGGATATGCTTGAGACACGTAAGCAGACTGATCATAAAATACTATGTCTCGACTCTTTACTTGATGCTAAAACAATCGAAGTTACTCCCTCTGTTTCATTTTCAATGACGTTAGTTAGTTCAGACAGAGTACTCCCTAATTTCTCAAATTATTATCCTTACCAATAACACTAGTTCAATATCCTAACTTTAAATTTTTTTAAAAATGTAAAAAAACATAATTTTCCCGAAAAAGAATATAGGGAAAGTCTATTTTACTATTATGAATAACTATTTAGTTTACCAATTTAGCCATGTCAAATGATGTTGCACAAACTTTTCCTCCATTGGTGTCACTCCAATCTCTCTGATATGTTCATCACTCCATGTTTGGTCTCTTGTACGACCACAAATCCATCATAACAAATGTATTTCTATTGTGTTTAGTTGTTAAACCTGTTGTCTTTTAATAAACTAACATTTTGCTTTATATAACATGACAGGTCGCATCACTGTCCTTTACAATTTGTCTTTTAACATTTGTGTGACGCTACCATGACACAACAAGTTTGGTGCTACATTAACCATCCAATTTTAATTTCATTATTAACATCTTTATAGATATCTTCTTTCTTTCACAGTATTGACCTCAAACTATAAAATGTCTTTCTTAGGTACCACTTGACCATCGAGTCTATTGTCTCCCACCTCATGTATGGTACCACTAAATCACACTTCATGTACTTGGTTTAGAATTGTTTGAGGCTAAATGCTTTTGATTCCAATGTTTGTTTCATAATTCTAAGTTATCATTAACCCATATATGCTCTCATCATTCATCAACTAACACTACATCATCTGTAAAAATCACATAGAGAGATATCTGTAGGGAAATAGGGATGCGCTACTCTAGCAATTCGACCGTATCACCCAGGAAACATGCGAATAAGAAGGTCATGGATCGTTACCACTAGACGCGCAGCGCAGCGGATCGTAGATGCGCGTCGTAGCCGATCAAGCGCAGCAGTAACAGCAGCGCCTCCACGGAGTCCACACGTACAGGGAGGAACGCCGTGCGTCGGTGTGCTAGCACCGTGCGCGCGGCAGGGGTTTCGGCGGCTGACCTGTGAGGGGCGGCGGCTGGGACTGCTATCTGGTGGAGTCCTCTGTCCCTAACCCTACCCCTCATATTTATAGGCGCGCTAATGGGCTTTTAGGTCACAGGCCCATTAGTACCCTAATTTCATATGGATCAAATATCCATCAGGCCTTTATCCGAATTGTTATGATTGCCTCTTGGGCATATCACCAACAATCTCCCACTTGCACTAGAGACAATCATATAGCCAAGTTTTTCAATATTCCATCCCCTTAAGTGTGTGACCCGTTAGGTTCATGTACAGTCGGTTATGAATGAAAACCGTTTTAAAACACAAGTCAGTAGAGGTACCTAGCAGGACATACTGACTCCCGAATGTACATAAAGATCATATCGGCTGAACCTAGATACATTCACATGCTAATTCCTTTGCCACACGATATCAGTCAAGCTCAAGGCGAGATACGTGCCATCCTTGTGATAGCTCGACCATTCACTCGATCAAATAGTGGATTCAATCTATGACTAACTTTTTAATCATAATGATTAACTCTTTAATCATTTTGGCATGGCCATGCACTTTCAATCCAACTATCTCGAGGGGCCCAGAGATATCTCTCCTGTTATTTAGGAGGGGCAAATCCCATCTTGATCCGCACACATCTCATTCCATGCTTCATCATGCACCTGAAGACTATTTTTATGACCACCCAGTTACAGAGTAGCGTTTGATAGTTTTAAAGTGCACAACTACACATAGTGAGAAACAATGGCGATCTCAGGTCAAAGAATCTAGCAGGTGTATCACTCAAGACCAACTGATGGCACATATATAAATAACAATCCCAACAGTGTCTCGGAATGGGTCTATCCAACACCATGTTCACTAACATGTGTTCACATTATTAATTTGATATCTTCATATCTATGATCCGTGAAACGTGATCATCAATTAATACATGTGCTAGTCTGCGTACTATCATTATCTCATATAACGATGTAGACTAGGGATCATTTTGAGTAACATTATAATTAACAAAGAGTCTCACGAACAAGTCACATACTTGATGATCAATGTGAATAATAGTTACTCAAATAGTACATAAACATAGCTATGACACATGTCTCCCACTACACACTAGGATCACTGATGTAAGTATCTAATACCCATAGATCTCATGTGCGTCTCATGCTTTGATTGTGGAAGAGGCTTTGTCAACGGATCTGCCATATTCAAATCCGTATGCACCTTACATATATTCACATCACCTCGGTCGATAATCTCTCGAATCAGATGATAGCGTCGTAGTATATGTTTGGATCTTTTGTGTGATCTAGGCTCCTTTGCCTGTGCAATGGCTCCATTATTGTTGCAATAGAGATCCACAGGTCCGGACGCACTAGGAACAACACCCAACTCAGAAACAAATTTTCTGATCCAAACAGCTTCCTTTGCAGCTCCAGAAGCTGCAATATACTCCGCCTCCGTCGTTGAATCTGCTACTGTGTCTTGCTTGGAACTTTTCCAGCTCACTGCCCCTCCATTGAGGCAGAACACAAAACCGGATTGCGATCTAGAGTCATCCTTGTCTGTTTGGAAGCTAGCATCGGTGTAACCTCTTACAACGAGCTCTTCTTCACCTCCAAACACTAGGAATACATCCTTAGTTCTTCTCAAGTACTTAAGAATGTTTTTGACAACTGTCCAATGAGCCTCACCATAATCTGATTGATACCTGCACGTAACACTTAGAGCATAGGATACATCTGGGCGTGTACACAACATGGCATACATGATAGATCCAATAGCCGAAGCATAAGGAATCGCTCTCATCCTCTTTTGCTCATCAGGCGTCGAAGGACACTGACTTTTGCTTAGAGTGATGCCATGTGACATTGGCAAGAAACCTTTCTTAGAATCTTGCATATTGAACCGATTCAATATCTTGTCAATATATGTGTCTTGGCTTAATCTATTTAACCTTTTAGATCTATCTCTATAGATCTTTATGCCCAAAATGTAAGCTGCCTCTCCTAAATCCTTCATTGAGAAACTTTTCCTTAATGAGGATTTAACAACATCTAGTACTGGAATGTCATTTCCGATCAACAATATGTCATCTACATATAGGACCAGAAATATAAGTGCGCTCCCACTAACTTTCTTGTAAATACAAGGTTCTTCTACGTTCTTGATGAAACCAAACCCTTTGACCACTTCATCAAAACGTAGATTCCAACTCCGAGATGCTTGCTTCAATCCATAGATGGACTTTTGAAGTTTGCATATTTTTCTAGTATTTTTAGGATCGACAAAACCCTCAGGTTGTGTCATGTACACATCCTCAGTCAGACTCCCATTAAGAAAGGCTGTTTTGACATCCATCTGCCATATTTCATAATCAAAATATGCAGCAATTGCTAGGAGAATTCGAACAGACTTTAGCATAGCGACGGGCGAAAATGTTTCATCATAATCAACACCTTGAATTTGTTTGAAACCTTTCGCCACCAATCGTGCTTTATAGATGTGAACTTTTCCATCCATATCAGTCTTTTTCTTGAAAATCCATTTGCAATCGATCGGTCTCACACCATCGATTGGATCAACCAAGTTCCAAACTTGATTCTCATGCATGGATTCTATTTCGGATTCCATGGCTCCAAGCCATTTCTCAGAGTCGGGTCCCATTGTTGCTTCAGTGTAGGTCACAGGCTCATTATTGTCCAACAATACCATGTCCTGTGATTCCGTGGTTAGGAGTGTCAACTTTTCAGTTGCACGACGTACTCTTGTAGACCTTCGTGGGGCTGGTGTTTCATGAAGTGGTTGTACAACATCTTGTACATCCTGTATAGGATTAGAGGGTGCCGAAACATTTTCAGATATTTCTTGAATTTCTTCAAGATGCACCTTGCTCCCACTAACTCCTTTTGAGAGAAACTCTTTCTCCAAGAAGACACCATTGCGAGCAGTAAACACTTTACCCTCCGTTTTATTATAAAAATAATATCCTTTGGTTTCCCTAGGATATCCCACAAAGAAGCATTTGTCTGATTTGGGAGTAAGTTTGTCTGACGTTAAACATTTGACATAAGCATCACATCCCCAAACTTTGAGGAAAGACAATCCGGGACGTTTCCCGGTCCACATCTCATATGGTGTCTTCTCAACAGACTTAGTTGGGACTCTGTTTAGTGTAAACGCAGCAGTTTCAAGAGCATAACCCCAAAAGGATAATGGAAGATCAGTCTGGCTCATCATCGACCTAACCATGTCTAACAAGGTTCGGTTCCTCCGCTCGGACACCCCATTCCATTGGGGCGTTCTAGGTGGAGTCAACTGTGGAACAATTCCATATTATTTTAAATGATCATAAAATTCATGGCTCAAATATTCACCCCCACGATCAGATCGTAGAAGTTTAATTGTCTTGCCCAACTAATTTTGTAATTCATTCTGAAATTCTTTGAACTTTTCAAAAGATTCAGACTTGTGCCTCATTAGATAGACATATCCATATCTACTAAAGTCATCGATAAAAGTAATGAAATACTGAAAACCACCTCTAGCTACCGAACTCATTGGTCCACATACATCAGTATGTATTAGTCCCAACAAGTCACTTGCCCTTTCACTTTGACCAGTGAAGGGTGCTTTGGTCATCTTCCCAAGCAAACAAGACTCGCATGTGTCAAGTGATTCAAAATCAAATGAACTTAACAAACCATCTTTATGAAGTTTCTCAATGCATTTCTCATTTATATGACCTAAGCGACAATGCCAAATAAAAGTGGGATTTAGATCATTTCGTCGAGCCCTTTTTGTATTAATGTTATAGACTGTTTTATCCTCAAGATTAAGAACATATAATCCATTCACTAATGGACATTGAGCATATAAAATATTATTATAATAAATAGAACAATATTTGTTCTTTATTATAATCTCATAACCATTAACTTCTTCCAAACATGAAGAAGATATAATGTTCTTGCTCAAAGAAGGAATGCAATAACAATTATTTAATTCCAAAACTAATCCTGAGGGTAATGACAAGTGATAAGTTCCAACAGCTATGACAGCAACCTTTGCTCCATTGCCGACCCGAACATCCAACTCGCCTTTTGCAAATCTTCTAGTCTCACTTAGACCCTGCAACGATTTGCAAGTGTGAATCATTGATCCGGTATCAAATACCCATGATTCACTAGAAGATGTAGCAATATTGATTTCTATAACATTTATACCTAAAGTGGAAGTCTCACTCCCTTTCTTCTTCTTATCCTCCAAGTACTTCTTGCAGTTCCTAGACCAATGCCCCTTAGCATGACAGTGGAAGCATTCATCATTAGGAGAAGGGCCTGATTTGCCCTTTGGCTTTGAGCTTGAAGACTCATTGGGAACCTTTCCCTTGCCTTTAGGATGCATCACACGCTTCCTCTTTTTATTCTCGTTTTGAACCATCATCACATGGGTGGTGTTTTTCTTAATGCTTTCCTCGGCTGTTTTAAGCATCCCATGCAATTCAGCCAACGTTTTCTCCATGCCATTCATTTGATAATTCAATATAAATGGCTCATAGCTCGGTGGGAGTGACTGGAGAATAACGTCAATAGCCAGGTCATCCTTGAGTTCAGAACCAAGTTTGTCCAAAGTCTCAATGTAACCAATCATCTTGATTACATGGGGACTGACCGGGCTACCTTCTGCCAGCTTGCATGAGAACAAGGACTTTGAGATGTTGTACCTCTCAGCCCTTGCTTGGTTCTCAAACATTCCACGTAGTCCCTGAATCATAGAATAAGCATCTGCATGCTCATATTGTTTCTGTAGATCAGGGGACATTGTGGCAAGCATGAGGCAGCTTGCATTAAGCGCATCATCGCAGTGCTTCTCATAAGTCCTGCGAGTTGCGGCATTTGCATCATCGGGGAGGTCATTGGGGTATGGTTGCTCAAGAACATACTCAATTTTCTCATGCCTGAGAACAATTCTCAGGTTGCGGTACCAATCAATAAAGTTAGCTCCATTGAGCTTTTCTTTCTCAAGCACATATCGCAAATTGAAATCGGAATTGTTACTAGCAGACATGATCTACAATAGAAAATAAATATGCAAGGTTTTAGCACTATGTTATGTACCAATCTTTTATTAACAGTTTAATAAAAGACACCACCACTATATGAGCATCGTCCTCCCTCTAACGACATATAGTGGTCCAAGATCCATATTTACTAATTACTAGTGAGCTTTGGCTTCACTGCTAGAAAATTAGTGACATAGGTAAACAACCATTGTTAATCATATCTCTATATGATTCTTGTTTGTTGGGTGACATCCAATGCCCCGGCTCCCAACACTATGCCATAAAGCCCAAAACCGTTTTGATAGCTTTGTTGAGTAAACCAATACTATGCATGTGAATGTCCAACATTCAACCTATTCATTATGATAGATGACGGTATTTTGCTTTGGCAAACCTACCATACAACGATCAAAACAACATAGGTGCAGCTATAGGTAAATGGCATCAAATACTCAACTTTTCTGAGGGAAGCTATTCTATCATGACAAAACATCCACCATATGAAAAGCATGAAAAGAATAGTAAAACATCACAGGCATACGATCATATCATAATGTGAATAGTATGGACTTTAGGATCATAGTGGTCTCCATCACCATGGTTCCATCATGATCTACACCGCCATGTCTCCCTTCTTATGGTGATCACCATCGCCATCATGGTTGAGGTTTCTCAATGAATATAAAAGAAGCTAATACATCTAATAGCTATCAAATAAATTACATGAGAGATCAGGCACCACAGGGCGACACGCAGGTCGTTATACAAATATGTGACAACCTCAACCCGGTTGTGTTAAATTTGCAACACGCAGGCTGCACGAATTTTACACACAGATTATCACATCATATTTAGGCCATACCATTCACATCATTCACTGCAAAAACAAGTTAAGCGTAGAACGATGTCTATCGCGAAACAACTTAATGATGTCACTATAGCAGATAGCAACAGCGGTCCCGAATCTGAGCCATTCAGAATGCCTCAATTTTCATTGTGACTGGTTATCTACGAGAAGATCGCGACACATGACCGTGATCTGTTGGCTCAATCTGTTAGCTATGTACACTATTAGTCTCGATGGTGATTCCAGCCGGTAGGGACAGGTTGCGCACACAGCAGAGAAGGAGCACAAACTAATCCTTTAGTCATATGATGGCAATCTACTCTAACCAATTCCAAACCCCAAAAGCCGAACTATAAAAATTCATCATATGAACTTGTCTGCAGTAGATCACATCTAAGATCCAGACCAAAAACTACGCAAGTCGGCTCTGATACCACTGTAGGGAAATAGGGATGCGCTACTCTAGCAATTCGACCGTATCACCCAGGAAACATGCGAGTAAGAAGGTCATGGATCGTTACCACTAGACGCGCAGCGCAGCGGATCGTAGATGTGCGTCGTAGCCGATCAAGCGCAGCAGTAACAGCAGCGCCTCCACGGAGTCCACACGTACAGGGAGGAATGCCGTGCGTCGGTGTGCTAGCACCGTGCACGCGGCAGGGGTTTCGGCGGCTGACCTGTGAGGGGCGGCGGCTGGGACTGCTATCTGGTGGAGTCCTCTGTCCCTAACCCTACCCCTCATATTTATAGGCGCGCTAATGGGCTTTTAGGTCACAGGCCCATTAGTACCCTAATTTCATATGGATCAAATATCCATCAGGCCTTTATCCGAATTGTTATGATTGCCTCTTGGGCATATCACCAACAATATCTTCTTGGATGTCGTCCCTTTGACCTTATTTATCATCAAAGCAAAAAAGATAAGAGCTTAGAGCAAACCCTTAATGTAGTCTTATATTAATTGGGGATACATCGGTGTCTCCCATCACTTATTTGAACATTTGTTGTATCACTATTCTAAATATGTTTGATAAGGATAAAATATTTTGTTGGGACTTTTTTGTCTTTACATGCCCCTTAAGGTTGCTCGATCTTGTGCATGTCGATCGACCGCCTACATCAATCGAAGCACCACCTTTTCCCCTATAAAAGGGGTCCTTCTTAACTTGGAAGAGAATCACTCACTCGAAGATCGCGTTTGCCACTTAGAGTCTAGGAGCTGGTTTTAGTCCGTAGAGTCAAGTTGGATACTTGCTCTAGTTTTAAATGGCGACCTCGGGAATTAGTAAGATAAGTCTCTTACACCTTATTTCATTTTCTGTTCTTATTGAGTCAACATCATCAATATACTGGTCTTGAGTAATTTATCTTATGTCAAATATATTTTTACTTTATTTATGACATAATCATAGTGGGTATGAGTATCAGTGATTACACCTTGATTACCAATTAACCTTATTTAAAGTTTTCTCAGCTACACTAGTAGTGGACTCACTAGTTTGATTGTTTGGCCTATCAATCATAGGTAGAGTAATAGTCATCAACATAGGTGAGGTACCTTTTGTTAAAACTATCTTGAAAGACGGGTAACCGCCGAGGACAATAGGAAGCCACTGGCTGAGACGACGACATGAATCCATTTGTTTACGATGGCGGGAGTTTTTGTTTTCATTTTTGTACAGATCCGTATCCGATTACAATGTAATGGGATTACAGGTGGGCTGAAACAAGCAAAATCTATCGTTATCGCTTGACCCTGCAATCGAAATATGATCCAAAAAACATGAACCAAACCAAACCATCCAAATTCCGGAGAGGGGCGTCTCCCGCTGCCGATCTACTGCTATTATAAAAGGAACAAAAACCGCTTCAAAATTTCGCGCGCACTGTCCTTCCGAACCGGAAACATATAAATAAATGTGTACGCTTCTCTTCCTCGCGCCGCACCGCGCCGGGTTTATTGTCCCCAGCTTGTGGCCATGGACGCTCCACCCCGCACCATCACCTCCTCTTCCTGAAACCCTAGCCGAACGCGACACGCACATGTGGAAGCCTGTCTCCCTGCATTGCATTCCCCATGGCGGCGATCACCACCCCCTCTGCCACCTCCTCCTCCTCCTCCTCTTCGACCTTCCTTCGCCGCCGCCCCGCCGCTCGTCGCCTCTCCCCCGCGCGCTGTCGTTGCTGTACCGCCGCTCCTACAGGCTCGCCCGCCGCGCCGCCAAGGTGTCCAGCGCGAGCCTTCCGCACCGCCGCAGGCCGCCGGCGCGTCGTGGGTGCCGGTGGTGCCGCTGGCGGCGCTGCCGCGTGGGGAGCGGTGCGTCATCGTGCAAGACGGGAAGGAGATCCTGCTGCTCTGGTATAAGGATTGGGTCTACGCCATCAAGAACCGCTCTTCCGCCGAGGGCGCCTACACCGAGGGCCTCCTCAACGCCAAGCTCACCCAGGTGCGCCGCTCTCCATTATCACCTGCTCAACGGAATGCCTGACCGCGCCGCACACGTATGCTTGTCGATTACCGGTTAGCTAAAGCTCGGTGCATAAACTGAGAACTGCCTTTGTATTTCTGGCGTGCTTTCTTGGAGTATACATCGTTGGGTAGAGACAGAATTTTTAGCCATGCGATGTTGGCGCAGCTTCTTGTTAGAATCGATCAACACTCACAACTCGCACAACGGGATGCTTGAGCAAGCGAGAGTTTTTCTTGGATCAAGTTGAGAGAGCTATCATGCTCAAATGTTTGTCGACCGGCTGCACACCTCGGCCTTTTTTCGGTTTTCATATAAACTGAACGCACCACGTTTACATGCGGGACTCCCGCCATGCACCCACACGATCAGAGCTCGGTCCAACGTGCCATGCGACTAGGAATGCATGCAGCTAAAACAAACAGAATGAAACTTGCTCCCTATGTAGCTACTATGCAGTGATCATCACTACAGGAATCACGACAATAGATGACGACCAGATTAATTGACGACGGCCCCGTCGTCCATAAATATATTGACGATGGCTGGATTCCACCATGTTCAATAAATCATTTATTGACGACGGTTGACCTAGCACCGTCGTCTAAAAGCTCTCGATTATTATAGATGATGGTGGACCGTCGATAATAATGGTCCTCGTCAATATGGGTCGTAAATTGGGCCTTCCCGGGAACTTATAGACGACGGTTGACCTACACCGTCGTCAATTAAGCCTTGTTGACGACGGTGTAAACCCACCATCGTCTTTAAGGTCCCAATACTCGGGCCACCCCCTCGGTTCATTCTTTCACTCTCGCCGCCACCGCCTCCCTCTCATGCCGCCGCCGCCGACCGACTTCTGGCAGGTACGCCGTGCCCCTCCCTCCCTCCTCCCCTTCTCCGCCCATGCATCCCGACCCCGCCTCCCCCCGGGCTGCCCCTCACCGGCAGCGCCCTGCTCCCCCCCGGCCCACCCCTCGCTGGCCGCGCCGCGCCTCCCCCGGGCTGCCCCTCGCTGGCCGTGCCCGCTCCCCCCGGCCCGCCCCTCGCTGGCCGCGCCTCCCCTCGCCGGCCACGCCCCACTCCCCCGGCCCGCCCCTAACCGGCCGCGCCGCACCTACCTCGGGCCGCCCCTTGCCGGCCTCGCCCTGCCTCCCTCGGGCTGCCCCTCGCCGGCTGCGCCCCGCCTCCCCCCGGGCTGCCCCGCGCCGACCGCGCCCCGCCTCCCCCACGGCAGCGCCCCGCCTCCCACCCCGGGCTGCCCCGCCGGCAGCCGGCAGCCGCCACCCCCGCTGGCCCCCGCCAGCCGTAGCCCGCCTCGCCGCCCTGAGCCCTCGCCGGCTGCACCCCCTCCCCCCGGATGCCCCTGAATGCAACGCCGACCGGGGCCGCCACGCCGGCAGCCGCTGCCCCGCCGGCCGTAGGCCGCCCCGCCACCCTGAACCCTCGCCTGCCACGCCCCCTCCCCCCGTCTGCCCCTGCACGTGCAGCGCCGCCCGGGGCCGCCCCACTAGTACTAAATTATTATCACTGCTTTCAATTCGTCCGACTAATCGTGATTAGTCACGATTAGTCGTCCTTATCGTTAGTTGGCGCGCGATCAGATCAACCGATGCGATCAGCTCGACTAGAAAACTAGTCGTCTGACTAGTCGGCCGATCAGGGCGACTAATCGGGCGACTAGTGATCAGGGCGACTAGGACGACTTGGAAAAATGTTGCTGAACTGAAGGTTCTGTTGTTAGTTTAATGCTGGACTGAACTTAAATATTGTTGCTTGTCAATTTTATTTAACTATTGCTGTTTTTATTGTCTATTTCTAATGTTATTGAATCCTGATATAAGATTCTGTTGTTGATCTGAAATTATGTTGCTGATCTGAATTCTGAACTGAAAGTCATGTCTTACTTCTGCACTAAACTGAGAGTATTTCCTTCTCCTAATAGACTATTGACTGTTTATCTTGTTTTTTATGATACTGAACAATTATGTGTAAATTTTGTTCTTCAGGTCTAGAATCTAAAGCCTCATTATGATAGACAACAACTTTTATAAATCTAGAGCCTCAATCAGTATGCAATTTCTGTTTTCTAAGCTAATCCTACACTTAACTGTTGCTAATTGGAAGGCTTGTTTGCTAATTACAATGCTCAATCTCTATTTGTATTACTGGCTTACTGCTACCATAGTGTTAATATATAGCATCGACTAGAAACTGCTAAAAAAACCTGGACGACTTGGAGGTCGACTAGGGGTCGACTAGGGTCGACTAGTCGCCCTAGTCGACGATTAGTCACCCTAGTCGACCTAGTCGCCCCTTAGCCAGCTCAGACAAAAGAGCATAAACGGCATCGAGCTTCGTATCAGACAGCTGGGACTGGGCTGCAGCATCAGGTTTGTTACCCAACCAACTGCTGATTAGCAAGGCCAAACAGTGAGTAGTTGATTCGGGAAGGGAAGAATTCAGGGGGTTTGTAAAAAAAAATAGTGTGAGGAGGAGCTTCCTCACCAGGAGGCAGGAGCTGGAGCGAGAAGCTGGGGATGAGTCCAGCCAAATCTGCGACGAAGACGATGGGACAAACGAAGGAGACGATGACGTGCCAGGCCGGGCCGGGCCATGCGATCTTCGTGCCCAGCCTAGCCCACGAGGCCCAGACAGCAAGCGCCAACTGCGTCGTGGAGGTTGGATTGGTGGGCCCGAACAGCCCCCTCTGTCGCTAGCAAGCCTTCCTTCTCTCTCTCTTTCCTCTTTCGTTTCGAAGAGTCGGCAAGCTGGTGCAGCACAGAACACACCCCGCAACGTACGCCTCTCCTGATTACTACTTCAAACTCTCAGATAGCAGTGACTCGACTGGTTCCGAACCCCGCTCCCTGAAGTCCAGAAAGCTCCAAACCAAAATGACAAGTCCGGAGAGAAGTCCGAGAAGGAGCAGAGTAGAGATGCTTTGACTTTGATGTCTGTGCACAGTATCCTACACACTGTGTTGAATCTTTTTCTTTGACCTGTCCTTCCTCAAAGCGAGAACGAACTCTCACTTCTTCTTTGACTCGCAACATACGTATGACGGCTATAACCTTATAGTTTTCCCCTTTTTACTTGAAGAACTGCACCGGATAGGGGGGTGTAGTGTTAAATAGACGGCGTTACGCTATCGAATTAGTAGTTTATTCGTTGTTATTATTTAATATATGGACATAAAGGGGTTTCAGGCCGACCCGGCATGGCCGGACCCGACATGACACGCAATATATGCATAGGATATGGAATTATGATCTAAGACTAACTGTCCTTCTTCTCTTTCTCTCGTTCTTTTCTCTCTCGTAAATGATTTGTCTGCTTTGAAGGTATACTCTCAAAAATGGCTGAAGACCGCACTTAGATGTATACTGGTTGGAAAAAGGATGGGAGACACTCAGAGGAGTGGTTCACCAATACGAATTGTTTCATAGAACAAGCTTTCTCGTCGTCAAACAAAAGGAAGGTGCGGTGCCCATGTATGAAATGTCAGAATGCGAAGTGTTTCGACAAAGTGATGTTGACGTATCACTTGTGTGGAAATGGTTTCATGCAACGTTATGAGTTGTGGACATTTCACGGCGAGACACCTTCTCAAGTTATAGAAGATCGAGATGAGGATGACAACACTGGGGTCGATAGGATGAATGAGATGCTTGAAGCCATAAATCCTGAATTGACGGAGGATCCTCCTACAACGGAGGTTAAAACGTTTTTCAACCTTGTCGAAGCTTCTACACAGTCGGTGCATGAACACACCAAAGTCTCAATCCTCAGTTTCATGACTAGATTTATGGCAATTAAGTCTAAGTTTTCCTTCTCTAATAACTGCTACAATGAACTCGTCAAATTGATCAGCGATGTCCTTTCACAGCCTCATAAATTGCCTAAAGATATGTATCAGTCTAAGAAAATGATTTTCTGGCTTGGTATGGACTATGTGAAGATTGATATGTGCCCAGACAACAGCGTGCTTTTCTGGAAAGAGCATGCCAACGAGAACAATTGTTTAAAATGTGATAAAGCAAGATTTGTCGAAGTTGTTAATGATGACGGTACAAAAGTAATGACTGAAATCACACAGAAACAACTTCGCTACTTGCCTGTGACACCTAGGTTGAAGTGCTTGTTTCATTTGAAAAAAACTGCTAGACACATGAGGTGGCACAAAGAAAGTCTACGTGAGAATGACGGAATGATGGTGCACCCCTCTGATGGTGAGGCATGGAAAGCGCTTGACCGCTTCGATCCAGATTTCGCCAATGACACGAGAAATATTCGCATCGGGTTGGCGACAGATGACTTCTCACGGTTCAGTACAAATACAACACCGTACTCTTGCTGGCCCGTGTTCGCTATTCCGTACAACTTACCACCATCTCTTTGTATGAAGTACGAGTTCATGTTCCTTTGACTTATTGTACCTAGACCGGATCATCCCGGTTCACGTTTGAACGTGATGTTGAAGCCGTTGATTGAAGAGTTGAAAATGTTATGGACAGGAATCGAAGCGTATGATTGTTACAAAAAACAAAAATTCAACCTTCGAGCTGCATACTTATGGTCTGTCCATGATTTTCCAGCTTACGGCTTGTTTTCTGGCTGGAGCACTCATGGTCGTTTGACATATCCGGTAGCCCAGGTACAAACTTAGTAAATCACACTTGCTCTAGTTAAATTTGTTCAAATTTAGTAAAATATGCATTTTCTTGTAACATGTCTGACCACACTTGCACTTCACAGGCGTCGGGAACGGAGGCTCATACTCCGTCGCCTCAGATGCTTGGACGACTGCAGGAGGACTACTTTCTGAACTCCGGTGGCAGCGGACGGGGTAGCATCTCTTAGTCAGGTCAGCCAAGCCTCATACTTGTGAGCTGAGTTCCCTCCTCTCTCAAACTTGGGTTGTGTGATGTGGACTATGTGCGGTGTGAGACTTGTATGAAGAATTGTGCAATAATATATTGTGTGATGTATTTTGCGGTGCCATGTGATATATATGCATGTTTGTGTCATGTTTTTCTGTCTCTGTGATCTGGTCATCGAGCCAGGGCTGGCCTCGAAGGCAGGGCAGCATTTTATGTTTTAAAAAACTTCAAAAATTATCGACGACGGTTATCTGGAGGCCGTCGACGATACTGGCAAGTTATCATCGACGGTGACAAGGACACCGTCGACGATAAGTGTCCAATATCGACGACAGTGCCCTTCTACCGTCGATGATACTGTAACTTATCGTTGATGGTGTCTCTGTCACCGTCGACGATAAGCTTCCCCCGCTGCCACGTGGAGGAAGTCACTTATCGACGACAACTAATTTTGGCCGTCGTCAAATAGCTTATGGATGACGGTTACCGTCGTCAATAACGTTATAGATGACAAAAAACGTAAGGCAGTATACCGTCGTCTATAAGCGTATACCGTCGTCAATAAGCTATAGACGACGATTTGGTCCTTATAGACGATGGTTTGTGGCCGTCGTCTATTATCGCGATTTCTGTAGTGCATGCAAACATAAAAGACTAACATGCAGACGTGCAACTTTGTACCCGGTGCAGGGATTATTCAACAAATCACCCCCTAATCCCTCTGCACCGGGCTAATTCCCTACTTTTGACGTAGCTCAGCAAATTTTATGCGTCTGAGCGGCTTCGTCAGTATATACGCAACTTGTTCATCAGTTCTAACGACGTGCTGGACTTCTGCCACACCATCTTCAACACATCCTCGAATAAGATGATGACGTGTATCAATGTGTTTGCTTCTCTCATCATGAACAGGATTTTTACTGAGCTCAATCGCTGATTTGTTGTCAATCAAAAGCCTGAACCTTTGGATTTTCTCCATTCATTTCTCCCAATTCTTCCTCAACCAGGTTCCTTGGCACGTTGCTGAAGCTGCTGCCACATATTCTGCTTCACAAGATGAAAGAGCAACTATCTTCTGCTTTTGAGAGATCCATGTAATTAGACTAGATCCAAGAAAAAAGACCACTCCGGTGGTTATTTTGCGATCATCAACATTGCCGGCAAGATCACTATCAGTATAACCTATCAAGGATGCCTCAACCTTGTTTGAGTTTCTGTAACAACAGCTGTCGGTACCCGCAATACCGGGTACCCCCACGTAGTGGGCAAAAGACAGCATGGGCCCCGCCTTTCAGCTTAGGCGGGCCCCAGCATAAGCCATGTGCTCTGGGGCCCATGGGCAGCCCTGGGGCTACCACGTGCGCTTGGGCTCCAGAGCCACCACGTGACCGGTAGTGCCGGACCTGACCTCCTGCCAGGGAGGGCTCCGACACTGC
Source organism: Neostapfia colusana (assembly GCA_030760725.1). NCBI lineage: Eukaryota > Viridiplantae > Streptophyta > Magnoliopsida > Poales > Poaceae > Neostapfia > Neostapfia colusana. The sequence goes on along the minus strand of JASWHV010000016.1, from coordinate 16,567,002 downwards.
CACGTGTCCGGAACCTCCGAGCCACACCCTCCGCCAAGGAGAGTTCCGGAGGTGCCACGTGTACTACGGCTCCGGGCCCAATCTCCAGCATGGGAGGGCTTCGGTGTTGCCACGTGAACAACAACTCCAGGCGTACCTTCCCTTAAGGAAGGCTTCGGAGGTGCCACGTGTCCTGCATCCTCGGGACCGACCTCCAGCATGGGAGGGCTCCGGTGCTGCCACGTGTCCAACGACTCCGGATCACCCACTACTCTGCAAGACAGCTCTGGTGGAGACGCGTGTCCCGGGGGCTAGCCGCCCGAATGTCACACCGACAAGCAAGGGGTAGATGGCCAAGGAGTAAAGAGGAAGGTATGCTGTCAGGCCGAGCATTCAAGGCTCACGCCTTCCCCAGAAGCATGGCGCACGTCGCACGCCTCTGGTCCCCCGTCTGCGCACCATTACGGTGAAAGACAGGGCAGCGAGGTGTGACGGTACAACAGTGCTGCCCAAAGGCGCAGAGCCGCCGAGCAGAGCGAGGAGACGCCGTGACAAGACGGGGACTTCATCATCAACGGCCACCCGGTCGGAGGCGCCCGACGTGTCAGGCAGCGCGCCTTAACTCCATGGACAGTGACAATGCATATAGCTGTAAATGCCTATAGCTCATGTATAGGAGACAGATAGCCGGGGGGCCACCTGTCGAGCCCCGGGCCACCTTGTAACTGCCCCAGCCTTGGGCTATAAAAGGACCGGGGCAGCCTCCGGGCAAAGGGTTCTGAACCCCGACTCACTCACACACTCATACACACAAGCAATACAACAAGCACACCCGTGGACGTAGGGTATTACGCTCTGGCGGCCCGAACCACGTAAATCCTCGTGTTCCTCTCGCCATTGTGCTCCGACCTTCGAGATCCACTAGCCCCTCTGGAAAAAGAACCTCCGCGGGCAGCTTTCGAGCAGACCGGTGGAAGTGTCGCAGGAAAACACTTCGACATTTGGCGCGCCAGGTAGGGGCTTTTGGTTCTTGAAGTTGTTCGTGAAGCCCACAATGGTGAACATCCAATCTGTCAGAGGTTCTTCCTGCCTCCCGCGCCTCCAGCGGCAGAGCGAGCAGGAAGCATCCTCCGGTCCCAAAGTGGGACCGTCTGCACCAGTACCAGTCCCTACGGCAACGGTGTCTATTGCCTCCTGGCAGCCTTCGGTTGCGACAGCGTCGCAAGTGCCGACCAAAGCCAGCCTGGAGAGCGCGCTGCTAGCAGCCCGTGCGCTCCTCCACAACCCCCCGAGCGCGGGAGCTTCCCCCTCTGCTGCTGAGCAGTGGTGCAATGACGTCGACCACCTGGTCATCACCGCGCTTAACTCGCTGTGCCACCGGAGACGGCGGCCAGAAACGGTGCAGCTGCCACCCCGTGCCCTGACAAGGGATTAAAGGGTGGCAGCAACCCACTCGTCCCCGAGCAGCACATGTCGAGTTCGTCACTGCTCTTACGTGCCTAGTCGCTCTCTGTTCTGCTCCCGCGAAGAACACCGCCACCGCCCGCTCTCGGGTCGCCCGATGGCACACCGCAACCGAGCTTCGGTTGATCGAGCTCTCCACAGCAAAAATGATTGCCACAGCGTGCTCTTGCGTGCCACCTCTTCCACTCCAGTGTTGTTGGCTGCTGTTGGCTACAAATTGAAGAACAGCGCCGCACGCCCGAGGTACCCCGGCGGAACCGAAAGCGGCTCACCGTGGACAGCACGCTACGGACACCCTCGCCACCACCTCCCTACACAAGAAAGGTGCGTCGTCGTGCGTAGAAGGTGTTGCCGAAATACGTTTGGCAAATGATCAATCATAAAATGGGAACTTCCAAGTATACCGAAAGCTAGTTTATTTAGCTCGAGCTCACTTTATACTGAAATTCGGATTCCATGTAATCTTGTCGGTCGAGGTCGTTGGTCAGTAGGTTCTACACATGCTAGCGCACACTCTCGAGTAAGAAGCAAAGTAAACCGTAGAAAATCGGCCATGATATGGCTGTTTTCCTCGTCACCGACGCAAAACAGCTCGGGTCACCGTTGAGAGTATGTTTGCCGGCATTTCTAGCTTTCAAAATGTTTCATTTCATGTTCCTCGTGCTCCAATGATGCTCTCTGAGCAATTCCTGACCATTTTGGTGCCGTGTAGCGCGAGACTGGCTTCGCCGGAACCCTAGGTTCCGCTGTCGCCGATGCGCGCATGTTTCCGAGCATCGAAGGCCGCTGGCGACCCTCAAGATGAGCTCGACTTGGGAAAGTACGTTAGGGCGGCAAGTTTCGGCCGGAAAGGTGGCCGGGAACTCGATTCCGGTGAGCTTCGACGGAGACCACCGCCGTTAGGCGCGTTTGGCGCGAGTAAGAAGAAAGCCAGACACGTGGGACCCACCAACAGGGATTTAAACATTTCCCGAATTTCAGTTTCTAGTTCAAACTTCAAACCCACATAACTTTGGCTAGGAAACTCCAAATCAAGTGAACCAAATTTTGTTGGATTCAGGTCTCTGAGTACTTTCTAACAAATCAAGTTTCAACTCATGAAATTTATTTTTCTCCAGAATTAATTCTTCAAATTTGAACTGTTTAGAATTTTAACTGGAGAACCCTTTAGTGGAAAATTCTAAAATTTGGCCAGAATGTTCCTTATAATATCCCTGAACTACCATAAAAATTTCATATCCATTTGAGCTTATTTGATCCACCTAATGGTGTGATTAATCAAACTGTTACAGAGAAAATGAAAAATGTTCAGAAACACTTTTCAGATTTTCTCTGAACTTGTTTAGCTCATATCTTTTGCTAGGAATAGTCAAATTAGATGAAACCAATTCCATTAGAACCCTTTGAAAATCTAGTTTCCAGAAAGTCAGGGCTTGCTCCATGAAAATTCTTAGAACACACTAAGAGCTATAATTAAGTCCAAATACACATTTATTTGTGTAGGGCTCAAATGAGCTTTGCTGTGGCGGACCGAAATCCGTACCTCCCTGGATCTCAGAGGGTGGTGCCGCACGATGCGACACCCGATAGCACACATCATAAGGAAACCATAGTATTACATTGAAAACATTCTGAATATGTACAAAAGCAGTACACTCTTCAGTTACAACTCCTGTACAGAGTCTACTACAGCGGAAGGTTTTTATACAACTCATGCCAACACCTAACTAGCAAAAGTTGGTTGCGTCCCTACGGACCACCCACACTAGCTGCACTTAGCTTCAGTGCGGCGTGCACGGCTCCCACTCAGCCGTAGTCCCCGACAGAGGGTAGCCCTCGCCGGTGGACTCGTACTGCAAGTCCACGCGGTACTCCTCACCTGCAAGCACTCATAGAAGCAACCATGAGCACAACGGCTCAGCAAGTCTTAACCGACTCTCCTACACATGAAACTCTACATGCAGGTCATACTCGAATATAGGATGATAATTTGCAGCAAACGGACACGCCTATAAGTTTATCCTTAATTCATATTTTAGCCACAAGTTAAGGGTTCACAAATCTGAAATTTAGTGAGCAATATTTGGTGGCACGCATGTAACAAAACAAGTTATTCATATCAGAAATATTGAATCATAACATTCCATATGTTAACCTACGTCACGACTCAGTGACCAAGTGGTACTCATTACCGCGAGGGACGGTGAATCGACTCGATATACACCTGCAGGGATACCCGAATAGCACGTGACGTACGCCCATCCTCGGAGCTGCAACGGCACACTCAACCGATGTCGTACGGGACAACCTTCCACCCAACAGCCCAAACGTCGAACCGGTCGCACCGAAACGAGCAGGAGGTTCCCTACACGGAGCATCTCTCTATGCCCGTTAGCAGATTTCCATCTTGCTGCACTCAACCAACACCTATAAATCAGTGTACTATACCTTGACGCCCGGAGGTTTAGATTACATCAGTTTATCGGACCCCATATATCCGAGATGCCTTCGGTACATTCAAACTTGATCAGCTTGGGCTGCACACGGATCGGTCCTCAACCGACACGGACAGGGATACACACACAAGACTTCCTGTTGCTGCGTCTAGGCCCTGCCTAGTCTCATTTTTCTTGCTAAAGTTGTCTCACATCTCGAACCAATCCCATGTAATGAACCCTATAGTCGCGAGTACATTCCAACTACTCGACTTGTACCGAAGCCTATTAACATTAAGGCATGAACTACTCGAGGACTTAGAAACTACCCTCACTCCTTTGTGGAATAATCTGGTTATGCATTTGGGGTTTCATCCATCCTACACCTAATGCACATACATACTTCAAACTAAGTAAATATAAATCAAAACTTGATAAACTTTGTTAAATGCAAACCGGGGCTTGCCTTGTTGCTGCTGGTCAGGTGTTAGTGTCTCCTCCAGAAGTAGGAAGTCCAGAACCTCCGGGGTCTCCTGGCATTCAGCGACTACACGTGATCAATTCAATCAATATGTCAATTTAGATGCAAATTTGTGGAATTTAACATATAAAGGCCATAACTCTAGCTAGACATCCCATTTGACTCTGAAATTTTTACTGTGGCTTGGTGAGAACCTAACCAGAGACTTAACAAAATTTCATTTGAATTAAAGCCTAACTGAGCTCTGCCCAAATAAAAGTCTAAATGGTCATTTCTAGAGCTTCTAAGGATTTCCAGGTATTTTCATGGATCAAACCATTACTTTCTGGAAACTAGAGTTTGAGATGGTTCTAATGAAGTTGGTTTCATGTAATTTGAAGAATTCTAGAGAAAGTTATGTCCTAATCAAGATTTGAGAAAATTCTGAAAAATGTTTCTGTACATTTTTCTATTTTCTTAGGGCAGTTCACTTAATCACACCATTAGGTAGATTAAATGAACTTGGATTGACCTGAAATTTTTCCTGTGACTCAAGGATTTTTAAAATAAATATCCTAGCCAAATTTCAGAATTTTCCATAAAGGAATTCTCCAGATAAAATTCCCAACAGTTTAAACTTCAAGGAATTAATTCTGGAAAAATAATAATTTTCATGAACTAAAACTTGTCTTGCTGGATAGTACTCAAAGAGCTGAATCCAACAAAATTTGGTTCACTAATTTTGGAGTTTCCTAGTAAAAGTTATGAATTTCTAAAGTTTGAGCTAATTCCTAAATTATTTTCCTAAAAGAAATCCTTTCCCGAGCCTAATAGCGACTGACAGCGGGGCCCACGCGTTTAATTTAAACTAACCCGCGCGCTCTTAGCGCTGTGGCTGACACGTGGGCCCGTGCCTTCGTCTATCTCGCGACGCCACCGCCCCGAGCCGCTGGAGCTCCTGTGAGGTCGGCGTTCTCGGCGACCTAGCTTGCCGGCGACGGTGAAACTCTCCTCCCCCACCTAACTTCGAATGCTGAACACGCTGGGCGCACTTGCTGCCACCGGCTAACCGCCGTAGCTCGTCAGCGACGAGCTCTATGCCACCGTGCCCCCTCGGCAACGTGTTCCCGTCATTCCGACCACCCCTTTCGCGCGCTAATCGCGTCACCACGTCCAGGGCAGCCTCGGGAGGCTCAACATGACCTCGGTTGGGACCCAAACAGCCGGCAAAACAGACCTCACCGGCGACCCCCTCTTCTGCCGAACTGTTCCTCGGTGAAACTAGGGTTCCGGTGGGTCTTTCTTGCTGGTTCTTGGTCGAGGAGAAGCGCAAGGACCTCTAGAGCGTGTGTGGGCTGCAGCTCAGCCGATGGTTGCCTCTGTGCAACGAATTTTGCCGTCGACCGATTGCTAACCCTAATGCACACCGTGGAGGGAAACTAGGAATTCTTGCTCTACATCGCATGAAATGGCAAACGGTCTTCTCCTACAGCTTCCTCACAATCAGGCACATATTTTCTTCTCTGGTGGCGGTGCGTGAAGCAGCCAGGATCGGCCGGTCGCCGGTGATAAGAGAGCGGCGGCAAGAACTTGCGAGCGGGAGCAAACGCACGGCACGGTGTGAGCTGGCTCCACTCGAGGATGAAGAGAACGGACTGAGCAGCTTATGTGCTGGACTTTAAGCCGGGTTTTTCACCGTGAGGTGGAACCAACCGAGCGAGCTGGCTGCCCCCGAGCGCTCGACGGTCGCCCGCGTGTGCTTCCCTCTGTTTGAGTTGGTTCAGTGTGAATTCAGGCACTGACCAGTGGGTCCCACCTCTCCCCTCTAATTCTCTTCCATTTCTTGCTGCAAATATCCCAGCTACTCAAAATTGAAGTGTATACTTCATCCCCAAGTCATGAGTGGAATTTGATTTCCTCAAATTGAAGTTAATTTGGCTAAATTTGATTCACATTTGAACTTGAATTTCAAATTCAGTTTTGAATTAATGCAAATTTAGCCCCCGACAAGATGAACTCCAATGAGGATGAAAATTGGTGGAATAACTCAAAAAATGTGCTGAGTTTCAATGTGAAGTCATCTTTTGAATCTAAGTGATGAAAGTATCTAAAATTTAAATTCGCATTCAAATTAGCCCTTTTTGCAATTGTATCCAAAAGTTGCTCAAAAGGGTTTGGATTTGCACAAAACTTGGCCTGAGCCTTCCCAAGAAAGTTTGGGTCTTAATGGAGAGCTCGGCCCCTCATGTTTCTAGGTGTGAGATCCTACTTTTGGATTTAGGAGTTCTTCCTCTAATCAACCTTTTGATGGTGTTTACTTGCTCTTCACAAATGTTCATGAGGCTTCCACAAAATGAGCTGTGGTGTTGTGATGTGATGAACACTCTAGCAAGTAAATTCTTGGGCTTCTACATCCCTCCCCCATTAAAAGAATCTCGTCCCGAGATTATAAAAGAAGAGACACAGATGTAAGAGGAATTACCCGTGATGAGACGCCATGAAATCCGGGTAGTTTGAGCGAAGGAAATCTTTACTCTCCCACATCGCTTCCTCAGCGGTGTGGTTGCTCCACAAGATCTTGTGGAACCACAGCGTTCGGTTACGCGTGGTCCGAGCCTTCTCATCAATAATCGCCACCGGATACTCCACATAGGTCAAATCCGGTTGCAACTCACCAATGTCTTCGATGGGAACAGCAGCTGTAAACTTCAGACATTTTCGGAGTTGTGAGACATGGAAAACGTCGTGAACACCAGCGAGAGATGCCGGTAGTTCTAGTCGATACGCCACTGGTCCGCACTTCTCGGTGATGGCATAGGGTCCAATAAATCGGGGAGCGAGTTTCCCCTTCACGCCAAATCGGTGCACGCCTTTCATCGGAGATACACAGAGGTACACGTGTTTCCCAACGTCGAAGTGCAGCAGCCTACGCCTCTTATCAGCGTAACTCTTCTGTCGGGATTGGGCGGCCTTCAAGTTTGCTTGAATCACCCGAACACGCTCTTCGGCGTCGTTCTAAGTCAATCCCGAAAGTGACCCTTTCACTGGACTCACACCAGTTCAATGAGGTGCGGCATTTATGACTGTTGAGTGCCTCATATGGTGCCATCTTGATACTCGCTTGATAGCCATTGTTGTACGAGAATTCCTCCAACAGTAGATGATCATCCCAATTTCAACCATGGTGGATGGCACACGCTCTCAACATGTCTTCTAACACTTGATTCACCCTCTTAGTCTGCCTATCGGTCTGAGGGTGATAGGCAGAGCTTCTAATCAGTTTGGTACCCAAAGCAGCGTGCAACTGCTCCCAAAAACGAGCCACAAACAGCGCCCCTCGATCTGAGATTATGGTCTTGGGTACCCTGTGCAAGCACAAGATTCTTGCAATGTACAACTCCGCATACCTTCTGGCATGGAAATGTGTATGCACGGGAATGAAGTGAGCTGACTTGGTTAACCGGTCAACGATTACCCAAATGGAATCATGCTTGTTAAAACTCATGGGTAATTCCATAATGAAATCCATGCTCACATCTTCCCACTTCCATGCTGGAATTTTCAGGGGTTGCAACAGCCCTGATTTCCTCATGTGATCCGCCTTCACTCGTCTACACGTATCACATTCGGAGATGTACTTTGCAATTTCCCACTTCATCCGTGTCCACTAAAATTTACTCTTTAAATCTTGGTACATCTTGTTGCTGCCCGGATGAATGGAGAATTTAGACAAGTGAGCTTCATCGAGGATCTTCTTTCTTAGCTCCATATTCTGGGGTATGACTATGCGGTCATTGAACCATAGCATCCCCTCATCCTCCTTCCGGAAACATTTGATATCACCGCTGTCTATCCGGTTCCGGAGATGTTCCATGCCTTTGTCAATCTTCTGAGCTATCATTATATCCTCCCTAATGGTAGGGATGAGAGCAAGGTTGTAGAGTGATCCATATGGAACCAAGTATAAACTAGGCTCTTCCGCTTCCACCGGTGTAATGGTGAGGTTATGGACATGTGATTTCTGACTCAGCGCGTCGGCAACCACATTCACCTTGCCTGGGTGGTAATGAATCTCAATTTCGTAGTCTTTGATTAATTCTAACCACCTCCTTTGCCTCATATTCAGCTCCTTCTGGGTGAAGATATACTTTAACCTCTTGTGGTCGGTGTAGAGATGCACCAAATTCCCCAGTAGATAGTACCTCCACATTTTTAGCGCCAAAACCACAGCAGCGAGCTCAAGATCATGAGTCGGATAGTGCTGCTTGTGGTTTCGCAGTTGGCGTGAGCCATACGCGACCACACGTCCTTCTTGCATCAACACGCAGACAAGCCCGATACCGGACGCATCACAATATACGTCGAAAGGCTTGGTCGTGTCCGGTTGAGCTAAGACCGGGTCTGTTGTGAGATGCTTCACCAATGCTTGGAACGCTCCTTCACATGCTGAGCTCCAAACATATTTTGTCCCCTTCTTCAATAATTCTGTCATCGGCTTAGCAAGCTTGGAGAAGCTCGGGATGAACTTCCGGTAATATCCTGCTAAACCGAGGAAGCTTCTGACTTCATGGACAGAAGTGGAGGCTTTCCATTTCAGCACTTGTTCAATTTTGCTTGGGTCAACCGCAATGCCTTCCGCTGAGATGATATGTCCCAAAAGGGCACTTGATTGATCCAAAACTCACATTTGCTGAACTTGGCATAGAGCTATTATGGTCCCGCAATTGTTGAAGGACGATTCACAACTGTTCGGCGTGTTCTTCTTCTGACTTGGAGTAAACCAAGATATCATCTATGAACACCACCACGAACTTGTCCAACTCCGGCATGAATACCGAGTTCATGAGGTACATGAAATATGCCTGGGCGTTGGTGAGACCAAAAGACATGACGATATATTCATATAGTCCATATCTCGTCGGGAATGCCGTCTTCGTGATATCCTCCGCCCAGATCTTTATTTGATGATACCTGGAGCGAAGGTCCATCTTTAGAAACATACTTGAACCCACAAGTTGATCAAACAGGATGTCAATGCGGGGTAGTGGATATTTGTTCTTGATGGTGATGACGTTGAGCGGTCGGTAATCCACACACAACCTCAAGGTTTCATCTTTCTTCTTGACGAACAATGCCGAGCATCCCCAAGGCGAGGAACTCGGCCTAATGAAACCCTTGCTCAACAAGTCATTGAGCTGTTCTTTCAACTCAACCAGCTCATTCGGAGCCATCTTATACGGTCTCCGCGATATTGGTGTAGTCCCAGGTGCAAGGTCAATCTTGAACTCCACATCCCGTTCAGGTAGCATGCCTAGAAGATCATCTGGGAACACGTCGGGGTATTCTCGGACTACAAGAATGTCCTCTAACTTGGGAGCTTCAGTATGATATGCGGCTGAAACTTCCGGGATGGGGTTGTCTAATAAAATTGAATGCGTACGGTGGAATGGAGAATTCAAATGAACCGTCCGTGTTAGAGTTTCCTGGACAGCGCCACGGTAGCGTAATCATGACATTCCTAAGATTGCATCAATCTTCAGTCCCATAAGGATGATCAACGTAGTGGGATTTATCTTCCCACCTAAGCGCAGTGGTGCTTTTGGAATCGTCATATTCGCTGAAATCTTCCCTCCCGGTGAGCAAATCATATATGAGTAATCGGTTGGAAAGACTTGCAGTTGATGCTTAGCCACATAGGATGCACTTATGAAACTGTGTGTTGCACCCGAATCAAATAAAATGATGATTGCGCACTCGTTGAGAGTGAATGTACCTGCCATCACGTTCTCTCCTTCCGGTGCATCCTCATGGTCGATGTAACGAACACCCCCGGTTCGCTGACCTCCCTTCTTCACCGGTGGTCGGCCTCGAGCACCGCCTTGATATTGGGCTTGCCCGCTGCTTTGCTGCCCCTGTGGACAGTCCTTCGAGAAGTGCCCCGCCTGGCCACACGTATAACATGTGTAGCGAGGCGGTCCTCCGCTGACCGGTGGACGGAATCCCATGGCGCGTTGTGGCGGTGGAAACGCCTGGGGTACCATCTGCTGCTGTTTCTGCTGTTGTGGTTGCGGTGGTGGCATCGGCGGTCGGAATGGGGGTGGCTGAAAAGAACGACCCCCAAATTGTTGAGGTCGTGCCGGTGGATGCCACTGCTGACCGGATGGTGTCCGATACACCATGCGGTATTTTTTAGGAGCTCCACCCCCGCTGCTCAGTGGAGCGCTGCGCTTCCGCTGCTCAGCCGCAAATTCGCGCTGAGCATTCTATTGCATAATCACGACATTGACGAGGTCGTTGAAGGTGCCGCGACTGCATTGCACGAGATGAGTCTTCATCTCGGGGTTTAAACCTCGATAGAACTGTTTGCGCTTCTTCTCCTCAGTGGAGATGTAATCCGACGCATACTGCGCCAGATGGTTGAACACACGGGAGTAGTCATGAGCACTCCTCCCACCTTGCTTCAGTTCAAAGAACTCTTGGAACTTCCTCTTCATCATCTCGGGAGGTATATGATAGGTGCGGAACGCCTCTAGGAACTCCTGCCATTCGACGACGTGGCCAGCAGGTAGTGAGGCGACATAGTTCGCCCACCACGCACCTACGGCACTGTGAAGCTGCTGCGCCACGAAGAGAGTCTTCTGCCATTCCGTTCATTGGAGCAGCCCGAACATGGACTCAATCGCCCGCAGCCAGTTATCTCCCTCCAGTGGTTCTGCCGCTTTGGTGAACACCGGAGGATGCGTACTCATGAAATCCGAGTTCGTCGTGATGTGGGGCTCACGGGGCCTCCTCTATTGACGCCCACCTGACTGGGACGTATCTGCACAATCGTGCGGAGCAGGCCGGTCTACTCCTCACGAGAGCCCACCAGCGCCGAGATCACATCCGCTAGTGTAAGCGGAGGCGGCGGTGGTGGTTGTTGTTGCAGCAGGGTGTTGTCGTAAGCAGGCGCTGGGAGTCATCACCCCCTTGCCGACTAGAGCCCCCGGCCTCGTGTGTGGTACGTTTTATGAACCTTGTGCAACCATACATCAATAAAATCAGTCCCACAGCAAACTCCATGCAGTGCATAAAATATGAGTAAAACATAATAACGACAAACATGCGATACATCTCGTACATGGATAATGTAATAACTTTGCACAAGCTACACCATTACCAGACCAAATACAAACTAGTTAAATCCAAATTGATGGACTCCATCTTTGGAAGTTCATCTCAACTAGATTTGGTCACTACGAGACGTTAATATCGCTTTGTCATCACGTATACTACCCTTTATCTTCAATACGACACAAACATGGTCTCTAGCAAAAAGAACTTGAGTAAGAAATATACTCAAATCTTTCACTAGTTGAAGATAACAACCCATGAGTATGTTCTACCCCATTGGAAGTAATAAAACCCCAATAGGTACAACTTCAACTGTTCATTCCTCTGCTCAGAATGACCAGTTTCTACTTATCCCAGATTTTGACCTGGTACTTCGCATTTTCATGACTCAAGTTGAATATGAAAGTTAAAGTTAACTTCAGTATTTTTCTAGCGAGTATTTATTTGCCCCCAGATCAGCTCTGGTTAAAAAGTTACAATAATTCAAAGTCACAAAATTTATGGAAGAATTTCAACAGCACCTCCTTTGGAAGTTGCTGTTTTCAACTCAAAATTCCACTGAATTCCGTGCTTCTACTGCAAAAACTTTGAATTACAAAGATGTAACATATCTCCCAACCTTTCCAAAAACGTATCGTATGACTATTTTGGATTCCTCTACTGAGAGTTATGCTTGAAAAACTGAACAGTCCAGAGTGTGTTTTAAATCTGTCCTGGTTCTAGACAGTTTACAATCATCTGGAATTTCAACCAATTTCATATGTGATTCTATTCTGGAAGTCTACCACAAAGTTGTAGAGCACTTAAATATATTTCCACAAATATATCCCACACCTTTATTGGCTAACTAACCTGTGAGTTAGGCTCTGTTAAAGTTCAGCACTTGCTGCCCAAAAACAGAGCACTCTGTTTTTCCATTCCTTTGAACTGAACTAATCAATTTTGAATTTTCCTACAAAACCAGAGCCCTAAAGATACAAACTTGGTTATCTTAGTTCCTTTTTAACTTGTTTTTAATGCAATCATGATTAGTACATGTCGGTACTACGTTCCTCACAAAATGGAAAATCCTAACCGGCTTACACTGGCATATACGTATCCAATGGTGGCACTAAAATGGTCACTCGCAAACGTGTACTACACGGGATACGTACGTGGTTAGCACCTACAGAAGAACACTCAATAGTGATGCACTCAAAGGTTGTTTTCATTTCAGGCAGGCCCATATTTGAAAGGAAATACATACGCCCGTATCATTGCCATACGGCCGTCCTTGAGTTATGCCACGTCTCAAGGTACGTGATCGTGTTTTCACAGCACACGACGGGGAACCTGAGTAGAGCGCGACGGGTCGTCACGGTTGGGAATTTTATAAACCCAACAGATACCACCTACTGCCCTGCAGGGCACGCTGATGGCAATCGTTGCATCCTCCTAGGCTATTTCCAGAAGAACACACTATCGCGTTACCGACCACACGATGGGGTTTCCACTTTCTTGCCTAATGCACGCCAGGGACAAGCAATTCATATGAACTCAGGAACATGAAGAGTTCAAGAGTTTCATATTGATGTCTCACACCAAGCTATGAGACCTATCCCTGAACCACATTCCTCGTCAGGGGAGCTAACCGAAATTGAACCGCTTTCGGTGGCGTTCTTTACCATGCTTACCTGAGCATAGATGCGTCATTACATAATCAAAATTCAGAATTATAACAATTAGGTTAGTCATGACACTTTAAGTAACTATACTAATGTATTCCTTACTTGGGCATACTAGCGATTCTTCACCGTAATCCTAAGTTTTCCCGTAATATTGTCCTTATTTAGTGTGCTATCCGCTAAGCCGCTCTGATACTAGCTTGTGACGGACCGAAAACCGTACATCTCAGGATCTCAGAGGGTGGTGCCGCACGATGCGACACCTGACAGCACACATCATAAGGAAACCATAGTGTTACATTGGAAACATTCTGAATATGTACAAAAATAGTATACTCTTCAGTTACAACTCCTGTACAGAGTAAACTACAACGGAAGGTTTTTATACAACTCAACATGGCGTGCATGGCTCCCACTAGGACTTAGTCCTCGACGGAGGGTAGCCCTCGCCGGTGGACTCATACTTCGAGTCCGCGGGGTACTCCTCACCCGCAAACACTCATAGCAGCAACCATGAGCACGACGGCTCAGCAAGTCTTAACCGACTCTCCTACATATAAAACTCTACATGCAGGTCATACTCGAATATAGGATGATAATTTGCAGCAAACGGACATGCCTACAAGTTCATCCTTAATTCATCTTTTAGCCACAAGTTAAGGGTTCACAAATCTGAAATTTAAGGAGCAATATTTGGTGGCACACATGTAACATAACAAGTTATTCATATCAGCAATATTGAATCATAACACTACATATGTTAACCTACGTCATGACTCAGTGACCAAGTGGTACTCATTACCACGAGGGACGGTGAATCGACTCGATATACACCTGCAAGGATACCCGAATAGCACATCAGGTACACCCATCCTCGGAGCTGCAACGGCACACTCAACCGATGTCGTACGAGACAACCTTTCACCCAACAGCCAACACGTCGAACCGGTCACACCGAAACGAGCAGAAGGTTCCCTACACGGAGCATCTCTCTATGCCCGTTAGCAGATTTCCACCTTGCTACCCTCAACCTACACCTATAAATCGGTGTGCTATGCCTCGACGCACGGAGGTTTAGATTACATCAGTTTATCGGACCCCATATATCCAATATTCTTTCGGTACATTCAAACTTGATCAGCGTGGTCCGCACACGGATCAGTCCTCAACCGACACGGACAGGGCTACGCACACAAGAATTCCTCTTGCTGCATCCTAGCCCCTGCCTAGTCTCATTTTTCTTGCTAAAGTTGTCTCACATCTCGAACCAATCCCGTCTAACGAACCCTATACTCGCGAGTAGATTCCAACTACTCGACATGTACCGAAGCCTATTAACATTAAGCACAGCATGAACTACTCGAGGACTTAGACACTACCCTCACTCCTTTTTGGAATAATCTGGTTATGCATTTGGGGTTTCATCCATCCTACACATAATGCACATACATACTTTAAACTAAGTGAATATAAATCAAAACTTGATAAACTTTGTTAAATGCTGGCTTGCCTTGTTGCTGCTGGTCAGGTGTTAGTGTCTCCTCCGGAAGTAGGAAGTCCAGAACCTCCGGGGTCTCCTCGCGTTCAGCAAATACACGTGATCAATTCAATTGATATGTCAATTTAAATGCAAATGTGTGGAATTTAACATATAAAGACCATAACTCTAGTTAGACATTCCATTTGGCTCCTAAATTTTTACTGTGGCTTGGTGAGAACCTAACAAGAGACTTCACCAAATTTCATTTGAATCAAAGCCTAATTGAGCTCTGCCCAAATAAAAGTCTAAATGGTCATTTCTAGAGCTTCTAAGGATTTCCGGTGATTTTCATGGATCAACCATTAATTTCTGGAAACTAGAGTTTGAGATGGTTCTGATGAAGTTGGTTTCATATAATTTGAAGAATCCTAGAGAAAGTTCTGTCCTAATCAAGATTTGAGAAAATTCTGAAAAATGTTTCTGTTCATTTTTCTATTTTGTCAGGGCAGTTCACTTAATCACACCATTAGGGGGACTAAATGAACGTGGATGGACCTGAAATTTTTCCTGTGACTCTATGATTTTCAATTGAACATCCTAGCCAAATTTCAGAATTTTCCATAAAAGAATTCTCCAGATAAAATTCCCAACAGTTTAAATTTCAGGGAATTAATTCTGGAAAAATAATAAGTTTCATGAACTGAAACTTGTCTTGCTGGATATTACTCAAAGAGCTTAATCCAACAAAATTTGGTTCACTAATTTTGGAGTGTCCTAGCAAAGTTATGAATTTCTAATGTTTGAGCTAATTCCTAAATTATTTTCCTAAAGGAAATTCTTTCCTGCGCCTAACAGCGATTGACAGCGGGGCCCGTGCATTTAATTTAAACTAACCCACGCGCGCTTAGCGCTGTGGCTGACACGTGGAGCCCGTGCCTTAGTCTACCTCGCGATGCCGCCGCCCCGAGCCGACGGAGCTCCGGCGAGGTCGGCGTCCCCTGTGAACTAGCCCGTCGGCGACGGTGAAACTCGCCGCCCCCACCTAACTTCAGACGCTGAACATGCTGGGCGCACTTGCTGCCACCGGCTAACCGCCGTAGCTCGCCAGCGACGAGCGCTATGCCACTGTGCCCCCTCGGCAACGTGTTCCCGTCATTCCGACCACCCCTTTCGCGCGCTAAGCGCGTCACCACGTCCAGGGCAGCCTCGGGAAGCTCAGCATGACCTCTGGTTGGGACCCAAACAGCTGACAAACCGGACCTCACCGGCGACCCCCTCTTCCGCTGAACTGTTCCTCGGTAAAACTAGGGGTCCGGTGGGTCTTTCTTGCTAGCTCTTGGTCGAGGATAAGCGCAAGGACCTATAGAGCGTCTGTGGGCTACAGCTCGACCAGCGGTTGCCTCTGTGCAACGAATTTCGCTGTCGACCGATCGCTAACCCTAATGCACACCGTGGAGGGAAACTAGGAATTCTTGCTCTACACTGCATGAAACGGCAAACGGTCTTCTCCCACCGCTTCCTCACAAGCAGGCGCACCTTTTCTTCTCGTGTGGCGATGCGTGAAGCAGCTGGGATCGGCCAGTCGCCAGTGATCAGAGAGCGGCGGCAGGAACTTGCGAGCGGGAGCAAACGCACGGCGCGGTGTGAGCTGGTTTCACTCGGGGATGAAGAGAACGGGCTGATCAGCTTATGTGCTGGACTTTAAGCCGGGTTTTTAACCGTGAGGTGGAACAAACCGAGCGAGCTGGCTGCCCCCGAGCGCTCGACGGTCGCCCCCATGTGCTTCCCTCTATTTGAGTCGGTTCAGTGTGAATTCAGTCTCTGACCAGTGGGTCCCACCTCTCCCCTCTAATTCTTTTCCATTTCTTGCTGCAAATATCCCAGCTACTCAAAATTGAAGTGTAGACTTCATCCCCAGGTCATGAGTGGAATTTGATTTCCTCAAATTGAAGTTAATTTGGCTAAATTTGATTCACATTTGAACTTGAATTCAAATTCAGTTTTGAATTAATGCAAATTTAGCTCCTGACAAGATGAACTCCAATGAGGATGAAAATTGGTGGACTAACTCAGAAAAATTTGCTGAGTTTGAATGTGAAGTTATCTTTTGAATCCAAGTGATGAAAGTAGCTGAAATTTGAATTTTTATTCAAGTTAGCCCTTTTTGCAATTGTATTCAAAAGTGGCTCAAAAGGGTTTTGGATTTGCATGAAACTTGGCCCGAGTCTTCCCAAGAAAGTTTGGGTCCTAATGGTGAGCTCAGCCCCCATCATGTTTCTAGGTGTGAGATCCTACTTTTGGATTTAGGACTTCTTCCTCTAATCAACCTTTTGATGATGTTTACTTTCTCTTCACAAATGTTCATGAGACTTCCACAAAATGAGCTGTGGTGTTGTGATGTGATGAACACTCTAGCAAGTAAATTCTTGGGCTTTTTACATTTGCTTCAGATGAAATTTGGCCAAATCTATGTTTAGGTTGTATCCAAACCACAGTAAAAATTTCAGAGTCATTAGCACCGTCTAGCTATAATTATAGACTTCACAATATCAACTTCAAATTCAAATGCATTTAATTGACACGCATACATATTTATATTGTGTAGTCGCTAAGGTTGAAGAGGAGCTGGAGGTATTGGATTTCATAACTCTGGAGGATCAGCTAGCTTACAACTACCAGCAAGGCAAGCACTGGTTTGCATTAGCCGTTTCATAAACTTTATTGTTTTGAGAACTTACATTGAGTATCCATTTTAATTGTGCATTAGAGTCTTGTTTGAAAACCCAGTTGCATAGCCAAGAGAACCAGTGTTTTGGCTTAGGTTTTAAACCTCGAGTAGCCACTGCAATGCTAAATTAGTGTAGGATTCGGTACAAGTCGAGTAGTTGGAACTGCTCACGAGAATAGGATAGAGGCACACAACTCGGTTAGAGATAGCAAATGGAACACATGGCAAGAAAAATGAGACCGAGCGGAGAGTAAGGGCAGCAGGATGTTGGGGCCTGGGTGCCATAGCTCCGTTTCTATCGATTGAGACCGAGCCGTGAGCGGGCCTATTGAACAAGCTAGAACAGCTGAAGACCTACCGGATATATGGGAACCGGGAAACTGATGTAATTCGGTTAGCGATCTGTTGAGGTATTGCTTGTCGTCCAGACGGTAGGTTGAGAGCTTGAGGTGTAAATCGGCTGGCGACATTGCAGTGCGTGCACAGAGACCTCTTGCTCGGGACGATAGGACTGGTTCAACACTTGGCTGACAGATGAAAGGTGGTTGCATACGACGTCCGTGGTGGTTTCTGTAGGCAACATCGAGTACAGGCGTACGTGATGGGTTATTCAGGTAACCCTGCAGGTGGAAATCGATTATAGTCGCCGTCCCTCGTGGTCAGTGAGTACCACTTGTTCACTGTACTGTGGCGTAGAAAGAACAAGCTAGTGTCATGTTAAAAGGTTTCTGATTAAAAGATGTACTTTGGTTGCTAATGACTTGTTGTAGTTTAGAGTTAATTAAAGTTCTTTTCAACCGTGGCCAAAGCACATTAGAGAAATACGTTTCTTGTTTGATTGCGGCTCTCTTATGTGTATTAGCCTGAGGTTCTCCACAACTTGTTGCTAAAAACTTGAAAGTAAGGTTCCACTATTTAAGCGTGTCCTTTGCAACTTACATTCCATTATACACTGCAAACCCAACATGTAGAGTTTCATGTGTAGGTAAGACGGTTTAGTCTTGCTGAGCCATCGTGCTTACTGCTTGTGTTTGAAGCGTTTGCAGGGTGTTATGAGAAGGAGGCTCCAAAGGAGGAGACGGACCCCCAAGAGGGCAACACCGTCGAGTGGGAGCCGCGCACTCCGCCGTGTTAGTGTGCGTGTGTGCTAGTGGAAACACGTTCACGGGCTGAACGTAAACTCTTTTGCTTAGTCTACGCCCGTGAGTGTAGACTTGATGTGTTTTGTTGTAAATTATGTTTATAAACTCTCTCTTATGTAATAAAAACTTTGCTTCCGCTTTGTACCTTTTACTTGTGTTATCCTGTGCTGTGCAACGCAGCACCCCTCAGCGTGATCCGGGCTAGTAGAGACCGTCGGGTCCTCGCACCGCCACCGTGCGCTGCCAGTTATTGCCACTGGTGCCCTTTAGGGTGACGTGGCCCTCTGTGGCCCGTCCATTTTAAATCCTATGGCCGAAATCCAATCATCCCGTACCCCTTCGTGTCATAATCTGGGCCCTCCATTTTAAATCCGACAGCTCAGGTTGAACCCCCCCCTCTTCCCACCTGGATTGTTGCAGCTAGGCCCTCGGGTTTTTAGTAAAACAAGGTCTATACCCCACAATCTTCTGAGCTACCCCCTTTAGTTTTCCAGAATTAGAAAAATGCGAAAATTGGCTGATTTAGACCCCGGAATTCTCAGGAATTAGGAATGTGAAGTTAGCCCTGTCAAAATGTAAATTCATAATTTAGCCCTGTAGAAAACTATATTATTCTTTTAAACTCTGTGAGTAACCAAAATAATGTATTAGGAAATTTGAAGCTTAAGTAAAAATCACAACAGTAGCAAAAATCCACCAAAATTTGGACTTTAAATTAAATTGTTTGTTTAGGAAATCCTTAAATGATCTGTTTTGTGTTTTAGAAAAATTACATATTCTGCATTACCCATCTAATTGTCAGTTTTTTAATGCCAAAAATGTGCTTTTGGTTATAAAAACAATTATGCATTCATGTAAAAATGATATACACTGTAGAAATTAAGTATAAAAGGTCTTAAGTGCAGATTAGAATCTGAAATAATGATTAAGAGCTGTATCAATTCTGTTTTGGTGCTGAAAGTATACTTTTAGCCATAAAAATAAAGCTGAACCTATAACAAAATGATATATACATTAGGAAGGGATTATAAGAGATTTTAGAGACAAATTTTAAACTATAAAGGTCTTATCAGTAGCTAGAAAAATTCTGTCTAGGCTGAAAGTGTATGTCTGAGGTAAAAGCTAATGTTTAAATTTTATTTAAGGCTATATAAACTGTTGTAGCTGAAATTCCAGTTTTAAGGGAATTGATAAATCTGAAATTGAAGTAGAAATAGTATATGTCTTAGAAAGGTGCATATATGTATATGCAAAATACTTGTAGGGTATAATTAGGCTCAAAGTGAACTTAAAAGCAATATATATCCATATATACACCTCAATACATATTGAATTGTTTGATTCGTTATGTTGGATTGCTTCTTATTGTATCTTGTTTGAACATGTTCTATATATTTTGGCATGGGTAGAACCAGCCCCAGAGCCGGTTCTAAATCAACAAGAGCAAGACTTTAACATCCCTGAGCACCCACAAGAAGAAGGCAAGTGTCCTTTACCAAGTTTGCTCCTATTTTAGGATATTAGTTAGAATAAATTGTATTGTGTCATGAATTGTGAAAACCTATAATAGGATATTTTCCCTAGTACTCCTCATAATTCCTTGTAGCCTGGGTGGGATTACTTGGTATATTTATGGGTACTTTGATACTTAGCCACGCTTAGTGTTTTGGAGAAACTTGGAGATACATATATGATTATGACTTGAACTATGGGCAAATTCATGAGACATGATGAAATATTGTAGACTTATGAATCTAGACAGTTTGGAATGATTCTGGTTGGTGCTGTGTGCATGACAACTTGGGTTAGTGATTGGTGTTGTCTAGATTCTTAGGACCGGTTCATGGAGCATTTAACCTGGCTTTACCGTGCCACCACATGCTGAGATGGGGCAGCTTGGCCAAGTAATTAGGTGTATTTCTGACGTAGTATGAGTGTTTAGAAGGTGCGGGAAATAGGAGTCAGCTGGACTACCTTGGGAACTGCAAGGCTCAAAAGGGGGCCACTGTAGCGGAGGTTGTAGCCTTCTGGATGCTGTTAGGGATGAAACCTAATTACTTGGCCAAGCTACCACATCATGCTAGTCGGGAATCCCTTTGTAAAGGCCTCGTAGTGATTTCCTGGCCGCACACCATGGAAGTGTGAATGTGGTTGGCTGCCATGGATAAAATGGAGGTTCTTTTACTCTTCC
Source organism: Neostapfia colusana (assembly GCA_030760725.1). NCBI lineage: Eukaryota > Viridiplantae > Streptophyta > Magnoliopsida > Poales > Poaceae > Neostapfia > Neostapfia colusana. The sequence goes on along the minus strand of JASWHV010000016.1, from coordinate 16,546,346 downwards.
CAGAAACTGGGGATGAAATCCCTCCTTGTTTGTAAAGCCACACAAACTCTGCAGAGTTGAGAAACTATGATGACAACTGTGCTCATAGTCAAGAGCGGCTCGGACTGCTTCATGATTAGTGGATTATGAAGTGAAATGTTTAGAAATGTTAAGTGGGAAACTTAACATTGAGGATGTGGATATGGGAATGGGATAGATTTATTCATGTAGTAATGTAGGTGCTAATTAAAGCTAAGGTGTTAGGATAAATGCATAGTGCTAAAACCGTGATGTAAGCCTTTTCTTGTCTTGGCCTTCATGTCATTTATTTCTCACACTTGCTGAGTACCTTAGGTACTCAAGCTTTCTTTTGATGGATTTAATTGTTGCTCAGGCTATGGAGATGGCGTTGAGTACAACGGAGACGACGTCGATCCGGAAAACATCTACTAGGCTTGCCGAATTCCCGGGCCACACATGTGATGGGGCTCATCAAGATTTAATCCGCTGCATTGTGGTTGATGTATCTAGCTCTTTATTAGTATTAAATACATTTATGTGGGACTTTACGTACATGTTTATCTTGGCATGTAATTTATGATGTTTTCACTATTTGTCGCCACATGTATGAATGAATGATCCTGGCATACATGTGAGAATTCATCCGGTTTGTCTTCATGAAAACTAGGTGTGACAATAGTGGCATCATAGACAAGGTTGCCCGTAGGAACGTGAATCTAGTTAGAAACGGACGCATTAAGGACATTATGCTTCAAAAACTATTTTACAAAAAAACATGTTGTGTTAGTGTGTTATTTATTTATGGTTATTTTGTTCAATTATTATCTAGCCTCATCTATGTTTAAAATAGAGCGTTTACTTACTTTATTTCTTACTTTATTTTAAATGTTTCATGTTTTAGATGCCTCACACACGACTTACAGCCCGTAAGTCCACCGGAGGACGAGTTCCTCGACACCAGTTGGTTGCACGTACCCTTGAGGATGTGGATAACCCCGCAAAGTACCACACTCACGGAGGATCCACAGGAGACATGGTGCAGTGCCTTAGACTTCTCTTTCGCCATGCTGGATACACCGGTAAGGTTGTGGTATACTACAACAATACCAGAGTTTCTCGGGCAGAAAGTGAGGAATGGAAGTCAGAGGCAAGGATCTATCATGACAACAAGCTACTGAAGATACACAACTCACCAACATGGAAATCCACCATGGCAGAAGATGAAAAAGATGCCAAATGGGAGGCAATTACTTGCCAAAGTTACATTAACCGTAGGTGACTTGAGGGTACAAACTATATGTACTCTCCACAGAGATAGAGTGACACGACTAAATTCACACACGAGCCACTCCAGGAAGGCTGTACCGGCTCACAGATGGATTTGAGCCTTGATGATAGAGTTAGCCTCAGCACAAGGCTACAAGATTGCCAGCAAGAGCTTCACAATGTATGCGATCTCCTGAAGAAAACGGAGGCTATACTTCGTGGATACATGAGGATGAGGAATGGAGAGTAGAGTGAACTCTGTTTCAGAAGACGACAGTTAGACTCCTGACTCTCCAGACCATAGGGCAGCCAAGCGCCCCTCGTACTTCACCACCACCTATGGAGCCACCCAGAGCCGAGTCAGAGGCTAGCTCCAGAGAACGAAGACCAGGACCCTGATGAGAGGGAACACATATTATAAGTCGTTTAGAATTGATGTCCTTAATTAAGTAATATTTTGAGTAGTAGCATATTGGTATTGTAATATAAGACTTAGTGTGTGATTGTTGTTTATGAATGTTGGTGTGTGATGTGAGTTGTGGAAGCCTCGTGCATTTGTCCACAACCTCGTCAATTTGTTGTATCGTTGGAACCTTGATGCATTACAAACTGTTATGTTGTCGAAATAATTTGATTAGTGGTTGTCAATGTAATCATACTAGTTCCCACCCATATAATCAGCTTAGCTGCTGTCCAAGCACTCTATATAGCTACCGTCCTAATTTCGATCCCTGGTATACATATATATGTTTATATGTATCAATTAATCTGAATTTGGTTGTCGATGATAGATGGCCGGCAGAGGAAGAGGCCATGGTGCAAACAACAACAACAATGAGGCTGCGAATTTCCCTTTTCCTGGCTGGCATGGCAGAGGTGGTCGCCAAGTAGCGGTTGACCCACTGCAGCAGATGATCAACACGCAGAACCAGCTCATCCAAAACTTGACACAAGTGGTGGCCAATATGCAGCAAGCTCCACCACTACCGGCTGCACCACGTCAGCCGAGGTTGAGTGAGTTTCTTAGCACTCAACCACCGAAGTTTGCAAGTGCCACTGAACCTCTGGATGCAGATGACTGGTTGAAAACTATTGAGAGCAAGCTAAAGATTGTCCAGTGTCAGGGACATGAGAGGGTGCTGTTTACCTCTCACCAATTGCACGGACCCGTAGTTGTCTAGTGGACTGCCTACACCACAGCCCATGCGGATCCAGAGCATATCACTTGGGAATAATTCAAGCGAAGCTTCCGCAATCACTATGTGTCAGCTGGAGATATAAAGAACAAGAGTAAAGAGTTCCTCACTCTTAAGCAAGGAAGCATGATGGTGCATGAATACCTCACCAAATTCACGCAGCAGTCCTGCTATGCAACCGGTGATATAGACACTGACAAGAAGAAACAAAACTGTTTCATGGTGTTGATTGATGATCCAAATTCTAATGAAGATAAAAGAGGCAGGATTTCCGTAGCGAAGCGGAGGCCCGTCGCCGGGAGGCTTTGGCCGTAGCGAATGGTTGATTCTGAAGATGCTCAATGGATACTTGATTCTGCTTGCTCATATCATGTCTGCACTAACAGAGATCTTTTTAGTGTTTATGAGCCTATACAGGAAGGTGGCATCGTGAGGATGGGTGACAACACAGCATGTGAGGTCATTGGTATTGATACTGTTCAGATCAGAATATTTGATGGGATTGTACGAACGTTAACAGAAGTACGGCATGTCCCAACCATGTCCAGGAATCTCATCTCCCTTAGTACCCTCGACGTGAAAGGGTACAAATATTCTGCTGAAGGTGGAGTTTTGAAGGTAACCAAAGGTTCGCTTATTGTCATGAAAGGTGATTTAAAAGCTTCCAACTTATATGTGCTTCGAGGTGGTTGCTCCTGATCAGTCTAATACCACTAAAATTTGGCATGTGCGTCTTGGGCATATGAGTGCAATTGGTTTGGCAGAATTAAGCAAAAGAGATCTACTTGAAGGATGCAAGGTAGAATCACTTGACTTCTGTGAGCACTGTGTGTTTGGTACATAAAAGAGTCAAGTTCAATATTTCTATCCATAATACTAAAGGTATTCTTGATTATGTGCATGCTAATTTATGGGGTCCTTCTCGAAAAACATCTTATGGTGGTGCTAGTTACATGTTAACTATTATTGATGATTACTCATGTCGAGTTTGGCCATAGTTTTTGAAACATAAATCAGATGCATTTCAGTCATTCAAAGAGTGGAAGGTTATTGTTGAAAAGCAAACATAAAAGAAAGTAAAAATTCTAAGAACTGATAATGGCATGGAGTTATGTTCTAGTGCATTTAAATATTATTGCAGGAAGGAAGAAATTGTGAGGCACCATACAATTCCATACAGTCCTCAACAAAACGGTGTTGCGGAACGCATGAACAGAACAATAATTTCAAAGGCCCGTTGTATGAGTCCAATTCGGGTTTAAGCAGAAAATTCTGGGTAGAAGCTGCTTTCACGGCGTGCTACTTAATAAACCGTTCTCCTTCCACAAGTATTGATAAGAAAACTCCAATCGAGGTATGGTCTGGCTCACCTTGTGACTACTCTAAATTGAGAGTTTTTGGCTGCACTGCTTATGCACATGTTGATAATGGAAAACTTGAGCCTAGAGCTATCAAGTGCATTTTCTTGGGTTATGGTATTGTTGTCAAGGCTTATAAATTATGGGATACAGAAAAACAGAAGGCATTTTTAGTAGAAATGTTGTATTCAATGAGTCTACTATGTTCACAAATGACTTGGCTACCAGTTCTAATAACCAGAAACCTGAGACTATCAGCGTGCAGGTGGAGCTAGTTAATGATGATGTTGCTGCTCCAAGTCAGAGTGTTGTTGATGTTCACCCTGGTACTGAAGATTTGTCTCCTGCTACACATTCCTCACCTATTGTGCAGCCACCACAGGAGTCTCTCGCCGAAGCTCGGCCTCGGAGGGAGATTGTTCTCCCCACAAGGTGGATTGAAGAATGTAATGTTGCTTTTGTCTTGATTGTTGCAGAAGAAATTGAAGGTGTTCATGAGCCTTCCAATTATACAGAAGCTATCTTGTCTGCTGATAGTACAAAGTGGATTGGTGCAATGCATGATGAGATGGAGCCACATCAAAAAAATGGTACCTGGGAAATTGTTCCTTTGCCCACTAGCGAGAAGCCTGTTAAATGCAAGTGGATTTATAAAAGAAAGGAAGGAATGACTCCAAATGAAACTGCAAGGTATAAAGCAAGGTTAGTTGCTAAAGGATTTAGTCAGATTCCAGGTATTGATTATACTGATGTCTATTCTCCAGTTGTGAAGCATAGTTCTATTCATACTTTCCTCAATATTGCTGCTATGTGTGATTATGAGCTTGAGCAGCTAGATGTGAAAACCGCTTTTTTACATGGAGACTTGAAGGAGGACATTTACATGGACCAGCCTGAGGGGTTCATTGTCCCTAGAAAAGAAGACTATGTCTGCAAGTTGAAGAAATCATTATATGGCTTGAAGCAATCTCCAAGGCAGTGGTATAAGAGGTTTGATTCTTTTATGATTTTAAATGGATTTACTAGATTCAGTTTGACAGCTGTGTATACATTAAAGTTGTCGATGGATCACCTATATACCTATTGCTATATGTTGATGATATGTTGATTGCTGCCAAGAGCAACAAAGAAGTGACTACTTTAAAGGCACGCTTGAGTAGTACATTTGATATGAAGGATCTTGGTGCTGCTAAGAAAATCCTTGGCATGGAGATAATCACGGATAGGAAATCCGGGCTTCTCTATTTGAGTCAGAAAAAATTATGTTGAAAAGGTCCTTCACCGCTTTAACATAGATAACGCTAAACCTGTGAGTACACCGTTGGGCCCTCATTTCAAGTTGTCTATTTCTCAGTGTGCAGAAACTGATGATGAAATTGAGTATATGTCAAAAGTTCCATACTCTAGTGTTGTTGGGTCTCTCATATATGCTATGGTATGCTCACGTCCTGACTTCAGCAGATACACGTCTAACCCTGGCAAAGAACACTGGAAGGCAGCGCAGTGGATTTTTAGGTATTTGCGTGGTTCTTCTAGTGCTTGTTTGTGTTTTGGAAGGACTAGAGATGGTCTCATTGGCTATGTTGACGCTGATTATGCTGCTGATTTAGACAAGAGAAGGTCTCTCACAATATATGTTTTCACTGTTGGGGGTTGTGCTGTGAGTTGGAAAGCTTGTTTACAAGCTATAGTTGCCTTGTCTACTACAGATGCAGAATATATGGCTATCTCAGAGGCATGTAAGGAGGCAATTTGGATGAAAGATCTGTATTCTGAACTTTGTGGATCTCAGTCTTGCATCACCTTACATCGTGATAGTCAAAGTGCCATATATCTTACCAAAGATGCTATGTTTCATGAGAGGACGAAACATATTGATATCAGGTATCACTTTGTGCGAGATACCATTGATCAAGGCATTATTAAAATTTGCAAAATCCGCACTCATGATAATCCTGCAGACATGATGACAAAGTTTGCTCAAACTTGGTTGGTATTACTAACTAGCCCCCAGTGGCTTTTGGCACCGGCAGTTGAATTCTTCATTGAGATGGAGGATTACTACTTTAATGCTACAAGAAGGAATTTGTCTCAAGGTGGGGTTTGTTGATTGATGATCCAAATTCTAATGAAGTTAAAAGAGGCAGGATTTCCGTAGCGAAGCTTAGGCCCATCGCCGGGAGGCTTGGGTTAGGACTCTAAGTCGCCACCTATAAATATCCCTTGTAAGCCGCCGGGAGAGGCATGAAAAAGATTGTAATCTCCCACGATTGTAAACCTCCTGATATAGTGATATTTTGCCGGCCTGCGGCCATGGTTTTTTTCCCTTCGACTTGGAGGGTTTTTCCACGTTAAAATCTGTGTCTCCTCTGTTTTGATCTACACTTTCTTGTCGTTTGATTGTAACACATGGAAGGACTCAACAAGGAGATGCAATGTGCCATGTCTTCCACTAAATACTCTAGTTTCCAGAAAATGTGGATAGAGCCTTCATTGAAGAGAAGAAAAGGAGGGAGTTGGATGAAGACCGTAAGAGGAATATGACTTGGCAGGGACAATCCTCCGGAAGTAATGTTCGATCGAACTTTGCACCGCAGCCCGTGGGAAAAATGAGCCGTCCCATGGTGCCCTACCAAGCGCAGAAGAGTTACAACCCCACGTTTAAGCCTCCCACGCCACAAACTTAGCCACAACGCCAGCAAATGCAGCAGCCACGCCCTGCTTTTCCACCTAGGCCAGCAGGACAAGGTCAACAAAACCCACCACAACACAACTAAGGTTAGGCGCCTAAAGCTGGGGTGCAGTGCTTCAACTGTGGCGAGGTTGGACACTATGCCCACAAGTGTCCAAAGAAGAAACCACAACAACCACAACAGCAGAACCTTATGCATGGAAGGGTGAATCATGTGACCATGGAGGAAGCCCAGGAGGCGCCAAATGTGGTGATTGGTATGTTTCCCACTAATTCCCACATTGCTATGATTTTATTCGATTATGGTGCTACCCACTCTTTCATTGCTAAGGAATTCAGTTGAAAGCATGATCTAGCAACCACACAAATGAACCATATGCTAGCAGTGAATTCTCCAGGAGGAGAAATAAGAACAAGACAAATATGTCCTAGGGTGAATCTAAATATTAATGGGGTAGTATTTTCCGCAAACCTCATAGTGATAAATTCACAAGGCATAGATATAATTTTGGGAATGGATTGGAGGACCAAGTACGGATTTGTTATTCATTGTGCAACGAGAACGGTGGAGTTAACCCATACGAGTGGCACCGAGGTCATGTTCATAGCCGTCCAAGAACCAAGGAAAGACATTAAACTCAATAAAGTGGAAACAACGGTTGAAGACATAAGAGTGGTCAATGAGTTTCTAGATGTCTTTCCAGAGAAATTACCAGGTATGCCACCTGATCGAGAAGTGAAATTCACGATCAAATTATTACCTGGAATAGGCTCGATATATAAGAGGCCTTATAGGATGGATTACAAGCAGCTAAAAGAGCTCAAGGAGCATATCCGAGAATTGATGGAGAAAGGGTACATTCGTCCTAGTTTCTCACCATGGGGAGCTCCAGCGATATTTGTACCTAAGAAGGATGGAACCCAAAGGTTGTGCGTAGATTATCGTGCACTTAATGAGGTAACCATTAAAAACAAGTCCCCACTGCCATGCATTGAGGACTTGTTTGACCAATTAAGAGGCGCACGTGTATTTTCAAAGATTTACCCCCATTCCGGATATCATCAATTAAAGATATGGCCTTCTGATATTCCCAAAACAGCTTTTATCTATTGTTATGGGCTATATGGGTACACAGTCATGCCGTTCAGGTTAACCTATACTACGGCGTACTTTATGTATCTCATGAACAAGGTATTCATGGAGTATTTGGATAAGTTTGTGGTAGTGTTCATTGATGATATTCTAATATTTTCTAAAGATGAGGAGGAACATGATAAACACTTGGATGGTATTGCAAAAACTGCGAGAACATCAACTGTATGCCAAGCTTAGTAAATGTGAATTTTGGCTAAAGAAAGTTATTTTCTTAGGACACATAATACCTGAAGGAGGAATAGCCATGCATCCTAGTAAGATCAAGGATGTGCAAAAGTGGAAGACTACTGAGAATATCGGGCAAATCTGAAGCTTCTTTGGCTTGGCAAGATATTACCGATGATTCATTGAGGGGTTGTCTCAGATTGCAAAGCCCCTCACCAAGATGTTAGAGAAAGGAGTCACTTTCACATGGACACCGGAGTGTGAGTCAAGCTTTGAAGAATAAAAGAAAAGATTGACAATAGCCTCAGTACTAGTGATGCCGGATATGCAGAAAGAATTTTCCGTGTGTTGTGATGCTTTGGGACATGGATTGGGTGTGCGCTTATGCAAGACGGACATGTCGTTGCATATGCCTCTAGACAACTCCAGAAGCATGTAAAGAACTACCCTACGCATGACCTAGAGTTAGCAGTGGTGGTTCATGCGTTGAAGCTATGGATGCATTACTTAAAGGGTAAGAGGACCAAGATCTATACCAATCATAAGAGCTTGAAATATATTTTCACGCAACCAGATCTTAACCTCAGACAAAGACGATGGTTAGAATTGATCAATGATTTTGATGTGGGCATTAATTACCATCCAGGAAAGATAACGTTGTGGCGGATGCCTTAAGCTAGAAGGTGCATGTCAACATGTTGACAATGAGTGACATACCATCGCAATTATGTGAATAATTTGCGTGACTCAATTTGTGTTTTGTGAATAACAGTGAGGCCATTGCAATGGAAGTGGATTCCACACTAGAGCAAGACATACGTAATAGTTAGAAAGATGATGAGAAAATCTAGGAAATTAAAAGACTAATCGAGGAGAATAGAGCTCTTGGATTTATAGAGGATGAACATGGTACTATATGGCATGGGAAGAGGATATGTGTGCCAGATGTGAAGGAAATTCGTGAATTGATTCTGAGGGAAGCTCATGATTCAGACTACTCCATTCATCTTGGGAGTACTAGGATGTATCAGGATCTTAAAAGTAGGTATTGGTGGTATGGCATTGTCGAAGTGTAGCAACGACACTTCTCCCGGTCTGCTACTGGAGCAGCCCGCGGAGGTTATTTGTTTGGAGGGGCTTGACGTCCCTAGAGCGATCGAGCTTGTGGGAGAAGACGAACACGAGGAATTACGTGGTTCGGGCCGTCGGAGCGTAAAACCCTTCGTCCACGAGGGTTATTGTTGTATTGCTTGCGTGTATGTGTGTGTGTTGGCAGGGTTGCGAACTGGAACCGAACCCTTTGCCCGGAGGCCGCCCTGGTCCTTTTATAGTCCAAGGACCGGGGCAGTTACAATGTGGCCTCGGGCCCGACAGGTGGCCCCGAGGCTGTCTGAACCCTATACATAATCTAAGGTTTTTACAGCTATGGGTAGAGTGGTTGGCGAAGAAGTTAAGTCCTGCCACCTGGCGCGTTGAGCGCCTCTGACCATGCAGCATATGATGATGAAGACACCGTCTTGTCGCCGTGTCCTCTCGCTCTGCTGGGCAGCTCTGTGCCGTTGTGCAGCACTGTGTCGTTGTAACGCCTCGCCGCCCTGTCTTGTCTCTGTAATGGTGAACGGGTGAAGGGCGGAGGCATGCGTCGTGTGCCATGCTTCCAGGGAAGGTGCGACTCATGAATGCACGGCCTGACAGTGCAGTTCCTCCTTGACTTTGAAGTCCCACGGCCCACGACGAATCGTGGGACACACGGTGGCTCTGGAGCGCTCCTCGATAGAGAGGAGGTTGAGAGCACAGATACATGTGGCACCTCCAGACCTCACCTCAGCGGGGAGGATTGGTCCAGGGCCAAGGGTACGTGTCGACTCTGGAGCCCTCCTCACCGGGAGGAGGTTAAGAGCCCAGATACATGTGGCAGCTCCGGACCTCACCTCAGCGGGGAGGTTGGCCCGGGGCCGAAGGCACGTGTCAGCTCTAGAGCCCTCCTCAGCGGGGAGGAGGTTCACAGCTTGGATACACTAGGTAGCTCTGTACCTCACCTCAGTGGGGAGGCTCGGTCTGAGGCCAAGGGCACGTGTCGGCTCCAGAGCCCTCCTCAGCGGGGAGAAGGTTTAGAGCCCGGATGGATACACATGGCAGCTCCGGACCTCACCTTAGCGGGAAGGCTTGGTCCAGGGCCAAAGGCACGTGTCGGCTTCGGAGCCCTCCTCAACGGTGAGGAGGTTCAGGGCCCGGATACGTGTGGCAGATCCGGACCGCACCTCATCGGGGAGGCTTGGTCCAGGGCCAAGGGCACGTGTAGATATAACAGCCCTAACTTTTGTAAAGTTTGATTTCAACTTATGAAACAAGGTTAAGGCGATAAAAGGCTATAGTTGTGTCACATGAAATGATGAACACAAATATGGACATGTGAGGGAGTTAAAAATTTTCTCTAGCCCATGATCAGAACATGTTAACCTAGGGGAAAGAATTAGACTCCCAAAAACTCTAACTCATGTGCACCTTCTCTATGAGTAGAGTGAAGGAAATTTAAATGCAATTTGAATTCTTTTGAAAGGATTCCTATTCAGATTGTATAAAGGCACATATGTGAGAGCATAGATGCATTTCTCATGTATTCAAGAGCCTAAATTTCAAATTTGGAGAATTTTAGGTTTCATATACTATTTATTCCGGGGATTAAAAGAGGCACGTTCAAATTCAAACTTGGATTTGAATTTTGAACCAAACAAACTCAATTTCAAAATCTGATTTCAGATTCGAATTCCTCATAATTCTTTTGACCTATCCTCCAAGTTTGATCGAATTCGGAGCTCATTTGCTATTTTAAATCGAATTGTGGATAAGAAGCAAAATTGTGGCTGTGGACCCCACCGGTCAGTCTCACAAAAAATTCAACCGACTCCAGGGACGCAGCAGCTCAGTGCCGGCCACCTCCCACGCCACCTCCTGCTGGCTCGTCATTTTGCTCGTCCTGATCACCACAGCAAGTGCCACAACCCTCTTTTGCCTCTCCCAGCTCGAGCCCATGGTCTGCTCCCGTGTGTTTGCTCCCGAGAAGAAAAACAGCAGCTGCTGCTCTGTTCCTCTGATCATCCAAGCAACCCAGCTCCATTTGCTTGAGCTTCCAACAGCAAAAAGGTTCACCCATGAGTGCCCTAGCCGTCTGTCAACTTTCCTCCGCCGTACTGAGCTCACCGGCGCCTAGAAACGGTTTGCTTGCTGCTGCTCCCGAGTTCAAACTCAAGGAACCGAAACTGGACGCCGTGGACAGCCCAAACCAGAAGTGATCACGCCCAAGAAAGCCACCCCATCTGTGCACCTACAAGCCTAGTTGCTCACCCCCAAAGCTCAGCCCTAGCCATTGATCACAGAGGGAGAATTTCAAGTTTTTCTCCCGGGCGGCAGAAATGGACCTTGAGGTAAGGAATTGTAAAATTCGTCCTCAAATCGTGTTTGTTGGGTCTCAAACTTCACACACAGGATGTTAACTGCCTAGAACACCTCCTCCATCGATTTCAGACCAAGAAATTGAGTGTAGAGTGACAAATCTGAGCTCTTTTAGAGGGTATACCGCTGGACCCTATCGGGCGCACGGTGCCGATAGGTTTAGAGCCCTCTCCAGCTTGTTTAGACCTCATGCCGGTCTTCTACATGATCCCATGGTGCTGTAGAGCCCAAGAACCAACCATTTGGTGGATAATTCACCGTGCAAGACCTCGCCGGAGCCCTAGGGTTTGCTGTGGCCGGTGCGCCATGTTTTCCGGTGAGTTTCAGCCGCCGGCGACCTCACCAACGTGTTCAGCGTGGGGGAAAATGGGGGTGGGGGCGGCCAGCAGGGGGTCTGGAGGTGGCTGGGAAGTGCTTTTCCGGCGACCTCGCTGGAGGGGGCCGCCACTGCCCTGTTTGGCGCGAGTCTGGAGGTTAGGGATGACAGGTGGGACCCACTGTCGGCATTTAAACATTTTCCAGATTTTCCCACTTTAGTTCAAACTTTGAAGAGCCATAACTTTGTGTAGGAATGTCCAAAAATTTTGAAGCAAATTTTGTTGGATTTCTCTCAAAGAGTACTATCCAGTGGTGCAGCCCAATGTTTATGAAAATCCTTGGATTTGGCTCATTAATTCATTTAAATAAACTTTTGTATGAATTTTCACAGGAGTTCTGTTTATTGGAAAATTCCCAAATTTGTACAGGACATTCCTACAAAATACCTTGAACTCCAGTAAAAATTTCAGAGTCATTGGACCTCATTTGCTTGGTCAAATGATGTATTCATTCCTTATGCCTCTGAAAAATGGAAAAAATGAACAGAGACATTTTCAGCTTTTCCCCAATCCTTGTAAAATCCATATCTCCATGTAGGAAACTCCAAAAATGGTAAAACCAATTTCTATGGACTCAGGACATTTTGTACTTCACAAAAAGTCTACTTTTCAGCATAGGAAAGTTTAATATCTAGGGGGTAAAGGCAGGTTAGTGAAAACCACATAAGGATTTGTTGTGCTCACATGAAGCTATCTCTTGAGCTCAATTTTTGCACACTGCCTAAATACCATCCATAGAGGCTGTGGTTAAATTCTCAGCTTCATTGGACCTCTGGAACTTGAGCTACCATCTTTTAGGTTTAAGTGTTCATATAATGGACTTAATCACATGGTGATTACTAGTATCTCTTTCCACCCTAGGTTTCATCTTCTCTAAGTTTTAGATCCAACAACAGAAACCTTGCTGTTGTTTATCTCTCTTATGTGTGAGTTAACTGGTACAACAGTTTTGAATCATTTTCTAAATTGCTTTTGAATACATGTGCATAAATCATCTTAATAGCACGTGACGTCGACGTTCGACGAGGACTCGACTCTGCAGCGAGGATCTCCATCTCGTGACGAGTTTGGTGGATTCTCTGGAGGAAGACTAAATCCTAGCTTCTAACAAAACCGTTGAGCAAGGCAAGCCCCGGTTTGCATATCGTTACCGTTTTAAATTTTGCTTACTTCACCAAATGGTTATTAGACTTGATATTGTGCATTATATCTAGGATGGTTGAAACCCACTTACATGGCTATTACATCCCCGAGTAGAAGGTTTAGTGTAGGCTTTGCCTCATCGTAGATGCTAGGCTAATGTTGTAGCTAGCTCGGTAGAAGTCGAGTAGTAAAAAGCTACTCGCGAGAAAGTTCAAGTAATGGAGTTACTCGCGAGTGATAAATGATAAGAGCACCCTCATGAATTTGAGATGGGGACGGGGATGTTTCTGTAGGATGGAGCGCTCAAGGTTGGTCTCGACCTGCGATGGGTGTGACAATGCTTGAGACCACATTTGGCCTGGACCGGGATGGTAAGGCAAATGTGGAGGTTGGTTGTAGCCCCGTCCGTGTCGGTTAAGGACCGTATGTATGCGGCCCTGCTGGACAAGATTGAGCTGTACCGGATATATAGTGGGGTATGGGACCCATGAAACCGATGTAACTCGATGGACCGTGATATAGAAACTCATCCTTCGCGTGGGAATGGCGTTGAGAAGGCGGGAGGTGTAAATCCTTTAGCGGGCAACTTCGACGTGTCCGCATAGAGGACCATCCTGCTCGGCGCGAAACGTTTTTCTATGTCGGGGTGTCGTGTGAAAGGTTGCTGCATACAACGTAAGAAAGAGCTCTCGAGAGAGTCTTTCGAGGCGGGTGTATGTGTCGTGTATTCCGGGTTGTTATTGATTCGAATCACCGTCGCTCGTGGAAGAGGATTGAGCATACTTGCCCACTGCGCCGTGACTTAGTAAGAAGAGGAACTAAGTCTCTTAACTTGTTGTTTGTGGATTAATCACTGTATTGGAACCTTGACTGAAGTAGATATAGAGCCAACTAAATTTCATTTCCACCTTAGGCTAGCAACATCGGATAAGCGTTTCTTGTTTGATTGTGGACTTCCAATGTTGTGAGGCGTGAGGACCACTAAAATGAAGGCTATAAGAATCTGAATATAAGGATCAAGTTTAGTCGAGCTGCATTTTGCAAATTTCTGTTCCTACTGTCTTACTACCCCTGCATTTAGAGTTACATGTTTAGTAGTGACGGTTAAGTCTTGCTGAGCCTTAGTGCTCATGGTTGCTTCTGAGTTGTTTTTGCAGGTAGCACGATGTCTGCTATGAATAGGGTTGTTCGGCGAGACGACGAACCTCACGGTTCATTCAACTCATCGGAAACCTAGCCGCTGTCTTTCTTTGGTGAAGCTAGTAGGAAGCGTTAACGGGCTGAACGACTTCTCTTCGGCGTAGTTAGGGTCGAGAGTGATTAGATTGTCCAGCTAGTTTTAATTTCCGCTGCGTGTGTACTTATGTTGTAAAGATCTTATGTTGAGTAACAAAAATGGTTCCGTTATGTTTTTACGCCTCTTTTTGTGCTTGCTGTTGGGTGCCGCATCGCACGGCACCACCCACTGCGATCTCCGGGCCTCACAGCGTGGTATCAGAGCCGCATTGGGAATAGCACGCATGAAAAGAGCATATTTTCAAAAACTTAGGAGTATACGAGTGAGGAACGTATAGTATGCCCACATAAGGAGTATTATTAGCATAGTTACTTAAGGTGGCAAGCTAACAGTGTGTTATCATTCATTATTTTAATTTTGTAACGACGCACCTACGTGGAGGTAAGAATGGTAAGGAACACCACCGAAAGCGGATCAATTTCGGTTAGCTCAACCATACGAGGAAAGTAGTGTGGGATGTCCCGTTCAGCAATGGACGGGAAGTGAATATGTTTTCTAAGACTCTTCATGTCTTAGAGACATATGAATGGCACTAGCCTCCAGTGCGCAAACCCAGGGGCAAGAGGAGGAGACCCCATCGTGTGGTTTGTAACACGAAGTGTGTTCTCTAGGACTCTTCATGTCCTATGAGGCATACGAAAGCGCTGTTCCACCGGTGTGCTTTATGGCAAAGGTGTGGAGCCCCCGTCGGGTGGTGAATAACCCGATCATGTACCTTGAGACATGGCTTGACTCAAGGACGGCCCATATGGCAATGATACGGGGCATATGTTTTTACTATGATATGGACCTGCATGAAATGACAAACCAATGTGTGCATCATTATTGAGTGATTTTCTGTAGGTACCTTAACCACGAGTAGTACATGCCGTGTAGAAAACGTTTGTGAGTGATCGTTTTAGTGCCACCACTTGAGATGTATACGCCGGTATAAAGCCGGTTAGGATTTTAATTTGGTGAGGAAACATAGTACCGTGATGTGTTCTGAAACTGCATAAAAAGGAAGGTTTGAAAAG
This sequence comes from Neostapfia colusana, assembly GCA_030760725.1. Lineage (NCBI taxonomy): Eukaryota > Viridiplantae > Streptophyta > Magnoliopsida > Poales > Poaceae > Neostapfia > Neostapfia colusana. Next base: position 16,531,227 of record JASWHV010000016.1, on the reverse strand, counting down.
AAAAAGAGTAAATTTGGAGGCTAGGATTCTATTAGGGGGTAATGAACTCCTATATTGAACTAAGAAGTCAATTGGGAGTATAGATTTATTCACAAAGACTTAGGAATAACCTCCCTGTTTTCGGCAGAATTGTTGCTGAAGTTGAACAGGACATAACTTTTGTTTGGTTAAACCAATGGAGGTGTGTGATACATTTCTGGAACGGTTTTGAAGTCTTCTACAATTCTTCAGTAGAACTCCAGATCATAATCACCCTCCAAATGGATGAAATTCTCAGATGAGTGTGTACTGCCCAAAAACAGGGCAGGCACAAAGTGCTCTCTGGAAATTTCTGTATTTCGACTGTAACTTTCTGTAGAAAATTTTCCAAGGGTAAAGTAAGACACCATTGGAAAGTTTAGAAATTGTTCTACGAATTTTTAGTTCAAAGTTTCTCCATATTTAGAGTTTAATTATATGAAATCTTGCGGACAAAACAGCCACTTTCAAAGGAGGTGCTGTCAAAATTGTTCCAGATTTCTGTTAACTTTGAAATATCACAACTTTTGATCCAGAACTTATATGAAGGCAAATGAATACTCGTTGAAAATATATTGAAGTTAACTATAACTTTGATATTCAACTTGAGACATGAAAGTGCAATTTTCATATTCAAATTCTGGGGTTAAGACCAACTGGTCATTCTGAACAGAGTAGTGCTTATTGCCTATGTAACTTAAGACTTGTTGTGGACAGGGATGTTTCAGACTTCTCTAAGCTCCATAACATGTTTTTGAGTTATTTTTCAGTTTGTCCTACTGTTGGAATTAAGGGTTTGGACAAACTTGCTCGCATTTGATAGATTTCAGTATTGTCGAAACCCTAGTTAGCTTGTGTAATGCTGCAATATTGATGTGATGCTTTGACGGTTATGTTTTCAATTCAAGTTGAGTTTAAACTTTGAATTTTAACCGTAAATTGCTCACTTTTGCAGCATGGATCGTGCTCATTCCAGGAGTGAGGTTGGTGAGTCGAGTCACGGCGAAAGTAATTCGCCACAACAAGAAATGCTGACATCATCAACCGGATTGGCGGGAATCTTGGCAAAGATGGCTGAGTCTCTGGATCTGTTGGTGCGACAAAGCATATGACAGGAGACACTACAGCAAAATCCCCCGCCAAGCACCTATTTGGATTTTCTAGCAAGACAACCACCGGTTTTCTCGGAAGTGAAAGAACCGTTGGAGTCGGCTCAGTGGCTCCAATGTATTGAAGCCAAGTTCGATACGTTTGAGTGCGATGAATATCAGAAGACTTTATTTGCCGCTCAACAACTCCACGGAGCCGCTGGAGCTTGGTGGGCGGAGTACATCGCTACTCTTCCTGAAGGTCATCGAGTGACGTGGGACGAATTCCGGAATGTTTTCCGGGCACGTCACGTTTGTTCGGGAATTCTTCGAACAAAGTGTCAAGATTTTCTGGAGCTAAAGCAAGAGGAAAGGAGTGCGTACGAGTACTTCAAAGAGTTTGAAGACTTGATGCAATACGCCACTCATATGGTAGACTCGGAAGCCTTGAAGTGCGAGTATTTCTTCCGAGGTTTGAATGTCGAACTTAAGGAACAAGTGACCTTGTTCAATAACGGTATTTACAATGAGTTGGTAAATGCCGCTATCATTAAAGAAGACATGCATCTCCGTTGTGAAGCGGAGTTGAAAAGAAGTATGCCGCTAGATAGTGATATCGAGGTTCGTCCGAACTATCGAGTGCGGTATTACTCGCCAGTTAGGCAACAAATTCAGCCAGTGGTGCAACTCTCACAACCACGGCTGGAGTTACTCACTTATGAGCCTCCACCTCAACAGCAGCAGTCAGAAACTATTCGTGCAACCCTACCGCAACCAGCTACGCACGAATTATCTCCACCTCGTGTTAGTAGAGATCTGATGATTTCTGCAGCACGAAACCGTCGTGGAGCTGAGCAGAACCACACTTATGTGTTGTCTCGTCAATGCTCAGATCAGTACCATGAACCTTCAAAGAAGAATCTTTCAAAAGCTGGCAGGGTTAATTATACTGCTATTGAGGACATTGCTAAAGGCGAATCAGTTTTGGCAGGCATGTTCACTTTACATGAACAGCCCACTTTCATTTTGTTTGATTCCGGAGCCACCCACAATTTTATTAGCAGAGACTATGTGCTGAAGAATAATCTTCCATTTAGCACAGTTAAGCATCCGTTTCATATCAGCTCACCCGGAGTCAAGATATCAACAGATGAGATGGTCTCTCGGACACCTTTATGTTTGGATGGAAACATCTATCCTGCGAGTATTATCATACTCAAAGGCCAAAGGATTGATATTATCTTGGGGATGTCATGGTTGACACATTATGGAGCTATCTTTGACATCAGCTCTCGGACTGTCCAACTGAACTCCCCAATACATGGTTGCAACACATTGAATCTTGTGGATCCATCACAACGAGTTGCAGCGGTGCATCAGATTGAAGCTCCTAAACTTGAGGATATTCCAGTGGTATGTGAATATCCAGATGTGTTTCCCGAAGACTTGCCGGGCATGCCGCCCGAACGTGATGTTGAGTTCAAGATTGAACTTGCACCGGGAACAACACCTATTTCTCGGCGACCATATAAAATGGCACCAAAGGAGCTAGCAGAATTGAAGGAGCAGCTGAATGACCTCATGGACAAAGGTTTTATATGCCCAAGTTCATCACCTTGGGGCTGCTCCGCACTCTTCATGAAGAAGAAGGACGAGACTTTGAGACTATGCGTAGATTGTCGTCCACTGAATGTTGTCACTATCAAGAATAAGTATCCACTACCGCACATCGATATTTTGTTCGATCAACTGGTGGGTGCTAAGGTATTCTCCAAGATGGATCTTCGGTCCGGGTATCATCAGATAAAGATCCGGGCAGAAGACGTACCGAAGACGGCGTTCTCGACAAGATATGGTCTTTATGAATATCTTGTCATGTCTTTTGGGCTGACCAATGCTCCGGCTCATTTTATGTATCTCATGAACTCTGTGTTCATGCCGGAGTTAGATAAGTTCATCTTGGTTTTCATCGACGACATCTTGGTCTATTCAAAGTCAGAAAAAGAACACGCTGAACATTTGCGTATTGTACTCCAACGCTTGAGAGATCACAAACTTTATGCAAAGTTCAGTAAATGTGAGTTTTGGATCAGCAAAGTGCTGTTTCTTGGGCATATTATTTCAGTGGAAGGCATCGCTGTGGACCCAAGTAAAATCGAGCAAGTGCTGAATTGGAAATCTCCAACATCTGTTCATGAAGTGAGGAGTTTCCTTGGTTTAGCGGATTATTATCGGAGATTCATTCTAAACTTCTCCAAAGTCGCTAAACCCATGACGGAGCTGTTGAAGAAAAGCACCAAATATATTTGGAGTAATTCATGTGAACAAGCTTTTCAAACTCTAGTGAAGCATCTCACTACAGCTCCAGTTCTGGCAAACCGGACACCACGATGCCTTTTGATGTCTATTATGACGCATCCGGCATTGGTTTGGGTTGTGTGTTGATGCAAGAAGTACGTGTGGTTGCGTATGGATCCCCACAACTCAGGGGTCATGAGCAGAATTACCCGACGCACGACCTTGAACTAGCTGCAGTGGTCCTTGCATTGAAAATGTAGAGACATTATTTACTAGGCAATCTAGTACATCTCTACACCGACCACAAAAGCTTGAAGTACATCTTCACACAGAAAGAATTGAATATGAGGCAGCGAAGATGGCTAGAATTGATCAAGGACTATGAACTTGAAATTCATTACCATCCGGGCAAAGCGAATGTGGTTGCCGACGCACATAGTCGGAAAGCCCACATTCACCATTTAGCCATGGCTGCACACGAAGGAGGAGAACCAAGCCTGCACTTAGTTCCTTACGGATCGCTGTTCAACCTCGCTCTTATTCCTACAATCCGAGATGAGATTGTAGAGGCTCAGAAGAGCGACAGGGGTATGTCTCACATCCGGAGGAGAGTGGACAGCGGTGAATTGAAGATGTTCCGCAAGGATGAAGAGGGTACTCTATGGTTTAACAACCGAATAGTTGTACCCCGAAACATGAAATTGCGGAGGAACATATTGGATGAAGCGCATCTATCCAAGTATTCCATTCATCCGGGAAGCAATAAGATGTACCAGGACTTGAAATCTAAGTTCTGGTGGACACGGATGAAAAGAGAGATTGCGAAGTACGTATCCGAGTGTGATACGTGTCGGCGGGTTAAAGCTGACCATATGAGGAAAGCCGGACCACTTCAACCACTGAAGGTTCCAGCATGGAAGTGGGAAGACATAAGTATGGACTTCATCGTCGGGTTACCCATGACCAGCAACAAGCATGATTCTATTTGGGTAATCGTTGATCGTTTGACCAAGACAGCTCATTTTATTCCAGTCCATACTAAATATGTGGCAAAGAAGTATGCTGAGCTGTTCATCTCGAGAATCGTGTGTTTACACGGAGTTCCCCGCACCGTCGTTTCTGATCGAGGTGCGTTGTTCGTATCCAGATTTTGGGAGCAACTGCATGCTTCCTTGGGAACCAAGTTAATTCGGAGTTCAGCATATCATCTGCAAACTGATGGTCAAACGGAGAGGATAAATCAGATTTTGGAGGATATGCTACGGGCATGTGTCATAAATCATGGGAAGAATTGGGATGACCATCTACCGTTAGCAGAATTCTCATATAATAACGGTTATCAATCCAGCATCAAGATGGCCCCGTATGAAGCTCTTTATGGCCGGAAGTGCTGCACACCACTGAATTGGAGTGAGTCCGGCGAGAGAGTGGTCTACGGGATTGATCTTGTGAATGAAGCCGAGGAACGAGTGCGAGTGATCCAAGCCAATTTAAAGGCTGCTCAATCTCGACAGAAAAGCTACGCAGACAAAAGACGTCGACCTCTTCACTTCGACATCGGGGACCACATTTATCTTCGTGTCTCTCCGATGAAAGGAGTTCATCGTTTCGGAGTAAAGGGAAAGCTCGCTCCGTGATTCATCGGACCGTTTGCTGTCACTGAGATATGTGGACCCGTGGCCTATCATCTGGAGTTACCAACGTCACTTTCGGGTATTCACAATGTTTTCCACGTCTCTCAGCTGAGGAAATGTCTTAAGTACCCAACCGCAGTTCATATGGAGAACATTGAGGATCTTCAACCGGATCTCACTTATTCTGAGTATCCGATGCAGATTATTGACGAGAAGACTCGCGCCACAAGAAATCGGACATTGTGATTTTACAAAGTCTTGTGGAGCAACCACACCGCTGATGAAGCCACGTGGGAAAGCGAGGAATTTCTCCGTTTAAATTTTCCAGACTTGTTTGTACCATATGTCCAGTAGTCATTCTCCCTTCTTCTTTCTTTTTGTAATCTCGGGACGAGATTCTTTTAAGGGGGGAGGAATATAACAGCCCTAACTTTTGTAAAGTTTGATTTCAACTTATGAAACAAAGTTAAGGCGATAAAAGACTATAGTTGTGTCACATGAAATGATGAACACAAATATGGACATGTGAGGGAGTTAAAAATTTTCTCTAGCCCATGATCAGAACATGTTAACCTAGGGGAAAGAATTAGATTCCCTAAAACTCTAACTCATGTGCACCTTCTCTATGAGTAGAGTGAAGGAAATTTAAATGCAATTTGAATTCTTTTGAAAGGATTCCTATTCATATTGTACAAAGGCTCATATGTGAGAGCATAGATGCATTTCTCATGTATTCAAGAGCCTAAGTTTCAAATTTGGAGAATTTTAGGTTTCATATACTATTTATTCTGGGGATTAAAAGAGGCACATTCAAATTCAAACTTGGATTTGAATTTTGAACCAAACAAACTCAATTTCAAAATCTGATTTCAGATTCGAATTCCTCATAATTCTTTTGACCTATCCTCCAAGTTTGATCTAATTCGGAGCTCATTTGCTATTTTAAATCGAATTGTGGATCAGAAGCAAAATTGTGGCTGTGGACCCCACCGGTCAGTCTCACCAAAAATTCAACCGACTCCAGCGACGCAGCGGCTCGGTGCCGGCCACCTCCCACGCCACCTCCTGCTGGCTTGTCATTTTGCTCGTCCTGATCACCACAGCAAGTGCCACAACCCTCTTTTGCCTCTCCCAGCTCGAGCCCATGGTCTGCTCCCGTGTGTTTGCTCCCGAGAAGAAAAACAGCAGCTGCTGCTCTGTTCCTCTGATCGCCCAAGCAACCCAGCTCCATTTGCTCGAGCTTCCAACAGCAAAAAGGTTCGCCCATGAGTGCTCTAGCCGGCTGTCAACTTTCCTCCGCTGTCCTAAGCTCACCGGCGCCTAGAAACGGTTTGCTTGCTGCTGCTCCCGAGTTCAAACTCAAGGAACCGAAACTGGACGCCGTGGACAGCCCAAACCAGAAGTGATCACGCCCAAGCAAGCCACCCCATCTGTGCACCTACAAGCCTAGTTGCTCACCCCCAAAGCTCAGCCCTAGCCATTGATCACAGAGGGAGAATTTCAAATTTTTCTCCCGGGCGGCAGAAACGGATCTTGAGGTAAGGAATTGTAAAATTCGTCCTCAAATTGTGTTTGTTGGGTCTCAAACTTCACACACAGGATGTTAACTGCCTAGCACACCTCCTCCATCGATTTTATACTAAGAAATTGAGTGTAGAGTGAGAAATCCGAGCTCTTTTAGAGGGTATACCGCTGGACCCTATCGGGTGCACGGTGCCGATAGGTTTAGAGCCCTCTCCAGCTTGTTTAGACCTCATGCCGGTCTTCTACATGATCCCCTGGTGCTGTAGAGCCCAAGAACCAACCATTTGGTGGAGAATTCACCGAGCAAGACCTCGCCGGAGCCCTAGGGTTTGCTGTGGCCGGTGCGTCATGTTTTCCGGCGAGTTTCAGTCGCCGGCGACCTCACCAACGTGTTCAGCATGGGGGAAAATGGGGGGGGGGCAGCAGGGGGTCTGGAGGTGGCTGGGAAGTGCTTTTCCGGCGACCTCGCCAGAGGGGGCCGCCACTGCCCTGTTTGGCGCGAGTCTGGAGGTTAGGGATGACAGGTGGGACCCACTGTCGGCATTTAAACATTTTCCAGATTTTCCCACTTTAGTTCAAACTTTGAAGAGCCATAACTTTGTGTAGGAATGTCCAAAAATTTTGAGGCAAATTTTGTTGGATTCCTCTCAAAGAGTACTATCCAGGGGTGCAGCCCAATGTTTATGAAAATCCCTGGATTTGGCTCATTAATTCATTTAAATTAAATCTTGTATGAATTTTCACAGGAGTTCTGTTTATTGGAAAATTCCCAAATTTGTACAGGACATTCCTCTAAAAGTTTCAGAGTCATTGGACCTCATTTGCTTGGTCAAATGATGTATTCATTCCTTATGCCTCTGAAAAATGGGAAAAATGAACAGAGACATTTTCAGCTTTTCCCCAATCCTTGTAAAATCCATATCTCCATGTAGGAAACTCCAAAAATGGTAAAACAAATTCCTATGGACTCAGGACATTTTGTACTTCACAAAAAGTCTACTTTGCAGCATAGGAAAGTTTAATATCTAGGGGGTAAAGGAAGGTTAGTGAAAACCACATAAGGATTTGTTGTGCTCACATGAAGCTATTTCTTGAGCTCAATTTTTGCACACTACCTAAATACCATACATAGAGGTTGTGGTTAAATTCTCAGCTTCATTGGACCTATGGAACTTGAGCTACCATCTTTTAGGTTTAAGTGTTCATATAATGGACTTAATCACATGGTGATTACTAGTATCTCTTTCCACCCTAGCTTTCATCTTCTCTAAGTTTTAGATCCAACAACAGAAACCTTGCTGTTGTTTATCTCTCTTATGTGTGAGTTAACTGGTACACCAGTTTTGAATTATTTTCTAAATTGCTTTTGAATACATGTGCATAAATCATCTTAATAGCACGTGACGTCGATGTTCGATGAGGACTCGACTCTGCAGCCAGGATCTCCATCTCGTGACGAGTTTGGCGGATTCTCTGGAGGAAGACTAACTCCTAGCTTTTAACAAAACCGTTGAGCAAGGCAAGCCCCGGTTTGCATATCGTTACCGTTTTAAATTTTGCTTTACTTCACCTCATGGTTATTAGACTTAATATTGTGCATTATTTCTAGGATGCTTGAAACCCACTTGCATGGCTATTACATCCCCGAGTAGAAGGTTTAGTGTAGGCTTTGCCTCATCGTAGATGCTAGGCTAATGTTGTAGCTAGCTCGGTAGAAGTCGAGTAGTAAAAAGCTACTCGTGAGAAAGTTCGAGTAATGGAGTTACTCGCGAGAGATAAATGATAAGAGCACCCTCATGAATATGAGATGGGGACGGGGATGTTCCTGTAGGATGGAGCGCTCAAGGTTGGTCTCGACCTGCGATGGGTGTGACAATGCTTGAGACCACATTTGGCCTGGACCGAGATGGTAAGGCAAATGTGGAGGTTGGTTGTAGCCCCGTCCGTGTCGGTTAAGGACCGTATGTATGCGGCCCTGCTGGACAAGATTGAGCTGTACCGGATATATAGTGGGGTATGGGACCCATGAAACCGATGTAACTCGATGGACCGTGATATAGAAACTCATCCTTCGCGTGGGAATGGCGTTGAGAAGGCGGGAGGTGTAAATCCTTTAGCGGGCAACTTCGATGTGTCCGCGTAGAGGACCATCCTGCTCGGCGCGAAACATTTTTCTATGTCGGGGTGTCGTGTGAAAGGTTGCTGCATACAACGTAAGAAAGAGCTCTTGAGAGAGTCTTTCGAGGCGGGTGTATGTGTCGTGTATTCCGGGTTGTTATTGATTCGAATCACCGTCGCTCGCGGAAGAGGATTCAGCATACTTGCCCACTGCGCCGTGGCTTAGTAAGAAGAGGAACTAAGTCTCTTAACTTGTTGTTTGTGGATTAATCACTGTATTGGAACCTTGACTGAAGTAGATATAGAGCCAACTAAATTTCATTTCCACCTTAGACTAGCAACATCGGAAAAGCGTTTCTTGTTTGATTGTGGACTTCCAATGTTGTGAGGCGTGAGGACCACTAAAATGAAGGCTATAAGAATCTGAATATAAGGATCAAGTTTAGTCAAGCTGCATTTTGCAAATTCCTGTTCCTACTGTCTTACTACCCCTGCATTTAGAGTTACATGTTTAGTAGTGACGGTTAAGTCTTGCTGAGCCTTAGTGCTCACGGTTGCTTCTGAGTTGTTTTTGCAGGTAGCACGATGTCTGCTATGAATAGGGTTGTTCGGCGAGACGACGAACCTCACGGTTCGTTCAACTCATCGGAAACCTAGCCGCTGCCTTTCTTTGGTGAAGCTAGTAGGAAGCGTTCACGGGCTGAACGACTTCTTTTCGGCGTAGTTAGGGTCGAGAGTGATTAGATTGTCCAGCTAGTTTTAATTTCCGCTGCGTGTGTACTTATGTTGTAAAAGATCTTATGTTAAGTAACAAAAATGGTTCCGTTATGTTTTACGCCTCTTTTTGTGCTTGCTGTCGGGTGCCGCATTGCACGACACCACCCACTGCGATCTCCGGGCCTCATAGTAGACTCCGGAGCCTCCTCGGCGGGAAGGAGGTTCAGAGCCCGGATACACATGGTAGCTCCGAACCTCACCTTAGCGGGGAGGCTTGGTCTGAAGCCAAGGGCACGTGTCATCTCTGGAGCCTAGGCACACGTGGCAGCGCCGGGCCCGGCCTCGACAGGGAGGCTGAGTACAGGGCCAAGGACACGTGGCCTTGCCTGCGCCGGCCTCAGCAGGGAGGCAGGGTCTGGGCTGTCTTGGACCCACCACGTGGCGGTACCTGGTCTGCAGGGTACCGACAGGACTCTTCGAGATTCTTGAGCGAAAGGGGGAAGTTGCATATCGTTTAGAGTTACCTTCTCGCTTATCAGATGTGCATGATGTGTTTCATGTATCACAACTCAAGAAATGTTTGAGAACACCAGAGGAAAGGTTGCCATGAATGCGTTGGACGTATAAGAAGACCTTTCGTATACCGAGTACCCGATCAAAATTCTTGAGATGACGGAACACATCACAAGGAACAAGAGAATTCGTATGTGCAAACTGCAGTGGAAACATTATTCAGAGGAAGAAGCCACATTGGAAAGAGAAGACGAACTCAAGGTACAGTTTCTGAATCTATTCCCCAGGAGTTACTGAATCTCGAGGTCGAGATTCATTTTAAGGGGGGTAGAGTCGTAACACCCAAATTAGTCAAATTTTGAAATCTTGAAGAAGTGACGTCGTGCATGTGCAAAATTTTGAAAATTCAAACCAGAATATGAATATGAAATAAGGAACAGAGAAAATGAAAAGAAAAGGAGAACAGAGCTCTTGGGTCAAAAACCTCCCAGCGCAGCCCAGCCACCCGCAGCCCTTTCCCCACTATCTCCCTCGCTGACAGCCCGATCCCTTTCATTTGGGGCTTCTCCTTCCCCTAACTGCTAGCAATTTTCCCACGGCCGATCGCCTGCCCCCGCCTCCAAAATTCTAATGTGCAAGCCCACGATTCCGAACTCCCTGTGCTCATTCCACACGTCCACAACCTCCTCCCATTCTCCTCTCCACGCTCGTGCATTTCCTTCAACCGGTGAGTGCCACCGCGGATCTTCAAAATTGGGCACTATCTTCTCTGTTCTTCCGAATTTAACTCACCCCATCGCTTCACAAGAACCTCTACAACCCATCAGCGCCCATCTTGATGACCGGCAATCTTGGAGGAACTCGGACCCTAACGCCCTTCCGATGAAGTTCACCGACGACCGCGGCGCGTCACCGTTGCCGAGCACCTGCCGGACCTTTCTGATCAATCAAAACACCCCAGGTGAGTTCCCTGTTCTCAACTCCTTCGGATCATGCAAAGAAAGCTCGAGTTTAGGGCTTGTAGGCGAGTTTTCATGAATCTCTGGTGAGCTCGCCGTCTCCTGCCGCTGTGCGCCGCCGGTTATCGCCGCTGGTGCCCTTCAGGATGACGTGGCCCTTTGTGGCCCATCCATTTTAAATCCTAGGGCTGAAATCGAATCATCCCGTACCCCTTCGTGTTATAATCTGGGCCCTCCTCTTTAAATCCGACGGCTCAGATTGAACCCCCTCTTCCCGCCCAGATTATTGCAGCTAGGCCCTCGGGTTTTTAGTAAAACAAGGTCTATACCATGCAATCTTCTGAGCTATCCCCTATAGTTTTCAATAATTACGAAAAATGCAAAAATTGGCTGATTTAGACCTTGGAATTCCCAGGAATTCGGAAATTGAGTCTGTAAATGTGAAGTTAGCCCTGTCAAATTGTAAATTCATAATTTAGCCCTGTAGCAAACTATAGTGTTCTTTTAAACTATGTAATTAACTAAAAAATGTATTAGGAAATTTGAAGCTTAAGTAAAAATCACATCAGTAGCAAAAATCCACCAAAATTTGGACTTTAAATCAAATTGTTTGTTTAGGAAATCCTTAAATGATCTGTTTTGTGTTTTAGACAAATTACATATCCTGCATTACCCATCTAATTGTCAGTTTTAATGCTGAGAATGTGCTTTTGGGCATAAAGCAATTATGCATTCATGTAAAAATGATATACACTGTAGAAATTAAGTATAAAAGGTCTTAAGTGCAGATTAGAATCTGAAATAATGATTCAGAGCTGTATCAATTCTGTTTGGGTGCTCAAAGTATACTTTTATCCATAAAAGTAAAGCTGAACCTATAACAAAATGACATATACACTAGGAAGGGATTATAAAAGGTTTTAGAGACAATGTTTAAAGTATGAAAGTCTTATTAGTAGCTAGAAAAATTCTTTCTAGGCTGAAAGTGTATGTCTTAGGTAAAAGCTAATGTTTAAATTTTATTTAAGGTACTATAAACTGTTGTAGCTGAAATTCCAGTTTTAAGGGAATTGATAAACCTGAAATTGAAGTAGAAACAGTATATGTCTTAGAAAGGTGCACTTATATGTGTATGTTTGTAAAATACTTGTAGGGTTATAATTAGGCCCAAAGTGAACTTAAAAGTAATATATATCCATATATACACCTCTGTAAATATTGAATTGTTTGATTTGTTATGTTGGATTGCTTCTTATTGTATCTTGTTTGAACATGTTCTATGTATGTTGGTATGGGTAGAACCAGCTCTAGAGCCGATTCTAAATCACCAAGAGCAACACTTCAACATCCCTGAGCACCCACAAGAAGAAGGCAAGTGTCCTTGACCAAGTTTGCTCCTATTTTAGGATATGAGATAGAATAAATTGCATTCTGTCATGAATTGTGAAAACCTATGATAGGATGTTTTCTCTAGTATTCCTCATAATTCCTTTTAGCCTGGGTGGGATTACTTAGTATATATATGGGTACTTTGATGCTTAGCCATGCTTAGTGTTTTGGAGAAACTTGGAGATATATATGATTATGACTTGAACTGTGGGCAAATTCATGAGACATGATGAAATGTTTTAGAGTTAGGATTCTAGATGGTATAGAATGATTTTGGTTGGTGCTGTGTGCACGAGAACTTGGATTAGTGATTGGTGTTGTCTATATTCTATGGATCGGTTGATGGAGCATTTAACCTGGCTTTACCATTCCACCACATGCTGAGATGGGGAAGCTTGGCCAAGTAATTAGGTGTATTTTTGATGTAGTATGAGTGTTTAGAAGGTGCGGGAAATAGGAGTCAGCTGGACTATCTTGGGAACCGCAAGGCTCAAGAGGTGGCCACTGCAGCAGAGGTTGTGGCCTCATGCTGTTAGGGGTGAAACCTTAGTGGGCTCATGCTAGTCAGGAATCCCTTTGTAAAGGCCTCGTAGTGGTCTCCTCGCCGCATACCATGGAAGTGTGAATGTGGTTTGCTGCCGCGGGCAAAATGGAGGTTCTTTTAGTCCACCCAAAAATGGGGGATGAAATCACTACTTATGTGTTAAGCGGGCGCAAACTTTGTAGAGTTGAGAAACTATCATGATAGTCGTGCTCAAGGTCAAGAGCGGGCTTGGACTTCTTCATGATTAGTGGATTATAAAGTGAAATTGTTGGAAATGTTAAGTGGGAAACTTAATATTGATGATGTGGATATGGGAATGAGATAGATTCATTCATGTAGTAATGTAGGTGCTAATTCAAGCTAAGGTGTTAGGATAAATGTGTAGTGCTAAAACCGTGATGTAAGCCTTTCCTTGTCTTAGCCTTCATGTCATTTATTTCCCACACTTGGTGAGTACCTTAGGTACTCAAGCTGGCCTTTGTTGGATTTAATTGCTGCTCAGGCTATGGAGATGACGTTGAGTACAACGTAGACGTTGTCGTTCCGGAAGACATCTACTAGGCTTGTGGAATTCTCCTAGCAACGCCTGTGATGGAGCTCCACAAGATTTAATCCAATGCTTTGTGTTTGATGTATCTAGCTCTTTATTAGTATTAAATACATTTATGTAAAACTTTGTGTACACGTTTATCTTGGCATGTAATTTATGATGTTTTCACTATTTGTCGCCACATGTATGAATAAACGATGCTGGCATACATGTGTGAATTCATTCGGTTTGTCTTCATGAAAACCGGGTGTCACAGCGACTGAATACAATGCCCTGGATCGGCTGTGGCTGCGGTATCTCATGTGGATACGCAAATAACTTAGTGGGCTGCAGTGTTGCTTCAAACGGATTGGCCCATTTAAGCCCAGTGGCCCGACCGCCAGTTTAAACATTTCCAATAGAAAAATAATTTTAGTTTGAGGTTAAACATTGGAAATTCATACCTTTCAGTAAGATTATCCACAAATCCCCAAACTTTGTTAGAATTTTTGTGACCAGTACTTTCTAGCAATATCATTTAATTGGTACAAAAGTAACTGGAATTGTCTCCATAATTCCATTAAGTTAGATTTTGGAAATCAATTCCAGATAATCTACTGTTAAGGATATATCCCAATTTAGGCCAGAACCTTCCTTTTAATATCATTGATCTTCAGTCCAAATTTCAGTTTCATTGAACTTATCTAAGTAGGGTAAATAATGGAACTTTGCCCTATGTCCATGAAAATTCCAAAAATTACAGAAACGATTTCAGAAAATCATAGAAACTTGTAAAATTCATATATGTCTGTAGGATGCTTAGAAAAATATGAGACCAATTTTATTAGACTCCTTAAGACCAGCACCGTGTAGAAAACATATTTTGCTGCATGTCAAAGCCCCAAATTTTCTTTGAAATTTTAGAGAATTTAAAACCTTAAGGATTAATATAAACACATACTTAAGAATTTGTGAAACTTGGCTAGCAGGTCATCTATGATCTATGTTAGCTACTGTAAAAAACTGAGGGCCATTGGAGTTCATTTACTACAAATTTTAGTTATACACATAACCATTGTTCAAATGGTTAATAACTATTCTTTTGCATTATTTTGCATATCGTTTAGTTTCCGAGCTAGAGGATACTCCGGAGCCAGTTGAAAGCCTACCTCCGGAAACTAACTTTGGACCTGAGTAGAAATAAGGCAAGCCCCGGTTTGCATTTAACAAACTATTTTATAAAGTTTTGCTTTATATCATATGATTGGTTAGGAACGAGATGTGCATTAGGTTAAGGAGATGTTTGAAACTACAAATGCATGACCAAATGATCCTTGCAGGAGAAGGGTAGAAAAGGACTCCGTCATGTACATTCATGCTAAGCTAATGTTGTAGAAAGAATCGGTAGAAGACGAGTGGTTGGAATCTTCTCGCAAGAGAAAGAATAGGGTCACACAGTTGGTTCCCGAACATGATGTATTTAAGTAAAATTGAGACCGAGCAGGGGTGTAGGATGCAACAAGACGAGGAGGTATTGTGTGCATAGCTCTGCCAGTGTCAATTGAGGACCGTGCCGTGTGCAGCCCTGCTGGACAAGTTTGAACTGTATTGGTTGCATACTGGATATATGGGCCTTAGAAAACCGATGTAACATGGTTAACCTAGTCGTTGAGGCATTGCTCGCCGTCTTAAATGAGTTAGTCGAGTGCAGCAACGTGTAAATCCGCTAACGGGCAACGTCGAGGACGGGTGCTCTGGAACAGGAGGACCAGCTCAACAATTGTCCTGTGAAATGTTGCCATGTCCGGCAGAAAGAGAGCATGCCTCCGGCAGCTTCGAGTGTGGGTGTACATGTCATGTATACCGGGTGTCTCCTAATTGAAATTACCGTCCCTCACGTTTATATGAGTACCGCTTGTTCACTGAGTTGTGACGTAGTAAGAAAGAGTAGTTGGAAATGATGAGGAACATTGCTACCATGGTTAAGCATTGTGTTGCAACTTGTGTGAGGTAGTGATAGTGCTCACTTAGTTTATATTTCATGAACATGAAATTGTGGCTTAAAAACTAAATACTAAGGATCCACTTGTAGGTGAGTTTCTTTATGAAATGCTTACCTTTCTAATTCTAGGTTTCCAGCATGTAGAGTTTCATGTTAATACGGATAAGTCTTGCTGATCCTTGGTGCTCACGGTTACTATATAAGTTGTTGCTGCAGGTGAGTGGCTGTACGAGGCCTCGTACGAAGAAGGGTTCGGGATGGAAGCCACACCCCCTTCGGGGTATAGGACTGAATGGGAACCCTGCACGCCGCGATGAGTCGTTGGTGCTGCTAGTGTGGACCGTCCACGGGCTGGACGGATTCATTATTTTGCTTAGTTTAGACTTGGGAGTGTAAGATGAGAACAATAATTCCGCTGTAGACATTTTGTTGTATTATATTTTTACACTTGGCTATGTACATTCAAGCTTATGTTATGTAATATGATGTCCTTTTAAGGTGTGTTGTTAGGTGTCGCATCGCAAAACACCATCCAATACGATTCCTAGAATGTCGGGATAGTGGTCCTCATATCCAATGACCTTAAAATCTTCACATATGATAGAAAATTGAGTGAAGCTAATATAAAAATAATCACGTCAATTGGATGGGTAGAACGAAAGTTATAGCCAATAGAGTGATGCAACATCAGTCTAAGGGAAACTGACGAGCAAAACTTAAAGAAAACGACCTAGATGATCACAACTGAAACTCAGCACAAACCACAGTTTTTTTTTTTGGAAAACACATGAAATACAGCTGTAGGGTTGCCCCCCTTGCAGTTGAGCCCTCTTTATTTATATCAACAACCCTTAGGCCCACATAACTAATTACTACACCTCCAAAAAAGTCCTATTAACCTAGTACACCTACTAACCTACATGGACTCTATATATTGGCACATAGGTCAGAATACTAACCTTCCAAAACTCTTTGGACGCACCCACAAGAGTTATGGACACAAACATATCAAAATCTGACCCTAACATGGACTCTCCAGCCCAAACTAGCAGCTAGCCCAACACATGCAACCAACTTCGATCACCTCAATCATAATTTTTCTGAATTTGGTTGTTAAACCTAAACTTCTTCCTAAGTTTAGTTGAACCACCATCACCAGTCATATCTTGAACTCAAGCAACACCTGCACATGAGCAAACAACTAATCATGCGAGCCCAAGTCCTAGACTCGACTCTAGTTAGTTCAAACATCACAACATCTTGTGTAAGAGTTTCAAACAAGCATGCTGCACACATCAACCAGCCATAAAATACCCAAAATTTATCATGAAACCTCACTTTAACACTCCTTTGCCAATGTATTCGGCATCTAGATCTCACAATCTCCCTCTTGGGGCATGCATTGACAACACCATCTATAACCGAACATTGCCTCATTCACATTTCATGAAAAGTTTTGACAAAAAGAAAATTTTCTCCCCCCTTTGTGAAGAAACTCCCTCCTTTAACAAATTCTTCTCTGGGTCAAACGTGTAAAGCACTTGTGGATGTGCAATGTGTGAACAAATTTCTTTCCCTTTAACAATATATTCATCAAGATACAAGAGTAATAAATTATAAATCTGTTATTAGCATATTATGACATATATGTATAGAACAGAGCTCATTCAAGCCATACTATCAAATAACTTACACTATCACATCAATAAAATACATAAAGTAGTGTAAGCCATGCTAGAGATCAAATGTTTTTGGACTTAAGTAAGCCATGACCTTAACTCAACTATTTTGAAACTTGAAAGCATGACACATATTGTTATATTTTTATTATCTTTCAATATAAAGGTAAAAATTGCATTTAGCAGGAGAACATGGTTTTATTCATAAACAACTTGTATCAAGTCCATATCTAGTGCAATGATAAGCAATCTTAAAATAATAGGTGTGATGCATGCATATTTTCTTGATCTTTCTAGTTTTTTTACTTTGATCATAAAATCTCAACATGTGGGATGTTGTATGTTCAATATATAAATATTGAAAGCACTTGTGAGCATGCAACAAGAATAGAACAGCAAAGAAAGTTCGATTATGAACAGATTTACTGAAAGTATTTATTCCAATTGCTAATCATGAAAAAAATACAAAATGTATAAACACGAGTGAATGTAGTAATGAACTTTCAACATTTATAAGTAATTACAAAGCCATATATGTGTGCAGCATTGTGCTCATATTATTTTTAATTTCAAATTCACACATAGACTCCCCAAGTGTGAAAACTTTCAGAAACTCCCTTTGAGCAGAACCCAAGTGGATAGAAATTCCAGCTTCTGCCCGAAAGAAAGCAAAACCAGAAGAATGCAAAGTTTTTGTGAAAACATTTGCCAACTGATGTTCACTATCTACATGATGAAGCACTACTTTATGTATTTCAACATTATCATAGAGAAAGTGATATCCAAAATGAGAGTGCTTCATTTTAGTGTATTATACGAGGTTCAAAGAAACAACCAAAATCGAATGACTAAGAAAGTTAGAGTGAACTAACCTGTACCATCTGACACTAACTGTAGATATCCATTGTAGAATCATGTGACATGTTTATGAGGACTTCCAATCTTCTGTCCAACTGAAATCATTGATTGTGTTAAGGAGTTGTAGCCTTCATTTCCTTGATAAAAGATACACTCCCCCTGAGTGTATGCACTTCAATCTGCAAAAGTATGAACAGGTAACTTGTCCAAAACGTGTCAAGATGTAGGATCTATTTTGATCATTCTTGTATAACAGCTGCATTTATAAAACATCTTCAAAATATCATCTCTTATACCCAAGATGCACTTGCAATGATGGAGGACCACTTTTCTTGTATCCGAACACATGTTGAGCAAGTTTAGAGTATTTTAGCTCAAAAGTTCTTCTTTTCCTACAAAACAGATTACAGACACACAATTTATCATTTTCTCAGTGTTGAGGTTGTTTAGGTAACATTCAAGTATCCAACACTGTGTCACATGAAGAACAGCATGCATAGAACAAGAAAGATGAGAAAAAACAGCAGGTTTATGACCCAAAACACGTGAATTTCTTTATCCAACTACTGGACTACGAGGTTGGCATACATATCACGAAAAATAGTAGGTTGGAAAACAAATTTTGCTTGTTTATAACTCAATGCACCAGGATGTGTGCGCCAAGCATCATGAATGACAAGTGTAGCTCGGTTGTTATGCGATCTAGCTATCTTTTCTCCTTTTTATTTTGCTTAGCTAGTATATAACAAAAATCTTTGACATGCATGTCCAACTCTACCATGAATATATAATGAAATTTTACCTTATATTCATATTTAGATGAGCTAGCAACTTATTTCTTGTCAATAAAATGAGAAACCACACCAGCAGATTTAAAAAACACCTCTTTATGTTTAGAAATTGTTTCAATCGAACCACTTGCTAGTGACTTTTACAACCATGGCTGCCTTAGCATGAGCATGAGAATCAAAACCTAAATCAGTTTTATCATTGGTGGACTTACAAAAATTCAAAAGCAAGTTTAGATTCTTATTCCCACTATAAAACCAGTGTAGTGTCCTTTTCATGTCATCAAGTTTTTTGGCCAGATCTAAACAGTTTTCACACGAAGTTTTAATTTTTAATTTGCAATTAGATCAAGAATGGAACTTATGTGTAAAGCATCATTCGAATAAATAATTTCTGCCCTAGCATCATGCAATTTCACATTAAGATCATGACAGCTACAACAATGCAAATCTGTTGAACAGCTAGCATCTTTCATATTCTTGCTACTTGCTACACCTATATTTATATTCTTTTCAATCTTAAGCTCTAGTTGATCAAGTGTAGAGGCATGCACATCTCTAAAAGAGGACAATTGATCATAAATCAGCTCAGAAGAAGTAGAAGAATCATCATCAGCAATCATAGTTTTCAAACATTCAATTACAGATTATAGCGAGTCAAATTTAGCATCGTACTTACTAACTTTCTTTTCCATTTTCTCAGGAAGAGTGCCAAGACGACAAACAACACTAGAAAGGTCTTCATATGAGGGATTTACCTCGTCATTGTCGCTATTCAGTCCAACCTCCATCGTGCTTGAGCTTGAGCTACTTACCATAAGACATAAAGTCGCTAATGTTTGCTTCTTGCTATTGTTCTTGGGCAAAGTGTCCTCACTATTACCACTTTCGATGTCCACATCGCTCATATTGATCTTTTCTGGTGCGGAGACAACATGGTGCACCACCTTGCGGTTCACAAAAACTATCTTTTTCTTGCTGTTGTTGCTGGAGGAGGGCTTGAACATTGTTGTCTTTTCATCCCGAGAAGTAGAACCTGAAAAGTTAGGGCAACTTGCAAGAAAATGTCCTGATTCATCACATTCAAAGCATTTGTACCGGTTCATAACTGAAACATATTTTGATAATCAACTTATCAGTACCGGTTTACAACTAGATTGTAACACCCCAAAAATCTTGTTAAGAACCTAAATCATGTTAAGAGGGGAATTTAAAAATTTTTGGACGTGTTAAATGTTTTGCAAAAATTCAAATTCAAACTGGAATTCAAATTAAACTCAAAACAGAAAATAAATAGAAAAAGAAAAAAAAAGAAAACAGAAAAAAACCGGCCAGTGGGCCGAAACCCACCAGCCGGCCCACCCAGCAACCGCGCCAGCCCGCAGCCGCGCGCGCTGTTTCCTTCCGCTGACAGGTGGGACCCGCCAGCTCGTCTTCTACCTCGCGCCGCGCCGGACTCCCTCTCACCCGAATCAAAACCGATCGGGATTTCTGCGTATCCTCGCTGAATTCTGTTCGTAGGCGACGCGGACTTGATCTAAACCACCGCGCCGCCTTTCCCCGTCTATAAAAATGACACGACCCCAAGGTCCTGTCGAGCCAGGATCACGCTGAGGGGTGTTGCGTTGCACAACACCGTATAACACACGTCAAAGGTACAAAGCGGAAGCGGAAATTTTATTACATAAACAAGTTTATGAACATGTTTACATCAAAATAAATTTAGTCCACACTCGCGGGCGTAGACTAAGCATCAAGTGCACGTTCAGCCCTTGAACGTGTCCTTGCTAGCACACACGCACACTAACTCTGCGGCGTGCACGACTCCCACTCGACGGGGTTCCCCTCCTGGGGTTCCGTCTCCTCTTCGGGAGTCCCTTCCTCATAGAACCCTGCAAAAGCTTCAAACACAAGAAGTGAGCACGAAGGCTCAGCAAGTCTGACCCGTCTCACCTAAACATGGAACTTCTACGTGAGGGTAATGGGTTACATGAGGTAAAATCATTTGCAAGGACTCGCCTAATTAGTAGAACCTTACTTTCAAGTTTTAGCAGCAGGTTGTGGAGAACCTTACGCGAAGGTACATGAGAGAGCCGCAATCAAACAAGAAACGCATTTCTCTCATGTACTTTGCCCAAAGTGGAAAAGAACTTTAATTAGCTCTAAGCTACAGCATATCATTAACAATCAATGTCCAGCTTTCAATCAGCAACATTTTAACATGTAACTAGCCTGTTCTTTCTACGTCACGGTACAGTGAACAAGTGGTACTCACTGACCGCGAGGGACGGCGATTATAATCGATTTACACCTGCAGGGTTACCCGAACAACCCGTCACGTACGCCCGTACTCGATGTTGCCTACAACAACCATCACGGACGCCGTACGCGACTACCTTTCACCCGTTAGCCAAATATTGAACCGGTCCCATCGTCCCGAGCAAGAGGTCCCTGCACGCGCATCTCTGTGCCACCAGCTGATTTACACCTCGAGCTCTCAACCTACCCTCTGAACGACGGGCAATGCCTCAATACCCAGCTACCCGAGTTACATCAGTTTCCCGGTTCCCATATAGCCGGTAGGTCTTCGGTACTGTTCTAGCTTGTTCAACAGGCCCGCACACGGCTCGGTCCTCAATCGACACAAACGGAGCTACAGCACACAGGCCCCAAAGTCCTGCTGCCCTTACTCTCCGCTCGGTCTCATTTTCTTGCCATGTGTATCATGTGCTATCTCTACCCGAGCAATGTGCCTCTAGCCTATTCTCGCGAGTAGTTCCAACTACTCGACTTGTACCGAATCCTACTCTATCCTAGCAATGCAGTGGCTAACGGGGTTTGCAATCCTAAACCCAACCCATGGTTTTCTTGGCTGTGCAGTTGGGTTTCCAATCAAGACTCTAATGCAAAGAACAATATTCAACGATGTGCTCAAAACAATAAACATTTGTAAAAAGGTTAATGCAAACCGGGGCTTGCCTTGCTGCTCTTGGTCATAGGCTAGCTGTTCCTCCGGAGTAACGAAGTCTAGGACTTCGGGTTCCTCCTCGACCTTAGCGACTACATGATAGAAACAATACATGTATTAATTTAATGCATTTGTATTAAGTTGGAAGTTGTGAAGTCTACAACCTTTGCTATATAGACCTAATGACTGTGAAACTTTTACTGTGGCTTGGTTACAACCTAAAGAGGGACTTGGTCAAGTTTTAGTTGCAGCAAAGCTCAATTGAGCCCTCCACAATTAATTATGTCCTTGACCTTAATTAAAGGCTTTTAGGATGTTCTAAGGATTTTCATGAAACAAACTATGACTTTCTGAAAACTAGATTTTCAGAGGGTTCTAATGGAGTTGGTCTCACTTAATTTGGAAGTCTCTAACTAAAGATATGAGCTAAACAATTTCAGAGAAAATTCTGAAAATGTTTCTGAACATTTTCTATTTTCTCTGGAACAGTTTTACTAATCACACCATTAGGTGGATTAAATGAGCTCAAATGGATCTGAAATTTTTATGGTAGTTCAAGGATATTTTGGTGAACATCTCAGCAAAATTTCAGGATTTTCCTCCAAAGGATTCTCCAGTTAAAATTCCTAACAATTTAAACTTTGAGGAATTAATTCTGGGAAAATAAGGAATTTCATGAAGTGAAACTTGATTTTCTGGAAAGTACTCAGAGAGCTGAATCCAGCAAAATTTGGTTCACTCAATTTGGAGCTTTCTAGCCAAAGTTATAAGGATTTGAAGTTTGAAGGAAATCTGAAAATCGGGGAAAAGTTTAAACTCGTGCGCGGGCCCTGGGGACACGCGTCGCACGCCTAGGCGATGGCACACCGCGGCCCACAAGGACTTTGCGCGCCAGCACATCCGATCCCGGCCGCAGCCGGATCCCGATTCAAAATATCGGCCACTGACAGCTGGGGTCCACCCCCTTCTTCAACCTCGCGACACCCGCGCTCCGCCGCCGAGGGACCTCGCCGGAGAGCTCGCCGCCGGCTGCTGTACAGCTCCAAACTTCTTGATTCTGGCCGCCCCTGCCTACTTTTACTTGGGGAACAGGATCCGAGGGTCAGCTGCTCATGACAACGGCCGGAGCATGGTCGGCGACGAGCCGCCATATCGGAATGACTTCGGCCATGTCGGCTGACTCCTCTGGTACCTCAGCTACTTGGGAAATCGGTCGGGGAGCATCAGTGGACCTCAGAGAAGGTCGACATGAGCTCGAGGCAGCTCGGGGAAGGCCCGAAATAGGTCCTCACCGTGCGCCCGATACCCCACGTTTGTTCCGCCATTAGTAGACCTTAAATTACGCCGGGCACAGAGGTTCTCCGGCCCAGAGTTGTGAAGGCAACTTGTGCGTCACCGTGTCTAGCTCGTGTGGGAGTGGCCTGAGGCCCTCTAATCCTTTCTAGAGCACGAATTAAACAGAATCGTACCTGAAGGTCGTTCTGCACACAGAAAGGGGAAAAGTGGAAATTCGCCGCCGGTGAGCAACCACTCGAGCTGTGGCTCGGGGATGAGCAGCACCGGTCACCTGCGCGTCTAAGGGTGCCTTGGCTCGGGCGTGACAACGCCCAGGTTGGGCTGTCCACGAGAGCCCGAGGTGCGGCGGTTTCCAGTTCCGAGTTTGATCTTTCGGCACAGCCGATATCACTCGGTTTCAATCGACTTCTAGCAATGGGGAGGATGGAGGAAGGTCTCTAGTACCTTGCTGGGACCCTGGAGTGGAAGGAGGGAGCTGCGATCGGCTTGATCAAGCGGGAGCTCGAGCGGCGGCGATGGCAGTGGAAAAAAATAAGTCGTGTACGTCGGCAGCTCGGGGAATGGCGACTGAAGCACGCCGGGGAGGAAATAAATAGCCCGGCGGCTGGCCTCCGGCTTGGGGCGCGCAGCAGGAGCTGGCGCCGGCTGCCCCCTTCGGTGGCGCGCGCGCACAGCAGCCGGGAACCGACTGAACTGTGGTTCAGTCGGTTTGTTTTGAGGCAGAGGCTGACATGTGGGTCCCACCCCTCTTTTAACCTCTGAAATTTACTCCTAACAGCTGTGGTAAACAGTGAACCCTATTCTACCCTTGGCAATTCAAATTATTCACCCAAGAGCCATTTGAATTGATCAAAGTTCAAATGAGGTGTGGTTTGAATGAATTTCAGCACAAGTTCAGTTTGAAATTCAAATAAAGTTTGAATTTCTCCCCCTTAGCTCATGTCAAGATCAACCCCAAATGGAGTGAAAATTGGTGTGTGAGCTCACAAAAATGTGCTGAGCAAGAATATGCCTTCCACTTTCAAATTCATGGTATAAAAACAGTTTGAATTTGAATATGTTTTCAAACTGCCCCCCTCCCATCTATACCCAAAATGACCTCAAAAAGGTTTTGAATTTGGGTGAAACTTGGCATGGACATCCTTAGCAAAGTGTAGGAGTTTTCATATGCCCAGCCCATCTATATCACATGTGGGAAGTACCACTTTTGCAATGTGTGAGTTTGTTCTCTAATGAGCATGTTGATAATTGTTACTTGCTCTTCATTTGTGTTCATCATTTTTCCTCAAATGAGGTGTGTGGTGTGGTGATGAACACTACAAAGGTGTGTCAAAAACTGAGGCCCTTACATTCCTCCCCCCTTAAAAGAATCTCGTCCCGAGATTATAAGGTGAAAATGAGGGAGAGGACGGTGGAAAATTACCGGATATGCGACGTGAGAAAGTCGGGGTAGTTAGTGCGAAGGAATTCTTCGCTCTCCCATGTCGCTTCGTCCATGGAGTGATTACTCCACAGAACCTTGTAGAACCACAACGTACGGTTGCGTGTGGTTCGGGCCTTTTCATCAATAATCCGCACCGGTTCCTCCCGATAGGTGAGATCCGGTTGCAGTTCTTCAATGTCTTCCAGCTGAACAGTAGTTGATAGCTTGAGACACTTCCTCAGCTGGGAAATGTGAAAGACGTCGTGCACACCGGAAAGTGCTTCTGGTAATTTCAGCCGGTATGCCACCGATCCACATCTTTCGGTAATCTGGAATGGACCGATGAAGCGGGGTGCTAACTTTCCTCTCACCCCAAATCTGTTTATGCCCTTCATTGGAGACACTCGTAGATATACGTGGTCTCCAACTTCGAATTGTAATGGGCGCCTTCTCCGGTCTGCATACTGTTTCTGACGGGATTGAGCGGCTCTTAGGTTCGCTTGAATCAGTCGAACTTTTTCTTCCGCGTCGTTGACAAGGTCAATCCCGAAGGTAACCCTTTCGCCAGACTCACACCAGTTCAATGGTGTGCGGCATTTTCTTCCGTATAGCGCCTCGTAGGGCGCCATCTTGATGCTGGCTTGGTACCCATTGTTGTACGAGAACTCGGCTAACGGCAAGTGATCATCCCAATTCTTGCCGTGGTCGATAGCGCAAGCTCGTAGCATGTCTTCTAGGATTTGATTTACCCGCTCGGTTTGTCCATCCGTCTGCGGGTGGTAGGCTGAACTACGGATCAGCTTCGTCCCCAAGGCAGCGTGTAGCTGCTCCCAAAAACGGGACACAAATAAAGTGCCCCGGTCCGATACGATGGTACGGGGTACGCCGTATAAGCATAGGATCCGTGAGATGCACAGTTCAGCGTACTTCTTGGCGTTGTAGTTGGTGTTGACCGGGATGAAATGGGTAACTTTGGTGAGCCGATCGACGATCACCCACACCGAATCATGTTTCTGTAAAGTGGTGGGTAAACCGACGATGAAGTCCATGCTCACGTCCTCCCACTTCCAGGCAGGAATGCCCAGTGGTTGCAGCAGTCCCGGTTTCCGCATGTGGTCTGCCTTCACCCTTCGACATGTATCACACTCGGACACGTATTTTGCAGTCTCTCGCTTCATCCGTGTCCACCAAAACCTTCTTCTGAGTTCTTGATACATTTTGTTGCTGCCGGGGTGAATAGAAAACTTTGATAAGTGAGCCTCATCAAAGATTTTCTTCCGTAACTCCGGGTTTCGGGGTACGACGATCCGGTCCTTGAACCATAGGACGCCGTCTCCGTCCTTCCGGAAACATTTCAACTCCCCACTGTCTACACGTCTCCGCAAATGGGACATGCCCTTGTCATTCTTCTGGGCTGCCGCTACCTCTTCACGGATGGTGGGGATCAAAGCTAGGTTGTAGAGAGCTCCGTGTGGAATCACATGTAGTGGTGGTTCGCTCTCTTCCAACGGTGTGATGGTCAGATTATTGACGTGTGACTTGCGGCTCAGCGCATCTGCCACAACGTTTGCCTTGCCCGGATGATAATGGATCTCGATCTCGTAATCCTTTATCAGTTCTAACCATCTTCGTTGCCTCATGTTCAGCTCCTTCTGAGTGAATATGTACTTGAGGCTTTTGTGGTCGGTATATAAATGTACGAGGTTACCGAGTAGGTAGTGCCTCCACATCTTCAGTGCAAGTACCACGGCAGCGAGCTCCAAGTCGTGAGTTGGATAATTTTGCTCATGATTCCTAAGCTGCCGTGATCCATACGCGACCACTCTTCGGTCTTGCATCAGCACACATCCGAGCCCAATGCCGGATGCATCGCAGTACACATCGAACGGTTTTGTTGTGTCTGGCTGCGCCAAAACCGGTGCTGATGTCAGGTGCTTGACTAAAGCCTTGAATGCTGCTTCACATGCTGGACTCCAAACATATTTGGTAGCCTTCTTCAGCAGCTCTGTCATTGGCTTGGCAATCTTCGAGAAGTTCGGAATGAACCTCCGATAATATCCCGCGAGTCCGAGGAAACTCCGTACCTCATGAACAGTTCTCGGGGATTTCCAATTCAGCACTTGCGTGATCTTGCTCGGGTCCACAGCGATACCCTCCGCTGAGATGATATGCCCGAGGAAAGGCACTTGCGATATCCAAAACTCGCATTTGCTGAATTTTGCGTATAACTTGTGATCCCGCAGCCGTTGCAAGACTATACGCAGATGTTTCTTATGATCTTCCTCTGACTTGGAATATACCAGGATGTCGTCGATGAAGACCACGACAAACTTGTCCAGCTCCGGCATGAACACCGAGTTCATTAAATACATGAAGTGAGCTGGAGCATTGGTGAGGCCGAAGGACATGACCAGGTACTCATAAAGTCCGTACCTTGTTGAGAAAGCTGTCTTTGGAATGTCCTCCGCCCTTATCTTAATCTGATGGTACCCGGATCTTAAATCCATCTTGGAAAAGATCTTTGCTTCGACCAACTGATCAAACAACATGTCGATCCGTGGCAACGGGTACTTGTTCTTGATGGTTACGGCATTTAATGGACGGTAGTCCACGCAAAGCCGCAACGTTTCATCCTTCTTCTTGACAAATAATGCCGAACAGCCCCATGGCGAGGAGCTCGGCCTAATAAAACCCTTCTCCAGGAGGTCCGTGAGCTGAGTCTTCAGTTCAGCCAACTCCTTGGGCGCCATCTTGTACGACCTTCGGGATATTGGCATGGTTCCCGGTGCAAGTTCAATCTTGAACTCCACCTCTCTATCGGGTGGCATTCCTGGCAAATCATCCGGGAATACATCCGGGAACTCTCGGACTACTGGAATGTCTTCCAATCTGATGGTTGTGGCTTGATAGACACTTGGAAGTTTTATCTCTGGACTGTCCAGAAATAACGAGTGAGAACCGTGCACCTCTGAGTTTAAGTGCACGACTCGAAGGACGGTGTCTAAAACAGCGCCGTGGCGGGTTAACCACGACATCCCTAGGATGACATCGACCTTCTGCCCCTCTAAGATAATGAGAGACGTGGGGTACACTCTACCCGCTAAGCATAATGGTGCTTTGGAGACCATTACGCTTGCTGAAATCTTCCCACCCGGTGAACAAATTAAATATGGACTATCGGTGGGTAGTATTGGCAAGCTGTGTTTAGCAATGAAAGCTTGGCTAATAAAATTGTGCGTGGCGCCTGAATCAAATAGTACGATAGCGGGATGCTGGTGGAGTTGGAACATACCCGCAAGGATTGGCTCGCGCTCCGGCACGTCCTCAATGGCAAGCTGGTGGACAGTGCCGGGTCTAGGGTTTGCCCGCCGCGCATTAGTAGGGTTCCGGGGTTGATTCCTCCCCGGAAACTGTGGTGCCACTCCGCCGCCTTGCCTCTCCTGGCAACTGCTCGCGAAGTGTCCTGGACGACCACACTTGTAACATGTGGCCGCTGCTGGTGGAGTACTCGGGGGACGAAAGCCCGGCATGCGTTGCTGATGTGCAAACGCACGCGGCATCGCCCGCTGCTGCTGTTGTTGTGGCGGTGGTACTGGCAGTGCCGGCCGGAATGCCGGTGAAGAATACGGCCGACTGCGGAACGACATCGACCGCTGTGGTGGCTGCCAGCGTGGGCCTGATGGTGGGCGATTCACCATCCGAAACTTCTGAGAAGGACCGCCTCCTTCTCCGCTGCTCTGCGGCGCGCTTCGCTTTCGCTCTGCCGCCGCCAACTCCTTGCCGGAGTCCTCCTGAACAATCGCAGCATCAATGATGTCGTTGAGGCTGCCGCGATTGAACATCGCCAATTTGTCCTTCAGGAGCGGGTTAAGCCCCTGGTAAAAGTGGTCCCGCCGCTTCTCGTCCGTATCTGCGTGATACGACGCGTAGAGCGCGAGATCGTTGAACGCCCTGGAATATTCCAGCGCGTTCCGGCTCCCTTGTTGCAGGTGTAGGAACTCCTGCGTCTTCCTCTTCATCAAACCGGGCGGTATATGATAGGCCCTGAAGGCCGTCCGGAACTCCGCCCAGGTCATCGCTCGGTCGGTGGGCTGTGAAGCACAGAAGTTGGCCCACCACGCGCTCGCGGATCCTTGGAGCTGCTGGACCGCGAACTGAGTCTTGCGCTGCTCGCTGATTTGGAGCAGCCCGAATTTCATCTCTATGGCGCGGAGCCAGTTGTCCGCGTCAAGTGGTTCATCCGCCCTCGAGAATACAGGGGGATGAGTCGCCAGGAAGTCAGAGTAGGAGCTCTGTTGGCGCTCCTCACGATCTTGACGTCTCTCTGGGCGAGACGTATTCGCAATTAACGTTTGCAGCAGCTCTGTGTGCTGCTGATGTGAACCCGCCATTGCCGCGACAATGTCGGCCAATGTAACTGTTGGCAGTGGCGGTGGCGGTGTTTGCTGTTGCTGTTGCTGCTGCTGTCCCGAGGAGTCCTCGGGAGGCGGTTGGGAGGTCTCTCCCCCTTGGCTAGTACCTCCAACATCAGGGTTGGCACGAGTACGCGTCATTCTGGAATTCAACACAGCAGCAATTAGCACATGTCTTACTCAAAATTCCATAAACAGCAGTAGGTATTGAAGCGACGCATGATTAACTTGCACAACATTCACATATATTGATAAAGCATAAACTTTATACAAGATACATTATTCTCGGACGTCCGAGAAGTCG
Source organism: Neostapfia colusana (assembly GCA_030760725.1). Classification (NCBI taxonomy): domain Eukaryota; kingdom Viridiplantae; phylum Streptophyta; class Magnoliopsida; order Poales; family Poaceae; genus Neostapfia; species Neostapfia colusana. The sequence goes on along the minus strand of JASWHV010000016.1, from coordinate 16,502,166 downwards.
TGCTCATGCCGTCACTACCTATACATACGCTACTGTCTACACGACATGTCACCGATTACAAAAGTTGGGTTACGCTACCCTAGCTGCCCTACTTGGCAACCGTAACCCCCTACTCGGAGTAGAACTCGACCTCCTGTGGGTCGTCCTCCTCCGGCACCTCTGCTGGTGGCTCGGGGTCTACCACCTCTTCTCCCATTCCAGGTTCTCCCATGGCTGGAAGACCCAAGACTACCGGTACGCCCAATACCGGGGGCACGAGGTCCTGCAATGCATGCACCTCGTCCATAGCCTGGTTGTAGTCCTCTTCCCAGCCTTGTCCTTCCTCAATAGCGTCGTCCCGCTCTTGAGCAAGGTCCTCATTCTGCTGGGTTAGGGTCTGCACCAGCTCTTGCAACGCCGCGATGTCAACACGGCTCTTCTTCTTTGCCTTCTTCAGACGACGCAGCTGATTGTGTTGTTCATTCAGTCGCTTGATCGTCGGAAGGAGCACATTGCAGAGTGCGCTATGGGCACTCTCGAAATGATCTCCACGGCTTGTGCTCTCCTTGAGCTTGGTGGCGAGATGCTCCGTATGAACAGCTTGGCTGTCCATCACAGCGTTTCCCGCCCTCATTTGGAGGCTGAGGTTTGCCTCCGCGGGGTTGTACCTCGGGCAACTCAGGTCTGTTGCCTCCAGGTACCTTTCTTCCCACACATGCTGAGCTCGTCCCTCCACCGGAACGAGTGCGTATGGAGTTCCCTCCATAGCCTGCACGTGTAGTTGGCAGAAACATGACATAGTGTCACGGGCTGCCACTTGCCACATCCCTTCCGGTTGTCTTCCTCTCACCGTGACGGTGAATGGCACCCAACCGGGTGGCGTAGGTCCTGCGGAAACCTCGACATGGATCGTCCACGTCTTGTTCCCCTCTTCGCCTTTTTCCTTGGCGAAGTATTGCGGCATCTGGTTATACCCGAAATATTGGAGCATTTGCCATAATGCTTCCGGGTAGCCGCTACGGTCAGAACAGTGGGAAACTACCCACCCGTTCTCCAACCGTTTATCTGATGCCATCTGTAAAATTATATTTGAGAAATGTCAAATATTTATTTTGACAGTAAACTTCTGAGTTATAACATAAAACATGTCATTGAACCCATAAAACTTGGAAACATAGTTCAAATTTTTAATAAATTTGACTGCTGATCTGCTGTTCCCATGACAGCCCTGACCAATTTCCATATCAACCTGATTTAGGCCAGGCTAAAAGCAAAACCAGTCCTGGAGCTTAACATCAAAGTTAAAGTTAACTTCAATAGCTTCCCAGAAAGTATTTGGTTGGCCTAAGATCTGTCCTGGTTCAGAAGTTATGAGATGTCAAAGTTAACAGAATTTCTGGAATCAATTGGACAGCACCTCCCTGCCTTAGGTACTGATTTGATCCAACAATCTCAGTTACTTCTGTTCCTAATCTGACAAAACTTTCTGTCACAAAGTTGTAACCCATCTCATAAGCTTTCCAGAACTACCTCATTTTCTATTTTTGGATTTTTATGCAGGAAGTTATGCTTAATTTACAGAGAGTCTACAGAGAGTCTTTGCTCCGTCCTGTTTTCTGGACAGTTTCAACTCTGCTGCATTTTTCGAGTGGTTAAGGGATGAAACACCTCTGGAACTCAACAGAAAAGTTGTAAAGCTCCTCCAAAGCTTTCCAGAATGTATCATACGACCCCAACCTCGAAAGACCTCAACCTCTAACCTCTGATTAACTCCAGCCTTGATTCAGCTGAAAACAGAGTGCTCTGTCCTTAACATCCTATAAGTTGAAAACTTGTTAACTTTGAATATCCTGTATAAGGGAAGGAGTTACATCAAGTTTTACTACTTTGGATCAAAACCTTCAAGTTTTTAAATGAAGTTGTTCATTTAGTTGGGTGTGACGTCGATGCGTCACCAGATTATGTCGGTACTACGTCCTCACAAAGGAAAAACCTATACCGGACCTAGCCGGCTTCGTTAGTTCAGTGGCACTACTCGTCACTCGCACACGGATGCTACACGTCTACCGTTTCGTGGTAAGGCTACCTGCAGAAATTCAACCAATCATCAGACTCGGCTGCACACCGAGCCCGGAATCCATACAGTTGGTACACCCGGCCGTCATCACTCGCCCGGATGTTCTCAAGCCAAACACGCCTTGAGTTACGTGTTCACGTTTCAGACCACGTGACGGGGTCTCCCATGTTGTACCACGCACGCCAGGGACAGACGTTGCTCGAATACCCCAAACGACATGAGGAGTCGTAGAGGACACTAAAGCGGGTCGGGTTACCTGCCACCCGTGGGGCTCCACCCTTCAGCTTGTGCGCACTGGTGGACAGCGCTTACGTGCACCCCCCAAGACATGAACGTCCCGAGATGCACGATTTTCCAACATAACAAATAGGTTAATATGCCACTTTCTATATACTAATAACATCCTTATACGGGCTACTAACTCGTTCCTCACTGGATTTTTGAAAAAGAAGACCTTTGTACTGTGTTAAACCTCAAGCGAGCTCTGATACCACGCTGACACGACCCCAAGGTCCTGTCGAGCCAGGATCACGCTGAGGGGTGTTGCGTTGCACAACACCGTATAACACACGTCAAAGGTACAAAGCGGAAGCGGAAATTTTATTACATAAACAAGTTTATGAACATGTTTACATCAAAATAAATTTAGTCCACACTCGCGGGCGTAGACTAAGCATCAAGTGCACGTTCAGCCCTTGAACGTGTCCTTGCTAGCACACACGCACACTAACTCTGCGGCGTGCACGACTCCCACTCGACGGGGTTCCCCTCCTGGGGTTCCGTCTCCTCTTCGGGAGTCCCTTCCTCATAGAACCCTGCAAAAGCTTCAAACACAAGCAGTGAGCACGAAGGCTCAGCAAGTCTGACCCGTCTCACCTAAACATGGAACTTCTACGTGAGGGTAATGGGTTACATGAGGTAAAATCATTTGCAAGGACTCGCCTAATTAGTAGAACCTTACTTTCAAGTTTTAGCAGCAGGTTGTGGAGAACCTTACGCGAAGGTACATGAGAGAGCCGCAATCAAACAAGAAACGCATTTCTCTCATGTACTTTGCCCAAAGTGGAAAAGAACTTTAATTAGCTCTAAGCTACAGCATATCATTAACAATCAATGTCCAGCTTTCAATCAGCAACATTTTAACATGTAACTAGCCTGTTCTTTCTACGTCACGGTACAGTGAACAAGTGGTACTCACTGACCGCGAGGGACGGCGATTATAATCGATTTACACCTGCAGGGTTACCCGAACAACCCGTCACGTACGCCCGTACTCGATGTTGCCTACAACAACCATCACGGACGCCGTACGCGACTACCTTTCACCCGTTAGCCAAATATTGAACCGGTCCCATCGTCCCGAGCAAGAGGTCCCTGCACGCGCATCTCTGTGCCGCCAGCTGATTTACACCTCGAGCTCTCAACCTACCCTCTGAACGACGGGCAATGCCTCAATACCCAGCTACCCGAGTTACATCAGTTTCCCGGTTCCCATATAGCCGGTAGGTCTTCGGTACTGTTCTAGCTTGTTCAACAGGCCCGCACACGGCTCGGTCCTCAATCGACACAAACGGAGCTACAGCACACAGGCCCCAAAGTCCTGCTGCCCTTACTCTCCGCTCGGTCTCATTTTCTTGCCATGTGTATCATGTGCTATCTCTACCCGAGCAATGTGCCTCTAGCCTATTCTCGCGAGTAGTTCCAACTACTCGACTTGTACCGAATCCTACTCTATCCTAGCAATGCAGTGGCTAACGGGGTTTGCAATCCTAAACCCAACCCATGGTTTTCTTGGCTGTGCAGTTGGGTTTCCAATCAAGACTCTAATGCAAAGAACAATATTCAACGATGTGCTCAAAACAATAAACATTTGTAAAAAGGTTAATGCAAACCGGGGCTTGCCTTGCTGCTCTTGGTCGTAGGCTAGCTGTTCCTCCGGAGTAACGAAGTCTAGGACTTCGGGTTCCTCCTCGACCTTAGCGACTACATGATAGAAACAATACATGTATTAATTTAATGCATTTGTATTAAGTTGGAAGTTGTGAAGTCTACAACCTTTGCTATATAGACCTAATGACTGTGAAACTTTTACTGTGGCTTGGTTACAACCTAAAGAGGGACTTGGTCAAGTTTTAGTTGCAGCAAAGCTCAATTGAGCCCTCCACAATTAATTATGTCCTTGACCTTAATTAAAGGCTTTTAGGATGTTCTAAGGATTTTCATGAAACAAACTATGACTTTCTGAAAACTAGATTTTCAGAGGGTTCTAATGGAGTTGGCCTCACTTAATTTGGAAGTCTCTAACTAAAGATATGAGCTAAACAATTTCAGAGAAAATTCTGAAAATGTTTCTGAACATTTTCTATTTTCTCTGGAACAGTTTTACTAATCACACCATTAGGTGGATTAAATGAGCTCAAATGGATCTGAAATTTTTATGGTAGTTCAAGGATATTTTGGTGAACATCTCAGCAAAATTTCAGGATTTTCCTCCAAAGGATTCTCCAGTTAAAATTCCTAACAGTTTAAATTTTGAGGAATTAATTCTGGGAAAATAAGGAATTTCATGAAGTGAAACTTGATTTTCTGGAAAGTACTCAGAGAGCTGAATCCAGCAAAATTTGGTTCACTCAATTTGGAGCTTTCTAGCCAAAGTTATAAGGATTTGAAGTTTGAAGGAAATCTGAAAATCGGGGAAAAGTTTAAACTCGCGCGCGGGCCCAGGGGACACGCGTCGCACGCCTAGGCGATGGCACACCGCGGCCCACAAGGACTTTGCGCGCCAGCACATCCGATCCCGGCCGCAGCCGGATCCCGATTCAAAATATCGGCCGCTGACAGCTGGGGTCCACCCCCTTCTTCAACCTCGCGACACCCGCGCTCCGCCGCCGAGGGACCTCGCCGGAGAGCTCGCCGCCGGCTGCTGTACAGCTCCAAACTTCTTGATTCTGGCCGCCCCTGCCTACTTTTACTTGGGGAACAGGATCCGAGGGTCAGCTGCTCATGACAACGGCCGGAGCATGGTCGGCGACGAGCCGCCATATCGGAATGACTTCGGCCATGTCGGCTGACTCCTCTGGTACCTCAGCTACTTGGGAAATCGGTCGGGGAGCATCAGTGGACCTCAGAGAAGGTCGACATGAGCTCGAGGCAGCTCGGGGAAGGCCCGAAATAGGTCCTCACCGTGCGCCCGATACCCCCCGTTCGTTCCGCCATTAGTAGACCTTAAATTACGCCGGGCACAGAGGTTCTCCGGCCCAGAGTTGTGAAGGCAACTTGTGCGTCACCGTGTCTAGCTCGTGTGGGAGTGGCCTGAGGCCCTCTAATCCTTTCTAGAGCACGAATTAAACAGAATCGTACCCGAAGGTCGTTCTGCACACAGAAAGGGGAAAAGTGGAAATTCGCCGCCGGTGAGCAACCACTCGAGCTGTGGCTCGGGGATGAGCAGCACCGGTCACCTGCGCGTCTAAGGGTGCCTTGGCTCGGGCGTGACAACGCCCAGGTTGGGCTGTCCACGAGAGCCCGAGGTGCGGCGGTTTCCAGTTCCGAGTTTGATCTTTCGGCACAGCCGATATCACTCGGTTTCAATCGACTTCTAGCAATGGGGAGGATGGAGGAAGGTCTCTAGTACCTTGCTGGGACCCTGGAGTGGAAGGAGGGAGCTGCGATCGGCTTGATCAAGCGGGAGCTCGAGCGGCGGCGATGGCAGTGGAAAAAAATAAGTCGTGTACGTCGGCAGCTCGGGGAATGGCGACTGAAGCACGCCGGGGAGGAAATAAATAGCCCGGCGGCTGGCCTCCGGCTTGGGGCGTGCAGCAGGAGCTGGCGCCGGCTGCCCCCTTCGGTGGCGCGCGCGCACAGCAGCCGGGAACCGACTGAACTGTGGTTCAGTCGGTTTGTTTTGAGGCAGAGGCTGACATGTCGGTCCCACCCCTCTTTTAACCTCTGAAATTTACTCCTAACAGCTGTGGTAAACAGTGAACCCTATTCTACCCTTGGCAATTCAAATTATTCACCCAAGAGCCATTTGAATTGATCAAAGTTCAAATGAGGTGTGGTTTGAATGAATTTCAGCACAAGTTCAGTTTGAAATTCAAATAAAGTTTGAATTTCTCCCCCTTAGCTCATGTCAAGATCAACCCCAAATGGAGTGAAAATTGGTGTGTGAGCTCACAAAAATGTGCTGAGCAAGAATATGCCTTCCACTTTCAAATTCATGGTATAAAAACAGTTTGAATTTGAATATGTTTTCAAACTGCCCCCCTCCCATCTATACCCAAAATGACCTCAAAAAGGTTTTGAATTTGGGTGAAACTTGGCATGGACATCCTTAGCAAAGTGTAGGAGTTTTCATATGCCCAGCCCATCTATATCACATGTGGGAAGTACCACTTTTGCAATGTGTGAGTTTGTTCTCTAATGAGCATGTTGATAATTGTTACTTGCTCTTCATTTGTGTTCATCATTTTTCCTCAAATGAGGTGTGTGGTGTGGTGATGAACACTACAAAGGTGTGTCAAAAACTGAGGCCCTTACATTCCTCCCCCCTTAAAAGAATCTCGTCCCGAGATTATAAGGTGAAAATGAGGGAGAGGACGGTGGAAAATTACCGGATATGCGACGTGAGAAAGTCGGGGTAGTTAGTGCGAAGGAATTCTTCGCTCTCCCATGTCGCTTCGTCCATGGAGTGATTACTCCACAGAACCTTGTAGAACCACAACGTACGGTTGCGTGTGGTTCGGGCCTTTTCATCAATAATCCGCACCGGTTCCTCCCGATAGGTGAGATCCGGTTGCAGTTCTTCAATGTCTTCCAGCTGAACAGTAGTTGATAGCTTGAGACACTTCCTCAGCTGGGAAATGTGAAAGACGTCGTGCACACCGGAAAGTGCTTCTGGTAATTTCAGCCGGTATGCCACCGATCCACATCTTTCGGTAATCTGGAATGGACCGATGAAGCGGGGTGCTAACTTTCCTCTCACCCCAAATCTGTTTATGCCCTTCATTGGAGACACTCGTAGATATACGTGGTCTCCAACTTCGAATTGTAATGGGCGCCTTCTCCGGTCTGCATACTGTTTCTGACGGGATTGAGCGGCTCTTAGGTTCGCTTGAATCAGTCGAACTTTTTCTTCCGCGTCGTTGACAAGGTCAATCCCGAAGGTAACCCTTTCGCCAGACTCACACCAGTTCAATGGTGTGCGGCATTTTCTTCCGTATAGCGCCTCGTAGGGCGCCATCTTGATGCTGGCTTGGTACCCATTGTTGTACGAGAACTCGGCTAACGGCAAGTGATCATCCCAATTCTTGCCGTGGTCGATAGCGCAAGCTCGTAGCATGTCTTCTAGGATTTGATTTACCCGCTCGGTTTGTCCATCCGTCTGCGGGTGGTAGGCTGAACTATGGATCAGCTTCGTCCCCAAGGCAGCGTGTAGCTGCTCCCAAAAACGGGACACAAATAAAGTGCCCCGGTCCGATACGATGGTACGGGGTACGCCGTATAAGCATAGGATCCGTGAGATGCACAGTTCAGCGTACTTCTTGGCGTTGTAGTTGGTGTTGACCGGGATGAAATGGGCAACTTTGGTGAGCCGATCGACGATCACCCACACCGAATCATGTTTCTGTAAAGTGGTGGGTAAACCGACGATGAAGTCCATGCTCACGTCCTCCCACTTCCAGGCAGGAACGCCCAGTGGTTGCAGCAGTCCCGGTTTCCGCATGTGGTCTGCCTTCACCCTTCGACATGTATCACACTCGGACACGTATTTTGCAGTCTCTCGCTTCATCCGTGTCCACCAAAACCTTCTTCTGAGTTCTTGATACATTTTGTTGCTGCCGGGGTGAATAGAAAACTTTGATAAGTGAGCCTCATCAAAGATTTTCTTCCGTAACTCCGGGTTTCGGGGTACGACGATCCGGTCCTTGAACCATAGGACGCCGTCTCCGTCCTTCCGGAAACATTTCAACTCCCCACTGTCTACACGTCTCCGCAAATGGGACATGCCCTTGTCATTCTTCTGGGCTGCCGCTACCTCTTCACGGATGGTGGGGATCAAAGCTAGGTTGTAGAGAGCTCCGTGTGGAATCACATGTAGTGGTGGGTCGCTCTCTTCCAACGGTGTGATGGTCAGATTATTGACGTGTGACTTGCGGCTCAGCGCATCTGCCACAACGTTTGCCTTGCCCGGATGATAATGGATCTCGATCTCGTAATCCTTTATCAGTTCTAACCATCTTCGTTGCCTCATGTTCAGCTCCTTCTGAGTGAATATGTACTTGAGGCTTTTGTGGTCGGTATATAAATGTACGAGGTTACCGAGTAGGTAGTGCCTCCACATCTTCAGTGCAAGTACCACGGCAGCGAGCTCCAAGTCGTGAGTTGGATAATTTTGCTCATGATTCCTAAGCTGCCGTGATCCATACGCGACCACTCTTCGGTCTTGCATCAGCACACATCCGAGCCCAATGCCGGATGCATCGCAGTACACATCAAACGGTTTTGTTGTGTCTGGCTGCGCCAAAACCGGTGCTGATGTCAGGTGCTTGACTAAAGCCTTGAATGCTGCTTCACATGCTGGACTCCAAACATATTTGGTAGCCTTCTTCAGCAGCTCTGTCATTGGCTTGGCAATCTTCGAGAAGTTCGGAATGAACCTCCGATAATATCCCGCGAGTCCGAGGAAACTCCGTACCTCATGAACAGTTCTCGGGGATTTCCAATTCAGCACTTGCGTGATCTTGCTCGGGTCCACAGCGATACCCTCCGCTGAGATGATATGCCCGAGGAAAGGCACTTGCGATATCCAAAACTCGCATTTGCTGAATTTTGCGTATAACTTGTGATCCCGCAGCCGTTGCAAGACTATACGCAGATGTTTCTTATGATCTTCCTCCGACTTGGAATATACCAGGATGTCGTCGATGAAGACCACGACAAACTTGTCCAGCTCCGGCATGAACACCGAGTTCATTAAATACATGAAGTGAGCTGGAGCATTGGTGAGGCCGAAGGACATGACCAGGTACTCATAAAGTCCGTACCTTGTCGAGAAAGCTGTCTTTGGAATGTCCTCCGCCCTTATCTTAATCTGATGGTACCCGGATCTTAAATCCATCTTGGAAAAGATCTTTGCTTCGACCAACTGATCAAACAACATGTCGATCCGTGGCAACGGGTACTTGTTCTTGATGGTTACGGCATTTAATGGACGGTAGTCCACGCAAAGCCGCAACGTTTCATCCTTCTTCTTGACAAATAATGCCGAACAGCCCCATGGCGAGGAGCTCGGCCTAATAAAACCCTTCTCCAGGAGGTCCATGAGCTGAGTCTTCAGTTCAGCCAACTCCTTGGGCGCCATCTTGTACGGCCTTCGGGATATTGGCATGGTTCCCGGTGCAAGTTCAATCTTGAACTCCACCTCTCTATCGGGTGGCATTCCTGGCAAATCATCCGGGAATACATCCGGGAACTCTCGGACTACTGGAATGTCTTCCAATCTGATGGTTGTGGCTTGATAGACACTTGGAAGTTTTATCTCTGGACTGTCCAGAAATAACGAGTGAGAACCGTGCACCTCTGAGTTTAAGTGCACGACTCGAAGGACGGTGTCTAAAACAGCGCCGTGGCGGGTTAACCACGACATCCCTAGGATGACATCGACCTTCTGCCCCTCTAAGATAATGAGAGACGTGGGGTACACTCTACCCGCTAAGCATAATGGTGCTTTGGAGACCATTACGCTTGCTGAAATCTTCCCACCCGGTGAACAAATTAAATATGGACTATCGGTGGGTAGTATTGGCAAGCTGTGTTTAGCAATGAAAGCTTGGCTAATAAAATTGTGCGTGGCGCCTGAATCAAATAGTACGATAGCGGGATGCTGGTGGAATTGGAACATACCCGCAAGGATTGGCTCGCCCTCCGGCACGTCCTCAATGGCAAGCTGGTGGACAGTGCCGGGCCTAGGGTTTGCCCGCCGCGCATTAGTAGGGTTCCGGGGTTGATTCCTCCCCGGAAACTGTGGTGCCACTCCGCCGCCTTGCCTCTCCGGGCAACTGCTCGCGAAGTGTCCTGGACGACCACACTTGTAACATGTGGCCGCTGCTGGTGGAGTACTCGGGGGACGAAAGCCCGGCATGCGTTGCTGATGTGCAAACGCACGCGGCATCGCCCGCTGCTGCTGTTGTTGTGGCGGTGGTACTGGCAGTGCCGGCCGGAATGCCGGTGAAGAATACGGCCGACTGCGGAACGACATCGACCGCTGTGGTGGCTGCCAGCGTGGGCCTGATGGTGGGCGATTCACCATCCGAAACTTCTGAGAAGGACCGCCTCCTTCTCCGCTGCTCTGCGGCGCGCTTCGCTTTCGCTCTGCCGCCGCCAACTCCTTGCCGGAGTCCTCCTGAACAATCGCAGCATCAATGATGTCGTTGAGGCTGCCGCGATTGAACATCGCCAATTTGTCCTTCAGGAGCGGGTTAAGCCCCTGGTAAAAGTGGTCCCGCCGCTTCTCGTCCGTATCTGCGTGATACGACGCGTAGAGCGCGAGATCGTTGAACGCCCTGGAATATTCCAGCGCGTTCCGGCTCCCTTGTTGCAGGTGTAGGAACTCCTGCGTCTTCCTCTTCATCAAACCGGGCGGTATATGATAGGCCCTGAAGGCCGTCCGGAACTCCGCCCAGGTCATCGCTCGGTCGGTGGGCTGTGAAGCACAGAAGTTGGCCCACCACGCGCTCGCGGATCCTTGGAGCTGCTGGACCGCGAACTGAGTCTTGCGCTGCTCGCTGATTTGGAGCAGCCCGAATTTCATCTCTATGGCGCGGAGCCAGTTGTCCGCGTCAAGTGGTTCATCCGCCCTCGAGAATACAGGGGGATGAGTCGCCAGGAAGTCAGAGTAGGAGCTCTGTTGGCGCTCCTCACGATCTTGACGTCTCTCTGGGCGAGACGTATTCGCAATTAACGTTTGCAGCAGCTCTGTGTGCTGCTGATGTGAACCCGCCATTGCCGCGACAATGTCGGCCAATGTAACTGTTGGCAGTGGCGGTGGCGGTGTTTGCTGTTGCTGTTGCTTCTGCTGTCCCGAGGAGTCCTCGGGAGGCGGTTGGGAGGTCTCTCCCCCTTGGCTAGTACCTCCAACATCAGGGTTGGCACGAGTACGCGTCATTCTGGAATTCAACACAGCAGCAATTAGCACATGTCTTACTCAAAATTCCATAGACCCTGTAGTGGGGTGAGTTTACCTTTTTAGCCCTGTTTAGTATTTAATTTAGGAAATTGAATATGTGGCTAGTGTTTAAAAAAAATTAAAAAGTGGGACAAACATATTGTCAAATTTAATTAAAGACTTTCTCAGTATTTAGGAAACTTTGGAGTGAGATAAAAACATATTTTGGGCTGAATTGAATCTGTTTAATTTATTATTCACATTTAGGGACACATTTTTAAGTAAAGAATAGTTCTAGGAAATAGGGAAAAATAATTGTGAAATAGTTTACATCAGAGGCCAAGGTCAAAATATGTTATTAAATTATTTAGGACCAGAACCTATTCTGTTTAGATGATGTGTATTACTAATTTCATAATAAAGCACACATGTATGAATAGGAAAATAATCTGAAAATATAGCAACTAGTAAATGATAAATGGAGTTTATAAAATCCAAAGAATTCAGTTTAGGGTTGGTAGAAATTCTGAAGACACATATGGAGAAGAAAAATACCTTTCATGCACACTTGGTAGCTAAAAGGTGTATCGATTGAATATAAGGAATTTATTTAAATTGGAAACTCATATATTATATACAAACATAAATATGAATACAAAAGTAGAAATCATATGCACATGTTTAAAAGTGCATGTAAGCCAAAATCAACACACATAGAGTAACCACAACACATAGAAATGAGAATTACTTTCATAAATATGAATGTGTGGTTTGTATGAAGTGGAAGTGTGAACCATGTCTTATGATTGTTGTTTTTCTTTTGCTATGTGTGATGGTATGATGTAGAACCTGCTCAAGAGCAAGTTATTCCTTAACAAGACCAGGACTACCCATTTCAAGAGCAGTAGGAAGGAGGCAAGTGTCCTTGACCACTTTGATCCTATGCTAGGATGTGTAGATAGAATTATTTGCATTGTCAAGTTAAATATGAAACCCATGCTAGGAAGTTTCCCTAGAATTGCATTACCTTGTTTCCTTGTAGCTTGGGTTGGGATTTATTTTATCATGTCATTTATTATTATGCATATGCTTAGCCATGCTTAGAATGGGATGTTTGGGATATAAGATTATTAGTTTATTTTACCATACTCTTGAATGAGATATTGTGAGTTATGTAGAGGTAGGGATCAAGGCAAGTTGGATGTTTTGGTTGTGTGCTGGGTGCACGAGACTCGGGTTTGTGTTTGGTACTTGCCTGGATCCTAAGGACCGGTTCATGGAGCATGTAACATGGCTTTACAGTGCCAACCACATGCTGAGATGGGGCAGCTTGGCCAATTAATTAGGTGTATCCCCGGCGTAGTATGGGTGTGTTGGATGGTACGGGGAATAGGTGTCAGCTGGACTACCATATGAACCGCAAGGCTCAAGAGGGGGCCACTGCAGCGGGGTTGGAGCCTCTTGTATGCTGTTAGGGGTGAAACCTCAGTGGGCCCACGCTCGTCGGGAATCCCTTTGTAAAGGCTTCGTAGTGATCTCCTGGCTACACACCTGGGAAGTGTGAATGTGGTTCGTATCCACTGGCATAATGGAGGTTCTTTTAGTCCACCCGGCAACGGGGGATGAAATCACTACATGTGGGTACAGTGGTACAAACTCTGCAGAGTCAAAAACTGTCATGACAGCCGTGCTCACGGTCAAGAGCGGCTTGGACTTATTCATGATTAGAGGAGTGATGGTTTTGGAAGTTGAGGATGTTAAGCGGGGAGCTTAACATCGGAAATAATGTTATGGTTATTTGGTTATGATGATGGGAAGGGAGATTGGGACCATTTCACCTGTGTAGTAATGTAGGTGCTGAATAAGCTAAGGTGATAGGTATTAATTGCATAGTGCTTTAACCATGAGTTCAACCTCTCCTTGTTCTAGCCATACATGACATAATTTTCCCACACTTGCTGAGTACCATTGGTACTCAACCTTGCATATTTGTTGGTTTATATTGCTGCTCAGGTCAAGATAATGAGGTGGTGTATAATGACCAAGACTTTGGACCCGAAGAAGGTTTCTAGGTTCATGGAGACCCCCGGGCAACGCCTGCGATGGAGCCCTCAAGAATAATATTCCGCTGCTAGTTAATTTACTTGTGATGAACTTATTATTGTCCATCGAGACATTTACTATGTAAGACTTACTTATATTCGACACCTGGCTTGTAATAAATGATGCTTCACTATTTGTCATCACATGTATGAGAAAATGATCCTGGCATACATGTGATATTCACTTGGTTGTTCTTCGGAAAAACCGGGTGTGACAGATGTGATATCAGAGCCAAGGTTGCCCGTAGGAGGGACCTAGGTAGAAATGGACGTATTTAAGGGCCCTATTTTCTTAAAAACTATTTTACAAGGTGTGTGTTGAAAAGTGTTATTTAATGAAGTCACTTTCTTCATCTTACCCCAATTTTCATTCAAAATAGGATTTTTGTTTAAGAGTTTATCTAACCTAAGTTTAAATTCTTTTTGTTTTAGATGGTTCGCATGATTCGCACCGCTCGCAAGTCCACATGAGGGAGAGTTCCCGTAGTTGCCCTAGCCGAGAGAGAGGAGAGCCGTCCGGTGACGTACCTTTCCTACGGATTGGCAGTAGGAGGCTTATTGCGTCGTCTTCGGCGTATGCTCGAAGCCGCCGGCAACACGGGCAAGCTAATCATCCACTATAACTCCACCAGGACCATCCGTGAGAAGAGGGAAGAATGGAGTTCAGAGATGAGGATTATACACGAAAATCAGCTGCTTAAGATTCACCACTCTCCAGCTTGTCGAGCAACACAGGTCGATGCGGAGAAAGATGTCACCTGGGAGGCCATCACCTGCCAGATCCACATCTATCGTCGCCACTTGGACAAAACTGAGTACATGTATGTCCTTCAACGTGAGAGTGGTACCACGGAGTACAAGTACCCACCAGTGCAGCAAGGGACTTCCCATGAGCACATGGACTTTGGAGGATGCTGCTATGCTCAGCACTCGACTGCAGGAGTGTCAACAAGAGCTTCAGGATGTCCGGGACACCCTGAAGGAAACGGAGGCGTTGTTGTGAGCCTGCTTAAAGGCGAGAGAAAGAGGAGATGGGAATGAACTGTGTGTCACCGTGAATGATACATGGACTCCTGACTCCCCGGATCGCCGAGCGATCAGGCGTCGTCGCACTTCTCCACCAGCAGCCTCCCCACCCAAAGCAGAGTCAGAAGGAAGCCGAAATGATGAGGAAGATCCCGAGGAGCCAGCTCAAGAAAACGAGTAGTGTAGAGTCCCTCCCTTAGTCAGCAAGATGTCGAATAGACGAGTCGTTAAGTTAATGGTGTGATAATGCTTGGTGTGTGACGTGAGTTGTGGAAGCCATGAGCAATTGTCCACAGCCTCGTCTTTAGATTGTTTTGCTTTGGTGTGTGAACCCACATGAAATAATATTGCATTTATTTTTGTGTGAAAAGTGAACCCTGAGAGAAGTATAACAAAGCCTCAACACTTCAAAGTACAAACAAATGAAAGTAGTAAGATGATACTAAATGCTTTCAAATTAACATTGGTTGATTCTGCCAGATGGCCGGAAGAGGAAAAGGACGTGCTGCCAACCCCGCCAACAACAACGATGAGGCATGCAACCCTCATCTTTCTGGAGGCCAGGACCGGGGTTGTCGCCGTGAAGGAGTTGATCCCCTCCACCAAATGCTGGAGAATCAAAATCAGCTCATCCAGAACTTGACTCTAGTGGTGGCCAACTTGCATCAAGTTCCACCTCCAAAAGCTGCACCACGCCAACCAAGGTTGAGTGAGTTTCTAGGAACTCAACCTCCAAAGTTTGCAAGTGCTGCTGAACCTCTGGAGGCAGATGATTGGCTTAACACCATTGAGAGCAAGATGAGGATCATACAGTGCCAAGGGTATGAGAGGGTGCTGTTTGCCTCTCATCAATTGCATGGACCTGCTGCTGATTGGTGGACCGCCTACGTGGCCGCCCATCATGACCCTGAGAACATCACATGGGAAGAGTTCAAGCGTAGCTTCCGCAACCATTACATCCCAAGAGGTGAACTCAAAAACAAGAGGAAGGAGTTCTTGGGACTGCAGCAGGGAAACATGACGGTGAGGGAATACCTCACTAAATTCACTCAACTATCCCGTTATGCCCCACGGGACATAGAGACCGATGAGCAGAAACAAGACTGTTTCATGGAGGGACTTACCGCAGAAATGCAGTGTGCAATGTCCTCAAATGAGTATGAAAGCTTCCAAAAGATGGTGGACAGAGCGTTTGTGGTAGAAAGGAAGCTAAAGGCCTTGGAAAATGAGAATAAGAGGAAGGCCGGGTGGTCACATCAAGCCTCAGGGAGCAACACCCGCCCACGTCTGATGCAGCAACCTACAGGGCAGACGAACCGTGCTGGGGTACCCTACTCAGCACCAAGAGGGTACAACCCGAACTACAGGCCTCCCACAGCACCAATACAGCCACAACGTCAGTTCGTACAGCAGCCTCGCCCTGCATATCCACCTCGACCAGCAGTACTAGGACCCCCAAACCAACTCCAAGACAGCAAAGGCCAGGCACCTAAGGTTGGGGTGCAATGTTTTAGCTGCGGAGAAGTGGGGCACTACGCCCATAAGTGCCCAAAGAAGAAGCCCACGCAGCCACAACAGCAGAATGTAATGAGAGGACGGGTGAACCACGCCACTATGGAGGAAGCGCAAGAGGCACCCGACGTGGTAGTTGGTAAGTTTCCTGCCAATTTACACCTTGCAACCCTGCTGTTTGATTCTGGTGCTACCCACTCGTTCATTGCTCAAGGGTTTGTTAAGAAGCATGACCTAGCAACAACACAAATGAACCATATGCTAGCCGTAAACTCTCCAGGGGGAGAAATAAGGACAAGACAAGTGTGTCCCAAAGTGAACCTAGACATTAATGGGGTGGTATTTACTGTCAACCTCACAGTGATAGATTCCTAAGGGATCGATATTATTTTGGGCATGGACTGGTTAAGCAAACATAAGGGAATCATCCATTGCTCGACCAGAACGGTGGAACTAACTCACCCTAGTGGCACAAGAGTAAAGTTTATAACAATACAGGAGCCTAGGAGGAACATTAAATTAAATCAAGTTGAGGTGAAAGTGGAGGAGATCAGGATTATCCGGGAATATCCAGATGTTTTTCGGGAAGAATTGCCAGGTATGCCTCCCGATCGTGAAGTGGAATTTGCAATTGAGCTAGTGACTGGAACAACCCCGATATACAAGAGACCTTATCAGATGGACTCCAAGCAGCTAGAAGAGCTCAAGGATCATTTGAGAGAATTGACGGAGAAGGGGTATATTCGCCCTAGTTCCTCACCATGGGGAGCTCCGGTGATATTTGTGCCCAAGAAGGACGGAACCCAAAGGTTATGTGTGGATTACCGTGCTTTGAATGAGGTAACCATCAAGAACAAGTACCCATTACCCCGCATTGAAGACTTGTTTGATCAGTTGAGAGGCGCTTGTGTGTTCTCGAAAATTGATCTCAGGTCAGGCTACCACCAACTCAAGACAAGGCAATCTGATATTCCCAAGACAGCTTTCGTATCTCGGTACGGACTGTATGAATACACCGTCATGCCTTTCGGGCTGACTAATGCCCCGGCATACTTCATGTATCTCATGAACAAGGTATTCATGGAATATCTAGACAAATTTGTGGTGGTTTTCATAGATGACATTCTCGTCTTCTCCAAAGATGAAGAAGAACATGAGAAACATCAAAGGTTGGTGTTGCAGAGGCTAAGAGAACACCAACTATATGCCAAATTGAGCAAGTGTGAGTTTTGGCTGAAGAGAGTTCCCTTCTTAGGACATATAATCTCGGAGGGAGGAATCTCCGTAGATCCCGTCAAAATCGAGGATATACAGAAGTGGAAGACCCCTGAAAATGTCGGGGAAGTTCGAAGCTTTTTGGGATTGGCTGGATACTATCGACGGTTTATTGAGGGATTCTCTAAGATCTCGAGACCTCTCACCAAACTGTTGGAGAAGGGAATCACATTCACATGGACGCCGCAGTGCGAGACGAGTTTTCAGGAGTTAAAGGAAAGATTGACAACAGCCCTAGTGCTCGTTCTGCCAGATATGCAGAAGAACTTTACGGTGTACTACGATGCCTCTGGAAACGGGTTAGGGTGTGTTCTCATGCAAGAAGGGCATGTCGTGGCATATGCATCCCGGCAGCTTCGGAAGCATGAGAAGAACTATCCTACACATGAATTAGAACTAGCCGCAGTGGTACACGCGTTGAAAATTTGGCGGCACTATTTGATGGGGAAGAGGACAGAGATATATACGGATCATAAGAGTTTGAAGTACATTTTCACACAGCCAGACCTCAACCTCAGACAAAGGAGATGGTTAGAGCTAATCAATGACTTTGATGTGGGCATCAACTATCATCCTGGGAAAGCAAACGTCGTGGCCGATGCTTTAAGTTGGAAAGTGCAGGTCAATAAGTTGAGCCTGAAAGACATGCCTGCAGAATTGAAAAACGAGGTTATAAGGCTCAATCTATGTCTAGTAAATAGTGGTGAAGCCATCGCCATGAAAGTGGACTCCACACTAGAGCGAGACATACACGAGGGTCAAAAGAATGATGAGAAGATACGAGAGATCAGACAACTCATCAAGGAAAATAAAGCTCCGGGTTTTATAGAGGATGAACAAGGAACGGTGTGGCACGGGAAAAGAATCTATGTGCCTGAAGTAAAGGAGATTCGTGAATTGATTTTGAAGGAGGTTCACGATTCTGACTATTCCATTCATCCTGGGAGTACGAAGATGTACCAGGACCTCAAAAGCAGGTATTGGTGGTATGGCATGAAGCGAGATGTCGCGGAACATGTTGCTCTATGTGACACATGTCAGTTGGTAAAAGCAGAACATCAACGACCCGCGGGATTATTGCAACCACTCAAAGTGCCTGAATGGAAATGGGAAGAAATCAGCATGGATTTCATCGTGGGATTGCCTAGGACCCAATCAGGATATGATTCGATATGGGTCATCATTGATAGGCTAACCAAGGTAGCTCACTTCATCCCCGTGAAGGAAAGCTACAGCGGATCCAAATTGGCATAGTTGTACATGTCAAGGATCGTTTGTTACCATGGAGTGCCAAAGAAGATTGTGTCGGATCGAGGGACACAGTTCACCTCAAGGTTCTGGCAGAAGTTGCACGAAACCATGGGAACTCATCTGAACTTTAGTTCTGCCTACCATCCCCAAACTGATGGGCAGACGGAAAGAACCAATCAGATCCTTGAAGATATGCTGAGGGCATGTGCACTCAAAAACAATAGGAGTTGGGACAAGAACTTACCGTATGCGGAGTTTTCCTATAACAACAGCTATCAAGCAAGTATGAAGATGTCACCGTTTGAAGCTTTGTACGGGAGGAAGTGCAGAACTCCCCTATTTTGGAACCAAACAGGGGAAAGTAAAGTGTTTGGTCTAGAAGTACTACAAGAAGCTGAGGCGAAGGTAAGGGAAATTCGCAACAATTTGAGGATAGCACAGACACGCTAAAAGAGTTATGCTGATGTACGAAGAAGAGAGCTCGTTTTCAACGTGGGGGACTATGTCTATCTCAAGGTGTCCCCTATCTGAGGACTTCGTCGGTTCAAGGTAAAAGGGAAGTTGTCACCTCGATACATCGGACCCTTTCAAGTTCTGGAAAGGAAAGGCGAAGTGGCGTATCAACTAGAGTTACCGGCTCATCTATCGGATGTGCACGATGTATTCCATGTGTCACAACTCAAGAAATGCCTGAGGACACCTGAAGAGGTGTTACCCATGAATGAAGTGGACGTAGCTGAGGATTTGTCTTATGCCGAGCAACCATACAAGATTTTGGAGACAATGGAACGCCTCACCAGAAATAAAAGAATCCAGATGTGCAAGGTGCAGTGGAAGCATCACTCAGAAGAGGAAGCCACCTGGGAGCGGGAAGATGAGCTCAAGGCACAATTTACGGAATTATTTTCTTAGAACCACCAATCTCGAGGACGAGATTTCTTTTAAGGGGGGTAGAGCTGTAACACCCCAAAAATCTTGTTAAGAACCTAAATCATTTTAAGTGGGGAATTTAAAAATTTTTGGACGTGTTGCATGTTTTGCAAAAATTCAAATTCAAACTGGAATTCAAATTAAACTCAAAACAGAAAATAAATAGAAAAAGAAAAAAAAGAAAACAGAAAAAAACCGGCCAGTGGGCCGAAACCCACCAGCCGGCCCACCCAGCAACCGCGCCAGCCCGCAGCCGCGCCCGCTGTTTCCTTCCGCTGACAGGTGGGACCCGCCAGCTCGTCTTCTACCTCGCGCCGCGCCGGACTCCCTCTCACCCGAATCAAAACCGATCGGGATTTCTGCGTATCCCCGCTGAATTCTGTTCGTAGGCGACGCGGACTTGATTTAAACCACCCCGCCGCCTTTCCCCGTCTATAAAAACCCCGGCCTCGTTCTGTTTTTCCCACGCGATCCGCCGATTTTCCTCCGGTGAGAACCGAGACTTCTCCGGCGAATTCTGGCCGATCTACGCTCGGAAACTCCGATCTAACTCGCTGGTCTTGATCCACCGCCTCCAGGGAACCTTGCAGGTGCAGAAAACTCGGTGACTTGCGGTGTAAACACAGCGCTGACGAGCCTCGCCGTGAATTCAACTCGGACCTCGTCGCCGATCACCTTCCAGGACCTCCGAGCTCAAGAAAACCTTCGAGGTGAGATCCCCGACCTCCCCTCCACCGATCTATGCCATAAAATCACAGTTCTAGGAAGAATTCTCGAAGATCCAAAAGTCTCCGGCGAGATCGCCGCTTCCCGCCGCCGTGCGCCACCGGCAGCGCCGCCCGCGTTTGATCAGAGCGACGTGGCCGCTTGTGCGCCGTTTATTTTAAATCGCACGGTAGGGTTTAAATCCCCGCGTACCGGTTCGACGTTATAATCTCAGCCATCGGTTTAAAATCGGACGGTCCACGTCAGCCCCGCGTTATAAAGACTGGAAATCTTACGTGCTACCCCCTGGGGTTCTCGGGAAATAAGAGCTAGCCCCGGAAACTTCTGATCTAGCCCCTGGAACTTCAGAAAATCATGTAAATTCATTTAAAAATCAGTTTTAGCCCCTGGACTTAATAAAAATTAGGAAAAACCCCTCTGATAAGTGTAGCTATACCCCTGGAAATTCTGAAAATAATATTATAGACTCTGTAGTGGGGTGAGTTTACCTTTTTAGCGCTGTTTAGTATTTAATTTAGGAAATTGAATATGTGGCTAGTGTTTAAAAAAATTAAAAAGTGGGACAAACATATTGTCAAAATTTAATTAAAGACTTTCTCAGTATTTAGGAAACTTTGGAGTGAGATAAAAACATATTTTGGGCTGAATTGAATCTGTTTAATTTATTATTCACATTTAGGGACACATTTTTAAGTAAAGAATAGTTCTAGGAAATAGGGAAAAATAATTGTGAAATAGTTTACATCAGAGGCCAAGGTCAAAATATGTTATTAAATTATTTAGGACCAGAACCTATTCTATTTAGATGATGTGTATTACTAATTTCATAATAAAGCACACATGTATGCATAGGAAAATAAATCTGAAAATATAGCAACTAGTAAATGATAAATGGAGTTTCTAAAATCCAAAGAATTCAGTTTAGGGTTGGTAGAAATTCTGAAGACACATATGGAGAAGAAAAATACCTTTCATGCACACTTGGTAGCTAAAAGGTGTATCAATTGAATATAAGGAATTTATTTAAATTGGAAACTCATATATTATATACAAACATAAATATGAATACAAAAGTAGAAATCATATGCACATGTTTAAAAGTGCATGTAAGCCAAAATCAACACACATAGAGTAACCACAACACATAGAAATGAGAATTACTTTCATAAATATGAATGTGTGGTTTGTATGAAGTGGAAGTGTGAACCATGTCTTATGGATTGTTGTTTTTCTTTTGCTATGTGTGATGGTATGATGTAGAACCTGCTCAAGAGCAAGTTATTCCTTTACAAGACCAGGACTACCCATTTCAAGAGCAGTAGGAAGGAGGCAAGTGTCCTTGACCACTTTGATCCTATGCTAGGATGTGTAGATAGAATTATTTGCATTGTCAAGTTAAATATGAAACCCATGCTAGGAAGTTTCCCTAGAATTGCATTACCTTGTTTCCTTGTAGCTTGGGTTGGGATTTATTTTATCATGTCATTTATTATTATGCATATGCTTAGCCATGCTTAGAATGGGATGTTTGGGATATAAGATTATTAGTTTATTTTACCATACTCTTGAATGAGATATTGTGAGTTATGTAGAGGTAGGGATCAAGGCAAGTTGGATGTTTTGGTTGTGTGCTGGGTGCACGAGACTCGGGTTTGTGTTTGGTACTTGCCTGGATCCTAAGGACCGGTTCATGGAGCATGTAACATGGCTTTACAGTGCCAACCACATGCTGAGATGGGGCAGCTTGGCCAATTAATTAGGTGTATCCCCGGCGTAGTATGGGTGTGTTGGATGGTACGGGGAATAGGTGTCAGCTGGACTACCATATGAACCGCAAGGCTCAAGAGGGGGCCACTGCAGCGGGGTTGGAGCCTCTTGTATGCTGTTAGGGGTGAAACCTCAGTGGGCCCACGCTCGTCGGGAATCCCTTTGTAAAGGCTTCGTAGTGATCTCCTGGCTACACACCTGGGAAGTGTGAATGTGGTTCGTATCCACTGGCATAATGGAGGTTCTTTTAGTCCACCCGGCAACAGGGGATGAAATCACTACATGTGGGTACAGTGGTACAAACTCTGCAGAGTCAAAAACTGTCATGACAGCCGTGCTCACGGTCAAGAGCGGCTTGGACTTATTCATGATTAGAGGAGTGATGGTTTTGGAAGTTGAGGATGTTAAGCGGGGAGCTTAACATCGGAAATAATGTTATGGTTATTTGGTTATGATGATGGGAAGGGAGATTGGGACCATTTCACCTGTGTAGTAATGTAGGTGCTGAATAAGCTAAGGTGATAGGTATTAATTGCATAGTGCTTTAACCATGAGTTCAACCTCTCCTTGTTCTAGCCATACATGACATAATTTTCCCACACTTGCTGAGTACCATTGGTACTCAACCTTGCATATTTGTTGGTTTATATTGCTGCTCAGGTCAAGATAATGAGGTGGTGTATAATGACCAAGACTTTGGACCCGAAGAAGGTTTCTAGGTTCATGGAGACCCCCGGGCAACGCCTGCGATGGAGCCCTCAAGAATAATATTCCGCTGCTAGTTAATTTACTTGTGATGAACTTATTATTGTCCATCGAGACATTTACTATGTAAGACTTACTTATATTCGACACCTGGCTTGTAATAAATGATGCTTCACTATTTGTCATCACATGTATGAGAAAATGATCCTGGCATACATGTGATATTCACTTGGTTGTTCTTCGGAAAAACCGGGTGTGACAGATGTGATATCAGAGCCAAGGTTGCCCGTAGGAGGGACCTAGGTAGAAATGGACGTATTTAAGGGCCCTATTTTCTTAAAAACTATTTTACAAGGTGTGTGTTGAAAAGTGTTATTTAATGAAGTCACTTTCTTCATCTTACCCCAATTTTCATTCAAAATAGGATTTTTGTTTAAGAGTTTATCTAACCTAAGTTTAAATTCTTTTTGTTTTAGATGGTTCGCATGATTCGCACCGCTCGCAAGTCCACATGAGGGAGAGTTCCCGTAGTTGCCCTAGCCGAGAGAGAGGAGAGCCGTCCGGTGACGTACCTTTCCTACGGATTGGCAGTAGGAGGCTTATTGCGTCGTCTTCGGCGTATGCTCGAAGCCGCCGGCAACACGGGCAAGCTAATCGTCCACTATAACTCCACCAGGACCATCCGTGAGAAGAGGGAAGAATGGAGTTCAGAGATGAGGATTATACACGAAAATCAGCTGCTTAAGATTCACCACTCTCCAGCTTGTCGAGCAACACAGGTCGATGCGGAGAAAGATGTCACCTGGGAGGCCATCACCTGCCAGATCCACATCTATCGTCGCCACTTGGACAAAACTGAGTACATGTATGTCCTTCAACGTGAGAGTGGTACCACGGAGTACAAGTACCCACCAGTGCAGCAAGGGACTTCCCATGAGCACATGGACTTTGGAGGATGCTGCTATGCTCAGCACTCGACTGCAGGAGTGTCAACAAGAGCTTCAGGATGTCCGGGACACCCTGAAGGAAACGGAGGCGTTGTTGTGAGCCTGCTTAAAGGCGAGAGAAAGAGGAGATGGGAATGAACTGTGTGTCACCGTGAATGATACATGGACTCCTGACTCCCCGGATCGCCGAGCGATCAGGCGTCGTCGCACTTCTCCACCAGCAGCCTCCCCACCCAAAGCAGAGTCAGAAGGAAGCCGAAATGATGAGGAAGATCCCGAGGAGCCAGCTCAAGAAAACGAGTAGTGTAGAGTCCCTCCCTTAGTCAGCAAGATGTCGAATAGACGAGTCGTTAAGTTAATGGTGTGATAATGCTTGGTGTGTGACGTGAGTTGTGGAAGCCATGAGCAATTGTCCACAGCCTCGTCTTTAGATTGTTTTGCTTTGGTGTGTGAACCCACATGAAATAATATTGCATTTATTTTTGTGTGAAAAGTGAACCCTGAGAGAAGTATAACAAAGCCTCAACACTTCAAAGTACAAACAAATGAAAGTAGTAAGATGATACTAAATGCTTTCAAATTAACATTGGTTGATTCTGCCAGATGGCCGGAAGAGGAAAAGGACGTGCTGCCAACCCCGCCAACAACAACGATGAGGCATGCAACCCTCATCTTTCTGGAGGCCAGGACCGGGGTTGTCGCCGTGAAGGAGTTGATCCCCTCCACCAAATGCTGGAGAATCAAAATCAGCTCATCCAGAACTTGACTCTAGTGGTGGCCAACTTGCATCAAGTTCCACCTCCAAAAGCTGCACCACGCCAACCAAGGTTGAGTGAGTTTCTAGGAACTCAACCTCCAAAGTTTGCAAGTGCTGCTGAACCTCTGGAGGCAGATGATTGGCTTAACACCATTGAGAGCAAGATGAGGATCATACAGTGCCAAGGGTATGAGAGGGTGCTGTTTGCCTCTCATCAATTGCATGGACCTGCTGCTGATTGGTGGACCGCCTACGTGGCCGCCCATCATGACCCTGAGAACATCACATGGGAAGAGTTCAAGCGTAGCTTCCGCAACCATTACATCCCAAGAGGTGAACTCAAAAACAAGAGGAAGGAGTTCTTGGGACTGCAGCAGGGAAACATGACGGTGAGGGAATACCTCACTAAATTCACTCAACTATCCCGTTATGCCCCACGGGACATAGAGACCGATGAGCAGAAACAAGACTGTTTCATGGAGGGACTTACCGCAGAAATGCAGTGTGCAATGTCCTCAAATGAGTATGAAAGCTTCCAAAAGATGGTGGACAGAGCGTTTGTGGTAGAAAGGAAGCTAAAGGCCTTGGAAAATGAGAATAAGAGGAAGGCCGGGTGGTCACATCAAGCCTCAGGGAGCAACACCCGCCCACGTCTGATGCAGCAACCTACAGGGCAGACGAACCGTGCTGGGGTACCCTACTCAGCACCAAGAGGGTACAACCCGAACTACAGGCCTCCCACAGCACCAATACAGCCACAACGTCAGTTCGTACAGCAGCCTCGCCCTGCATATCCACCTCGACCAGCAGTACTAGGACCCCCAAACCAACTCCAAGACAGCAAAGGCCAGGCACCTAAGGTTGGGGTGCAATGTTTTAGCTGCGGAGAAGTGGGGCACTACGCCCATAAGTGCCCAAAGAAGAAGCCCACGCAGCCACAACAGCAGAATGTAATGAGAGGACGGGTGAACCACGCCACTATGGAGGAAGCGCAAGAGGCACCCGACGTGGTAGTTGGTAAGTTTCCTGCCAATTTACACCTTGCAACCCTGCTGTTTGATTCTGGTGCTACCCACTCGTTCATTGCTCAAGGGTTTGTTAAGAAGCATGACCTAGCAACAACACAAATGAACCATATGCTAGCCGTAAACTCTCCAGGGGGAGAAATAAGGACAAGACAAGTGTGTCCCAAAGTGAACCTAGACATTAATGGGGTGGTATTTACTGTCAACCTCACAGTGATAGATTCCTAAGGGATCGATATTATTTTGGGCATGGACTGGTTAAGCAAACATAAGGGAATCATCCATTGCTCGACCAGAACGGTGGAACTAACTCACCCTAGTGGCACAAGAGTAAAGTTTATAACAATACAGGAGCCTAGGAGGAACATTAAATTAAATCAAGTTGAGGTGAAAGTGGAGGAGATCAGGATTATCCGGGAATATCCAGATGTTTTTCGGGAAGAATTGCCAGGTATGCCTCCCGATCGTGAAGTGGAATTTGCAATTGAGCTAGTGCCTGGAACAACCCCGATATACAAGAGACCTTATCAGATGGACTCCAAGCAGCTAGAAGAGCTCAAGGATCATTTGAGAGAATTGACGGAGAAGGGGTATATTCGCCCTAGTTCCTCACCATGGGGAGCTCCGGTGATATTTGTGCCCAAGAAGGACGGAACCCAAAGGTTATGTGTGGATTACCGTGCTTTGAATGAGGTAACCATCAAGAACAAGTACCCATTACCCCGCATTGAAGACTTGTTTGATCAGTTGAGAGGCGCTTGTGTGTTCTCGAAAATTGATCTCAGGTCAGGCTACCACCAACTCAAGACAAGGCAATCTGATATTCCCAAGACAGCTTTCGTATCTCGGTACGGACTGTATGAATACACCGTCATGCCTTTCGGGCTGACTAATGCCCCGGCATACTTCATGTATCTCATGAACAAGGTATTCATGGAATATCTAGACAAATTTGTGGTGGTTTTCATAGATGACATTCTCGTCTTCTCCAAAGATGAAGAAGAACATGAGAAACATCAAAGGTTGGTGTTGCAGAGGCTAAGAGAACACCAACTATATGCCAAATTGAGCAAGTGTGAGTTTTGGCTGAAGAGAGTTCCCTTCTTAGGACATATAATCTCGGAGGGAGGAATCTCCGTAGATCCCGTCAAAATCGAGGATATACAGAAGTGGAAGACCCCTGAAAATGTCGGGGAAGTTCGAAGCTTTTTGGGATTGGCTGGATACTATCGACGGTTTATTGAGGGATTCTCTAAGATCTCGAGACCTCTCACCAAACTGTTGGAGAAGGGAATCACATTCACATGGACGCCGCAGTGCGAGACGAGTTTTCAGGAGTTAAAGGAAAGATTGACAACAGCCCTAGTGCTCGTTCTGCCAGATATGCAGAAGAACTTTACGGTGTACTACGATGCCTCTGGAAACGGGTTAGGGTGTGTTCTCATGCAAGAAGGGCATGTCGTGGCATATGCATCCCGGCAGCTTCGGAAGCATGAGAAGAACTATCCTACACATGAATTAGAACTAGCCGCAGTGGTACACGCGTTGAAAATTTGGCGGCACTATTTGATGGGGAAGAGGACAGAGATATATACGGATCATAAGAGTTTGAAGTACATTTTCACACAGCCAGACCTCAACCTCAGACAAAGGAGATGGTTAGAGCTAATCAATGACTTTGATGTGGGCATCAACTATCATCCTGGGAAAGCAAACGTCGTGGCCGATGCTTTAAGTTGGAAAGTGCAGGTCAATAAGTTGAGCCTGAAAGACATGCCTGCAGAATTGAAAAACGAGGTTATAAGGCTCAATCTATGTCTAGTAAATAGTGGTGAAGCCATCGCCATGAAAGTGGACTCCACACTAGAGCGAGACATACACGAGGGTCAAAAGAATGATGAGAAGATACGAGAGATCAGACAACTCATCAAGGAAAATAAAGCTCCGGGTTTTATAGAGGATGAACAAGGAACGGTGTGGCACGGGAAAAGAATCTGTGTGCCTGAAGTAAAGGAGATTCGTGAATTGATTTTGAAGGAGGTTCACGATTCTGACTATTCCATTCATCCTGGGAGTACGAAGATGTACCAGGACCTCAAAAGCAGGTATTGGTGGTATGGCATGAAGCGAGATGTCGCGGAACATGTTGCTCTATGTGACACATGTCAGTTGGTAAAAGCAGAACATCAACGACCCGCGGGATTATTGCAACCACTCAAAGTGCCTGAATGGAAATGGGAAGAAATCAGCATGGATTTCATCGTGGGATTGCCTAGGACCCAATCAGGATATGATTCGATATGGGTCATCATTGATAGGCTAACCAAGGTAGCTCACTTCATCCCCGTGAAGGAAAGCTACAGCGGATCCAAATTGGCATAGTTGTACATGTCAAGGATCGTTTGTTACCATGGAGTGCCAAAGAAGATTGTGTCGGATCGAGGGACACAGTTCACCTCAAGGTTCTGGCAGAAGTTGCACGAAACCATGGGAACTCATCTGAACTTTAGTTCTGCCTACCATCCCCAAACTGATGGGCAGACGGAAAGAACCAATCAGATCCTTGAAGATATGCTGAGGGCATGTGCACTCAAAAACAATAGGAGTTGGGACAAGAACTTACCGTATGCGGAGTTTTCCTATAACAACAGCTATCAAGCAAGTATGAAGATGTCACCGTTTGAAGCTTTGTACGGGAGGAAGTGCAGAACTCCCCTATTTTGGAACCAAACAGGGGAAAGTAAAGTGTTTGGTCTAGAAGTACTACAAGAAGCCGAGGCGAAGGTAAGAGAAATTCGCAACAATTTGAGGATAGCACAGACACGCTAAAAGAGTTATGCTGATGTACGAAGAAGAGAGCTCGTTTTCAACGTGGGGGACTATGTCTATCTCAAGGTGTCCCCTATCTGAGGACTTCGTCGGTTCAAGGTAAAAGGGAAGTTGTCACCTCGATACATCGGACCCTTTCAAGTTCTGGAAAGGAAAGGCGAAGTGGCGTATCAACTAGAGTTACCGGCTCATCTATCGGATGTGCACGATGTATTCCATGTGTCACAACTCAAGAAATGCCTGAGGACACCTGAAGAGGTGTTACCCATGAATGAAGTGGACGTAGCTGAGGATTTGTCTTATGCCGAGCAACCATACAAGATTTTGGAGACAATGGAACGCCTCACCAGAAATAAAAGAATCCAGATGTGCAAGGTGCAGTGGAAGCATCACTCAGAAGAGGAAGCCACCTGGGAGCGGGAAGATGAGCTCAAGGCACAATTTACGGAATTATTTTCTTAGAACCACCAATCTCGAGGACGAGATTTCTTTTAAGGGGGGTAGAGCTGTAACACCCCAAAAATCTTGTTAAGAACCTAAATCATTTTAAGCGGGGAATTTAAAAATTTTTGGACGTGTTGCATGTTTTGCAAAAATTCAAATTCAAACTGGAATTCAAATTAAACTCAAAACAGAAAATAAATAGAAAAAGAAAAAAAAAAAGAAAACAGAAAAAAACCGGCCAGTGGGCCGAAACCCACCAGCCGGCCCACCCAGCAACCGCGCCAGCCCGCAGCCGCGCCCGCTGTTTCCTTCCGCTGACAGGTGGGACCCGCCAGCTCGTCTTCTACCTCGCGCCGCGCCGGACTCCCTCTCACCCGAATCAAAACCGATCGGGATTTCTGCGTATCCCCGCTGAATTCTGTTCGTAGGCGACGCGGACTTGATCTAAACCACCCCGCCGCCTTTCCCCGTCTATAAAAACCCCGGCCTCGTTCTGTTTTTCCCACGCGATCCGCCGATTTTCCTCCGGTGAGAACCGAGACTTCTCCGGCGAATTCTGGCCGATCTACGCTCGGAAACTCCGATCTAACTCGCTGGTCTTGATCCACCGCCTCCAGGGAACCTTGCAGGTGCAGAAAACTCGGTGACTTGCGGTGTAAACACAGCGCTGACGAGCCTCGCCGTGAATTCAACTCGGACCTCGTCGCCGATCACCTTCCAGGACCTCCGAGCTCAAGAAAACCTTCGAGGTGAGATCCCCGACCTCCCCTCCACCGATCTATGCCATAAAATCACAGTTCTAGGAAGAATTCTCGAAGATCCAAAAGTCTCCGGCGAGATCGCCGCTTCCCGCCGCCGTGCGCCACCGGCAGCGCCGCCCGCGTTTGATCAGAGCGACGTGGCCGCTTGTGCGCCGTTTATTTTAAATCGCACGGTAGGGTTTAAATCCCCGCGTACCGGTTCGACGTTATAATCTCAGCCATCGGTTTAAAATCGGACGGTCCACGTCAGCCCCGCGTTATAAAGACTGGAAATCTTACGTGCTACCCCCTGGGGTTCTCGGGAAATAAGAGCTAGCCCCGGAAACTTCTGATCTAGCCCCTGGAACTTCAGAAAATCATGTAAATTCATTTAAAAATCAGTTTTAGCCCCTGGACTTAATAAAAATTAGGAAAAACCCCTCTGATAAGTGTAGCTATACCCCTGGAAATTCTGAAAATAATATTATAGACTCTGTAGTGGGGTGAGTTTACCTTTTTAGCCCTGTTTAGTATTTAATTTAGGAAATTGAATATGTGGCTAGTGTTTAAAAAAATTAAAAAGTGGGACAAACATATTGTCAAAATTTAATTAAAGACTTTCTCAGTATTTAGGAAACTTTGGAGTGAGATAAAAACATATTTTGGGCTGAATTGAATCTGTTTAATTTATTATTCACATTTAGGGACACATTTTTAAGTAAAGAATAGTTCTAGGAAATAGGGAAAAATAATTGTGAAATAGTTTACATCAGAGGCCAAGGTCAAAATATGTTATTAAATTATTTAGGACCAGAACCTATTCTATTTAGATGATGTGTATTACTAATTTCATAATAAAGCACACATGTATGCATAGGAAAATAAATCTGAAAATATAGCAACTAGTAAATGATAAATGGAGTTTCTAAAATCCAAAGAATTCAGTTTAGGGTTCGTAGAAATTCTGAAGACACATATGGAGAAGAAAAATACCTTTCATGCACACTTGGTAGCTAAAAGGTGTATCAATTGAATATAAGGAATTTATTTAAATTGGAAACTCATATATTATATACAAACATAAATATGAATACAAAAGTAGAAATCATATGCACATGTTTAAAAGTGCATGTAAGCCAAAATCAACACACATAGAGTAACCACAACACATAGAAATGAGAATGACTTTCATAAATATGAATGTGTGGTTTGTATGAAGTGGAAGTGTGAACCATGTCTTATGGATTGTTGTTTTTCTTTTGCTATGTGTGATGGTATGATGTAGAACCTGCTCAAGAGCAAGTTATTCCTTTCCAAGACCAGGACTACCCATTTCAAGAGCAGCAGGAAGGAGGCAAGTGTCCTTGACCACTTTGATCCTATGCTAGGATGTGTAGATAGAATTATTTGCATTGTCAAGTTAAATATGAAACCCATGCTAGGAAGTTTCCCTAGAATTGCATTACCTTGTTTCCTTGTAGCTTGGGTTGGGATTTATTTTATCATGTCATTTATTATTATGCATATGCTTAGCCATGCTTAGAATGGGGTGTTTGGGATATGAGATTATTAGTTTATTTTACCATACTCTTGAATGAGATATTGTGAGTTATGTAGAGGTAGGTGTCGGTACCTGAGATATGGGGTACCCCCGCGCACAGGGAAAAATGCCTAAGGAACTCGCCCTTCTCCGCAGGGAGAGCTCCAAAGGCGCCGCGCGTCCGGCGGGGCCGGACCTCCCTCTCCTCAGAGGAGAGCTCCGGGCTCGCCACGTGGCATACAGAAGCCGGACCTCCCCCCCGTGGGAGAGAGGTCCGAAGGCGCCGCGTGTCCAGCGGGGCCGGACCTCCCTCTCCTCAGAGGAGAGCTCCGGGCCCGCCACGTGGCCAACAGAAGCCGAGCCTCTCCCTCCGCGGGGAGAGGTCCGGAGGCTCCACGTGCCCCGCGGGACTGACCCTTCTCCCCTCTGAGAAGGGCTCCGGGCCCGCCACGTGGCAGAAGAACGGCGCTGCCTGCCCCGAGCGGTAGGCAGCGGGCGTAAAGACACCCCATACCTTGCCCGTACAAGGTATTCAAGGCCCGCGTCTTCCCGAGACGCGGAGACGCGGAGCACGCGTCTGTCAGGTGCTGTTGCGCCCAGTCGCCTCACAGACTGGCGCGCGGTGTCAGAACCTGCCAGCCAATAAACACCGCGACAAGACATCCCATGCCGCCTGCGCCGTCATCAACCACTACGACTAGCATGCGGCATGGGCAGGGCGGCAAGATGAAGACTCAGAAGCCTTCGACTAGAGGCAACTACCGGCATAACTGCAGATACGGTAGATGATAGGCAATCTTCCCGGGACCACCTGTCGGGTCCCGGCCCCCCTTGTAAGCTGCCCGAGCCTTGGACTATAAAAGGCTCGGGTAGGCGTCGATAGCAAGGGTTCGCACTTTGCAACTCATACGCTAGCCATACACTCTCAAGCTGTAACTCACCCCCAAGCTCAGGCCTCCGGTCCTGAGCAGCAAGCAATACAGCGAGCTCCATAGCTCGCCGTGGACGTAGGGTTTTACGCTCCGGCGGCCTGAACCACGTAAAACTCACTGTGTCAAGCTCTTACTAACTCGTCCATCTGCGCAAGCTCTCCGCTAGAGACTAGCCCCACCGAAAAAAGAACCTCCGCGGGCTGCCCTGTGCAGGCCCGGGGGAAGTGTCGACTGAACACTTCGACATTTGGCGCACCAGGTAGGGGGCTTTTCTCCTAGCGCGACGAGTTTCCGCCGACGAAGATGACCAAGCTTCCTTCAGCGGCAAACTCTCCCCCTCCGCGTTCACGGCGAACCGTGACCACTGGGGAGTACATGTCGACACACTCAGGACGGAGTGTGTCGGCACAAGCTGGTAGGCAGCAGCCGACTCGGGCAACGCCGACTCCGGCTATGCAGGCCCCGACCAGTGTGAGATCTTCTGCAGCGCTGAGCGTACACCATGGAGGTGCGCTAGCTGCAGCAAGAGCGCTGCTGCGCAACCCACCTGCGGGGGATGCGCCCCATTCAGCGACCCAGCAATGGGTCCGCGAGGTGGACCGCCTCGTCGTCGCCGCCGCGAACCCTCGGTTTCGGCGAGGACGGCGCCCAGGACAACCGGCTGTGTCTCTGACGCGCACACCCACGGTTGACGGGCTAACGGCGGATTCCAGCTCCTCCAGGCTCCAGTCGACGGACCTGCGAAGGGAACTGGAACGGTGCCACTTGGGCCAGGATGCCCGGGTGTACCTCGAGCGACGCCGAGAAAGGCGTCGCAACCATGAGGCTGGTGACAGCATGTCGTCGGCCTCGACACAACCTGAAGGGCAGGTCTTCGCCACGCGAGCCCTGCCTCAGGCATATGCTGCGCAGCATATGCCACAACCATATGCGCCGCAAGCAGCGGCCCCGGTCTATGGTGCAGCCTTGCTCATGCCGGGATACGCGGTGCCAAGTGTGAACCAAGCGTTCGCAGCGCCGGTACCTGCAGCAGCAGGTGCAGGGTCTGCGGCCCTTGCACCCCACCTTCGCTTCGCGAGGTGGCCGCGCAAGTTCCGGCCGCACCTGCCCGAAAAGTACGACGGTAGCGTCAACCCAGCAGAGTTCCTCCAGATCTACTCCACCGCCGTACTTGCCACAGGAGGGGACGAGGCTGTCATGGCCAACTACTTCCCCGTCGCCTTGACCGGCCCAGCTCGGTCTTGGCTCATGAATCTACCTCAGGGGTCCATAACCTCCTGGGGAGAGCTCTGCCAGCAATTCGTCGCCAACTTCGGCAGCTCCTACACCTGCCCCGGCACGGAGCTTGACCTCCACGCCATCAAGCAACAGCCTGGGGAGTCGCTGCGCTCTTTCATCCAGCGGTTCTCCCAGGTACGCAACACCATCCCGCATATTCAGAACGCTTCTGTGGTGGTGGTGTTCCGGCAAGGCGTTCGGGACAGGAAGATGCTCAAGAAGCTCGCGACCAGGGAGGTCCGCGATGCCTCAGGACTCTTCAACCTGGCGGACAAGTGCGCCAGAGCAGCCGAAGGGCGGAACTGGCACTCTCTGCCGGCCCCCAAGCCGGGGGGTCAGCCGGGATCCGGCGGCGCTTCGTACGGAAGTAGCGTAAAATCATCAGCCGCGGTCCCTGTTGTCGCAACGGCGGCGCCCAGTGGAGCTCGGGGGCCGCACCCTGACAAGAGGCCGCGACAATCACCGGCCCCAGACGGGGGCCAGGATGAATTATGCCCTGTGCATGGCACCAGTTATCATACCGCTACCGAATGCCGGGAAATCCAGAAGCTCGCGGAGCGCTTCCAGAAAGGGAAGCAGCCTCTAACTGATGCCCCACCCAACGATCAAAGGGGCGGCAAGCAGAAGGTCGAGGCCCGAGACGGCGTCGACCGCCAGGTGGAGTTCTAGGAGCTTCAGCACGCCGTAAAGGCAGTGCGCAGTCATGGGAGCTCCAGCTCCAGTGATGACGAGCACCGGAAGATGCTCTATGTCATCTTCGGTGGGTCCGCTGACCCCCCGTCCCGGAGCACGGCTAAGGCCTTGCGTCGAGCGGTAGTGTCGGTGGCTCCCCTCCCAGGTGCAGCACCACACCTCAGGTGGATGGGAACCCCCATCAGCTTCGATGACACCGACTGCCCCAGGAACATGGCTGGGGCCGGCCAACTGCCGCTCGTGGTGGTCCCCACCATCGCCAACATGAAGATGTACCATGTTTTGGTGGATGGCGGGGCTGGGCTGAACCTCATCAGTCGCGCAGCCTTCCAGAAGCTGCAGATCCCGATGGCCAAGCTCGCCCCATCGAGCCCGTTCTCAGGGGTGGGACCGGGTCAGGTCGTTCCCTACGGCCACATCAGCCTCCCGGTGACCTTTGGGGCACCAGACAGCTACCGGACAGAGTACGTTCTGTTCGACGTGGCCGAGATTGACCTCCCCTTCAACGCCATAATCGGCAGGCCAGCCATGTACCGATTCATGGCAGTAGCCCACTACGGCTACCTTGTCTTGAAGATGCCTACACCAACAGGCGTCCTCAAGGTTTGTGGAGACCGTGCTGCCGCAGTGTTGGCCTTGGAAAAGCTCCAGGCGCTTACAGCGACTCGAGCGCCAACCCTCGGCAGCGCAGAACCAAACCAGCTCCACCCAAGTGCACGCCACCGTGCCTCTACCACAGCACCCCGCGTGCAACCCCTCGATGAGGACGACGTCCCCACAAGGCTCGTCCGAATCAGCGCCGATGCCACCCAGACCACCCGGGTAGCCGGGGGCCTGGATAGCAAATAGGAAGGCGCGCTCGTTGCCCCCCTCCGGCACAATGTCGATGTGCTGCATGACAGCCGTCGCCGAGGCCAGAGATCCCTAGGGAGGTGATTGAGCACTACTTAAAGGTCTTTCCCGACGTCCAGCCGTCCGACAAGACGGAGAGTCCGCCGCTCCCGGCGCTTGGCAAACCGTGTTGTTATCCCGAAGGCCAGCGAGAAGCTCCGGAAGTGCATCCACTACACCAGCCTCAATAAGGCATGCCCTAAAGACCTATTTTCTCTCCCTATGATAGACCAAATAGTAGACTCGATGCCAGGCTGTGATATGCTGCGCTTCCCAAATGCTTGCTAGGGCTCCCATCAGACCCCTGTGTCTGGAGTAGTTGAAGGGCACCCTTTACCTGCTAACCCCGGCATAAACCAACTCGGCGTAGCTAGGGGTCCCGCGAATTTCCGGTCTTCGCGCCAATGGCTTTAACCCCATACCACCGTAACCTGTTTCGCTACCAAGAAGCAAGCACCAAAAAACCCCGGAGGCCCAAACCGGACCTCGGATCCCCGACACAACCTCCCGGAGGACCAGCAGGACCTCCCGGAGGTGCAATGGAACCCCTCCCCGGAGGCCCAGCAGGACCCCCCGGAGCTCCCGGGACATCAGCGAAGCTTCCCGGAAGGTCCAAAGCAGCCTGGGGACCTCCGAGTATCGAGCACCCGGCGGTCTCCCCAGGCTAAAAGCTATCCTCCACAGCCCCCACGTGACGGACAATGCCGCCGAATGGGCGGCGGAGCTACTGAAGTTTGACCTAGGCTCCCTTTCCCGTCATGCAGACATTAACCGAGCACTAGTTGACTTGTGGCTGAAGTAGACGCACGCTCAGGGGGCCACGAAGACGATGAAACAGGACCCTGAGCCCTGACCTTCACCAGGCCTTACCGAATGATGTTCGTCGACGGCTCCTTGCAAAAGCAGGGGGCCGATGCTAGCGTACTGTTCCTCACGCCATCGGGGGAGCAGTCTGGGTATGTGGCGCGTTTCAATTCCAAGGCAGCCAGCAACATAGCAAAGTATGAAGAGCTCATCCTTCTTGCTAGCCATTGGCTCAGAGTAACCCCCAGTCTGGTTATCGACCAAGATGGTGGAGACAGACCTCCTCGCCTTGGACCAGCACCACGTACCGCGCGTTAGCAAGGCCACAGCTGACGACCTCTCAACGAAGACCCCCACCGGAGCCACTGTGCCCAAAGGGGGCTCTGAGAGGACGTTGCCGCGGCCCACAGCCCGGCCCGCCGAGCCGGACGAAGGGGGCTAGACCAGCACCTCGAAGCTGGCGGTCCCGGCGGCAATGGACGTTGCCAAGGATCACAAGCGTCACTGGGGACTCCGTGCAACCCAGCGCTCAAGATCCAGATGCTCAAGTCAGACCCGATGCATGGATCACGGAGGTCCGGGACTACATGAAAGACAAAATCCTCCCTGATGAACGTGTATCCGCTGAACGGATTGTGCGTATGGCTAAGAGACACATGGCGGTAGAGGGGGATCTCTATCGACGTGGCGCCGACCACATCCTATTGCGGTACATAACCCAGGGGGAAGGCTGCGACTTGTTCGCTGAGATCCATGGAGGCGAATGCGGGAGTCACTCTTCCTCACGCATGCTTGTCGGTAAAGCCTTTCGGCATGGCTTCTACTAGCCGGCAACACTCCAGGATGCCGTCGAGCTGGTCGAGAGCTGCTAGGCGTGCCTGTTCCACGCCAAGCAGATCCATACACCAGCTTGGACGGTACAGATGATCCAGCCCACATGGCCATTTGCCATACTGGGGCTGGACATCCCGGGCCTGGGACCATTCCCCAGAACCGAGGACGGGGACCCGCTCCCGAACCTTCGGAACATGGAACACCGCTGTAAGTTCTACCCCTAGAGCAACAATAGGACAGATCCTTCTTTTTATAATAAATTTGATAAAAGTCCAAGAACAGGGCTTGGAGCAGCTATGCCTCAGGGGACAGTCCAGGACTACGTTCAGCTTCGCCTAGTTCCGACCCCAAGCGCGTAGAGTCTTGCTTCCCTTGAGGTGGGTCGTGGCCTACATATTCGGCCCGCCTTCCCCCATATGGAAATTTATATGAAAAGAAACCTGCCCTACGTTGCTCTTCTTTGGTACTCATTTAATTTACTTATTAAATTTTTATGATTACCCTACTAACGCATGCTCACTATGCGTTCAACTCCCTCTTCTCATTCTCATCTTTAGTCAGAATTTTCTGCCCTGCCAAAGGCGGTTGCGCGGGAGGTACCGGCCGAAAGCCAGGGGGGCCCCAAGCCCCCGGCACTTCGCGCACGGTAGTTCCCAAGCACCATATAAGTGGACGGGGACCGTAAGCCAGATAAGACTAAGAGATAGAGGGGGGGAGCCCCCAAGGAGAATTACTTTTTCCTTACTTGTGTGCAGGACCTCTCAGCCTCAGCTCCCCGCAGGAGTATGGTAGGCGCATCCATCCAATAGAACGCACCTACCAGGGGGCCGCTACGGGATCGCGCAAGGCCGAAAACCCCAAGGTAAGATCAAAGAGCTAGACCTCATAGGGGCGAGGCCCGAAGGCCCCACGTGTCCAGCAGGGCCAGACCTCCCACCTCCTTGAGGGGAGCTCCGGGACCACCGCGTGGTCTACAGAAGTCGGACCTCCCCCCTCTGCGGGGAGAGGCCCGAGGACTCCACGTGCCCTGCAAGCCCGGACCTCCCCTCAGGCGGGAGCTCCGGGCCCGCCACGTGACCAACAGGCCCAGACCCCCCTCCGATCTCGTGAGGCGGGTCCTGGAGACCTCCGGAACCCTTAGTATACAGTGAGGACCCATAGAAGGTGTCTATGCAGAGCTTCGAGATTGGTCAAAGCCTCCGAGTCCTTGCGGAGCTAAGGACTCGGTCAGGAAAAGCCAAGAAGAAGACTAGGACATGCAGACACAGAAAGAAACAGGAGTCTGTCCATACGAAGGCTCTACGAGCTGGGCTACAGACTCAACAAAAATAAAAAAGGAAGTACAGGGCCTTGTGGACACGAGGGCAGATGCCTAGGAGTCCCCGGACTCCCGATGAAACCTAGAGGCCACGAGGGCAGCTAAGTCCTCGACTTCGGCCCGGGCAGCTTCCTCCCGATCGGCGACGGGTCCTAGACGAACCGGCCCCAGAGAAAAGGAAGGGTCTCGGCTAACGAAGCA
Source organism: Neostapfia colusana (assembly GCA_030760725.1). Classification (NCBI taxonomy): domain Eukaryota; kingdom Viridiplantae; phylum Streptophyta; class Magnoliopsida; order Poales; family Poaceae; genus Neostapfia; species Neostapfia colusana. Next base: position 16,464,420 of record JASWHV010000016.1, on the reverse strand, counting down.
CGACAGAACGTGCATAGCAACCTCCTTCGCGAGGCCCCGACCTTCCGCTTCTAGCTCGTCGGCGATCACTGATTCGAGCCGACCTAGCTCGTAGCCGAGAGACTCAAGGGCCGGGGCCGCTTCGGACATCGGCCGCGCTGGGGTCTCCACCTGCACAACGCTGAAACCAAGAGGAGCCAAGGCGGATCCCGCCTTGGCAATGAAGCACCAGACCGCCTGGGCCTCGGCAGTCCGCAAGGACTGGAGCCTCTCTACCTCTTGGCGAGCCGCTAGCTCGCGATCCATCGCCGCCTGACGCTCCTTGGAGAACTGCTCCTCCCTCGCGGCGACAGCTGACTCACGGAGCTCCAGCTCCTCGGACCGAGCCCTTAGCTCCTCCACCTTGGCCCTCAGCCGGGCGGTGGTCTTCTCCTCCTCGGCCGCAGCGGCGCGTTCCCGATCAGCGACGGCGTGCTCCCGACGGGCTACCTACAGCTGCAACTCCTCCGCGGTGGCGGAACACTCCTTGGCTTTGGCTTCAGCTTGGGCCAGAGCCTCGCGGTAGGTGGCACGAACCCGCTGGGCCTCTGACTCCAAGCGGATAATGGCCTTCTTCTGAGTGCCAAGCAGAGCACTCATGGCCTCAAGCCTTGACTGCCTTGAGTCAAGGTCCGCCTGGGCCCGCTGCTGCCAGCTGAGAAGGCGTTCCCTCTCGCCGGCCAATGCCTTCCGCTCCTGCTCAAAGGCAGATTGGAGCTGCCGGGCGCTGGTCTGGACACGCCCCAGGGCGTCCCACACGGGTGCCGGAGCAGGGGGGATAGGAGTTGCGCCGCTGGACCCCCCTGAAGAGTCTAAGACCGGTGGGGGCGCCTCAGCAGCCACGGTGGGGCGCTGTCCTAAGCAGGCCAGAGGGCCAGCAGGCGCACCTACAGCAGCCCTCCCGGTCTCAAGACCTGGCTTCTGGACTGGTGAAGGAGGGTGGGTAGGAGCAGATGCGGCCACCGCGGAAAATGAACCCGCTGGTGCAGAGGGTGCCCCCGTCGATTTGGGAGCCATGGGAGCCGCCACGGTCCCCAGGTGCTGAGGCGCGGAGCTTCCGCTGGTTGAAGGCGGCCGGATAAGAGGCCCGCCCCTGGCAGCCGGTCGGTCCCTGCAAAGAAGAAGAAGCCCTCAGAATAAGAGAAGAGGCAAGAGCTCTGCTCCTATAAGCCAGAAAGAATAACACTTACTGGGCGGCATGAGCGCTCCAGCGAGCTTGCAGCACTGGCCTCTGGGCTGTAGCTGAACCGCCAGGACCAGCGGCTGGAATGGTCGCGGAATGGGACGCCTGGATCCCCGGTGCACTCGCTGGCGTCGCCCCACCAACATCCGTCCTGGGAGCCCCTCCGCTTGAGGAAGGATGGCGAGGTACTTGGGCTGATTCGGACGGCTGCTGTCTGGGGAGAGACCCGCTGGGGAGGGACACTCGGGACCTCTTCGGGTCGCCACCCGATGGACCAGCACCTCCGGGAGATGGGAGCAAAGTAGCTCCGGCACCCTGACTTGGCACAGGCGGCACCCTCGGAGTAGACCGGGCGCGTTTCTTCTCTAGATGCCCGGGGGCCGGCTCTTTTCCTTTCCCTTTGTCGGCGGCTTGGGTTCCGTCGGCTCTGGGGGAGGGTTTGACAGCAGCGGATGCCTCATGCCCTGACCCAGGGTGCTCGGTTCCTGGAATGGTGATACCCCGGAAGGCATCCCCGACCTGCAGGACGGCAATCCCGATATCATCAAGGTTCGGCATCTTCCGCAGGAGCTCTGACCTCCTCTGAGGCTCCAAGAATAGGGGGGTGGCAGAGGGCGGAAGGGCGAGGTCGCCACTGGGAATGTAGTCACCGCTCACCTTGCTCACCATCTCGTTCAGCTCCTCGTCGGAAGGGTCAGAGCCGGGGCCTCTCTCCAGCCTGGTACAGTCCTGCTCGCCGGTGTAGTACCACGCTGGGCGGCTACGCTGCTGCAAGGGAGCAATACGGTGCGACACAAAGTCCATCAGCACCATTAGAGACGTCAGCCCCTCGTTGGCCAAGAACCGGATCCGCTCCAAGACCGGGGTGTACTCCTGCTCCAGCTCAGGGATCTCCTCCCAGAAGCGGCGATCGGTGGTTGGGCTGGCGGTTGGGAGTTGTAGGCGATCATGCTCGTCGGTCTGCACTACCACCCAGCTCTCCCTCCAGTTTTCCCACCTTGATGCGCTGAAGGGCAGGAGGTATCCGGAAACCTTGGGGTCTTTGCAGCGATGCTGGAAGTAGTATGCCCCCATCTGAGTCTTTGAGCCGCGCCCAGTCGTCCGCAGCACAAAGAAGTGGTGGAAGAGCGTCACGGAGGCATGCACCCCCACAAACATCTCGCAGAAGTGGACAAAAACAGCAGCCATTGGGAAGGAATTGGGGGAAAGATGGTGGAGCTGGAGACCGTATGTCTCCAGCCGGGTGACAAAGAAGGAAGAAATTGGCGGAACGAACCCCGCCAGAGCATAAGCGGTGAAGAAGACTATCTCCCCCTTTTCCAGGACCAGGGGGAGAGATCCTCGGCGAAGCCGATGTTTCTGCTCTTCTGAGCGCCAGCCCAGCAGCCTGCACACTGGCCCGAGCTCGGAAGAGCGAACGAGGCGCGTCGGGAGCAAGTTGGAAGCCATGGCGAAAGAGGGCGCAAGGGCAGGAGAGCCGGGGCGCAAGAGTTCAAGGGAAGTACGAGCGCAATGCGAAGGGAATCCGCGATGCGGGTGAGATCCCCTTTTAAAACTTTCCAGGGATGGTTCGAGGTAATTCGAAAACCTCCGGAAACATCACGTCGGCGACCTCGTTGGCTCCGAGACCGGGCGCCGATGAAAGGTGGACCCAAGCCGCCCAACTGAAGCGGTGGGTCAAGGAGTCAGACGCCCCAGAAGGCAAGCCAGCAAGGCACTTCGGCAGTTCCCGAAGAAAGAGCCGCAACATGCAGAAGTGGTGGTCTTGGGAACCGCCACAGTAAAAGCAACCATCGAGTGAGCGCACGCTCCCACGATCCCGCGGCCGTTCGTGCTCCGGCAGCGGTCAATTCAGGACTTAGAGGAAGTGCGCGGATCGGAAGAGACAGAGGTCCCACCTCGGGCTCGCTATCTCCCCCGAGATGGGCCCGGGGGCCACTGTCGGTACCTGATATATGGGGTACCCCCACGCACAGGGTAAAATGCCTAAGGAACTCGCCCTTCTCCGCAGGGAGAGCTCCGAAGGCGCCACGGATCCGGCGGGGCCGGACCTCCCTCTCCTCAGAGGAGAGCTCCAGGCCCGCCACGTGGCATACAGAAGCCGGACCTCCCCCCCCCCCCCCCCCCCCCCCCGCGGGAGAGAGGTCCGAAGGCGCCGCGTGTCCAGCGGGGCCGGACCTCCCTCTCCTCAGAGGAGAGCTCCGGGCCCGCCACGTGGCCAACAGAAGCCGAGCCTCTCCCTCCGCGGGGAGAGGTCCGGAGGCTCCACGTGCCCCGCGGGACTGACCCTTCTCCCCTCTGAGAAGGGCTCCGGGCCCGCCACATGGCAGAAGAACGGCGCTGCCTGCCCCGAGCGGTAGGCAGCGGGCGTAAAGACACCCCATACCTTGCCCGTACAAGGTATTCAAGGCCCGCGTCTCCCCGAGACGCGGAGCACGCGTCTGTCAGGTGCCGTTGCGCCCAGTCGCCTCACAGACTGGCGCGCGGTGTCAGAACCTGCCAGCCAATAAACACCGCGACAAGACATCCCATGCCGCCTGCGCCGTCATCAACCACTACGACTAGCATGCGGCATGGGCAGGGTGGCAAGATGAAGACTCAGAAGCCTTCGACCAGAGGCAACTACCGGCATAACTGCAGATACGGTAGATGATAGGCAATCTTCCCGGGACCACCTGTCGGGTCCCGGCCCCCCTTGTAAGCTGCCCGAGCCTTGGACTATAAAAGGCTCGGGTAGGCGTCGATAGCAAGGGTTCGCACTTTGCAACTCATACGCTAGCCATACACTCTCAAGCTGTAACTCACCCCCAAGCTCAGGCCTCTGGTCCTGAGCAGCAAGCAATACAGCGAGCTCCATAGCTCGCCGTGGACGTAGGGTTTTACGCTCCGGCGGCCTGAACCACGTAAAACTCACTGTGTCAAGCTCTTACTAACTCGTCCATCTGCGCAAGCTCTCCGCTAGAGACTAGCCCCACCGAAAAAAGAACCTCCGCGGGCTGCCTTGTGCAGGCCCGGGGGAAGTGTCGACTGAACACTTCGACAGTAGGGATCAAGGCAAGTTGGATGTTTTGGTTGTGTGCTGGGTGCACGAGACTCGGGTTTGTGTTTGGTACTTGCCTGGATCCTAAGGACCGGTTCATGGAGCATGTAACCTGGCTTTACAGTGCCAACCACATGCTGAGATGGGGCAGCTTGGCCAATTAATTAGGTGTATCCCCGGCGTAGTATGCGTGTGTTGGATGGTGCGGGGAATAGGTGTCAGCTGGACTACCATATGAACCGCAAGGCTCAAGAGGGGGCCACTGCAGCGGGGTTGGAGCCTCTTGTATGCTGTTAGGGGTGAAACCTCAGTGGGCCCACGCTCGTCAGGAATCCCTTTGTAAAGGCTTCGTAGTGATCTCCTGGCTACACACCTGGGAAGTGTGAATTTGGTTCGTAGCCACTGGCATAATGGAGGTTCTTTTAGTCCACCCGACAACGGGGGATGAAATCACTACATGTGGGTACAGTGGTACAAACTCTGCAGAGTCAAAAACTGTCATGACAGCCGTGCTCACGGTCAAGAGCGGCTTGGACTTATTCATGATTAGAGGAGTGATGGTTTTGGAAGTTGAGGATGTTAAGCGGGGAGCTTAACATCGGAAATAATGTTATGGTTATTTGGTTATGATGATGGGAAGGGAGATTGGGACCATTTCACCTGTGTAGTAATGTAGGTGCTTAATAAGCTAAGGTGATAGGTATTAATTGCACAGTGCTTTAAACATGAGTTCAACCTCTCCTTGTTCTAGCCATACATGACATAATTTTCCCACACTTGCTGAGTACCATTGGTACTCAACCTTGCATATTTGTTGGTTTATATTGCTGCTCAGGTCAAGATAATGAGGTGGTGTATAATGACCAAGACTTTGGACCCGAAGAAGGTTTCTAGGTTCATGGAGACCCCCGGGCAACGCCTGTGATGGAGCCCTCAAGAATAATATTCCGCTGCTAGTTAATTTACTTGTGATGAACTTATTATTGTCCATCGAGACATTTACTATGTAAGACTTACTTATATTCGACACCTGGCTTGTAATAAATGATGCTTCACTATTTGTCATCACATGTATGAGAAAATGATCCTGGCATACATGTGATATTCACTTGGTTGTTCTTCGAAAAAACCGAGTGTGACGTAGATCTGGTACTCATATTCCAACTTATCATTATGGTTCTTAAATGAAACCGGTTCTCGTAATCAAATTATCAATATCAGTTCTCTTCTAGACTCGGTTCCGATTATGGATCTATCAGTATGGGTCAATAACTAGAACCGGTTCTCATAATGCATATCTGTACCAGTTCCAGAACCGGTATGGATAAAAAGGTTATAGTATCAATTTTTTTTAAATCTCTATTGTCTACAGTTATATCATCTATTCGTGTTTGTACACACTCACACCATCCACGCACACCAACACACACCCACACACATTCAGACCTAACAACTGTTGGAGTTGATCTCCTACTCAGAACGGCCCAACGACCCATTCCGAGCATTACTCTCCACGCGCCTTGATCGGGGGTGTTGGCCGTTTCTATGGCCGCGGACCCCCTTCCTCTCGCGCAAGATATAAGGGCGCGCAGGGTGGGGCACGAGGTGATAGGTTTTCCCGTGCTCCTCAAAATGGCGCCCAACATTCTTTAGCCAACCCAATCTAATGGAGGCGCGGAGAGGAGGGAAGACCCTGACAGCTTCAACATTCATGAAACTCTAGAATATACCAGTCGTCTACATCAAGCAACATCATGGCTACTTCATCTACATTCAAAGGTATGCAAAAGGCACATTCGTTCTCGTTCTTGAATAAATATTTTTAGGATTCATTTTATTGCAAGAAATCCCGTAGATATAGTGCCTAGTCGATCCTTAGGATACAACAATGGTATCAGAGCATCCTAGAACACTAGATCTGTTGGGGATTATGATGTATTTAGATCCACAACACATAGTAAGAATGGTAAGAACAGTAAGAGTTGGAGTAAGAAAATAGAACAATAAGAAAACTAGAAGAAAAATAAGAAAGCACAACTCCAATCTGAAGGAAGGAGCCGGAGCACTTAACTTTGTCGGGAACGCCTCAACGGCGGCCGCACCCGCACGGGAGAGTGTGCGCGCCGGTGAGGGCTCCCATGGCGCAGCCGCACCAAGATCAAACTCCCCTGTATGTGAAAGTGCATATAGACTAAATCCCCGTGGGTTTTAATGATTAATGACAACACTTAAGGGACTAATGAGCATTACAAATGTAAGTACAGTTGATTAGATAATAGACGGAGATGGATGCACTCAAAAATGGAAAAGAGGAGAAAAAGGCGGAAATACTCAAAGAGTAGAATTTAGGGTTTAAATTTCTTTGCGTTGAGTTTAGCCTTTTAGTATGAGTGTGTTCATTGTGTCAAAGTGTTGAGAATCATCTAAGAGCTCTTAGTCCAAGTTAGGTTAGTTGGAGAGAAGACTTGAGGCAGCACAAAGAATAGGGCCAGACTTGTCCGGGCTGGAAGGCCGTACTAGTCGGTCACATTGGACTAATCCGATGTTAAGCGGACCAAGAGGTTTTGTGTGAGTTCGGACTTGTCCATTTGGGGACGAACTAATCCATGGTGAGTGTGTCTGAGTCCTTCTGGAACTAAGTCTTGAAGGACCGGACTAGTCCGCTCAATCAGACTAGTCTGTTTCTAACCGAAACAAGAGTTTCTGTGTGAGTTCGGACTAGTCCATTGTGGGTCAGACTAGTCCGTTTGGGATTTGGAGGTGGCTGCTGGGACTAAGTCCTGGATGGCCGGACTTATCTATCCTTTGAGGCTGGACTAGTCCAGTGGACCAGACTTGTCCGTTCTCAACCGGAATAAAAGGTTCTATGTGAGATCGGACTAGTCCGTTCTTGGATGGACTAGTCCGTGGTGTTATGACCGTTTGAATTCAAAAGGAGGTGGGGGACTTTGTTGTTGGTCAAGAGTGACATCACCGGTCCCCACAGCCCGGACTAGTGCGGAGTTAAACGTCGGACTAATCCACACTTTTCTGGCGGCAACGGCTAATTGTCGGGACCCCTATAACAAGGGGATCCCCAAGCCTCTAAGGCATCAACTCGAACCCTAGCGCCGCCATAGCCTTCCAAGAGCCCTCCTAGCCCTTTCTCTTCATTTCTTTGAGACCTAAGAGTGAATCTTGAGGGTTTGTGAGATTTGGGAAGAGTAGAGAGAGGGGTGTGATTTGTTTTGAGCTCTTGGTTGATTCTCTCACTGTGACTCGTTGAGTTGATTTGGGTGTTGATTTGTAATTTCTGTGAGCTGTAATCTTGTGGGAGCCTCAGGTTGTGAGCTGCTCCACGAATCGTTGTGATTTCTCTGTGATCTAGTGGAAGAACAAGCCAACCTTTGTGGTGGCTTTGTGAGGATAGGGTTGAGAGCAACCCGGTCCTTTGTGGACTCCTCAACGTGGACGTAGGCTTCTCCGTGAAGCTGAACCATGGGATAAATCTTGTGTCTTGCACTCTTGATTTGTCTCTCGTTCTTCGTTAGATCACTTTAGGGTTCATCGCACTTTTCATCTTAACCTTGTGATCCACCTAGTTCTAGCCATTTGCTTTTCATGAAACTTTATCAATAGATTGCTAGGTTATAATACTTCATTACTCATGATGAGAAGGTTAGGCCCGATCTTCCGAAAGGTAGGTCGATTGAGGTGGAGAACTCGACGTTGATGATCCGCGGCACGCGAGCAGTTCGAACACCCCTGCAATCACTACACCACTGCTCCGTTGGTTATCAACCGTGCAGCACACGCTTGAACTCACCAAGAAGTCTAATCCTTGCAAGTGCAACTGAAAACACGAGCAAGAACGTACAAGACACGATCTAAAAATCACGAAGTTGGGGTCTCAAAAAAACCGTAGAACGGCGGCTTTTTATCTAAGAAAAACCCACCAATTGTGGCTGGCGGCTACAGTATTTAAAGGCTAGGGTTCTGTCAAGAGACCCTGAGATGCGTCCCTAATAGACTCGTACGGGATACAAGGCCCATAAGCCCGATACGGTGGCGCAGCACCGGACAGAAATCTGGGTTCAAATTTTTTTCGACGATTCCCGATTACTCTGGAGGAATTTTGATATGGGACCAGTGCCATTGGTAAGTTTATCCCCTCCTCTTCCCGTGCATATGTACGTCGAAAATGGAGTCCGTATGCATCCTGGGCGTCCGTTTTAAGGTGGACTATTCCTGGCTTCCGAGTTGAACTCGAGTCCGAGTTGTAAACTATCTCCATCAACTTGTGGACGTCCCAGCTGGTTCTCCATGTTCCGAAGTCCTCTAGCCTTCAATTGATGATCTTCTCCAATGTTCCTGCAATTAAATCATCACATAGCAATCTATTCTCAAACTTATATGCAAAGGAAGTTAGGAACAAGTTCACCTGCTGATTTAATAATCATGCTCGTGCTCTTGTCATTGGTCGTTGTAGTTCGAAGTGTGTATCTGCTGTTGTGATTTCCTCATCATCCTCCCCTTCTTGAATCGGAGTCGTACTCGACTCAAGTTCATCTTCTTCTTCCAAATATGGCCGCAAATCTGAAATCTTAAAATGTGGGACTAACCGCGAAATCGGGAGGCAAATCAAGCTTATATGCATTATCATTAATCTTTTCAACAATCTTAAAAGGACCAGCAGCACGTGACATAAGTTTAGATTTCCTCAAGTCAGGAAATCACTCTTTTCTCAAATGTAACCACACCAAATCCCCCGGTTCAAATTTTACTTCCTTTCTACCTCTACTACCTACAATCCTATACTTCTCATTCATCCTTTCTATATTTTTCTTTGTATTTTCATGCGTCTTAAGAATGAATTCAGCTCGTGTGTAGCATCCAAATTTATAGTTTCAGAAGGAGGCAAAGGTAGTAAATCAATAGGAGCACAAGGATTGAAACCATACACTACCTAGAATGGACTTGCCTTCGTCGTGGAGTGAACAGATCTGTTATAAGCAAATTTTACATGTGGTAAACACTCCTCCAACAACTTTAAATTTATTTTCAAGACAGCCCACAACATAGTGGATAAAGTACGATTAACTACCTCGGTTTTTCCATCCATTTGTGGGTGACATGTAGCTGAAAACAGCAACTTGGTGTCTAATTTATATCACAAGGTTCAACAAAAATGACTTAAAATTTTTGCATCACGATCAGAAATAATGGTATTTGGCATACCATGTAAACGAATTCCTTATCATAAGTACAATAATTCAGAGGACCATGCAGTTTTTCACTAAAGAAAGCAACGGGTTTACCTCCTTGTATGAGAACGCCTCCAATATCAATGTCGCTTGCATCGCATTCGAGCTCAAAGGTCTTGTCAAAATCAGTAAGTTGCAGCAATGGTGCTTGTGTAAGCTTTTATTTGAGAGTATCAAAATCTTGTTGTTTCTGTTCGCCCCATTGAAACGGCACTTCTTTCTTTGTTAGCTCGTGGAGTGGTGCTGCAATGGTGCTGAAATCCCGCACAAAGCGACGATAAAAACCTGCAAGACCAAGAAAACTACACACCTGTGTGACAGTTGTTTGTGTTGGCCAGCTAGTGATTGCAATAATTTTTGCCTCATACATCTCAATTCCTTGCGAGGAAACAACATAGACAAGAAACAATACTCGATTTGTGCAAAAGACGCACTTTTCGAGGTTACCAAACAAGCGTGCATCTCTCAAAACAGAAAAAACAGCACATAAATGTGAGAGATGTTCGTCATATGATTTGCTGTAAATAAGGGTATCATCGAAGTAAACCACCACAAATTTTCCAATAAAAGCACGTAAAACCTCGCTCATTAATTGCATGAAAGTACTAGGTGCATTAGGTAAACCAAAAGGCATGACTAACCACTCATAAAGGCCAAACATGGTTTTAAATGCAGTTTTCCATTCATCTCCTAATGTCATTCTTATTTGGTGGTAACCACTACGCAAGCCAATTTTTGTAAAAATGATAGCACCACTCAGTTCATCAAGCATGTCATCTAAGCGAGGAATAGGATAACGATATCGAATGGTGATGTTATTAATTGCTCGACAATCAACACACATGCGCTAACTACCATCTTTCTTAGGAACTAAAAGAACGGGAATGGAACAAGATCTATGGCTTTCACGAATGTACCCGCGGTCCAAGAGATCTTGAACTTGTCGCTTAATTTCCTTAGTCTCCTCCAGATTCGCCACGTACGCCGCACAATTTGGCAAACTTGCTCTGGGAATCAAGTCGACCTTGTGTTCAATTCCCCTCACAGGTGGCAGCCCAGGTGGTATGTTGGAGTGAAAGACATCCTCAAACTCCTGCAAAAGGTTAGCAACAGCAGGGGGCAATGCAATAGACAATTCATGAAGTGAAAACATGACTTATTTGCATACTAAAGCATAGCACATCCCCTTAGCATCAAATAAATCAGCAAGATCAGATTTAGTTGTGAGCAATGAAGGTGATTTTAACTTAATGACTTGCTGTTTCTCAGATTTTAGTTTTGTTTCTTTATCATCATTAATTGTACTCTTCTCAAAACAGACAATTTTAGCAGAGGTCATTGGAAGCAAAGTGATTTTCTTTCCTTTATGCATGAGAGTATATTTATTGGTTCTACCATGATGAATAGCATCCGTATCAAATTCCCAAGGACGACCCAATAAAAGAGAACATGCATCCATAGGCACGACATCAAAATCAGCAAAATCATTGTAAGAACCAATAAAAAATGTACTCTTTCTGTTTTAGTTACGCTCGTAAGGAGTCATATTGAAACCAAGAAATATAAGCCTGCTTGCCATCCACACCAGAACCTTACCACTGTTGTTAAACCATTGAATGTGGTATGGATAAGGGTGTGCTCTTGTTGTCAATTCTAGTTTGTTGACGACATCCATGTTCACTAAGTTATTGCAGCTGCCTCCATCAATTATAGTGTGTACGCGACAATCCTTGACGATGAGGAACATGTGAAAGAGATTGTGTCGTTGTAGCTTGTCGTCGGCCTCCACTTTGGAGCTCAAAGCACACTGCACAATGATGGTCCTATACTTCTCCGTCGCTTCTATACCAAGTACCTCTTCGTCGGAATTATATTGGTTATCATTTGTGCCAGCAATGTTAGTAGCAAGAGAATATTCATCTTCAACATCCGAAGTACTATCATACCTGCCATCGTTGCGTGCTATGTATGCTCGCTTGCTTGTGCAATCTTTGATCATGTGACCAAGTCCCTGACAGCGATGACACTTGATGTCAGAAGTGCAACTCGTAGAAGGTGTTGAAGACGTAGGCTTGAATGGTGTCGTCTTGCCACCGTCCTGCATGCGAGGAGGCACAGCAGCAGGTGTTGATCGTTGGCCGCCATTGGATGGCGTAGTGGTTGCATGAAAACTCGAAGATGATGCTATTTTGGGTGGTGTAGACGTTGAACGCGGCGTGAAGGTGCTCCTTGTGCGATGTTGCTGTTGTTGGCGTCCCTGCAATTCTTTTTCTACCAACATAGCAAGCTGAAACAATCTATTAACAATATCATATTCCTTGTAATCAACAATGTCCTGAATTTCACATCTCAACCCCCCATAAAAATGAGCTATTTTTATCATCAATGTCCTCTACTAGCCCACAGTGCAACACACCTTTCTATAACTCTTGATAATACTCCTCTATGGACATGTTACCTTGGTCCAAACGTTGCAATTTTTTTTGAAGGTCGCGCTGAAAAGAAGGAGGGACAAATCGAACACGCATAACATCTTTTAATCTCTCCCATGTTGGAGGATCAGTCCTAGTTTTAGCAAGTTCATTCCACCATATGATGGCAAAATTCTTAAACTCACTAGTGGCTTGATGAACCCTATGTTGTTCAGGAACAAGATGGGCATTAAATTTTTGCTCTACTATCATCTCCCAATCAAGATATGCCTCAGCATCATAAGCACCAGAAAAGGATGGTATAGTAAATTTCACTTTAGCAAAAGGATCATCAGGAGGGTGATTATAATTGTTATAACGATTATTGTAATTGTAACAATTATTACCTCCCATACCTCAATGCTGAAATGGACGTCGTGGATGGTCATCAAAGTCTTCTACGTCGAAAGCATCATCGTCACGTGCTTCAACGGGAGGCAATCACGCCTCCATATTATCCATACGAACAGCAAGGTCGACAACTTGGCGAGTCAAGTTTGCTAGTGTATTCTCTGTTGTCCCCATCATGTCACAATGCTCTGCATGTAAAATACAATCACTCTCGTTGTTGTTGTTCTCCTCGTCGTTGTTCCCTGACATGGTTAGTGGTGAAACAAAAACAATAACAACAAAAAGTGTTATCCCTATCAACTAGAAAGGGCAGTGGCAATGTGGACAAGGTGGGCTCTATCTCAAGCGTCTTACCACACTCTTACAAGTGTTCTTACCAACATAGCAGGTGGTGTGGACAGTGAGGTAACCCAATGAAGCATGGCGTGATTGCAAAGGTACCTGTTCTGCTCAAGAGAAAAGGTAGAGCTTGGATGGCAAAGTATGGTGGTTAATGAGCAGAAATGGTTAACAGCTAAACAAAGTTGAATAAATATTCAATGTAGGAATTGCTGGTTAACCAAGTATTCTAGGCCTAGCACAACAAAAGGAAGTAGTAAGGTAAAAGAAAGAAGAATGATATGACCAACAATCACAACACCACAAGTGTATAGACTAGGCCAATTGCTTTAATATGCGTGCTCTTCACAAATTTTTTTTGTAATATTTTTTTGAAATTTTTTCTTTACTCAGGAGCACAAATATAGGAAGCAAACAAATTTTCAGCTCAATTGTACGTATTATGTGTCCTATAGAAAATATAAAAGATTCTATAAAATTCGTGCAGGCCGAAAAGGCTATCTTCCGAGGGGATTTTGGCCAAACTAATTTCGCCGAACCTGGCAAAGCCAAAAAGAATCGAATGAGAAATTTTGCGTAGATCAATTTTAAAAAAATTCATCTGATTTCGAGTTCGTATGCGAAAGTTATGGCCATTTTAAGGTAGTCTGTCCGAATTACAGTTGTTGGATGTTGATTCCAACTCGGTTTTAGAACAGATCTCACAATCGGATACGAAAATGATCGGAATTTTGCACAGCGACTTATAGGGCTGTGTGTTATGAATCAAGGATGATTGGCACAAAGGTTTGTCACCTAATCTAGGGCTGGCGATGCGGGAGTTCACGCAAGGCGGCTAGCTAGGGCAAACCGATGAACGTGGCGGATCGACTTTTTGTTTAGGGATTGTGGAATAGATGTCGAACAGCAAGAAAACGAGGGTGGAACCCGATAACTAGGACCCGAAACACAAAGCTAAACTAGAAATAATACTCGACCACACGAATGCAAACTCAACAATGCAAACCGAAAAACGAAAACTGCAGGCACTATAGGCTAGGAAGCGGTAATTTTTTGTGGCTTTTCTGTGGACTCTAGGTATGAAAAAACAAAACTAATCTAATGGGAAACAAAGATACCTTACGGGCAACCTGGAAATCTGATACCAATTGATGAGAAGGTTAGGCCTGATCTTCCGAAAGGTAGGTCGATTGAGGTGGAGAACTCGACGTTGATGATCCGCGGCACTCGAGCAGTTCGAACACCCCTGCAATCACTACACCACTTCTCCGTTGGTTATCAACCATGCAGCACACTCTTGAACTCGCCAAGAAGGCTAATCCCTGCAAGTGCAACCAAGAACACGAGCAAGAACGTAGAAGACGCGATCTGAAAATCACGAATTTGGGGTCTCACAAAAACCGTAGAACGACGGTTGTTTATCTAAGCAAAAACCCACCCATTGTGGCCGGCGGCTACAGTAGTTAAAGTCTAGGGTTCTGTCAAGAGACCCTGAGACGCGTCCCTAATGGACTCATACGGGATACAAGACAAAATAAGCCTGATACGGTGGCACACACTACTACAACAAGCTGGAATTTCGATATGGGACCAGAGCCATTGGAAATCTGGGTTCAACTTGTTTCAAAGATTCCTGATAACTCTGGAGGAATTTTTATATGGGACCAGATCCATTGGGAAGTTTGTCTCCTCCTCTTTCCATGCATATGTAGAATGTCGGAACGGGGTCCGTGTGCATCCTGGGCATCCGTTTTAAGGTGGACTGTTTCTGGATTTCGAGTTGAACTCGAGTCTGAGTTGTAAACTATCTCCATCAACTTGTGGACGTCCCAGCTTGTTCTCCATGTTCCGAAGTCCTCTATCCTTCACTTGATGATCTTCTCCAATGTTCCTGATAACAATTAAATCATCATATAGCAATCTATTCTCAAACTTATATGCAAAGGAAGTTAGGAACGAGTTCACCTGCTGATTTAGTAGTTGTGCTCATGCTCTTGTCATCGGTCCTTGTAGTTCGAAGTATGTATCGCTGTTGTGATGTCCTCATCAACTCATTAAGTAGATCAGTGAAAAACTCCTAAAAAATCTCTGCTTTGGCATTTTTCTTTCCTGTGACCGGACTAGTCCGCACTCTGCTAGCTGATTAGTTTTTATTAAGTCAAATTTTCTGGGGTTTCGCCTATTCACCCCCTCTAGGCAACTTTCAGTATATTTTTTCACTCATTGGCGGCTGGAGGAGAGAGATGGGAACCAAGAAAAATGACTTAGGGTTCAGTAAGATGGCTGTTGGGTGCCTTTTATAGTGGGTGAAACGTGTGCTGAATCATTGGATGCAAATGGATGGATTAGATTGATTATGACTCGAACGGGCAGTGTCAGATCCTAAACAAGCGCGCAAGACCGGGCCCGCGGCCCTTAGCGGGCGGGCGCAACCCACAGGCACTGTGGCCCAGAAGGCGCGCACCAGCCCAGGTGGGCGTGTGGCCCAAGCGGGCATCAGCGGCTCATTTATAAGCGCAGCCCACCGGAAAGACATGGCCCGTTTTTGCACTAAGCAAAATAAACTCGGTAGTAGGGAAACAAACACGCTCACCCAGGGCCTGAACCCAGGACTATGAGCTTGAGAGTCTTGTGCTCTACCAACTAAGCTACACAGGCTTCAGTATTTTAGCAGAGGTTAAGTCTTAATTAGACTGAACAAATGGGCTTTTTCTTTTTCCTTTGAAATTTTCTAAGTAGCTGGGCCTATTTTAGTAAGTGAGCTGTTCTGGGTTTAATGTTTTTGGCTGCAGACTTTTTACAATTTTTAATTATTTTCGGCCTTTGGGCTGAAATTAACATTAGGCCGTGCAGTACTTAGTTAATGGGATGAAAATATTAATTTTTCCTGATAATCATTTTTCACTATTTAAGGAATATTTTGCTACTGTGAAGGTTATAAATTTTCTGTAATTAGTAGCGAAATTAACTTTCAGCCATATAATTAAGGGTAAATTAAATAATTTATTTAAGCTTCCGCTGTTGTAATTAAGTTTATTATCTTTCAAAATAAATTTTGATTGAGAAATTTAATTAGAAAATTTTTGATTAAGTTTGCTGTTAATTAAGTAATAGTAATTTTGTTAAGTAACCAACGTGAAAAACAAAATTGCTATGTTTTAAGTTTAATTTCATGGAAATTTTATTGAGTAGCCAATGTGAAAAATAAAATTTTCATGGTTTAGTATTGTTTTAATGTTTTTGTTGAGTAGCCAACGTGAAAGATAAAAAACACAACATTTCTGATTGATTAAGATTATTTAAGTTCATAAAAATTTTTATTGAGTAGCCAACATGAAAGACAAACTTTGCTATGTTTTGAATGTTATATTTTGTTAAGTAGCCAACGTGAAAGACAAAAGACAACATTTTTATTTGTTTTAGTTTTATTATGAATTCTACTTATGATTATGCAACTTTTATTATAAAGGTTCCTCCAAAATTTCTTCTATACTGAGTTTAATCGCTGCCATAGAGCCCCTTAATGGAGAGAATTTCAGCTCGTGGAGAGAGAAGTTAGAGATTGCATTGGTAATGTTGGAGATTGATCTGGCACTGACCACTCACATCCCACTGAGCATGAGGTTCCGATTACTCATGAGCGAGAGCATCCCGATGATTTCTATGTGAGGAAGGCGGAATATGAAAGTTTAAGATTTAAATAAGATGGAGATCGTACGAAATGGATTCAAACAAACAGAAAATATTTGATGATCATTAAGGGTTCCATTACTGAGGCAATTAGGGGAGCAATCCCCGATTGTGAGACAGCTACTGAGTACCTCCAGAAGGTGGAGAGTTAGTTTACTGGCTCTTCCAAGGCTTATGCAAGCACTCTTATTAAGATACTTGTGACTGGAAAGTACAATAGAGGTGGTGTGCATGAGCACATACTTAGGATGACGAACATGGTTTCTAAGTTGAAACCTATGGGTACGGAGATTAAGGATGAGTTCATTGTGCATCTCATCTTTGCTTCACTTCCTAAGGAATTTGAGGCGTTTGTCATCAACTATAACTCTCAGCCTGAGCGATGGGCTATTGAGAAGCTTATGGCCATGTGTGTCGAGAAAGAAGAACGCATTAAGTCCTCCGGTAATGACTCCGTCAACTACATTAAGGGCAAAGGTTTTGCTTAGAAGAGTTATTTCAACGATAACTCTTCTAAGCAATCATTTAAGACAACGACACTGCACATAAGTTTGATGATAAGGGTAAGGGTAAGGCATCTCAACATCCTCCTCAAAAGATGTGAAGGTTGATAAAGATCAAGGTAGATTTTGTAAGCAGAAAGGCCAATATCAGAAGGATTGTGTTGGCTTCCTAAAGTGGTGTTGTAAGAATGGTAACGATTTTATTACTTTTGTTGATGAATCCCTGTTTTTAGATTATTCACCATCTACTTGGTGGATTGACTCATGTGCCACTGTGCACGTTTGTAATTCGTTACAGGGGTTCGCTACGAGGAGGACCCTAATAAGAGGGGGATGGGCCATTAAAGTCATTGATGGTCATGAAGCTGAAGTCGAAGCCGTTGGAGATCTCCCATTAGTACTTATAGATGGTTCTGTATTTAAGCTTAATAATATTCTTTATGTATCCTCTTTAAAGAGGAATTTGATCTTTGTATCATGATTGGATGATTGTGGATATGTTTGCCATTTTGGTAATGACAGATGTTTGATTAAGTTTAATAATAAGGTTGTGGGTCTTGCATTCCGACAAGACATGTTATATTTGTTATGTTTGCATGATGATGCCAATGTGACAAGCAATGATCAAATACTCTCATAACGACTTAGTATTTCACAAGCATAAAAGAATTGATTCCAAAACATCTTCAAAATAATGGCATTGTTGTTTAGGCCATATTTCGAGCGAGGGAATTGAACGCTTAGTTTCATATTAAATTCTTCCTCACTTAGAATTTTCAGATTCCAAACAATGCATAGATTGCATTAAATGAAAGTACCTAAAGAAAATTAAGAAAAATGATAAACATTGTCGAAGCGTCTCCGGTCGACACTTCCCCCGGGCCTGCTCTGGGCAGCCCGCGGAGGTTCTTTTTCGAAGGGGCTAGACCTCTCGGAGGGTCTCGCCGGAGTGGACGAAGGAAGGAGATGATTGACACGGGGATTTTTATGTGGTTCGGGCCGTCAGAGCGTAAAATCCTACGTCCACGGGAGTGCTTGGAGCACTGGTTTCCTTGAGTATGAGGATGGGTAGCGAACTGCTGAACTCTTGGCCTAGAGGGAGTTGAGCAAAATGCTGAACCCCTTGTAACGTTGCCTACCCGAGCCTTTTATAATCCAAGGCTCGGGCGGCTTACAAGGTGGGCCCCGGGGCCTGACAGGTGGCCCCGCGGTGATTTCCTACCAGCTACTATGTCTTGGCGCTGGCTTCGAGGTCGTCGTCCTTTCGCCCTGCCCACGCTGCAGGCTAGGTGTAGCGGTTGATGATGGCAGGGGCGGCAAGGCATGTCTTGTCGTAGCATTTATTGGTCTGTTGATCCTGTCACTGTGCGCCTGTCTTGACTGTGACTGGTCACAGTGACGCCTAGCAGGCGTGCGCCACGCCTCCGTGTCTTGGGAAGGTGCGGGTCTTGAATGTCTTGTACGGTAAAGGCATGGCGCGCCTTTACTCCCGCTGCCTACGGCGCCAAGGCGGGCAGCGCTGCACGTGGCCACGTGGCAGGCCTGGAGCTGTCCTCTATGGAGAGGGGACCTCCGGCCCTACTAGACACGTGGCACCTTCGGGGCTCGCCCCTGCGGGGGCGGGGGGGGGGGGGGGTGGCGAGGTCCGACCTTGTGGGCCACGTGGCAGGCCCATAGTTGTCCTCAGAGGAGAGGGGAGCTCCGACCCTACTGCACATGTGGCGCCTTCGGAGCTCCCCCCGGCGGGGGGGGGGGGGGGGGGGGAGCGAGGTCCGGCCTTCTGGGCCACGTGGCATGCCCGAAGCTATCCTCTAAGGAGAGGGGAGCTCCAGCCCTACTGGACATGTGGCGCCTTCAGGGCTCGCCCCTGCGGAGGGGCGAGGTCCCTAGGCGGTTTCACCCTGTGCGTGGGTGTTCCCGGTACTGAGGGTAACGAAAGTGGCCCCCGGGCCCACCTTGGGAGAGGTAACGATCCCGGGGTGGAGCCTTCTCCTTTCCGCGCACTTTCTTGTCTTGAGTATTCCCTACGCTTGTAGGGTCTCGACGGCTTTGGAGCTCAGCCTCTGAGGATATGGTGAGGCCTGGCATCAGAGCTCGACCCTGTGAAAGGGGGAGGTCCGGCTTCGGAGCTCGCCTCTGAGGAGAGGTAGAGGTCCGACTTTGGTGTTCACCCCTGTGGAGGAGGTGAAGACCGGCATCACAGGTCACCCCTGCTGAGGTGGTGAGGTCTGGCATCGGAGCTCAGCCCTGTGGAAGGGGGAGGTCCGCAATGCATCGGGGCTCTCCTTTGAGGAGAGGGCGAGGGCCGGCATCAGAAGTCACCCCTGCTGAAGGGGTGAGGTCTAGCATCGGGGCTCAGGCCCTGCTGTGGGGGCGGAGGTCCGGAAGGCATCGGAGCTCAGGCTAGCAGAGGGCGTGAGGTCCGGAGGTTATCGGTGCTCAGGCCAGCGGAGGGCGTGAGGTCCGGAGGTCATCGGAGCTCAGGCCAGCGGAGGGCATGAGGTATGGAGGTCATCGGACCTCAGGCCAGCGGAGGGCGTTAGGTCCGGCATCAGGGCTCGCCTCTGAGAAAAGGGCGAGGGCTGGCATTGGAGCTTGGCCCTGCTATGGGGGCAGAGGTCTGGAAGGCATCGGAGCTCAGGCCAGCGGAGGGCGTGAGGTGCGGAAGTCATCGAAGCTCAGGCCAGCGGAGGGCGTGAGGTCCGGAGGTCATCGGAGCTCAGGCCAGCAGAGGGCGTGAGGTCCGGAGGTCATCGGAGCTTAGGACAGCGGAGGCGTGCGGTCCGGAGGTCATCGGAGCTCAGGCCAGCGGAGGGCGTGAGGTCCGGAGGTCATTGGAGCTCAGGCCAGCGAAGGGCGTGAGGTCCGGCATCAGTGCTCACCTCTGAAAAGAGGGCGAGGGCTGGCCTCGGAGCTCGGCCCAGCTGTGGGGGCGAAGGTCCGGAAGTCATCGGAGCTCAGGCCAGCGAAGGGCGTGAGGTACGGAGGTCATCGGAGCTCAGGCCAGCGAAGGGCGTGATGTCCGGAGGTCATCGGAGATCAGGCCAGCGGAGGGCGTGAGGTCCGGAGGTCATCGGAGCTTAGGCCAGCGGAGGGCATAAGGTCCGGAGGTCATTGGAGCTCAGGACAGCGGTGGGCGTGAGGTCCGGCATCAGGGCTCGCCTTTGAGAAGAGGGCGAGGGCTGGCATCGGAGCTCGGCCCTGCCATGGGGGCGGAGGTCCGGAAGGCATCAGAGCTCAGGCCAGCGGAGGGCGTGAGGTCTGGAGGTCATCGGAGCTCAGGCCAGCGGAGGGCGTGAGGTCCGGAGGTCATCGGAGCTCAGGCCAGCGGTGGGCGTGAGGTCCGGATGTCATCGTTGCTCAGACCAGCGGTGGGCATGAGGTCCGGCATCAGGGCTCGCCTCTGAGAAGAGGGCGAGGGCTGGCATCGGAGCTCGGCCCTGCTGTGGGGGCGGAGATCCGGAAGGCATCGGAGCTCAGGCCAGCGGAGGGCTTGAGGTCCGGAGGTCATCGGATCTCAGGACAGCGGAGGGCATGAGGTCTGAAGGTCATTGGAGCTCAGGCCAGCGGTGGGCGTGAGGTCCAGCATCAGGGCTCGCCTCTGAGAAGAGGGTGAGGGCTGGCATCAGAGTTTGGCCCTGCTGTGGGGGCGGAGGTCCGAAAGGCATCATAGCTCAGGCCAGTGGAGGGCGTGAGGTCCGGAGGTCATCGGAGCTCAGACCAACGGAGGGCGTGAGGTCCGGAGGTCATCGGAGCTCAGGCCAGTGGTGGGCGTGAGGTCCGGCATCAGGGCTCGCCTTTGAGAAGAGGGTGAGGGCTGGCATCGGAGCTAGGCCCTGCTGTGGGGGCGGAGGTTCGGAAAGCATCGGAGCTCAGGCCAGCGGAGGGCGTGAGGTCCGGAGGTCATCGGAGCTCAGGCCAGCGGAGGGCGTGAGGTCCGGAGGTCATCGGAGCTCAGGCCAGCAGTGAGCGTGAGGTTCGGAGGTCATCGGAGCTCAGGCCAGCAGTGGGCGTGAGGTTTGGAGGTCATCGGAGCTCAGGCCAGCGGTGGGTGTGAGGTCTGGCATCAGGGCTCGCCTCTGAGAAGAGGGTGGGGGCTGGCATCGGAGCTCGGCCCTGCTGTGGGGGCGGAGGTCCAGAAGGCATCAGAGCTCAGGCTAGCGGAGGGCGTGAGGTCCAGAGGTCATCAGAGCTCAGGCCAGTGGAGGGCGTGAGGTCCGGAGGTCATCGGAGCTCAGGCCACCGTTGGGCGTGAGGTCCGGCATCAGGGCTCGCCTCTGAGAAGAGGGTGAGGGCTGGCATCGGAGCTCGGCTCTGCTGTGGGGGCGGAGGTCCGGAAGGCATCGGAGCTCAGGCCAGCGGAGGGCGTGAGGTCCGGAGGTCATCGGAGCTCAGGCCAGCGGAGGGCGTGAGGTCTGGAGGTCATCGGAGCTCAGACCAGCGAAGGGCTTGAGGTCCGGAGGTCATCGGAGCTCAGGCCAGCGGAGGGCGTGAGGTCCGGCATCGGAGCTCAGGCCTAAGGGGTGCGTGAGGTCTGGCATTGGAGCTTGCCTCCGAGGAGAGGGCGAGGGCCGGCATCGGAGCTCAGGCCTAAGGGGCGCGTGAGGTCCGGCATCAGAGCTCGCCTTCTGAGGAGGGGGGGACGAGGTCCGGCTTTGGAGCTCACCCCTGCTGAGGGGGTGAGGTCCGGTACTGCTCAGAGGTCCTCCTTTCCTTGTCTCTTAGTCTTATTTGGCTTACGGTCCTGGGCCGGTCTACAGGGCTTGGGCAATCCAGTGCCCTTGGTCCCAGAGGTCCGGCTCCCGCCGTAGTCAGGGTGTAACCGTCCAGCTCTTAGTACTCAGACCATAGCGCTGGGGAGGCAGAGTGCGCATGCTTTGGGTGCAGGACCGGGCAAAACAAGGCTCCTGGACCTCCTCCCGCTCTGGCGTGGGTCTTTTCCTGGAGGAGACCAACTGGAGTCACAGTACCCTAACTGGGGGAGGTCCAAGAGGCCCCCGGGCCTTTGGCAGGTACCTCAAGCGCGACCGCATTCGGCAGGATAGCAAACGCCGACTAGTTATGAGAGTGAGAAAGGAGGGCCGAGTGTACGACTGTCGTACACTATCTAGAGCGCCGGGAGATGATCATATAAATTAATGCGTAATTTAAATAAACACCTAAATAAGTGTGGTAGGAATTACAGAGGTACGGCCGGAGCGCCTGCCTCGAGCTCCCATGCACGGACCCGCGGTGGTAGCACCGGAGCTCCCACCTGCATCGTGCGATCTGGAGCGTTGCTTGCCATCTTGCCTCGTCGACGAGGTAGATGACCTCACGCAGGAGCTGGTCCTGTGTGGCTTCGTCGTACGCTCGGACACGGGGGGACCCCCATGGTGATTTCCGAGGGAAGCATGGCTTCTGCCCCGCATACCATGTAGAAGGGTGATTCCCGTGACCCGTCCCTAGGATGTCCGGCTAGCCCCCAACATAGAGGAGCCAGTACCCCCCGACGGTTCTGGGTGCAGCATCTGCACCGGTTGTGTGGGTCTGCTCGGCATGGACCTGTCACACCTTGCATCTCCTAACCGGCTTCACGGCGTCCAGGAGGCTATCGGTCTGTAGAAGCCATGCCGGATGGTTCTACCGACCAACGTGTGGGGTGATGAGCGTCCCCAGCACCCGCCTCCATGGATTACCGCGAGCTGGTCGCAGCCTTCCTCCTGGTTTATGCACCGCAATAGGATGCCGTGGCGCCATGCCAGTAAAGATACCAGCGAGTATCACTTAGCCATCCGCACAATCCGTTCAGCGAGTGCACGTTCATCAGGAAGGATGTCCTTCAAGAAGTCCCGGACCTCTGTGGTCCATGCATTGGGGCTACTTGAGCTTCTGGATCTTGGGCGCTGGGTAGCACGGAGTCCCTAGTGGCGCATACGATCCTTTGGCGGGCACCATGGCTGCTGGGCCGCTGGGACCACCAGCTTTGAGGTGCTGGGCTCGCCCCTTCGCCCGGTTTGGCACTCCGGGCTATGAGTCGCGGCAACGTCTCTTCGAAGGCTCCTTGGTGCTCCGGGGCTCCGGTGGAGGCCTTCGTTGACAGTTTGTCGGCGACGGTGTCGTCGGTGCGCAGTACATGGCACAGGTCCATGGTACCCAAACCGCTCCCCCGTTGGCATGAGGAGCGGCACGCCGTCGGAGTAGAACGTCCAGTGAGGCTCGGTGAAGGCCGGTGCTCGGAGCTCCGGTTCTCCACCTTCGGGGCCCTCTGGGATGCTTGGTGGTGGCGTCCACCTGACCACGAAGTCAGTCGGTGCTTGGCTCTTGACTGTCTGACGTGGTCAGGAGTTCAGCTTGAACTCCGCCATCTTCGGGCTGTCTTCCGGCTTCGGAGGCTGGCTGTGAGTGCTAGTTGTAAAAGTCCCAAAAATGTGTTTGAATAAAAACCAAGGTTTGAGTTCATATGTGTGGCAAAGACATGAAAAATGGGACTTGCTAAAACTTTTCTTCATGCAAGGTAATACATGGATGAACATCCAACATGAGGTTCATCTTTCTATTTAAAAGTGTTGAACCAATAAGGAGTTAAATACCTCTTTGCATGTAAGTTTAAAAATCAGATTTGAAATTCAAAGTTCACACATGTAGTGACCAAAAACTTTGAATAAACATGCAGCCCTATAGTTGGAAGTATAGGGAAAAGTTTGCTCACAAACTTTTCAATTGTAGGGTGGGCTCAAAGGAGAGCTAAAGAGAAGAAATTGCAAATTCTAAACCAAATTCAGATTTAGTCTTGCAAATTCAAACTGAATTTGAAGAATTCAAATTCTAGCCCACCTTTTTAAACTTAGCATTCTGGGGATTGAAAAGATCAGCTTGAGAAGATATTTGGGGAAGAAATGTGGGGTGGGACCCACATGTCATAGAGCTAAAGGAGGAGCCTTACTCACTAAGTTTTACTCTCGGTGGGAACTTTTCCCGAGCAGCTCGCGAGCCCCACCGAGCAGCTTGCCGGTGACAGCTCCTGCTGCCGGTCTCCACGCGCTGGCGCCCCGGGGTGGGTCCTGACCGCGTCTTCAACGTGATCACGTGGCCCCTGGCCGAAGCAAAGCGTAGTTGCCTTCCTCTCTCGCGAGAACACCGAGCAACCCGAGCTCCTCCCCTCCGCTCTCCGTCCGATCGGAAGATCGGCAAAATCACCGCGCCTCCTACTCCCCCGAGCTGCTAAACACTCCCACAAGCTCAACCTCCACCTCCCTGACCCACGAGCAAGTGAGCTGCGGCCTCCGGTGCCCGAGAACGACCGCCACCGCGGCGACCTAATCTGAGAAAGTGATCGGGCGCTCGTGGACAGCCCTCCACAGGGGGTTTCACGGCCGAGCGATCACAGCTACAGACGTGCACGGGTGTGGTGCTGCTCTCAGCCCAAGCTCAGGCCATACCGTGGAGCATCGCCGGCGAATTTCGAAGTTTTGCTCCGGCGGCTTCAACCCGAGCATCCGGTACGGGAATAAAAAATTCTCCGCTTCTATTCGTTCTTAGCTCATCAAACTTTGCACGTAGGAGCTGGACTAGCCGGCGATCATGTTCTCTTTAGCATCCGTCGCATGAAAACCCTTTGGGGCGACGTATTTTGAGGTCTACCGAGCACTTCTCCGGCAGACCGAATCGGGCGCACGGTGACTACCGACTTGCGGCTGTTTCCGAGCCATTTAGGGGCCATGCCGAGCCTTGCGATCATCCACTGGTGCTGTAGGGCTCGTCGGCACAGGTTTTGGCAGGCTGGATACCTCAGGCAACGCCGCCGAACCCCCACAGTGGTTGTCACACGTCGCCGGCCATGTTCCGGTCGTTGGCAGCCCTAGCAAACCCCACAGCCGTGTTCCTCAGTGTCACAAACTCCCTGGCGGCGAGTTTCAGCTCAGGCGGTGGCCGGAAACGGCGAGCTGGCGAGCTCCGGCGTCGGGCCGGTGAGGGGCAGCGCGGGCGCGGGGAGAGAGCCGGAGGAAGAAGACGAGGCGTGGGCCCCATCTGTCAGCAGCAGAAAATTTAAACCCGGGATCGGGTGTGGCTGGATCCTGTGTGCTGGCGCGCAAAACCCCGTGGCTCCGGTGTGGCTTCGTTTCTATTGGCTGGAATTCAAAACTGTGGGTCCAGCCGGATTTTCAATAGGAAAATAATTCCAGACTTAGCTCAATCTTTAGAAATTCATATCTCCTTGTAGAAAACTCCAATTTGAGTGATTCCAATTGGGTTGGATTCATCTCTCTGAGTTCTATCCAAATATGAACTAAGATTTGTATGAAAGTTAATATTATATTCTGGAAAATTTTTGGAAGGTTTTCTGGAAAAGAATTATTGAGGAAGTTTGGATTATCCAAAAATCCCCAAATTTTGCCAGAATATTCTTTATCATAGTAGTGACTACTAGCAAATTTTAAGCTCATTTGAAGATCATTTGAGTAGGAATTTGCTAAATGCAAACTACTGTGTTCAAAAGAGTCCAGAAACATTTTCAAAAAAAATTGTTTCCCACTTCTAAAATCTGTTCTGAGCAATCCATAGCCCCAAAAATCATAGAAAAATTTAGGCAAGCTCTCTGAGACATACTTGGAATTGTAGTTCACTTAATTGGGCATGAAAGTGCACATTACTTCAGAATTAATTCTTTTGAGCACAAATGCTTAAAGACTTATTCTGGAAGAACTACTCAAGTAAAAGGGCTGGATTTTGGACCAGGTTACTCTCATGTGATCAAGAACTCATATGTAAATTATCAGCCCAAGATGAGTCCTTGAACTCCCTGTTCTTATTCTCCATACTTGTGTATATGTGGGAATACATAACAGATATTGTGAGAATTAGGGAGGGCACAATATGACTTCACATTAGCTGCAATTTGACAAGCTAAATCCTTAGGTAGTAGAGAACCTTCTGTAAAAGTTTTGAGGCCATTGGAGTTCTTGTTCTTCAGTTGCACTCAAATTGTTTCAGCTTATCTATTATGTTCATTAGGGAACATGATTAGTGTATAGCTAAAGCCTTTAGGACAAATTAGTTTATTTCTGTTCTTTGCACAACAGAGGCAAACCAAGCCATGCTTGGCTTTTCCACACAACCTCTGTTCCTAAGAGATTAATTCTATAACTTCTTTCCGTTACATTCTATAAAACATGTGCATATGCGTTTCAATAGGAACCACAATGAAGGGGACTCAAAGGAGTGATTCATCGAAGTGGATCAAGCTCCGGAGAGTCAAGGGTGGATCTGCAAGGACACTAACTGTCATATACGACTACCCTGCAAAACAGGCAAGCTCCGGTTTGCATTTAACAGCTGTTAAGTTTTTATTTTGTATTCACTTTTGGTTAAGAATTGAACTGTTCATTAGGTCTAGTGTTTGATACCCCTCCTGCATAACCAAATGACCCATGGAGTATTGGGTAGGTGTCTTTCACCGTGTAGAATTTCCATGCTTAAGTACGGTTCGGTAGAAGTCGAGTGGTGAGATGCTACTCGCAGATTTAGGAACAACAGGGGCATACGGGATTGGTTCATAATTAAATTAGCAAGTTAAAGTGGAGACCGGAAGGTTGTAGGAGCAGCAGGACACAGGGGCCTGGGTGCTGTAGACCTGTCCATGTCAGTCAAGGACCGATCCGTATGCGGCCCTGTTGAACAAGTTTGAGTTGTGTACCGGACTCATGCTGGCTATATGGGACCCAGTAAACCGATGTACCTCGGGAAGCTGTCGTTGGGACTTTTCGGGTCGCCTCAGGCGGACGGCCGGTGTGCAGTATGTGGGGAATATTCTCATGACATCTCACGTCAGAAGGTGCACCATGAGAGTAGCTACTGTACGGGGCGACTTGATCGATTCAGCGGGGGTGAAACGGGGGAAAGGCTGCCACGTACGACGTCAGTGATGGTTGTTGTAGGCAACGTCGAGTACGGGCGTACGTGTCGTGTAGTCCGGGTGTTATTGATTCGAATCACCGTCGCTCGCGGAATGGACCGAGCATACTTGTTCTCACAGTCATGACGTAGTAAGAACTTGCATGAGAAAGCAACTAATCATATTAATGTGAAGTATTATACTAGTGTTGTATTGGATCTTGATGAATAGGCTAGTGCAAACTCGATTCTTTTATGCCATGAGCAATTAACATCGGGGGAAAGCGTTTCTTGTTTGATTGTGGACTCCCGATGTAGCATGCCCAGGGATTACTTAAAATGCTGCAATTAATACCTGAAAGTAAGGATTCACTTTTAGGCGAGTTTAATTATGCTTATGCCATCCTATGTTAGGTTCATAACCTCACTTAGAGTTTCATGTTTAGGGTGACGGTTAAGCCTTGCTGAGCGTTATGCTCACGGATGCTATCCGAGTTGTTTTGCAGGTATTTGACTCGATGCTTATGAGAAGGGGTGCCGATGAGACTCGGGAACCTCCAAGTGCTTACTCAAAGAGCATCCTCGCCGCTGCAGATTGTCTTCGTGTTGCTAGTAAGAAACGTCCGCGGGCTGGACCGTTTCTTTGTTGCTAGTTTAGATATGAGTCGTGAGAGTGATAGTCTTCCGCTGTAGTTTACTCTGATATAAGTATTTGTAAAACTTTCTTGTACGCTTCCGCAAACTATTTATGTAATATGATGTGTTTCCATCGACCCGTGTGCTGTTGGGTGCCGCATAACCCGGCACCACCCGACGAGGTCCTGGCTGTCACACCAGTGACGCCCTTCTTCTGCTCTGGCGCACTTGTCCGCCAGGCTGAAGAGCTCTGAGACGTCTCGCACCTCCCTGGTGGCCAACTTCTCGAGAATCTTTTTGTCCCTCACACCCTGTCGCAATGCAACCACCACTAATGCATCCAGGATGTGGGGGATGGTGTTGCGTACTTGGGAGAACCGCTGGATGAAGGAGCGCAGTGATTCTCCTGGTTGTTGTTGTATGGCGTGGAGGTCCAGCTCCGTGCCGGGGCGCGTGTAGGAGCTGCTGAAGTTCGCCGTGAACTGTCGACATAGCTCTGCCCAGGAAGTTATTGAACCCTGGGGCTGGTTCATGAACCATGACTGTGCCGGGCTGGTCAAGGCGACGGGGAAGTAGTTGGCCATGACCGCTTCATCCCCTCCTGCCACTAGGATGGCAGTAGAGTAGACCTGCAGGAACTCTGCGGGGTTGACGCTTCCGTCGTACTTCTCCGGCAGGTGTGGCCAGAACTTGCGTGGCCACACTGCGAAGCGGAGGTGTGACGCCAGGGCCGCACACCCTGTCGCCGCTGCTGCAGATCCTGGTGCCGCAAACCCTTGGACGGCTGCTGGCACGGTGTACCCCGGCATGGGCATTGGAGGACCATATACTGGGGGCGCCGACTGCAGGACATATGGCTGCTGCATATGCTGCATGGCGTACGCCTGGGGCAGAGGTTGCACGGCGAACATCTGCGGCCCAGGTTGAGTCGAGGCGGTCGACATGATGTAGTCGGCCTCTTGGATGCGACGCCTTTGTCGCTGTCACTCGATGGTTACGCGAGCGTCTTCTCCCAAGCGACGTCGCTCCAGCTCTATCCTCAGGTCTACCGTTGAGAGCCTGGTAGAACTGGAGTCTGCCGTCTCCCTGTCAACCGTTGGTGTGCGCGACAGCGAGACACCTGGTTGAGCAGGGCATCGTCCCCGCCGCAGCGGAGGGTTGACAGCAGCAGCGACGAGGTAGTTGACGTCGCGGATCCACTGCTGGGCGGCCCCCTGGGGAGCATCTTCAACAGGCGGATTGTCCAGGAGCGCTTCTGTGGCGGCTACTGCACTTGCTTGAGTGGCACTCTGCGCCGCTGCAGATCTTGAGCTTGATGGAGTTCGCCGGGAACGACGGTGCGAAGAGCTTGCCTCTGAAGGAAGCTTGGACATCTTCGTCGGCGTAGACTCGTCGCAAGAGGGAAAATCCCCCTACTTGGCGCGCCAAATGTCGAAGCGTCTGCGATCAACACTTCCCCCGGGCCTGCTCTGGGCAGCCCGCGGAGGTTCTTTTTCGAAGGGGCTAGTCCTCTTGGAGGGTTTTGCCGGAGTGGATGAAGGAAGGAGATGATTGACACGGGGATTTTTACGTGGTTCGGGCCACTAGACCGTAAAACCCTACGTCCACGGGAGTGCTTGGAGCACTAGTTTCCTTGAGTATGAGGATGGGTGGCGAACTGCCGAACCCTTGGCCTAGAGGGAGTTGAGCAAAATGCCGAACCCCTTGTAACGTTGCCTACCCGAGCCTTTTATAATCCAAGGCTTGGGCGGCTTACAAGGTGGGCCCCGAGGCCTGACAGGTGGCCCCGGGGTGATTTCCTACCAGCTACTATGTCTTGGCGCTGGCTTCGAGGTAGTCGTCCTGCCGCCCTGCCCACGCTGCAGGCTAGGTGTAGCGGTTGATGATGGCAGGGGCGGCAGGGCATGTCTTGTCGTAGCATTTATTGGTCTGTTGATCCTGTCACTGTGCGCCTGTCTTGACTGTGACTGGTCACAGTGACGCCTGGCAGGCATGCGCCATGCCTCCGCGTCTTAGGAAGGTGCGGGTCTTGAATGCCTTGTACGGTAAAGGCATGGCGCGCCTTTACTCCCGCTGCCTACCGCGCCAAGGCGGGCAGCGCTGCACGTGGCCACGTATCAGGCCCGGAGCTGTCCTCTATGGAGAGGGGAGCTCTGGCCCTACTGGACACATGGCGTCTT
Organism: Neostapfia colusana; assembly: GCA_030760725.1. Lineage (NCBI taxonomy): Eukaryota > Viridiplantae > Streptophyta > Magnoliopsida > Poales > Poaceae > Neostapfia > Neostapfia colusana. The sequence goes on along the minus strand of JASWHV010000016.1, from coordinate 16,434,893 downwards.
CGGGGCTCTCCCCTGTGGGGGGGGGGGGGGGGCGAGGTCCGACCTTGTGGGCCATGTGGCAGGCCCGGAGCTGTCCTGTGAGGAGAGGGGAGCTCCAGCCCTACTGGACACGTGGCGCCTTCGGAGCTCGCCCCTGCAGGGCGGGGGGGGGGGGGGGGGGGGGGCGAGGTCCTGCCTTCTGGGCCACGTGGCAGGCACGGAGCTATCCTCTGAGGAGAGGGGAGCTCCGGCCCTACTGAACACGTGGCACCTTCGGGGCTCGCCCCTGTGGAGGGGCGAGGTCCTTAGGCGGTTTCACCCTGTGCGCGGGGGTACCCGGTACTGTGGGTACCGACAAACGTAGTATGGGAATTTTATAAATAATTCACACAGACATTTGTGGTCTGTTTCTCGTATCGTCCGTAGATGGGTATGATTCATTCATAATATTTATGAATGATTACTCACGTTATGGCTATATTTTATCCAATCAAGGAAAGATCCAAAGCATTGGATAAATTAAAGATATCTAAGGCTGAAGTTGAAAATCAGCATAATTTAAAAATTAATATAGTATGATCCGGCCATGAAGAGGAGTACTACAGTTGTCATTCCCTGTATGGCCAAATTCCTAGACCTTTTGAAAGGTTTTTGCAGGAAAATGGCATAGTCGCCCAGTATTCCACACCGGGCGAGCCTTAGCAGAATGGAGTAGCAGAACGGCGTAATCGTACGCTAATCGATATAGTAATAAGTATGTTAAGTTATTCTACTTTGCCGCTTGGTCTGTGGATGGAGGCGTTAAAAATCGTCATTCATATTCTTAATCGGGTACCTAGTAAGTCGGTGCCAAAAACACCGTATGAGTTGTGGACAGGATGTAAGCACACACTAAGTTATTTTCATGTATTGGGTTGTCCTGCTGAGGCAAAAGTATTTTACAAAAATATTGGTAAGTTAGATTCTAAGACAGTAAGTTGTCATTTTATTGGCTATCTAGAAAATAGTAAGGGTTATCATTTCTACTGTCCTGACCGACACACTAAGTTTGTAGAAACATGACATGCCGTCTTTATAGAGGATGCCATGATCAGGGGGAGTATGATACCCCGAGAAATAGATCGTGAGGAGAAGCGGGTGTATCCACATACTCCAATGATTCAAGAATCATATTTCTCGATACCTGCTATAGTTGAACCCAAAGTGCCCACCACTGTTGTTTCGGCACATGTTGTTAGTCTCTCATCGGCGACACCAATAGTAAGTGAGGCTACTGTTCTACAGAAACCAGCTCAGTTTTCTGAGCCTTTTGAGTCAGTCGCTGCTAATGATGAGAAGTAACAACCACCTCAAATAGAAGATAATGTGCCAATTAGAAGATCTCAAAGAGTAATAAAATCGACTATCCCTAGCGATTATGAGATCTATATGAGTGAAGAATTTCAAATGGAGGATGATCCCATCTCATTTAAAAAAGCTATGGGAAGTCCTCAATCATCCGAGTGGCGTAAAACCATTGAGGATGAGATGAGTTTTATGAGTGATAACAAGGCATGGGAAACTCCTAATGGAGCCAAAATAGTAGGTTGTAAGTGGGTGACGGGGTTCTGCATTCAGACCCCCAGGAAAAAAGTATGAGGGGATGCCGCGATGGACGACGGCGCAGGCCCAAGCCCGAGCTTGGGAGAAGGTGGCACGAGGATCCCGGGGCTGACCCCTAGGCAGAACGCAAGAATCGCCTTCAAGGCGACCCCCCAAGGGAGTCCATGCCCCGAAGGGAGTACCTAAGCCCGACCTCAGGTAGGAGTGGAGCAGGTGGCCTTCAATGCAGAGTAGGCGCCGCCTTGGCCGAGTGGAAGGGTAGTCGAGTACCCCCTGGCTCTGGTATTGAATGCCTGTCACATCCGACGAGACTGAAGAGGAGTGGGACGCAGGGCGCGCGTGCGCCTCGGTATGGGCTACGCCCCGACGACGAGTGGGGAGCAGATGCAGCAGCAGGCTATGGATATGGCGACTCCATCGAGTACCCTGTCGAACGTACGACGGGACAAGCCACTCCTGCGCCCACGACTTGCCCCCCACCATGATACGGAAAGAGAGAGAGAGAGAGAGTATAAATAAGAGAGGACTGCCGATTCAAAGAGGCAGGCTCTCGCACTTGTAAGAACAACCCACATTCTTGAGTAAGAACGAGCGAGACACCTCGGCTGAACGTAGGGCATTCTTGCCCGAACTAGGATAATCCTTCTTGTGTTCTTATCTAGGCCACCTCTAGGTAGAACACGCAGTACATTTGATTACTAGCCAAAAATCCAAAACACTGACAGTAGGTCTACAAGATTAAGCGTGACTCCAAAGGGAAGATCAAAAAGTATAAGGCCAGACTTGTGGCAAAAGGCTTCACTCAAAGAGAAGGCATAGACTATAATGAAACTTTTTCACCCGTCTCTACTTAGGGTTCGTTGGGAATCATTATGTCCTTAGTAACACATTATGATTTAGAATTACATCAGATGGATGTAAAAACGACGTTTCTCAATGGGGATCTATATGAGAACGTCTATATGACACCACCGAAAGGTTTTGTCATTAAGGGTAAGGAACACATGGGATGCCAATTAAGGAAGTCCATATATGAACTTAAACATGCCTCTTGGCTATGGTATCTTAAGTTCGATGAGATTATAAGAAAGTTTGGGTTTAAGGAGAATGAGAAGGATAACTGCATATATGCTAAGTTTAAGAACGGGAAATTCATTTTTGTTGTTCTTTATGCAGATGACATACTACTTGTGAGTAGTGTTGTCAATCTACTATTAGAAACTAAGTTTTGTCATCTAATTTTGATATGAAGGATCTTGGTAAATCATCCTATGTGTTAGAAATTTAGATTCACCGAGATAGAAGTAAGGGGGTATTGGCTTTATCCCAAAGGACATACTTAGAATGCGTACTCAAGAAGCAGTGAATGCATGCGAGTAAACCCTCACCTGCTCCTATAGTCAAGGGCGACAAGTTTTGGAATTTTCAGTGTCCTAGAAACCAATATGAGATCGATCAAATGAAATCAGTTCCATATGCTTCTGTTGTCGGAAGCCTTATGTATGCTCAACTATGTACTCGCCCTGACTTAGCATTTGTAATCGGGATGATTGGTAGATATCAAGCCAATCCAAGGATTGATCACTGGAAGGCAGTTAAGAAAGCAATAAGATATGCAAGGACAAAAGGACTCATGTTAACATATAATAAGTCAAACTCACTCGAGGTAGTGGTATACTGTCGGTACCCACAATATGGGGTACCCCCGCGCACAGGGGAAAATGCCTAAGGATCTCGCCCTTCTCCGCAGGGAGAGCTCCGAAGGCGCCACGTGTCCAGTGGGGCCGGACCTCCCTCTCGTCAGAGGAGAGCTCCAGGCCCACCACGTGGCCAGCGGCAGCCGGACCTCCCCCCTCCGTGGGGAGAGCTCCGAAGGCGGCACGTGTCCCGCGGGACCGGACCTCCCCCTCCACAGAGGAGAGCTCTGGGCCCGCCACGTGGCCGATAGAAGCCGGACCTCCCCCCTCCGCGGGGAGAGGTCTGAAGGCTCCACGTGTCCCGCGGGGCCGGACCTCCCTCTCCTCAGAGGAGAGCTCCGGGCCCGCCATGTGTCCAGCAGGACAGCGCTGCCTGCCCCCGCGCGGTAGGCAGCAGGCGTAAAGACGCACCATACCTTGCCCGTACAAGGTATTCAAGGCCCGCGCCTTCCCAAGACGCGGAGACGCGGAGCACGCCTCCGTCAGGTGTCGTTGCACCCAGTCGCATCGCAGACTGGCGCGCAGTGTCAGAACCTGCCAGCCAATAAGCACAGCGACAAGACATCCCCTGCCGCCCCCGCCGTCATCAACCACTACGACTAGCATGCGACATGGGCAGGGCGGCAGAACGAAGACTCGGAAGCCTTCGCCAGAGACAACTACCGACATAGCTGTGGATACGATAGTCGGCAGGAAATCTCCCCGGGACCACCTGTCGGGTCCCGGGCCCCCCTTGTAAGCCATACGAGCCTTGGACTATAAAAGGCTCGAGTGGGCAATGTTAGCAAGGGTTCGCACTCCAGCAACTCGCACCCTAGACATAACTCACCCTCAAGCTCAAGACTCCGGTTCTGAGCAACAAGCAATACAGCGAGCACCTCTGCTCACCGTGGACGTAGGGTTTTACGCTCTGGCGGTTCGAACCACGTAAAACTCGCCGTGTCAAGCTTCTCCCTCACTCGTCCCTTACGCTGAAGCTCTCCACAAGTGACTAGCCCCTCCGAAAAAGAACCTCCGCAGGCTGCCCAGAGCAGGTCCGGGGGAAGTGTCGACCACACACTTCAACATTTGGCACGCCAGGTAGGGGGATTTTCCCTCGCGCGACGAGTTTCTGCCAACGAAGATGACGAAGCTTCCTTCAGCGGCAAGCTCTCCTCCCCCCGCGTTCACGACGGACCGTGACTAGCGGGGAGTACGTGTCGACACACTCAGGACCGGAGTGTGTCGGCGCAAGCTGGAAGCCAGCAGCCGACTCCGGCAATGCAGGCTCCAGCTAGCGTGAGATCTTCTGCGGTGCTGAGCGTCCCCCACGGGGGCGCGGTAGCTGCAGCAAGAGCGCTACTGCACAATCCACCTGCTGCGGACGCGCCCCAGTCAGCGACCCAGCAGTGGATTCACGAGGTAGACCGTCTCGTCATCGCTGCCGCAAACCCTCGACTTCGGCGGGGACGACGCCCCGGCCAACCAGCTGTGTTGCTGACGTGCACGCCAACGGTTGACGGGCAGATGGCGGACTCCAGCTCCACCAGGCTCCCATCGACGGACCTGAGGACAGAGCTGGAACGATGCCACTTGGGCCAAGATGCCCGAGTGTTCCTCGAGCGACGTCGAGAAAGGCGTCGCAACCAAGAGGCCGGCGACAGCATGATGTCAGCCTCAACCCTGCCTGAGGAGCAGACCTTCGCCACGCGATCTCTGCCCCAGGCATACGCCACGCAGCATATGCCACAGCCATATGCCCTGCAGACGGCACCCCCGGTCTATGGCGCAGCCTTGCCCATACCAGGGTACACAGTGCCTGCAGCAAACCAAGCGTTCGTGGCACCAACGCCTGCAGCAACAGGAGCATGATGTGCGGCCCTGGCGCCCCACCTTCGCTTCGCGAGGTGGCCGCGCAAGTTTCGTCCGCACCTGCCCGAGAAGTACGACGGCAGCGTCAACCCGGCGGAGTTCCTCCAGATCTACTCCACCACCGTACTTGCCGCAGGAGGGGATGAGGTCGTCATAGCCAACTACTTCCCCGTCGTCTTGACCGGCCAGCCCGGTCTTGGCTCATGAACCTCCCCCAGGGTTCGATAACTTCCTGGGGAGAGCTCTGCCGGCAGTTCACCGCCAACTTCGGCAGTTCCTACACCCGGCCTGGAACGGAGCTCGACCTCCATGCCATCCAGCAACAACCTGGAGAATTGCTGCGCTCTTTCATCCAACGGTTCTCCCAGGTACGGAACACCATCCCACATATCAAAAATGCTTCTGTGGTGGTGGCGTTCCGACAAGGCGTTCGGGACAAGAAGATGCTCGAGAAGCTCACGACCAGAGAGGTCCGTGACGTCTCAGAGCTCTTCAGCCTGGCGGACAAGTGCGCCAGAGCAGCAGAAGGGCGGAACTGGCACTCCCTGCCAGCCTCTGAGTCAGGAGGGCAGCTAGGATCTGGCGCCGCTTCCTATGGAAGCGGCAGGAAGATCAAGAACCGGGGCGGTGGCAAGATGAAACCACCGGCCGCAGCGGCAATGGGAGCAGCTCGGGGGCCGCGCCCCGACAAAAGGCCGTGATAGTCACCAGCTCTAAATGGTGGCCAAGGCGAGCTATGCCCCGTGCATGGCACCAGTTACCATACTGCTGCCGAGTGCCGGGAGATCCAGAAGCTCGCGGAGCGCTTCTGGAAAGGGAAGCAGCTTCGAACTGATGCCCCACCCTACCGTCAAAGGGAGGGCAAGCAGAAGGTCGACGCCCCAGACAACGTCGGCCACCAGGTGGAGTTCCAGGAGCCTCAGCGCGCCGTGAAGGCGGTGCGCAATCATGAGGGCTCCAGCTCCAGTGATGACGAGCGCCGGAAGATGCTCTACGTCATCTACAGTGCGTCCGCTGACCCCTCGTCCCGAAGCGCGGTTAAGACCCTGCGCCGAGCGGTAGCGTCGGTGGCTCCCCTCCCGAGTGACGCGCTGCACCTCAGGTGGATGGGAACCCCCATGAGCTTCGATGCCACCGACTGCCCCAGGAACATGGCTGGGGCTGGCCAACTACCGCTCTTGGTGGCTCCCACCATCGCCAACGTGAGGATGTACCACGTTTTGGTGGATGGCGGGGCTGGACTGAACCTCATCAGTCGCGCAGCTTTCCAGAAGCTGCAGATCCCGATGGCCAAGCTCACCCCATCGAGCCTGTTCTCAGGAGTAGGGCCAGGACATGTCATTCCCTACGGCAACATCAGCCTCCCGGTGACCTTTGGGGCACCGGACAGCTATCGGACAGAGTACATTCTGTTCGACGTGGCGGAGATCGACCTCCCCTTCAACGCCATAATTGGCAGGCCAGCCCTGTACCGATTCATGGCAGTAGCCCACTAAGGCTACCTCGTCTTGAAGATGCCTACACCAACAGGCGTCCTCAGGATTCGTGGAGACCGCACTGCCGCAGTGTCAGCATTGGAAAAGCTCCAAGTGCTTGCAACAGCTAGAGCACCAGCCCCTGGCAGTGCAGAACCAGACCGGCTCCACCCGAGTGCACGCCACCGTGCCTCTACCGCAGCACCCTGTGTGCAACCCCTCGACGAGGGCGACGTCCCCTTAAAGCTCATCGAAATCGGCGCCGATGCCACCCAGACCACCCGGGTAGCCGGGGGCCTGGATAGCAAATAGGAAGGCGCGCTCGTCACCTTCCTCCGGCACAACGTCGACGTGTTTGCATGGAAGCCGTCGCAGATGCCGGGGATCCCTAGGGAGGTGATCGAGCACCACTTAAAGGTTTTCCCAGACGCCCGGCCAGTCCAACAGAAGCCCTGCAAGCAGTCCATCGAGCGCAAAACTTCATCTGCGAAGAAATCAAGAAGCTGCTGGACGCTGGGTTCATACGGGAAGTCCACCACCCGCGGTGGTTGGCGAACCCTGTTGTTGTCCCGAAGGCCGGCGGGAAGCTCCGGATGTGCATCGACTACACCAGTCTCAATAAGGCATGTCCCAAAGATCCATTCCCTTAGATCAAATAGTAGACTCGACATCAGGCTGCGATATGCTGTGCTTCCTAGACGCCTACTCGGGTTTCCATCAGATCCCTATGTCTAGAGAAGATGAAGAGCACACCTCCTTCATCACAGTAGACAGTCTGCACTGTTATGTCTCTATGCCTTATGGCCTAAAGAACGCTCTCCCCACCTTTGTACGTGCAATGCACAAAACCTTCAGGGAGTTGATAAGAGACTTAGTTGAGGTGTATGTCGATGACATCGTTGTTAAGGTCAGGCAGAGTTCATCCCTACTAGATAACCTGGCCTTAGTCTTCGACAAACTGCGCTCTACGTGCACCAAGCTGAACCCCGACAAGTGTGTGTTCGGTGTATCCTCTGGAAAACTCTTAGGATTCCTGGTCTCACACTGAGGAATTGAGGCTAACCCAGAGAAGATCAAGGCCATCAACTTGATGCGGCCCCCCGCCCGCATCAAAGAAGTCCAGAAACTCACGGGATGCCTAGCCGCGCTGAGTCGGTTTATACCGAGGTTAGCAGAGTGAGCGCTCCCCTTCTTTAAGCCCCTGCGCAAATTTGGCCCATTTGCTTGGACCGACGAAGCAGAAGAAGCTTTCCAGGAGTTAAAGCAACTCCTGATGACACTACCCATAATGGTAGCCCCCGAGCCCGAAGAGCATATGTTGCTCTACATCGCGGCGACAGCTGAAGTGGTGAGTATGGTCCTTGTTGCAGAGCGGTCGGACCTCTCGTCGCCACAGCCTGCTCCGGTAGCAGGAGACAGGCGCCATGAAACCCCGGAGGTCCAAGACGACCCCCCGGATCTCCAAGACAACCCCCCGGAGGTCCAAGACGGACCCCTGGACCTCCATGAAAACCTCCCGGAGGTGCAACGGGACCCCCTGGAGGTCCAACGGAACCTTCCGGAAGTCCAACGGGACCTCCCGGAACTCCCGGAAAATCAGCGGGACCTCCCGGAGGTCCAAGGCGGCTTGGGAGCCTTCGAGTATCAGCTCCCGGCACCCTCCCTGCACCCACCCACCCCCTGTAGGCCTGAGCCCATGGATGAAGATATCTCTAGCCTGGGAGGGAGGGTCCGGACCATCCAGAGGCCTGTCTACTACATCAGCGAGGTCCTCCATGACGCCAAGACAAGGTACCTGGAGGTCCAGAAAGCTCCGCCACTACTTCCAAGCCCACCGGGTCTCGGTGGTCACCTCCTATCCGCTGAAGGCTATCCTTCACAGCCCCCACGCGACTGGCAATGTCGCTAAATGGGCAGTTGGAGCTGGCGGAGTTTGAAGTGGACTTCCTTCCTCGTGGCTGAGTGGACGCCAACGAAGGCTGACCCAGGGGGCCACGAAGACGGTGAACCAGAGCACCGAGCACCGGGCCTCACTGGACGCTCTTCTTCGACGGCTCCTCGTGAAAGCAGGGGGCCAGTGCCGGCGTACTGCTTCTCATGCCATCGGGGGAGCAGTTTGGGTATATGGTGCGTCTCAATTTCAAGGCAACCAACAACATGGCAGAGTATGAAGCACTCATCTTTGGCCTAAAGACGGCCCTGTCTCTGGGCGCTCGCCAGTTGTGGCACAGGGCGACTCCCAGCTAGTTATCAAGCAAGTTAAGGGTGAATGCTCCTGCAACGACCCACAGCTAGCTGCTTACCTGCTCCATGTGCAGATATTGGAGAAAGACTTCCTCGCCTTGGACCTGCGCCACGTACCGCGCGCTGGCAATGCCGCAGCTAACGACCTCTCAACGAAGGCCTCCACCGGAGCCCCTGTGCCCGCAGGAGTCTTCGAGAGGACGTTGCTGCGGTCCACAGCCCGGCCCACTGAGCCGGGCGAAGGGGGCTGGACCAGCACCTCGAAGCTGGCGGTCCCGGCGGCCCTGCAGAGACGCCGCCAAGGATCGTAAGCGTCACTGGGGACTCCGTGCAACCCAGCGCTCAAGATCCATACGCTCAAGTCAGACCCGATGCATGGATCACGGAGATCCGGGACTACTTGAAAGACAACATCCTCCCTGATGAACGTGTATCCGCTGAACGGATCGTGCGCATGGCTAAGAGATACGCATTGGTAGAAGGGGATCTCTACCGACGTGGCGCCAACCACGTCCTATTGCGGTGCATAACCCAGGGGGAAGGCTGCGACTTGCTCGCTGAGATCCATGGAGGCGAATGTGGGAGTCACTCTTCCTCACGCACGCTTGTCGGTAAAGCCTTCCGGCATGGCTTCTACTGGCCGACAGCACTCCAGGATGCCGTCAAGCTGGTCGAGAGCTGCAAGGTGTGCCAGTTCCACGCCAAGCAGATCCATACACCGGCTCAGGCGGTACAGATGATCCCGCCCTCATGGCCGTTTGCCGTATGAGGGTTGGACATCCTGGGACCATTCCCCAGAGCCGTCGGGGGATTCCGGTACCTCTATGTCGCCATCGACAAGTTCACCAAGTGGCCGGAAGCCACACCAGTCGCCACCATCAACAAGCAATCCACAGTAAAGTTCATCAAGTCGATTGTCTGCCGGTTCGGGGTCCCGAACAGAATCATCACCGACAACGGGACCCAGTTCACCAACGCAGCGTTCCAAGACTACTGCGAAGACCTCGGCATCCAGATGTGCTATGCCTCTGTTGCTCACCCAAAGAGCAATGGGCAAGTCGAGAGGGCCAACGCCAAGATTCTTCGGGGCCTCAAGACTCGCACCTATGCCAGCCTGAAGAAACATGGTGCCAATTGGGTGGATGAGCTTCCGAGCACACTATGGGCTAACCGGACATCCCAGAGCCAGGCCACCGGAGAGACACCCTTCTTCATGGTGTATGGGGCCGAACCTGTGCTTCCCCCAGAGATCACCATGAAGTCTCACCGTGTCCGAGCTTACGATGAAGCCGCTCAGGACAACCTCCGGCGTGGAGAAATCGACCTCGTCAACGAGGTCCGATTGCATGCAGCACCCCGTAACGCACGGTACAGACAAGCGCTCCGCCGCTACCACCAGAGGTCTGTGTGTGCCCGGGAGCTGTAGGAAGGTGACCTGGTGCTGCGGCGCATACTTTCTCGCGAAGGGACCCGCAAACTCTCCCCTAGTTGGGAAGGTCCCTTCCGAGTCACAAAAGTGTGCCGTCCCGGGTGCGTACGCCTTTCCACCGAGGATGAGGACCCACTCCCGAACCCTTGGAACATAGAACACCTTTGTAAGTTCTACCCCTAGAGCAACAATAGGACAATCTCTTCTTTTTGTATTAGATTCCATAGAGTCCAGGAACAGCGCTCAGAGCAGCTAAGCCTCAGGGGACGGTCCAGGACTACGTTCAACTTTGCCTGGTTCCGACCCCAAGCACGTAGAGTCTTGCTTCCCTTCTTAATGGGGCGGGTCGTGGCCTCCATGTTTAGCCTGCCTTCCTCCTATGGAAATTTATATGAAAAGAAACCTGTCCTACTTTGCTCTTCCCTGGTGCTCATTTAAATTACGTATTAAATTTTTATGACTGCACTTACGGCGTATGCTCACCATGCGCTGAGCTCCCTCTGTAGGATCGAAGAGCACGTGAAAAGCTACCAGAGGGAGGGGTGAATGGTAGATTAAAACTTTTCGCAGCGGAAACAACAAAAACCCCTCAGCAAAAAATCAATCGGTTAAAGAAACCGTGTGTGCAAGTGTTTTCAAACGTGTTCAACCGTGACAAATCAAGTAGAGAGGTAGAGAATCAAGTCACGGATCTAATGCAACAAGAATCACTTGAAAACACGAAGTAAAACTTGAGATACGATCAAAACATTAAACGAAGATCAATCTGTTCTACCCGATATAAAACAGATCTGCAACGCTGCAAGGAAACTCGTGTATCTCAAGAACTACAGATTTGAAGCTCGTGAAAATTTCACAGATGATAGATAATTGAGTTGTAAAGACAACCCAAAAAGAATCATGTCAATCGGATCTGTAAAACTCGAGTTATGAACGAAACACCCAAGCAACGTCGGTCTGTCCAGAAACTCGGCGAGAAAGACTTGACGAAAAACAAATCGGACGAACAAGGCACAAAAGCTCCTCAAAACTATGAACTTTATTCAATAGAAACACAAGAGGAACAGACCAAAGTTCTCTACCCATGAGAGCTCTGGCCTCCCTTGCTTTTATAGCCAGCCCTCAAGCTAATCAATCCAATCTAGGACTCCTACTCCTAATTGGACCCCTATCCTAACTTACCATAACTGCTCAGTACTCTCCTATTCGCAGATAGAAGCAATCGTGAGACTTCCAAACACCTTAGGAACGTCCTAAACATTCCTAAAACAACTCAACTTCGTGCCTAGCAAGAAATCCTATCATAACCAACTCAAATCTTCCATATTTGAGCCATATCCGACTCAGCCTTAGCCTGAGTACGCAATCCAGCTGGTTGGACCATTCTGACCAATTCTTTACGTCCACTTCTCTTCATCACGCCTTGGAACAATGTTGCCACGTCCATGCACTCCTTGCACACGTGCAAACACCTTCCAACGACGTACACACAACCTTCATATGCACTGCCCTTGATCCAAACATGTTGCGCGACCTCCCGATCAACTCAGCCACAGCTCCTCCCGAACTTGGTTGTTGGAACCTCATCTCCTCCCTGAGACTAGTCCAAAGATCCCGTCACCAGCCATGTCTTAAACTCAAGCAACACCTGCACATGAATAAACAACCAATTCTTCCGAGCACAAGTCCTCGACTTGACTCACGTTAGTTCAAAAACCACAACACCTTACATGAGCACGTCACATAAGCATGTTGCAAACCATATCAAATGATAACAGCCATAACCACCAAAATACACCAAAAACTTAGCAAATTAATACTAAGCAAACCTTCCCATAAAGCAAGTTTGAAACATTGCGAGTTAAAAGCAAAAACAAGATGCTGCAGTTCTACGAGTTGAACTTCACGGGAGCTCCCTAAAAACAAGCTCCGGACCTCACAGAAGCTCTCCGGACCTTGCCACACTTGGCGGACCTAACAAAGAACTTGTCGGACCTTGCCACAGAAGAATGTTATGGCAATATTCAAAACTTTGAATGTAATGCTAACTTTTATCCTAATTGCCAATGTATTCAGCACACATAGGTCTCACAATCTCCCCCTTGATGAATGCATTGGCAACACCAATTAAAATCCGAACGTTGGCTTATGAAAAATTTTGAAAACTCATTTCCCCCCTTTATTAATTTCTCCCCATTTTTTAAAATCAGAGAAGGAAGAAAGTGTATAACATATGCAAAGTGTAAGAAAAATCTCTCCTTCTACATATTTCTCCCCCTTTGACAATGTATTCAGCAAGGTTCAAAAGAGAAATTTTTAAATGCTATGAGCATATTATAACATATACATACAAAACAAAGCTCATCCAAGTCATACTATCAGGTTACTTACACTATCACATCAATGAGATACATAAAGTAGTGTAAGCCATGCTAGAGATCAAATGTATTTTTCAGTTTAAGCAAGTCATGATCTCCCTTACTCAACTATTTCAAAACCTGAAAGCATGACACTTGTTGCTGCATTTTTATTATTCATAATCATTTAAGGCACAAAGTTGATCATATGATATTTGCAAGAGATTATATGCCGCATCAGCCTTATTCTAACCAACCAAGCCAAGCCTATGTCATTTGACAATCAGAAGCTTACGGACATGGTTTTAGTCATACACAATTCCTTCCATGTTCATATCTTAGTGCAATGATAAGCAATCTCAAAAGAAGAAGTGCGATGCATGCATATTCTCTTGATCTTTTCTCAATTTTTTATTTGAAAACTCAACATGTGAGCTGATCACTTGATTAATTTTTATGATTAAAAGCACTTGTGAGCACGCAACAAGTTCAAAACAGCAAGAAAGTTCGATCATGACCAGATTTAGTGTAAGTAATTATTCCAATTACTAGTCATGGCAAAAACTACAAATGTATAACATGAGTAATGTAGTAAGAACTTTCAGCCTGTAAAAGGAATAACAAAGTCATATATGTATGAAATACTATGCTCATATTATTTTAGTTTCAGATTCACACATAGACTTTCAAAGTTTCAAAAACTCCCCCTCAATCATGAGGATGCATAACCCCTATTTCACTACGAATGAAAAAAAACGAGTGAAATCCAAAGTTTTTGTAAAAATATCAGCCAATTGTTGTTCGGTATCGACATGGTGAGCACAATGTTTCCTTTTTCAACATTATCACGAATAAAGTGATACCTAATGTCAATGTGCTTAGTTCTAGAGTGTTTCACGGGGTTTTTAGCAATACAAATTGCACTAGTGTTATCACAAAACAGTGGAACACTATCTAAATCAACCCCATAGTCCTTAAGTGTTTGAACAATCCAAAGAATTTGTGAGCAAGCGCTAGCCGCAGCTACATATTCAGATTTGGCCGTGGATTGTGCAACTGAACTTTGTTTTCTAGAGGACCAAGCAACAAGTGAATTACCAAGAAAATGACAAGCACCCGAAGTACTTTTCCTATCAATCCTACAACTCCCAAAATTAGCATCCGAAAAAGCTTTCAAAGAAACGGTTGAGGAAGAAGGAAGAAAAATGCCAAATTCTTGAGTTCCATGTAGGTACCTGAGAATCCTTTTGATGCCTTGGCGATGTGAAGCACGTGGAGAAGCTTGAAAACGTGCACAAAGATATACGCTGAATTGTATGTCCGATCTTGACGCCGTGAGATACAAAAGTGATCCAATCATACTTCTGTATTCTTTTTTATCGACCGGGTCACCATCTTCGTCAAGTTCAAGTGTTGCTGCTGTTCCCATTGGTGTCCGAAGAGGCTTGCATTTGTCCATGTTGAAGCGCTTAAGAAGGTCCTTTGTATACTTAGTTTGATGCACAAAAGTTCCTTCTTTTGTTTGCTTGATTTGCAGCCCCAAAAAGTATGTGAGTTCTCCCATCATACTCATCTCAAATTCTAAACTCATCATAGCTGAAAACTTGGACACGAGATCATGAGAAGCACAACCAAAGATAATATCATCCACATACACTTGAACGAATAATGAGTCATTGCCATGCTTAAGTACAAAAAGAGTTTTATCAACCTTGCCCATGGTAAACCCCTTTTCAAGTAAGATTGTTTTTAACCTATCATACCATGCTCTAGGGGCTTGTTTTAGACCGTACAAGGCTTTGGACAGTTTGTAAACATGATTAGGAAAATTTGGATTTTCAAAACCCGGTGGCTGCTTAACATAAACCTCCTCCTCTATGTAGCCATTAAGAAAAGCACTTTTAACATCCATTTGATATAACTTGAAACCTTTAGATGCAGCAAATGCTAATAAAATTCTTATAGCTTCTAATCTAGCAACAGGAGCAAATGTTTCATCAAAATCTAGACCTTCAATTTGAGTGAAACCTTGAGCAACCAACCTAGCTTTATTCCTAACCACAACCCCATCCACACTTTGCTTATTTTTAAATACCCATTTAGTTCCAATTAATGTGTGACCTTGAGGTGGAGGTACAAGTTTTCAAACATTATTTCTTTCAAAATTTTCTAACTCTTCTTGCATGGCATTAATCCAAGATTGATTAGTGAGTGCGTGTGATATATCCTTGGGTTCAAAAGAAGCAACAAAAGCAGAATGAGCATGAGAGTTTGGATCGCAAAAACTGGACCGAGTGACTCGTTCATGCAAGCTTCCAATGATTTGTTGTGGAGGATGACTTTTGGGTACTCGGAGGGGAGTAGACACTTCACAAGCACCTTCTTCTTCATGTTTGGACCTTTGATTAGGAGAGCTTGTTGATTGAGGAAGGTCCGAACCAGCAGTAGTGACTGTTGGTGCTGGTTGTGGTGCAAAATCAGCAGCTTGATCGTTATTTACTTCCGAGTTTTCGGGCAGCAGCACCACTTCTTCATCTTCTTCAATAAAAATACTCTCCCCCTGCGGATATGGATCCGGACCTGCAATATCGGAGCTAGTACTTGGGCTAGCTTCATCAAAAGAAACCTCGGAAGTCTCCACAATTTTGTTAGTGTCAAGTAAAAGCACACGGTAGCCTCTAGTATGAGATGGATAACCAAGAAACATGCCATCAACAGATCTAGCTTCAAATTTATCAAGATTACCATGTTTCTTAACAAAGCATTTGCAACCAAAAACCCTAAAGTGTGTAACACTAGGCCTATGTCCAAACCAAAGCTCATATGGGGTTTTTCCAAGCTTAGCACGCATGAAAACACGATTTGAGACATAACAAGCGGTTGCAATTGCATCAGCCCAAAATTTCTTAGGAGTTTGATATTCATCAAGCATAGTCCTAGCCATCTCAACTAAGGTCCTGTTCTTTCTTTCTACGACACCATTTTGTTATGGTACATAGGGTGAAGAGTATTGATGATCTATTCCATTTTCAGCACAAAAGTGATC
Organism: Neostapfia colusana; assembly: GCA_030760725.1. Lineage (NCBI taxonomy): Eukaryota > Viridiplantae > Streptophyta > Magnoliopsida > Poales > Poaceae > Neostapfia > Neostapfia colusana. The sequence goes on along the minus strand of JASWHV010000016.1, from coordinate 16,419,213 downwards.
AAAGGATTGGTTTTTAAATTCAGTTCCGTTATCACTTCTAATTGCTTTTAATGATCCTGGGTGATCAATAGATAATCTAAGAAATAAAGTTCTAAAATGACTAAAAGATTCATTCTTAGATGCCATAAAATAAACCCAAGAATATCTGGAATAATCATCAACAATCACAAGCACATACCATTTACCTCCGAAGGATTGAACACGTGCCGGACCTACTGTGTCAAGATGTAAAAGTTGTCCCGGTTCAGCTGTCATGGTCATTGTGAGAGGAGCATGTGAACATGCAACAAACTTAGCATGTCTACAAGAAGAGCACACAATATCATTGTCCTTTTTAAGCTTCGGCAGCCCACGTATGCGATCGAGAGCACTAACACGAGTGAGATGATCAAAGCCTATTTGACCAAGTCTACGATGCCAAAAATATAGATCCTTTGTATCATTAGCAACTAGACACCAATGCTTAGAAGTTGACAAATCAAAATCAGATTTAAAAACTCTTCCAAACCTAGACATGTTAAACAAAAGCTCACCTTTTGAATCTACAACCTTGCAGCAATTTTTAGCAAAGCTAACCTCTAGATTTTCATCTAGCAATTGTGAAACCGAAAGCAAGTTGTATTTCAAATTTTTAACAAGTGCCACATCTTTCAAAGTGTATAGATTGTTTACTCTAACCGAACCTTTAGCAATTATGGGAGTAGAAGAGTTATCGGCGAAAGTAACATTTTCTACACGTGACACAAAAGAGAGAGAGGAGAACCATTCTTTGTTACCGGTCATGTGGCGTGAGCAACCTGAATCCACAATCCAAATGTTCTCGTTCCTCAAACGTGAAACCTACACAGCAGCACAATACGTCGATGACTCAATACTGGGGTTAGTTAAAAGACTTTTAGGAATCCAGTACTGAGTCACACGACGTCCAGCAGGAATAACACGCGGAAGCTGAGAAGGTACAGCAGGTTTATGAGCCAAACATCAAAAAATTTTGTTCCCAACTACTGACTTAGAAGATGTGTTATATGTAGCACAAAAAACAGTAGGTCCGGGAGCAAGTTTTTGACTCATTACAGCAGGTTGCAAGCTCCGAACATTCGGTCTAGCAGATTTTGCTTGGTTGTTATGTGATCTAGCAAGTATTCTTTGTTTCTTATCGTGCTTAGCTAGTCTATAACAAAAATCCATGACATGACCATCTCTACCACAGTAGGTACAATGAAAAATAACCTTATTATCATGTCTAGATGAGCAAGCAACACGTTTATTAGAACCCGAATGGGACAGTACTCCTGCAGATTTGAAAATCACCTCTTTTGTCTAGGAGCTGTTTGAATCAAACCGCTTCCTAATGACTTTACAACTTTAGGTTTGTGTGCGTTAGCATGAGCATGAGAATTAAAACCTAAACCAGTTTTATCATTACAAGACTTGGAAGAATTCAGCAGCAAGTTTAGGTTCTTATTTGCATTAGAAAACCGATCTAGTGTCCTATGCATGTCATCAAGTTTATTGGACAGATCAAAGCAGTTTTCACATGAAGTTTTTCCTTTTAGTTTGCAATTTGAACAATATTTAACTTCATGCACACATAAAGCATTGTTCAAAATAGAAATCTCATTCATAGCATCATTTAGTTTCTTATTCAGATCATCACATGAAGAACAATGCAAATCAATTGTAGAACAACAAGCATCTTTCAAATTTTTATCATTAAGTGCAGCAAGCTCTTTGTTCTTTTCAATTTCAAGTTCAAGTCTATCAAGTGTAGATGCGTGTGCACTTCTTAAAGAGGATAATTGTTCATAAATCAAATCACATGAGGAACAAGAATCATCACTAGGAATCAAAGTTTTTAAATGATTAATTTCAGATTCTAGTGATTCAATTTTAACAGCATTGTTCCTAAGTTTTTTATCCTTTTTCTTTAATATAACAGTGGCACGAGAAATAGCATCACACATTTCTTCGCAAGTGGGACATACCTCTTCATCGTCGCTTTTGTGTTCTGCCTCCTCGGAACTTGAACTTGACTTGCTCGCCATGCAGCACATATTTGCCATAGCTTCTCCATCTTCATCACTACCGGTGTCCACATCACTTGAGCCAAAATCTTGAAGTGCAGAGATCATACTATGCACTATGTTGCGCATTGATAAATCTTTCTTCTTCTTATTCTTTGCAAATGATTTTTTCTTCGGCCTTGTTTGTTTTTCTTCACGTGAAGTCGTACCTGAAAGGTTAGGGCACTCCGTACGAAAATGTCCTGTCTTACCACATTCAAAACATCGTTGAGGTCCGGAGCTTCCTCTCCTTCTAGTTCTTACATTTTGCAATGCTTTTGAGAACCGAGTAGAGATGAGTGCAATCTCCTCCTCTGGAAACTCTTCAATCTGTTCCAGGGTTAGAGAGGACAGCAAAGAGAGTGCACCACTAGATGATGATTGACTAGAACTAGACATGTCACGTTGCGAAACAAATGCAATAGACTTGTTGGGGTTTTTACGTGAGATGATGTCAATTTCATGAGTTTTCAATTTAGAATAAAGCATGTCTAAAGTAAGAGAACTCATGACAGTAGATTCACGAATAGATGTAACTTTCATCTCCCAAATTGGCATATCTAATGCTCCTAACAATTGTCTAGCATTTTCAGCATCTGAAAAGTTAACATTGACACTACGCAAGTTGCTGAGAATTTTATTAAAGCGAGCAAAAAGGTCATCAATTGACTCACCGGGTTGCATCTCAAAACGCATGTATTCTTTCTTGAACATATCTTGCCTTACCTCCTTGATCGTATTGGATCCTTCATGGTAGTCACAAAGAGCTTTCCAAACATCATATGCAGATCGGAGGTGTGCAACACGGTCGAAGTCGCTTTGAGTCAATCCTTGGATGATCAAGTTGCGAGCCTTGTTGTTGATATCAACATCTCTCATGTTCGCAGCCGTAACTTGATCGTTGGGTGGTACATCGAAGTTCCAGTAGACCTTTTCCCATATGGCGAAGCCTTGGGCCTGTATGTAGGCCTCCATCCGCGCCTTCCAAACCTGAAAATCGATGCCATTGAACACACAAGGTTTTGCGGAGTACTTCTCCATGATGGTTAGTCAAAACACGTGCAAATCACAAAGATTAGAGCACCTTGGCTCTGATACCAATTGTAGGATCGAAGAGCACGTGAAAAGCTACCATAGGGGGGTGAATGGTAGATTAAAACTTTTCGCAGCGGAAACAACAAAAACCCCTCAGCAAAAAATCAATCGGTTAAAGAAACCATGTGTGCAAGTGTTTTCAAACGTGTTCAACCGTGACAAATCAAGTAGAGAGGTAGAGAATCAAGTCACGGATCTAATGCAACAAGAATCACTTGAAAACACGAAGTAAAACTTGAGATACGATCAAAACATTAAACGAAGATCAATCTGTTCTACCCGATATAAAACAGATCTGCAACGCTGCAAAGAAACTAGTGTATCTCAAAAACTACAGATACGAAGCTCTTGAAAATTTCACAGATGATAGATAATTGAGTATTGAAGACAACCCAAAAAGAATCACGTCAATCGGATCTGTAAAACTCGAGTTATGAACGAAACACCCAAGCAACGTCGGTCTGTCCAGAAACTCGGCGAGAAAGACTTGACGAAAACAAATCGGACGAACAAGGCACAAAAGCTCCTCGAAACTATGAACTTTATTCAATAGAAACACAAGAGGAACAGCCCAAAGTTCTCTACCCACAAGAGCTCTGGCCTCCCTTGCTTTTATAGCCAGCCCTCAGGCTAATCAATCCAATCTAGGACTCCTACTCCTAATTGGACTCGTATCCTAACTTACCATAACTGCTCAGGACTCTCCTATTCACAGATAGAAGCAACCGTGAGACTTCCAAACACCTTAGGAACATCCTAAACATTCCTAAAACAACTCAACTTCGTGCCTAGCACGAAATCCTATCATAACCAACTCAAATCTTCCATATTTGAGCCATATCCGACTCAGCCTCAGCCTGAGTACGCAATCCAGCTGGTTGGACCTTTCCGACCAATTCTTTACGTCCACTTCTCTTCATCACGCCTTGGAACAATGTTGCCACGTCCATGGACTCCTTGCACACGTGCAAACACCTTCCAATGACGTGCACACAACCTTCATATGCACTGCCATTGATCCAAACATGCTGCGCGACCTCCCGATCAACTCAGCCACAGCTCCTCCCGAACTTGTTTGTTGGAACCTCATCTCCTCCCTGAGACTAGTCCAAGGATCCCGTCACCAGACATGTCTTGAACTCAAGAAACACCTGCACATGAATAAACAACCAATTCTTCCGAGCACAAGTCCTCGACTTGACTCACGTTAGTTCGAAAACCACAACACCTTACATGAGCACGTCACATAAGCATGTTGCAAACCATATCAAATGATAACAGCCATAACCACCAAAACACACCAAAAACTTAGCAAATTAATACTAAGCAAACCTTCCCATAAAGAAAGTTTGAAACATTGCGAGTTAAAAGCAAAAATAAGACGCTGCAGTTCAACGAGTTGAACTTCACGGGAGCTCCCTAAAAACAAGCTCCGGACCTCACAGAAGCTCTCCGGACCTTGCCAACACTTGGCGGACCTAACAAAGAACTTGTCGGACCTTGCCACAGAAGAATGTTTTGGCAATATTCAAAACTTTGAATGTTAATGCTAACTTTTATCCTAATTGCCAATGTATTCAGCACACATAGGTCTCACACCCTCTTCTCATTCTCACCTCTAGTCAGCATTTGCTGCCCTACCAAAGGCGGTTGCGTTGGAGGTATCTGCCGATGGCCAGGGGGGCCCCGAGCTCCCGGCACTTCGCGCACGGTAGTCCCCAAGCACCGTATAAGTGGATGGGGACCGTAAGCCAAATAAGACTATGAGATAGAGGAGGGGGAGCCCCCAAGGAGAATTACGTTTCCCTTGTGTACAGGACCTCTCAGCCTCAGCTCCCCGCATGAGTATGGCAGGTGCACCCAACCAATGGGACACACCTACCAGGGGGCCGCTACGGGATCGTGCAAGACCGGAACTCCAAGGTAAGACCGAAGAATCCGGACCTCGCCACCTCCGCAGGGGCGAGACCCGAAGGTCCCACGTGTCCAGCGGCGCCGAACCTCCCTCTCCTCAGGGGGGAGCTCCGGGCCCGCCATGTGGCTGACAGAAGCCGGACCTCCCCCCCCCCCTCCGCGGGGAGAGGTCTGAAGGCTCCACGTGTCCTGCGGGGCCGGACCTCCCTCTCCTCAGAGGAGAGCTCCGGGCCCGCCATGTGGCTAGCAGGCCCGGACATCCCCATTCTCATGGGGCGGGTCCTGGAGACCTCCGAGGCCCTTAATACAGTAAGGACCCGGGAAAGGAGTCTGTGCAGAGCTTCGAGATTGGTCAAGGCCTCTGAGTACCTTTCGGAGCTGAGGGCTCGGCCAGGTAAAACCAAGAAGAAGACTAAAGTACACAGACGTAGAAGATAACAAGAGTCTATTCATACAAGGCTCCATGAGCTGGGCTACAGACTCAACAAAAATAAAAAAAGGAGGTACAGGGCCTTGTGGCCACGGGGGCAGATGCCTAAAAGTCCCCGGACTCCCGTTGGAATCTAGAGGCCACAAGGGCGGCCACGTCCTCGACCTCGGCCCTGGCAGCTTCCTCCCGCTCGGCAACGGGCCCTAGACGGACTGGCTCCAGAGAGAAGGAAGGGTCTTGGCTCCGGAAGCATGCCAGTACGTGCGTAGCGACCTCCTTCACCAGGCCCCGTCCCTCCACCTCAAGCTCGTCGGTGATCACCGCTTCGAGCCGGCCCAGCTTGCCGCCGATGGACTCAAGTGCCGGGATTGCCTCGGACATCTCCTGCGCCGGAGCCTCCATCCTTACCGGGCAGAAACCAAGAGGAACAAAAGCGGACCCCGCCTCGGCAATAAAGCCCCAGACTGCCTGGGCCTCGGTAGACCGCAAGGACTGGAGCTTCTCTACCTCTTGGCGAGCCACCAGCTCGCGATCCAACGTCGCCTGGCGCTCCCGGGAGAATTGCTCCTCCCTCGCAGCAGCAGCCGACTCGCGGAGCTCCAGCTCCTCGGCCCGAGCCCTCAGCTCGCCCTCTTTGGCCTTCAGCCGTGCGGCAATCTTCTCCTCCTCGGCCGCTGTAGCACGTTCCTGATCGGCGACGGCGCACTCTCGATGAGCTACCTGCAGCCGCAACTCCTCCGCGGCGGCAGAGCGCGCCTCGGCCTTGGCTTCAACCTGGGCCAGGGCCTCGCGGTAGGAAGCGCGGAGCCGCCGGGTCTCTGAGTCCAGGTGGCTGATGGCTTTCTTCTGAGTGTCAAGCAGAGCACTCATGGCCTCAAGTCTCGACTGCCTCGAGTCAAGCTCCGCCTTAGCCTCCTGGGTCCGCTGCTGCAGGAGGTGCTCCCAGCTAAGAAGGCATTCCCTCTCTCCAACCAGCGCCCCCCACTCCCGCTCAAAGGCGGCCTGGAACTGTCAGGCGCTGGTCTGGACACACCCTAGGGCATCCCACATGGGCGCCGGGACAGAGGGGACAGGAGTCGTGCCCCTGACCTCCCCTGTCGCGTCTAAGACCGGCGGAGGTGCTGGTGCCTCAGCAACCGGAGCAAGACGCTGTCCTGAGGGAGCCAGGGAGCCAGCAACTGCACCTACAGCGGCCCTTCCAGCCTCAGCATCGGACTTCCGGGCTGGTGAAGGAGGGCGGAGAAGTGCGGCCGCAGCCACCGCGGAGGGCGAACTCGCCGGCACAAAAGAAGCCCCCACCGACTTGGGGGCCATTGGAACCACCGCGGTTCCCAGATGTTGTGGCGCGGAGCCTCCGCCAATTGGAGATGGCCGGGTAAGAGGCCCGCCCCCGGCAGCCGGTCGGTCCCTACAGGAAAAGAAAGCTATCAGGCTAAGAGAGGAGACGAGAACGCTACTCCTACAAGCCAGAAGGAGCAACACTTACTGAGCGACATGAGCGCTCCAACGGGCTTGTAGCCCCAGCCTCTGGGCCGCAGTTGAACCGCCAGGACCTGCGGCTGGAATGGTCATGGGCTGTGGCGTCTGGACCCCTGGCACACTCCCCGGCGTCGCCCCACCAGCGTCCATCCTAGAAGCCCCTCCGCCTGAGGAAGGATGGCGGGACGCTTGGGGTTCTTCGGACTGCCGCTGTCCGGGAAGAGACCCGCTGGAGTGGGATACCCGGGGCCTCTTCGGGTTCGCCACTCGATGGACCAGCGCCCCTGGGAGATGGGTGCAAGGGTGCTCCGGCTCCTTGACTCGGCGCAGGCGGTGCCCTCGAAGGAGACCGGGTGCGTTTCTTCTCCGGATGCCCGGGGGCCGGCTCCTTCCCCTTCCCCTTGTCAACGGCTTCAGTTCCGCCGGCTCTTAGGACGGGTTGGGCAGCGACAGACGCCTCGCGCCCTGATCCGGAGCGCTCGGTTCCCGGGATCGAGATGCCCCGGAAGGTATCCCCAACCTGTCGGACGGAGATCCCGATGTCGTCGAGGTTCGGCATCTTCCGCAGTAGCTCTGACCTCCTCTGCGGCTCTAAGAAGAGGGGAGTGGCAGAGGACGGGAAGGCGGGGTCTCCACTGGGGATGAAGTCGCCGCTCACCTTGCCCACCATCTCGTACAGCTCCTCATCGGAAGGATCAGAGCCGGGACCCCTCCCCAACCTGGTACAGTCCTGCTCACCAGTGTAGTACCATGCTGGGCGACTGCGCTGCTGCAAGGGCGCAATACGGCGCGACATGAAATCCATCAGCACCATCAGGGATGTTAGCCCCTCGTTGGCCAAGAACCGGATCCGCTCCAAGACCGGTGCGTACTCCTGCTCCAACTCTGGGACCTCCTCCTAGAAGCGACGCTCGGTGGTTGGGCCAGCAGTCGGGAGCTGCAGGTGATCGTGCTCGTCGGTCTGCATGACCACCCAGCTCTCCCTCCAGTTTTCCCACCTCGACGCACTGAAAGGTAGAAGGTACCCAGAGACCTTTGGGTCCTTGCAGCGATGCTGGAAATAGTACGCTCCCATCTGGGTCTTCAAGCCGTGCCCGGTCGTCCGCAACACGAAGAAGTAGCGAAAGAGCGTCACCAAAGCGTGCACCCCCACAAAAATCTCACAAAAATGGACGAAGACAGCGGCCATTGCGAAGGAGTTGGGAGAGAGGTGGTGGAGCTGGAGACCATACGTCTCCAGCAATGTGACGAAGAATTAGGAAATTGGCGGGACGAACCCCGCCAGGGCGTAGGCAGTAAAGAAGACCATCTCCCCCTTTTCAGGAGCAGGGGGAGAGATCCCCGGCGGAGCCGGTGTTTCTGTTCCTCTGTGTGCCAGCCCAGCAGCCTGTGCACTGGCCCAAGCTCGGCGGAACGAACGAGACTCGTCGGGAGCAGGTTGGAAGCCATGGCGTGGGAGAGCTCAAGGACAGGAAGACAAAGGCGCAAGAGTTCAAAGAATGAGCGAGCGCTAGGAAGTGCGAAGGGAAGCCGCGATGCGGGTAAGATCCCCTTTTAAAACTTTCCAGGAACAATTCGAAGTGATTCGAAACTCTTCGAATACGCAGCATCGGCAACCGCCTCGGCTCCAAGACCGAGCGCTGATGACAGGTGGACCCAAGCCGTCCAGCTGAAGCAGTGGGTCAAGGAGTCAGTCTCCCAAGAAGACGAGCCGGCATGGCGCTTCGGCGGTTCCCGAAGAAAGCGCCGCAACATGGCGAAGTGGCAGCCTTGGGAACCGCCGCAGTAAAAGCAACCATCAAGTGGGCGCACGCTCCCACGATCCCGGGACTGTTCGTGCTCCGGCAGCGGTCAATGCGGGACTTAGAGAAAGTGCGCGGAGCAGGAGAGACGGAGGCCCCACCTCAGGCTCGCTATCTCCCCCGAGATGGGCCCGGGGGCCACTGTCGGTACCCACGATATGGGGTACCCCGCGCACAGGGGAAAATGCCTAAGGATCTCGCCCTTCTCCGCAGGGAGAGCTCCGAAGGCGCCACGTGTCCAGCGGGGCCGGACCTCCCTCTCCTCAGAGGAGAGCTCCGGGCCCGCCACGTGGCCACCGGCAGCCGGACGTCCCCCCTCCGTGGGGAGAGCTCCGAAGGCGCCACGTGTCCCGCGGGACCGGATCTCCCCCTCCACAGAAGAGAGCTCCGGGCCCGCCACGTGGCCAACAGAAGCCGGACCTCCCCCCTCCGCAGGGAGAGGTCCAAAGGCTCCACGTGTCCCGCGGGGCCGGACCTCCCTCTCCCCAGAGGAGAGCTCCGGGCCCGCCACGTGTCCAGCAGGACAGCGCTGCCTGCCCCCGCGCGGTAGGCAGCAGGCGTAAAGATGCACCATACCTTGCCCGTACAAGGTATTCAAGGCCCGCGCCTTCCCAAGACACAGAGACGCGGAGCACGCCTCCGTCAGGTGCCGTTGCGCCCAGTCGCATCGCAGACTGGCGCGCAGTGTCAGAACCTGCCAGCCAATAAACACAGCGACACGACATCCCCTGCCGCCCCTGCCGTCATCAACCACTACGACTAGCATGCGGCATGGGAAGGGCGGCAGAACGAAGACTCGGAAGCCTTCGCCAGAGACAACTACCGACATAACTGCGGATACGATAGTCGGCAGGAAATCTCCCCGGGACCACCTGTCGGGTCCCGGGCCCCCCTTGTAAGCCATACGAGCCTTGGACTATAAAAGGCTCGGGTGGGCAACGTTAGCAAGGGTTCGCACTCCAGCAACTCGCACCCTAGACATAACTCACCCTCAAGCTTAGGACTCCGGTTCTGAGCAACAAGCAATACAGCGAGCACCTCTGCTCACCGTGGACGTAGGGTTTTACGCTCCGGCGGCCCGAACCACGTAAAACTCGCCGTGTCAAGCTTCTCCCTCACTCGTCCCTTACGCTGAAGCTCTCCGCAAGCGACGAGCCCCTCCAAAAAAGAACCTCCGCGGGCTACCCAGAGCAGGTCCAAGGGAAGTGTCGACCACACACTTCGACATATACCCAGATTGAGATTTTGTGGGTTGTGTGGATACTAAGAAATCCACGTCAGATTACCTCGTGGAAAACTCCAAAGAAACCGTTACTGCATCGTCCACAATGCATGTCGAGTTTTTTGCTTGTTATGAGGCCACGGGGATGGCTTAAGAAATTTTTACCGGTCTTAGAGTGGTCGACAGCATTGAAAAATTACTTAAGTCTATTGTGATAATTAACCCGCACTATTGTACTCTCACAATAATAAGCCAAGTGGTGCTACCAGCCACATTGACATTAAGTTTTGTGTTGTGAAGGACAAAATTCAGGACTATACCATTAGTCCTGAGCATATTAGTACCAAGCATATGCTTGTGGGTCCGCTTACTAAATGTCTTCATTCCAACGTGTTCAGAGAACACGTAGCCGACACGGGATTAAGGTAAAACCTATGATCACCTGGATGCTATGGGGCCAAACTAAGAATATGGTTGTTTCTATGTGTAAAATGTATTGTAGTCATCTAGTCAGATAGTACGTTGTCGGTACCCTGCAAACCGGGTACCCCCGCATAGTGGGTAAAAGACAGCCTGTGCCCCGCGTCCCTGTTAAGGCAGGCCCAGCGTTACCACGTGTCCATGGCCCACAAAGGTCAGCCCTGGAGCTGCCACGTGCGCTTGAGTTCCAGAGCTGACACGCTCCCTAGGCTCCGGTCCGAGCCTCCCCGCTGAGGTGAGGTCTGGAGCTGCCACGTGTCCCCCGGCTCAGAGCCACCTCCCTGCTGAGGACAGCTCCGGAGCTGACATGCGCCCTGGGCTCTGGTCCGAGCCTCCCCGCTGAGGCAAGGTCCGGAGCTGCCACGTGTCCCCTGGCTCAGAGCCACCTCCCTGCTGAGGACAGCTACGGTGCTGACGCGTGCCCTGAGCTCCGATCCGAGCCTCCTTGCTGCGGTGAGGTCCTGAGCTGCCACGTGTCTCCTGGCTCAGGGCCTCCTCCCTGCTGTGGAGAGCTCCGGAGCTGACACGTGCCCTGGGCTCCAGTCCGAGCCTCCCCGCCGAGATAAGGTCCGGAGCTTCCACGTGTCCCCTATCTCCAAACCCGTCGATAAGAGCTCTAAAGCCGCCACGTGCCCCACGATCCATCGTGGGACGTGGGTGAACGAAGTCAAGAAGCAAGTGCACTGTCAGGCTTCACATTCAAGGCTCGCGCCTTCCCCATAAGCATGGCGCACTACGCACACCTCCGTCTTCTGCCCGTTCTGCATTACGGTGACAAGACAGGACAGCAAGGCATGACAGTGGTACAGTGCTACCCAACGGCACGAAGCCGCCCAAGTAGGGTGAGAAGACGCGGCGACAAGACGACATCTTCATTACCACCTAACACACAGACAGGAGCGCTCAGCGTGCCATGCAGTGGGACTTAACTCCCTCATCGACTACTCTACTCAGATGACAAAGCCCTAGATAATGTATAGGTTTCACATAGCTTTGGGGCCACCTGTCGGGCCCCAAGCCACATTGTAACCAACCCGTCCTTGGACTATAAAAGGACCGGGGTACCACCCGACAAGGGGTTGGTTTTCCTAGTTCCTCACAAGCACATACAAGAAAACAATACATCAAGCACTCCCATGGACATAGGGTATTACGCTCCGGCAGCCCAAACCACGTAAATCTCGGAGTTTATCCTCTCCCTCGAGCACGGTCGCGTACGGCGCCAAGCCCCCTCCGATCAAAGAACCTCGAGGGCTGCTTCCAAGCAGGCCAGGAGGAGTGTCGCAGCTCACACACTCCAACATTTGGCGCACCAGGAGTGAACATCACCTCCCAAGGGGAGCCTTCTTGCCCAACTCTCTGCCGTCTCCAGGCGGGAGACGACGAGGCTACATCCTGCTCCAAAGCGGGCAGGTCTGGCCAAGATGGCAGCCAAACGGCCAGCGCACTCTGCATGATGTATGGGGGTTCTTCCGACGTCTCGTCCAGGTGAGCCGTCAAGACCCTAGGAAGCGGCAGCGGCCGCCCCTGCCCCTGGGCCGGCGCCATATCACAAATGGATGGAGACGCCGATCAGCTTCGATGCCTCTGACTGCCCCAAGAACATGGAAGGCGCCGGGCAGCTGCCTCTCCTCGTCGCCCCGACCATCTCCAACATGAAGCCCTACCACGTGCTGATCGATGGTGGGGCGTCTCTCAGTGTTATCAGCCTCGCAGCCTTCAAGAAGCTGCAAATCCCTATATCCCAGCTTACCCCGCCGAGACCATTCTCGGGGGTAGGCCGGGACCCAATCTTCTTGTGCGGTAGCATCTCCCTTCCGGTGACGTTAACGAAACACGTTGCGTAGGTCGGCCTCCCCTTCAATGTCATAATCGGCAGGCCAGCCCTGTACCGGTTCATGGCGGTAGACTACTATGGCTACTTGGTCCTGAAGATGCCGACCCCAAGTGGCATCCTCAAGATCCGCGATGATCGCACTGTGGCTGTCTCAGCCCTGGAAAAGCTCCAAGCGCTGGCAGCAGCACAGGAGGCCGCTTCCGGTCACGCTGAAGCTAGCCGGTCGCCTCCAAGCATGCGTTAGCGAGGGATGACATCTGCACCCCGTGTGCAGCCCTCGGCCAGCGAACACGTACCAGTCAAGGTTGTCCAAGTCGGTCCTAATGTCGCCCAGACCACCCGAATTGCCGGGGGCCTGAGTGACAAATAGGAAGACGTGCTCGTGACCTTCCTCCGGGCGAATGTCGATGTGTTTGCATGGCAGCCTTCAGAAATGCCCGGGATCACCAGGGAGGTGATTGAGCACCAACTGAAGATCCCGCCCGACGCCAGGCCGGTTCAACAGAAGCCTGGGAAGCAATCCATCGAGCGGCAAGACTTCATCCGTGAAGAAATCAAGAAGCTGCTCGACGCTGGCTTCATCAGAGAGGTCCACCATCCACGATGGTTGGCCAACCCTTTGTCATCCCCAAGGCTGGCGGGAAGCTACGCATGTGCTTCGACTACACCACCCTCAATAAGGCATGTCCAAAGGATTCGTTCCCTCTCCCCTGTATAGAACCAAATAGTCGGTTCTACATCTGTCTGTGATCTACTGTATTTCCTAGACGCATATTTAGGTTTCCACTAGATACATATGTAAGTGCATCTAGGATATCCCTTGTGGGTTTTGGCTAATTGATGACGAACATATGAGATTCTAATGAAACTATTAAGATGATTGCAGGATAAACAAAGTGAACTGGCTCGGCACACACACAAAAAGGTGAAAAATAGAGTGGTACCCGAAAAGGAAGAAGTTAGTGAAATTTAGAGAAGCAAAGTAGATATAAATGTATAGGTGGTGTGTGAGAGAGACACATCCCAAGAGCTCATGACTTTGCGTAGGGGTAAGGGGTTTAAAAATCAACTAAAATCCACTGAAAACCAGACTAGTCCGTTCATGGACCGGACTAGTCCGTTTAACTTTCTGAAAGACGCAAACATAGTGCACCGGACTAGTCCGCCTTGTGAACCGGACTAGTCCGGTCAGGTCACTGGAACGCAACCGGACAAGTCCGGTTTTAGACCGGACTAGTCCGGTCATGTCTCTGTTGTCCTCCTTAGAGGACTACGGACTAGTCCATCCAGCAACAGGACTAGTCCGCTAAAGTTTCTGAAAACCCATCTCACATAGTACCGGACAAGTCCGGTTTGTGGACCGGACTAGTCCGGTTAACCCACTGGAAGTAGGCCGGACAAGTCCGATCATATACCGGACTAGTCCGGTAGTAGGTTTAACAACGGAAACTTTTTGGAAAAGCCTATAAAAAGAGGTCCCTCGGCTTTTCCCCAAAGAAGACACGACTCATACTGTCAAAACTTGAAACACTAGCATCGCCACCTGTCCCAAGAGCCCAAAAAACACATCTCCCCACGCATCTAAGGTGCAAAAAGGTGAAGATCAATAAAATACTTGGATTTGGGATTGGGAGATCGTCGTTCCTTCGTTGTGAGCTCTTGGGGTTTGATCTCTCTACACTCATATTCTGAATTGTAATCTTTTTGAGTGTATTTGATCAACTTCTCATTGTAATTCTTGTGGGAGCCCTCAACGTGTGAGGTAGCCCCATAAAAACGGTGATTACACTTGATAGTGAAGTCAAGTCGGCCTGTGTGGTGACTTGAAGAGGAAAAGGGTTGAGAACCCGGCTCTGTGTGAGCTTCCTCAACGAGGACGTAGATCTCTTGGTGAGATCGAACCTCGGTAAAAATTCGTGTCTTTTGTCTCTCATTTGGTTTACATCTTGACACATTAGATTACTAGTTTGCTAGTCATCGTTTGAGTTCTTTACAAGTTTGCACGTGCATCCATACTATAAATTTAAGTTATAAAAACTGTTGTTCTTATTCCGCTGCTATAAGATAAAACTTGTGAGACACACTTAATCAACTCAAACAATTCAGCACACCGGACTAGTCCGCCCACACAACCGGACTAGTCCGGTCAGTCAAATTTCTAACAACTTTATTAAGTGTGCAGGAATTCATTAAAGGCCTATTCACCCCCCTCTAGGCCACATTCAATTGGTATTAGAGCCAAGTTCTCCATCAACGAGACTCACATCTCGGAGAGATCAATGGCCTCTGAGAAGAACAACGATATCCCGAAGACGAGCAACAACGATGAGGAGCAAGAAGCCAAAGCCTTCGATGTGCTGAAAGAAAACCCACATGACGATGAAGAAGTGAGGCAGCTAAAAGCACTCCTGAGAAAGAAACTGCTGGCACAAGAAGGAAAAGAGGAAGAAAGGACGATGGGGAGTGGTCATCACGACTACTCCCGGTATCCTTACAACTACAACCGACTCAATTCAAATAATCATTATCTCTCTATTCCTATGGGAAGGCCCCCACAGTTTGATGGAAGTGACTACACCATGTGGAAGTAGAACATGAAGATGCATCTGATATCCCTGAACCCTAGTCTGTGGCACATTGTTTGCACAGGCATCGATATTCCGGACACGGATGATGAACTCACCCCAGAACAAGAACAGGAGATTCACAGAAACGCACAAGCCGTCGCCGTGATCACATCATCACTAAGCAGAGAGGAATTCACCAAGATCGATGGGTTAGAAAGTGCAAAAGAAATCTGGGATACCCTCAAGACAGCTCACGAAGGAAATAGGTCAGTTCGTGAAGCCAAAATCGAAATGCTTGAAGGAGAGTTGGGAAGATTTGCTATTGAAGAAGGCGAATCACCTCAAGACATGTACAACCGGATGAAAGCACTCATCAACAGAATTCGTGCGTATGGAAGTAAGAAATGGACAGATCACGAAGTGGTCAAAAGAATGATTAGAGCCTTCATGCCAAGAAACGTCACACTTTGCTCAATGATTAGAGAAAGCCCCGGGTTTCACAAAATGACTCCCGATGAGTTATTGGGAAAGATCATAAATCATGAAATGATGGAGAAAGAGGCTCAATACGTCAAAGACTTAGCCGAGCCCACCTCTTCTAAAAAGAAAGAAGTTGCCCTCAAAGCAACGTGCAGACCCAAACTCAAAGAAACTCGTTAAGACCAAGACGATGGAGATACAAGCGATGAAAGCACCGATCTTGATGACGAAGAAATGGTACTCTTCATCAAAAAGTTCAAACGCATGATGAAGAGAAGACACGGCAACAATTCACATGAAGGCAAAAGCAAGGATAAAGGAAAATCCAAGGCTCGACACACTTTCTACAACTGCGGAGAGTATGGTCACTTCATGGTGGACTGTACTTATGAGGAAAACAAAAAGAAGAAGGAAACAAGATCTCAAGAAAAGAAAAATTTCAGAAAAAGAAGACAAGCCCATCAAGCTCACATTGGGAAGGAGTGGGACTCAAACGACGAGTCCTCCTCCGATGAAGAAGAAGAGGTGGCCACAATCGCAGTCAAGAAACCAACTACGAGAGCCACACTCTTTCCGAACATGGGTGGACGGGACATGAACATCCACACTTGTCTTATGGCTAAGGAAGGCAAGAAAAAGGTTAGACTTACTCCTTCTATACTAAATTCCTCGATTGATGACTTTGATAGCTCTAGTGATAATGAAGAATTATTTAGAGGGCTAAGTAAAATTGCTTTAAAGAAAATGGAAATGTTGTCGAACGAAATCTTTGAAAAGGAGGAACTTGTCAACCGACAAGAAGATATGCTCATCCGTGAGAGGAAGAGATATCAAGAAGTTGAAAAGCTTCTTGAGCTTGAAAGAGAGAAGAATGAGTCACTTGAGTTAGAGCTAACCTTGAGTAAGGAAACTTACTCAAAGTTAGAGAACTCACACATTGCAATCAAGGAAGAACTTGCTAACTTGTCAAAAGTTAACAAAATCCTTGAGGTGCAAGTTGAGTCCCTCAAACAAAGTGACTCCTCTTCCTCCAAAGATATGCACTCGACAACAGTAAGAACCTGCACTTGCTCTAGTAAGAAGAATGTAATTTCTAATGCTTTAACCCCACATGACATGCATTCTTCTCAAAACGACATCTTTGATAAGGAGAAGATCAAATATGCAAGAAGTGCATATATGATCACTAGACCTTCCAATGTCAAAGATGGACTTGGCTTCGACAGGAATAGACACATGTCTACCTCTAATCATGCTTAGAATAGAATCATTTTTGTTAAAGAAAAATCCCATGAATCTGAGCTACAAACATTATTCCATACATTTGATGCTTCTTATGTTCTCATGAAAAACAAGTATGGAAAAGTTATTACTAAATATACAGGGCCACGCCACAAGAACTTAAAAACTTGTGTGTGGGTGCCCAAGACTCTTGTGACTAACCTGAGAGGACCCAAGCAAGCTTGGGTACCTAAAACCCAGAAATAATTCTGTTTTGCAGGCTTACTCCTCCGGTGGATCTAAGTGGGTGCTAGACAGCGGATGCACAAATCATATGACCGGAGAGAGAAGTATGTTTGTGGAATACGAGTGCAACAAGGATCCAAGTGAAGGAATACACTTTGGAGATAACAGCCAAGGAAAGGTCCTTGGTAGTGGTAACATTGAAATATCCTCTCAACACACCTTATCTAATGTTTTACATGTAGATTCTCTAGATTATAATCTTTTATCAATATCTCAACTATGCGACAAAGGTTACAACTGTTTATTCACTAATGAGGGTGTGACCGTCTTTAGAAGAAGCGATGGCTCGATTGCATTCAAGGGATTGTTGAAAGGAAAGCTTTATCTTGTTGACTTTAACAAAGATAAAGCCGAACTCAACACTTGCTTGGTTGCTAAGACCAACATGGGATGGCTGTGGCATAGACGGCTAGCCCATGTTGGAATGAGAAATCTGCAGAAACTTCTAAAAGGTGGTCACATCCGTGGTCTTAAGGATGTGGTTTTTGAAAAAGGCAGGCCATGCAGCGCTTGTCAAGCAGGAAAACAGGTTGGAGCACCACACCCCGCCAAGAATGTGATGACCACCGCTAGACCGCTGGAACTTCTCCACATGGATCTCTTTGGTCCAATTGCGTACATCAGCATCGGCGGTAACAAATACGGTTTAGTAATTGTTGATGATTTTTCAAGATTTACCTGGGTATTTTTCTTGTATGATAAATCAGAAACTCAGGGAACCCTCAAGAAGTTCTTGAAAAGAGCTCAAAATGAATTCTCATCAACCGTAAAGAATATCAGAAGTGACAATGGGACAGAATTCAAGAACACCCAAGTTGAAGAATATCTCAATGAAGAAGGTATAAAGCATGAATTCTCGGCACCCTATTCTCCTCAACAGAACGGGGTGGCCGAAAGGAAGAACAGAACATTGATCGAAATGGCGAGAACAATGTTAGATGAATACAAGACGTCAGACCGGTTTTGGGCAGAAGCGGTGAATACCGCTTGTCATGCCACAAATCGGTTGTACCTTCATCGACTTCTGAAGAAAACTCCATATGAGCTTCTCACGGGTAAAAAGCCTAATGTTTCTTATTTCAAAGTTTTTGGTTGCAAATGTTTTATTCTGAACAAGAAACCAAGGGCCTCGAAGTTTGCTTCGAAGTCCGATGAAGGATTCTTGCTCGGATATGAATCGAACGCCTACGCCTATCGTGTCTTCAACAAAGTGTCTGGCCTTGTTGAAGTAGCGCGTGACGTAGTGTTCGATGAAACTAACGGCTCACAAGTGGAGCAAGTCGATAAGTCTATGCTAGATAAGGAGGAAGCTCCATGTGAAGCCCTGAAGAAAATGGCACTTGGTGATATCCTACCACGAGAGGAGACACAAGATGAATTTCATCAAGGAAGCAATGATCAAGGGGGAGCTCCTACACAAGATCAAGTTGAGGAAGATCAAGAAAATCAAGATGATCATGGAAGCAATGATCTAGGGGGAGACATGACACATGAAGACAATGAAGAACAAACAACAATACAAAATCCACACCCAAGAGTACATCAGTGTGTGCAAAGGGACCATCCTGTCAACAATATCATTTGAGATATTGCTAAGGGAGTAACTACTAGATCTCAAATTGCAAATTTCTGTGAACATTATTCTTTTGTGTCTTTTCTGGAGCCATACAGGGTAGAAGAAGCCTTAAGGGATCCAGACTGGGTGATTGCGATGCAAGAGGAGCTGAACAACTTCAAAAGAAATGAAGTGTGGGAGCTGGTGGAAAGACCAAGGGCGAACATCGTTGGAACCAAATGGGTCTTTCGGAACAAACAAGATGAACATGGAGTAGTGACAAGAAATAAAGCAAGGTTGGTGGCCAAAGGTTATTCTCAAGTGGAAGGTTTGGATTTCGATGAAACCTTCGCTCCTGTAGCTAGACTTGAGTCCATTCGCATTTTATTGGCATATGCTACTCACCATAATTTTAAGTTGTATCAAATGGACGTCAAGAGTGCCTTTCTGAATGGTCCGATAAAGGAGGAAGTCTATGTGGAGCAGCCACCGGGGTTCGAAGATCAGAAGTATCCCAACCATGTCTATAAACTGCGTAAGGCTCTCTATGGCCTCAAACAGGCTCCTCGAGCCTGGTATGAGTGCCTTAGAGATTTTCTGGTTCAAAATGGATTCAAAATTGGTAAAGCTGACTATACACTCTTTACTAAACATTTTGATGATCATTTATTCGTATGTCAAATTTATGTTGATGACATTATCTTTGGATCCACTAACAAGTCCTTCTGTGAAGAATTTAGCAAAATAATGACAGACAGGTTCGAGATGTCAATGATGGGTGAATTGAAGTTCTTCTTGGGATTTCAAGTGAAGCAACTGAGAGAAGGTACATTTATAAGCCAAACTAAATATACACAAGACATTCTCAAGAAATTCAATATGGACAAAGCCAAGACCATCAAGACACCCATGGCCATCAACGGACATCTAGACCTCAATGAAGATGGTCCAAATGTGGACCAAAAGGTATATCGGTCCATGATTGGTTCCTTACTATACTTATGTGCATCTAGGCCAGATATTATGCTTAGTGTTTGCATGTGTGCAAGGTTTCAAGCCGCACCCAAAGAGTGTCACTTAATTGCTGTAAAAAGAATCCTAAGGTATCTTGTGCACACACCCAACTTGGGCCTTTGGTATCCCAAAGGATCCAAGTTTAACTTGATAGGGTACTCCGACGCTGACTATGCGGGATGCAAAGTCGATAGAAAGAGCA
Source organism: Neostapfia colusana (assembly GCA_030760725.1). Classification (NCBI taxonomy): domain Eukaryota; kingdom Viridiplantae; phylum Streptophyta; class Magnoliopsida; order Poales; family Poaceae; genus Neostapfia; species Neostapfia colusana. The sequence goes on along the minus strand of JASWHV010000016.1, from coordinate 16,399,546 downwards.
CGTCAGGGACTTGTCAATTTCTTGGTAGGTCCCTAGTTTCTTGGTCATCTAAAAGGCAAAACTTGCTCTTTCCACAGCGGAAGCAGAGTATGTTGCAGCCGGTAGTTGCTGTGCGCAACTGCTCTGGATGCAACAAACTCTTAGGGACTACGGCTACAATCTAAGTCATATCCCGCTTCTATGCGATGATGAAAGTGCTATAAAAATTGCACACAACCCGGTAGAGCACTCAAGAACTAAGCACATAGACATCCGTCATCACTTTCTTAGAGATCATTCATTAAAAGGTGACATAGCTATTTCACATGTTAGGACTGAAAAACAACTTGCAGATATTTTTACCAAACCATTAGATGAGAAAAGGTTCTGTGAACTAAGAAATGAGCTAAACATTCTTGACTCTCGAAATGTGGCTTGAAACATTGCATACCTGGTTGCAACTAAAATTGTTCCTCCGTACTGTCAAAAATGCTCCTCCTCTCCTTTGTACTCAGAAAACTATTCTTAATGAATAAATCTTGTGGATTATGACCATTGTTTGATTGTTGATTGTATACTGGTCGTAATCACCAAGACTACTTGCAAAATTGTTGTCCTTGGATCACTATTAGTTATCTATATATATCAAGTCTGTTGAAAACGGACTAGTCCGATTCCCAACCGGACTAGTCCGTACAGACAACAATTAGGTTAAACTCAGGGGTACCGGACTAGTCTGCTACCAGGACCGGACTAGTCCGGTCAGTCGGATATAGAAGCAGTCAGCCGGACCAAACGCCTCCCTCTCCACTCATAATCACTTTGCATCACCCTCTCTCCTAAACCCTAGCTCTCAAAGTGATTTTCGAGTTGAGCCCTCAAACTCGGAGTTTTCTCCGTGAAAAAGCCGCTTCTCGACGAGGGGATCCTACTTTTCGGACTCATCCGGACTGATTTCTACTCCTTCAACACGAATCTTCAAATCTTGGTAAATCCCCCCAAAACAAAAATCTCAATTTTTCTAGCTCTAGCTAGTTTCCTTTGACCTCAAAAGGATGTACATTGCTTAAATAGATGTATTCCTACCATTTTCCTACCATTGTGTCCTTAGATAGGAGATTTGCTTCAAATGAAACACTCAAGTTAGGGTTCTTATGCTAGGCCGGACTAGTCCGGCGTCCAGATGCGGACAAGTCCGGTCCACCGGACTAGTCCGCACTCTGAAACCGGACAAGTCCGGTCTCTGACAGCTGAACTGCTACATTCCCATTTGAAGTCAATAAGGTCTCCGTTTGCATCTAATCCTTAAACTCCTTGTCAGGCATAATGTCTTCAGGATCAGATGACAGCTCTTTTCACATTGACGAAGAAACTCAACGTGAAAGAGTGAGGAGAGCTAAGGAGGGAGTGATGAAGAAGAGACATGACGTCAATGCTCACTCTCCACCCTCCGACGACAATCTTCCTAAGAAGAGAAAAGTCATTATCAAAAGGCCTCAAAGGAAAGATGCTGCTGAGGGCTCATCAGGGCCAAGAAGAGTTCTCAATAAAGGGAAGGGACTTGCTAGTGGCCCCATTGGGCCCTTGAAATTGAAAAATCCCGTTCACCGCAACAGGCAGCCCTCAAGTGAAGATTTCACTGGAAAAGGGAATGAGCTAGCTGATAACTTCAGAAAGTTTGAAGTGTATGGACGACCTAAACAATGTTCTGATCCTAGGTTCTGGAGCAACTTCCATGCAGACTACTACGAGCACGTGTACATGAAGATGAAGAATCCCGTAGTAGAGAGTCAATGGCTGAATGTTGACTACCTGAAGTCGAAGAAGTATCCCGCCTTTCGTGAGATGGTGGAGGCCTTAGAGAGGCACGGTCTGACGGACCTGCTATCCTTTGAGTATGACTGGAACAATGAAGTCATTACCCAGTTTTACTCCACTCTCTGCTTTGCTCGGGATGATGGAGACATTCTTACTTGGATGACTCATGGTTCAAGGTACAGTGTCGCTTATGATGAATTTGCTAGGATTCTTCACCTCCAAAACACTTTGGATCATGAACTGGTCATTCATAATCTGAAACCCCTGAAGAAGGAGGAACTTGAATTTCTCTATGACACAAGGATGCCATATGTCCCTCCAACCATCAAATACCTAAAGCCCTTCTTCGTGGTTCTAAATAGAGTCTTGAGAAAGACAATAGCTCCGAAGGATGGAGATGCAGGAACTATACAAGGAACCTTGAGGACTCTCATGAAAGTCATTAGTGGGAGGAGACCATTCAATGTCTTTGAGTATATCTACAATGACATTGTGAACATCTCAATTACCCCCAATAGGTCCTTTGGATACGCACCTTATATCATGTACATGATTGAGAAGGTGACAGGACTCGAGTTTGTCAAGGATGTCAAGCATACGGGGTTGAAGCCACAAAAACCCACTGAGTACACTCTCCCTCCGGCTCCAACTGCCCTGTCCTCTCCACCAGTGGAGAGGAGATCAAAGCAAGCTCATGATGACACTAGGTCTGCAGCTGCTCCTCCTGGTTCTTCACCTGCTCAAGAATCATCTAGCGGCATCCTCAAGATGCTCTCCTCTATCTTTGCCTGCTGCCGTAAGATCGAAGACAGGCAACGCAAAGAAAAGCTTGCAAGGAAGAGACATCAACAGTACGTCAATGCAAATATCAAGTCTATCTGTGCAAAGCTTGAGATTGAGCCTGTTGGATCACCGCCTGCCTCCGAGGACTCAGAGGAAGATCCTGCTCCCGTGGATGCTGAAGATGAAGATCAGACTGAGACTGACGGGGGAGGCAGCGATGAGTGACTTCCCTCAATTTTTCCCTTTTTGGTGTCTTGATGCCAAAGGGGGAGAGATTGAGATGGAAGATTGAGATTAGACTTGGACTTATTTTTCTATCTAGTATTAGTCATTAAGATCTTGAGTGATCAAGGACATGTATCTATTTTTAAAATCTTGTAATGCACTATTTCTTTTCCTATGTGTGATGTACTATGCTCTAATGCCCACTTACGTGTTCACTACTGGTTGTCTTTAATTTAGCACATTTTGTTTATCACACACCTGTAAGGCACCCCACCATAAGGTGTGTACATATGTGAGACGTTTTTTTGTGAATTCTTTATTGTTCTCATGTGTACGCACCTTATGAAAATCAACCTTTTATTCCCAATTGTGATATCTCAAATGGTTGTCATCAATCACCAAAAAGGGGGAGATTGTAAGTGCATCTAGGATATCCCTTGTGGGTTTTGGCTAATTGATGACGAACATATGAGATTCTAATGAAACTATTAAGATGATTGCAGGATAAACAAAGTGAACTGGCTCGGCACACACACAAAAAGGTGAAAAATAGAGTGGTACCCGAAAAGGAAGAAGTTAGTGAAATTTAGAGAAGCAAAGTAGATATAAATGTATAGGTGGTGTGTGAGAGAGACACATCCCAAGAGCACATGACTTTGCGTAGGGGTAAGGGGTTTAAAAATCAACTAAAATCCACTGAAAACCGGACTAGTCCGTTCATGGACCGGACTAGTCCGTTTAACTTTCTGAAAGACGCAAACATAGTGCACCGGACTAGTCCGCCTTGTGAACCAGACTAGTCCGGTCAGGTCACTGGAACGCAACCGGACAAGTCCGGTTTTAGACCGGACTAGTCCGGTCATGTCTCTGTTGTCCTCCTTAGAGGACTACGGACTAGTCCATCCAGCAACAGGACTAGTCCGCTAAAGTTTCTGAAAACCCATCTCACATAGTACCGGACAAGTCCGGATTGTGGACCGGACTAGTCCGGTTAACCCACTGGAAGTAGGCCGGACAAGTCCGATCATATACCGGACTAGTCCGGTAGTAGGTTTAACAACGGAAACTTTTTGGAAAAGCCTATAAAAAGAGGTCCCTTGGCTTTTCCCCAAAGAAGACACGACTCATACTGTCAAAACTTGAAACCCTAGCATCGCCACCTGTCCCAAGAGCCCAAAAAACACATCTCCCCACACATCTAAGGTGCAAAAAGGTGAAGATCAATAAAATACTTGGATTTGGGATTGGGAGATCGTCGTTCCTTCGTTGTGAGCTCTTGGGGTTTGATCTCTCTACACTCATATTCTGAATTGTAATCTTTTTGAGTGTATTTGATCAACTTCTCATTGTAATTCTTGTGGGAGCCCTCAACGTGTGAGGTAGCCCCATAAAAACGGTGATTACACTTGATAGTGAAGTCAAGTCGGCCTGTGTGGTGACTTGAAGAGGAAAAGGGTTGAGAACCCGGCTCTGTGTGAGCTTCCTCAACGAGGACGTAGATCTCTTGGTGAGATCGAACCTCGGTAAAAATTCGTGTCTTTTGTCTCTCATTTGGTTTACATCTTGACACATTAGATTACTAGTTTGCTAGTCATCGTTTGAGTTCTTTACAAGTTTGCACGTGCATCCATACTATAAATTTAAGTTATAAAAACTGTTGTTCTTATTCAGCTGCTATAAGATAAAACTTGTGAGACACACTTAATCAACTCAAACAATTCAGCACACCGGACTAGTCCGCCCACACAACCGGACTAGTCCGGTCAGTCAAATTTCTAACAACTTTATTAAGTGTGCAGGAATTCTTTAAAGGCCTATTCACCCCCTCTAGGCCACATTCAACATATGTCTAGGGAAGATGAAGAGCATACCGCCTTCATCACAGTATACGGTCTATACTGCTATGTGTCCATGCCTTATGGTCTTAAGAATGCCCTTCCCACTTTTGTGCGTGCAATGCACAAGACATTTGGGAACCTCATTTGGGACCTAGTAGAGGTTTGTGTCAATGACATTGTAGTAAAGGTTAAGTCACAAGCATCTCTACTCGACAACCCAGCCCTCGTCTTCGACAAACTGCGTTCGACATGCACGAAGTTAAACCCAGACATATGTGTCTTCGGGGTCTCTGCCGGGAAGCTGCTCGGTTTCTTGGTCTCACACCGAGGAATTGAAGCTAACCCAGAGAAGATTAAGGCGATAGAACTGATGTGGCCTCCTGCCCACATAAAGGACGTGCAAAAGCTTACTGGATGCTTGGCTGCGCTTAGTCAGTTCATCTCAAGATTGGCCGAGCGGGCTCTTCCGTTCTTCAAACTTCTGAGCAAATCCGGTCCATTCATATGGACCGAGGAGGCAGATGAGGCATTCCAGGAGCTGAAGAAGTTCCTCACAACGCTGCCAATCATGGTGGCCCTGGAACAATGCGAGCCTCTACTCCTCTATAGCGCTGCCACAACTGAGGTCATGAGCATGGTTCTGGTTGCGGAGCGGCCAGAACTCCATCGACCTCAAGTCCTAGTTAAGGCTCCTGCTGCCGTTGGTCTAAAGCCCCAGGGATCTGACTCCGCAGGAGACACTTGGGATGGGGAGATAATCAGGTCCCAAACTGGTGGGCCTGATGATCAATGCATATCCGGGTCCGATCTAACGGAATGAAGTCCCGGACCCGGGGGCCCCGAGTCCCAGACCTCCCCAAGACGAACTAGTCGGGTCTCAACCATCTAGACCTGATGAACAGTGCACATATGGGTCCGAGCTCCCAGAGTGCAGCATTGGACCCGGGGGCCGGGAGCCCCCGAGTCCCGGACCTCTACAGGAAGACGCTTATTACCCTTCTGAGAGGGTCCAAACCATCCAGCGTCCGGTCTACTTTATCAGCGAGGTTCTCGATGATGCGAAGATTAGGTATCTGGAGGTGCATAAACTGCTCTATGCAGTCCTCGCTGCATCAAGGAAGCTACGCACTACTTCCAAGGTCACAAGATCTCGGTGGTTATCTCATACCCACTGAGAACCGTCCTCCACAGCCCCAACGCAACTGTAAACATAGCCAAATGGGCTTGCGGAGCTGGCGGAATTCGAGATGGACTTCTTACCGGGCCATGCGCTGATGAGCCAGGTGCTAGCTGACTTTGTGGCAGGGTGGACACCACCACCATGCTATCCAGGGGGCCAAGACATCGGTGGAGCAGAGTCCAGAGCTCTGGTCTTCACTGGGCCTTATTGGACTCTCTTCTTCGACGGCTCCTCGCGGAAGCAAGGTGCCGGGGCAGGGGTTCTGCTCATTACATCAACCGGAGAGCAGTTCAAGTACATGGTGCGACTTGACTTCAAGGCGACCAACAACATGGTGGAGTATGAAGCTCTCATCTTCGTGTTAAAGACCGCGCTATCCCTCGGCGTCCAGTAGTTGTTGGTCAAGGGTGAATCTCAGTTGATCATCAAACAAGTCAAGGGAGAGTGATGCTGCAACGACCCACAGCTTGCAGCCTATATCCTCCAAGTACAAAAGTTGGAGAAGGACTTATTATCCTTGAACCTGTTCCATGTTCCCCGCGCCAACAATACAATAGCCGACGACCTGCCAACGAAGGCTTCCACTTGGGCTCCGGTGCCAGAGGGGGTCTTCGAAAGGAAGTTGTTCTGACCTACCGCCTGGCCGGCCGAACCAGACGAAGGGGGCGGGACTAGCACCTCGAAGATGGCTGTCCTGGCGGCCATGTTACCTTGGCGCCCACCAAGGATCGTAAGCATCACCGAGGACTCCATGCAACACAGAGCTCAAGATCCAAGTGCTCAAGTAGGTCCTGACGCATGGATCACGGAGATCCGGGACTACTTGAAAGACACATTCCTTCCCGATGAACGTGTATCCGCTGAACGGATTGCTCAGTTGGCTAAGAGATGTACGCTGGTTCTCTACCGGCGTGGCGCTAATGGTGTCCTATTGCGGTGCATTACCTAGAAGGAGGGCTGCAATCTGCTCGCGGAGATCCATGGAGGCGAGTATGGGAACCATGCATCTTCCCGCACGCTGGTTGGTAATGCCTTTCGGCATGGCTTTTACTGGCCGACAGCTCTCCAGGATGCCGTCGACCTGGTTAAGAGATGCAAGACATGCCAATTTCATGATAAGCAGATACGCACACCAGCGCAGACGCTGCAGATCATCTCACCCTCATGGCCCTTCGCTGTGTTGGGCTGGACATCCTGGGACCATTCCTCAGATCCGTCGGAGGGTACCGGTACATCTACGTCGCCGTAGACAAGTTCACGAAGTGGCCGGAAGCTACCCTTTTAGTAACTATCAACAAGCAGTCAGCAGTCAAGTTCATCAAGTCGATCATCTTCCGGTTTGGGGTCCCAAACAGAATCAATCACCGACAACGGGACCCAGTTCACCAGAGCAGTATTTCCAAGACTGCTGCGAATACCTAGGCATCCAAGTTTGCTATGGTTCTGTTGCTCACCCATAGAGTAATGGTCAAGTCGAAAGAGCAAATGCCAAGATACTAAGGGGACTCAAGACACGCACCTACAACAGCTTGAAGAAGCATGGTTCCAATTGGGTTGAAGAGCTTCCGTGTGCACTATGGGCTAGACGGACGCCCCCCAATCATTCGACAGGGGAAACGCCCTTCTTCCTGGTGTATGGGGATGAGGCCGTCCTCCCCCCAGAAATTGCCATGGGCTCATCCCGTGTCCGACCGTACAACAAAGACACGCATGATCAGCTCCGGCGTGAAGATATCGACCTTGTCGATGAGTGAAGGTGGCAAGCAGCTACTCGAAACGCGCGATACCGTCAAGCGCTCCGGCGTTATCAGCAGCGGTTCATGCAGAGTAGACAGCTCGAGGTGGGTGACCTGGTGCTTCGGCGAATTTTTCTCGAGAGGGGGGGGGACAAACTCTCCCCCAGCTGGGAGGGTCCCATCCGAGTGACATAAGTTTGCCGCCACGGGTGCGTCCGCCTAGCCATGGAGGATGGGGTACCTATAGCCAATCCATGGAACATATAACACCTTCGTAAGTTCTATCATTAGCACAACGGTAGGTTTTTTTTTCTTGGAAAAGGTGTCATAGTGTCTAGGAATAGCGCTTAGAACAGTTAAGCCTCGGAGGAGCCCTACTACTCTCGTCATCCAGAGTGGGTCGCTGCCTTCTTGTACGGCGTGTTTCCTACTATGAAGGAAGCTTGGAATGAGAAAATTTGGTCTTACCATGCGCACTCTCCCTTTACAGTTTGTGCTAACTCATGCATATCAACTGTAAATGGATAGAGCCACATGCCCTTGGTTCTGTCAGCCCTAGGGCTGCCACGTGCGCTTGAGTTCCGGAGCCGACACGCGCCATGGGCTCCAGTCCGAGCCTCCCCGCTGGGGCAAGGTCCAGAGCTGCCGCATGTCTCTAGGCTTAGAGCCTCCTCCCCGCTGAGGAAAGCTCTAGAGCTCACATGTGCCCTGGGCTCCGGTCCGAGCTTCCTTGCTGAGGCGAGGTCCGGGGTGCCACGTGTCTCTAGGCTCAGAGTCTCCTCCCTGCTATGGAAAGCTCCAGAGCTCACACGTGCCCTGGGCTCCGGTCCGAGCCTCCCTGCTGAGAAGAGGTCCGGGGCTGCCACATGTCTATAGGCTCAGAGCCTCCTCCCCGTTGAGGAAATCTCCAGAACTCACACGTGCTATAGGCTCCGGTCCGAGCCTCCCAGTTGAGGCAAGGTCTGGGGCTGCCACGTGTCTCTAGGCTCAGAGCCCTTCCCTGATAAGGAAAGATCCGGAGTTCACACGTGCCCGTGGCTCCGGTCCGAGCCTCCCCACTAAGGCGAAGTCCGGAGCTGCTACATGCCTCTAGGCTTACAGCCTTCACCCTGCTAAGAAGAGTTCCAGAGCTGACATGCGCCCTGGGCTCCAGATCGAGTCTCCTCACTTAGGTGAGGTCCGGAGCTGCCATGTGTCTCCCTGGAAAAAGACGAAGACAAGGGCCAAACTTCCCTCGGGTCCTTGCGCTGCCGAGACCCAGAAGGAGTAGTAGCCACACTGCCGGAGCACCGTGGGCCCTTATGATTCTAAGGACCCGAGGGAACAAGCTCGGGACATCGGCACAGAGCTACCAACTTCACCCAAGTCATACCGGACCTTTGCGTTACCAAGGGTCCGAAGTCTACATCAATAACTCAACACACAAGACTTGAAACAAAGAGTCTTCATTAATGACAGAGTTCTGACATACAAAAGGGGATACAAGGCAACTGAGGAACCTAGCAGCTACAAGTTGAACAATCTTTTGCTCCATGGAATACATAGTTGTTCCCCAAGCCAATCTCTGCACAGAGAGACGGTTACCTGCTATAAGACTGAGGACGGCAGCAAACATATCAGTCTGACGCCTCAGTTCTCCTCAAGCATCACTGATCTGCCGCACAGCGACAATGATGACATCCAGTGTTGTGTGGGCCAGACGCCATTGGTGGCAGACTTGGTTGTCCACAACAACGCCCAGTGTCGTGTGGGGCATGTCCTATATACGCCTTGTCGGAGAAGGGCGATCTGTCGGCACCGGAAGAAGGTTAAGTCCAGCCGCCTCTGGCAGGGCAACAGGTGCGATGGTTGGGCTTCCACTGCAGTACGCCGCGGGCTATTTGCCTTCCCCAACAATGGGTAGGACCCAGGTCCACCCGTCAGACACTGGGGTCCAGGCGGGTAACTTCTCGAGAATGTCTAGCGGTTACCGAGGAGAGCGGCGCGGTGGAGCCGAAGCGACCAACCCATTGGTTACCGCGGTAAGTGCCCCGAGGGAACCCCTCAAGCTTGACGCCTCAGCACTTGCCTCCCCAAATGACGGGTAGGACCTAGGTCCACCCATCAGACACTCGGGGCCAGGCGGGTAACTTCTCGGGAACGTCCGGCGGTTCCCGAGGAGAGCGGCGCTATGGACCTGCAGCGACCGACCTATGGGCTGCCGTAGTAATTACCCCAAGGCAACCCCTCGAGTGTGTCGTCGTGACCCGTCAATCCAGAGTAGACACGACGACACGCTGCCACTTTGACTAGCGAATACACCTACTACACCAAGGATGTGCAGCCCTTTCGTCTCCCAGGTACCACCACTCGTCTGCTACACGGAAATCTCGCCACCACTTCGGCTTCCAAAGTGAAGGTTCAAAGCGGGATGGTTGCCTCCCCTGGGATGGTCCCGGGGGCCACTGTCGGTACCCTGCAGACCGGGTACCCCCGCATAGTGGGTAAAAGACAGCCTGGGCCCTGCCTCCCTGCTGAGGCGGGCCCCAGCATAGCCACGTGTTCTTGGCCCCCAAAGGTCAGTCCAAGGGCTGCCATGTGCGCTTGGGTTCGAGAGCTAACACGTTCCCTAGGCTCCGGTCTGAGCCTCCCCGCTGAGGTGAGGTTCAAATCTACCACGTGTCCCCGGGCTCAGAGCAACCTCCCTGCTGAGGACAGCTCCAGAGAAGACACGTGCCCTGGGCTCCGGTCTGAGCCTCCCCACTGAGGTGAGGTCTAGAGCTGCCACGTGTTCCCTGGCTCAGAGCCACCTCCTTGCCGAGGACAGCTCCGGTGCTGACGCGTGCCCTGGGCTTCGGCCTGATCCTCCCCACTAAGGTGAGGTCCGGATCTGCCATGTGTCTCTTGGCTCAGGGCCTCCTCCTTGTTGAGGACTGCTCCGGAGCTGACACATGCCCTGGGCTCCAGTTCGAGCCTCCCCGCCGAGGTACGGTCCGGAGCTGCCACGTGTCTCCTGGCTCCAAACCCGTCAATATGATCTCCGAAGCCGCCATGTGCCCCATGATTCATTGTGGGCCGTGGGTCGATGAAGTCAAGAAGGAAGTGTGCTGTAAGGCTTCGCATTCAAGGCTCGCGCCTTTCCCAGAAGCATAGCGCACTATGCACGCCTCCGTCCTCTGCCCGTTCGCCATTACGGTGACAAGACAGGACGGCAAGGCATGACAGCAGTAGAGTGCCGCCCAACGGAACGAAGCCGCCCAAGCAGGGTGAGAAGACGTGACAACAAGACGCTGTTTTTATCATCACCTGACACATGGACAGGAGCGCTCAGCGTGCCAGGTGGTGGTACTTAACTCCCCCGTCGACTACTCTACTCAGAGGATGAAGCCCTAGATCATGTATAGGGTTCACATAGCTTTGGGGCCACCTGTCAAGCCCCAAGCCACATTGTAACCACCCCAGCCTTGGACTATAAAAGGACCAGAGTGACCATCCGACAAGGGTTTGGTTTTCCCAGTTCCTCACAAGAACATAAGCAAACAATACAGCAAGCACTCTCGTGGACATAGGGTATTACGCTATGGTGGCCCAAACCACGTAAATCTCGGTGTTCATCCGCTCCTGCGAGCACAGTCGCGTAGGGCGCCAAGCCCCCTCCGATCAAAGAACCTCGCGGGCTGCTTCCGAGCAGGTCGGGAGGAGTGCCACAGCTCACACACTCCGGCATACGTAATTTGCTATTTTGATGTGTTGTGCTCAGTATGTCGAACATGAAGAAATGAACACTAAGTTTAGTTTAAGAAATTAAGTAAGTTTTAGATAAGCTTGATCCAAGGAGATCAAGGGGGTGAATGTTGGAGTTGATGTCCTACTCGGAATGGCCCAACGGCCCATTCCGAGCATTACTCTCCATGCTCCCTGATCGGGGGCGTTGGCCGTTTCTACAGTCGTGAGCCTCCTTCCTCTCGCGCAAGATATAAGGGTGCGCCGGGTGGGGCATGGGGTGATAGGTTTTCCCATGCTCCTCAAAACGGCATCCAGCATTCTTTAGCCAACCCGATCTAACGGAGGCATGGAGAGGAGGAAAGACCCCGACGGCTTCAACATTTGTAAAACTCCAGAATCTATCACAACCTCGTCTACATCAAGCAACATCATGGCTACTTTATCTACATCCGAAGGTACGCAAAAGGCACATTCGTTATTGCTATTGAATAAATATTTTTAGGATTCATTTTATTGCAAGAAATCCTGTAGATCTAGTGCCTAATCAATTCGTAGGATACAACAACAACTACACACAACTTTTAAGATCGCGTCCTTCAACAGATCAACGGAATCCACCGGAGTTTAAATTGCGACAGGGACATTGCACTACCATTGTGGCTCCATGTGCGAGAGACACTACCTGAAATATTAGTTTGGTAATAAATACCGATGAGACATCCTGGAATCAAACCCGGTGGGCTGCACTCACAATGGAGGCACTAACCACCCGATCACTGGCCAGTTCTGGTCAGTACTGAGTTTTTAGTACCAGTTCTAAACCCGATACAAAAGGTAGTTATGAACCGATACAGGATGATTGTTTTTGTACTAGTATTGGTATCAGTCAAAAAAAAAACAAGTGAAATAAACAAAAAGACATAATCAGGATATGTTTTAACCCCCCCTTGAGTTATCTGTATTAAGAATCTTGGATCAGTTGCCATTGGCTTTAATATAACTAATTCTTTGTTTAATAGGACCGAATGCTGATGCAATACTACGATTTATGCTTCATTTGTGCCACCATAATGAAACAAAATAAGAAAAATATCATATAAACTTATTTCTGTCAAGGATAAATTTCCCATAAATGATAGTGTAGTTCTGACCATAATAAATGGTTTATATCAGAGGAAAAACAAGATTCTGCATATGTCCCATTTGTTTTTGCAATTTCATTTCTTTTTCAAACCGTTCTGATTGGATATGTGCATGGTGGAGTTTGACATAATGTCTGCTACAGAACAATTACTGCCACTTTTTACCACTTTGTGATGTCAAAGAGCTGTGAAAATTTAAAATTGGATATTGCACTTTGCAGTATCTATTTTCTCTTTATCAAACCATTCAAGAAATGGTATATTGCAAATCCTTATGTCCACTCTTCAGTTTTGTAGTTGGGAAAGGTGACCCTTTCCCCTGGTGCAGTTTTACATTTTTGTTTCATCACTGTTGAGAAGGTTGCACTATGTTTCTTCTCAGAAAGAAAAATAAATGGTTATGCTATATTGCAATGATTCATTTCTATAGATATCTGACCATAGTTAATTGAATTAGTGGTGAAAATTTCTGAATAGTTAACAAGTATAGGGTCACCGAACTGCTGATGGAGATGGAGAAATGTCTGTTTTAGCCAACTGTCCATTATTTTAGTTAAGAATTTGAGTTGTTCAGGATTTGGTGCTAGAAAATGTGTTCATATCAGAGGCAACAACGAGACCATTGACTCATTGTGGTTATTGGTCCCCAAACACGCTGGAGCGTTGTCAAGAAAATTGCATGCTCATAACCAAAGACAATATAAATTATAGAATATATTCAAACTACTTCATGTAAGCCACCTTTTTGTTCCCAGATATACGAGCTTTGGGATGCACGGTATTCCTTGATTTACGCTCTATTCTACAATGTCCTGTCTCTACCCGACTGTTTGATCTTGTAACCGGAACCCTTTACAAGCCAAACAATGGTGTAGTGTTAGATGGGACAAACCAATCATGAATACCTATGCTGATGTTTAGAGGGACTACGGGTGATAATGGGCCCCAAAAAATGAACTAATAAAAAGAGGGCTGGATCGGATTAGGGCTGGGCCAAATTCATATTCATATTTCAACTATATTCTAATAAGGGCTGAAATAAATTATGAAGCGGCCCGTGGGCCACACCCCATTACCAGGCCTAAGTGGGACCGTGCACCATTCATGCTAAGCCCAAGTTTGGCCTCTATTTGTTGTCCAACCTGAAACGCAGATCAACATGGCTACAACGCAGTGCAAGCCCTACCAGTTTCTCTCTTGTTCATCGGCGGGGCAGCAATCATGCAGAGGCATTTTTAATGTCAAAATCATACTGGAAAGTTGTGATTGTGATCTATTTTGTGATGTGTACAGGGGTCCCGATCTTCCGAAAGGTTCTGATAACTCTCGATTTGGTGGAGACTTGACACAAATCGATCCGGCTTCCGAACAACACGTTCTGAACCCTGCAATCGCAGCACCACGTCTCCTAAGGTTATCAACCGATATTACGTGGTTTACCTCACCAAGAAGGCTAATCCTTGCCTGCAAATCGAAGAACAAAAGCAAGAACAAGAAAGAATGCAACCAAATTGCTGAAAGATATGAATCACTCAAGTTGGGGTCTCACAAACCGATGAACGACGAAACTGTTCTTGACAGAATAATCTAAGCAAAACCCAGCTGTTTGTGACGGTGGCTAGGGGGTATAAAGGAGGTGGAGGACGACCAGGGGGGTGCTGGGGTCGTGACCTAACCCTAAGACACGTACATAATGGACTTGGACTCGATACAAGGCCCAATGGCCCAACTAGGTGATGCAACACCCTGACAGACTCTAAACTTTATATTGTTTCGAAGTTTCCCGTCGACTCCAAGGAAATTTTGACGTGGGACCAGTTCCATTGGAAAGTTTATCCTCTCATCTTTCCTTGCATATGTATAACGTCAAAACGGAGTCCGTATGCCTCCTGTGCATCCATTTTAAGGTGAACTGCTCCTGGGCCCGAGTTGGACTCGAGTTTGAGTTGGGCTCGGTCTCTAACTTCTTGTTGGCGTATTTTCTGGTCCTTCACGCCTCCAAACCCCTCTCCATGTATCTCCATGTCCTCTCCATGGTTCCTAATCATAATTAATCCATTAGGTAGCAACATACTCTCAAAATTCACATATAAAGAATTGTTCAGGAACGAGCTCACCTCTAAATTCAATTGTCATGCTCGAGCTCTAGTAATTGGACCTTGCATGTCTACCATGTGAGTGTTGTGTATATCTGCAGGAGTGATGTCCACATCATCCCCCCTCTTGCATTGGAGTCGTCCTCGACTCAAGCTCATCTTCTTCTCCCAAATATGGCCTCAAACCTGAAACGTTAAAGGTTGGACTAACCCCAAACTCGGGAGGCAACTCAAGTTTATATGTATTATCATTAATCTTCTCAAGTATTTTAAAAGGACCATCAGCTCTAGGCATCAATTTAGACTTTCTCAGTTCTGGAAATCTATCCTTTCTCATGTGTAACCAAACTAAATCACCCGGTTCAAGTCTAACTTCCTGCCTACCTTTACTACCAGCAATTCTATATTTTTCATTCATCTTTTCAATATTGTGTTTAGTGGTCTCATGAATTTTCAAAATAAAATCAGCACGCTCTTTTGCATCATTATGAGTTCTCTCACAAGTAGGTAAAGGCAAGATATCAATAGGAGCATGAGGATTGAATCCATACACTACACGAAAAGGACTTACCTTGGTGGTAGAATGTGTTGCCTGATTATATGCAAACTCCACATGTGGCAAACATTCTTCCGACATCTTTAAATTTTTCTTCAAAACAGCTCTCAACATGGTGCCCAAAGTGCGGCTCACTACTTCTGTTTGCCCATCAGTTTGTGGGTAACATGTTGTAGAGAACAACAGTTTTGTACCCAAGTTGTTCCATAGGGTGCGCCAAAAGTGACTCAAAAATTTAGTATCACGATCTGAAACAATAGTAGAAGGCATACCATGCAAGCGAACAATCTCTTTGAAAAAAAGGTCGGCAATATGTACAGCATCATCACTTTTCTGACACGGTATAAAATGTGCCATCCTAGAAAAACGATCCACCACAACAAAAGTGTTGCCCTCCCCCTCTTAGTCCTAGGCAATCCCAAAACAAAGTCCATAGAGATATCCGCCCAAGGAATGGAAGGAGTGGGAAGAGGCATGTATAAACCATGTGGATTCAAACAGGACTTAGCTTTCTGACATGTGGTGCAGAGAGCCACAAACCGCTCTACATCTCTCCTATCTTTGGCCAAAAGAAATGTGTGGCCAGAACATCCTCCGTCTTCTTTGCGCCAAAATGGCCCATCAAATCTCCACCATGTGCCTCCTGTAATAACAAAAGATGAATGGAACCAACTGGAATGCATAGGAGGTTAGCTCTAAACAAGAATCCATCATCCAGTACAAATTTATTCCAGGTATGACCTTTTCTACAATGCAGCAACACATCTTTAAAATCAGCATCAAGAGCATATTGTTCTTTAATTGATTCAAGTCCAAAAGTTCGACAATCAAGTTGGGACAGCATATTATATCGTCTAGACAATGCATCAGCGATCAAATTATCCTTCCCTTTCTTATGTTTAATGACATAAGGAAAAGACTCAATAAATTTAATCCATTTTGCATGTCTACGATTCAGATTATTTTGAGAACGAATATGCTTTAGCGATTCATGATCAGAATGAATAACAAATTCTTTAGGTCATAAATAATGACGCCATGTCTCTAAGCATCGTACGAGAGCATAAAATTCTTTATCATATTGGAGTAATTCAGGACAGGACCATTAAGTTTTTCACTAAAGTATGCAACCGGTTTACCACCTTGCAGTAAGACATCACCAATGCCAACTCCACTAGCATCACATTCAAGTTCAAAAGTCTTACTAAAATCAGGAAGTTGCAGCAATGGTGTGTGTGTAAGCTTATCCTTCAAGGTGTCAAAGGACTCCTCTTGTGCTTTCCCCCAATGGAACACCACACCTTTCTTAGTCAACTCATGCAATGGGGCAGCAATAGTGCTAAAATCCTTGACGAAACGTCAGTAGAAACCTGCAAGACCAAGAAAACTCCTTACCTGTGTGATGGCTTGAGGTATTGGCCAGCTCTTGATCGCTTGAATTTTCATCTCATCGACCTCAATTCCCTGTGGAGTCACAACATAGCCAAGAAAGGAAACTCGATTTGTACAAAAGATGCACTTCTCAAGGTTACCAAATAAACGTGCATCTCTCAAAGCATTAAAAACAGCACGTAAATGATCCATATGTTCATCCAATGACTTGCTATAGATCAAGATATCATCAAAGTAAACCACCACAAATTTTCCAATAAAAGCTCTCAAAACCTCATTCATCAAACGCATGAATGTACTTGGTGCATTAGTTAAACCAAAAGGCATTACTAACCACTCATAAAACCCAAATTTGGTTTTGAAAGCTGTTTTCCATTCATCTTCCAATTTCATTCTTATTTGGTGGTAACCACTACACAAGTCAATCTTAGTGAAAATTATAGAACCACACAACTCATCAAGCATGTCGTCTAGCCTAGGAATAGGATGACGATACCTTATAGTAATATTGTTAATGGCTCTACAATCAACACACATACACCAAGTACCATCTTTCTTAGGAACCAAAAGTACAGGAACTGTTGATGTATAAGCCTTGTGGGAGTGTACCGTGGGTGTGCATGTGCACACTGATCAAGTTTGCATGTTTGCATGTAGGTAGTGCACGTAGGAAACTGCATGATGCTTTGCATGTCTATTTTCTGCACGTTGGGGACTAGTGGAGGGAGTCCAGCCGATCAGTTGATCGTGCGGTAGATATAGGAGTTCAGGGTCAGGTCGTTGCATCGTGTGCTTTTCTATTGAATAGAATTCCGGCGCTGAGTCCGGCAGTTCACAGCAGAAACAACAACCCTGTTCGTTCTTTCTCTTGCACACGAGTGCAAGCCATGGCGAGGAGTTCCGACGAGTGAAAGAAAAACACCGTGCTTCCTAACACTTGGCATCAGAGCCAGTGAAGGAGATGGCTGGAGAGGCCTCGCGATCGCCGGCTGCCGACGGACGTCGGGGACGCTCTCCGTCACGCAGGCCGCGGGGATCATGGGTCAGAAGCGAGCGCGTCGTCGAGAGGATTGTTGAGAAGGTGACGCCGGCGGGGCCGGCGAACTACCCAATTCTGACGAAGACGAACTACAACGAGTGGTCGCTGCTGATGAAGATCAAGTTGGAGGCCAGGTCGCTGTGGGAAGCCGTGAGCAAGGGAGGAGCTGAATTTCAGGCGGATCGGATGGCGTTGGATGCCATTTGCAGTGCTGTACCCGCAGACATGATTGCCACACTTGCTGTCAAGCCATCCGCAAAAGAGGCATGGGACTGCATCAAAGTGATGAGGATTGGGGATGATCGTGTGCGGAAGTCCACGCTGCAGAAGGTACGTCGTGAATACAAGCTACTGTCACTTCGTGAGAAAGAGTCCATTGAGGACTTTGCAATGCGACTCAATAATCTCACAAATCAACTGGCCACACTTGGCGATCCTGAACCGGAGGAGAAGATAGTTGACAAGTACCTCCGCATTGCGCGCTCGCGATACAAGCAGTTAGTGATCTCCATAGAGACTTTGTTAGACTCGGCGAGCCTCTCAGTTGAGGAGATCACAGGGCGCCTTAGAGCAGCCAAAGAGGATGTGAACTTGGGAGAAGTACGTGAAGACGGTAAACTTTACCTCACTGAGGATCAGTGGCTTGAAAGGTACAAGCAGAAAGATTACGCTGGTACAAAACACCCTGGTAGTTCTAGCAACCGGGGAAAGAGTTGGCGTAACGGAAAAGGCGGAGGTTTCAGCAAGAAACAAGGTTCACCTGGACAGAGCGAATCAGGCTCCAAGAGTGACCGTGGCAGAGACAAGTGCCACAACTGCGGGAAGATCGGCCATTGGGCACGTGATTGCCGTGGCAAGCCCAAAAGGGAACAAGCGCATTTGGTACAGGATGATGAGCCTAGTTTACTTCTGATAGAAGACTCGTCACCTACCCAACGTGTTGAATTGATCCCTGCAAGTTTGAAACTTGGATCAGTGAACAACATGTCACTTGTTCCCGCTATGGAAGATCACGACGAGACACTCGGAGGAGTGGGTGAGAACGTCTTGGCAGTCAACAAAGACATGGAAGATCGAGTTGCACGTCGATGGATATTCGACACCGGAGCATCCAACCACATGACCGGGGTTCGTGATGCGTTCAGTCAGCTGGACACAGGTGTAACAGGTACCGTGAAGTTTGGTGATGGATCTGTTGTACGTATTAAGGATGCGGGACAGTCTTGTTCAACTGCAAGAATGGAGAACATCATCTGCTCGGTAACGTGTACTATATCCCTCGGCTTACAGCAAATATAATCAGCTGTGGACAACTCGACAAAGTCGGTTATCAGATCCTTGTACAAGGTGGTGTGATGCGGGTTCAAGATGAGAACCTGCAGATGATTGCCAAGATTCAACGTACACCGGGTAGACTGTATGCTCTTGATGTCGAGTTGGCTCGACCCGTCTGTCTGAGTGCAGTGGCTGGTGATGATGCATGGCGTTGGCACGCTCGATTTGGACATGCTAACTTCGGAGCCCTTCGAAAGATGTCCCGTGAAGGCCTGGTGCAGGGATTACCACTCCTCACCGAGGTGAACAGAGTCTGTGAAGCGTGCCTGGCCGGGAAACATAGACGTGCTCCGTTTCCGGGTCACGGTGCAAGACATGCCACTGAAGTACTGGAGTTAGTACATGGAGACATATGTGGCCCTATCGCGCCAGCAACACCCGGCGGTAAAAATTACTTTCTCCTGCTTGTTGACGATTTTAGTCGCTATATGTGGGTGTACC
Organism: Neostapfia colusana; assembly: GCA_030760725.1. Classification (NCBI taxonomy): domain Eukaryota; kingdom Viridiplantae; phylum Streptophyta; class Magnoliopsida; order Poales; family Poaceae; genus Neostapfia; species Neostapfia colusana. The sequence goes on along the minus strand of JASWHV010000016.1, from coordinate 16,380,281 downwards.
TCTTGTCTACAAAGGATGAGGCACCTGAAGCCATCAGGAAGTTTCAGGCAGCGGCAGAACGCAGGAGTGGGAAGATGCTTGGAGCATTTCGTACTGACAGGGGGGGGGGAGAGTTTACTTCTAAACACCTGAGCGAGTACTTTGAAGAACTCGGAGTCTACCGAGAATTGACAGCGCCCTATACTCCTCAGCAGAATGGCGTCGTTGAGAGGCGAAACCAGACGATAGTTGGCACAGCTCGCAGCATGTTGAAGGCCAAAGATCTCCCGGGTGTGTTCTGGGGAGAAGCGGTGGTCACAGCAGTGTACGTGTTGAACCGCACCGTGACCAAAGGAAATGGCGGGAAGACCCCGTTTGAATTGTGGGCAGGAGCACCACCAGCGGTACATCACCTACGTACGTTTTATTGCATTGCCCACACGAAGACAACTGGTCACTTGAAGAAGCTCGATGATAGGAGCAGACCGATGATCTTCATTGGATACGAACCGGGTTCGAAGGCTTACCGCACCTATGATCCCAATACTAAAAGAGTACAAGTCATAAGAGATGTAGTGTTTGATGAAGAAGCAGCTTGGAAGTGGGAGGAAAAGGAGACCGACAGTGACTTCGCCATAGATTATGTGACGGTCTCACACGATGACTTGATGACGATGAACCCTGGAGTGGGTAAGGTGTCAACAGCACCGAGGCAAGTACCCATCTTACCTGATCCGCATGCTGTTGAACCCTCAGAGCATGTGCCAAGTCCAGCTTCCTCTTCGTCAAGCAGACACGACGCTGATCATGGTGAGGCACCGGTGCGGTACCGCTCCATTCAGGACATAATGGAGGCAACGGAGCCACAACCTCCACAAGAACAAGAACAAGGGGAGGAGCTGCTGATGATCAACACAGATGAACCAGCCTCGTTTGAAGAGGCACATGCGTTCGATTGCTGGCGCCAGGCAATGCTAGATGAGATGACAGCAATGAGGGCAAATGACACTTGGGAGTTGGTTGTCGCTCCAAAGAATCAACGTCCTATTGGTCTAAAGTGGGTCTTCAAAACCATGAGAGATGCTGATGGTCTCATCATCAAACACAAAGCACGTTTGGTGGCAAAGGGATACGTGCAAAAAGCGGGTGTGGACTTTGATGAGGTATTTGCACCTGTGACACGTTTAGAAACAGTTCGGTTGTTGTTGGCATTTGCAGCACACCAAGGTTGGGTGGTTCACCACATGGATGTTATGTCTGCCTTCATCAATGGAGAGCTGCAAGAGGAAGTGTTTGTGACACAACCGCCTGGCTTCGTCATTGAGGGGGAGGAAGATAAAGTGCTCAAATTGAAGAAGGCACTTTATGGGTTAAGACAAGCCCCACGTGCTTGGTATGCCAAGCTAGATGCATCACTAACTGAACTCGGTTTTCAACGTGGTGAATCTGAACACACTATCTATACTCGAGGGAGTGAGAATGGACGCATAATTCTGGGTGTGTATGTAGATGACCTCATCATCACTGGTGGCAACGCATCTGAAATTGAAAAATTCAAAGTGGAAATGCAAGGAAAGTTCAAAATGGCAGACCTGGGAAGACTGAACTACTACCTTGGCTTGGAGGTAAATCAAACCAACAGTGGCATAGCAGTGAGTCAGGGGGCCTATGCAATGAAGATTCTAAAGGCTGCTAACCTTTTCATGTGCAATCTTTGTCATGTTCCAATGGAGCCTCGGTTGAAATTGAGCAAGAACTGTGATACACCCCCCGTTGATCCAACTGAGTACCGGAAACTTGTGGGAGCTCTTCGATACTTAGTGAACACAAGACCTGATCTAACTTAGTAGGTTATGTGAGCCGGTTCATGGAAAAGCCGACTGTTGAACATCTTCTTGCTGTGAAGAAAATCCTGAGGTATGTTGCTGGAACCATTCATCATGGATGTTTTTTCGAGAAAAAACAAAATGAACTTGAGCTGGTTGGCTATAGTGATAGTGACCTGGCCGGGGACATTGATACCCGGCGCAGCACTACTGGTGTCATGTATCTCCTCAGTGGAAACGTCATAACTTGGCAGTCTCAGAAGCAAAGGGTTGTTGCTTTGTCAAGCTGTGAAGCGGAATACATAGCAGCTGCTACGGCATCGTGTCAGGGGGTATGGCTGGCACGTCTTTTGGCCGAGATCAGAGGGGAAGCTGTTGACGCTGTCACCCTGAAGATTGACAACTTATCCGCAATCCAACTAATCAAGAATCCCGTGTTTCATGAGAGAAGTAAGCACATAGACACCAGATTTCACTTCATCAGGCAGTGTGCTGAGGAGGGAAGAGTGAAGCTTGATGCAGTTGGCACAAACGAGCAGCTGGCCGATATATTAACCAAGCCCCTCGGTCGTGACCGCTTCATTGAGATGAGGACAAAGATTGATGTTCACAATGTCAAAGTTCCGGACAAGGCTTAAGGGGGAGAATTGTTGATGTATAAGCCTTGTGGGAGTGTACCGTGGGTGTGCATGTGCACACTGATCAAGTTTGCATGTTTGCATGTAGGTAGTGCACGTAGGAAACTGCATGTTGCTTTGCATGTCTATTTTCTGCATGTTGGGGACTAGTGGAGGGAGTCCGGCCGATCAGTTGATCGTGCCGTAGATATAGGAGTTGAGGGTCAGGTCGTTGCATCGTGTGCTTTTCTATTGAATAGAATTCCGGCGCTGAGTCCGGCAGTTCGCAGCAGAAACAACAACCCTGTTCGTTCTTTCTCTTCCACGCGAGTGCAAGCCACGGCGAGGAGTTCCGACGAGTGAAAGAAAAACACCGTGCTTCCTAACAGGAACAGCACAAGAACTAAGGCTTTCACGTACATACCCATGGTCCAAAAGGTCTTGGACCTGCCGCCGAATTTCCTTAGACTCCTCGGGGTTGGTCCTATATGCAGCACGGTTTGGCAAAATTGCACCTGGAATCAAATCAATTTGATGTTCAATCCCTCTCAAAGGTGGAAGTCCCGGGGTATCTCAGCTGGAAAAATATCCTCATAATCTTGCAACAAATTAGTAACTGCTGGAGGCAAAGACCTAGCAATATCATCAATGGAGAAAAAAACTTGTTTGCACACCAATGCACAGCAAATATCATGATCAGAAATTTCATCAAGGTCTGATTTTGTAGCAAGCATAACACGACCCTTCAATTTAATTCCCTCAGTCTTAGAACTAGGTGTAGATCTCTCATTATTTGGTGGTAACACAGAATTAATGACTTGTTGATTTTCTGATTTAGAACTACTAGAAATTCCAGCTCTCTCCCTATCAGCTTGTACAATTTCAGCAGGAGTCAAAGGTATCAAAGTAATTTTCTTTCCTTTATGCATAAAAGTATATTTATTACTTCTACCATGGTGCAAAGCATCCTTATCATGTTCCCAAGGTCAACCCAATAAAAGTGAACACGCTTGCATGGGTACCACATCACAATCAATGGAGTCAACATATGTACCAATGGAAAACGGAATTCTGCAAGTTTGTGTTACCTTAGCTCTTCCAGAATCATTCAACCATTGAATATAGTACGGATGTGGGTGTGGTCGTGTATTCAAGCTAAGCTTCTTGACCAATTCAGAACTCACCAAGTTGTTGTAGCTTCCTCCATCAATAATGACACGTGCTCGCCGGTTCTTGATGACAAAGAAAATCTGAAACAAATTATGGCATTGTAATCTATCAAGTTGTTGTACCTGTGTGTTCAGCACTCGCTGCACAATGATGTTCATGTAGGCTGATGTGTCTTCACTCCCAAAAACATGTCCCTCATCATTGTCCGTTGCAGCTTCATCATCATTGTTGTCTTCGACATCGGAGGTGCTGATGTATCCTCCCTCTTCTGTAGCCACGTATGCCCGCTGACTAGGACAATCTTTTTGCACATGACCAAGACCATGACAGCGGTGGCACTGAATGCCGGAAGTGCGTCCTGTTGAAGCAACGGATGAAGCACTTTGGTGGGTACCTGCATGGAATTTTTACCCGAATCCGCAGGGCGTGCAGGTGGTGGTTTCGGTGCTGTTGAAACGTTGTTGCTGCCATAAGGAAGCTTGGCTGCTGGTTTTGGTCAAAGGGCATCAAAACGAAATGACTTGGACGCCCCCGAAGATGTTGTCATGCGTGGAGTGTAGGAGGCACCGCTGCTGCTCTTGTTCTTTTGTTGACGACCCTGTAACTCCTTTTCTGCAAGCATAGCAAGCTGGAACAACTGGTTGACAGTATTAAATTCCTTATAATCAACAATATCCTGTATCTCACGTCTCAACCCCCCATTGAAACGACAAATTTTATCTTCATTGTCCTCTACTACCCCACATCGTATCATACCCTTTTGAAGCTCCGCATAATAATCTTTGACACATTTATTTCCCTGCTCTAAGCGCTGCAATTTCTTTCGTAAATCACGTTGGTAGAATGGAGGAACAAAATGATTACGTATAGATTCTTCTAAACATTCCCATGTATCAGGTTGTAAGCGTGTGGTGCCTAGTTCATTCCACCATATTATAGCAAAATCCTTAAACTCACTAGTGGTTTGTCGAACTCTATGTTGTTCAGGAACAAGGTGGGAATTAAATTTCTGCTCAACCGTCATTTCCCAATCAAGATATGCCTCAGCATCATAAGCACCAGAAAATGAAGGTATGGAAAATTAAGTTTGGCAAAAGGGTCATCAAGAGGGCGGTTATTGTTACCACACATGTTGTTTCCTACCATACCATGAGTGTTTTGATGAAGGCGTTGACGTAGATGTACATTCTGCCAGCACATGTATCCACCTCTCCATTGGCATCACACAACACGTCTTCTCCTTCTTCAAAGTTGTTGTGGTGGTTAGCATCATGGCTGAATGGTAGGTGGGTCTCCATATCATCAATCCTTCCAACTAGCGAGGTTAAGCATTTGTCCAACCTCTCAAGGGTGTGGGGTATTCTCTGTTCAGCAAGATAATCTTTTACCCCTTGTGCGATTGCTTCCTTGACAGACTCCATCATTTGTTCTATGTAACCCTTCATCCCACTTTTCAAAACACACTCCGTAGGATCAACATGATCTGACATTGTTAGCAAGAATAATATGGAAAACAACAAGATTATCCCTATTAACTACTACGCAATGATGGTGGAACTCACAAAGCAATGGGTCGAGTCTTACCAAGCTCTTACAAGTTTCTTACCACAACAAGGCAAAGGATACCTGGACGACGTGATTCAGCGATTGCCAGGGCAAAAACTTGTGCTGTTAGAAAGGATGAATGTGGAGTTTGGATGTCCAAAAATATATGTGAGTAGCACACAATTCAATAACAGATAGTAATGCTGAATAGATGTCCAAACACTTGTCCTAGTTGCTAGCCTGCTCGTGTCTTATCCCGGATGTTATGAACAAGACAGCAAGAAGTACGAATGATAAGGACAACAATTGAGCAGGAACAATTGCACCACAAGGCAAAATAAACACCCAAGTTTTGATATTTGTGCTCCTCTTCACAAATTTTCTTTTCTATATTTTTTCTTTGATTTTTTTATATCTGCCGTGAAATCAGGAGCACTAATATACACGTCGCATAAATTTTCAGCTCACTTGAAAAAAGAAGATGTGGACAACAGAAATTCAATATGTTTCTTTATGATTATTGTTGAGCCTTTAGATGCCAAATAATCAATCTTCCAAAGTGAATCTGGGCAATGTAATTTAACCCAATGCCAAGGTTATGGCTGTTTTAAGACAGCACCACAAGATTATGTTTTTGGTGGAGCTGAATTGGAAACGGTGGTGAGAAAAAAATTTGGATATGATGGTGACAATGTGTGGGATGGTGTGCGTATATCAAGGAGGATAAACTCACGTAATATGTGATGAAAACTGAAGAACAAGGATAACCCTAGCACAATGAATAGTTATGGTGATCGATTTGATAACGATTGTGGCAGCTAGGTTTCGATAGAATGCAGAGGATGGAATAACAAAGTATGAACAAAACACGATTAAACCAGCAACAAAACACGAACTAGGACACAAATTCAACACTACGGACTCCAAAACAGAATTGTGCAAAAGGTTAAACCTTGTCTGGAATGGGGAAACCTATGGCTATAATTTTTTTTTGGCTTTTCCGTGGACGATAGGACGAGTTCAAGATAAACAAAACTAGGGGAAGGAGAACCTGACGGTGCAACTAAAGCTCTGGTATCACTTGATTTTCACAGGGGTCCCGATCTTCCGAAAGGTTCTGATAACTCTCGATTTGGTGGAGACATCACACAAATCGATCCAGCTTCCGAACAACACGTTTTGAACCCTGCAATCGCAGCACCACGTCTCCTCAGGTTATCAACCGATATTGCGCGGTTGACCTTGCCAAGAAGGCTAATCCTTGCCTGCGAATCGAAGAACACAAGCAAGAACAAGAAAGAATGCAACCAAATTGCTGAAAGATATGAAGCACTCAAGTTGGGGTCTCACAAACCGATGAACGGCGAAACTGTTCTTGACAGAATAATCTAAGTAAAACCCAGCTGTTTGTGACGGTGGATAGGGGGTATAAAGGAGGTGGTGGATGACCAGGGGGGTGATGGGGTCGTGACCTAACCCTAAGACACGTACATAATGGACTTGGACTCGATACAAGGCCCAATGGCCCAACTAGGTGATGCAACACCCTGACAGACTCTAAACTTTATATTGACTCGAAGTTTCCCGTCGATTCCGACGGAATTTTTACGTGGGGCCAGTTCCATTGGAAATTTTATCCTCTCAGCTTTCCTTGCATATGTAGAACGTCAAAAACGGAGTCCGTATGCCTCCTGTGCATCCATTTTAAGGTGAACTGATTCTGGGCCCGAGTTGGACTCGAGTTTCAGTTGGGCTCGGTCTCTAACTTCTTGTTGGCGTATTTTCTGGTCCTCCACACCTCCAAAACCCTCTCCATGTATCTCCAAGTCCTCTCCATGGTTCCTAATCATAATTAATCCATTAGGTAGCAACATACTCTCAAAATTCACATATAAAGAATTGTTCAGGAACGAGCTCACCTCTAAATTCAATTGTCGTGCTCGAGCTCTAGTAATTGGACCTTGTATGTCTACCATGTTAGTGTTGTGTATATCTGCAGGAGTGATGTCCACATCATTTCGTCAAGGAGAGCCTTATCTTGAGTTGATCTGCCATAAACTCTCAACCCTATAAAGTTGCATAAAAAGGTGGTAGTGAGTAAATAAAGTTTGTTTCATGGGCCTAATTTTATAAACATCTATTTATTTATTAGCAGAAAAATTATGTTTGGGAAGAAACGTTGACTAATACTTTTGTAAGGTTACAATTCAGTTGATAATTACTACAAAAAAATTGTATCAATGGCTATACTTGGAAACTATATATGTTAATATCACCAATCTAGCTAGCTTTTATATTGGTGATCAAACAATACATTAGGTGGGCTGGATTTATATACCTGTAGAAGACCAACATTTATATCGTACTACACTAACATTTAGAGGTTTAGTTTATAAGTTCTGTGAAGAATTTTGAATGGTGTAAGTAAGTTTATAGCAGAATATTGCAATAATATGTCGTGCAAAGAACATCTTTCAAGAGACGTTTCCTGAGCGTTTGAAGATATCTCACATAAAGGATTAGGTATCTATTCAAATAAACTTGTCAATAGAAACAACCCTGGAACTCTATAGGTTTTCAGCAATCTCAATAAAAATTAAACACTGTCATTGCTCAATTAGATGCACGGTAGTTAGGATTGTTCATCCGGGTGGATAGGTATCTTCGTTTTCACCTCCTTTTCTGGAGGCCCCCATTACATATTGACCTATTGTTATTCTCATACAATGTAGTTCATGAGTTAGATAAATCTCATCAGTAAGATGTATAATAATGAGATCACTTGCATTTTTTACCATTCTTGAAATATACCACTAATTAAATATTTAGGTGGTATATATCCAGAAATGGTATCCAAGGTACAAACACTTAGTATCATCAGGTTATAGTTTTGTTACCAGTAGATATATTTCCTAGAAACATAAAAGTGCTGAACGAAAAAGGGCAATGGCTAATTTTCGGAGTGTGAGCTGTGACACTCCTCCCGGCCTGCTAGGAAGCAGCACGCGAAGTTCTTTTTTTCCGGAGGGGGCTTGGCGCCCTACACGACCTGGGCTCGAGAGAGCGGATGAACACAAAAATTTACATGGTTCGGGCCGCCCGAGCGTAATACCCTACGTCCATGGGAGTGCTTGTTCTATTTCTTGAGCGTGAGTGATTGTGCGTTGTGGAATCTGGGATGCAAAATCGGGGAACCCTCTGCAGGGTGGTCACTCCGGTCCTTTTATAGCTCAAGGCCAGGGTGGTTACAATGTGGCCCGGGGCCCGACAGGTGGCCCCATAGCTAAGTGAACCCTATACACAATCTAGGGGATTCGTCCTCTGAGTAGAGTGGCCAGCGGAAGAGTTAAGACCCACCGTCCGGTGCGCTGAGGGACCCTGACCGTGTGTCTGGTGATGATGAAGACGCCGTCTTGTCGCCACGTCTGCTCTGGAGCTGTCCTCAGCGGGGAGGTGGCTCGGAGCTAGGGGACACATGGCAGCCCCGGACCTCACCTCAGCCGGGAGGCTCGGGCCGGAGCCCAGGGCACGTGTCTGCTCCGGAGCTGTCCCCAGCAGGGGAGGCGGTTCGAAGCCAAAGGGACATGTGTCATCCCCGGACCTCACCTCAGCGGGGAGGTTCAGGCCAGAGCCCAGGGCACGTGTTAGCTCTGCAGCTCAAGCGCTCGTGGTGGCCCCAGGGCTGACCATGGGGCCAAGGGCACATAGCTTACGGTATGGCCCGCCTCACCGTAGTGGACGCGTGCTCGCTCCTGACTGGTGGGTCGTGGCGATGTGCTCGAGGGGTTGCCCTGGGGCTTTTACCGTGGGAGCCTTTGGGTCGCCCGCCGCAGCTCCATCGTGCTGCTTTTATCGGGAACCGATGGATGTTTCCGAGAAGTTACCCACCTGGCCCCAAGTGTCTGACAGGTGATCTTGGTCCTACTCATCGTTGGGGGAGGCTGGTAACCCACGGTGTGGCATGATGGAAATCCAAACATCGTGCCTGTTGCCTTGCTAGAGGTTGCGGACGTATAAAGGAAATCCTTCCGGAGAAGGACGGTTCCCTTCTACCTTTTTCAGTCTTCGCCTTCCTCCTATGCGCTCGAAGCCTCTTCTCCCCAGCGCTCACAACCTTTCGTCGCCACCATGTCTTCCGGCCTCCGTTCATCCAGACTCAGGAGCATCGCTATCGTGAGGTGCCTGCTCGGCTGGCAATCGGCCACGTTCGACGGGAATATCCGCCGCGGGAGGGTCCTGTTGACCGACATGCAACCCAGCGAGGTGGTACTCTTGACCTCGTACGTGTTGTCCTGGTTTGCACTCCTGGCATCGTCCTTCCTTCTCACCCTGCTGGAGGTGTATGGGCAACAGCTGCAGCACCTTACGCCGCCCCCCTCGCGCTAGTGGTCGTCTTCGTCCACTTTTGCGAGATGTCGTGTGCGTACGGCCTTCGGTGCGGCTCTTCAGGGTGTTCTTCTCCCTGAGGCCTTCAGGAAGAAGCACAAGCCAACTGGGGGCTTATTACTTCCAGCACCGAGGGAGGCACTCCACACCCTTCACTCCCCGGAAGTGGGAGCACTGGAGGGAGGACTGAGTGATTGCCCAGACTGACGTCCACGACCGCCTGGATCTGCCGGGTGGCCCGCCAATGACCGAGGTGGCCGTTGGGGATGAGATCCTCAACCTGCAGGACGCCTACACGCCTTTGCTCGAGAGTATTAAGTACTTAGCGGAGGAAGTCCTGACCTCACTGATGGTCCTGGCTGACTTCCTGTCCCGTCGGATCGCTACTCTCCAGCAGCGTGTCCGGGCAGCTTGGCAGTACACCTGGGAGGGCAACATGACCCGGTTGGAGCGCGGAGCAGGGTTGTCGCTGTATCAGGAGATGCTGGAGGTTATGCTGCAGAAGCTCTCCTGTGATTAGATTACCGACGACTCCATCACCCCGCCGGCGAGCTGCCAGCCCGTCTACCTCAACCCGCAGGCGCGGTTGAGGCTGCTGAGGGAACTGCCAACGCTGACGACATCGATGTTGTAGTGCGGCAGATTGGGGATCCTTCGCGGGGCATCGAGATTCCCAGTGCGGACGACACCAGTGGTCAGGCAGGGCCTGCGCTAGACTCTATCCCATGCAGGGGTAGGGAGTCGGCAAGGAGGCCTGCGTCTGCGGCGCGCCCTTGTTCGCCACCCAAGGATGCCCCAGAGCCAGGCAGGGCATCGAAGAGGAAGCTGGATCGTCCTGACGGAAGCTTCGTCTCCGCCCCCCCAGGCGAGGGGTTCCCAGGCTTCCCGTGATCCTGCACCGGGCTCGGCGACTGGTGCCGGGGGCAGCTCTGGAGCTGCCGCTGCCGGAGCAGTCCCAGCAGCCATGAGAAGGGCGTCTGGTGCTGCTGGAGCTTCAAGGCGGACCCCAGCAACATCTCCGGCTTCTCAGCCACCGAGGGCCGCCCCAACTCAGGGCGCATCTTCGGCGTTGTGGTCCTCGGCAGGGAAGGCTACTGAGGTGGTGTCTTCATCGACGAAGACCCCGAGGCTCCGCCGGCTCCGATACCAGCGGAGGTGTAAGTGCATCTAGGCACCCCCGTGGGTTTTGGATGATTGATGACGACAAATTAAGAGACTAATGAGCTGAGATGATCATAAGCACAGGACATTTCCAAGGCGAGCACCTAAACTCTCAAAAAGGAAAAAGATGAAGAACGGCGTCAAAGACTCGAAGAGTAGAAATTAGGGTTTCACTTGAGTCTTTAGTAGGCTAGCCGTGTAAAAGAAAGAGTATGTGTGTCAAGTGCATTGAGATCATAGAAGAGAGCTCAAAGCGTTAGAAGTGTCAAATCCTTAGTGGAGAGAGGTAGAGAGGTAAAGTTGGGCAGGCCGGACTTGTCCGGAGAAGAGGCCGGACTAGTCCGGAAGTCCTACGGCTTAGTCCGTTTTGGGGCGGACTGAGAGTTCCTGACTGAGATCAGACCTGTACGTTTTAGGACGGACTAGTCCGTTTCTCTCTTGGTGAGAGTGTTTTTGGGGCTATGTCCTGGTAGACCGGACATAACCGCCTCAGTGGCCGGACTAGTCCGGGCTAGCCAGACTTGTCCATTTTCACACGGACTAAGAGTTCCTGTGTAAGTTCGGGCTAGTCTGTTCTAAGACGGACTAGTCCGTATGGGTGTGAGATGAGAGCTCCCATGACTAAGTCTTGGTAGACCGGACTTGTCTGCCTTAGTGGCCGGACTAGTCTGGGTCCTCCAGACTTGTCCGTTCTCACCCGGACAAATAGTTCCTGTGTGATCGGACTAGTCCGGAATTTCGGTAGGTGGCAACGGTTGGCTTCGGGACTTCTATAAAAGGAGATGCCCCGACTTCATTTAAAAAACCTGGAACCCTAGCGCCGCCACAGCAATCCTAGACCCCCCCCAAGCCTTCTCTCTTGCCTACTCACCCTCTAGAACCAATTCTTGGGTGGATTTGGGTGTGTGAGGAGAGGAGAAGGAAGAACTTCGTATTTTGGCTTTCGGAGTGATCTCGTGCACTTGGTGTGAGTCTTTGTGACCTGTGGCTTGTGAGATCCGTGGAGTTTTGTGGACGTGATCAAGTGGGAGCCTCAGATTGTGAGCAGCCGCAACACTTTGTAAGTTCACCCTTGAGATAGTGAAGAACCAGGTTGGCCTTAGTGGCGACTTGGTGAGAAAAGGGTTGTTAAACCCGGTCTTTGGTGGACTCCTCAAAGGGGACGTAGATTCCTGAGTGGAATCGAACCTCAGGCAAAAATCTTAGTGTCATTTTGCACTTACATTTAATTGATCATTAGAATAGCTTAGGGTTCGTTCTATCATTTTGCTCTTATAATATTTCAGGTTACAATGTTGCAATCCACCTCAATACTTTGACATAGTTGTTATATTAGATTGCTAGATAGTTTATCTGCTTTTTGTTAAACTAAAATCTGAAGAAAAACCCCATAAAAAACAAGTTTAGGCTTTTCAGCAGTCTGATCGGACTAGTCCGCCCCTGAGCGAGACAAGTCCGGCCCCTATGTTCTAATCTCATCTAATTAAGTCATTTCAGGTATAATAGCCTATTCACCCCCCTCTAGGCAATTTCAATTGATATCAGAGCATGTCTCTCCATCAAGAGTCTAATCACTCGGAGAGAAGATGGCAGGAGTGGAGGGATACGAGATTCCGTCGATGTCACAAGGTGACAACACATATGATAAGAAAAAGAACACGGATGTGCTGCAAGACCACTCGAGTGACGATGAAGAAGTTCGCCAGCTCAAGGCACGATTTCACGAGAAGCTAGGTCACTCAAGTAAAGAGAAGAAGAAGCCAAAGGATCAAGAAAGGAGTGGTCAACCGGACTACTCCCAATATCCTTTCAACTATGAACAATTAACTTCTAACAATCACTACTTATCTATTCCTCTTGGCAAACCTCCTCAATTCGATGGAAATGATTACTCAATGTGGAAGCATAATATGAAGATGCATCTAATATTCTTAAACCCTACCTTGTGGCAAATTGTCTTAGCAAGTGTCCATCTTCCAAGAAATGAAGGAGACGTTACCCCAGAGCTTGCCATTCTACTTCATCGCAATTCTCAAGCAGTTGGGCTGATCACCTCATCCTTGACTCGAGAAGAGTTCAACTGAGTCGATGGATTGGAGGTGGCCAAAGACATATGGACACACTCAAGACAGCGCATGAAGGAAACCGAGTCATTAGGGAAGTCAAGATCGAGATGATTGAAGGAGAGCTTGGGAGATTCACCATCATCGATGGTGAGTCCCCTCAAGACATTTACAACCGTCTCAAGGTCCTCGTCAACAAGATCCGATCTTATGGATGCACCCGGTGGACGGATCATGAGGTGGTGAAGAGGATGCTTCAGGCATTCATGCCTCGAAACATTGCTCTTTGCTCCTTGATCCGTGAGAGCCCGGGATATGCTCAAATGACCCCGGAGGAAGTGCTTGGAAGAATCATCAACAACAAGATGATGGAGAAGGAAGCCATGTTCTACAGTGACCTCCAAAGGCTCGCCTCCTCAAAGAAGAAAGATGTTGCTTTCAAAGCAACATCCTCATTACAAGACTTCGAAGCAAGTGATGATGAGGGCCTCGACACCGATGAAGAAGAGGCACTCTTCATCAACAAGTTCAAGAGGATGATGAGAAGAAGGAAGGGGGGCAACCATTATGAGAACAAGAACAAGGAAATGTCCAAGCCCAAGACAAAAAGAGCATGCTACAACTGTGGTGAATATGGACACTTCATTGTGGATTGTCCATATGAAGAGAGTAAGAAGAAGAAAGATGACAAGTCTCAAGAGAAGAAATTCTTCAAGAAGAAGAAGCCATCAGGACATGCTCACCTTGGGAAGAAATGGGACTCAAACAAAGACTCATCCTCCGAGGATGAAGAGAAAGTGGCAACACTTGCCATTGGAAGGAGCAAGCTCTTCCCAAACATTGAAGACTTCAAGTCTACATGTTTCATGGCTAAGGAGGGAAGAAGAAAGGTTAAATCTAAACAATCCTCCTCTACCTCTTCACTTGATATCTTTGATAGTAGTAGTGATAATGAATCCATGCTTAAGGATCTAAGTGTGACACCCTCATCTCTGGTTTCTGCATTTCATGTAGAGAAATTTTTTTTAAAAGAAGCGGGAATAGAGAAATTATCAAATAGATAGCTAGTAAGAGCCGAATCCAGTTCACCGAGAGCGCCGAAGACAACTACCACGGCCGCTGGCCACGTGGCGTGTTCGGAGCTCATCCCTGCGAAGTGGGGAGAGGTCCGCTGCTAAGCTGGCTACGTGGCAGGCTCGGGGCTCATCTCCGCAAAGAAGGAGAGGTCCGACCCTGTGGAACACGTGTTTCCCTCGGAGCTAGCCTCTGCGGAAGAAGCAAAGGCATTTCCTCAGGACACATGTCACCTTCGGAGCTAGTCACCACGGAAATCAAAGGACCCGCACGGGATACGTGTTGATCTCGGAACTCACTTCCGAGAGGTCCGGTTCTATCGAACACGTGTCGCCACCGGAGCTTATCTTCGGGAGGTCCGGCACTGACACGTGGCATGCGCGGAGCCACCTCCGAGTAAGAGAGGGGGTCCCGACCGCCAGGATACGTGGCGCACACGGAGCTCACCTACGAAGGAAAAGGGAGGTCTTGCTCGTTTGACACGAGGCACAACCGGAGCCCATCCCTGCGGAAAGGGAGAGACCAGGACCTGGTGGACACGTGGAACCTCCGGAGCTCATCACCGAGGAGGTAACGAGTTCTAGGGACGGTTTTTGGAATCTGTACGCGTAGAAATACCGGAACAGAAACTGACCTGAATTCCACAATATTACCGCACCAAATCAAATAAAGATAAGATGTTAGGATCCAACGACGATCTGAATAGGACTCTTATTCGCGATACAAACAGATTAGGACTCTTCTCTTCCCGATTATAAATAGAAGCCAGAACCTCTGGCCGAAACCACAAACTTCTTTTCCAACTCTTGAGCCGACGACTTAGAGCCCTAGTCCCAACCCGCCGAGTAAAACCATCACTGGAGTGCAGCAAGAAAAATCACCGAAGGAATACCCAACGATCTGAGGAGGACCTCGAGACCGAGAAGAACGTAAGGTAGGTCTCTAATACCACCTTACGACATCATTGTGTTTTCTTTGCATCTGTTCTTTGATTCCTTTCGAACAGAAGCCTTCTCGTGGACAGATCACTTGATGATCAGGTTGATCTAAAGACAAGATCATCGCCACGTCCACCTTTGATCCGAACACCTCTGTTCATCATAAAATCCATGCAAGCCATGCAAGAACACGTGCAAACCAATCTAATAAAACTAATCATAGGATAGCATGCATATGCATCATCGCATCTAGTTTAAGGGTTGTACGTGATATTGATTACTGTGAATCTTGTATGCACGTGATCCTACATAGCAGAACAAGCTCAGGGAGCTGTCTACAACGAACGGTAGCAACAAGGTTTTGATATCCAAGAACCTCCGGAACCGCAAGAACAAGGCAAGTGCTCCTTGACCATATTGATCCTATGTTTTGGGTAAAACTGTTTTGTTTTGCGAAAAGGTGTGTGTGCTGAGTCAAACATGATGGGAAACCCTTTTTATAGGAGTTGACTTGTTTTGGTTAAACCACCCTTGTCGGTACCCGCGATATGGGGTACCCCCGCGCACAGGGGAAAATGCCTAAGGATCTCGCCCTTCTCCGCAGGGAGAGCTCCGAAGGCGCCCCGCGTCCGGCGGGGCCGGACCTCCCTCTCCTCAGAGGAGAGCTCCGGGCTCGCCACGTGGCCTGCAGAAGCCGGACCTCCCCCCTCCGCGGGGAGAGGTCCGAAGGCGCCACGTGTCCAGCAGGGTCGTACCTCCCTCTTCTCAGAGGAGATCTCCGGGCTTGCCACGTGACCGACAGAAGCTGGACCTCCCCCTCCGCGGGGAGAGGTCCGAAGGCTCCACGTGTCCTGCAGGGCCGGACCCCCCTCTCCTCTGAGGAGGGCTCCGGGCCCGCCACATGGCCAGCAGAACAGCGCTGCCTGCCCCCGAGCGGTAGGCAGCGGGCGTAAAGACGCCCCATACCTTGCCCGTACAAGGTATTCAAGGCCCGCGCCTTCCCAAGACGCGGAGACGCGGAGCACGCTTCTGTCAGGTGCCGTTGCGCCCTGTCACATCACAGACTAGCGCGCGGTGTCAGAGCCTGCCAGCCAATAAATGCAGCGACAAGACATCCCATGCCGCCCTCGCCGTCATCAACCACTACGGCTAGCATGCGTCATGGGCAGGGCAGCAAGACGAAGACTCAGAAGCCTTCGCCAGAGACAACTACCGACATAACTACGGGTATGATAGTCTGCAGGCAATCTCCCCGGGACCACCTGTCGGGTCCCGGGCCCCCCTTGTAAGCCACTCGAGCCTTGGACTATAAAAGGCTCGGGTAGGCAACGTTAGTAAGGGTTTGCACTCCAGCAACTCATACGCTAGGCATAACTCATCCTCAAACTTAGGACTCCGGTTTTGAGCAGCAAGCAATACAGCGAGCTCCTCAGCTCATCGTGGACGTAGGGTTTTACGCTCCGGCGGCCTGAACCACGTAAAACCCGCCGTGTCAAGCTCTTCCTAACTCGTCCATACGCTCAAGCTCTCCGCAAGTGACTAGCCCCTCCGAAAAATAACCTCCGCGGGCTGCCCAGTGCAGGTCCGGGGGAAGTGTCGACCACACACTTCGACATTTGGCGCGCCAGGTAGGGGGCTTTTCCCTTGCGCGACGAGTTTCCACCGACGAAGATGACCAAGCTTCCTTCAGCGGCAAACTCTCCTCCTCCGCGTTCACGGTGAACCGTGACCAGCGGGGAGTACATGTCGACGCACTCAGGACGGAGTGTGTCGGCACAAGCTGGTAGCCAGCAGCCGACTCCGGCAACGCCGACACCGGCAATGCAGGCTCCGACCAGCGTGAGATCTTCTGCAGCGATAAGCGAACCCCACAGGGGTGCACTAGCTGCAGCAAGAGCGCTACTGCGCAACCCACCTGCTGGGGACGCACCTCATTCAGCAACCCAGCAGTGGATACGCGAGGTAGACCGAGTCGTCGTCGCCGCCGCAAACCCTCGACTTCGGCGGGGACGACACTCCGGTCAACCGGCTGTGTCGCTGACGCGCACGCCAACGTTTGATGGGCAGACGGCGGACTGCAGCTCCACCAGGATTCCGTCGACGGACCTGAGGGCAGAGCTGGAGCGATGCCACTTGGGCCAAGATGCCCGAGTGTTCCTCGAGCGACGTCGAGAAAGGCGTCGCATCCAAGAGGCTGGCGACAGCATGACGTCGGCCTCGACCCAGCCTGAAGGGCAGATCTTCACCACGCGAGCTCTGCCCCAGGCATACGCCGCGCAGCATATGCCACAACCATATGCCCTGCAAACGGCATCCCCGGTCTATGGAGCAGCCTTGCCCATACCGGGGTACACTGTGCCAGCGGCGAACCAAGCGTTCGCGGCGCCAACACCTGCAGCAACAGGAGCAGGATGTGCGGCTTCTGGCGCCCCACCTTCGTTTCGCGAGGTGGCTGCGCAAGTTTCGGCCGCACCTGCCCGAAAAGTACGACGGAAGCGTTAACCCGGCGGAGTTCCTCCAGATCTACTCCACCGCCGTACTTGCTGTAGGAGGGGATGAGGCTGTCATGGCTAACTACTTCCCCGTCGCCTTGACCGGCCCAGCCCAGTCTTGGCTGATGAATCTCCCTCAGGGTTCCATAACTTCCTGGGGAGAGCTCTGCCGGCAGTTCATCGCCAACTTCGGCAGCTCCTACACCCGTCCCGGCACGGAGCTTCACCTCCACGCCATCAAGCAACAACCTGGGGAGTCGCTGCGCTCCTTCATCCAGCGGTTCTCCCAGGTACACAACACCATCCCGCATATTCAAAGTGCTTCTGTGGTGGTGGCGTTCCGGCAGGGTGTCCGGGACGAGAAAATGCTTGAGAAGCTCGCGACCAGAGAGGTCCGCGACGTCTCTGAGCTCTTCAGCCTGGCGGAGAAGTGCGCCAGAGCAGCTGAAGGGCGGAACTGGCACTCTCTGCCGACCTCCGGGTCAGGAGGACAGCCCGGGTCCGGCGCTGCTTCCTGTGGAGGTGGCAAGAAGGCCAAGAACCGGGGGAGTGGCAAGATGAAGTCATCGCCCGCGGCCCCCGTCGCCGCAGCAGCGACGGCTAGTGGAGCTCGGGGGCCACGCCCCGACAAAAGGCAGCGGCAGTCGCCAGCCCCAGATAGTGACCAGGGCGGGCTATGCCCCTGCATGGTGGCGGCAATCATGCTGCTGCCGAGTGCTGGGATATCCAGAGGATCGCAGAGCGCTTCCGCAAAGTGAGGCAGCAGAGAGCTGAGGCACCGCCCCTCCCTCAGAGGGAGGGCAAGCAGAAAGTCGACGCTTCAGTCAGCGCCGGTCACCAGGTGGGGTTTCAGGAGCCTCAGCGTGTCATGAAGACAGTGCATAACGGTGAGGACTCCAGCTCCGATGGTGACGGGCCGGGGCGGTAGCCGACTGTGGATACCCCGAAAGGTCAGTGGAGGCTGCACTGCTGCGGTGTCAACCTTGGAGAAGCTCCAAGTAGTCGCAGCAGCCCAAGCACCACTCATAACGGTGCAAGATCAGGCTAGCCCCACCCGAGGGCACGCCTCAGTGCCTTGGTCGTACCTCCTGGGGGCCGCCCAAGGTCTGTCAACCCCTTGAAGGCCTTGCCAGAAGGGGAAGACGCCTTGGGTCTCCCACGAAGAGCCCGGGTCCACCTACCCCTTGAAGGCCTTAGCCAGAAGGGGAGAACTCCCCGGGGGCGCCCAGGAGAAGCCGCGCAGGACCTGATCCAGCGTGAAGAAGACAACCTCAGTGGAGACTGCACTGCTGCGATATCAACCTCGGAGGAGCTCCAAGTAGTCGCAGCAGCCCAAGCACCAGCCCTGATGGTGCAGAACCGGGCCAGCTCCACCCGAGTGCACGCCTCCGTGCCTCGGTCGTACCTCCTGGGGGCCGCCCAGGGTCCGTCAACCCCTTGAAGGCCTTGCCAGAAGGGGAAAGATGCCTTGGGTCTCCCAAGAAGGGTCCGGGTACTCCTACCCCTTGAAGGCCTTAGCCAGAAGGGGAGAACTCCCCGGGGCGCCCAGGAGAAGCCGCGCAGGACCTGTTCCAGCGTGAAGATGACAACCTCGTCGACGAGGCTCGGCTGCAGGTAACACCCCACAACGCACGGTCTCGGCTGGTGCTCTAGCACTACCGCCAAATAACCAAATGCGTCAGGGACCTGCAGATAGGCAACATGGTGCCGCAGCACGCACTTTCCCGAGAAGGACCTATAAACTCTCCCCCAGCCGGGAAGGTCCCTTCCGAGTCACGAAAAGCTGCTGTCCCAGGTACACATGCCTTTCAACCGAGTGTGGGATCCGTTCCGAAAACCCTTGGCATGGAACAACACTGTAAGTCCTACCCCCCGAGCATTAGTAGAACAGGGTCATTCCCTTCTGTAATAAATCCCATAGAGTCTAGGAACAGCGCTTGGGGCAGCTAAGTCTCAAGGGACGGTCCAGGACTACGTCCAGCTTAGCCTGGTTCCGACCCTAAGCGTCTAGAGTCTTGCTTCCCTTGTAGACGAGGTGGGTCATTGCCTCCATGTACAGCCTGACTTCCACCTATGGGCATTAACACAGAAACTTGTTCTACTTCGCTCTCTCTCATGTGCTCATTTAAATTATGCATTAATTTTTATGATTGCACTCTCTATGTATGTTCATCGTACATCTAGCTCCCTCTCTCCCGCGCTCATCCGTAGTCAGCATTTGCCATCCTACCGAGGGCGGCTGCGCTTGAGGCACCTGCCGATGGCCAAGTGAGTCTCTCGGGCCTCCCCCAGTCAGGTGTTGCGGTGCCAGTTGGTCACCTCCAGGAAAGGCCTGCGTTGTGCATGGGGGGTCCAGGGTGCGTATCCCGCTTAGCCGGCTCCGTGCCCAAAGCGTGCGCATCCTGCCCTCCGGAGGTCCAGGGGAGTACAGCCGCTTTGCCTAGTCATGAACCCAAAGCCTGTGCACTCTGCTTCCCCGGCGCACGGCCCAGTACTAGGGATCGGACGGTCGTACCCGGACCTTGGAGGGAGCCGGAGCTCCGGCGCCTCGCGCACAGAATTGCCCAAGCCCCGTATAACGGATCAGGATCGTAAGCCGAATAAGACTAGGAGACGGGAGGGGAGGACTCCCCGAGGAGAATTACGTTTCCTCTGTCTGTGTGCAGGACCTCCAGGTTACAGCAACGGGGACTGCACGAAGCGGGGGGAAAGGAGCTACCAACTACTCCGACATAGGACTGGAAGGACCGGGTCCCGCCCCTTCAGCAGGGGCGAGGCCCGAAGGCCCCACGTGTCAAGCGGGCCCGGAGCTCCCGCGTCCCCAGAGGGGGCCTCCGGACTCGCCACGTGGCAGGCGGAAACCGGACCTCCCCCTCTGGGGGGGCTCCGAAAGCCCCACGTGTCCAGTGGGGCAAGAGCTCCCGCCTCCTCAAGAGGGGCTCCGGACCCGCCACGTGGCCGGCAGATCTGGACCTCCCCATGGAGCAAGATCCGGAGACCCCCCGGGGGCCCCTAATACAGTTAGGACCCGGGGAAGGTGTCTGTGTAGAGCTCCGAGATTGGTGAAGGCCTCTGAGTACCTTGCGGAGCTAAGGACTCGGTCAGGCAAAACCATGAAGGAGAGAAAAGGCATCACAGGCACAAACATTCAAGAGAGTCTATTTATTCGAGGCTCCATGAGCTGGACTACAGACTCGATAAAAAGGGAGAAGCAAGTCCTAGGGTCCTCCCGGTTCACGCCGGAACCTAGCGGCTACAAGGGCGGCCACATCCCCGACTTCAGCCCTGGCAGTCTCCTCCCGCTCCGCGGCAGGGCGATCTCTCGCTGGCTCCAGGGAGAAAGAAGGGTACCGGCTCCTGAAGCATGCCAGGACATGTGTGGCAACCTCTAGGGCCAGACCTTGTCCCTCGGCCTCAAGCTCTCTGGCGACCACTGAGTCTAGCCTGTCCAGCTTGGCGCCGATCGACTCCAGCGCGGGGATCACCTCCGCCACCTTCAACGCAGGAGCCGCTGCCCTCACCGGACTGAAGCCAAGAGGGATCAGGGCGGACCCCACCCGATTAACGAAGCTCGAGACCGCATGCGCCTCGGAGGACCGCAAGGCCGAGAGCTCGTCCACATCGCGGCGGGCTTCCTGCAGGGCCTCTTGGTTTCTCTCGGAGAGTTCTTTCTCATTGGCCACCAGGGAGCTTTCCGGAAGGCGGAGAGTCTTGGCGAGCCGCTCCAACTCAGAAGCCCTGAAGTCGGTAGCCAACTCCCGATCCATGATCGCCTGGCGTTCGCGGGAGACCTGTTCCTCCCTCATGGCGAGGTCTGCCTTCTAAGCCTCTAGCTCCCTGGTCCAGACTCGCAGGTCATCCTCGCCCGCTGCCAGCTGCGCAGCGACCCTCTCCGCCTCGGCTGCCATGGAACGCTCCCGGTCCTCAACGACGAGTTTACGGCGCTCCAGCAGCTGCCGTATCTCCTCCGCGGCAGAGAGGCTCTCCTCGGCCCGGGCGTGTGCCTCAAGGGCCTCCCTGTTGATCCGCCGCGTTTCGGCGTCCAGGCGGTCGACAGACCGCTTCAGCCGGTCGAGGAGCACTTCCCTGAAGTCAAGCAACTCCTGCCTGCAGTCGAGATCGCTCTTGACCTTCGCGGTCCGCTCCCGCAAAAGGTTCCCCCAGGTGAGGAGGCGATCCCTTTCGACCGTATGCTCCTCCCGCTCGCGACCAAGTGCGGCCAAGACCTGCCGGACGCTTGCTTCGGCGAGCGCGAAGGCATCCGCCAGGGCCAGTGGGGCAGCAGAGGCCGGAGCAGCACCTCCGACCTCCTCCATCACTTCATCCTCAAGAGAAGTCGATGCACCAGCGACCGAGACGAGACGCTGGTCAGGAGAAGCTGGCGCCGGGGCTCCGGCGGCCGGACCCGCCGGACTCTCTCTAGCTTCTGGCTTCTTGATCTGTGGAGAGGGACGAGCGGGGGAAGTCAACGCTGAAATAGAAGCCGGGCCGCCTGGTGCAGGGTCGACCTGCGCTGGCCCGGGGGCCACGGCGGCCGTCACGGCAGGAAGTGGTGACGCCGCCACGGAATACGGGCACACCGGAACAGGAGAAACGCGCGCTGGCTTGGGGGCCGCTGCAGCTGTCCCGGTTTCCGAGCGCAACGGCGCAGACTCCCCGCAAGTCGGGGATGGCCGGGAAGCGCGAACACTCCAGCGGGCTCTGAACCCCGACTTCCGAGCCGGGGTAGGACTCCCAGAGCCCGCCGTTGTCACTGACGGCCGCTCCGCAGTCGCCTGAACTGGCGGAGCAGGGGACGCTCCAGAAGTTCTGCCCGGCGTATCAGCCCGGGACCGCTTTGAGTCGCCACCAGAAGGGGTGCCATCTCCAGAAGCGAGAGGTGTGGGCACCCTGGACCCTTGACTTGGCGCATATGCCGCCACCGGGGGAGATCGATCGCGTTTCTTCTCGGACGGAGGGTTGGCAGCCATGGCGAGGGGAACTCAAAGACAAGGGGGCAAAGGTGCAAGAGTTCAAGGGAAGAACGAACACTGGAAAGTGCGAAGGGAAGCCGCAATGCGGGTGAGATCCCATCTTAAAACTTCCCAGGTGCGATTCTAAGCGATTCGAAACTCTTCGGATACGCCGCATCGGCAACCGTTTCGGCCCCGAGACAGAGTGCCGATGGCAAGTGGACCCAAGCCGCCCAACTGAAGCAGTGGGTCAAGGAGTTAGCCTCCCAAGAAGACGAGCCGACAAGGCACTCCGGCGGTCCCTGAAGAAAGCGCCGCAACATGCAGAAGCGGCAGCCTTGGGAACCGCCGCAGTGAAAGCAACCATCAAGTGGGCGCACGCTCCCACGATCCCGCGACTGTTCGTGCTCCGGCAGCGGTCAATGCGGGACTTAGAAAAAGTGCGCGGATAAGAAGAGACGGAGGTCCCACCTCGGGCTCTCTATCTCCCCCGAGATGGGCCCGGGGGCCACTGTCGGTACCCGCGATATGGGGTACCCCCGCGCACAGGGGAAAATGCCTAAGGATCTCGCCCTTCTCTGCAGGGAGAGTTCCGAAGGCGCCACGGGTCCGGCAGGGCCGGACCTCCCTCTCCTCAGAGGAGAGCTCCGGGCTCGCCACGTGGCCAGCAGAAGCCGGACCTCCCCCCTCCGCGGGGGAGAGGTCCGAAGGCGCCACGTGTCCAGCAGGGCCGGACCTCCCTCTTCACAGAGGAGAGCTCCGGGCTTGCCACGTGGCCGACAGAAGACGGACCTCCCCCTCCGCGGGGAGAGGTCCGAAGGCTCCACGTGTCCTGCAGGGCCGGACCCCCCTCTCCTCTGAGGAGGGCTCCGGGCCCGCCACGTGGCCAGCAGAACAGCGCTGCCTGCCCCGAGCGGTAGGCAGCGGGCGTAAAGACGCCCCATACCTGGCCCGTACAAGGTATTCAAGGCCCGCGCCTTCCCAAGAAGCGGAGACGCGGAGCGCGCCTCTGTCAGGTGCCGTTGCGCCCTGTCACATCACAGACTGGCGCGCGGTGTCAGAGCCTGCCAGCCAATAAACGCAGCGACAAGACATCCCATGCCGCCCCTGCCGTCATCAACCACTACGGCTAGCATGCGGCATGGGCAGGGAAGCAAGACGAAGACTCAGAAGCCTTCGCCAGAGACAACTACCAACATAACTACGGGTACGGTAATCTACAGGCAATCTCCCCGGGACCACCTGTCGGGTCCCGGGCCCCCCTTGTAAGCCACTCGAGCCTTGGACTATAAAAGGCTCGGGTAGGCAACGTTAGTAAGGGTTCGCACTCCAGCAACTCATACGCTAGGCATAACTCATCCTCAAGCTCAGGACTCTGGTTCTGAGCAGCAAGCAATACAGCGAGCTCCTCAGCTCACCGTGGACGTAGGGTTTTACGCTCTGGCGGCCCGAACCATGTAAAACCGCCGTGTCAAGCTCTTCCTAACTCGTCCAAACGCTCAAGCTCTCCGCAAGTGACTAGCCCCTCCGAAAAAGAACCTCCGCGGGCTGCCCAGTGCAGGTCCGGGGGAAGTGTCGACCACACACTTCGACAACCCTTGTCGCCAGGGATGTTTTATGAGTCGGGTATGGTTTTTGCTTTTTGCTTCTCTGAGTCTATGGGATTGGGAAGCGAGATAGATGTGTCTAGCTAACTGCACTCGTATGATAATGAGAAACTGATGATGTTAATGAACATGGATCGGAGGGAGATCTAGGCAAGCCTGGGTTTGTGAATGAGATAGCATGAGATGGTGGTTTACTTGCCGTAGATCTAAGGACCGGTTCATGCATGCACATGCCAGGATAACAGTGCCACCACAAGGCCAAGTATGGGTGCGGCTTAGCTGAGTAATTAGGTTAGTTCCTAGAATGTTATGGACTGTGGAAGGCGCGGGGAATGGGAGTCGAGGAGGACTGCCCTGGGAACTGCATGGCACAAGAGGGGGCCTGTGGGTGGGAGAATTGGAGATTCTAGCCTGCTGGTAAAACCTTAGTGAGTCCATACATCTAGTAACCCCTTTGTAAAGGCTATTTTGTGATCTCTTGGCCATACACCAACGGTTGTGTACTGGTATAATGGAGGTTGTGCAGTCGCCGACGGGTGTCGAAATGACAAACTTGTGGGTAAAGAGGTACAAACTCTGTAGAGTCTAAAACTATCACGATAGCCGAGCTTACGGTCACGAGCGCCTGGCAAACTGCCATGATTAGTTGGGATGGTTATTTGGATGGTTCTTGGTTATGGTTATTGATTTTGGTTATGGTTTGGTTTTGGGACTGTTGAGTCCGGGTGATAAGATGGTTGCATGACTGTTGAGTCATGGCAACGAGATTGGTCTCGGTGTGAGATGAAGATTGTTTATGAGATAAGATGACAGCGAATACGGGAAGGTATTCGTGAGATGGTAGCGAATACGAGGAGGTATTCGTGAGTAAGAATGAAATTTGGCTAATGTTCGGGTGGAACATGGAAAGCGATGGAGGTATGTTGGTAATTTAATACATGCTGGGTTACATTCATCTAAAGTTAAGTGGCTGTTTTATCATGGTTTTATAAATCTGCTTTTCTGCAAATGAGCCTTTTTATACCTACCTTGTTATGAGCTCAGTACATTATTGTACTCAAACTTGCATTATTATTTCATCATCAGGAACAGGAGAAACCTACTATGAAGACCAAGTGGAGCATTAAGGCGTGTGATCTGTTCTCAACCTTGCCTGTGGAGGGAATAGAGATGGAGCCATTTGCTGCTTAGATTTGCTTCCGCATTAGTTAAATCGCTTCCGCATTAGAATAAAGACTTCCACTGCATAGAAAATAGACTTCCGCTGTAAGCATGAGTCCAAGACTCGTGAGACATTGTAATAAACTCTGTTATTCGTGGTTATATATAATATGAATTCAGTTTGTGGAACATATGTGTATGTGTGATGAACACCCTGGATACACATATGCATTAGTTCTCGGTTCCGTGGTTTTCCACAGAATTGAGGGCGTCACAGATTGGTATCAGAGCCACGGGTTGACAGTAGGTTACACGCCTAGATAGAAATCTCAGATTGATATTAGAGCCACAGTAAACAGTAGGTTATACCCCTAAATAGGAGTCACAGATGTTGGTATTTGACACAGATTGGTAGCTAAGCCACGCTGACCATAGGAAGCCATCCTTGAATAGGAGTTGTATGAGCCCTTGTGATGATTGTTTGTGATTATATGCTTAGTGTGAGTTGTGGGACGTCTTAAAATGTTGTCCATATCCACACGTAGGAAGAAAGAGGTGTGAGATGTTTTGGCACTTATTCACATCCTCATATGGGCTAATATATATATAGTCCAACTCACCTTGATGCATATAGTTGAGGGAATCTACCTAACCTTCTAACATTCTATTCTATTTCGATCTCTCTCACAGATGGTGAGAGGAAACGCCGATCGAAGGAACATCCGTGACAACCAAGAGGATGGTCACGATGAAGTTCCTGTTAACCCCGGGGCTGGCAAGAACAACCTGGAAAGGTTGATGACCATGCAAAACCAGCTTATGCAAACCATGATCCAAACTTTGGGTCAGTTGCAGGCCAACAACAACCCCGTTCCGGCACCAGCGCCACCACCACCGCTGGCTCACAACATACTAGGAGAGTTCATGAGGACTCGACCACCCACCTTTGCTCAAGCTAGTGATCCCATGGAGGCCGATGACTGGTTGAAATCCATGGAGAAGAAGCTTGCCATTGTTCAGTGCAACGACCGAGAGAAGGTTCTCTTTGCGTCGCACCAACTTATGGGAGCTGCTGCTGACTGGTGGGATGCCCTATGCAACGCCCATGTCGACCCAGAAACAATCACTTGGACTGAGTTCAATGAGAGTTTCCGCTCTCATTACATCCCTGCTGGTGTAATGATGCTCAAGAGACAGGAATTTGAAGGTATCCGCCAAGGACAGAGAAGTGTGAATGAGTACCTCAACAAGTTCACACAACTGTCCCGGTATGCCCCCGAGGATGTCAACTCAGACAAGAGGAAGCAGTACCTGTTCATGAGAGGGTTGAACAATGAGATCCAGGTTCAGCTCCTCAACAATGACTGCGTAAGCTTCCAGAAGCTGGTTGACAAGGCTATAGTGGTCGAAAGCAAGATCAAAGAGATCGAGTGAGAAGGCAAGAGGAAGATGCAATACCAGCCCGAAGGGAGCAACGTACGACCTCGGTACATGCCCCCAGCCACACCCCAGTATAGGTCAACCACTCCTGCATACCGCCCTGGTCAGCCACCACAGCAACAATTCGTTGCGCCAGCACCTCGCGTGCCCATGCATCCTGCGCCTCGACCTAACAATGGCGATCCTGTTCAAAACCCTCGCCCCAACGTGCCTGCCGCCATAGGCAACAGGGCATGCTTTGCATGCGGAGAAATAGGACACTTCGCGAACCAGTGCCCGAGGAGAGGCCCTGGACAGCAAGGCAATGTGCCCAAGCAGAACCCGCGACTGAACGGAGGGGACAATCAAGGAAACCGTGGACAGCAGAACTATGCTCGCGGCAACGTGAACCATGTCTCTGCTAAGGAAGCACAACAGGCGGAGGACGTCGTAATTGGTATGTTCCTTGCCAACTCCAACCCATCCACCATCTTATTTGACTCTGGAGCATCGCATTCCTTCATATCATCCAAGTACGTTGCCAAGTATAATCTACCCATATCACACTTAGAATGTACTATGTTAGTAAATTCTCCCGGAGGAGAAATGAGGACTAATATAGTATGTCCGAAAGTAAGCCTTAAAATAAGGGGGGTAGAATTCCTTGCCAACCTTATTGTCTTGGACTCCCAAGGGATTGACATAATACTCGGGATGGATTGGTTAAGCAAGCACAACGGAGTAATCCAATGTGCTGAAAGAAGCGTGCAGTTGACAAATGAGCATGGCATCCGTGTCGAGTTTGGGTCAGCCCAACAAACCACTGAAAGGGCAAATTTGAACCACATTGAAGGAGCAGCACTGGACAGCATTCTGGTGGTTCAGGAATTTTCGGACGTGTTCCCGGAAGAGCTTCCAGGTATGCCCCCTGATCGGGACATTGAGTTTGCCATAGATTTGTTACCCGGAACTGCACCCATAGACAAGAGACCCTACAGGATGGCCGTCAATGAACTGGTAGAACTCAAGAAGCAAATAATAGAACAGTTGGATAAGAGTTTTATACGTCCAAGCTCGTCACCATGGGGAGCTCCGGTGCTCTTCGTAGACAAGAAGGATGGAACCCAAAGGATGTGCGTGGACTATAGGTCTCACAACGAGGTAACAATCAAGAACAAATACTCTCTGCCCCGTATAGAGGACCTATTCGACCAAATGAAAGGAGCCCGAGTGTTTGCCAAGATTGATCTTCGGTCGGGATACTTCCAGCTGAAGATTAAGCCCTCCGATATACCCAAGACAGCCTTTCGAACACAGTATGGTTCGTATGAATATGCCGCCATGTCTTTTGGGTTGACAAATGCACCCGCATACTTCATGTACATTATGAACAAGGTTTTCATGGAGTACTTGGATAAGTTTGTCATGGTTTACATCGACGACATTATGGTGTATTCAAAAAGTGAGGAGGAGCATGAAGAACATTTGAAATTGACCTTGCAGAAATTGCGTGAGCATCAATTGTATGCCAAGCTTAACAAGTGTCAATTTTGGCTAAAGGAAATATCTTTCCTAGGTCACATTATCTCCAAGGGAGGGGTATCGGTTGATCCCGGAAAAGTGAGAGATGTTCTGAAGTGGGACCAACCGCAGAACGTGAGGGATATTAGGAGTTTTCTTGGGATGGCTGGATACTATCGATGCTTCATTAAAGACTTCTCTAAGATAGCAAAGCCTATGAAGGAGTTTCTAATGAAGGGAAAGGTCTTCCAATGGACACCAGCCTGCCAAGGAAGTTTTGAGGAACTCAAGAAAAGGCTAACCACAGCACCGGTTGTGGTATTGCTAGACGTAAGCAAGAGCTTGACGCATCCAGACAGGGGCTCGGATGTGTGCTCATACAAGAAGGACAAGTGGTAGCCTATGCCTCACGATAGTTAAAGAATCACAAGCTTAATTATCCTACACATGACTTGGAGCTAGCAGCAGTAGTGCATGCATTGAAGATTTGGAGACATTATATCCTTGGTCATCGATGTGAGATCTATATGGATCATAAAAGCCTCAAGTACATATTTACCCAAACGGACTTGAATTTGATGCAACGTCGATGGTTGGAACTCATCAAGGATTACGATGTTGGAATCAACTACCACCCCGGGAAGGCCAATGTAATAGCTGATGCATTGAGCCGAAAGGGAGCATGTCACCAACTCACGGTTCGGGAGCTACCACCCGAACTATGTAAGGAGTTCGAACGGTTACACCTCGGATTCTTGAACAATATGGAAATAATGGAGATCCACTCCTCATTGGAGCAAGAGATACGAGATGGCCATGTAACGGATGAGGAGATCAAGGAGATCAAGGAAAGAATCCGACAAGGAATAGAGAAGGGTTTCAAAGAAGATGAGAATGGTACGCTTTGGCTAGGAAAAACGATTTGTGTACCTAACATAAAACACCTCCGTGACATGATATTGAGGGAAGCACATGATTCACCCTATTCTATACATCCCGGAAGCACCAAAATGTACAAGGACTTGAAGACTTGTTATTGGTGGGATGGTATGAAAAGGGATATAGCTGAATATGTTGCCCTATGCGACACATGCCAACGGATGAAGGCCAAACATCAAAGACCCGCTGGATTGTTGCAACCCTTGAAGGTACCCGAATGGAAGTGGGAAGACATCAGTATGGATTTCATCGTCGGATTGCCACGTACTCAGTCGGGTTACGACTCCATCTGGGTTATCGTGGACCGATTGACGAAAACCGCCCATTTTCTTCCTGTAAGGGCCAATTACAACATTGCACAATTAGTCGAGTTGTACATGGAGCAGATCATGTGCCGTGACGGAGTTCCGTGGAGGATAGTTTCAGATCGAGGTTCTCATTTTACCTCTAGATTCTGGAGGAAGCTGCAGAAAGCCAGGGTACACGACTGGATTTTAGCTCCGCCTATCACCCATAAACTGATGGACAAACCGAAAGGACAAACCAAATTTTGGAGGACATGTTGAGAGCTTGCGCCTTGAAAAGTGGGCTAGTTGGGATAGGAGTTTACCGTATGCCAAATTCTCCTATAACAACAGCTATCAAGCTAGCTTGAAGATGTCGCCTTTCAAAGCATTATATGGTAGACGGTGTAGAACGCCACTGTTTTGGAACGAGACCGGAGAGAACCAGGTGTTTGGACCCGAAGTACTACAAGAAGCTGAAAAGCAAGTCCAAACGATACGGGAGAACATAAAGGCTGCTCAGTCACAACAGAAAGGCTATGCAGACAATAGGCATAGGAAGTTGACCTTTGAAGTAGGAGACTTCGTATACCTTAAGGTATCGCCTATCCGAGGCCAATGAAGTTTCAACGTCAAAGGCAAGCTAGCACCTCGCTACATCGGACCATTTAAGATTTTGGACAGCGAGGAGAAGTAGCCTACCAACTAGAGCTCCCAACCCACCTCTCCGACGTACATGACGTGTTTCATGTAACCCAGCTCAAGAAGTACTTGAGAGTACTAGAGGAACAAGTATCAATGGGAGAGCTTGAACTTCAAGAGGACCTGACCTATACGGAGCACCCTGTACGAATTTTGGACGTAAAGGAAAGGGTCACCCAGAACAAGGTGATTCGATGGTGCAAGGTACAATGGAGCCATCACACTGAAGCTGAAGCCACATGGGAGCGTGAAGAGGATATCAAGGCAGAATTTCCCCATCTATTCTCTACTAACAAATCTCGAGGGCGAGATTCAATTTAAGCGGGGTAGATTTGTGACACCCTCATCTCTGGTTTCTGCATTTCATGTAGAGAAAAACATTTTTAAAAGAAGCGGGAACAGAGAAATTATCAAATAGATAGCCAGTAAGAGCCGAATCCAGTTCACCGAGAGCGCCAAAGACAACTACCGCGGCCGCTGGCCACGTGGCGTGTTCGGAGCTCATCCATGCGAAGTGGGGAGAGGTCCGCCGCTAAGCTGGCTACGTGGCAGGCTCGGGGCTCATCTCCGCAAAGGAGAGGTCCGACCCTGTGGAACACATGTTGCCCTCGGAGCTAGCCTCTGCGGAAGAAGCAAAGGCATTTCCGCAGGACACATGTCACCTTCGGAGCTAGTCACCACGGAAGTCAGAGGACCCGTCGCACGGGATACGTGTCGATCTCGGAACTCACTTCCGAGAGGTCCGGTTCTATCGAACACGTGTCGCCACCGAAGCTTATCTCCGGGAGGTCCGGCACTGACACCTGGCATGCACGGAGCCACCTCCGAGTAAGAGAGGAGGACCCGACCGCCAGGATACGTGGCGCACATGGAGCTCACCTCCGAAGGAAAAGGGAGGTCTCGCTCGTTTGACACGCGGCACAACCGGAGCCCGTCTCTGCGCAAAGGGAGAGACCAGGACCCGGTGGACACGTGGAACCTCTGGAGCTCATCACCGAGGAGGTAACGAGTTCTAGGGATGGTTTTTGGAATCTGTACGCGTAGAAATACCGGAACAGAAACCGACCTGAATTCCACAATATTACCGCACCAAATCAACAAAAGATAAGATGTTAGGATCCAACGATGATCTGAATAGGACTCTTATTCGGGATACAAACAGATTAGGACTCTTCTCTTCCCGATTATAAATAGAGCCCAGAACCTCTGGCCGAAACCACAAACTTCTTTTCCAACTCCTGAGCCGACGATTTAGAGCCCTAGTCCCAACCCGCCGAGTAAAACCATCGCCGGAGTGCAGCAAGAAAAATCATCGAAGGAAGGCCCAACGATCTGAGGAGGACTCGAGACCGAGAAGAACGTAAGGTAGGTCTCCAATACCACCTTACGACATCATTGTGTTTTCTTTGCATCTGTTCTTTGATTCCTTTCGAACAGAAGCCTTCTCGTGGACAGATCACTTGATGATCAGGTTGATCTAAAGACAAGATCATCGCCATGTCCACCTTTGATCTGAACACCTCTGTTCATCATAAAATCCATGTAAGCCATGCAAGAACACGTGCAAACCAATCTAATAAAACTAATCATAGGATAGCATGCATATGCATCATCGCATATAGTTTAAGGGTTGTGCGTGATATTGATTACTGTGAATCTTGTATGCACGTGATCCTACATAGCAGGACAAGCTCAGGGAGCTGTCTACGACGAACTGCAGCAACAAGGTTTTGAGATCCAAGAACCTCTGGAACCGCAAGAACAAGGCAAGTGCTCCTTGACCATATTGATCCTATGTTTTGGGTAAAACTGTTTTGTTTTGTGAAAAGGTGTGTGTGCTGAGTGAAACATGATGGGAAACCCTTTTTATAGGAGTTAACTAGTTTTGGTTAAACCACCCTTGTCGCCAGGGATGTTTTATGATTCGGGTATGGTTTTTGCTTTATGCTTCGCTGAGTCTATGGGATTGGGAAGCGAGATAGATGTGTCTAGCTAACTGCACTCCTATGATAATGAGAAACTGATGATGTTAATGAACATGGATCGGAGGGAGATCTAGGCAAGTCTGGGTTTGTGAATGAGGTAGCATGAGATGTTGGTTTACTTGCCGTAGATATAAGGACCGGTTCATGCATGCACATGCCAGGATAACAGTGCCACCACAAGGCCAAGTATGGGGGCGGCTTAGCTGAGTAATTAGGTAAGTTGCTAGAGTGTTATGGACTGTGGAAGGTGCGGGGAATGGGAGTCGAGGAGGACTGCCCTGGGAACTTCATGGCACAAGAGGGGGCCCGTGGGTGGGAGAATTGGAGATTCTTGCCTGTCGGTGAAACCTTAGTGAGTCCATACATCTAGTAATCCCTTTGTAAAGGCTATTTTGTGATCTCTTGGCCGTACACCGATGGTTGTGTACTGGTATAATGGAGGTTCTGCAGTCACCGACGGGTGACAAAATCAAAAACTTGTGGGTAAAGAGGTACAAACTCTGCAGAGTCTAAAACTATCATGATAGCCGAGCTTACGGTCACGAGCGCCTGGCCAACAGCCATGATTAGTTTGGATGGTTATTGGGATGGTTCTTGGTTATGGTTATTGATTTTGGTTATGGTTTGGTTTTGGGACTGTTGAGTCCGGGTGATAAGATGGTTGCATGACTGTTGAGTCATGGCAACGAGATTGGTCTCGGTGTGAGACGAAGATTGTTTATAAGATAAGATGGCAGCGAATACGGGAAGGTATTCGTGAGATGGTAGCGAATACGAGGAGGTATTCGTGAGTAAGAATGAAGTTCGGTTAATGTTCGGGTGGAACATGGAACGCGATGGAGGTATGTTGGTAATTTAATACATGCTGGGATTACATTCATCTAAAGTTAAGTGGCTGTTTTATCATGGTTTTATAAATCTGCTTTTCTGCAAATGAGCCTTTTTATACCTACCTTGTTATGAGCTACATATCATGTTTTTCCCGCACTTGCTGAGTACATTATTGTACCCAAACTTGCATTATTATTTCATCATCAGCAGCAGGAGAAGCCTACTATGAAGACCAAGTGGAGCATTAAGGCGTGTGATCTGTTCTCAACCTTGCCTGTGGAGGGAAAAGAGATGGAGCCATTTGCTGCTTAGATTTGCTTCCGCATTAGTTAAATCGCTTCCGCATTAGAATAAAGACTTCCGCTGCATAGAAAGTAGACTTTCGCTGTAAGCACGAGTCTAGGACTCGTGAGACATTGTAATAAACTCTGTTATTCGTGGTTATATATAATCTGAATTCAGTTTGTGGAACATATGTGTATGTGTGATGAACATCCTGGGCACACATATGCATTAGTTCTCGGTTCCATGGTTTTCCACAGAATTGAGGGCGTCACACTAAGTAGGAGCACCTTGAAAAAGATGAGATTGTTGTCGGAAGAAATCTTTGAGAAGGATGAACTCATCAACCGTCAAGAAGACATGCTCATCCTTGAAAAGGAGAGATGTCATGATCTTGAAGAGCTTCTTGAGGTTGAAAGGGAAAGAAGCAAGGCACTTGAGCGTGAACTCGCTTTGAGCAAGGAAACTTGCTCAAATCTTGAAGACACAACTGTTGTGCTCAAGGATGAAGTTGTTAACTTGACAAAAGTCAACAAGATCCTTGAAACACAAGTTGAGTCTCTCAAGATCAATGCACCTTCTTCCTCTATGATTTCACCCTCCTCAAAGAAATCTCCCGAAGCAACTCAAACTTGCAAGTGCTCAAACTTAATCCTAAAACTCAAAGATGAACTTAAGTTGACACAAAACAAGCAGTCACCGAAAGGTGGTATCTTTGACAAGGAAAAAGTGGCATATGCACGAAGTGCATATACAAATGTAAGACCTCCACATGTCAAAGATGGTCTTGGCTATTCTCGGGAGTGGAGGCAACATGCTAAAACTCCCAAGAAGGGAAAATACTTGATTGTATTTGTCAAGGAAGGTTCATCCAACAAAGAAAATGTAAAGAACATTGCAAACTCATCTAACATGCCTAAAAATAAATCTCATCCTTTGTTCCATGATTTTGATGCCTCATATATTTTATTGAGAAACAAATTTGGAAAGATCTATGCTAGGTTATGTTGGGCCACTCCGCAAGTGTCCGAAACCTTGTGTGTGGGTTCCCAAGTGCCTCTTGACTAACATGAAAGGACCAAACTCCGCTTGGGTACCAAAAGGTATGGCATAACTCTATTTTGTATGCATACTCCTCCGGTGGATCAAAATTGGTGCTCGACAGTGGATGCACAAACCATATGACCGGAGAGAGAAAGATGTTTGTCGAATATGAGGAAAACAAAGATCCAAGTGAAGGAACATACTTTGGGGACAATAGCCAAGGGAAAATCCTTGGCACCGATAAAATTGCTATCATTCCCCATCATACTCTTTCAAATGTTTTGCATGTTGACTCCCTTGATTATAACCTTCTATCCATATCCCAATTATGTGATAAAGGTTATAATTGTATGTTCACTAACGAGGGTGTGACTGTCTTGAGAAGAAGCAATACCTCAATCGTCTTTAAGGGCGTACTCAAGGGAAAGCTTTACCTTGTGGATTTCACCACGGATAAATCTCAACTTCACACGTGCTTAATGGCGAAGACCAACATGGGATGGCTGTGGCATAGAAGGCTAGCACATGTTGGGATGAGGAACTTGCAAAAACTTCTCAAGGGAGAACACATTCGAGGCTTGAAGAATGTTGTTTTTGATA
Organism: Neostapfia colusana; assembly: GCA_030760725.1. Classification (NCBI taxonomy): domain Eukaryota; kingdom Viridiplantae; phylum Streptophyta; class Magnoliopsida; order Poales; family Poaceae; genus Neostapfia; species Neostapfia colusana. Next base: position 16,345,703 of record JASWHV010000016.1, on the reverse strand, counting down.
AGGATAGGCCATGTAGTGCTTTCAAGCTAGAAAGCAAGTTGGAGCTCAACATCCATCCAAAAATGTCATGACAATCACAAGATCCTTGGAGCTACTCCACATGGACCTCTTCGACCCAATCGCCTACATAAGCATCGGCGGTAACAAATATGGTCTTGTTGTTGTAGATGATTATTCTCGTTTCACTTGGGTGTTCTTTTTGCATGACAAAGAACAAACTCAAGGTGTGCTCAAGAAATTCTTGAGAAGAGCTCAAAATGAGTTCTCCTTAAGAATTAAGAACATAAGGAGCGATAACGGCACCGAGTTTAAGAACACTCAAGTGGAAGAATACTTGGATGAAGAAGGCATCAAGCATGAGTTTTCAGCCCCCTACTCCCCTCAGCAAAATGGGGTTGCTGAGAGGAAGAATAGAACTCCCATTGAGATGGAAAGAACCATGCTTGATGAGTACAAGACGTCGGACCGGTTTTGGGCGGAAGCGGTTAACACCGCTTGCCATGCCATAAACCGGTTGTATCTTCATCAACTTTTGAAGAAGACGTCTTATGAACTTCTAACCGGTAACAAACCAAACATCTCTTATTTTTGTGTCTTTGGGAGCAAGTGTTATATTCTCAACAAGAAGCCTAGGACTTCGAAGTTTGCTTCAAAGTCCGATGAAGGCTTCTTGCTTGGTTATGACTCAAACACCTACACCTATTGTGTTTTCAACAAAACTTCCGGAATTGTTGAAATAGCGAGAGACATAGTGTTTGATGAGACTAATGGCTCCCAAGTGGAGCAAGTTGATCAAAGTGTGCTAGATAAAGAAGAGGCTCCACAAGAAGCACTTAAAAGGATGGCACTTGGAGAAATTTTTCCTCAAGAACATCCTCAAGACTCAAATGATCATCCAACAAACAAAAATATGTCTCCCTCCCATGATCAAGCTCAAGATGAGCAAGGCCAACCTCAACAAGATCAAAGTCAAGATAGAGGATTGGATCAAGGGGGAGACGAAGAAAAGAGTGACAATGAAGATGAAGATCAAAGAGTTCAACCACCTCATCCAAGAGTGCACAAAAGTGTTCAACAGGATCATCCCGTCGACAACATACTAGGAGATATCTCCAAAGGGGTGACCACTCGCTCTCGAATGGTTAATTTTTGTGAACACTGCTCTTTTGTTTCCTCTTTGGAGCCCCGCAAGGTAGAAGAAGAACTACAAGTTCCGGATTGGGTGGTGGCCATGCAAGAGGAACTCAATAATTTTGAAAGAAATCAAGTGTTGGATCTTGTTAAGCGACCCAACGCAAATGTTGTGGGAACCAAGTGGGTATTCCATAACAAGCAAGACGAATATGGGGTTGTAACAAGAAACAAGGCAAGACTTGTTGCAAAGGGATATGCACAAGTAGAAGGTTTGGATTATGATGAAACTTTTGCTGCCGTAGCTAGACTTGAATCAATTCGTATCTTGCTTGCTTTTGCAACTCACCATGATTTCAAGCTATACCAAATGGATGTGAAAGTGCTTTCCTCAATGGTCCAATCAAGGAGGAAGTGTACATGGAGAAACCACCTGGATTTGAGTACGATAAGTGATGAGAACATCTCTCCTTTGCATACAATGCAAGGACCGATCACTAGAGCACGTGCACGACAATTGGATCTCCAGGTACGTTCTAACCTTGTCAATTGTTTTTCATAACTTACGCTTGTTTCCATGCATGTTTTATTGATTAGGAACAATGGAGAGGACCAGCAAGGGCTGGGAGGAGTCCAAGGAGTCAAGGAGGAGGAGATAGGACGTGCACAACAAGGAGGAACCCAAGTACAACTCGACTTCGACTCCACCTCGGGTTCCAGGAGCTGCCTTCACCAAAACTGACGTCCCGGACACATACGGAGACGGATTTGGACGTTCTATATATTGTTGGAACCATGATTTCATAAAGCTTCCAATGGAACCAGCCCCACCTCAAAATTCCTTCTAAGTTGACAGGAATCAGCAAAACAAGTGGGCGTCCAGAATCTGTCCGGTGCTGCGCCACCGCCTTTTGGGCTGCTGGCCCGTGTATCGTGTGGAAGCCCATTTGGGTTGCGTCCAGGGGTCTTGCACGCCCCTAAACTCATTTTTATACAGCAGCCATCACTACATTAGGGTGGGGTTTTGCTTAGTTACAATCTGTCATTGAACAGTGTCGCCGATCATCGGTTGTGAGACCCCAAATTCGTGATCAATTCAGTTTTGATTGCAACTTCTCTATTCTTGCTTGTGTTCTTGATTGCGCTTGCAGGGATAAGCCTTTGTGGCGAGGTCATTGTGTGACACGGGTGATAACCAACGGAGCAGTGGTGTAGTGATTGCGGGGTTTCGTTCGTTCGGAGCCTTGGATCATCAACGTCGAGATCTCCACCCAATCAAGTTTACCCTACCTCTCGGAAGATCGGGACTCATCCTCCTATAAATTGGTATCAGATTTCCAGGTTCACCGTGAGGTATACTTGTGTGCCCTTTAGATTTATTTTTTTTCAGTCCTATCATCCACAAAAAGCCACAAAAAAATTTTAGTTTCCCTGACCTACAACCCCCGCTCAACCTTTTGCACAATTTAGTTTCGGAGTCCGTAGTTCTGAGTTCGTGTCCTAGGTTGAGTCTGGTTGCTGGTTTAGATTTGTTTTGGTTCAGTTTTGTTTCTTCCATCCGCTGCCATCTACAAAAAACCAATCTACAAAAAAAAATTCCATCCACCGATTCGTTTCTGTCTCAGTTTCCACCACCACCAAAACCTGATTCGGGGTATCCTCCTTAAAACGGGCATAACTTTTCGCTCGTAACTCCGATTGAGGCTCATTTTTTCCCAGAAAGGTCTCGAAAAAGTCCACTTATGGCGTTTTCAAAAAAAATTACAAAATAATTAAGAAGGCCCTCGTTTCAAACTCTGAAGTTCCAGCACCAGTTTTTCCAATCGCTCCTAAATTTGTGCCGATCTCATCTTTCATCGGTTTGAGCTAATACTTGGTGCTGTTTCTATTCTTGTGCCCCTGGTTGAGAAAAAATATCAAAAAAATAAAGAGAAAAAAAAGATTTTGATTTCTACTAGTGCTTCAAGACAAAAACAGGAGGCTAAGGGGTTTTCTAGTTGTGCTATTTCTTTGTGAGTGCTGGATACTTGCTGATATTATCCTTGTTGTTCATCATCATTCATCCTTGCCCTTGCTTGTTGCCACAATTGTTCTAATACATTCTTAGGCCAGCAACTAGGTGAAATTCTTTGGACACTTATTCAGCATTGCTATCTATTACTAACTTGTGTATCACATACATATACTGCATTTGAGCCTTCCAAGCTCCACCTTCTCTCGAGTAGAACAGGTAACCTTTGCAATCACACCCACTCTCTGCTTGCTTCACACCGGTCACCATTGGCCACCTGCAGTGCCGGTAAGAAACTTGTAAGACGGGGTAAGACGCATCTTACTGATCGATTTTCCACCCACTTCGGAGAGCGTAGTAATAGGGTTCTTCACGATCTTTTTGTCTTCGTTTCTGTTTTGTACTAACAATGACAGGAAAGAAGCCTATGGATAAGACCTCTGGTTCTACCCCTCAGGATGATGATGAGTCTGTGTCCCATATGAAACTAAAGGACATGATGCGGGCAATGACCGAAGCTTTCAACAATTACCAGACCACTACAACAGCCACCTTTCAGGGGCTCCATACAAGTGTTGCTGGTCTGACCACACGGTTGGACGAGATGGAGACTCGTCTTCCCCAACAAGCTACACCCTATCATCCTTGATGGTGATGCACATGCTCACTACGACACAGAGGATGACTTCAACAACAATGAGGTTGATGCACAGCAGCGCCGTCCCCCTCGACGAAATCGTCAAGGTATGGCAGGTAGACCTCGTCCTCATGCTCCTGAACAAGATAATGATCCTTATGCTATGATTAAGTTTTCTATTCCAACATTTTATGGATCTTATGATGCTGAGACTTACTTGGATTGGGAGATGACGGTAGAACAAAAATTAAGCTCTCATCTTGTTCCTGAGCGACATAGAGTTAGACAAACCACTAGTGAGTTTAAAGATTTTGCTATAATTTGGTGGAATGAACTTGTCAATACACGTAATGCACCACAGACATGGGCTGCGTTAAAAGAAGAGATGCGCGCTAGGTTTGTTCCTCCTTCATATAGACGTGATCTTCTTAAGAAATTGCAACGCTTTGATCAGGGTGACATGACTGTCCAAGAGTACTACCAAGAGTTGCAGAAAGGTATGCTTCGTTGTGGGGTAGTTGAGGATTAGGAAGACCAAATTGTTAGGTTTTATGTGGGCTTGCGGCGTGAGATCCAGGACATAGTTGACTACAAGGAATATCATTCTATTCATCGTTTATTTCAACTTGCTATGTTAGCAGAAAAAGAAGTGCAGGGTCGCCAACAGCAGCGGCAGAACAACACCTTCACGCCACGACAATTTCCGGTGCCATCCAAAGCAGCGCCCTCCTCGAGCGTACGCGCTTCTACACCACCCTCCACGGGTGTTGTACGCAGCAGCATCACACCTTCTACATCACGGGGACAAGATAACAGCAAGTCCCAGATGCCTCCAGGTGTTGCAGCAAAGGCGGCTGCACCCAACACTTCGACAAGTCGCAGCTCCGACATCAAGTGCCACCGCTGCCAGGGACTTGGCCATATGCAACGATATTGCCCCAGCAAACGGGCGATCATTGCCACTGCTGATGGTGGGTATGTTAGTGCTTCTGATATTGAAGATGAAAATATTATTGCAGCTAAAATTTCAGGTTCGGATGATGGTGCTGAGGAGGTTCTTGGTACATCTGCGACAAACAACTATAGGACAATGATTGTGCAGCGAGCTTTGAGTGCCACGGTTCGAGAGGACGACAACCGCCAACGTCACAACCTTTTCAACATGTTTCTCATCGTCAAGGACTGCCGTGTACATACCATCATTTATGGTGGTAGCTACAACAATTTGGTGAATGTTGAGGTGGTAAAGAAGCTTGGCTTGACCACACGGGAGCATCCCCACCCTTATCACATTCAATGGTTTAACAACAATGGTAAGGTTAAGGTAACACAAACAGCAAGGATACATTTTTCCATTGGTTCTTATCATGATTTTGCTGATTTTGATGTGGTACCTATGGATGCTTGTTCTCTTTTGTTGGGACATCCTTGGGAGTTTGATACTGATGCTATTCACCATGGTCGATCTAATAAGTATACTCTCATGCATAAGGGCAAGAAAATTGTGTTGCTTCCTATGAGTCCCACTGAAATTGTACAATTTGAGCAGGAGAAAAAGAATAATGCTAAGCAAAAGGGTGTTTTCAATTCTGAAATTCAGCAACCTATTAAGTTGAAAAATCCTATTTTGCTTGCAACTAAATCTGATCTTGATGATTTATATGCCTCTAATGGAACTTGCTATGCTTTAGTGTGCAAACATGCTTTATATTCCATTGAGGATACATCCATTGTCTTGCCACCTGCTGTTGCTAACCTTTTGCAGGAATATATGGATGTTTTTCCATCAAACATACCCCCTGGATTACCACCTGTGCGAGGCATTGAGCACAAGATTGATTTGGTTCCAGGGGCGAGCTTGCCAAACCGTGCTGCCTACAGGACCAACCCCGACGAGACTAAGGAAATTCAGCGACAAGTCCAAGATCTTCTGGACCGCGGGTACATTCGTGAGAGCCTTAGTCCTTGTTCTGTTCCTGTTCTTTTGGTTCCAAAAAAAGATGGCACTTGGCGCATGTGTGTTGATTGTAGAGCCATCAATAACATTACCATTCGTTATCGCTATCCTATTCCTAGATTGGATGACATGCTTGATGAGTTGAGTGGTTCTGTTATTTTCTCCAAGATTGATTTGCGTAGTGGGTATCATCAGATTCGTATGGCTTTAGGTGCTGAATGGAAAACTGCTTTTAAAACTAAATTAGGACTTTATGAATAGTTAGTCATGCCATTTGGTTTAACCAATGTGCCCAGCACTTTCATGAGGTTGATGAATGAGGTTTTACGTGCTTTTCATTGGTAAATTTGTGGTGGTTTACTTTGATGATATCCTTATTTACATCAAGTCATATGATGAGCATCTTGAACATTTGCGTGCTGTTTTTAATGTCTTGCGCGATGCACGTTTATATGGTAACCTTGAGAAGTGCACCTTTTGCACCGATCATGTGTCTTTTCTTGGGTATGTTGTTACTTCGCAAGGCATTGAGGTGGACGAGGCAAAGATTGTTGCCATCACGAGCTGGCCACTTCCGAGTACGGTCACACAGGTTCGGAGTTTTCTTGGTCTCGCAGGTTTCTACCGGCGTTTCGTGCGGGATTTCAGCACCATTGCGGCACCTCTCCTGTCACACCCGGTTTCTCCGAAGAACAACCGAGTGAATATCACATGTATGCCAGGATCATTTTCTCATACATGTGATGACAAATACTGAAGCATCATTTATTACAAGCCAGGTGTCGAATATAAATAGGTCTTACATGTCATATGTCTCGAGGGACGATAATAAGTTCATAACAATTAAATAAAATAGCAGCGGAATATTATTCTTGTGGGCTCCGTTACAGGCGTTGCCCGGGGAACTCCATGAACCTAGAAACCTTCTTCGGGTCCAAAGTCTTGATCATTAAACACCACTTCATTATCTTGACCTGAGCAGCAATATAAACCAACAAATATGCAAGGTTGAGTACCGATGGTACTCAGCAAGTGTGGGAAAGTTATGTCATGCATGGCTAGAGCAAGGAGAGGTTGAACTCATGGTTAAAGAACTACGCAATTTATACCTATCACCTTAGCTTATTAAGCACCTACATTACTACACAGGTGAAATGGTCCCAATCTCCCATCCCATCATCATAATCAAATAACCATAACATCATTTTCAATGTTAAGCTCCCCGCTTAACATCCTTAACTTCCAAAACCATCACTCCTCTAATCATGAATAAGTCCAAGCCACTCTTGATCGTGAGCACGGCTGTCATGACAGCTTTGACTCTGCAGAGTTTGCACCACTGTACCCACATGTAGTGATTTCATCCCCCGTTGTCGGGTGGACTAAAAGAACCTCCATTATGCCAGTGGCCACGAACCACATACACATTTCCCAGGTGTTTAGCCAGGAGATCACTACAAAGCCTTTACAAAGGGATTCCCGACGAGCATGAGCCCACTTAGGTTTCACCCCTAACAGCATACAAGAGGCTCCAACCCCGCTGCAGTGGCCCCCTCTTGAGCCTTGCGGTTCATATGGTAGTCCAGCTGACACCTATTCCCCGCACCATCCAACACACCCATACTACACTGGGGATACACCTAATTAATTGGCCAAGCTGCCCCATCTCAGCATGTGGTTGGCACGGTAAAGCTAGGTTACATGCTCCATGAACTGGTTCTTAGGATCCAGGCAAGTACTAAACACAAACCCGAGTCTCGTGCACCCAGCACCAACCAAAACATCCAACTTGCCTTGATCCCTACCTCTACATAACTCACAATATCTCATTCAAGAGTATGGTAAAATAAACTGATGATCTCATATCCCAAATATCCCATTCTAAGCATGGCTAAGAATATGCATAATAATAAATGACATGATAAAATGAATCTCAATCCAAGCTACAAGGAAACAAGGAAATGCAATTCTAGGGAAACATCCTAGCATGGGTTTCATATTTTCAACTGACAATGCAAATAATTCTATCTACACATCCTAGTATAGGAACAAAGTGGTCAAGGACACTTGCCTTCTTCCTGCTGCTCTGGGAATGGGTAGTCCTGATCTTGGAAAGGAAGAACTTGCTCTGGAGCAGGTTCTACTCATACTATCACACATAGCAAAAGAAAACAACAATCCATAAGACATAGTTCACATTCCACTTCATACAAGCCACACCTTCACATTTATGAAAGCCATTCACATTTATATGTGTTGTGGTTACTCTATGTGTGTTGATTTTGGCTTACATGCACTTTTAAACATGTGCATATGATTTCTACTTTTGTATTCATATTTATGTTTGCATACTATATATGAGTTTCCAATTTAAATAAATTCCTTATATTCAATTGATACACCTTTTAGCTATCAAGTGTGCATGGAGGGTATTTTCCTACTCCAAATGTGTCTTCAGACCTTCTACCAACCCTAAACTGAATTCTTTGGATTTTGGAAACTTGATTTATCATTTTCTAGTTATTCATACCTAGCTTGCTATATTTTCAGATTTATTTCCTATGCCTAAATGTGAACTTTATTATGAAAATAGTAAGACACCTCATCTAAACAGAATAGGTTTTGGGTCTAAAATATTAAATAATATATTTTGAACTTCTCCTCTGATGTGAACTATTTTACATTTATTTTACTAATTTTCAGAATTATTCTCTACTTAAAAATGTGTCCCTATAACTAATAAATGTGAATAATCAATTAGACAGATTCATTTCAGCCAAAAATCTATTTTTATCTCACTCCAAAGTTTTCCAAGTACTAGGAAAGTTTTTAATTTGAATTTACAATGTGTTTGTCCCATCTTTTAAATTTTAAACACTAATCACATATTCAAATTCCTAAATTTAATATCACATAGGGTTAAAAAGGTAAACTCACCCCACTATAGGGTCTATTATATTATTTTAAGAATTTTCAGGGGTCTAATTACACATAACAGAGGGGTTTTCCTAATTTTTATTAAGTCCAGGGGCTAAAACTGATTTTTAAATGAATTTACATGATTTTCTGAAGTTCCAGGGGCTAGATCAGAAGTTTCCAGGGATAGCTCATATTTTCCGAGAACCCCAGGGGGTAGCGCGTAAGAATCCCGGCCTTTATAACGCGGGGCTGACGTGGACCGTCCGATTTAAAACAGACGGCTGAGATTATAACGTCGAACCGGTACGCGGGGATTTAAATTCTACCGTGCGATTTAAAATAGACGGCGCACAAGTGGCCACGTCGCTCTGATCGAGCGCGGGCGGCGCTGCCCGGCGGCGCACAGCGGCGGGAGGCGGCGATCTCGCCGGAGAGTTTCGGATCTTCGTCAATTATTCCTAAAACTTTGATTTTATGGCATAGATCGGTAGAGGGGAGGTCGAGGATCTCACCTCGGGGGTTTTCTTGAGCTCGGAGGTCCTGGAAAGCGGTCGGCGACGAGGTCCGAGGTGAATTCACGGCGAGGCTCGTCGGCGCTGTGTTTGAAGCGCAAACCACCGAGTTTTCTGCACCTGCGCGGTTCCCCGGAGGCGGTGGATCAAGATCAGCGCGTTAGATGAAAAATTCCTGAGCGATGATCGAGCGAAATTGGCCGGAGTAACTCGGGTTCTCACCGGAAGGAAAAACGGCGGATCGTGGGGAAAAACGGGGAGATGCCGGGGTTTATATAGCCGGGGAAGGGCGGCGGGTTTGTTTAGATCGAGTTGGAGCCTTCTGGGACCGGGAGTCGGGCTGAGGGACGCAGAAATCCGGTCGGTTACGATCGCGCGCGCGCGGGGAAGAGTCCGGGGTCGGCGCGAGCGGGGGGTTGGGGATGACAGGTGGGTCCCGCCTGTCTGTGAGAGGGAAACGGGCGCGCGGCTGCGGGCTGGCGCGGGTGTGAGGTGGGCTGGCTGGTGGGTTTCGGCCCACTGGCCGGGGTTTTGTTTTTTTTTCTTTTTCTTTTCTTTTCTGTTTTGAGTTAAATTTGAATTCCAGTTTGAACTTGAATTTTTTTCAACACATGCAATACGTCCAAAAATTTTTAAATTCCCCTCTTAACAGGATTTTGGGGTGTTACAGCTCTACCCCCCTTAAAAGAAATCTCGTCCTCGAGATTGGTGGTTCTAAGAAAACAATTCCGGAAATTGTGCCTTAAGCTCATCTTCTCGCTCCCAGGTGGCTTCCTCTTTCGAGTGATGCTTCCACTGCACCTTGCACATCCGGATTCTTTTATTTCTTGTGAGGCGTTCCATTGTTTCCAAAATCTTGGATGGTTGCTCGGCATAAGACAAATCCTCAGCTACGTCAACCTCATTCATGGGTAACACCTCTTCAGGCGTTCTCAGACATTTCTTGAGCTGTGACACATGGAATACATCGTGCACCTCCGATAGGCGAGCCGGTAATTCTAGTTGATAGGCCACTTCGCCTTTCCTCTCTAGAACTTGAAAGGGTCCGATGTATCGAGGTGACAACTTCCCTTTCACCTTGAACCGACGAAGTCCTCGGATAGGGGACACCTTGAGATAGACATAGTCTCCCACGTTGAAAACGAGCTCTCTTCTCCGTACATCAGCATAGCTCTTTTGTCGTGTCTGTGCTATCCTCAAGTTGTTGTGAATTTCCCTCACTTTCGCCTGGGCTTCTTGTAGTACTTCGGGACCAAACACTTTACTTTCCCCTGTTTGGTTCCAAAATAGGGGAGTTCTGCACTTCCTCCCATACAAAGCTTTGAACGGTGACATCTTCATACTAGCTTGATAACTGTTGTTATAGGAGAATTCCGCATACGGTAAGTTCTTGTCCCAACTCCGATTGTTTTTGAGTGCACACGCCCTCAGCATGTCCTCAAGAATCTGATTGGTTCTTTCCGTCTGCCCGTCAGTTTGGGGATGATAGGCCGAGCTAAAATTCAGATGGGTTCCCATGGTTTCGTGCAACTTCTGCCAGAACCTCGAGGTGAACTGTGTCCCTCGATCTGACACTATCTTCTTCGGCACTCCATGGTAACACACGATCTTTGACATGAACAATTCTGCCAATTTGGATCCGCTGTAGCTTTCTTTCACGGGGATGAAATGAGCTACCTTGGTTAGACTGTCGATGATGACCCATATTGAATCATATCCTGATTGGGTCCTAGGCAATCCCACTATGAAATCCATACCGATTTCTTCCCATTTCCATTCAGGCACTTTGAGTGGTTGCAATAATCCCACGGGTCGTTGATGTTCTGCTTTCACCAACTGGCATGTGTCACATAGGGCAACATGTTCCGTGACATCTCACTTCATGCCATACCACCAATACCTGCTCTTGAGGTCCTGTTACATCTTCGTACTCCAAGGATGAATGGAATAGTCAGAATCGTGAGCCTCCTTCAAAATCAATTCACGGATCTTCTTTACTTCTGGCACACAGATTATTTTCCCGTGCCACACCGTTCCCTGTTCATCCTCTCTGAAACCAGGGGCTTTATTTTCCTTGATGAGTTGCCTGATTTCTTGTATCTTCGGGTCATTCTTTTGACCCTCGCGTATTTCTCGCTCTAGTGTGGAGTCCACTTCCATGGCGATGGCTTCACCACTATTCACAAGGCATAGATTGAGCCTTATAACCTCGTCCTTCAATTCTGCAGGCATGTCCTTCAAGCTCAACTTATTGACCTGCACTTTCCGACTTAAAGCATCTGCCACGACGTTTGCTTTCCCAGGATGATAGTTGATGCCCACATCAAAGTCATTGATTAGCTCTAACCATCTCCTTTGTCTGAGGTTGAGATCTGGCTGTGTGAAAATGTACTTTAAACTCTTATAATCCGTATATATTTCTGTCCTCTTCCCCATCAAGTAGTGCCGCCAAATTTTGAACGCGTGTACCACTGTGGCTAGTTCTAGGTCATGTGTAGGATAGTTCTTCTCGTGCTTCCGGAGCTGCCAGGATGCATAAGCCACGACATGCCCTTCTTGCATGAGAACACATCCCAACCCGTTTCCAGAGGCATCACAGTACACCGTAGAGTTCTTCTGCATATCTGGCATAACTAGCACTGGGGCTGTTGTCAATCTTTTCTTTAACTCCTGAAAACTCGTCTCGCACTGCGGCGTCCATGTGAATGTGATTCCCTTCTCCAACTGTTTGGTCAGGGGTCTCGAGATCTTAGAGAATCCCTCAATAAACCATCGATAGTATCCTGCCAATCCGAAGAAGCTTCGAACTTCCCCGACATTTTCAGGGGTCTTCCACTTCTGTACATCCTCGATCTTGGCGGGATCTACGGAGATTCCTCCCTCCGAGATTATATGTCCTAAGAAGGGAACTCTCTTCAACCAAAACTCACACTTGGTCAACTTGGCATATTAGTTGGTGTTCTCTCAGCTTCTGCAACACCAACCTTAGATGTTTCTCATGTTCCTCTTCATCTTTGGAGAAGACGAGAATGTCATCTATGAAAACCACCACAAATTTGTCCAGATATTCCATGAATACCTTGTTCATGAGATACATGAAGTATGCCGGGGCATTCGTTAGCCCGAAAGGCATGACGGTGTATTCATACAATCTGTACCGAGATACGAAAGCTGTCTTTGGAATATCGGCTTGTCTTATCTTAAGTTGGTGGTATCCCGACCTGAGATCAATTTTCGAGAACACACAAGCTCCCCTCAACTAATCAAACAAGTCTCCAATGCGGGGTAATGGGTACTTGTTCCTGATGGTTACCTCATTCAAGGCACGGTAGTCCACGCATAACCTTTGGGTTCCGTCCTTCTTGGGCAAAAATATCACTGGAGCTCCCCAAGGTGAGGAACTGGGATGAATATACCCCTTCTCCGTCAATTCTCTCAAATGATCCTTGAGTTCTCCCAGCTGCTTGGAGTCCATCCGATAAGGTCTCTTGTATATCGGGGCTGTTCTAGGCACTAGCTCAATTGCGAATTTCACTTCACGATCAGGAGGCATACCTGGTAACTCCTCCGGAAAAACATCTGGATATTCCCTGATGGTCCCGATCTCCTCCACTTTCACCTCAACTTGATTTAATTTAATGTCCCTCCTAGGCTCTTGTATTGTTATAAACTTTACTCTTGTGCCACTAGGGTGAGTTAGTTCCATCGTTCTGGTCGAACAATGGATGATTCCTTTATGTTTGGTCAACCAATCCATACCCAAGATAATATCTATCCCTTGTGAATCTATCACTATGAGGTTAGCAGTAAGTACTACCCCATTAATGTCTAGGTTCACTTTGGGACACACTTGTCTTGTCCACTCCACCTGGAGAGTTTACTGCTAGCATATGGTTCATCTGTGTTGTTGCTAGGTCATGCTTCTTAACAAACCCTTGGGCAATGAACGAGTGGGTAGCACCAGAATCAAACAACAGGGTTGCAATGTGTAAATTGGCAGGAAACTTACCAACTACCACGTCGGGTGCCTCTTGCGCCTCCTCCATGGTGACGTGGTTCACCCGTCCTCTCATTATATTCTGCTGTTGCGGCTGCGCGGGCTTCTTCTTTGGGCACTTATGGGCGTAGTGCCCTACTTCACCACAGTTAAAACATTGCACCCCAACCTTAGGTGCCTGGCCTTTGTTTTCTTGGGGTTGGTTTGGGGGTCCTTGCACTGCTGGTCGAGGTTGATATGTAGGGCGAGGCTGCTGTACGAACTGACGTTGTGGCTGTATTGGTGCTGCCGGAGGCCTGTAGTTCGGGTTGTACCCTTTTGGTGCTGAGTAGGGTACCGCAGCACGGTTCGTCTGCCCTGCGGGTTGCTGCATCAGACGTGGGCGGGTGTTGCTCCCGGAGGCTTGGTGTGACCACCCGGCCTTCCTCTTGTTTTCATTTTCCAAGGCCTTCAGCTTCCTTTCTACCACAAATGCTCTGTCCACCATCTTTTGGAAGCTTTCATACTCGTTGGAGGACATTGCACACTGCATTTCTGTGGTAAGTCCTTCCACGAAACAATCCTGTTTCTGCTCATCAGTCTCTATGTCCCGTGGGCATAACGGGAGAGTTGAGTAAATTTAGTGAGATATTCCATCACAGTCATGTTTCCTTGCTGCAACCCCAAGAACTCCTTCCTCTTGTTTTTGAGTTCACCCCTTGGTATGTAATGGTTGCGGAAGCTACGCTTGAACTCTTCCCAAGTGATGTTCTCAGGGTCATGATGGGCGGCCACATAGGCGGTCCACCAATCAGCAGCAGGTCCATGCAATTGATGAGAGGCAAATAGCACCCTCTCATACCCTTGGCACTGTATGATCCTCATCTTGCTCTCAATGGTCTTTAGCCAGTCATCTGCCTCTAGAGGTTCAGCAGCACTTGCAAACTTCGGAGGTTGAGTTCCTAGAAACTCACTACACCTTGGTTGGCGTGGTGCAGCTTGTGGAGGTGGAACTTGATGCAAGTTGGCCACCACTTGAGTCAGGTTCTGGATGAGCTGATTTTGATTTTCAAGCATCTGGTGGATGGGATCAACTCCCTCATGGCGCCCACCCCTATCTTGGCTCCCAGAAAGATGAGGGTTGCCTGCCTCATCGTTGTTGTTGGCAGGGTTGGCAGCACGACCCTTTCCTCTTCCGGCCATCTATCATGATCAACCAAATGTCAATTTAAAGCATTACGTATTAACTTACTTTAAGATTTTGAGAACTTATTTCATTTATATTTTCTGAGGATTTCATGTCTTATGTGAACATAAATGCACTCTTGATTCATATGGGTTCACACTTCAAAGCAAAACAACCTGAAGACGAGGTTGTGGACAAACGCCCATGGCTTCCACAACTCACGTCACGCACCAAGCATTAACACACCATTAACTAAGGTAACGACTCGACTACTCGACATCCTGCTAAACTAAGGGAAGGACTCTACACTACTCGTATCACTGAGCTGGCTCCTCGGGATCTTCCTCATTATTGCGGCTGCCTTCTGACTCCGCTTTGGGTGGGGAGGCTGCTGGTGGAGAAGTGCGACGACGCCTGATCACCCGGTGATCTGGGGAGTCAGGAGTCCATGTGTCATTCACGGTGATACACGGTTCATTCCCATCTCCTCTTTCCCTCACCCTCAAGCAGGCTCGAAGCAACGCCTCGTTTTCCTTCAGGGTGTTACGAACATCCTGAAGCTCCTGCTGACACTCCTGCAGTCGAGTGCTGAGCATAGCAGCATCCTCCAAGCACAAGTCCATGTGCTCATGGGAAGTCCCCTGCTGCACTGGCGGGTACTTATACTCCGTTGTACCACTCTCGCGCTGGAGGACATACATGTACTCAATCCTATCCAGCTGACGACGATAGATGTGACTCTGACAGGTGATTGCCTCCCAGGTGACATCCTTCTCCGCATCGACCTGTGTCGCTCGACAAGCTGGAGAGCGGTGGATCTTGAGCAGCTGATTTTCGTGGATAATCCTCATCTCTGAACTCCATTCTTCCCTCTTCTCACTGATGGTCTGTCACACCCGGTTTTTCCGAAGAACAACCAAGTGAATATCACATGTATGTCAGGATCATTTCTCATACATGTGATGACAAATAGTGAAGCATCATTTATTACAAGCTAGGTGTCGAATATAAATAAGTCTTACATAGCAAATGTCTCGATGGACAATAATAAGTTCATCACAAGTAAATAAACTAGCAGCGGAATATTATTCTCGAGGGCTCCTTCACAGGCGTTGCCCGGGGGTCTCCATGAACCTAGAAACCTTCTTCGGGTCCAATGTCTTGGTCATTATACACCATCTCATTATCTTGACCTGAGCAGCAATATAAACCAACAAAATATGCAAGATTGAGTACCGATAGTACTCAGCAAGTGTGGGAAAGTTATGTCATGCATGGCTAGAACAAGGAGAGGTTGAACTAATGGTTAAAGCACTACGCCATTAATACCTATCACCTTAGCTTATTAAGCACCTACATTACTACATAGGTGAAATGGTCCCAATCTCCCAACCCATCATCATAATCAAATAACCATAACATCATTTCCAATGTTAAGCTCCCCGCTTAACATTCTTAACATCCAAAGCCATCACTCCTCTAATCATGAATAAGTCCAAGCCGCTCTTGACCGTGAGCATGGCTGTCATGACAGTTTTGACTCTGCAGAGTTTGCACCAATGTACCCACATGTAGTGATTTCATCCCCCGTTACCGGGTGGACTAAAAGAACCTCCATTATGCCAGTAGCTACGAACCACATTCACACTTCCCAGGTGTGTAGCCAGGAGATCACTACAAAGCCTTTACAAAGGGATTCCCGACGAGCGTGGGCCCACTGAGGTTTCACCCCTAACAGCATATAAGAGGCTCCAACCCCGCTGCAGTGGTCCCCTCTTGAGCCTTGCGGTTCATATGGTAGTCCAACTGACACCTATTCCCCGCACCATCCAACACACCCATACTACGCCGGGGATACACCTAATTAATTGGCCAAGCTGCCCCATCTCAGCATGTGGTTGGCACGGTAAAGCCAGGTTACATGCTCCATGAACCGGTCCTTAGGATCCAGGCAAGTACTAAACACAAACCCGAGTCTCGTGCACCCAGCACACAACCAAAACATCCAACTTGCCTTGATCCCTACCTCTACATAACTCACAATATCTCATTCAAGAGTATTGTAAAATAAACTGATGATCTCATATCCCAAATATCCCATTGTAAGCATGGCTAAGCATATGCATAATAATAAATGACATGATAAAATGAATCCTAACCCAAGCTACAAGGAAACAAGGTAATGCAATTCTAGGGAAACATCCTAGCATGGGTTTCATATTTTCAATTGACAATGCAAATAATTCTATCTACACATCCTAGTATAGGAACAAAGTGGTCAAGGACACTTGCCTCCTTCCTGCTGCTCTTGAAATGGGTAGTCCTGATCTTGGAAAGGAGTAACTTGCTCTTGAGCAGGTTCTACATCATACCATCACACATAGCAAAGAAAAAACAACAATCCATAAGACATAGTTCACACTTCCACTTCATACAAACCACACATTCACATGTAACAAAGCCATTCACAACTTCTATGTGTTGTGTTTACTCTATGTGTGTTGACCTTTGGCTTACATGCACTTTTAATCATGTGTATATGATTCCTACTTTTGTATTCACATTTATGCTTGCATACCTTATATATGAGTTTCCAATTTAAATAAATTCCTTATATTCAATTACTACACCTTTTAGCTACCAAGTATGCATGAAAGGTATTTTCCTTCTCCATATCTGTCTACAGAATTTCTACCAACCCTAAACTGAATTCTTTGGATTTTAGAAACTCCATTTATCATTTACTAGTTGCTATTTTCAGATTTATTTCCTAGGCCTAAATGTGAACTTTATTATGAAAATAACAAGACACATCATCTAAACAGAACAGGTTCTGATCTAAAATATTTAATAATATATTTTTGACCTTTTCCTCTGATGTAAACTATTTTACATTTATTTTCCTAATTTTCAGAACTATTCTTTACTTAAAAATGTGTCCCTATAACTAATAAATGTGAATAATAAATTAAACAGATTCATTTCAGCCAAAAATCTATTTTTATCTCACTCCAAGGTTTTCTAAGTACTGAGAAAGTTTTTAATTTAAATTTGACAAATATGTTTGTCCCACTTTTTAAATTTTAAATACTAGCCACATATTCAATTTCCTAAATTTAATATCAAACAGGGTTAAAAAGGTAAACTCACCCCACTACAGGGTCTATAATATTATTTTAACAATTTTCAGGGGTCTAGCTACTCATAACAGAGGAGTTTTTTCCTAATTTTTATTAAGTCCAGGGGCTAAAACTGATTTTTAAATGAATTTACATGATTTTCTGAAATTCCAGGGGCTAGATCAGAAGTTTCCGGGGCTAGCTCTTATTTCCCGAGAACCCCAGGGGGTAGCACGTAAGAATTCCAGTCTTTATAACGCGGGGCTGACGTGGACCGTCCGATTTAAAACAGACAGCTGAGATTATAACGTCGAAACGGTACGCGGGGATTTAAGCTCTACCGTGCAATTTAAAATAAACGGCGCTCAAGCGGCCACGTCGCTCTGATCGAGCGCGGGCGGTGCTGCCCGGCGGCGCACGGTGGCGGGAGGCGGCGATCACGCCGGAGAGTTTCGGATCTTCGTCAATTCTTCCTAAAACTGTGATTTTATGGCATAGATCGGTGGAGGGGAGGTCGGGGATCTCACCTCGGGGGTTTTCTTGAGCTCGGAGGTCCTGGAAGGCGGTCGGCGATGAGGTCCGAGGTGAATTCATGGCGAGGCTCGTCGGCGCTGTGTTTGAACCGCAAACCACCGAGTTTTCTGCACCTGCGAGGTTCCCCGGAGGCGGTGGATCAAGACCAGCTAGTTAGATCGGAATTTCCGAGCGTAGATCGGCCAGAATTCGCCGGAGGGGCTCGGGTTCTCACCGGAGTAAAAACAGCGGATCGCATGGGAAAAACAGAACGAGGCCGGGGTTTTTATAGACGGCGGAGGGAGTGGGTTTGTTTAGATCGAGTGGGAGTCATCCGGAACCAGAATTCGGCCGGAAATCCGGTTGGTTGCGATCGCGCGCGCGCGGGTGAACAGTCCGAGTTTCGGACGATCGGGGGTTAGGGATGACAGGTGGGTCCCACCTGTCTGAGAGAGAGAGCGCGGGCGCGCGGCTGCGGGCTGGCG
Organism: Neostapfia colusana; assembly: GCA_030760725.1. Taxonomy (NCBI): domain Eukaryota; kingdom Viridiplantae; phylum Streptophyta; class Magnoliopsida; order Poales; family Poaceae; genus Neostapfia; species Neostapfia colusana. The sequence goes on along the minus strand of JASWHV010000016.1, from coordinate 16,327,257 downwards.
CGGGGGCAGGGTGGGCCGGCTGGTGGGTTTCGGCCCACTGGCCGGTTTTTTTCTGTTTTCTTTTCTTTTTCTATTTCTTTTCTGTTTTGAGTTTAATTTGAATTCCAGTTTAAATTTGAATTTTTGCAACACATGCAACACGTCCAAAAAATTTTTAAACTCCCCTCTGAACAGGATTTTGGGGTGTCACATGGTCCTGGTGGAGCTATAGTGTATGATTAGCTTGCCCGTATTGCCGGCGGCTTGGAGCAAGCGTCTAAGACGGCGCAACAAGCCTCCTACTGCCAATCCGTAGGAGAGATACATCACCGGACGGTTCTCCTCTCTCAGGGCAAGGGCAACTACGGGAACTCTCCCTCCGGTGGACTTGCGGGCGGTGCTGATCATGCGAACAATCTAAAACATAAAGCATTTAAACTTAAGTTAGATAAGATTTTAAACAAAAATCCTATTTTGAATAAAAGTTGGGGTAAGATGAAGAAAGTGACCCCATTAAATAACACTTTTCAACCCACACCTTGTAAAAATAGTTTTTAAGAAAATAAGGTCCTTAAATACGTCCATTTCTACCTAGGTCCACGTTCCTACGGGCAACCTTGGCTCTGATACCACTTCTGTCACACTCGGTTGTTCTTCGGAGAAACCGGGTGTGACATCTCCACGAGTTGACAAAGCATGGAGGCCGTTTCGATGGGGACCAGCACAATAACAAGCTTTTGATGTTCTCAAGTCGAAGCTCACACAAGCACCATTGTTACAACTTCCTGATTTTGAGAAGACCTTCGAGCTTGAATGTGACGCGAGCGGCATTGGCATTGGAGGAGTGCTAATTCAAGGAGGTAAACCTGTTGCCTTCTTTAGTGAAAAATTACATGGGCCTTCGCTGAATTATTCTACATATGACAAAGAACTTTATGCTTTAGTGCGTGTCTTGCAAACTTGGCAACATTACCTATGGTCTAAAGAATTTGTCATACATTTAGATCATGAGTCTTTGAAGTATCTTAAAGGACAAGCTAATCTGAACAAACGTCATGCTAAATGGATTGAGTTCATAGAATCATTTCCGTACATCATTAAACATAAGAAAGGGAAAGATAATGTGATTGCTGATGCTTTATCTAGATGTTATACCATGCTGTCCCAACTTTCTCATAAAATCTTTGGTTTGGAAACCATAAAGAGGTTATATTCTACTGATTTGTACTTCAAAGATGCCTTTGAAAATTGTAGAGAGGGAAGAACGTGGCAAAAATTCCTGCTGCGTGAAGGCCTTCTCTACCGTGCTAACAAGCTGTGTGTTCCAGCTAGCTCCGTTCGTCTTTTGTTGTTGCAGGAAGCACATGGAGGTGGTTTGATGGGACATTTTTGTGTTAAAAAGGCAGAGGATGTGCTGGCTGCTCACTTCTTTTGGCCACGAATGAGGCGTGATGTGGAGCGCTACGTTTCACGTTGCACGACATGCAACAAAGCTAAGTCTCGACTTAACCCACATGGTCTTTATATGCCTCTTCCGGTTCCTAGTGCACCTTGGGAGGATATTTCTATTGACTTTGTTTTAGGATTGCCTAGAACAAAGAGGGGGAGGGATAGTGTATTTGTGGTTGTTGATCGTTTCTCTAAAATGGCTCATTTTATACCCTGCCACAAGACAGATAATGCTTCACATGTTGCTGATTTGTTCTTTAATGAGGTTGTGCGTTTGCATGGTGTTCCCAATACTATTGTTTCTGATAGGGATGCTAAGTTTTTTAGTCACTTTTGGAGAACTTTATGGTATAAATTGGGAACAAAGTTGCTGTTTTCTACTACTTGTCATCCACAAACTGATGGGCAAACGGAGGTAGTTAATCGTACCTTATCTACTATGTTGCGGGCTGTTTTGAAAGACAATTTGAGGTTGTGGGAGGAGTGTTTGCCACATATTGAGTTTGCTTATAACAGGTCTATTCACTCCACAACCAAGTTAAGTCCGTTTATGGTAGTCTATGGTTTCAATCCTCGTGCTCCAATTGATTTGCTACCTTTACCAAATACTGAAATTGTGAACTTAGATGCTACACAACGTTCTGAATTTAGTCTTAAGTTGCATGAAACTACTATGTTACAAATTGAAAAAATGAATGAAAAGTATTGCATTGCTGCTAGTAAAGGTAGGAAGGAGGTAAAATTGGAACCCGGTTATTTGGTGTGGGTTCATTTGAGAAAAGATAGGTTCCCGGATTTGAGAAAGTCCAAACTCATGCCACGTGCTGCTGGACCTTTTAAGGTTCTTCAGAAGATAAATGACAATGCATATAAACTTGAGTTGCCTCCCGAGTTTGGGGATAGTCCCACATTTAACATTTCAGATTTGAAGCCATACTTGGGTGAGAAAGATGAGTTTGAGTCGAGGACGACTCCAATTCAAGAGGGGGAGGATGATGAGGACATCTCTCCTTTGCATACAATGCAAGGACCGATCACTAGAGCACGTGCACGACAATTGGATCTCCAGGTACGTTCTAACCTTGTCAATTGTTTTTCAGAACTTACGCTTGTTTCCATGCATGTTTTATTGATTAGGAACAATGGAAAGGACCAGAAAGGGCTGGGAGGAGTCCAAGGAGTCAAGGAGGAGGAGATAGGACGTGCACACTAAGGAGGAACCCAATTACAACTCGACTTCGACTCCACCTCGGGTTCCAGGAGCTGCCTTCACCAAAACTGACGTCCCGGACACATTCAGAGTCGGATTTGGACGTTCTATATATGGTTCGAACCGTGATTTCATAAAGCTTCCAATGGAACCAGCCCCACTCAAACTTCCTTCTAAGTTGACGGGAACCAACGAAACAAGTGGGCATCCAGAATCTGTCCGGTGCTGCGCCACCGCCTTTTGGGCTGCTGGCCCGTGTATCGTGTGGAAGCCCATTAGGGTTGCGTCCAGGGGTCTTGCACGCCCCTAAACTACTTTTTATACAGCAGCCGTCACCACATTAGGGTGGGGTTTTGCTTAGTTACAATCTGTCATTGAACAGTGTCACCGATCATCGGTTGTGAGACCCCAAATTCGTGATCAATTCAGTTTTGATTGCAACTTCTCTGTTCTTGCTTGTGTTCTTGATTGCGCTTGCAGAGATAAGCCTTTGTGGCGAGGTCATTCGTGCGACACGGGTGATAACCAACGGAGCAGTGGTGTAGTGATTGCGGGGTTTCGTTCGTTCGGAGCCTTGGATCATCAACGTCGAGATCTCCACCCAATCATGTTTACCCTACCTCTCGGAAGATCGGGACTCATCCTCCTATCAATAAGTATCCTAACCATGTCTTTAAACTTCGGAAAGCCCTCTATGGCCTCAAACAAGCTCCTAGAGCTTGGTATGAGTGTCTTAGAGATTTTCTTATTAAAAATGGTTTTAGGATAGGAAAAGAAGACTATACACTCTTCACTAAGCATTTTAACGATGATTTATTCGTGTGCCAAATATATGTCGATGACATTATATTTTGTTCTACCAACAAAGCTTTTTGTGATGAGTTTTCAAAGATAATGACTGAAAGGTTTGAGATGTCAATGATGGGGGAATTGAAGTTCTTCCTAGGATTCCAAGTCAAACAACTCAAGGAAGGAACGTTCATAAGTCAAACCAAATATACTCAAGACATACTTAAGAGGTTCGACATGGACAAAGCCAAACCCATCAAGACTCCCATGGGAACCAACGGACATCTTGACCTTAATGAAGATGGTCCAAGTGTGGACCAAAAGGTATTTCGTTCCATGATAGGCTCTTTGCTTTACCTTTGTGCATCTAGGCCCGACATAATGCTTAGTGTGTGTATGTGTGCACGGTTCCAAGCCGCTCCTAAGGAGTGCCACTTGATGGCCATTAAGCGGATTCTTAGATATTTGGTTCACACTCCTAACCTAGGACTTTGGTATCCCAAGGGATCCAAGTTCAATCATTGGATACTCCGATGCCGATTATGCCAGTTGTAAGGTATATAGGAAGAGCACGTCAGGGACTTGTCAATTTCTTGGTAGGTCCTTGGTTTCGTGGTCTTCAAAGAAACAAAACTCCATTGCCTCATCCACAGCTGAAGCGGAGTACGTCGCAGCCGGGAGTTGTTGTGCACAACTCCTATGGATGCGACAAACTCTTAGGGACTATGGTTACACTTTGAGCCATATTCCACTCTTATGTGACAATAAGAGTGCCATCAAGATTGCTCACAATCCCGTGGAGCATTCTAGAACCAAACATATTGATATCCGTCACCATTTCCTGAGAGATCACTCTATCAAGGGAGATATCGTTATCTCTCATGTTAGGAGTGAGAAGCAATTTGCAGACATCTTCACAAAACCCCTTGATGAGAAATACTTTTGTGACCTAAGGAGTGAACTGAATATCCTAGATTCTCGAAATGTTGCCTGAAGTGTGCACATCTGTTTGTTGCTTGTCTAGAAACTTCAAAAACCGCATGTTTTCAACATACTACCCTAATCTCTCTTACTCTATGAAAACTATGTTCAAAAGGACTCTTTGTCAGATATGGTCACTGTTTGTTTGATGTATGCTTACTGACCATGTTTGCCAATGATATTTGCAAAAATTTATCCAAAAGAATCATATTCTTGAGCTAAAACTCAAATTATATGAACTTCAGCTTGTAGCCGGACTAGTCCGCCTGAAATGCCGAACAAGTCTGGCCCCAGAGAAGTACGGCTCTGGTCCGCCAATAGGACTTATCCGGACAACAAGCCGGACTAGTCTGGCCCCGCCAGACACGTGTCGACTCCGGAGCTCACCCCTGTGGAAGGGATGAGGTCCGGTCCCGTGGGACACGTGTCGCCACCGGAGCTCACCCCTGTGGAAGGGATGAGGTCCGGTCCTGCGGGACACGTGTCGCCACCGGAGCTCACCCCTGTGGAAGGGATGAGGTCCGGTCTCGCGGGACACGTGTCACCACCGGAGCTCGCCTCGGAGGAGAGGGGAGGTACGGCCCCGCCGGACACGTGGCGTCCTCGGAGCTCGCCTCTGAGGAGAGGAGAGGCCCCGTCCCACTGGACACGTGCCACCACCGGAGCTCGGCTCTGAGGAGAGGAGAGGCCTCGGCCCGCTGGACACGTGTCACCACCGGAGCTCGCCTCTGAGGAGAGGCCCCGGCCTGCTGGACACATGTCGCCACGGGAGCTCGCCTCTGAGGAGAGGGGAGGTCCGACCCCGCCGGACACGTGGCGCCCTCGGAACTCGCCTCTAAGGAGAGGGGAGGTCTGGCCCCGCTGGACACATGGCGTCCTCGGAGCTCGCCTCTGAGGAGGAGGGAGGCCCGGCTCCGCTGGACACGTGGTGCCCTCGGAGCTCACCCTGGCAGTGGCCACGTGGCAGGGTCGAACTTCGCAACGGACAAGTCCAAACCGGACTAGTCTGCCTGGGGAGGCCGGACATTTCCGGCCACAGAGAAGTCTGGCTCTGGTCCGCCAACCGGACTTGTCCGAACACCAAGCCGGACTAGTCCAGCCTTTGGGGACTTAACCTCCCATGGGCGGCCAGACTTCTCTTTTCATAGACTAGTCCGCTCACATCCTCTCTCAAGCCATAAGCGCCCACAAATTGGCAATTTTCGCTTTCCTCCACCAAAAATCTCGTCTAATCCACGGATTGGAGACCTAAGGAGTGCGGAAACCCTTCCCCGGGCTTCGTTGCTCAAGTTTTGACTCCAAATTCATCACATTTGAAGATTTCAAGAGGTATTCTCGACCTAACCAAAAATCCTTCCTTTTCTTCATTCTTAGGTATTTTGCTTGAAACCTCTTCAAAAATGTTGTTCCTAGTGTCGATGCGATCATAGCCTAGGAGTATTGCAACTTAATTCAAAGTTTTTGCGAAAAATTGTTAGGGTTAGGGTTCTTCCTGTATAACCCGGACTAGTCCGGTTTTGGGCGGACAAATCCATTCTCGAGCGGACTAGTCCGGTCCGTTTAACGGACAAGTCCGGTTTACACAGAACAAACTCCAATTTTAGCCATTTTTAGTGAATTCTCTTGCAATATTCCACTTTCTTGACCTCTAATCTCCCGTCTCTCAGGAAATATGTCAAACTCCGATGAAAGCTCTCCCCTTCCAAGTCCCACGGCCGAGGAGGCTCGACAAGCCCTTCATCGGCGCGTTGCCGAAGAAAGGACAGCAAAGGAGGCCCAAGCGGCTAAAGAAGCCGTCCGTTGAGAAGCAAGAACAAAGAAGAAGCATGATCTCGACAAAGAGGCACAAATTGCCCAAGCTGTTGAAGAATCCTTGAAGGATCAATGGAGAAAGAAAAGGGCTGAACGTGAAGCCCAAAGCTCCCAAGTTTCTAGTGCCTCAGAGCCCAAGAGAAAGAGGTTGGTCACCTTGGGAGATAAAGAGTGGGAAAAGGAGAAGGAAAAGGAATCCGAGGGTAGGGTTCCTCGTGATCCAAAGAAGGTTAAGGCACCACTTCCTTAGGAGCCCAAGAACAAAAAGACAACTGCCAAAGCACCGACAAATAGAGCAGGAGGGATAAAAATCAGAGAAAAAGGGCAACCGAAGCCCATCGGCCCCTTAAAGATGGCTGCCCCTGCTAGAGACCCAAATTGGCAGCCCAACAATCCGGCATTTGTATTCGAAGGAAAGGGGGCTGAAAAGGCGAGAAGGCTGAGGATGGATAAAATCTAAGACTATGAGAAGCACACAGCCGACCCTAGGTTTTTGGTGTGACTTTCACTGCAATTACTACCGCTTGGTGTACCTAAAATGAATACCCCATTCACTCAAGCTCAATGGGTAGATTGGGACTACATGTCCAAAAGGGAGCACAAAGCTTTTGATGCAGTGATTGAAGCCGCAGAGCGCCATGGAATCAAGGAAATCATGAGCTTCAAGTATGACTGGAACATTAAGGTCATTGTGCAGTTCTACACCACTGTGTACTTCTCCACCTACGGTGATCAGAAAATCACCTGGATGACTCATGGAGAGCAGTACTCAGTCACCTATGAGAGGTTTGCACAGATACTTGGCCTTGAGGAGCACTTGGATCATGAGATTATCATTTCCAATCTCAAGGCAGTGGACAGGGATCAACTTGACTATATGTATCCTAGTCATGTTCCCTATGAGGCCGGGCTTGCTAGGAACATCAAGCCATTCTATAGCATCCTCAACCGGATTCTGAGGAGGACCATTGCCCCAAAGGATGGAGATGCAGGGGTAATTCAAGGAAACTTAAGGCATCTCCTCCTCTTGATAGATGGTGAAGAGAAGTTCAACCTTGTTGAGCACATTTATGATGACATCTTCAACATCTCTCACACTCCCAATCGCTCATGTGGTTATGCACCGTACATCATGTGCATAATTGAGAAGGTGTCGGGGATAGTCTTTGTCAAGGATGTCACTCATCGACCTCTCCATCCTCAGCTACCCCCCATTGTGCCAGAACCCTCAAGGAGGTAAAAATGCTCAACCTCCGTCCAGCTCAGCGGCTCCCTCATCATCTCCTCCTCCGCAGTCCATAAGCGGATTCTTCAAGTGCTTCAACGCACTTTTCGCCTCCTGTCGGCGTGTGGAGGTCCGGACTTGACGCATGGAGAGGCGTCAGGAGAAGTACCTCAAGGCTGTGTGTGACAAGCTTTAGGTACCCATGTCTCCCCCTGAGGAGAGTGATGGGGAACTCACTCAATATCTAGAGTTCACCGCTGATGAGCTCGCCCAGTTCAGGGAAGAGGGAAGCTCTTCCAAGGCCGTTCCTCCATCCACCATCGCCGGCGAAGAAGAAGAGGATACGGAGGCTACAGAGAGCGATGAAAATGGCGATGAAGAAGAAGACGAAGAAGATGACGAGTAGACTTAGGCGTATCTTCTTCCCTCTTTTCCTTTTTGGTGCCTTGATGCCAAAGGGGGAGAAATGTGAAAAGGATTTCCTATTTTTTATCATCTTTTAGTCTTGTAATAGATCTTTTGGACATGACTATCTGATAATAGATCTTTTGGATATGACTATCTTGTAATAGATCTTTGGACATGGCTATCTATGTTTTATGTTTTATACATGACTATCTTTTGTGTAACACTACATGATGGATTTTATGGCTGTTTTATGCTTATTGTCTTATCACATTTTTTAGCACAACACGTAGGCACCCCACAATAACATGTGAATGTATGCCAACTCACCTCTTTTACTCTTGCATACATTCAGGGGGAGTTTTGCATACGTACACTTGTTATAAAAATAAATTTTTTACCTCTTATGTTGAAACTTAATGTGTTGTCATCAATCACCAAAAAGGGGGAGATTGTAAGTGTATCTAGGCACCCCCGTGGGTTTTGAATGATTGATGACGACAAATTAAGAGAATAATGAGCTGAGATGATCATAAGCATAGGACATTTCCAAGGCGGACACCTAAACTCTCAAAAAGGAAAAAGATGAAGAACGGCGTCAAAGACTCGAAGAGTAGAAATTATGGTTTCACTTGAGTCTTTAGTAGGCTAGCCGTGTAAAAGAAAGAGTGTGTGTGTCAAGTGCTGTCGGTACCCTCAATATGGGGTAACCCCCACGCACAGGGGAAAATCGTCTAAGGACTTCACCCCCTCCGCAAGGGCGAATTCCTAGGTCACCCGAGCTGGACCTCCCCTCTCCACGGGGAGAGCTCCGAAGGCTCCACGTGTCCAGCGGGGCCGGACCTCCCTCTCCTCAGAGGAGAGCTCCAGGCCCGCCACGTGGCCAGCAGAGCCGGACCTCCCATCTCCGCGGGGAGAGCTCCAAAGGCTCCACGTATCCAGCAGGGCCGGACCTCCCTATCCTCAGAGGAGAGCTCCGGGCCCGCCACGTGGCCAGCAGATCCGGACTTCCCCGCCCCCTCCGTGGGTAGAGCTCCGAAGCCTCCACGTGTTTAGCTAGGCTAGACCTCCCTCTCCTTAGAGGAGAGCTCCAGGCCCGCCACGCGGTAGCAAAGCAGTGCTGCCTACCCAGCGTGGTAGGCAGCAGGAGTAAAGCCACACCATACCTTGTTCATACAAGGTATTCAAGACCCGCGCCTTCCCAAGACGCGGTATCGAAGACTCGGGCCTTCCCAAGACGCGGAGACGCGGAGCACGCCCCTGCCAGGAGGCGTTGCGCCCAGTCACATCACAGTGAAGACAGGCACGCAATGTCAGAAGCTGTACACCAATAAACGCAACGACAAGACATCCCCTGCCGCCTCTGCCATCATCAACCACTACGCCTAGCTTGCAGCGTGGGTAGGGCGGCAGGTTGGAGGCTCAGAAGCCCTCGCCAGAGACAACTATCGGCGTTATTGCAGATACGGTAGCTGGTAGAGATCCTCCCGGGACCACCTGTCAGGTCCGGGGGCCCACTTTGTAAGCCGCCCGAGCCTTGGACTATAAAAGGCTCGGGTAGGCAATGTTACAAGGGGTTCGAACTCTGTTTGGCTCTTTGAACTCTAACACACAGATTTGGCTCTCCGCCACCTTGCAGTAGACATTCTAGCACTCAGCTCATCCTCAAGCTTAGAACTCCGGTTCTAAGCCTCAGGCAATACAACGAGCACCTCTGCTCACCATGGACGTAGGGTATTACGCTCCGGTGGCCCGAACCACGTAAAAAACCCTTGTGTTCATCTGTTTCCTTCATCGAGTACAGCGAGACTCACGCAGGGGGACTAGCCCCTCTGAAAAAGAACCTCCGCGGGCTGCCCAGTGCAGGCCCGGGGGAAGTGTCGACAGCTACACTTCGACATTTGGCGCTCCAGGAAGGGGGCTTTTCCCTTTCTCGTCGAGTCTTCGCTCACGAAGATAACCAGTGAGGCTTATGTCTCGACGCACTCAGGGAGGAGTGTGTCGGGACAGGCTAGAAGCCAGCAGCCAACTCCGGCAATGCAGACTCCAGCAAGCCTGAGATCTGCTGCAGCGCCGAGTGGCACTCATGGGAGTACACTAGCTGCAGCATGAGAGCTTCTGCGCAATCCACCTGCTGCGGACGCGCCTCAGGCGGTGACCCAGCAGTGGATTAGCGACATCGACTGTCTCATCGTCGCTGCCGCCAACCCTCAGCTTCGGCGGGGATGACGCCCCAGTCAACTGGATGTGTCGCTGTCGCGCACACCAACGGTTGATGGGCAGACGACAGACTCCCGCTCCACCAGGCTACCATCGGCGGACTTGATGTCGGAGTTGGAGCGACATCACCTGGGCGAAGATGCCCGCGTGACTATCGAGGGACGACGAGAAAGGCATCGCAACCATGAGGCCGGCGACAGCATGTCGACCGCCTTGACCCAGCCTGGGCCGCAGACATTCGCTACGCGAACTCTGCCCCAGGCGTACGCCACACAGCATATGCCTCAGCCATATGCCCTGCAAATGGCGCCCCCGGTTTATGGCACACCTTTGCCCATGCTGGGGTACACCGTGACAACAGCGGACCAAGCGCTCACGGCACCAACACCTGCAGCAACAGGAGCGGGGTGCGCAGACTTGGCGCCGCACCTTCGCTTTGCGAAGTGGCCACGCAAGTTCCGGCCACACCTGCCAGAGAAGTACGATGGCAGCGTCAACCCGGCGGAGTTCCTCCAGATCTACCCCACCGCCATCCTTGCTGCAGGAGGGGATGAGGCCGTCATGGCCAACTACTTCCCCGTCACCTTGACCGGCCCAGCGCGGTCTTGGCTCATGAACCTCCACCAGGGTTCCATAACCTCCTGGGGAGAGCTCTGCCGACAGTTCACCGCCAACTTCGGCAGCTCCTACACCCGTCCTGGCACGGAGCTTGACCTCCACGCCATCCAGCAACAACCTGGAGAGTCGCTGCGCTCCTTCATCCAGCGGTTCTCCTAGGTACGGAACACCATCCCCCATATCCAAAATGCTTCTGTGGTGGTGTCGTTCCGCCAGGGTGTAAGGGGCAAGAAGATGCTTGAGAAGCTCACCACCAGAGAGGTGCGCGACGTCTCAGAGCTCTTCGGCCTGGCGGATAAGTGCGCCAGAGCGGTGGAAGGGCGCAACTGGCACTCACAGCCAGCCTCCGATGACGGAGGACTGCCCGGGTCTGGCGCTGTTTCCCATGGGAGCAGCAAGAAGACCAAGAAGGGCGGCGGCAAGATCATGCTGCCGACCGGAGCTCCCGTTGCTGCTGCTGCAGCACCCACCGGAGCTCTGGGGCCACGCCCCGACAAAAGGCCGCGTCAGTCACCAGCCCCAGGCGGTGACCACAGCGAGCTGTGCCCCGTGCACAACACCAGCGGCCATACTGCCGCTGAGTGCCGGGAGATCCAGAAGCTCGTGGAACGCTTCCGCAAGGGGAAGCAACCGCGCGCGGATGCCTCTCCCCTCAGTCAGAGGGAGGGCAAGCAGAAGGTCGATCCCCGAGACAACGTCGACCAGCAGATGGAGTTCCAGGAGCCCCAGCGCGCTCTGAAGACGGTCCACCACCGCGAGGGCTCCAGCTCCAGCAACGACGAGCGCCGCAAGGTGCTCCACGTCATCTACAGAGGGTCCTTGGACCCCTCGTCCCGGAGCGCAGTCAAGACCCTGCGTCGAGCTGTGGCGTCGGTGGCCCCTACCCCGTGTGCAACACCGCACCTCAAGTGGGTAGGGACCCCCATCACCTTCGACGCCACCGACTGCCCCAAGAACATGGCTGGCGCCGGGCAGCTACCGCTCTTAGTATCTCCCACCATCGCCAACGTGAATATGTACCACGTCTTGGTGGATGGCGGGGCCGGCCTCAACCTCATCAGTCGTGCAGCCTTCCAGAAGCTGAAGATCCCGATGGCCAAGCTCGCCCCCTCGAGCCTGTTCTCAGGGGTAGGGCCGGGACAAGTCATCCCCTATGGCAACATCAGCCTACCGGTGACCTTCGGGGCACCGAACAACTACTGAACAGAGTACATTCTGTTCGATGTGGCGGAGGTCGACATCTCCTTCAACGCCATCATCGGCAGGCCAGCCCTTTACCGGTTCATGGCAGTAGCCCACTATGGCTATCTCGTCTTGAAGATGCCTACACTAACAGGCTTCCTCAAGATCCGTGGAGACAGCACTGCTGCAGTGTCAGCCTTGGAGAAGCTCCAAGCACTTGCAGCAGCCCGAGCACCAGCCCCTGGCGGTGCAGAACCGGGCCAGCTCCACCCGAGTGCACGTCACCATGCCTCAACCTCTGCACCCCGAGTGCAGCCCCACGACGAGGACGACATCCCTCTGAAGGTCGTCCAAGTCGGCGCCGAAGCTGCCCAGACCACCCGGATTGCCAAGGGCCTGGATAGCAAATAGGAAGGCGCGCTCATCACCTTCCTCCGGCACAATGTCGACATGTTTGCATGGCAACCATCGCAAATGCCGGGGATACCTAGGGAGGTGATCGAGCACCATCTGAAGATCTTCCCCGATGCCCAGCCAATCCAACAGAAGCCTCGGAAGAAGTCCATCGAGTGGCAGAACTTCATCCGTGAAGAAATCAAGAAGCTGCTGGATGCTGGTTTCATACGGGAAGTCCACCACCCCCGGTGGTTGTCCAACCCCCGTCGTCGTCCCGAAGGCCGGCGGGAAGCTCCGGATGTGCATCGACTACACCAGTCTCAATAAGGCATCTTCCAAAGATCCATTCCCTCTCCCTAGAATAGATCAAATAGTAGACTCTACATCAGGCTGCGATATGTTATGCTTCCTAGACGCCTACTCAGGCTTCCACCAAATTCCCATGTCTAGAGAAGATGAAGAACATACCACATTTATCATAGTAGACGGCCTGTACTGTTATGTCTCCATGCCTTATGGTTTAAAGAACGCTCTCCCCACCTTTGTACGTGCTATGCACAAAACCTTTGGAGAGCTAATAAGAGACTTAGTCGAGGTGTATGTCGATGACATCGTTGTCAAAGTTAAACAGAGCACATCCTTGTTAGACAACCTAGCTCTAGTCTTTGACAAACTGCGCTCCACGCGCACCAAGCTGAACCCAGACAAGTGTGTGTTCGGTGTATCCTCTGGGAAGCTACAAGGATTCCTGGTCTCACACCAGGGGATCAAAGCTAACCCAGAGAAGATTAAGGCCATCGAGTTGATGCGGCCCCCGGCCCGCATCAAAGATGTCCATAAGCTCATGGGATGCCTAGCTGCGCTGAGTCGGTTCATACCGAGGCTAGCAGAGTGGGCACTTCCCTTCTTCGAGCTCCTGTGCAAATCCGGTCCATTTGCTTGGACCGACGAAGCAGAAGAAGCATTCCAGGAGTTGAAGCAGCTCCTGACGACCCTACCCATCATGGTAGCCCCAGAGCCCGGAGAGCACCTGCTGCTCTACATCGCGGCGACAACAGAGGTGGTGAGCATGGTCCTCGTCGTAGAGCGGCCGGACCCCTCATCACCGCAACCAGCTCTAGCAGCTGATGTCAAGCCTCAAGGCTGCCCGGGCCCCACGGGGGGGCCCCGACAGCCAGGAAGTCTCGGGAGTCCAAGACAACCTCCCGGAGGTCCAAGGGGACCTCCCGAAGGTCCAAGCCAGCTTCCCCGAGGTCCAAGGGGACCTCCCGGAAGTTCATGAAAACCTCTCGGAGGTCCAGCAGGACCTCCCGCCGATTCAATACGACCTCCCGGAGCTCCAAGGGGACCTCCCGGAGGTCCAAGACGGCCTAGAAGCCCCCGGGTCCCTGCTCCCGGAGGCTCCCCTAACCTGCCTACCTCCTGTCGGCCTGAGCCAATGGAGGAAGACATATCAGGTCCCAGGGGGAGGGTCCGGACCGTCCAGAGGCCAGTCTACTACATCAGCGAAGTCCTCCACGACGCCAAGACAAGGTACCTGGAGGTCCATAAGCTGTTGTATGCAGAGCTCGTGGCGTCCAGGAAGCTCTGGCACTACTTCCAAGCCCACCGGATCTCGGTGGTCACCTCCTTCCCGCTGAAGACCATCCTTCACAGCCCCAACGCGACTGGCAACGTCGCTAAGTGGGCAGCAGAGTTGGCGGAGTTCAAGCTGGACTTCCTACCTCGACACGCAGTCAATAGCCAAGCACTGGCTGACTTCGTGGCCGAGTGGACGCCATTGACAACCAACCCAGGGGGCCCCGAAGACGGTGAACCAAAGCCCCGAGCTCCGGTCTTCACCGAGCCCCACTGGACACTCTTCTTCGACGGCTCCTCACGAAAGCAGGGGGCCAGTGCCGGCGTACTGCTTCTCATGCCATCGGGGCAGCAGTTTGGGTACATTGTGCGTCTCAATTTCAAGGCAACCAACAACATGGCGGAGTATGAAGCCCTCATCTTCGGCCTGAAGACAGCACTGTCTCTCGGCACTCGCCAGTTGTTGGCACAGGGCGACTCCCAGCTAGTCATCAAGCAAGTCAAGGGTGAATGCTCCTGCAACGACCCGTAGCTAGCTGCCTATCTGCTCTATGTGCAGATGCTGGAGAAAGACTTCCTCGTCTTGGACCTGTGCCATGTACCACGTGCCAGCAACGCCGCGGCCGACGACCTCTCAAAGAAGGCTTCGACCGGCACACCAGCGCCCGAAGGAATCTTCGAGAGGACGTTGCTGCGGCCCACAGCCCGGCCTGCCGAGCCGGGCGAAGAGGGCGGGACCAGCACCTCGAAGCTGGCGGTCCCGGCGTCCCTGCTACCATGGACGCCGCCAAGGATTGTAAGCATCACTGGGGACTCCGTGCTACCCAGCGCTCAAGATCCAAAAGCTCAAGTTAGACCCAATGCATGGATCATGGAGATCCGGGACTACTTGAAAGACAACATCCTTCCTGATGAATGTGTATCCATTGAACAGATCGTGCGCATGGCTAAAAGATACGCGCTGGTAGAAGGGTATCTCTACCAGCGTGGCGCCAACCACGTCCTATTGCGGTGCATAACCCAGGAAGAAGGCTGCGACTTGCTCGCTGAGATCCATGGAGGCGAATGTGGGAGTCACGCTTCCTCACGCATGCTCGTCGGTAAAGCCTTCCGGCATGGCTTCTACAGGCCGACAGCACTCCAGGATGCCGTCAAGCTGGTCAAGAGCTGCAAGGCGTGCCAGTTTCATGCCAAGCAGATCCACACACCGGCTCAGACGCTGCAGATGATCCCCCCCTCGTGGAAGTTTGCGGTATGGGGGCTGGACATCCTGGGGCCATTCCCCAAAGCCGTCGGGGGATTCCGGTACCTCTACGTCGCCATCAACAAGTTCACCAAGTGGCCGGAAGCTACACCCGTCGTCACCATCAACAAGCAATCCGAAGTAAAGTTCATCAAGTCGATCGAATCATCACCGACAACGGGACCCAGTTCACCAGCGCAGCGTTCCAAGACTACTGCGAAGACCTTGGCATCCAGGTGTGCTATGCCTCCGTTGCTCATCCAAAGAGAAACGGGCAAGTCGAGAGGGCCAACGCCAAAATCCATCGGGGCCTCAAGACTCGCACCTATGCCAACTTGAAGAAGCATGGCGCGAAGTGGGTGGATGAGCTTCTGAGCACACTATGGGCTAACCGGACATCCCAGAGCCGGGCCACCGGGGAGATACACTTCTTCATGGTGTACGGGGCCGAAGCCGTGCTTCCCCCAGAGATCACCATGGGGTCTCCCCGTGTCCGAGCTTATGACAAAGCCACGCAGGACCAGTTCCGGCGTGAAGACATCGACCTCATCGAGGAGGCTAGATTACAAGCAACGCTCCGCAACGCACGGTACCGGCAGGCGCTCCGGCGCTACCACCAAAGGACTGTGCGTGTCCGGGAGCTCCAAGAAGGCGACCTGGTGCTGCGGCGCATACTTTCTCGCGAAGGGACCACAAACTTTCCCCCAGCTGGGAAGGTCCCTTCCGAGTCACGAAAGTATGCCGCCCCGGGTGCGTACGCCTTTCCACCGAGGATGGGGATCCGCTCTCGAACCCTTGGAACATAGAACATCTCCGTAAGTTCTATCCCTAGAGCATTGGTAGCACAGGTATTTTCCTTTCTATAATAGATCTCATAGAGTCCAGGAACAGCGCTCGGAGCAACTAAGTCCCAGGGGATGGTCCAGGACTACGTTCAGCTTGGCCTGGTTCCGACCCTAAGCGCGTAGGATCTTGCTTCCCTTCTTAATGGAGCGGGTCGTTGCCCTCCTTCCCACTCTCATCCCTAGTCGGCATTTGCTATACTACCGAAGACGGTCACGCTTGAGGTACCTGCCGTTGGCCAGGGGGCCTCTCGGGCCTCCCCCAGTCAGGTGCTGTGACACCAGTTGGTCACCTCCAGGAAAAACCTGCGCTGTGCATGGGGGGTCCAGGGTGCGTAGCCTGCTTTGCCTGGTTCCGACCCAAAGCGTGCGCACCCTGCCCTTCAGAGGTCCCGGGGAGTACAGCCTGCTTTGCTTGGTTCCATACCGAAAGCCTGTGCACTCTGCCTCCCCAGCGTTATGGTCCAGTACTAGGGGCCGGACGGTCGTACCCTGACCTTGGAGGGAGTCGGACCCCCGGCGCCGGGCACACTGAATTGCCCAAGCCCTGTATACCGGTCCAGGACCTTAACCCAAATAAGACTAAGAGGCAGGGAGGGGAGAGCCTCCGAGGAGAATTACGGTTCCCCTACTTGTGTGCAGGACCTCCAGACCTTAGATCCCCCGCAAGAATATGGTAGGTGTGCCCAAACAATTGGCCACTCCTACCAGGGGGACACTACGGGGACCGTGCAAGGAAGGACCGGAGCTCTCGACTACTCCAACTTAAGACCGGAGGAGCTGGACCCCGCCCCCTGCGTAGGGGCAGGCTCCGAAGGCCCCACGTGTCCGGTGGGGCTGGAGCCCCCTCTCCTCAGAGGATAGCTCTGGGCCCGCCACGTGGCTGGCAGAGCCGGACCCCGCCCCCTCCGCAGGGGCGAGCTCCGAAGGCTCCACGTGTCAAGCGGGGCCAGACCTCCCTCTCCTCAGAGGAGAGCTCCGGGCCCACCACATGGCCAGTAGAGCCGGACCTCCCCCCATCCTCACGGGGCGAACTCCGGAGACCCCTTGGGTCCTTAAGTCAGCAAGGACCTAAGGAAGGTGTCTGTGCAAAGCTTCAAGATCGGTGGAAGACCTCCCGAAGCCCTTGCGTAGCTAAGGGATTGGGCAGGCCAAGCCAAGACGAAGAAGACACAGGCACAAAAAACAACAAGAGTCTGTTCGTTCATCAAGGGCTCCAAGAGCTGGACTAACTACTCAACAAAAACAAAAAAACAAAAAGATACAAGCCCTTCGGCTAAAAGGACGGATGCCTAAGAGTCCCCGGACTCTCGCTGGAACATAGAGGCGACAAGGGCGGCGACGTCTCCGACTCCAGAACTGGCGACTTCCTCCTGCTCGGCGACGGGGCCCCGAACCACCGGCTCCAGAGAGATGGAGGAATCCCAGCTCCGGAAGCACGCCAGCACGTGCATGGCGACCTCCTTTGCCAAGTTCCTCCCCTCAGCTTCGAGCTCGTCGGTGACCACAGCCTCGAGCTTCTCCAGCTTGGCGCCGATAGACTCGAGCATCGGGATCGCCTCGACCACCTCTTGAGCCGGAGCCCCCGTCCTCACAGGGCTGAAGCAGAGAGGCACCAGGGCAGACTCCGCCTAACCGACAAAGTCCCAGACCGCTCGGGCCTCGACGGTCCGCGAAGCACGGAGTCCCTCCACCTCCTGGCGGCCCCCAGCAGAGCGCTGGGGCCTTCCTCGGCAAACCTCTTCTCCTTCGCCACGAAGTCCCAGGTAATCCTCTCCAGCTTCGACACCCGGAAGTCGGTGGCGAGCTCCCGGTCCAGCACTGCCTGGCGGTCCTGGGCAACCTGCTCCTCCCTCTCGGCCAGGGCCGCCTAACGAAGCTCCAGCTCTCCGGCCCGGGCCTTCAAGTCGCCCTCACCGGCCTCGAGCTTCTCAGTGACCTTCTTCTCCTTGGTCACCACAGCGCGCTCCCGGTCCGTGACGGCACACTCGCGGCGCACCAGCTGCAGCCGCAGCTCCTCATTGGCGTCGGCACGGGCCTGGACATCGGCGTTTGCCTCACGAGTCTCCCGCAAGAGCCGCCGAGTCTTGGAGTCCAAGCGAGCGACGGCCCTCTTCTGCGACTCGAGGAGCTCCTCCTCGGCGTCGAGCCTCTCCCGCCTCGCGTTGAGCTCCGCCTCGACCTCCAGAGTCCGCTGCCTCAGGAGCTGCCCCCAGCTGAGGAGGCGGCCCCTCTCCTCTGCCAGCACCTCCCGCTCGCGTTCCAGGGTGCCCTGGACCTGCAGGACGCTCGACTGGGTGAGCTCCATTGCCTCCGACAACAGCAGAGGAGCGGCAGAAGTCGGAGGTGCGCCGGAGACCTCCTCCATGACATCGTCGTCCAGCGGAGGAGACGCCACCGGGATGATGCGCTGATCTGGAGAAGCCGGCACCAAAGCAGGGGCGCTCCCGACGTGCCCCTGCTCGCTGCACGCTGGAGGACCTGCACCCGCTCCTCCTGCTTCAGCACCCGAGTCTTCGGCAGCCGCCGTCTCCCGAGCTGGCGAAGGAGGACGAACAGGTGTCGCCGCCGCCGCAGGAACCAGTTCTGCCGGCACAGGAGGAGGCCCCTGCACCGACTCGGGGGCTGGTGAAGCCGCTACAGCTTCCAGACGCTGCGGCACAGGACCTCCGCTAGCCGAAGGTGGCCGGGGAACAGATGCATTCCCGGCAGCCGATGAGTCCCTGCGAACACGGGGACCCCTCAAAATAAGAAGAATGGAAAAACACAAGTGTCGAGACCCGGAGAGTGCGAACTTACCGAGTAACTCGAACACTCCAGCGGGCATGGAGCCCCGGCTCCCGAGTCAGGGCAGGACTGCCGGAGCCTGCCGTCGCTGCCGGGGCCTGCGCTAGAGGCGCCCGGACCGGTGGAACAGGGGATTCTTCCGGAGCCCCCCTGGGAGATGGAGCAGCAGGGTTCCCGCCAGCAGTGCTCATGGCTCCGCTTGCCGATCCAGCCCCTGAAGCCCGGGGCGCCTGCGTCCACGGATGAATCCTGGCGCTGCTCCCTCCAGCGCCACCGCCTGCCGAAGCTGCAGCCGGAATGTTCGTCGACCGGGGCGCCTGAGCCCTTGGCTCGCCCCCGGACACCGCAGCTCCGGCGTCCCTCCTTGGAGCTCCACCACCCATGGAGGAAGGGTGAGACGCCCGGGAGTCCTCGGACCGCTGCTGGCTGAGAGGAGTCCCATAGGCACGGAAGACCCGAGGCCTCTTGGGGTCACCGCCCGACAAACCGATGCTCCCTGAAGGAGGGCGCAGGGGTGCTCTGATCCCCTGACTTGGCGCAACCGACGCCCTCGGAGGGGACCAGATGCGTTTCTTCTCCGGCAAGCCAGAGGCTGGCTCCTTGCCCTTCCCCTCGTCGGCGGCCCGAGCTCTATCGACCTTCGGCGTGGGTTGGGCATCGGCCGACGCCTCGCGCTTCGCTCCGGAGCGCTCGACTCTGGGGATCAAGATTCCCCGGAAGGCGTCCCCGACCTGACGAACGGCGATGCCAATACCGTCCAGCGTCGGCAGCTCTCGCAGCATCCTTGCCCTCCGTAATGGCTCCATGGAGAGGCGGAGGCAGGAAGCTGGGACCGTGAGTGAGTCGTCGTCGAGGAGGTCGCGGCAGATGCTCATCAGCAACCCCCTCAGCACTCCCTCAGAAGGGACTGAGTCCGGGCCCGTCTCCAGCCTGGTGCAGTCGCGGATGCCGGTGTAGTAGTACGCCGGGCGGCTGCGCTGCTGCAACGGCGCAAGACGCTGCGACAAGAAGCTCTCCAGCACTATCAAGGACGTCAGTCCCTGCTCCGCCAGGAACCGGATCCGCTCCAGGACTGGCGCAGATTCAGGCTCCAGCACCGGGCTCTCCTCCTAGAAGCTACGCTCGGTGGTTGGATCGTCGGTCGGCAACTGGAGGCGATCGTGTTAATCAGTCTTCACGATCACCCAGTTGTCTCTCCAGCCTTCCCACCTTGCCGCGCTGAAGGACAGAAGGTACCCAGACATCTTCGGGTCCTTGCTGCGATGCTGGAAGTAATAGGCGCCTAACTGGTTCTTCGAACCGCGCCCGGTCGTCCGCAGCACGAAGAAGTGGCGGAAGAGTGTCACCGAAGTGCGCACTCCCACGAACATCTCGCAGAACTGGACGAAGACGGCGGCCATTGCGAAGGAGTTGGGGGAGAGGTGATGAAGCTGGAGACCGTACGTCTCCAGCAGCGTCACAAGGAAGGAAGAGATTGGCGGGACGAACCCCGCCAAAGCGTAGGCGGCGAAGAAGACAGTCTCCTCCACCTCCAGACACAGGGGGAGAGATCCTCGCCGGAGACAGCGCCACTGCTCGTCCGAATGCCATCCTATTAGCTTGGGCACTAACTCAAGGTCTTTCGTCTGGGCGAGGCGCGGCGGAGGCAAGTTGGAGGCCATCGGCGGCGGAAGCGCAAGGCTTGGAAGGTGAAGGCGCAAGAGCTTGAAGAGACAAAGAGGGCTCGGGCGCAGGGAAGTTTGCAAAGGGAAGCCTGCGATGCAGATGAGATCGCATTTTAAAACTTCCCGGAAGCGATTCAAAATGCTTCGTATGGGCCGTCCAGAGCAGCCACCCCAGGTCCAAGCCCTGGCGTCGGTGACAAGTGGACCCAAGCCGTCCAGCAGAAGCGGTGGATCAAGAAGTCAGTCCCCCAGGCAGGCGAACTGGCGGGACACTTCGGCAGTTCCCAATGAGGCGCTGCGACGTGCAGTAGTGGCAGCCTTGGGAACCGCCTTAGTAAAAGCAGCCATCAAGCAGGGCTCACGCCCCCATGATTACATGACTGTTCGTGCTCCAGCAACGGTCAAAGGGAGTCGCCGAGAAGGTGCGCGGGGAAGAAGAGACGGAGGCCCCACCTCGGGCTCGTTATCTCCCCAGAGATGGGCCCCGGGGCCACTGTCGGTACCCTCAATATGGGGTACTGTGACGCCCTCAATTCTGTGAAAAACCACGGAACCGAGAACTAATGCATATGTGTGCCCAGGATGTTCATCACACATACACATACGTTCCACAAACTGAATTCAGATTATATATTACCACGAATAACAGAGTTTATTACAATACCTCATGAGTCTTGGACTCATGTTCACAGCGGAAGTCTTATTTCTATGCAGCGGAAGTCTTTATTCTAATGCGGAAGCAATCAACTAACGCGGAAGCAAATCTAAGCAGAAGTGGCTCCATCTCTACTCCCTCTACAGGCAAGGTTGAGAACAGATCACACGCCATAATGCTCCACTTGGTCTTCATAGTAGGCTTCTCCTGCTGCTGATGATGAAGTAATAATGCAAGTTTGAGTACAATGATGTACTCAGCGAGTGCGGGAAACTACATGATATGCAGCTCATAAACAAGGTAGGCATAAAAAGGCTTATTTGCAGAAAAGTAGATTTATAAAACCATGATAAAACAGCAACTTAACTTTAGATGAATGTAATCCCAGCATGTATTAAATTACCAACATACCTTCATCGCTTTCCATGTTCCACCCGAACATTAACCAACCTCATTCTTACTCACGAATACCTCCTCGTATTCCCTACCATCTCACGAATACCTCCCCGTATTTGCTACCATCTTAAAACAACCTCGTCTCACACTGAGACCAAACTTGGTGCCATGACTCAACAGTCATGCAACCATCTTATCACCCGGACTCAACAGTCCCAACAACCAAACCATAACAAACTCATTAACCATAACCAAGAACCTTCCCAATAACCATCCCAACTAGCCAGGTGCTCGTGACCGTAAGCTCGGCTATCATGATAGTTTTATACTCTGCAGAGTTTGCACCTCTTTACCCACAAGTTTGTGATTTCGTCACCCGTCGGCGACTGCAGAACCTCCATTATACCAGTACACATCCGTCGGTGTATGGTCAAGAGATCACAAAATAGCCTTTACAAAGGGGTTACTAGATGTATGGACTCACTAAGGTTTCACCGGTAGGCTAGAATCTCCAATTCTCCCACTCATGGGCCCCCTCTTGTGCCATGCAGTTCACAGGGAAGTCCTCACTCGACTCCCATTCCCCGCGCCTTCCACAGTCCATAACACTCTAGCAACTTACCTAATTACTCAGCTAAGCCGCACCCATACTTGGCCTTGTGGTGGCACTGTTATCCTGGCTTGTGCATGCATGAACTGGTCCTTAGATCTATGGCAAGTAAACCACCGTCTCATGCTACCTCATTCACAAACCCAGGCTTGCCTAGATCTCCCTCCGATCCATGTTCATTATTAACATCAGTTTCTCCTTATCAATATGAGTGCAGTTAGCTAGACACATCTATCTCGCTCCCAATCCCATAGACTCAGCGAAGCATAAAGCAAAAACCATACCCGACTCATAAACTTCCCAGACGACAAGGGTGGTTTAACCAAAACTAGTAAACTCCTATAAAAGGGTTTCCCATCATGTTTGACTCAGCACACACACATTTTCGCAAAACAAAATAGTTTCACCCAAAACATAGGATCAACATGGTCAAGGAACACTTGCCTTGTTCTTGCGGTTCCGGTTGTTCTTGAATCTCAAAACCTGGTTGCTGCAGTTAGTCGTAGACAGCTCCCTGAGCTTGTCCTGCTAGGTAGGATCTCGTGCATACAAGATTCACAACAATCAATATCATGCACAAACCTTAAACTAGATGCGATGATGCATATGCATGCTATCCCATGATTTTTATTAGATTGGTGTGTTCTTGCATGGCTTGCATGGATAGAGGTGTTCGGATCAAAGGTGGACGTGGCAATGATCTTGTCTTTAGATCAACCTGATCATCAAGTGATCTGTCCACGAGAAGGCTTCTGTTCGAAAGGAATCAAAGAACAGATGCAAGGGGAATACAACGATGCCGTATGGTGGTGTCGGAGTCCTACCTTACGCCCTTCTTGGTTCTCTAGGTCCTCCTCAGACCGCTCGGTTCTCCTCCGATGATCTCCCTTGTTGCGCTTCGGCGATGGTTTACTCGGCGAGTTAGGGCTAGTGCTCTAAGTCGTCGGCTCAGGAGTTGAAAAAGAAGTTTGTGGTTTCGGCCAGAGGTTCTGGGTTCTATTTATAATCGGGAAGAGAAGAGTCCTAATCTGATTGTATCCCGAATAAGAGTCTTATTCAGATCGTCGTTGGATCCTATCATCTTATCTTTAGTTGATTTGGTGCGGTAACGTTGTGGAATTCAGGTCGGTTTCCTTTACGTACCGGTATTCTTACGTGTAACAGCCGCTCCAGAACTCGTTACCTTCGCGGTGATGAGCTCGGGAGGCTCCACGCGTCCTTCCGGGGCCTGGTATCTCCTTCTCCGCAGAGACGAGCTCCGGTTGTGCCGCGTGTCAATCGACCGAGACCTCCCGGTCCTTTGGAGGTGAGCTCCGCGCACGCCACGTGTTGGTGCCTGTCTTTCCTCTCTTCTTTCTTCAGGGACATGCCGCGAGGTCGACACGTGTCCAGCAGCGACAGACCTCCTGGAGATAAGCTCCGGTGGCGACGCGTGTCCAATAGATCAGGACCTCTCGGAAATGGGCTCCGAGATCGACACGTACCCCGCGCGACTGGTCCTCTGACTTCTGCGAGGACTAGCTCCGAGGATGACACGTGTCCTGCGGAAATGCCTTTTCTTCTTCCGCAGAGGCTAGCTCCGTGGGCAAAACGTGTCTCACAGGATCGGACCTCTCCCCTTTGCGGAGACGAGCCTCGAGCCTGCCACGTAGTCAGCTTGGCGGCGTCCTCTCCCCACTTCGCAGGGATGAGCTCCGAACATGCCACGTGGCCAGCGGCCATGGTGAGTTGTCTTTGGCGCTTTCTGAGAGCTGGATTTGGCTCTTATTGGCTACCCCTTTGATATTTTTCTATGTTCCTTCTTTTCTTAAAATGTTTCCTCTTCATAAAGCATGAACATATGGTGACACCCGAGATGAGGGTGTCACAAATCTACCCCCCTTAAATTGAATCTCGCCCTCGAGATTCGTTAGTAGAAAATAGATGGGGAAATTCTGCCTTGATATCCTCTTCACGTTCCCACGTGGCTTCAGCTTCGGTGTGACGGCTCCATTGTACCTTGCACCATCGAATCACCTTGTTCCGGGTGACCCTTTCCTTTACGTCCAAGATTCGGACAGGGTTTCCGCATAAGTCAGGTCCTTTTGAAGTTCAAGCTCTCCCATTGATATTTGTTCCTCTGGTACTCTCAAGCACTTCTTGAGTTGGGATACATGAAACATGTCATGTACATCGGAGAGGTGGTTTGGGAGCTCTAGTTAATAGACTACTTCTCCTCGCTTACCCAGAATATTAAATGGTCCTATGTAGCGAGGTGCTAGCTTGCCTTTGACGTTGAAACGTCGTTGGCCTCAGATAGGCGATACCTTAAGGTATACGAAGTCTCCTACTTCGAAAGTCAACTTCCTTAGCCTATTGTCCGCATAGCATTTCTGTCGTGACTGAGCGCCTTTTAAGTTCTCCCGTACCGTTTGGACTTGCTCTTCAGCTTCTTGTAGCACTTCGGGTCCAAACACCTGGTTCTCTCCGGTCTCGTTCCAAAACAGTGGCGTTCTACACCGTCTACCATATAAGGCTTCAAAAGGCAACATCCTCAAGCTAGCTTGATAGCTGTTGTTATAGGAGAATTCGGCATACGGTAAACTCCTATCCCAACTACGCCCACGTTTCAAGGCGCAAGCTCTCAACATGTCCTCCAAAATTTGGTTTGTCCTTTCGGTTTGTCCATCTGTTTGTAGGTGATAGGCGGAGCTAAAATCCAGTCATGTACCCATGGCTTTCTGCAGCTTCCTCCAGAATCTAGAGGTAAACTGAGAACCTCGATCTGAGACTATCCTCCTCGGAACTCCGTGACAGCACACTATCTGCTCCATGTACAACTCTGCCAATTGTGCAACGTTGTAACTGGCCTTTACAGGGAGAAAACGGGCGGTTTTTGTCAATCGGTCCACAATGACCCAGATGGAGTCGTATCCCGACTGAGTACGTGACAATCCGACGATGAAATCCATACTGATGTCCTCCCATTTCCATTTGGGTATTTTCAAAGGTTGCAACAATCCAGCGGGTTTTTGATGTTCGGCCTTCACCC
Organism: Neostapfia colusana; assembly: GCA_030760725.1. Lineage (NCBI taxonomy): Eukaryota > Viridiplantae > Streptophyta > Magnoliopsida > Poales > Poaceae > Neostapfia > Neostapfia colusana. Next base: position 16,302,185 of record JASWHV010000016.1, on the reverse strand, counting down.
GTTGGCATGTGTCGCATAGGGCAACGTATTTGGCTATATCCCTCTTCATACCATCCCACCAATAACAAGTTTTCAAGTCCTTGTACATTTTGGTGCTTCCTGGATGTATGGAATAGGGGGAATCATGTGCCTCCTTCAATATCATGTTGCGGAGGTGTCTTATGTTCGGCACACAAATCCTTTTTCCTAGCTAAAGCGTATCCTTTTCATCCTCCTTGAAATCCTTCTCTATTCCTTGTCGGATTCTTTCCTTGATCTCCTCGTCCATTGCTTGGCCCTCTCTTATTTCTTGCTCCAATGAGGAGTGGATCTCTATTATTTCCATGTTATTCAATAATCCGAGGTGTAATCGTTCGAACTCCTTACGTAGTTCGGGTGGTAGCTCCCGAACCGTGAGTTGGTGACATGCTCCCTTCCTGCTCAATGCATCAGCTACTACATTGGCCTTCCCGTGGTGGTAGTTGATTCCAACATCATAATCCTTGATGAGTTCTAACCATCGACATTGCCTCAAATTCAAGTCCGTTTGTGTGAATATGTACTTGAGGCTTTTATGATCCGTATAGATCTCACATCGATGACCAAGGATATAATGTCTCCAAATCTTCAATGCATGCACTACTGCTGCTAACTCCAAGTCATGTGTAGGATAGTTAAGCTCGTGCTTCTTTAATTGCCGTGAGGCATAGGCTACCACTTGTCCTTCCTGCATGAGCACACATCCAAGCCCTTGTCTGGATGCGTCACAATATATGTCAAAGCTCTTGCTTACGTCTGGCAATACCAGAACTGGTGCTGTGGTTAGCCTTTTCTTGAGTTCCTCAAAACTTTCTTGGCAGGCTGGTGTCCATTGAAAGACTTTTCCCTTCATTAGCAATTCCGTCATAGGTTTTGCTATGTTACAGAAGTCTTTAATGAAGCGTCGATAGTATCCTGCCATCCCAAGGAAACTCCGGATATCCCTCACGCTCTTCGGTTGGTCCCACTTCAGAACATCTCTCACCTTTCCAGGATCAACCGATACCCCTTCCTTGGAGATAATGTGGCCTAGGAAAGATATTTCCTTTAGCCAAAATTGACACTTGTTGAGCTTGGCATACAATTGATGCTCACGCAATTTCCGCAAGGTCAATCTCAGATGTTCTTCATGCTCCTCCTCACTTTTTGAATACACCATAATGTCGTCGTTGAAAACCACGACGGACTTGTCCAAGTACTCCATGAAGACCTTGTTCATAAGGTACATGAAGTATGCGGGTGCATCTGTCAACCCAAACGACATAACAGTATATTCATACGAACCATACCGTGTCCGAAAGGCTGTCTTAGGTATATCGGAGGGCTTAATCTTCAGCTGGAAGTATCCCGACCGAAGATCAATCTTGGAGAACACTCGGGCTCCTTTCATTTGGTCGAACAGGTCCTTTATACGGGGTAGAGGGTATTTGTTCTTGATGGTTACCTCATTGAGGGACCTATAGTCCACGCACATCCTTTGGGTTCCATCCTTCTTGTCTACGAAGAGCACCGGAGCTCCCCATATGACAAGCTTGGACGGATAAAACCCTTTTCCAACTGTTCTTGAATTTGCTTCTTGAGTTCAACTAGCTCGTTGACGGGCATCCTATAGGGTCTCTTGGCTATGGGTGCAGTTCCGGGTACCAAATTGATGGCAAACTCGACGTCCCGGTCAGGTGGCATACCTGGAAGTTCTTCCGGGAACACGTCCGAAAATTCCTGAACCACTGGAATGCTGTCCAATGTTGCTCCTTTGACGTGGTTCAAATTTGCCCGTTCGGTTGTTTGCTGGGCTGACTCAAACTCGACACGAATGCCGTGCTCGTTTGTCAACCGTATGCTTCTTTCAGCACATTGGATTACCCCGCCGTGCTTGCTTAGCCAATCCATTCCGAGTATGATGTCAATCCCTTGGGAGTCCAAGACAATAAGGTTGGCAAGGAAGTCTACCCCCGTAATTTTAAGGCTTACTTTAGGACATAGTATATTAGTCCTCATTTCTCCTCGAGAAGTAACTAACATAGCACATTCTAAGTGGGATACGGGTAGATGATGCTTGGCAACATATTTGGATGATATGAAGGAATGCGAGGCTCCAGAATCAAATAAGATGGTGGCTGGGTTGGAGTTGGCAAGGAACATACCAATTACGACGTCCTCAGCCTGTTGTGCTTCCTCGGTAGTGACATGGTTCACGTGGCCGCGAGCATAGTTTTGCTGTCCACGGTTCCCTTGATTGTCTCCTCCTTTCGGTCGTGGGTTCTGCTTGGGCACGTTACCTTGCTGTCCAGGGCCTCTCCTCGGGCACTGGTTCGCGAAGTGGCCTACTTCCCCGCATGCAAACCATGCCCTGTTGCCTAAGGCAGCAGGTACGTTGGGGTGGGGGTTTTGAACAGGGGCACCATTGTTAGGTCGGGACGCAGGAGGCATGGGCACGCGAGGTGCCGATGCAACGGATTGTTACTGTGGTGGCTGTCCAGGGCGGTATGCAGGAGTGGTCGATCCATTCTGTGGTGCAGGGGGCATGTACCTAGGTCGTAGGTTGCTCCCTTGGGGCTGGTATGGCATCTTCCTCTTGCACTCTCGCTCGATCTCTCGGATCTTGTTTTCAACCACTATGGCCTTGTCAACCAGCTTCTGGAAGCTTACGTAGTCATTGTTGAGGAGCTGAACCTGGATCTCATTGTTCAACCCTCTCATGAACAGGTACTGCTTCCTTTGGTCTGAGTTGACATCTTCGGGGGCATACCGGGACAGTTGTATGAACTTGTTGAGATATTCATTCACACTTTTCTGTCCTTGGCAGAGACCTTCGAACTCCTGCCTTTTGAGCATCATTACACCAGCAGGGATGTAGTGAGAGCGGAAACTTTCCTTGAACTCAGTCCAAGTGATTTTCTCCGGGTTGACATGGGCGTTGCATAGGGCATCCCACCAGTCAGCAGCGGCTCCCATAAGTTGGTGCGATGCGAAGAGAACCTTCTCTCGGTCATTGCACTGAACAATGGCAAGATTTTTCTCCATGGATTTTAACCAATCATCGGCCTCCATGGGATCACTAGCTTGAGCAAAGGTGGGTGGTCGAGTCCTCATGAACTCTCCCAACCTGTTATGAGCCGGTGGTGGTGGTGGCGGCGGTGCCGGAACGGGGTTTTGGTTGGCCTGCAACTGACCCAAAGTTTGGATCATGGTTTGCATAAGCTGGTTTTGCATGGCCATCAACCTTTCCAGATGGTTTTCGCCAGCTCCTGGGTTAGCAGGAACTTCATCATGGTCATCCTCCTGGACGTTCCATCGGCCGGCGTTTCCTCTCACCATCTGTGAGGGAGAGGACGAAATAGAATAGAGGATTAGAGGGTTAGGTAGGTCCTTTCAACTATATGCATCAAGGTGAGTTGGACTACATATATTAGCCCATATGAGGATGTGATCAAGTGCCGAAGCATTTCACACCTCTTTCTACTTACGTGTGGATATGGACAACGTTTTTGAGACGTCCCACAACTCACACTAAGCACATATTCACAAACAATCATTGCAAGGGCTCATACAACTCCTATTCAAGGATGGTTTCCTATGCCAAGGTGGTTTTAAAGCCAATCTAGCTATTCATCCTAGGACGCTTTCTTTGATCAGCGCGGCTTAGCTACCAGTCTGGGTCTAATACCACTTTATGATTCCTATTTAGGGGTGTAACCTACTGTTAACCCATGGTTCTAATGTCAATCTAAGGGTTTCTATCTAGGCGTGTAACCTACTGTCAACCCATTGCTCTGATACCAATCTGGCACACCCTCAATTCTGTGGAAAACCACGGAACCGAGAACTAATGCATATGTGTGCCTAGGATGTTCATCACACATACACATACGTTCCACAAACTGAATTCAGATTATATATTACCACGAATAACAGAGTTTATTACAATACCTCATGAGTTTTGGACTCATGTTCACAGCGGAAGTCTTATTTCTATGCAGCAGAAGTCTTTATTCTAATGCGGAAGCAATCAACTAATGCGGAAGCAAATCTAAGCAGAAGTGGCTCCATCTCTACTCCCTCCACAGGCAAGGTTGAGAACAGATCACACGCCATAATGCGGCTTCTCCTGCTGCTGATGATGAAGTAATAATGCAAGTTTGAGTACAATGATGTACTCAGCAAGTGCGGGAAAACACATGATATGCAGCTCATAAATAAGGTAGGCATAAAAAGGTTTATTTGCAGAAAAGCAGATTTATAAAACCATGATAAAACAGCAACTTAACTTTAGATGAATGTAATCCCAGCATGTATTAAATTACGAACATACCTTCATCGCTTTCCATGTTCCACCCGAAGGTTAACCAACCTCATTCTTACTCATGAATACCTCCTCGTATTCGCTACCATCTCACGAATACCTCCCCGTATTCGCTACCATCTTAAAACAACCTCGTCTCACACTGAGACCAAACTTGGTGCCATGACTCAACAGTCATGCAACCATCTTATCACCCGGACTCAACAGTCCCAACAACCAAACCATAACAAACTCATTAACCATAACCAAGAACCTTCCCAATAACCATCCCAACTAATCATCGCAGTTTAGCCAGGTGCTCATGATCGTAAGCTCGGCTATCATGATAGTTTTAGACTCTGCAGAGTTTGCACCTCTTTACCCACAAGTTTGTGATTTCGTCACCCGTCGGCGACTGCAGAACCTCCATTATACCAGTACACATCCGTCGGTGTATGGTCAAGAGATCACAAAATAGCCTTTACAAAGGGGTTACTAGATGTATGGACTCACTAAGGTTTCACCGGCAGGCTAGAATCTCCAATTCTCCCACCCATGGGCCCCCTCTTGTGCCATGCAGTTCCCAGGGCAGTCCTCACTCGACTCCCATTCCCCGCGCCTTCCACAGTCCATAACACTCTAGCAACTTACCTAATTACTCAGCTAAGCCGCACCCATACTTGGCCTTGTGGTGCTACTGTTATCCTGGCGTGTGCATGCATGAACCGGTCCTTAGATCTATGGCAAGTAAACCACCGTCTCATGCTACCTCATTCACAAACCCAGGCTTGCCTAGATCTCCCTCTGATCCATGTTCATTATTAACATCAGTTTCTCCTTATCAATATGAGTGCAGTTAGCTAGACACATCTATCTCGCTTCACAATCCCATAGACTCAGCGAAGCATAAAGCAAAAACCATACCCGACTCATAAACTTCCTAGGGGACAAGGGTGGTTTAACCAAAACTAGTAAACTCCTATAAAAGGGTTTCCCATCATGTTTGACTCAGCACACACACCTTTTCGCAAAACAAAATAGTTTTACCCAAAACATAGGATCAACATGTTCAAGGAGCACTTGCCTTGTTCTTGCGGTTCCGGTTGTTCTTGAATCTCAAAACCTGGTTGTTGCAGTTCGTCGTAGACAGCTCCCTAAGCTTGTCCTGCTAGGTAGGATCTCGTGCATACAAGATTCACAGCAATAAATATCATGCACAAACCTTAAACTAGATGCGATGATGCATATGCATGCTATCCTATGATTTTTATTAGATTGGTATGTTCTTGCATGGCTTGCATGGACAGAGGTGTTCGGATCAAAGGTGGACGTGGCAATGATCTTGTCTTTAGATCAACCTGATCATCAAGTGATCTGTCCACGAGAAGGCTTCTGTTCGAAAGGAATCAAAGAACAGATGCAAGGGGAATACAACGATGCCGTAAGGTGGTGTCGGAGTCCTACCTTACGCCCTTCTTGGTTCTCGAGGTCCTCATCAGACCGCTCGGTTCTCCTCCGATGATCTCCCTTGTTGCGCTTCGGCGATGGTTTACTCGGTGAATTAGGGCTAGGGCTCTAAGTTGTCGGCTCAGGAGTTGAAAAAGAAGTTTGTGGTTTTGGCCAGAGGTTATGGGTTCTATTTATAATCGGGAAGAGAAGAGTCCTAATCTGATTGTATCCCGAATAAGAGTCTTATTCAGATCGTCGTTGGATCCGATCATCTTATCTTTAGTTGATTTGGTGCGGTAACGTTGTGGAATTCAGGTCGGTTTCCTTTATGTATCGGTATTCTTACGCGTAACAGCCGCTCCAGAACTCATTACCTTTGCGGCGATGAGCTCCGGAGGCTCCACGTGTCCTTCCGGGGCCTGGTATCTCCTTCTCCGCAGAGACGAGCTCCAGTTGTGCCACGTGTCAATCGACCGAGACCTCCCCCTCCTTTGGAGGTGAGCTCCGCGCACGCCATGTGTTGGTGCCTGTCTTTCCTCTCTTCTTTCTTCAGGGACATGCCCTGAGATCGACACGTGTCCAGCAGCGACTGACCTCCTGGAGATAAGCTCCGGTGGCGAAGCGTGTCCAATAGATTGGGACCTCTCGGAAATGGGCTCCAAGATCGACACGTACCCCGCGCGACTGGTCCTCTGACTTCTGCGAGGACTAGCTCCGAGGATGACACGTGTCCTGCGGAAATGCCTTTGCTTCTTCCTCAGGGGCTAGCTCCGTGGGCAACACGTGTCTCACAGGATCGGACCTCTCCCCTTTGCAGAGACGAGCCTCGAGCCTGCCACGTAGCCAGCTTGGTGGCGGCCTCTCCCCACTTCGCAGGGATGAGCTCCGAACACGCCACGTGGCCAGCAGCCGCGGTGAGTTGTCTTTGGTGCTTTCTGAGAGCTGGATTCGGCTCTTATTGGCTACCCCTTTGATATTTTTCTCTGTTCCTTCTTTTCTTAAAATGTTTCCTCTTCATAAAGCATGAACATATGGTGACACCCGAGATGAGGGTGTCACAGGTACCCCCGCGCACAGGGTCGTGATGGGATGCCACGTATGCGGTCCACCAATCAGCAGCGGGTCCATGCAATTGATGAGAGGCAAACAGCACCCTCTCATATCCTTGGTATTGTATGATCCTCATCTTGTTCTCAATGGTCTTGAGCCCATCACCTGCCTCCAGAGGTTCAGCAGCACTTGCAAACTTTGGGGGTTGAGCTCCCAGGAACTCACTCAACCTTAGTTGACGTGGTGCAGCCTGTGGGGGTGGAGCTTGGTGTAAGTTGGCCACCACTTGAGTCAAATTCTGGATGAGCTGATTTTGATTGTCGATCATTTGGTAGATTGGATCAGCTCCTTCTCGGCGACCACCCCTGTCTTGCCCTCCAGGAAGTTGAGGATCGGCAGCCTCATTGTTGTTGTTGTTGTTGGGGTTGGCACCACGATCTCTTCCTCTTCCGGCCATCTATTATGATCAACCAAGTGTCAACTTAATCATTAAGCATTCACTTCCCACATTGCTTGTGTAAACTTAAACTTTTGAGACCTTAATATTTAGACAATTTCTGAAGATTTCACATAGGGTTTTAGGCATCATGTCTCATGCGAAAATAAACACACTATTGATTCATAAGGTTTCACACACAAAAGCAAATGCAATCTTAAAGATGAGGTTGTGGACAAGTGCCCATGGCTTCCACAACTCACGTCACACACCAAACATTAGATAGGTTCTTGACTTGACTACTCGATAACATGTTGAAATAAGGGAAATGACTCTAAACAACTCGTATCACTGAGCTGGCTCGTCGGGGTCTTCCTCATCATTGCGGCTGCCCTCTGACTCCGCTTTAGGTGGGGAAGCTGCTGGCGTAGAAGTGCGGCGACGCTTGCTCGCCCGGAGATCTGGGGAGACAGGAGTCCATGTGTCATTCTCGGAGACACACAGTTCATTCCCATCTCCTCTCTCCCTCGCCCTCAAGCTGGCACGAAGCAACGCCTCAGTCTCCTTCAGGGTGTCACGGACATCCTGAAGCTCCTGCTGGCACTCCTGTAGTCAAGTGCTGAGCATAGCTGCATCCTCAAAGCACAGGTTCATGTGCTCATGGGAAGTCCCCTGCTGCACCGGCAGGTACTTGTACTCCGCGGTGCCACTCTCATGCTGGAGGACATACATGTACTCAGTCCTGTCCAGGTGGCCACGGTTGATGTAACTCTGGCAGGTGATGGCCTCCCAGGCGACATCCTTCTCAGCATCGGCCTGAGTCGCCCGACAAGCTGAGGAGCAGTGGATCTTGAGCAGCCTGTTGTCGTGGGTAATCCTCATCTCTAAGCTCCATTCTTCACGCTTCTCACGGATGGTCCTGGTGGAGCTGTAGTGTATGATCAGCTTGCCAACATTGCAGGCGGCGTGGAGCATACGCCGAAGACGGCGCAACAAGCCTCCTACTGCCAACCCGTAGGAGTGGTACGTCACCGGGCGGTTCTCCTCCCTCAAGGCAAGGGCAGCTACAGGAACTCTTCCTCCGGTGGACTTGCGAGCGGTGCGGACCATGCAAACCATCTAGAACATAAAGCATTTAAAATCAAGTTAGATAAGAATTAAATAAAGACTGCATTTTGAATAAAAGTTGAGGCAAGATGAACAAATAAAATAAAGTGAAAACATTAAATAACACTTTCACCCCACACCTTTTGTAAAATAGTTTTTAAGAACATAGGGTCCTTAAATACGTCCATTTCTACCTAGGTCCACGTTCCTACGAGCAACCTGGCTCTGATACCTCTGTCACACCCGGTTTCTCCGAAGAACGACCGAGTGAATATCACATGTATGCCAGGATCATTTTCTCATACATGTGACAACAAATAGTGAAGCATCATTATATTACAAGCCAAGTGTTCGAATATAAACAAGTCTTACATAACATAGCGTCTCGATGGACGATAATATGTTCATAACATGTAAACAAAACAGCAGCGGAAGATAAGTCTTGTTGGCTCCATCACAGGCGTTGCCCGGGGGACTCCGTGAAACTAGAATCCTTCTTCGGGTCCGAAGTCTTGGTCGTTGTACACCACGTCATTCCCTTGGCCTGAGCAGCAATTTAAATCAACAGAAAAGCAAGCTTAAGTACCGTTGGTACTCAGCAAGTGTGGGAAAGTTATGTCATGCAGAGCTAGAGCAAGGAGAGGTTGAACTCATGGGTAAAGCACTACGCAATTAATACCTATCACCTTAGCTTATTAAGCACCTACATTACTACATAGGTGAAATGGTCCCAATCCCCTAACACATCATCAATATCAAGTAATCATAACTCCATTACCAATGTTAAGCGCCCCGCTAAACATCCTCAACTTTCCACTTCATCATCCTCAATTCATAAATAAGTCCAAGCCGCTCTTAACCGTGAGCACGACTGTCATGATAGTTTTGACTATGCAGAGTTTGCACCACTGTACCCACATGTAGTGATTTCATCCCCTGTTGCCGGGTGGACTAGAAGAACCTCCATTATGCCAGTGGCCGCGAACCACGTTCACACTTCCGAGGTGTGTAGCCAGGAAATCACTACGTGGCCTTTACAAAGGGATTCCCGATGAGTGTGGGCCCAATGAGGTTTCACACCTAACAGCATCCAAGAGGCTCCAACCCCGCTGCAGTGGCCCCCTCTTGAGCCTTGCGGTTCATATGGTACTCCAGCTGACACCTATTCCCCGCACCATCCAAACACCCATACTACGCCGGGGATGCACCTAATTAATTGGCCAATCTGCCCCATCTCAGCATGTGGTTGGCACGGTAAAGCCAGGTTACATGCTCCATGAACCGGTCCTTAGGATCCAGACAAGCACTAAACACAAACCCGTGTCTCGTGCACACAGCACCAACCAAAGCATCCAACTTGCCTAGATCCCTACCTCTACATAATTCATAATAATCCATTCACAGGTAAGGTAATCAAGGTGATGATCTCATATCCCATGTATCCCATTCTAAGCATGGCTAAGCATGAGTAGCATAAATGAAAGATATAATAAAGTAACTCCCAACCCAAGGCTACAAGGAAACAAGATAATGCAATTCTAGGGAAACTTCCTAGCTTTGGTATCATATTCCAAATTGACAATGCAATTAAATTCTAACTACACATCCTAGTATAGGATCAAAGTGGTCAAGGACACTTGCCTTCTTCCTGCTGCTCCGGGAATGGAAAGTCTTGATCTTGAAAGGTGAGAACCTGCTCTGGGGCTGGTTCTACTCATGCCAATACACACATAGCAAAAGAAAACAACATTCCATAAGCATTAGTCCACAAATACATACACAATGAAGTCATACACATATTTATGTTTGGTGTTTACCCTAGCTATGTTGATTCTATGCATACATGCACTTTTAAACATATATTTTTCTTCTACTATTTGATATTCAGATTCCTAAGTGCACCATATATATGAATTTCCAATTTGAACAAGGTTTCTATATTAGATAATACCCTTCTTAGCCACAAAAGGTACATGAAAGATAATTTCCTACTCCAAATGGGTTTTCAGATCTTCTACACTATTCTTAACTTGAAGTTCTAAATGTGGGGACCTCACTTGACATTTTCTAATTAAGTATACCTATTTCCCTACAATTTTCAGATTTATTTTCCCTACCCAAAAGTGAACTCCTATACTAAAATAGCAGAATATATCACCTAAACAGAATATGTTCTGATCTAAAATGTCCAATAAAATATTTTTTACTTCCTCTCTGATGGGGATCAATTTAAATTTATTTTTGCCCATTTTCAGAATTATTTTCTAGCCTAAAAATGAATTTCCAGCAATAAAACAGCAACCTAAATTCATACAAAAATTTCTACTGTTCCAATTACCTAAACAGAACCTTTATAAATTTTCCCTACCCCTTTTTGGTTACTTAGATTCATTTTTCCACATATTTAAATTTGTTTTATACCTAAAGGGTATATTTCAGAGATAAATCACAAACAGCAATCTCATTTAATTTAAAATTTTATTTCCCCTCTAAATCCAGACTTCAGATTGTTCTACAAATTTTCAACAGGGTTAGAATAATTCAACTGAACCTATACCTATGTTCGAATTTAAATCCTATTCACATATTCAATTTCCAGAAATTAATAACCCTCAGTGGCTGATGTGCAAATCCACACTGCAGTGGGGCCCCATTTCTCATTTTCTAATTTTTCAGGGGTCTAAGTGTGCAAAACAGGGAGGTTTTCCTAATTTTTGTTAAGTCCAGGGACTAAAACTGATTTTTAAATGCATTTACATGAATTTCTGAGGGTCCAGGGGCTAGATCAGAATTTTCCGGGGCTAGATCTTTTTTCCTCAGAACCCCAGGGGGTAGCGCGTAAGATTCCCGGCCTTTATAACGCGGGGCTGATGTGGGCCATTGGATTTTAAATGGAAGGCTGAGATTAGATCGCGAAGGGGTATGCGGGGGTTCTGTTTTCATCCGCCCGATTTAAAATGGACGGGCCACAGAAGGCCACGTTGCCCTGGCCATGTGCGGGTGGCGCTGCCCGGCGGCACACGGCGGCGGAAGGTGGCGATCTCGCCGGAGAGCTTCGGGTTTTCGAATACACTCGCTAAAACTTGGATTTCTTGGCATAGAACGGAAGAGGGGAGGTAGAGGACCTCACCTCGGTGGTTTTCCTGCACTCGGAGGCCCTGGAAGTCGGTCGACAGCGTCGAAGTCCGGCAATGGCCCTCGGTGCTCGTCGGAGCGGCTGTTGGAGCGCAAGACATGTCGTTTCTTTCACCTGCAAGACTCCCCCGCGGCGGTGGGGCATGCCACGCGTGTTAGATCGGAAAGACCAGATGGGGATCAAAAGAAAATGGCCGAGGATGCCTCGGTTCTCACCGGAGCAGAAAATGTAGCGGGTGAGGGGAAACCGACGCGGTTTTCTTGCGTTTAAAGGCACGAGGAGGGGCAGGGGGTTGGTTTAGATGGTGCAGCAATGCTTGGGCCAGAGATCGTGGCTCGTGCGTGTGAAAATCGGACGAGGCGGCGCGATCGGGCGCGGGAGCTCGGAAGCGGGAAAAAAGGGGTGACGGTTGGAGGAGGAAGACGGTGCCGACAGGTGGGTCCCGTGCAGCAGAGAGAGGGGGAGGGAGAGCTCCGAAGGCTCCACGTGTCCAGCGGGGCCGGACCTCCCTCTCCAAGGATAGCCTCGGGCCCGCCACGTGGCCATCAGAGCCGGACCTCCCCCCTCCGCGGGGAGAGCTCCGAAGGCTCCACGTGTCCAGCGGGGGTGGACCTCCCTCTCCTAAGAGGAGAGCTCCGGGCCCGCCACGTGGCCAGCATAGCTGGACCTCCCCCCCCTCCACGGGGAGAGCTCCGAAGGCTCCACGTGTCCAGCTGGGCCGGACCTCCCTCTCCTCAGAGGAGAGCTCCGGGCCCGCCACGCGGTAGCAAAGCAGCGCTCCCTACCCAGCGCGGTAGGCAGCAGGAGTAAAGCCACACCATATCTTGTTCGTACAAGGTATTCAAGACTAGCGCCTTCCCAATACGCGGTATTGAAGACCCGCACCTTCCCAAGACGCGGAGCACGCCCCTGCCAGGAGGCGTTGCGCCCAGTCACATCATAGTGAAGACATGCACGCAATGTCAGAAGCTGTACACCAATAAACGCAAAGACAAGACATCCCCAGCCACCCCTGCCATCATCAACCACTACGCCTAGCTTGTGACGTGGGTAGGGCGGCAGGACGGATTCAGAAGCCCTCGCCAGAGACAACTACCGACATTATTGCAGATACGGTAGATGGTAGAGATCACTCCGGGACCACCTGTCGGGTCCCAGGGCCCACTTTGTAAGCCGCCCGAGCCTTGGACTATAAAAGGCTCGGGTAGGCAATGTTACAAGGGGTTCAAACTCTGTTCAGCTCTTTGAGCTCTCACACTCGGATTCGGCTCTCCGCCACCTTGTAGTAGACATTCTAGCACTCAGCTCATCCTCAAACTTAGAACTCCAGTTCTAAGCCTCAAGCAATATAACGAGCACCTCTGCTCACCGTGGATGTAGGGTATTACGCTTCGGTGGCCCAAACCATGTAAAAAACCCTTGTGTTCATCTGTTTCCTTCGTCCAGTACAGCGAGACTCACGCAGGGAGACTAGCCCCTCCGAAAAGAACCTTCGCGGGTTGCCCAGTGCAGGCCCGGGGGAAGTGCCGACAACTACACTTCGACAGGTGCATTGAGATCATAGTAGAGAGCTCAAAGCATTAGAAGTGTCAAATCCTTAGTGGAGAGAGGTAGAGAGGTAAAGTTGGGCAGGCCAGACTTGTCCGGGGAAGAGGTCGGACTAGTCCGGAAGTCCTACGTCTTAGTTCATTTTGGGGCGGACTGAGAGTTCCTAACTGAGATCGGACCTGTTCGTTTTGGGACGGACTAATCCGTTTCTCTCTTGGTGAGAGTGTTTTTTTATCTAAGTCCTAGTAGACCGGACTTATCCGCCTCAGTGGTCGGACTAGTCCGGGCTAGCCAGACTTGTCTGTTTTCACACGGACTAAGAGTTCCTGTGTGAGTTCGGGCTAGTCCGTTCTAAGGCGGACTAGTCCGTATGGGTGTGAGATGAGAGCTCTCACGGCTAAGTCTTGGTAGACCGGACTTGACAGCCTTAGTGGTCGGACTAGTCCGGGTCGTCCAGACTTGTCCGTTCTCACCCGAACAAGTAGTTCCTGTGTGAGATCGGACTAGTCCGGTGTGAGGCAGACTATTCTGGACTTTCGGTAGGTGGCAATGGTTGGCTTCGAGACTTCTATCAAAGGAGATGCCACGACTTCATTTAGAAAAACCTGGAACCCTAGCGCCTCCACACCCATCCTAGAGCCCCCCTAAGCCTTCTCTCTCGCCTACTCACCCTCTAGAACCAATTCTTGAGTGGATTTAGGTGTGTGAGGAGAGCAGAAGGAAGAACTTCGTGTTTTGGCTCTCGGAGTGATCTCGTGCACTTGGTGTGAGTATTGTGGCTTGTGAGATCTGTGGAGTTTTGTGGACGTGATCAAGTGGGAGCCTCAGATTATGAGCAGCCCCAACATTTTGTAAGTCCACCCTTGAGATAGTGAAGAACCGGGTTGGCCTTAGTGGCGACTTGGTGAGTAAAGGGTTGTTAAACCCGGTCCTTGGTGGACTCCACAACGGGGACGTAGATTCCTGAGTGGAATCGAACCTCGGGCAAAAATCTTCGTGTCATTTTGCACTTACATTTCATTGATCATTAGAATTGCTTAGGGTTCGTTCTATAATTTCGCTCTTATAATATTTCAGGTTACAATCTTGCAATCCACCTCAATACTTTGACATATTTGTTATATTAGATTGCTAGATAGTTTATCTGCTTTTCGTTAAACTAAAATCTGAATAAAAACCCATAAAAATCAAGTTTAGGCTTTTCAGCAGTCTGATCGGACTAGTCCGCCCCTGAGTCAGACTAGTCCGACCTTTTAGGCTTTTCAGCAGGTTGATCGGACTAGTCTACCCCTGAGCCAGACTAGTCCGGCCCCTGTGTTCTAATCTCGTTTAATTAAGTCATTTCAGGTATAATAGCCTATTCACCCCCCCCCTCTAGGCAATTTCAGGAGGTGAACCCGACATTGGCTGGGGCCAGTGGCTCGAATCCCCCACACAAGAAGCTCCGCGCAGAGTGGAACTTCTAGGCCTCCAGGTACGGCTCAACCTCGTGGGGCTGTGTACTGGGCCGTTGGAACACTACAGGAATCGGGACTATAGACGACGGCCAGAAACCGTCGTCAATAAGGGCACTACCGTCGTCAATAAGTTATTGACGACGGTAAAAGCTTATAGACGACGGTTTTCAGCTGTCGTCAATTATTAGTCGTCAATAAGTTTATTGACGACGGTAACCGTCGTCAATAAATTTATTGACAACAGCTAAATCTAGCTGTCGTCAATAAACTTATTGACGACAGCTAAATCAGGCTGTCGTCAATAAGATTATTGACGACGGCCAGGATTCCAACCGTCGTCAGTAACCGTGGCTTATTGACGACGGTTTACACTAGGCCGTCGTCAATAACAATTGCTTATTGACGACGGTTTCTGGTACCTGGCCGTCGTCAATACTAATGGCTTATTGACGACGGCCAAGTACCAGTCACCGTCGTCAATAAGCTTTTTAATTTTTTTTAAAAAAACAGAAAATCCTGCCCTGGCTTCGAGGCCAGCCCTGGCTCGATGGCCAGATCACAGGCAATTAAAACATACATCACAGGCAGGCATAAAAACACTATACGCACGCCACACTACCCTACGCTACCCCGACCGCTGCCACCGGAGTCCAGGAAGTCGTCGTGCGCTCGTCCAAACGCTGGTTGCTGAGGGGATGGAGTTTCCTGAGCCCGCGTCGCCGATCCCTATGATGTACATGTATAGTTAGACAAATTAGAAGTTCACAAATGTGTATAAGATTAAATAAACTCATTACAAGTTAAAATTGAGCAAGTTAGCTAGATTTGGCTATGTTTGAGTAAGTTTGCTCATATTTTACTAAGTTTGAGAAGTATGGACTAGTAGTGTTTGTGTTTGAGCTAGTTCAAAAAGTTTTGGCTATGTTTGAGTAAGTTTGGTCATATTTGACTATAGTTGAGTAAGTTGTACCATATTTTACTCAGTTTGAGGATGTTTAACTAGTTTTCTCTAAGTTTAAGTAAGTTTGATCAAATTCAACTAAATTTTAGCAAATTTAACTAGTTGCAGCTATTATGAGAAATTTTGTACCTGTGCTCCTGACGTCGGCCCCTGTGGTAGCTGTATCGGTGGCGGCGCCCACTGAGGAAAGACAACGGGTTGTCCTGTGGCCATAGCCTGCAAATATGAAGTAAATTATTATACATGTCATTTATATATTAGAAACGTTGAGTACATTGATCTGAACTTACCTGCATGGCAGCTTGCAGCTGTAGCATGTACGAGTGTTGATACTCGTCCCTAGCCCGGAGCTCGGCTGCCTGCCTCTCGTTCGCGAGCCTCAGCGCTTCCTGCGTCCTCTGGAGCTCCTCCTGGACACTCTGGAGCTCCAGATCACGGCTGCCACGCCTGCTGGATCCACCCTGCGATGAAGAAGCCCTCGAGTAAGACCGCGCCTCCCTCGAGTCTACTACTCCATCGAAGATGGCCAACCTACACAACGAAGTAAGAGTATTAAAGTTTCGTATCTCGAAGTTAATGAAAGTAAATGAAAACAACATAACTCACCGGCCGTGAGGTTTACCGCCACCGCTTGCATAGGCGGCTTCAGGTACGATCGGCGAGTTCTGCCAATCGTAATCGTCGCCTCGAAGCCTCCGCACCTCCTCCCCATACTTTTCCTGAAAATACAGAAAATTAAAGTCATCAGAAGTTTTAAAGATAATACAATTAAGTCAACTAAAGAACTCACCAACGTCTCTGTCGCTGTCTGAGAAGACAGCTGATCAGGCTGCGAGGGGTCACTTCCCATGTGACCCCTCCTCCACACCTGGATAGCGGTCGGCTCCTGACCGATCTCACGCTCCTATCGATACGTGTTAGCATAATGGTAGCGATAGAAATTAACTAGAATATAATTCGAGTATCACTTACCATCCGTTTAGCAAGGCGTACGTAGCCGTCCCCGCCAAGACGGTGTTTCCCGTCCGTCCCTCGACTCTGTCGGCGGGTCATCGACACGCCTTGGAAGCCCTGGCTCGCCCAACGAGCACACAGGGAACTGTAGGCGTCCGGACAGGACTCAAGCCACGGTACGCTGACCTGCACACATTTGTTGTTGGATGAAAACATTGATGAAAATTGGATAATGAAGCAAAGTAAAATAAATAATTTACCTCTGCGTATTGTGCCTCCGTCAAGTACTTGTCCGCCACATCCCTAAACTGCCCCGGCTCACCCTCGTCCGGATGCAACTTATAGTACGCCTTCGTAGCCTGAATGCGAGCCGTTGAAATCGACTGCGTCAGGAGCTTCCTAGCGTTGTTGTTGAAGACCAGGCGAGCGTGATCCAGCTGGGCCTCGTCCTCCAAACGGTAATATTTCTACAAGTAGAAATATACAAGTTAATGTACTTAACATATAATAGGTTCGCATTTAACAAATAGACGATTTGCTTACCATGAATTCATGCCACACATGCTCCTGGTGGTTGCCGTAGGTAATGTCCTGGGCCGTAGCGTAATCGTCCCAAGACGTAGCAGCCCGTCCGTTCACTAGACCGGGGTAGTGACAACGGATGAGCTGGCCCAGGACAGCGTTGACCTGGCGGTGGCGTCCTTGACCCGTGAACGAGTCATCGGCCCAAGACCTAATACACGATTCTCAATTAGTACATATAAGTGTTAAAATATCTAAATTGATTTGTTATAGATTTACTTACCTATCGCCAACCGGACGAATAACGACCCGATCTTCTGGCCGTGCAGGAACCGGAGGAGGAGCCACGTAGTGGCTCCTCCTGTAACGCCGCTGTGGAGCCGGCTCCACATCAGGCTCTGTGGAAGGCTCTGAAGCAGGGTCTGAATCCTGCGGTGCCGGAACCTGAAGAGGATCCGAAGCAGGATCTGTAACAGGCTCCGAAACCTGTGGTGTCTGAAGAGGACCCCTGGCCTCTGTCTCCTCAGACGTAGAGTCGTCCTAAAAATTTGAAGATTGGTAATATAGATTTAAGAAAGTTATTTATATAATTTATGTAATTAATTATTCTTTACCTGTCGTGACCGCTCTCGTGACCCCTGGCCTCTGTCGAGGCCCAACAGCTGAGACAGTCTACCATTGCTAGACTGACAGCCCTGGAAAACAGAGTCTGCTCTCGGGGGCAGAAAGCCCCGCGTCCCCCGTCGTCTACTGCTCGATGACATCCTGATGAAAGGAAATTTGATAATGAATTTAAAGGAAAATATAGAAGACGAAAGAAGAGATGAAAGAAACGATACTTGTACTTAATTTCAAAATTCATCAGTATCACGATCATGTACTCTACTTCGTAAACCGGACCATCGATCTTTTGTCATGGTTGTTCGCCGTTTT
The DNA here is from genome assembly GCA_030760725.1 of Neostapfia colusana. Taxonomy (NCBI): domain Eukaryota; kingdom Viridiplantae; phylum Streptophyta; class Magnoliopsida; order Poales; family Poaceae; genus Neostapfia; species Neostapfia colusana. Next base: position 16,284,332 of record JASWHV010000016.1, on the reverse strand, counting down.
CGTTTTTTCACATTATGAGTCTGTACATCTTGTGCATCTCCAACTAATTCATCGAGTCGTAGACCAGGCTCAACGACAAAAGAATCCGGCAACTCTTCTTCTTGGTAAACAACATCTGCCTCATCAATGTAACCAGTATTGTCCGGTGTATATAACCGCTCACGAGGATTCACCTTTTGTACAACCCACCATGCACTAAGTTTTTCGCATGGATATTGTAGATAGTACACTTGTTCGACTTGGTGTGCAAGGACAAAGGTGTCGTAGCCTCGTAGTCGGTCCTTGTGTTTGACTTCTACCATGCCAAATTGGTTTTGTCGAGTTCCATTGTTATTATCAAACCAATCACAGTCAAAGAAGACTACTTTAAGGTCTTTATTCCCGGCAAAACTAAATTCTAGGATTTTCTTTATGATCCCATAGAAATTAGTTTCATGTCCTTCGGCATCGGCGGCCCTTGTCACAACTCCGGTGTTTGATGTTGCCCTTAGAGGACGTTGAGCTTCAAATTGAGTTGAACGGAATCGGAACCCATTGACATCATATCGACCGAAGAGTTTAACTTTAATGGATCCATTGGACAGTTGTCGCAAATCTTCATGAACACCGACTTGTGTCTTGCACTGTCCAACATATGAAGTAAGAAGACTATTTTATGCTATGAACATAATTACTAAGAGGAACAAGACAAGGAAAACGTTACATGATTTCGAAACCACGTTTGGAAGTTAGGTCCTCCATTTACTCCATAGTGTCGCATTGTTTGTATTTGCTTGCTAGTAGGTTGCTGCTTAGACTTCCAATTTTGTCGATCGAACTCACTAAATCAGGACAAAAAAGAATTATTGGTGTAGATGTATAACACACCACACAAATTAGTATAGATGTTGAACAACCACTTACTGAAAAAAATTGTCCATCCCATCTATGTTAGCGTACATGTATAACAAAGCAGCTGTCTTTTCATCTGCTGAAGCATCATAGCTCGTGCCACTACCAACAGTGGTGCCTCTCGTTTGAAAAAGTGAGAGTTCGCTACAAGAGGTTGCTTCAGCCATATTATACCGTAACACCGATGCATTAACATTGTGTTCTTCTGCAAAGTAGACACTTGAAAAGTATCCTATCTCCTGAAGTGTAAATGCTTCGGCGATGCATCCTTCAACCCTTGCCCTATTACGAACCATCGGTTTTAGACATCTGAGTGCTCTTTCAATGTGGTACATCCACCTATATTGAACAGGGCCACCTACTTTAGCTTCATATGGAAGATGGATTAGAAGGTGTTGCATTGGATTGAAGAACCCTGGAGGAAATACTTTTTCCATCTTACATAAAAGCACGGGTATCTCTTTTTCCAACTTCTCCATCATCTCCCTTTTGATTTCTTTAGCACAAAGCTGTCTATAAAAATAGCTAAGCTCGGCTAACACCTTCCAAACCTCATCGTCAAGATAGCCTCGAAACATAACCGGCAGAAGTCTTTCCATGATTATGTGATAATCATGGCTCTTCAAACCAGTAAGATTTCCAGTCTTAACATTAACGGCTCTTCTCAGGCTAGCAGCAAAACCGTCTGGGAACTTCAACTGTTTCAACCACTTGAAGACTTCTTTCTTTTCTTTTGGTCGAAGGCAGAAACAAGCTCGTGGTTTGCCACCAGCTTCGGAGAGCTCAAGACTTGGTCGGTTACAAACCTCTGCCAAATCCTTCCGAGCTTTTATATTGTCTTTTGTTTTTCCCGTCATATCCAAGCACGTGCTTATGATGCATTCGCCCATGTTACGTTCCTGGTGCATGACATCAATGTTATGCATTAGAATTAAAGACTTCATATACGGTAACTCCCATAGTGCACATATATGAGTCCAATTGTGATCCTCTCCGTAACCAACAAAATATCCAGGACGACCTTCATCTGGCACTAGATTATTGAGTTGTTTAACAATTTCCGACCCGTTCAGACGTTGTGGTGGTCCCTTTTTTACAATGGTACCCTTCCTGAAGGCATTTCTCTGTTGCCTAAACACGTGATTTGGCGGTAACCAACGTCTATGACAATCAAAGTAGCATATCTTGCCACCATGAATTAGACGAAAACAATCCGTGTCCGAAGCACATATTGGACATGTCAATCGACCATGAGTGCTCCAGCCAGAAAACATGCCGTAAGCTGGAAAATCATGAATAGACCACAAGTACGCAGCTCGAAGGTTGAATTTCTGTTTTCTATAACAGTCGTACGCTTCGACTCCTGTCCATAACATTTTGAACTCTTCAATCAATGGCTGCATCATCACGTTCAGTCGTGAACCAGGATGATCCGGTCCAGGTACAATAAGGCATAGGAACATGAACTCATACTTCATACAAAGCGATGGTGGTAAGTTGTACGGAATAGCGAACACGGGCCAACATGAGTATGGTGTGGCGTTTGTACTAAACGGTGAGAAGCCATCTGTCGCCAACCCAAAGCGAATATTTCTCGCGTCATTGGCGAAATCTAGATCGAAGTGGTCAAGCGCCTTCCATGCCTCACCGTCCGACGGGTGCACCATCATGCTGTTGTTCTCACGTACACCTTCTTTATGCCACCTCATGTGTCTAGCTGTTTTTTTAGATAGAAACAAACGCTTGAACCTAGGTGTGACAGGCAAGTAGCGAAGCTGCTTTTGTGCGACTTGAGTCATTACTTTTGAACCGTCGTCATTAACAACTTCGACAAATCTCGCTTTACCACATTTTAAGCACTTGTTCTCGTTGGCATGCTCTCTCCAAAAAAGCATGCAATTGTCTAGACACATATCAATCTTCTCATATTTCATACCTAGACCAGAAATCAACTTCTTAGACTGATACATATCTTTAGGCACTTTATGTGGTTGTGGAAGGATATCGCTGATCAATTTGATAAGATCGTTGTAGCAGTTATTGGAGAAGAAATACTTAGACTTAATGGCCATAAATCTAGTCATGAAAGTAAGGAGCGTCACTTCGGTGTGTTCATGCAACGGCTCTTCTGAAGCTTTGAGAAGCGTGAAAAACGCTTCAACCTCCGTTGGAGGAGGATCCTCCATCAATTCAGGATTTATAGCATCAAGCATCTCGTCCATCCTATCGACCCCCGTGTTGTCATCCTCATCTGAAACTTGTAAGGGTTGAGAAGATGTCTCACCATGAAAGGTCCACACCTCATAATCTTGCATGAAACCGTATCGACATAAGTGAAACGCCAAATTCACTTTGTCCCAACACTTTGCACCTTGACATTTCGTACATGGGCACCGCACCTTATCGATCTTTGACAATGAAAACGCTCGATCTACAAAAGCATCTGTCTTTGCGAACCACTCATCCGAGTGACCACCAGAACTGTTCTTCCAACCGGTATACATCCAACTACGATCCTCACCCATGTTTGAATCTGCAGTTTAATGTCAAGGAAATTATAGTTACTTTATAATTTATTTATGTCACGGCCCTACATCTATTGGAAAGGATAGGTCCTAAACCCACCCAAGAGTGATCGAGCGGAGCGTGCTCACAACGAGACGCGTGGTATGGATCCGAACGAAATTTCGGCAGCATAACCCCGCTGTTCTCCACTGCACGCCCGAAAATGGTGCAGCAGAGAACAACAGGGTTATGCCGTCGAAATCTCGTCTAGATCTAAACCCGCGTTTCATCACATGCCACGCCCCCTCGGTCACTCCCAGGCTGTCCAAAAAGGGACAATTCCGAACGTACACGCCTCACATGCGCAACACATGTGAGACGGGCCCATTCGAAACGGGTGACGCATGCTGTATAGGTTTACGTCAATCTTTCGTTTTTGAGTCATTTAAAAGAGAGAGAGGAAAGAACGAGAGAGAAGGAAAAAAGGAGAGACAAAGAAGTGGGTCAGCCGTCCTAAGTTATGCCCCGTTGGGGACTGCCATTATCTTACGACGCCTTTAGGGTTAGCCATCGTACGTTATACCCCGTTGTAAGTGGTTCAAAGATGAAACCCCACCGTTGGGGCCCGCCGTCCACGCGCGGGAGCTTGCCGTCCTCCGTGCCTGTCTCGACTAATACATTACCACTAAATGAGCCGTGACAGACCCTAAATGGGTCGTGTCAGGCCGGACCGGGCCGAAACCCATTTATTTACATATAGTAACTAATCACACAATCAATCAAAGTATTAATTAAACAATAATCAATTACAATACAAATTAAACAATTAATCAACTAAGGTCGGACGGCGCGGCAGGGTGGGGCTTGGGGCGGGGCCGGGCGGCACAGCAGGGCGGGGCTCGGGGCGCGGCGTGGAGAACCATGTTAAAAAGACCAGGGGCAATGGAAGCATATTACTAAGGTGTTGCCTCGCCTTATGCCTTATCGCTTAAAAGGTAAAAAGGGGTAGGTCGCCTTATGTCGCCTTACCGCCTTAATAACTATGATGTCATGCCATCCTGAAATGCTCATATTTAGGATGTGTTCTAGGCACAGTATCATTTGTGCTATTCCTGTGCCTTAAAAAGTTACTGTGATATATCGGATCTGTTTAGATCGTGATCTGATTGTTCGATCGGCACTCTGGTCTAGATGCACTGTGCCGACGCGACTGTCCCCGGCCGTACGTGCGTCGTGCAGATTTTCAAATCTTTTTTAAGTATGCCTATCACAGAGATGACAATTTTGGGGTGTACATCGATCAAAGAGGGCGGCGGCGTTACCATGCATGAAGATCAGGGCCGGCATGCATATTGAGGTAGCAGGCACGCGCATGCATGTATATGCTTTGCATGCGCGTTGACAGTGTCACAGCGAGTCTATTCTCTGTTTGTCTTCGACTAATGCTGCGCAGTCTTGAGTAGTTGAAGCGATGGATCAGTCGTTAAACGACCTGCTGGTGGGTTAAGTCCTCGATCATCGGCGCAGCTAGGTAGGTAGCAGAGATGTGTGGATCCATATAGGCCCGGCTGCCGCAAACAAATGTCTGCATATATGGAGTGGTGATCGACAAGCTGGCGATGCAACAAGCATGCAGCACAGAGAAAGTTGCAGGTGAGGATTTAATGAAAGTATGCAGCGCCTTTTCTTGGCCAGTGATGGGGGAGAAGAAGCTGCATCGGGCGGGCCGCGATACAGGGACGCCAGGTCTCCGGAAACAGAAGATAAAAGCTAGAGAAGCGAAGCACACAGAGCTGCATCGATCCTGTATAGCCTTCCCTCTCCTCTCTTTTCAGTGCGCTATCTATAGCTGCATGGGCGCATGCATGGCCAGAATGAGCTAGTAGGCATCTGCATTCCCTCTGCTCCTCTCGGCCTTTCACGGTGTGTACCATCTTATATGCAAATGCATGTACTCTGTCAACATGTCCTTTTAATTAATTAGCTTGTGTCCACATCATGCTTGTATAGTAACAGCTAGCTAGCTATATGGATGCATCTATAAAAGGCTTATATAGGCTATCAATTGACGATAGTAATGGCAGTCTGTATAAACTTATATATTTGATATTTCTAGGCACAGCATCAAAATATTTCGTGTGTGCGTAACATGAATACAGTATATAGTATATGGGAGGCCGGAGGGGGAGGGGTAGGGAAATTTACCTCGGGCCAGAGACGGGCGGCGACGGCGGCGGCGGGGACGGGCGGCGGCGGCGGGGGGAAGGGCGGCGGCGAGGCCGGAGGGGGAGGGGGAGGGAGATTTACCTCGGGCCCGAGACGGGCGGCGGCGGCGGCGGCGGGGACGGGCGGCGGCGGCGGCGGCGGGGACGGGCGGCGGCGGCGGCGGCGGGGACGGGCGGCGGCGGCGGGGGGAAGGGCGGCGGCGACGAGAGGTCCGGCGTGAGTCGGGAGGCGGCACTGGCCGCCTCCCGGCTCGCGCACGGGTTATATGTCCCATTATTGACGACGGTGCTAAGAAACTGTCGTCAATAAGACCTTGTTGACGACGGTGCTAGGTCACCGTCGTCAATAACTCCTCGGGTGGACCCGAGTTAAGTTAAAGACGACGGCCGCCGTCGTCAATAATTTATTGACGACGGTGCTCGTCTAGCCGTCGTCAATAACTAAGTTATTGACGACGGTGTTAAGAAACTGTCGTTAATAAGTTCCTTGTTGACGACGGTGCTAGGTCACCGTCGTCAATAACTCCTCGTGTGGACCCGAATTAAGTTAAAGACGACGGCCGCCGTCGTCAATAATTTATTGACGACGGTGCTCGTCTAGCCGTCGTCAATAACTAAGTTATTGACGAGGGCTAGATAGGGCCGTCGTCAATAACATTAAAGACGACGGCCCCGTCGTCAATAAATTTGGCCGTCGTCAATGATCGTTTTTCCTGTAGTGGAAGGCGTAGTTGATGCTTGGTGCTTTTTTTTGTAGGGCACCTCAGCAGAGCACCTCTGCTCCTCCCCCACCGCAGCAGTCCGGTTGCCGGAGCTCCATGTCCGGCAAAGCTCCAACACCGGCGGCAGCGCCTGAGCTTGTGCCTGAGGCAGGTCCGGATGTCGACACCCGGGCACCTGAGGCCTGCCAACCGGGGGGGCGTGGACGCCTCCGGTAGCAGTGCGGCTGCTGCTGGGTAGGCTGCTAGCCCTCCTCCCCCCCCTTCGCAAGTTGTCATGATGGTAATCCCTCTAGTGGATGAAGAGCAAAAGGGTGTTGAGGCAGTACCTCGCCTTACGATGCTGAAGGCTGTCCCGGTCCTCAGGGCCGCAAGGGCCGTCCGCTCTAGTCTGGACCAGATACAGGATGCACTCGAGCAAGAGTAGGCCAAGCTGAGGTCTGAGCGGGAGCGCCTCCAGGACTGGGACAACCTGCTGAAGGCGCGGATCCAGTCCGCCAAGGTGAAGGCTCGTGATCAGGAGGAGCGGCTAGAGGCTCGGGGGGAGGTGCTGCAGGAGACAGAGGCTGCCATCGCAGCCCTCCAAAGGAACGTGGCGAACCTCCATGCTGAGGCCGAGAGCCACCATGCCTCCGCTGATGCACGTCTCGCAGCCCTGACAGAGCTCCGAGAGACTCTCGTTCGTCAGGAGGAGGCGGAGGTGGCGAGGGAGCTCTCCGACCGTTTGGCTTCCTATGAGGCGGAGCAGATGCACCTGGAGGAGTGGCTTCAGGGCGTCCATGACCAGGAGGTCTATGCTGCATCCAGGGAGTCTGGCCTGGAGGAGCGGGCTGTGTGGCTGGTCACTAGGATGCAGGCCTTGGTTGCTCTGGAGCAGGGGCTAGCCGCTCAGGAACAGGGCACACGACTGGATTTTAGCTCCACATATCACCCACAAACTGATGGACAAACCGAAAGGACAAACCAAATTTCGGAGGACATGTTGAGAGCTTGCGCCTTGAAACGTGGGCGTAGTTGGGATAGGAGTTTATCGTATGCCGAATTCTCCTATAACAACAGTTATCAAGCTAGCTTGAAGATGTCGCCTTTCAAAGCATTATATGGTAGGCGGTGTAGAACGCCACTGTTCTGGAACGAGACCGGAGAGAACCAGGTGTTTTGACCCGAAGTGCTACAAGAGGCTGAAAAGCAAGTCCAAACAATACGGGAGAACTTAAAGGCTGCTCAGTCACGACAGAAAGGCTATGCGGACAGTAGGCGAAGGAAGTTGACCTTCGAAGTAGGAGACTTCGTATACCTTAAGGTGTCGCCTATCCGAGGCCAACGACGTTTCAACGTCAAAGGCAAGCTAGCACCTCGCTACATCGGACCATTTAAGATTTTGGATAAGCGAGGAGAAGTAGCCTATCAATTAGAGCTCCCAACGCACCTCTCCGACGTACATGACGTGTTTCATGTATCCCAGCTCAAGAAGTGCTTGAGAGTACCGGAGGAGCAAATACCAATAGAAGAGCTTGAACTTCAAGAAGACCTGACTTATGCGGAACATCCTATCCGAATTTTGGACGTGAAGGAAAGGGTCACCAGGAACAAAGTAAATCGATGGTGCAAGGTACAATGGAGCCATCACACCAAAACCGAAGCCACATGGGAGCGTGAAGAAGACATCAAGGCAGAATTTCCCCATCTGTTCTCTACTAACGAATCTCGAGGGCGAGATTCAATTTAAGGGGGGTAGATTTGTGACACCCTCATTCCTGGTGTCAGCAAATATTCATGTTTTATGAAGAGAAAACATTTTTTAGAAGAAGTAGGAACAGAGAAAAATATCAAAAGGATAGTGTCATGTTCAAACAAGTTTACACCAGGCGCCATAGGGCCCATGACGTGCGCCGAGCCAACAAACGCGCTGATGCGCGCGCGACAAGCACCCAGGCCACGATCTCCAACCGTGACTAGGAGGGAAAGTAGAAGATACTCTAGCTATTTTTGGTAATCAATAATTGGTGGAGTTTGTTACTCCTTTTGGGTTGAGCTGGAGGCTATAGATAGGCAGGTAATCAAACACTTGAGGAATAAGAAAGATATTACCATCTATTCCCTCTCCTCTTCTTCCAAGCCGGCGGCAGGGGGAATAACCCTCCGGCGAAGATCGGCGGCAAGGGGGTATAACCCAGCCAGCCATCACGGATAGCGGCTACGAACTACGTAGCCGAGGTCCTCCGTCCCTCGGGATCTCTGCCCTTGACAACCTGGTATCTCAGTCTCGTCGATCCTCTTCCACCACCTCCATCCAGACTTCCACCGCAGCCCCACCACAATCCCAGCCGCCGCATCCCCCCCCTCGACGGCCACGGCAACGCCCGCACCGTCAGTCATGGGCGATGACGATCAACCCACCATGGCCGATGTCATGAAGATGCTCAAGTCCCTAACCACCGAGATGTCAAAGATGCAGACCAACGTGGCGGGCATGAAGGAAAAGGTCGGCTCGTCGACCGACTCCAGCACCAACCACGACGGCCAACACCACACGGATCGCCCCCCGCGGTTCCAGAAGATGGACTTTCCGCGCTACGACGGCAAGTCCGACCCACTGATTTTCATCAATCAGTGCGAATCTTATTTCCACCAGCAGCGCACCATGCCGGAGGAGAAAGTGTGGATGGCGTCGTACAACCTGGAATATGTGACTCAACTCTGGTTCGTCCAGCTCCAGGAGGACGAGGGCATGCCGCCATGGGGGCGTTTCAAGGAACTTCTGAACCTGCGGTTTCGGTCCGGCGCTGTGATCCGCCCCCCTGTTCGAGCTCACCGAGTGCCGCCGCACGGGGACGGTCGAGGAATACTCCAACCGCTTCCAGGCGCTTCTTCCTCGCGCTGGCCGGCTCCAGGAAGGCCAACAGGTGCAACTCTACACCGGCGGGTTGTTGCCACCGCTCAGCCACCAGGTGCGCATCCACGGGCCGGAATCCCTCGCGGCGGCCATGAGCCTGGCACGGGTGATGGAACTGGTCGAGCTGGACCGTCTCAACTCCGCCCACGGCAGGGCTGCGCCGCGCGTGCTCGGACCACCGCTCGCGCCGCGTCCAGGAGCCCTGGCAGTCCTCCCTACAACCGCTCAACCGGCGCCTGCGGTTCAGATGCTGCCCGCACCCCAGGCGCCGCCCCTGGCACTGCGGGCGCCACCACCACAACGCGGCGGGAGCAAGCGCCTCTCAACGGAGGAGCAGGCGGAACGACGCCACCTCGGACTCTGCTATAATTGCAACGAGCCATACTCACGCGGCCACAACAGAGTCTGCTGCCGCATCTTCTACATCGCCGGCGTCGAACTGGCCGATGACGAGCCCGTGGAGGAGGCACCCTTCTATTCCCTCCACGCCGTCGCCGGTGTTCCAGTGTGCGGTACTCTCCAACTTGAGGTACAGGTGGGCACGGCCACGTTGATCGCCCTCATCAACACGGGCTCCACCCACTGCTTCATCGGCGAGGCGGCAGCACAGCGGGCCGGCCTGCCCGTCGTGCCTCGGCCTCGACTAACAGCGACCGTGGCCAACGGCGAACGGATCACCTTCCCAAGCGTTCTGCGCCAGGCGCCCGTCGTCATCGACAACCGGTGGTTCGTGGTTGACTTGTACATCATGCCGCTGGCCGGCTATGATCTGGTGCTCGGCACACAATGGCTGGCTACATTGGGTAAAATTATCTGGAACGTGGCCGCCGGGACCATGGAGTTCACGATGGAGGACCAGCAGGTCGGCAGGCGCAGCGTCGCGTCGCCGACACCACCGCGCATCCACTCTGCCTCGGGGACGGAACCCCTCCTCGACGAGCTGCTTGCATCCTTCGCCGACGTGTTTGCCGAGCCGACGGGCCTGCCGCCTTCGCATGGTCGGGTGCACCGCATCATCCTGAAACTGGACACCGCGCCGGTGGCAGTGCGGCCCTACAGATATCCGGCCGCCCACAAGACGGAGCTGGAGAAGCAGTGTGAGAACATGCTCGCGAACGGCATCGTCCAGCGCAGCGACTCCGCATTCTCCTCGCCGGTCCTTCTCGTCAAGAAGCCGGATGTCTCGTGGCGTTTCAGCGTCGACTACCGCGCCCTCAACGCGGTGACGGTCAAGGACGCGTTCCCGATCCCCGTCGTCGACGAGCTCTTGGATGAGCTCCATGGCGCCAAGTACTTCACCAAACTGGACTTGCGCTCGGGGTACCACCAAGTGCAAATGAGGCCGGAGGATGTTCACAAGACGGCGTTCCGTACACACGACGGCCTCTATGAATTCCAGGTAATGCCGTTCGGACTCTGCAACGCCCCGGCCACATTTCAGGCACCCATGAACGACGTCTTGCGCCCATTCCTTTGCCGGTTTGTACTTGTTTTCCTTGACGACATCTTGATCTACAGCAAGTCATGGGCCGACCACCTGCGTCACCTTCGAGCTGTCCTTAGCGAGCTTCGTCGACACACCCTCTTTGTCAAGCGCTCCAAGTGCGCATTCGGGGTCTCCTCAGTCGCCTACCTCGGCCACACGATCTCGGAGGAAGGGGTGGCCATGGACTCCGCCAAGGTGCAGGCCATTCACGACTGGCCGGAACCCCGCTCGGCGTGGGCGGTGCGTGGCTTCCTCGGGCTCGCGGGATACTACCGCAAGTTCATCCACAACTACGGCTCCATCGCCGCGCCACTCACCTCGCTGCTCAAGAAGGAGGGCTTCGCATGGGGTCCTGAGGCTGCCTCGGCTTTTGTGACGCCCTCAATTCTGTGGGAAAACCACGGAACCGAGAACTAATGCATATGTGTGCCCAGGATGTTCATAACACATACACATACGTTCCACAAACTGAATTCAGATTATATATTACCACGAATAACAGAGTTTATTACAATACCTCATGAGTCTTGGACTCATGCTCACAGCGGAAGTCTTTATTCTAAAGCGTAAGCAATTTAGCTAATGCGGAAGCAAATCTAAGCAGAAGTGGCTCCATCTCTAATCCCTCCACAGGCAAGGTTGAGAACAGATCACACGCCGTAATGCCCCACTCAGTCTTCATAGTAGGCTTCTCCCGCTGCTGCTGATGAAAATAATAATGCAAGTTTGAGTACAATGATGTACTCGACAAGTGCGGGAACACATGATATGCAGCTCATAAACAAGGTAGGTATAAAAAGGCTTATTTGCAGAAAAGCAGATTTATAAAACCTTGATAAAACAGCAACTTAACTTTAGATGAATGCAATCCCAGCATGTATTAAATTACCAACATACCTTCATCGCTTTCCATGTTCCACCCGAACATTAACCAACCTCATTCACGAATACCTCCTCGTATTCGCTACCATCTCACGAATACCTTCACTTATTCGCTACCATCTTATCTCATAAACAACTTTGTCTCACACCGAGACCAGTTTCGCTGCCATGACTCAACAGTCACGCAACCATCTTATCACCCGGACTCCACAGTCCCAACAACCAAACCATAACAAACTCATTAACCATAACCAAGAACCTTCCCAATAACCATCCCAACTAATCATTTCAGTTTAGCCAGGCGCTCGTGACCGTAAGCTCGGCTATCATGATAGTTTTAGACTCTGCAGAGTTTGCACCTCTTTACCCACAAGTTTGTGATTTTGTCACCCGTCGGCGACTGCAGAACCTCCATTATACCAGTACAAAACCGTCGGTGTATGGTCAAGAGATCACAAAATAGCCTTTACAAAGGGGTTACTAGATGTATGGACTCACTAAGGTTTCACCGGCAGGCTAGAATCTCCTATTCTCCCACCCACGGGCCCCCTCTTGTTGCCATGCAGTTCCCGGGGCAGTCCTCACTCGACTCCCATTCCCCGCGCCTTCCACAGTCCATAACACTCTAGCAACTTACCTAATTACTCAGCTAAGCCGCACCCATACTTGGCCTTATGGTGGCACTGTAATCCTGGCATGTGCATGCATGAACCGGTCCTTAGATCTATGGCAAGTAAACCACCATCTCATGCTACCTCATTCACAATCCCAGTCTTGCCTAGATCTCCCTCCGATCCATGTCCATTATTAGCATCATTTTCTCATTACCATTATGAGTGCAGTTAGCTAGGCACATCTATCTCGCTTCCCAATCCCATAGACTCAGCGAAGCATAAAGCAAAAACCATAACTGACTCATAAACCTCCCAGGCGACAAGGGTGGTTTAACCAATACTAGTAAACTCCTATAAAAGGGTTTGCCATCATGTTTGACTCAGCACACACACCTTTTCGCAAAACAAAATAGTTTCACCCAGAACATAGGATCAACATGGTCAAGGAGCACTTGCCTTGTTCTTGCGGTTCCGGTTGTTCTTGGTTCTCAAAACCTGGTTGCTGCAGTTCGTCGTAGACAGCTCCCTGAGCTTGTCCTGCTAGGTTGGATCACGTGCATACAGGATTCAAAGCAATCAATATTTATGCAAAACTTTAAACTAGATGCGATGATGCATATGCATGCTATCTCATGATTAGTTTTATTAGATTGATCTGTATGTGCTTTTGCTTGGCCTTGTATGGACAGGGGTGTTTGGATCAAAGGTGGATGTGGCGATGATCTTGTCTTTAGATCAAACTGATCATCAAGTGATCTGCCCACGAGAAGGCTTCTGTTCGAAAGGAATTGAAGAACAGATGCAAAGAGATGAACACAATGATATTGAAGTCCTACCTCGCGTTCTTCTTGACTTCGAGGTCCTCCTCAGACCGCTCGGTTCTTCTTCAATGATCTCCCTTGTTGCGCTTCAGCGATGGTTTGCTCGGCGGGTTAGGGCTAGGGCTCTAAGTCATCGGCTCAGGAGTCGAAAGAGAAGTTTGTGGTTTTGGCCAGAGGTTTTGGGTTCTATTTATAATCGGGAAGAGAAGAGTCCTAATCTGATTGTATCCCGAATAAGAGTCTTATTCAGATCTTTGTTGGATCCTAACATCTTATCTTTAGTAACATCATGGAATTTAGATCGGTTTCTGTTGCGTACGGGTGTCTTTTATGCGTAAAACCTGCTCCAGAACTCGTTACCTCCGTGATGATGAGCTCCGGAAGCTCCACGTGTCCTCCGGGGCCTGGTATCTCCTCGTCCGCAGAGACGAGCTCCGGTTGTGCCGCGTGTCACGAGCGAGACATCCCCCTTCTTTGGAGGTGAGCTCCGCGCACGCCACGTGTTAGCGCCGATCTTCCCTCTCTTCCTTCCTCAGGAACATGCCCCGAGGTCGACACGTGTCCAGCAATGACAGACCTCCCGGAGATAAGCTCCGGTGGCGACACGTGTTCGATAGACCCGGACTTCTCTGAGATGGGCTCCGAGATCGACATGTACCCCGCGCGACTGGTCCTCTGATTTCCACAAGGACTAGCTCCGAGGATGACACGTGTCTTGCGGAAATGCCTTTGCTTCCTCTGCAGAGGCTAGCTCTGTGGGCAACACGTGTCCCACAGGATCGGACCTCTCCCCTTTGTGGCGATGAGCCCCGAACCTGCCACGTAGCTCTTTCAGCGGCGGACTTCTCCCCATCTCGCAGGGACGAGCTCCGAACACGCCACGTGGCCAGTGGCCGTGGTAAGTTGTCTTCGGCGCTCTCGGAGGGCTTTATTGGCTATCCTTTTGATAACTCTCTCTGTTCCTTTTTTTTCATTAGAATGTTTCCTCTTCATGGAACATGAACATATGCTGACACCCGAGGCGAGGGTGTCACAAATCAACCCCCCTTAATTTGAATCTCGCCCTGGAGATTCATCAGTAGGAAATAGATGGGGAGATTCCGCCTTGATATCCTCTTCACGCTCCCATGTGGCCTCAGCTTTGGTGTGATGGCTCCATTGTACCTTGCACCATCGAATCACCTTGTTTCGGGTGACCCTTTCCTTTACGTCCAAGATTCGGACAGGGTGTTCTGCGTAAGTCAGGTCCTCTTGAAGTTCAAGTTCCTCCATTGACACTTGTTCCTCTGGCACTCTCAAGCACTTCTTGAGCTGGGATACATGAAACACGTCATGTACGTCGGAGAGATGGTTTGGGAGCTCTAGTTGGTAGGCTACTTCTCCCCGCTTGTCCAAAATCTTAAATGGTCCGATGTAGCGAGGTGTTAGCTTGCCTTTGATGTTAAAGCGTCGTTGGCCTTGGATAGGCGATACTTTAAGGTATACGAAGTCTCCCACTTCAAAGGTCAACTTCCTACGCCTATTGTCCGCATAGCCTTTCTGTCGTGACTGGGCAGCCTTTAAGTTCTCCCGTATCGTTTGGACCTGCCTTTCGGCTTCTTGTAGTACTTCGGGTCCAAACACCTGGTTCTCTCCAGTCTCGTTCCAGAATAATGGCGTTCTACACCATCTACCATATAAGGCTTCGAAAGGCGACATCTTTAAGCTAGCTTGATAGCTGTTGTTATAGGAGAACTCGGCATACGGTAGACTCCTATCCCAACTACACCCACGTTTCAGGGCGCAAGCTCTCAACATGTCCTCCAAAATTTGGTTCGTCCTTTCGGTTTGTCCATCTGTTTGTGGGTGGTAGGCGGAGCTAAAATCCAGTCGTGTACCCATGGTTTTCTTCAGCTTCCTCCTGAATCTAGAGGTAAACTGAGAACCTCGATCTGAGACTATCCTCTTCGAAACTCCGTGACGGCACACGATCTGCTCCATGTACAACTCTGCCAATTGTGCAACGTTACAACTAGTCTTTACCGGAAGAAAATGGGCAGTTTTTGTCAATCGGTCCACAATGACCCAGATGGAGTCGCATCCCAACTGAGTACGTGGTAATCCGACGATGAAGTCCATACTGATGTCCTCCCATTTCCATTCGGGTATTCTCAAAGGTTGCAACAATCCAGCGGGTTTTTGATGTTCGGCCTTTACCCGTTGGCATGTGTCGCATAGGGCAACGTATTCGTCTATATCCCTATTCATACCATCCCACCAATAACAAGTTTTCAAGTCCTTGTACATTTTTGTGCTTCCTGGATGTATGGAATAGGGTGAATCATGTGCCTCCTTCAATATCATGTCGCGAGGTGTCTTATGTTCGGCACACAAATCCTTTTTCCTAGCCAAAGCGTACCCTTTTCATCCTCCTTGAAATCCTTCTCTTTTCCTTGTCGGATTCTTTCTTTGATCTCCTTGATCCCCTCGTCCGTTGCTTGACCCTCTCTTATTTCTTGCTCCAATGAAGAGTGGATCTCCATTATCTCCACGTTATTCAAGAATCCGAGGTGTAACCGTTCGAACTCCTTCCGTAGTTCGGGTGGTAGCTCCCGAACCGTGAGTTGGTGACATGCTCCCTTTCTGCTCAATGCGTCCGCTACTACATTGGCCCTCCCGGGGTGGTAGTTGATTCCCACATCATAGTCCTTGATGAGTTCTAACCATCGACGTTGCCTCAAATTCAAGTCCGTTTGTGTAAATATGTACTTGAGGCTTTTATGATCCGTATAGATCTCACATCGATGTCCAAGGATATAATGTCTCCAAATTTTCAATGCATGCACCACTGCTGCTAGCTCCAAATCGTGCGTAGGATAGTTAAGCTCGTGCTTCTTTAATTGTCGTGAGGCATAGGCTACCACTTGTCCTTCCTGCATGAGTACACACCCGAGCCCTTGTCTGGATGCGTCACAATATATGTCAAAGCTCTTGCTTACGTCTGGCAATACCAGAACTGGTGCTGTGGTTAGCCTTTTCTTGAGTTCCTCAAAACTTTCTTGGCAGGCTTGTGTCCATTGAAAGATTTTTCCCTTCATTAGCAACTCCGTCATAGGTTTTGCTATCTTAGAGAAGTCTTTAATGAAGCGCCGATAGTATCCTACCATCCCAAGGAAACTCCGAATATACCTCACGCTCTTCGGTTGGTCCCACTTCAGAACATCTCTCACTTTTCCAGGATCAACCGATATCCCTTCCTTGGAGATAATGTGGCCTAGGAAAGATATTTCCTTTAGCCAAAATTGACACTTGTTGAGCTTGGCATACAATTGATGCTCACGCAACTTTTGCAGGGTCAATCTCAGATGTTCTTCATGCTCCTCCTCACTTTTTGAATACACCATAATGTCGTCGATGAAAACCACGACGAACTTGTCCAAGTACTCCATGAAAACCTTGTTCATAAGGTACATGAAGTATGCGGGTGCATTCGTCAATCCAAAAGACATAACAGTATATTCATATGAACCATACCGTGTCCGAAAGGCTGTCTTAGGTATATCAGAGGGCTTAATCTTCAGCTGGAAGTATCCCGACCGAAGATCAATCTTGGAGAATACTCGGGCTCCTTTCATTTGATCGAACAGGTCCTCTATACGGGGCAGAGGGTATTTATTCTTGATTGTCACCTTGTTGAGAGACCTGTAGTCCACGCACATTCTTTGGGTTCCATCCTTCTTGTCCACGAAGAGTACCAGAGCTCCCCATGGTGACGAGCTTGGATGGATAAAACCCTTCTCCAACTGTTCTTGAATTTGTTTCTTGAGTTCAACTAGCTCGTTGACGGGCATCCTATATGGTCTCTTAGCTATAGGTGCAGTTCCGGGTACCAAATTTATGGCAAACTCGATGTCCCGATCAGGTGGCATTCCTGGAAGCTCTTTCGGGAACATGTCTGAAAATTCCTGAACTACTGGAATGCTGTCCAATGTTGTTCCTTCCATGTGGTTCAAATTTGCCCGTTCGGTTGTTTGCTGGTCTGACTCAAACTCGACACGAATACCGTGTTCGTTTGTCAACTGCATGCTCCTTTCAGCACATTGGATTACTCCATTGTGCTTGCTTAACCAATCCATTCCGAGTATGATGTCAATCCCGTGTGAGTCAAAGACAATAAGGTTGGCAAGGAAGTCTACCCCCCTTATTTTAAGGCTTACTTTAGGACATACTATATTAGTCCTCATTTGTCCTCCGGGGGAATTAACTAACATAGCACATTCTAAGTGGGATACGGGTAGTTGATGTTTGGCAACATATTTGGATTATATGAAGGAATGCGATGCTCCAGAATCAAATAAAATGGTGGCTGGGTTGGAGTTGGCAAGGAACATACCAATTGCGACATCCTCAGCCTGTTGTGCTTCTTCAGCGGTGACATGGTTCACGTGGCCACGAGCATAGTTCTGCGGTCCACGTTTCCCTTGGTTGTCCCCTCTGTTTGGTTGTTGGTTCTGCTTGGGCACGTTACCTTGCTGTCCAGGGCCTCTCCTCGGGCACTGGTTAGCGAAGTGGCCTACTTCCCCGCATGCAAAGCATGCCCTGTTGCCTACGGCAGCAGGTACGTTGGGGCGGGGGTTTTGAACAGGGGCGCCATTGTTAGGTCGGGGCGCTGGAGGCATGGGCACACGAGGTGACGGTGCAACGAATTGTTGCTGTGGTGGCTGACCAGGTGTGACGCCCTCAATTCTGTGGAAAGCCACGGAACCGAGAACTAATGCATATGTGTGCCCAGGATGTTCATCACACATACACATACGTTCCACAAACTGAATTCAGATTATATATTACCACGAATAACAGAGTTTATTACAACACCTCATGAGTCTTAGGCTCATGCTCACAGCGAAAATCTTATTTCTATGCAGCGGAAGTCCTTATTTAAATGCGGAAGCAAAACTAAGCAGAAGTGGCTCCATCTCTACTCCCTCCACAGGCAAGGTTGAGAACAGATCACACGCCATAATGCTCTACTCGGTCTTCATAGTAGTCTTCTCTTGCTGTTGATGAAGAAATAATAATGCAAGTTTGAGCACAATGATGTACTCAGCAAGTGCGGGAATAACACATGATATGCAGCTCATAAACAAGGTAGGTATAAAGGGCTTATTTGCAGAAAAGCAGTTATGTAAAAAAACCATGATAAAACAACAACTTACGTTTAAATGTAATCCCAACATGTATTGAATTACCAACATACCTCCATCACTTCCCGTGTTCCATCCGAACATTAACCAATCTTTTATTCATACTCACGAATACCTCCTCGAATTCGCTACCATTTCACCCCATAAAACAACCTCGTCTCGCACCGAGACCAATCTCATGTCATGACCCTTTAGTCATGCAACCATCTCATCTCCCGGGCTTAACAGTCCAAAACCAAACCATAACCAATGACCATAACCAATGACCTTCCCAATACCCATTCCAATAACCATCCCAGTAACCATCCCATCTAATCATGGTAGTTTAGCCAGGTGCTCATGACCGTAAGCTCGGCTATCATGATAGTTTTAACAACTCTGCAGAGTTTGTACCTCTTTACCCACAAGTTTGTGATTTCGTCACCCGTCGGCGACTGCAGAACCTCCATTTTACCAGTACACAGCCGTCGGTGTATGGTCAAGAGATCACAAAATAGCCTTTACAAAGGGGTTACTAGATGTATGGACTCACTAAGGTTTCACCGGCAGGCTAGAATCTCCAATTCTCCCACCCACGGGCCCCCTCTTGTGCCATGCAGTTCCCAGGGCAGTCCTCACTCGACTCCCATTCCCCGCGCTTTCCACAGTCCATAACACCCTAGCAACTTACCTAATTACTCAGCTAAGCCGCACCCATACTTGGCCTTGTGGTGGCACTGTTATCCTGGCATGTGCATGCATGAACCGGTCCTTAGATCTACGGCAAGTAAAACCACCATCTCATGCTACCTCATACATAAACCCGGGCTTGCCTAGATCTCCCTCCGATCCATGTTCATTAACCTCATCAGTTACTTATTATTAGTACGAGTGCAGTTAGCTAGACACATCTATCCCGCTTCCCGATCCCAGAGACTCAGCGAAGCATAAAGAAAAAACCATACCCGACTCATAAACTTCCCAGGCGACAAGGGTGGTTTAATCAAAACTAGTAAACTCCTCTAAAAGGGATTCCCGTCATGTTTGACTCAGCAAACACACCTTTTCACAAAACAAAATAGTATTACCCAAAACATAGGATCAATATGGTCAAGGAGCACTTGCCTTGTTCTTGCGGTTCCGGTTGTTCTTGATTCTCAAAACCTTGTTGCTGCAGCTCGTCATAGACAGCTTCCTGAGTTTGTCCTGCTATGTAGGATTCACGTGCATACAAGATTCACAGCAATCAATATCATGCGCAACCCTTAAACTAGATGCGATGATGCACATGCGTGCTATACTATGATTAGTTTTATTAGATTGATCTGTACGTATTCTTGCATGGCTTGCATGGTCAGAGGTGTTCGGATTAAAGGTGAACGTGGCGATGGTCTTGTCTTTTAGATCAGACTGATCATCGAGTGATCTGCCTACGAAAACGCTTCTGTTCGAAAGGAATCGAAGAACAGATGCAAAGCGATGAACACAATGATGTCTTAAGGTGGTATTGAAGTCCTACCTCACGCTCTTCTTGTCTTCAGGCTCCTCCTCAGACCGCTTGGTTCTTCTCCAATGTACTCCCTTGTTGCGCTTCAGCGATGGTTTGCTCGGCGAGTTAGGGCTAGGGCTCTAAGTCGTCGGCTCAGGAGTTGAAAGAGAAGTTTGTGGTTTCGGCCAGAGGTTTTGGGTTCTATTTATAATCGGGAAGAGAAGAGTCCTAATCTGATTGGATCCCGAATAAGAGTCTTATTCAGATCTTTGTTACATCCTGACGTCTTATCTTCGGTAAGGATCGTGGATTTTAGATTGGTTTCCGTTGCGTACCGGTGTCCTTACGCGTAACAGCCGCTCCAAAACTCGTTACCTCCGTGATGATGATCTTCGAAAGCTCCACGTGTCCTCCGGGCCTGGTATCTCCTCGTCCGTAGAGACGAGCTCCGGTCGCGCCGTGTGTCAACCGATCGAGACCTCCCTCTTCTTCGGAGGTGAGCTCCGCGCACGCCACGTGTTGGTACCGGTTTCCCTCTTCTTCTTTCCTCAGGGACATGCCCCGAGGTCGACACGTGTTTAGCTGCGACGGACCTTCCGGTGATAAGCTCCGGTGGCGACACGTGTTCGATAGATCCGGACTTCTCTGAGATGAGCTCCGAGATTGACACGTATCCCGCGCGACTGGTCCTCTTATTTCGGCGAGGACTTGCTCCGAGGATGACACGTGTCCTAAAAAAATGCCTTTGCTTCTTCCGCAGAGGCTAGCTCCGCGGGTAGCACGTGTCCCACAGGGTCGGACCTCTTTCCAATTGCGGAGGTGACCCCCGAGCCTGCCACGTAGCTAGTTTAGCGGCGGACCTCTCCCAAATTTCTCGGGGATGAGCTCCAAACACGCCACGTGGTCTGTTGGCCATGGAATTTGCCTTCGGTGCTCTCGGAGAGCTTTATTGGCTACCTTCTGATACTTGTCTCTGTTCCTTCTTTCGTAAAATGTTTTCTTCTTCATAAAACATGAACATATGCTGACACCCAAGGTGAGGGTGTCACAAATCTACCCCCCTTAAATTGAATCTCGCCCTCGAGATTCGTTAGTAGAAAATAGATAGGGGAATTCAGCCTTAATCTCCTCTTCACGCTCCCATGTGGCTTCAGCTTCAGTATGATGACTCCATTGTACCTTGCACCATCGAATCACTTTGTTTCGGGTGACCCCTTCCTTTACGTCCAAGATTCGGACAGGGTGTTCTGCGTAGGTCAGGTCTTTTTGATGTTCAAGTTCTCTCATTGACACTTGTTCCTCTGGTACTCTCAAACACTTCTTGAGCTGGGATACATGAAACATGTCATGTACGTCAGAGAGGTGGTGTGGGAGCTCTAGTTGATAGGCTACTTCTCCTCGCTTGTCCAAAATCTTAAATGGTCCGATGTAGCGAGGTGCTAGCTTGCCTTTGACGTTAAAACGTCGTTGGCCTCGGATAGGCGATACCTTAAGGTATACGAAGTCTCCTACTTCAAAGGTCAACTTCCTACGCCTATTGTCCGCATAGCCTTTCTGTCGTGACTGAGCAGCCTTTAAGTTTTCCCGTATCGTTTGGACTTGCTTTTCAGCCTCTTGTAGTACTTCGGGTCCAAACACCTGGTTCTCTCCAGTCTCGCTCCAGAACAGCGGCGTTCTACACCGTATGCCATATAAGGCTTCGAAAGGCGACATCTTCAAGCTAGTTTGATAGCTGTTGTTATAGAAGAACTCGGCATACGGTAAACTCCTATCCCATCTTCGCCCACGTTTTAAGGCGCAAGCTCTCAGCATGTCCTCCAAAATTTGGTTCATCCTCTCAGTTTGCCCATCTGTTTGTGGGTGATAGGCGGAGCTAAAATCCAGTCGCGTACCCATGGCTTTCTGCAGCTTCCTCCAGAATCTAGAGGTAAACTGAGAACCTCGATCTGAGACTATCCTCTTCGGAACTCCATGACGGCACACGATCTGCTCCATGTACAATTCTGCCAACTGTGTAACGTTGTAACTGGTCTTTACCGGAAGAAAATGGGCGGTTTTCATCAACCGGTCCACAATGACCCAGATGGAGTCGTATCCTGACTGAGTTCGTGGCAATCCGACAATGAAGTCCATACTGATGTTCTCCCATTTCCATTCAGGTATTTTCAAAGGTTGCAACAATCCAGCGAGTTTTTGATGTTCGGCTTTTACCCGTTGGCATGTGTCGCATAGGGCAACGTATTCGGCTATATCCCTCTTCATACCATCCCACCAATAGCAGGTTTTCAAGTCCTTGTACATTTTGGTGCTCCCTGGATGTATGGAATAGGGTGAATCATGTGCCTCCCTTAATATCATGTCGCGAAGGTGTCTTAGGTTTGGCACACAAATCCTTTTTCCTAGCCAAAGCGTACCCTTTTCATCCTCCTTGAAATCCTTTTCTACCCCCTGTCGGATTCTTTCCTTGATCTCCTTGATCCCCTCGTCCGTTTCTTGGCCCTTTCTTATTTCTTGCTCCAATGGGGAGTGGATCTCTATTATCTCCATGTTATTCAAGAATCCGAGGTGTAACCATTCGAACTCCTTTCGTAGTTCGGGTGGTAGCTCCCGAATCGTGAGTTGGTGGCATGCTCCCTTTCTGCTCAATGCGTCAGCGACTACATTGGCCTTCCCGGGATGGTAGTTGATTCCCACATCATAATCCTTGATGAGTTCTAACCATCGATGTTGCCTCAAATTCAAGTCCGTTTGTGTAAATATTGACACGACCCCACTGGTCCTGTCGAGCCAGGATCACGCTGAGGGGTGCTGCGTTGCACAGCACCGTATAACACACGTCAAAGGTACACAGCGGAAGCGGAAGCTTTATTACATAAACAAGTTTATTAACATGTTTACATCAAAATAAGTTTAGTCCACACTCGCGGGCGTAGACTAAGCATCAAGTGCACGTTCAGCCCTCGAACGTGTCCTTGCTAGCACACACGCACACTAACTCTGCGGCGTGCAATACTCCCACTCGACGGGGTTCCCCTCCTGGGGTTCCGTCTCCTCTTCGGGAGTCCCTTCCTCATAGAACCCTGCAAAAGCTTCAAACACAAGCAGTGAGCACGAAGGCTCAGCAAGTCTGACCCGTCTCACCTAAACATGGAACTTCTACATGAGGGTGATGGGTTGCATGAGGTAAAAATCATTTGCAAGGACTCGCCTAATTAGTAGAACCTTACTTTCAAGTTTTAGCAGCAGGTTGTGGAGAACTTTATGCTAAGGCACATGAGAGAGCCGCAATCAAACAAGAAACGCATTTCTCTCATGTACTTTGCCCAAAGTTGAAAAGAACTTTAGTTAGCACTAAGCTACAGCATATCATTAACAATCAATGTCCAGCTTTCAATCAGCAACATTTTAACATGTAACTAGCCTATTCTTTCTACGTCACGGTACAGTGAACAAGTGGTACTCACTGACCGCGAGGGACGGCGATTATAATCGATTTACACCTGCAGGGTTACCCGAACAACCCGTCACGTACGCCCGTACTCGATGTTGCCTACAACAACCATCACGGACGCCGTACGCGACTACCTTTCACCCGTTAGCCAAATATTGAACCGGTCCCATCGTCCCGAGCAAGAGGTCCCTGCACGCGCATCTCCGTGCCGCCAGCTGATTTACACCTCGAGCTCTCAACCTACCCTCTGAACGACGGGCAATGCCTCAACACCCAGCTACCCGAGTTACATCAGTTTCCCGGTTCCCATATAGCCGGTAGGTCTTCGGTACTGTTCTAGCTTGTTCAACAGGCCCGCACACGGCTCGGTCCTCAATCGACACAAGCGGAGCTACAGCACACAGGCCCCAAAGTCCTGCCGCTCTTACTCTCCGCTTGGTCTCATTTTCTTGCCATGTGTTTCATGTGCTATCTCTACCCGAGCAATGTGCCTCTAGCCTATTCTCGCGAGTAGTTCCAACTACTCGACTTGTACCGAATCCTACTCTATTCTAGCGATGCAGTGGCTAACGAGGTTTTCAATCCTAAACCCAACCCATGGTTTTCTTGGCTGTGCAGTTGGGTTTCCAATCAAGACTCTAATGCAACGAACAAAGGAAAACATGTATGTGCTCAAAACAATAAAAATTTGTAAAAAAGGTTAATGCAAACCGGGGCTTGCCTTGCTGCTCTTGGTCGTAGGCTAGCTGTTCCTCCGGAGTAACGAAGTCTAGGACTTCGGGTTCCTCCTCGACCTTAGCGACTACATGATAAGAACAATGTATGTATTAATTTAGAGGCCTTTGTATTAACTTTGAAGTTGTGAAGCCTATAACCCTTACTAGACAGACCTAATGACTGTGAAACTTTTACTGTGGCTTGGTTACAACCTAAACAAAGACTTGGTCAAGTTTTAGTTGCAGCAAAGCTCATTTGAGCCCTCCACAAATAATTATGTCCTTGACCTTAATTGGAACCCTTAGGGTGTTCTAGGGATTTTCATGAGACAAACTATGACTTTCTGAAAACTAGATTTTCAGAGGGTCCTAATGGAGTTGGTCTCACTTAATTTGGAAGTCTCTAACTAAAGATATGAGCTAAACAATTTCAGAGAAAATCCTGAAAATGTTTCTGAACATTTTCTATTTTCTCTGGAACAGTTTTACTAATCACACCATTAGGTGGACTAAATGAGCTCAAATGGATCTGAAATTTTTATGGTAGTTCAAGGATATTTTGGTGAACATCTCAGCAAAATTTCAGGATTTTCCTCCAAAGGATTCTCCAGTTAAAATTCCTAACAGTTTAAACTTTGAGGAATTAATTCTGGAGAATTAAGGAATTTCATGAAGTGACACTTGATTTTCTGGAAAGTACTCAGAGAGCTGAATCCAGCAAAATTTGGTTCACTCAATTTGGAGCTTTCTAGCCAAAGTTATAAGGATTTGAAGTTTGAAGGAAATCTGAAAATCGGGGAAAAGTTTAAACTCGCGCGTGGGCCCAGGGGACACGCGTCGCACGCCGAAGCGATAGCACACCGCGGCCCACAAGGCTTTTGCGCGCCAGCACACCCGATCCCGGCCGCAGCCGGATCCCGATTCAAAATATCGGCCGCTGACAGCTGGGGTCCACCCCCTTCTTCAACCTCGCGACCCCCGCGCCCCGCCGCCGAGGGACCTCGCCGGAGAGCTCGTCGCTGGCTGCTGTACCGCTCCAAACTTCTTGATTCTGGCCGCCCCTGCCTACTTTTACTTGGGGAACATGATCCGAGGGTCAGCTGCTCATGACAACGGCCGGAGCATGGTCGGCGACGAGCCGCCATATCGGAACGACTTCGGCCATGTCGGCTGATGCTCCTAGTGCCTCAGCTACTTGGGAAACCGGTCGGGGAGCATCAGTGGACCTCAGAGAAGGTCGACATGAACTCGGGGCAGCTCGGGGAAGGCCCGAAATAGGTCCTCACCGTGCGCCCGATACCCCCCGTTCGTTCCGCCATTAGTAGACCTTGAATTACGCCGGGCACAGAGGTTCTCCGGCCCAGAGTTGTGAAGGCAACTTGTGCGTCACCGTGTCTAGTTCGTGTGGGAGTGGCCTGAGGCCCTCTAATCCTTTCTAGAGCACGAATTAAACAGAATCGTACCCGAAGGTCGTTCTGCACACAGAAAGGGGAAAAGTGGAAATTCGCCGTCGGTGAGCAACCACTCGAGCTGTGGCTCGGGGGTGAGCAGCACCGATCACTTGCGCGTCCAAGGGTGCCTTGGCTCGGGCGTAACAACGCCCAGGTTGGGCTGTCCACGAGAGCCCGAGGTGCGGCGGTTTCCAGTTCCGAGTTTGATCTTTCGGCACAGCCGATATCACTCGGTTTCAATCGATTTCTATCAATGGGAAGGATGGAGGATGGTTGCTAGTACCTTGCTGGGACCTTGAAATGGAAAGAGGGAGCTGCGATCGGCTTGATCAAGCAGGAACTCGAGCGCTAGTGATGGCAGTGGGAAAAGCAGTCGCGCACGCCGGTAGCTCGGGGAAATGGTGACTGAAGCACGCCGGGGAGGGAATAAATAGCCCGGCCGGCTGGTCTCCGGCTTGGGGCACGCAGCAGGAGCTGGCGCCGGCTGCCCCCTTCGGTGGCGCGCGCGCACAGCTGCCGGGAACCGACTGAACTGTGGTTCAGTCGGTTTGCTTTGAGGCAGAGGCTGACATGTGGGTCCCACTTCTCTTTTAACCTCTGAAATTTATTCCTAACAGCTGTGGTAAACAGTGAACCCTATTCTACCCTTGGAAATTCAAATTATTCACCCAAGAGCCATTTGATTTGATCAAAGTTCAAATGAGGTTTGGTTTGAATGAATTTCAGCACAAGTGCAGTTTGAAATTCAAATAAAGTTTGAATTTCTCCCCCTTAGCTCATGTCAAGATCAACTCCAAATGGAGTGAAAATTGGTGTGTGAGCTCACAAAAATGTGCTGAGCAAGAATATGCCTTCCACTTTTAAATTCAGTGGGTGAAAACAGTTTGAATTTGAATATGGTTTCAAACTGCCCTCTTCCTAACTATACCCAAAATGACCTCAAAAAGGTTTTGAATTTGGGTGGAACTTGGCATGGACATCCTTAGTAAAGTGTAGGAGTTTTCATATGTCCAGCCCCTCTATATCACATGTGGGAAGTACCACTTTTGCAATGTGTGAGTTTGTTCCCTAATGAGCATGTTGATAATTGTTACTTGCTCTTTATTTGTGTTCATCATTCTTCCTCAAATGAGGTGTGTGGTGTGGTGATGAACACTGCAAATGAGTGTCAAAAACTGAGGCCCTTACATTCCTCCCCCCTTAAAAGAATCTCGTCCCGAGATTATAAGGTGAAATGAGAGAGAGGACGGTGGAAAATTACCGAATATGCGACGTGAAAAAGTCGGGGTAGTTAGTGCGAAGGAATTCTTCGCTCTCCCATGTCGCTTCGTCCATGGAGTGATTACTCCACAGAACCTTGTAGAACCACAACGTACGGTTGCGTGTGGTTCGGGCCTTCTCATCAATAATCTGCACCGGTTCCTCCCGATAGGTGAGATCCGGCTGCAGTCCTTCAATGTCTTCCAGCTGAACGGTAGTTGATAGCTTGAGACACTTCCTCAGCTGGGAAATGTGAAAGACGTCGTGCACACCGAAAAGTGCTTCTGGTAATCTTAGCCGGTATGCCACCGATCCACATCTTTCGGTAATCTGGAATGGACCGATGAACCGGGGTGCCAACTTTCCCCTCACCCCAAATCTGTTTACGCCCTTCATTGGAGACACTCGTAGGTATACGTGATCTCCAACCTCGAATTGTAATGGGCGCCTTCTCCGGTCCGCATACTGTTTCTGACGGGATTGAGCGGCTTTTAGGTTCGCTTGAATTAGTCGAACCTTTTCTTCCGCGTTGTTGACAAGGTCAATCCCGAAGGTAACCCTCTCGCCAGACTCACACCAATTCAATGGTGTGCGGCATCTTCTTCCGTATAGCGCCTCGTAGGGCGCCATCTTGATGCTGGCTTGGTACCCATTGTTGTACGAGAACTCGGCTAACGGCAAGTGATCATCCCAATTCTTGCCGTGGTCGATAGCGCAAGCTCGTAGCATGTCTTCTAGGATTTGATTTACCCGCTCAGTTTGCCCATCTGTCTGCGGGTGGTAGGCTGAACTACGGATCAGCTTCGTCCCCAGGGCAGCGTGTAGCTGCTCCCAAAAACGGGACACAAATAAAGTGCCCCGGTCCGATATGATGGTACGGGGTACGCCGTATAAGCATAGGATCCGTGAGATGTACAGTTCAGCGTACTTCTTGGCGTTGTAGTTGGTGTTGACCGGGATGAAATGGGCAACTTTGGTGAGCCGATCGACGATCACCCACACAGAATCATGTTTCTGTAAGGTGGTGGGTAAACCGACGACGAAATCCATGCTCACGTCCTCCCACTTCCAGGCAGGAATGCCCAGTGGTTGCAGCAGTCCCGGTTTCCGCATGTGGTCTGCCTTCACCCTTCGACATGTATCACACTCGGACACGTATCTTGCAGTCTCTCGCTTCATCCGTGTCCACCAAAACTTTCTTCTGAGTTCTTGATACATTTTGTTGCTGCCGGGGTGAATAGAAAACTTTGATAAGTGAGCCTCATCAAAGATTTTCTTCCGTAACTCCGGGTTTCGGGGTACGACGATCCGGTCCTTGAACCATAGGACGCCGTCTCCGTCCTTCCGGAAACATTTCAACTCCCCACTGTCTACTCGTCTCCGTAAATGTGACATGCCCTTATCATTCTTCTGGGCTGCCGCTATCTCTTCACGGATGGTGGGGATCAAAGCTAGGTTGTAGAGAGCTCCATGTGGAATCACATGTAGTGGTGGTTCGCTCTCTTCCAACGGTGTGATGGTCAGATTATTGACGTGTGACTTGCGGCTTAGCGCGTCTGCCACAATGTTTGCCTTGCCCGGATGATAATGGATCTCTATCTCGTAATCCTTTATCAGTTCCAACCATCTTCGTTGCCTCATGTTCAGCTCCTTCTGAGTGAAGATGTACTTGAGGCTTTTGTGGTCGGTATATAAATGTACGAGGTTACCGAGTAGGTAGTGCCTCCACATTTTCAGTGCAAGTACCACGGCAGCGAGCTCCAAATCGTGAGTTGGATAATTTTGCTCATGGTTCCTAAGCTGTCGTGATCCATACGCGACCACTCTTCGGTCTTGCATCAGCACACATCCGAGCCCAATGCCGGATGCATCGCAGTACACATCGAACGGTTTTGTTGTGTCTGGCTGCGCCAAAACCGGTGCTGATGTCAGGTGCTTGACTAAAGCCTTGAATGCTGCTTCACATGCTGGACTCCAAACATATTTGGTAGCCTTCTTCAGCAGCTCTGTCATTGGCTTGGCAATCTTCGAGAAGTTCGGAATGAACCTCCGATAATATCCCGCGAGTCCGAGGAAACTCCGTACCTCATGAACAGTTCTCGGGGATTTCCAATTCAGCACTTGCGTGATTTTGCTCGGGTCCACAGCGATACCCTCCGCTGAGATGATATGCCCGAGGAAAGGCACTTGCGATATCCAAAACTCGCATTTGCTGAACTTTGCGTACAACTTGTGATCCCGCAGCCGTTGCAAGACTATACGCAGATGTTTCTTGTGATCTTCCTCCGACTTGGAATATACCAGGATGTCGTCGATGAAGACCACGACAAACTTGTCCAGCTCCGGCATGAACACCGAGTTCATTAAGTACATGAAGTGAGCTGGAGCATTGGTGAGGCCAAAGGACATGACCAGGTACTCATAAAGTCCGTACCTTGTCGAGAAAGCTGTCTTTGGAATGTCCTCCGCCCTTATCTTAATCTGATGGTACCCGGATCTTAAATCCATCTTGGAAAAGATCTTTGCTTCGACCAACTGATCAAACAACATGTCGATCCGTGGCAACGGGTACTTGTTCTTGATGGTTACGGCATTTAATGGACGGTAGTCCACGCAAAGCCGCAACGTTTCATCCTTCTTTTTGACAAATAATGCCGAACAGCCCCATGGCGAGGAGCTCGGCCTAATAAAACCCTTCTCCAGAAGGTCCGTGAGCTGAGTCTTCAGTTCAGCCAACTCCTTGGGCGCCATCTTGTACGGCCTTCGGGATATTGGCATGGTTCCCGGTGCAAGTTCAATCTTGAATTCCACCTCTCTATCGGGTGGCATCCCTGGCAAATCGTCCGGGAATACATCCGGGAACTCTCGGACCACTGGAATGTCTTCCAATCTGATGGTTGTGGCTTGATAGACACTTGGAAGTTTTATTTCTGGACTGTCCAGAAATAATGAGTGAGAACCGTGCACTTCTGAGTTTAAGTGCACGACTCGGAGGACGGTGTCTAAAACAGCGCCGTGGCGGGTTAACCACGACATCCCTAGGATGACATCGACCTTCTGTCCCTCTAAGATAATGAGAGACGTGGGGTACACTCTACCCGCTAAGCCTAATGGTGCTTTGGAGACCATTACGCTTGCTGAAATCTTCCCACCCGGTGAACAAATTAAATATGGACTATCGGTGGGTAGTATTGGCAAGCTGTGTTTAGCAATGAAAGCTTGGCTAATAAAATTATGCGTGGCGCCTGAATCAAATAGTATTATAGCGGGATGCTGGTGGAGTTGGAACATACCCGCAAGGATGGGCTCGCCCTCCGGCACGTCCTCAATGGCAAGCTGGTGGACAGTGCCGGGCCTAGGGTTTGCCCGCCGCGCATTAGTAGGGTTCCGGGGTTGATTCCTCCCCGGAAACTGTGGTGCCACTCCGCCGCCTTGCCTCTCCGGGCAACTGCTCGCGAAGTGTCCTGGACGACCACACTTGTAACATGTGGCCGCTGCTGGTGGAGTACTCGGGGGACGAAAGCCCGGCATGCGTTGCGGAGGTGCAAACGCACGCGGCATCGCCCGCTGCTGCTGTTGTTGTTGCGGTGGTGCTGGCAGTACCGGCCGGAATGCCGGTGAAGAATACGGTCGACCGCGGAACGGCATCGACCGCTGTGGTGGTTGCCAGCGTGGACCTGATGGTGGGCGATTCACCATCCGAAACTTCCGAGAAGGACCGCCTCCTTCTCCGCTGCTCTGCGGCGCGCTTCGCTTTCGCTCTGCCGCCGCCAACTCCTTGCCGGAGTCCTCCTGAACAATCGCAGCATCAATTATGTCGTTGAGGCTGCCGCGATTGAACATCGCCAGCTTGTCCTTCAGGAGCGGGTTAAGCCCCTGGTAAAAATGGTCCCGCCGCTTCTCGTCCGTATCTGCGTGATACGACGCGTAGAGCGCGAGATCGTTGAACGCCCTGGAATATTCCAGCGCGTTCCGGCTCCCTTGTTGCAGGTGTAGGAATTCCTGCGTCTTCCTCTTCATCAGACCTGGCGGTATATGATAGGCCCTGAAGGCCGTCCGGAACTCCGCCCAGGTCATCGCTCGGTCGGTGGGCTGTGAAGCACAGAAGTTGGCCCACCACGCGCTCGCGGATCCTTGGAGTTGCTGGACCGCGAACTGAGTCTTGCGCTGCTCGCTAATTTGGAGCAGCCCGAACTTCATCTCTATGGCGCGGAGCCAGTTGTCCGCGTCAAGTGGTTCATCCGCCCTTGAGAATACAGGGGGATGAGTCGCCAGGAATTCGGAGTAGGAGCTCTGTTGGCGCTCCTCACGATCTTGACGTCTCTCTGGGCGAGACGTATTCGCAATTAACGTTTGCAGCAGCTCTGTGTGCTGCTGATGTGAACCCGCCATTGCCGCGACAATGTCGGCCAATGTAACCGTTGGCAGTGGCGGTGGCGGTGTTTGCTGTTGCTGTTGCTGCTGCTGTCCCGAGGAGTCCTCGGGAGGCGGTTGGGAGGTCTCTCCCCCTTGGCTAGTACCTCCAACATCAGGGTTGGCACGAGTACGCGTCATCCTGAAATTCAACACAGCAGCAATTAGCACATGTCTTTCTCAAAATTCCATAAACAGCAGTAAGTATTGAAGGGACGCATGATCAGCTTGCACAACATTCACATATATTGATAAAGCATAAACTTTATACAAGATACATTATTCTCGGATCTCCGAGAAGTCGTGCTCATGTCGTCACTACCTATACATACGCTACTGTCTACCCGACATGTCACCGATTACAAAAGTTGGGTTACGCTACCCTAGCTGCCCTACTTGGCAACCGTATCACCCTACTCGGAGTAGAACTCGACCTCCTGTGGGTCGTCCTCCTCCGGTACCTCTGCTGGTGGCTCGGGGTCTACCACCTCTTCTCCCATTCCAGGTTCTCCCATGGCTGGAAGACCCAAGACTACCGGTACGCCCAATACCGGGGGCACGAGGTCCTGCAATGCATGCACCTCGTCCATAGCCTGGTTGTAGTCCTCTTCCCAGCCTTGTCCTTCCTCAATAGCGTCGTCCCGCTCTTGAGCAAGGTCCTCATTCTGCTGGGTTAGGGTCTGCACCAGCTCTTGCAACGCCGCAATGTCAACACGGCTCTTCTTCTTTGCCTTCTTCAGACGACGCAACTGATTGTGTTGTTCATTCAGTCGCTTGATCGTCGGAAGGAGCACATTGCGGAGTGCATTGTGAGCACTCTCAAAATGATCTCCACGGCTTGTGCTCTCCTTGAGCTTGGTGGCGAGATGCTCCGTATGAACAGCTTGGCTGTCCATCACAGCGTTTCCCGCCCTCATTTGGAGGCTGAGATTTGCCTCCGCGGGGTTGTACCTTGGGCAACTCGGGTTTGTTGCCTCTAGGTACCTCTCTTTCCACACATGCTGAGCTCGTCCCTCCACCGGAACGAGTGCGTATGGAGTTCCCTCCATAGCCTGCACGTGTAGTTGGCAGAAACGTGACATAGTGTCACGGGCTGCCACTTGCCACATCCCTTCCGGTTGTCTTCCTCTCACCGTGACGGTGAACGGCACCCAACCGGGTGGCGTAGGCCCTGCAGGAACCTCGACATGGATCGTCCACGTCTTGTTCCCCTCTTCGCCTTCTTCCTTAGCGAAGTATTGCGGCATCTGATTGTACCCGAAATATTGGAGCATTTGCCACAATGCTTCCGGGTAGCCGCTACGGTCAGAACAGTGGGAAACTACCCACCCGTTCTCCAACCGTTTATCTGCTGCCATCTGTAAAAATATATTTGAGAAATGTCAAATATTTATTTAAACAGTAAACCATTGAGTTATAACATAATATATGTCATTGAACCCATAACACTTGGAAACATAGTTCAAATTTTTAAACAAATTTGACTGCTGATCTGCTGTTACCATGACAGCCCTGACCAGTTTCCATATCAATCTGATTTAGGCCAGGTTAAAAGCAAAACCAGTCCTGGAGCTCAACATCAAAGTTAAAGTTAACTTCGATAGCTTTCCAGAAAGTATTTGGTTGGCCTAAGATCTGCTCTGGTTCAAAAGTTATGAGATGTCAAAGTTAACAGAATTTCTGGAAACAATTGGACAACACCTCCCTGCCTTAGGTACTGATTTGATCCAAGAATCCCAGTTAATTCTGTTCCTAATCTGACAAACTTTCTGTTACAAAGTTGTAACCCATCTCATAATCTTTCCAGAACTACCTCATTTTCTATTTTTGGATTTTTATGCAGGAAGTTATGCTTAATTTACAGAGAGTCTTTGCTCCGTCCTGTTTTCTAGACAGTTTCAACTCTACTGCATTTTTCGAGTGGTTAAGGGACGAAACACCTCTGGAACTCAACAGAAAAGTTGTAAAGCTCCTCCAAAGCTTCCCAGAAATGTATCATACGACCCCAACCTCGAAAGAACTCAACCTCTAACCTCTGATTAACTTCAGCCTTGATTTAGCTGAAAACAGAGTGCTCTGTCCTTAACATCCTATAAGTTGAAAACTTATTAGCTTTGAATATCCTGTTCAAGGGAAGGAGTTACATCAAGTTTTACTACTTTGGATCAAAACCTTCAAATTTTTAAATGAAGTTGTTCATTTAGTTGGGTGTGACGTCGATGCGTCACCAGATCATGTCGGTACTACGTCCTCACAAAGAAAAACCTATACCGGACTTAGCCGGCTTCGTTAGTTTAGTGGCACTACTCGTCACTCGCACACGGATGCTACACGTCTACCGTTTCGTGGTAAGGCTACCTGCAGAAATTCAACCAATCATCAGACTCGGCTGCACACCGAGCCCGGAATCCATACAGTTGGTACATCCGGCCGTCATCACTCGCCCGGATGTTCTCAAGCCAAACACGCCTTGAGTTACGTGTTCACGTTTCAGACCACGTGACGGGGTCTCCCATGTTGCACCACGCACGCCAGGGACAGACGTTGCTCGAATACCCCAAACGACATGAACAGTCGTAGAGGATACTAAAGCGGATCGGGTTACCTGCCACCCGTGGGGCTCCACCCTTCAGCTTGTGCGCACTGGTGGACAGCGCTTACGTGCACCCCCCAAGACATGAACGTCCCGAGATGCACGATTTTCCGACATAACAAATAAGTTAATAAGCCACTTTCTATATACTAATAACATCCTTATACGGGCTACTAACTCGTTCCTCACTGGATTTTTGAAAAAGAAGACCTTTGTACTGTGTTAAACCTCAAGCGAGCTCTGATACCACGCTGACACGACCCCACTGGTCCTGTCGAGCCAGGATCACGCTGAGGGGTGCTGCGTTGCACAGCACCGTATAACACACGTCAAAGGTACACAGCGGAAGCGGAAGCTTTATTACATAAACAAGTTTATTAACATGTTTACATCAAAATAAGTTTAGTCCACACTCGCGGGCGTAGACTAAGCATCAAGTGCACGTTCAGCCCTCGAACGTGTCCTTGCTAGCACACACGCACACTAACTCTGCGGCGTGCACGACTCCCACTCGACGGGGTTCCCCTCCTGGGGTTCCGTCTCCTCTTCGGGAGTCCCTTCCTCATAGAACCCTGCAAAAGCTTCAAACACAAGCAGTGAGCACGAAGGCTCAGCAAGTCTGACCCGTCTCACCTAAACATGGAACTTCTACATGAGGGTGATGGGTTGCATGAGGTAAAAATCATTTGCAAGGACTCGCCTAATTAGTAGAACCTTACTTTCAAGTTTTAGCAGCAGGTTGTGGAGAACTTTATGCTAAGGCACATGAGAGAGCCGCAATCAAACAAGAAACGCATTTCTCTCATGTACTTTGCCCAAAGTTGAAAAGAACTTTAGTTAGCACTAAGCTACAGCATATCATTAACAATCAATGTCCAGCTTTCAATCAGCAACATTTTAACATGTAACTAGCCTATTCTTTCTACGTCACGGTACAGTGAACAAGTGGTACTCACTGACCGCGAGGGACGGCGATTATAATCGATTTACACCTGCAGGGTTACCCGAACAACCCGTCACGTACGCCCGTACTCGATGTTGCCTACAACAACCATCACGGACGCCGTACGCGACTACCTTTCACCCGTTAGCCAAATATTGAACCGGTCCCATCGTCCCGAGCAAGAGGTCCCTGCACGCGCATCTCCGTGCCGCCAGCTGATTTACACCTCGAGCTCTCAACCTACCCTCTGAACGACGGGCAATGCCTCAACACCCAGCTACCCGAGTTACATCAGTTTCCCGGTTCCCATATAGCCGGTAGGTCTTCGGTACTGTTCTAGCTTGTTCAACAGGCCCGCACACGGCTCGGTCCTCAATCGACACAAGCGGAGCTACAGCACACAGGCCCCAAAGTCCTGCCGCTCTTACTCTCCGCTTGGTCTCATTTTCTTGCCATGTGTTTCATGTGCTATCTCTACCCGAGCAATGTGCCTCTAGCCTATTCTCGCGAGTAGTTCCAACTACTCGACTTGTACCGAATCCTACTCTATTCTAGCGATGCAGTGGCTAACGAGGTTTTCAATCCTAAACCCAACCCATGGTTTTCTTGGCTGTGCAGTTGGGTTTCCAATCAAGACTCTAATGCAACGAACAAAGGAAAACAAGTATGTGCTCAAAACAATAAAAATTTGTAAAAAAGGTTAATGCAAACCGGGGCTTGCCTTGCTGCTCTTGGTCGTAGGCTAGCTGTTCCTCCGGAGTAACGAAGTCTAGGACTTCGGGTTCCTCCTCGACCTTAGCGACTACATGATAAGAACAATGTATGTATTAATTTAGAGGCCTTTGTATTAACTTTGAAGTTGTGAAGCCTATAACCCTTACTAGACAGACCTAATGACTGTGAAACTTTTACTGTGGCTTGGTTACAACCTAAACAAAGACTTGGTCAAGTTTTAGTTGCAGCAAAGCTCATTTGAGCCCTCCACAAATAATTATGTCCTTGACCTTAATTGGAACCCTTAGGGTGTTCTAGGGATTTTCATGAGACAAACTATGACTTTCTGAAAACTAGATTTTCAGAGGGTCCTAATGGAGTTGGTCTCACTTAATTTGGAAGTCTCTAACTAAAGATATGAGCTAAACAATTTCAGAGAAAATCCTGAAAATGTTTCTGAACATTTTCTATTTTCTCTGGAACAGTTTTACTAATCACACCATTAGGTGGACTAAATGAGCTCAAATGGATCTGAAATTTTTATGGTAGTTCAAGGATATTTTGGTGAACATCTCAGCAAAATTTCAGGATTTTCCCCCAAAGGATTCTCCAGTTAAAATTCCTAACAGTTTAAACTTTGAGGAATTAATTCTGGAGAATTAAGGAATTTCATGAAGTGACACTTGATTTTCTGGAAAGTACTCAGAGAGCTGAATCCAGCAAAATTTGGTTCACTCAATTTGGAGCTTTCTAACCAAAGTTATAAGGATTTGAAGTTTGAAGGAAATCTGAAAATCGGGGAAAAGTTTAAACTCGCGCGTGGGCCCAGGGGACACGCGTCGCACGCCGAAGCGATAGCACACCGCGGCCCACAAGGCTTTTGCGCGCCAGCACACCCGATCCCGGCCGCAGCCGGATCCCGATTCAAAATATCGGCCGCTGACAGCTGGGGTCCACCCCCTTCTTCAACCTCGCGACACCCGCGCCCCGCCGCCGAGGGACCTCGCCGGAGAGCTCGTCGCTGGCTGCTGTACCGCTCCAAACTTCTTGATTCTGGCCGCCCCTGCCTACTTTTACTTGGGGAACATGATCCGAGGGTCAGCTGCTCATGACAACGGCCGGAGCATGGTCGGCGACGAGCCGCCATATCGGAACGACTTCGGCCATGTCGGCTGATGCTCCTAGTGCCTCAGCTACTTGGGAAACCGGTCGGGGAGCATCAGTGGACCTCAGAGAAGGTCGACATGAACTCGGGGCAGCTCGGGGAAGGCCCGAAATAGGTCCTCACCGTGCGCCCGATACCCCCCGTTCGTTCCGCCATTAGTAGACCTTGAATTACGCCGGGCACAGAGGTTCTCCGGCCCAGAGTTGTGAAGGCAACTTGTGCGTCACCGTGTCTAGTTCGTGTGGGAGTGGCCTGAGGCCCTCTAATCCTTTCTAGAGCACGAATTAAACAGAATCGTACCCGAAGGTCGTTCTGCACACAGAAAGGGGAAAAGTGGAAATTCGCCGCCGGTGAGCAACCACTCGAGCTGTGGCTCGGGGGTGAGCAGCACCGATCACTTGCGCGTCCAAGGGTGCCTTGGCTCGGGCGTAACAACGCCCAGGTTGGGCTGTCCACGAGAGCCCGAGGTGCGGCGGTTTCCAGTTCCGAGTTTGATCTTTCGGCACAGCCGATATCACTCGGTTTCAATCGATTTCTATCAATGGGAAGGATGGAGGATGGTTGCTAGTACCTTGCTGGGACCTTGAAATGGAAAGAGGGAGCTGCGATCGGCTTGATCAAGCAGGAACTCGAGCGCTAGTGATGGCAGTGGGAAAAGCAGTCGCGCACGCCGGTAGCTCGGGGAAATGGTGACTGAAGCACGCCGGGGAGGGAATAAATAGCCCGGCCGGCTGGTCTCCGGCTTGGGGCACGCAGCAGGAGCTGGCGCCGGCTGCCCCCTTCGGTGGCGCGCGCGCACAGCTGCCGGGAACCGACTGAACTGTGGTTCAGTCGGTTTGCTTTGAGGCAGAGGCTGACATGTGGGTCCCACTTCTCTTTTAACCTCTGAAATTTATTCCTAACAGCTGTGGTAAACAGTGAACCCTATTCTACCCTTGGCAATTCAAATTATTCACCCAAGAGCCATTTGATTTGATCAAAGTTCAAATGAGGTTTGGTTTGAATGAATTTCAGCACAAGTGCAGTTTGAAATTCAAATAAAGTTTGAATTTCTCCCCCTTAGCTCATGTCAAGATCAACTCCAAATGGAGTGAAAATTGGTGTGTGAGCTCACAAAAATGTGCTGAGCAAGAATATGCCTTCCACTTTTAAATTCAGTGGGTGAAAACAGTTTGAATTTGAATATGGTTTCAAACTGCCCTCTTCCTAACTATACCCAAAATGACCTCAAAAAGGTTTTGAATTTGGGTGGAACTTGGCATGGACATCCTTAGTAAAGTGTAGGAGTTTTCATATGTCCAGCCCCTCTATATCACATGTGGGAAGTACCACTTTTGCAATGTGTGAGTTTGTTCCCTAATGAGCATGTTGATAATTGTTACTTGCTCTTTATTTGTGTTCATCATTCTTCCTCAAATGAGGTGTGTGGTGTGGTGATGAACACTGCAAATGAGTGTCAAAAACTGAGGCCCTTACAAATATGTACTTGAGGCTTTTAAGATCCGTATAAATCTCACATCGATGACCAAGGATATAATGTCTCCAAATCTTCAATGCATGCACCACTGCTGCTAACTCCAAATCATGCGTAGGATAATTAAGCTCATGCTTCTTTAATTGTCGTGAGGCATAGGCTACCACTTGTCCTTCCTGCATGAGTACACACCCGAGCCCTTGTCTGGATGCGTCACAATATATGTCAAAGCTCTTGCTTACGTCTGGCAATACCAGAACTGGTGCTGTGGTTAGCCTTTTCTTGAGTTCCTCAAAACTTTCTTGACAGGCTTGTGTCCATTGAAAGACTTTTCCCTTCATTAGCAACTCCGTAATAGGTTTTGCTATCTTAGAGAAGTCTTTAATGAAGCGCCGATAGTATCCTGCCATCCCAAGGAAACTCCGAATATCCCTCACGCTCTTCGGTTGGTCCCACTTCAGAATATCTCTCACCTTTCCAGGATCAACCGATACCCCTTGCTTGGAGATGATGTGGCCTAGGAAGGATATTTCCCTTAGCCAAAATTGACACTTGTTGAGCTTGGCATACAACTGATGCTCGCGCAACTTCTGCAAGGTCAATCTCAGATGTTCTTCATGCTCCTCCTTGCTTTTTGAATACACCATAATGTCGTCGATGAAAACCACGACGAACTTGTCCAAGTACTCCATGAAAACCTTGTTCATAAGGTACATAAAGTATGCGGGTGCATTCGTCAATCCAAAAGACATGACGGTATATTTATATGAACCATACCGTGTCCGAAATGCTGTCTTAGGTATATCGGAGGGCTTAATCTTCAGCTGGAAATATCCCGACCGAAGATCAATCTTGGAGAATACTTGGGCTCCTTTCATTTGATCGAACAGGTCCTCTATACGGGGCAGAGGGTATTTATTCTTGATTGTTACCTCGTTGAGAGACCTGTAGTCCACGCACATTCTTTGGGTTCCGTCCTTCTTGTCCACGAAGAGTACTGGGGCTCCCCATGGTGACGAACTTGGACGGATAAAACCCTTCTCCAACTGTTCTTGAATTTGCTTCTTGAGTTCAACTAACTCGTTGACGGGCATCCTATATGGTCTCTTAGCTATAGGTGCAGTTCCGGGTACCAAATCTATGGCAAACTCAATGTCTCGATCAGGTGGCATTCCTGGAAGCTCTTTCGGGAACACGTCCGAAAATTCCTGAACCACTGGAATGTTGTCCAATGTTGTTCCTTCGACGTGGTTCAAATTTGCCCGTTCGGTTGTTTGCTGGGCTGACTCAAACTCGACACGGATACCGTGTTCGTTTGTCAACTGCACGCTTCTCTCAGCGCATTGGATTACTCCATTGTGCTTGCTTAACCAGTCCATTCCGAGTATGATGTCAATCCCGTGGGAGTCCAAGACAATAAGGTTGGCAAGAAAGTCTACCCCCCTTATTTTAAGGCTTACCTTAGGACACAGTATACTAGTCCTCATTTCTCCTCCGGGAGAATTAACTAACATAGCACATTCTAGGTGGGATACGGGTAGATGATGTTTGGCAACATATTTGGATGATATGAAGGAATGTGATGCTCCGGAATCAAATAAAATGGTGGCTGGGTTGGAGTTGGCAAGGAACATACCAATTGCGACGTCCTCAGCCTGTTGTGCTTCTTCAGCAGTGACATGGTTAACGTGGCCATGAGCATAGTTCTGCGGTCCACGGTTCCATTGGTTGTCCCCTCCGTTTGGTCGCTGGTTCTGCTTGGGCACGTTACCTTGCTGTCCAGGGCCTCTCTTCGGGCACTGGTTAGCGAAGTGGCCTACTTCCCTGCATGCAAAGCATGCTCTGTTGCCTACACAAGCAGGTACGTTGGGGCGGGGGTTTTGAACAGGAGCGCCATTGTTAGGTCGGGGCGCAGGAGGCATGGGCACACGAGGTGCCGGTGCAACGAACCGTTGCTGTGGTGGCTGACCAGGGCGGTTCGTAGGAGTGGTCGATCCATACTGCAGTGCAGGGGGCATGTACCTATGCCGTACGTTGCTCCCTTGGGGCTGGTATGGCATCTTCCTTTTGCACTCACGCTCGATCTCTCGGATCTTGTTTTCCACCACAATAGCCTTATCAACCAGCTTCTGGAAGCTTACGTAGTCATTGTTGAGGAGCTGAACTTGGATCTCATTGTTCAACCCTCTCATGAACAGGTACTGCTTCCTCTGATCTGAGTTGACATCTTCGGGGGCATACCGGGACAGTTGTATGAACTTGTTGAGATATTCATTCACACTTTTCTGTCCTTGGCGGAGACCTTCAAACTCCTGCCTCTTGAGCATCATTACGCCAACAGGGATGTAGTGGGAGCGGAAATTTTCCTTGAACTCAGTCCAAGTGATTGTCTCCGGGTTGGCATGGGCGTTGCTCAAGGCATCCCACCAGTCAGCAGCTGCTCCCATCAGTTGGTGCGACGCAAAGAGAACCTTCTCTCGGTCGTTGCACTGAACAATGGCAAGCTTCTTCTCTATGGATTTCAACCAGTCATCGGCCTCCATTGGATCGCTTGCTTGAGCAAAGGTGGGTGGTCGAGTCCTCATGAACTCGCCCAGCCTGTTATGAGCCGGCGGTGGTGGTGGCGGTGGTGCCGGAACGGGGTGTTGGTTGGCCTGAAACTGACCCAAAGTTTGGATCATGGTTTGCATAAGCTGGTTTTGCATGGACATCAACCTTTCTAGGTTGTTTTCGCCAGCTCCGGGGTTAGCAGGAACTTCCTCGTGGTCATCTTCCTGGACGTTCCTTCGGCTGGCGTTTCCTCTCACCATCTGTGAGAGAGAACGAAGTGGAATAGAAGGTTAGAAGGTTAGATAGGTCCTTTCAACTATATGCATCAAGGTGGGTTGGACTATATATATTAGTCCTTATGAGGATGTGATCAAGTGCCGAAGCATTTCACTCCTCTCTCTTCTTACGTGTGGATATGGACAACGTTTTTGAGACGTCCCACCACTCACACTAAGCACATATTCACAAATAATCATCACAAGGGCCCACTCAACTCCTATTCAAGGAAGGTTTCCTATGTCAAGGTGGTTTTAAAGGTCAATCTAGGCTATTCACCTTAGGATGCTTCCTTGGGTCAGCGTGGCTTAGCTACCTGCGACCCTTATTTAGGGTGTAACTTGCTGTTAACCCGTGGCTCTAATATCAATCTAAGGTTTCTATCTAGGCGTGTAACCTGCTGTCAACCCGTGGCTCTGATACCAATCTGTGACGCCCTCAATTCTGTGGAAAGCCACGGAACCGAGAACTAATGCATATGTGTGCCCAGGATGTTCATCACACATACACATACGTTCCACAAACTGAATTCAGATTATATATTACCACGAATAACAGAGTTTATTACAACACCTCATGAGTCTTAGGCTCATGCTCACAGCGAAAATCTTATTTCTATGCAGCGGAAGTCCTTATTTAAATGCGGAAGCAAAACTAAGCAGAAGTGGCTCCATCTCTACTCCCTCCACAGGCAAGGTTGAGAACAGATCACACGCCATAATGCTCTACTCGGTCTTCATAGTAGTCTTCTCTTGCTGTTGATGAAGAAATAATAATGCAAGTTTGAGCACAATGATGTACTCAGCAAGTGCGGGAATAACACATGATATGCAGCTCATAAACAAGGTAGGTATAAAGGGCTTATTTGCAGAAAAGCAGTTATGTAAAAAAACCATGATAAAACAACAACTTACGTTTAAATGTAATCCCAACATGTATTGAATTACCAACATACCTCCATCACTTCCCGTGTTCCATCCGAACATTAACCAATCTTTTATTCATACTCACGAATACCTCCTCGTATTCGCTATCATTTCACCCCATAAAACAACCTCGTCTCGCACCGAGACCAATCTCATGTCATGACCCTTTAGTCATGCAACCATCTCATCTCCCGGGCTTAACAGTCCAAAGCCAAACCATAACCAATGACCATAACCAATGACCTTCCCAATACCCATTCCAATAACCATGCCAGTAACCATCCCATCTAATCATGGTAGTTTAGCCAGGTGCTCGTGACTGTAAGCTCGGCTATCATGATAGTTTTAACAACTCTGCAGAGTTTGTACCTCTTTACCCACAAGTTTGTGATTTCGTCATCCATCGGCGACTGCAGAACCTCCATTTTACCAGTACACAGCCGTCGGTGTATGGTCAAGAGATCACAAAATAGCCTTTACAAAGGGGTTACTAGATGTATGGACTCACTAAGGTTTCACCGGCAGGCTAGAATCTCCAATTCTCCCACCCAGGGCCCCCTCTAGTGCCATGCAGTTCCCAGGGCAGTCCTCACTCGACTCCCATTCCCCGCGCTTTCCACAGTCCATAACACCCTAGCAACTTACCTAATTACTCAGCTAAGCCGCACCCATACTTGGCCTTGTGGTGGCACTGTTATCCTGGCATGTGCATGCATGAACCGGTCCTTAGATCTACGGCAAGTAAAACCACCATCTCATGCTACCTCATACACAAACCCGGGCTTGCCTAGATCTCCCTCCGATCCATGTTCATTAACCTCATCAGTTACTTATTATTAGTACGAGTGCAGTTAGCTAGACACATCTATCCCGCTTCCCGATCCCAGAGACTCAGCGAAGCATAAAGCAAAAAACCATACCCGACTCATAAACTTCCCAGGCGACAAGGGTGGTTTAATCAAAACTAGTAAACTCCTATAAAAGGGATTCCCGTCATGTTTGACTCAGCACACACACCTTTTCGCAAAACAAAATAGTTTTACCCAAAACATAGGATCAATATGGTCAAGGAGCACTTGCCTTGTTCTTGCGGTTCCGGTTGTTCTTGATTCTCAAAACCTTGTTTCTGCAGCTCGTCGTAGACAGCTTCCTGAGTTTGTCCTGCTATGTAGGATTCACGTGCATACAAGATTCACAGCAATCAATATCATGCGCAACCCTTAAACTAGATGCGATGATGCACATACATGCTATACTATGATTAGTTTTATTAGATTGATCTGTATGTATTCTTTCATGGCTTGCATGGTCAGAGGTGTTCGGATTAAAGGTGAACGTGGCGATGGTCTTGTCTTTTAGATCAGACTGATCATCGAGTGATCTGCCCACGAAAACGCTTCTGTTCGAAAGGAATCGAAGAACAGATGCAAAGCGATGAACACAATGATGTCTTAAGGTGGTATTGAAGTCCTACCTCACGCTCTTCTTGTCTTCAGGGTCCTCCTCAGACCGCTTGGTTCTTCTCCAATGATCTCCCTTGTTGTGCTTCAGCGATGATTTGCTCGGCAAGTTAGGGCTAGGGCTCTAAGTCGTCGGCTCAGGAGTTGAAAGAGAAGTTTGTGGTTTCGGCCAGAGGTTTTGGGTTCTATTTATAATCGGGAAGAGAAGAGTCCTAATCTGATTGGATCCCGAATAAGAGTCTTATTCAGATCTTTGTTAGATCCTGACGTCTTATCTTTGGTAAGGATCGTGGATTTTAGATCGGTTTCCGTTGCGTACCGGTGTCCTTACGCGTAACAGCCGCTCCAAAACTCGTTACCTCCGTGACGATGATCTCCGGAAGCTCCACGTGTCC
Organism: Neostapfia colusana; assembly: GCA_030760725.1. Taxonomy (NCBI): domain Eukaryota; kingdom Viridiplantae; phylum Streptophyta; class Magnoliopsida; order Poales; family Poaceae; genus Neostapfia; species Neostapfia colusana. Next base: position 16,240,855 of record JASWHV010000016.1, on the reverse strand, counting down.
TCCGGGCCTGGTATCTCCTTGTCCGTAGAGACGAGCTCCGGTCGTGCCACGTGTCAACCGATCGAGACCTCCCTCTTCTTCGGAGGTGAGCTCCGCGCACGCCACGTGTTGGTACCGGTTTCCCTCTTCTTCTTTCCTCAGGGACATGCCCCGAGGTCGACACGTGTTTAGCTGCGACGGACCTTCCGGTGATAAGCTCCGGTGGCGACACGTGTTTGATAGATCCGGACTTCTCTGAGATGAGCTCCGAGATTGACACGTATCCCGCGCGACTGGTCCTCTTATTTCCGCGAGGACTTGCTCCGAGGATGACACGTGTCCTAAAAAATGCCTTTGCTTCTTCCGCAGAGGCTAGCTCCGCGAGTAGCACGTGTCCCACAGGGTCGGACCTCTTTCCAATTGCGGAGGTGACCCCCGAGCCTGCCACGTAGCTAGTTTAGCGGCGGACCTCTCCCAAATTTCTCGGGGATGAGCTCCGAACACGCCACGTGGTCTGTTGGCCATGGAATTTGCCTTCGGTGCTCTCGGAGAGCTTTATTGGCTATCCTTCTGATACTTGTCTCTGTTCCTTCTTTCGTAAAATGTTTTCTTCTTCATAAAACATGAACATATGCTGACACCCGAGGTGAGGGTGTCACACCAGGGCAGTACGCAGGAGTGGTCGATCCATACTGCGGGGCAGGGGGCATGTACCTAGGTCGTACGTTGCTCCCTTGGGGCTGGTATGGCATCTTCCTCTTGCACTCTCGCTCGATCTCTCGGATCTTATTTTCAACCACAATAGCCTTGTCAACTAGCTTCTGGAAGCTTACGTAGTCATTGTTGAGGAGCTGAACCTGGATCTCATTGTTCAACCCTCTCATGAACAGGTACTGCTTCCTCTGGTCTGAGTTGACGTATTCGGGGGCGTACCGGGACAGTTGTATGAACTTGTTGAGATACTCGTTCACACTCTTCTGTCCTTGGCGGAGACCTTCAAACTCCTGCCTCTTGAGCATCATTGCACCAGCAGGGATGTAGTGAGAGCGGAAACTTTCCTTGAACTCAGTCCAAGTGATTGTCTCCGGGTTGGCATGGGCGTTGCTCAAGGCATCCCACCAGTCAGCAGCGGCTCCCGTAAGTTGGTGCGATGCGAAGAGAACCTTCTCTCGGTCGCTGCACTGAACAATGGCGAGTTTCTTCTCCATGGATTTCAACCAATCATCGGCCTCCATGGGATCGCTTGCTTGAGCAAAGGTGGGTGGTTGAGTCCTCATGAACTCTCCCAACCTGGTATGAGCCGGCGGTGGTGGTGGCGGTGGTGCCGGAACGAGGTTTTGGTTGGCCTGCAACTGACCCAAAGTTTGGATCATGGTTTGCATAAGCTGGTTTTGCATGGCCATCAACCTTCCCAGATGGTTTTCACCAGCTCCGGGGTTAGCAGGAACTTCCTCGTGGTCATCCTCCTAGACGTTCCTTTGGCTGGCGTTTCCTCTCACCATCTGTGAGGGAGAACGAAATAGAATAGAAGGTTAGAAGGTTAGGTAAGTCCCTTCGACTATATGCATCAAGGTGAGTTAGACTGTATATATTAGCCCATATGAGGATGTGATCAAGTGCCGAAGCATTTCACACCTCTTTCTTCTTACGTATGGATATGGACAACGTTTTTGAGACGTCCCACAACTCACATTAAGCACATAATTACACACAATCATTGCAAGGGCTCATACAGCTCCTATTCAAGGATGGTTTCCTATACCAAGGTGGTTTCAAGGCCAGTCTAAGCTATTCACCCTAGGATGCTTCCTTTGGTCAGCGTGGCTTAGCTACCTGTGACTTCTATTTAGGGGTGTAACTTGCTGTTAACCCGTGGCTCTAATATCAATCTAAGGTTTCTTTCTAGGCGTGTAACTTACTGCCAACCCGTGACTCTGATACCAATCTATGACGCCATCAATTCTGTGGGAAAACCACGGAACCGAGAACTAATGCATATGTGTGCCCAGTATGTTCATCACACATACACATACGTTCCACAAACTGAATTCAGATTATATATTACCACGAATAACAGAGTTTATTACAATACCTCATGAGTCTTGGACTCATGCTCACAGCGGAAGTCTTTATTCTAAAGCGGAAGCAAATCTAAGCAGAAGTTGCTCCATCTCTAATCCCTCCACAGGCAAGGTTGAGAACAGATCACACGCCGTAATGCCCCACTCGGTCTTCATAGTAGGCTTCTCCCGCTGCTGATGATGAAAATAATAATGCAAGTTTGAGTACAATGATGTACTCAGCAAGTGCGGGAAAACACATGATATGCAGCTCATAAACAAGGTAGGTATAAAAAGGCTTATTTGCAGAAAAGCAGATTTATAAAACCTTGATAAAACAGCAACTTAACTTTAGATGAATGCAATTCCAGCATGTATTAAATTACCAACATACCTTCATCGCTTTCCATGTTCCACCCGAACATTAACCAACTTCATTCACGAATACCTCCTCGTATTTGCTACCATCTCACGAATACCTTCACGTATTCGCTACCATCTTATCTCATAAACAACTTTGTCTCACACCGAGACCAGTTTCGCTGCCATGACTCAACAGTCACGCAACCATCTTATCACCGGGACTCCACAGTCCCAACAACCAAACCATAACAAACTCATTAACCATAACCAAGAACCTTCCCAATAACCATCCCAACTAATCATGGCAGTTTAGTCAGGCGCTCGTGACCGTAAGCTTGGCTATCATGATAGTTTTAGACTCTGCAGAGTTTGCACCTCTTTACCAACAAGTTTGTGATTTCGTCACCCGTCGGCCACTGCAGAACCTCCATTATACCAGTACACAACCGTCGGTGTATGGTCAAGAGATCACAAAATAGCCTTTACAAAGGGGTTACTAGATGTATGGACTCACTAAGGTTTCACCGGCAGGCTAGAATCTCCAATTCTCCCACCCACGGGCCCCCTCTTGTGCCATGTAGTTCCTAGGGCAGTCCTCACTCGACTCCCATTCCCCACGCCTTCCACAGTCCATAACACTCTAGCAACTTACCTAATTACTCAGCTAAGCCGCACCCATACTTAACCTTGTGGTGGCACTGTAATCCTGGCATGTGCATGCATGAACCGGTCCTTAGATCTATGGCAAGTAAACCACCATCTCATGCTACCTCATTCACAAACCCAGTCTTGCCTAGATCTCCCTCCGATCCATGTCCATTATTAGCATCATTTTCTCATTATCATTACGAGTGCAGTTAGCTAGGCACATCTATCTCGCTTCCCAATCCCATAGACTCAGTGAAGCATAAAGCAAAAACCATACCCGACTCATAAACCTCCCAGGCGACAAGGGTGGTTTAACCAATACTAGTAAACTCCTATGAAAGGGTTTCCCATCATGTTTGACTCAGCACACACACCTTTGCGCAAAACAAAATAGTTTCACCAAGAACATAGGATCAACATGGTCAAGGAGCACTTGCCTTGTTCTTGCGGTTCCGGTTGTTCTTGATTCTCAAAACCTTGTTGCTGCAGTTCGTCGTAGACAGCTCCCTGAGCTTGTCCTGCTAGGTTGGATCACGTGCATACAGGATTCACAGCAATCAATATTTATGCATAAACTTTAAACTAGATGCGATGATGCATATGCATGCTATCTAATGATTAGTTTTATTAGATTGATCTGTACGTGCTTTTGCATGGCCTTGTATGGACAGGGGTGTTCGGATCAAAGGTGGATGTGGCGATGATCTTGTCTTTAGATCAAACTGATCATCAAGTAATCTGCCCATGAGAAGGCTTCTATTCGAAAGGAATTGAAGAACAGATGCAAAGAGATGAACACAATGATATTGAAGTCCTACCTTGCGTTCTTCTTGACTTCGAGGTCCTCCTCAGACCGCTCGGTTCTTCTTCGATGATCTCCCTTGTTGCGCCTCAGCGATGGTTTGCTCGGCGGGTTAGGGCTAGGGCTCTAAGTCGTCGGCTCAGGAGTCGAAAAAGAAGTTTGTGGTTTCGGCCAGAGGTTTTAGGTTCTATTTATAATCAGGAAGAGAAGAGTCCTAATCTGATTGTATCCCAAATAAGAGTCTTATTCAGATCTTTGTTGGATCCTAACATCTTATCTTTAGTAACATCGTGGAATTTAGATCGGTTTCTGTTGCGTACCGGTATCTTTTACGCGTAAAACCTGCTCCAGAACTCGTTACCTCCGTGATGATGAGCTCCGGAAGCTCCACGTGTCCTCCGGGGCCTGGTATCTCCTCGTCCGCAGAGACGAGCTCCGGTTGTGCCGCGTGTCACGAGCGAGACTTCCCCCTTCTTTGGAGGTGAGCTCCGCGCACGCCACGTGTTGGCGCTGATCTTCCCTCTCTTCCTTCCTCAGGAACATGCCCCGAGGTCAACACGTGTCCAGCAACGACAGACCACCCGGAGATAAGCTCCGGTGGCGACACGTGTTCGATAGACCCAGACTTCTCTGAGATGGGCTCCGAGATCGACACGTACCCCGCGCGACTGGTCCTCTGATTTCCGCGAGGACTAGCTCTGAGGATGACACGTGTCTTGCGGAAATGCCTTTGCTTCCTCTGCAGAGGCTAGCTCCGTGGGCAACACGTGTCCCACAAGATCGGACCCCTCCCCTTTGTGGCGACGAGCCCCGAACCTGCCACGTAGCTCTTTCAGCGGCGGACTTCTTCCCATCTCGCAGGGACGAGCTCCGAACACGCCACGTGGCCAGCGGCCGTGGTAAGTTGTCTTCGGCGCTCTCGGAGGGCTTTATTGGCTATCCTTTTGATAACTCTCTCTGTTCCTTTTTTTCATTAGAATGTTTCCTCTTCATGGAACATGAACATATGCTGACACCCGAGGCGAGGGTGTCACAGCTTTCCTCGCCCTCAAGGAGGCGGTCACCTCGGCGCCGGCGCTCGCTATGCCGGATTTCAACAAGCCCTTTGTCGTCGAGTGCGACGCGTCGTCCCAGGGGTTTGGTGCTGTCCTAATCCAGGAAGGGCATCCGATCGCCTTCTTCAGTCGGCCGGTGGCGCCTCGACATCACGCCCTGGCAGCCTACGAGTGTGAGCTCATTGGCTTGGTCCAGGCGGTGCGCCACTGGCGGCCATACCTCTGGGGGCGCCGCTTCACCGTCAAGACAGATCACTACAGCTTGAAGTATCTGCTGGACCAGCGCTTGGCCACCATCCCACAGCACCACTGGGTTGGCAAGTTGCTGGGCTTCGACTTCTCCGTTGAGTACAAGCCGGGCGCGACGAACGCCGTCGCGGACGCGCTGTCCCGACACAACACCGTGGAGGGAGAGCTCCTTGCCCTCTCTGCTCCGCGCTTCGACTTCATCGACAAGCTCCGGCAGGCCCAGCTGGACCACCCAGCCCTTGTCGCACTCCGAGGTGAGATCACGGCGGGCACCCGACTGGCTCCCTGGGCGCTGGTGGACGGCCTGGTGCAATTTTCCAGGCTGCTGTACATTCCAGCCGACTTCCCGCTGCTCCAAGAGATCGTAGGGGCCATCCATGAGGACGGATACGAAGGCGTACAGCGGACGCTCCACAGGCTGCGCCGTGACTTCCATGTTCATAACATGAAACAAGTTGTGCAGGAACGCGTGCGTACGTGTGAAGTCTGCCAACGCTACAAGTCCGAGCACCTGCACCTGGCGGGTCTCCTTCTTCCGCTGCCGACGCCCCAGGGCGTGTGGACTGATGTCGTGCTGGACTTTGTGGAGGCGCTACCACGGGTCCGCGGCAAGTCAGTGATCCTCACTGTGGTGGATCGGTTCAGCAAGTACTGCCATTTCATCCCACTGGCACACCCGTACTTTGCTGAATCTGTCGCTCAGGCCTTCTTCAACGACATTGTCCGCCTCCACGGGATTCCACAGTCCATGGTCTCCGACCGGGACACGGTGTTCACGTCGACGTTCTGGCAGGAGTTGATGCGGCTGATGGGGACCAATCTGCAGATGACCACTGCGTTTCACCCCCAGTCCGACGGGCAGTCCGAGTCGGCCAACCGCGTCATCCTCATGTATCTGCGGTGCTTGACAGGAGACAGGCCGCGCGAGTGGCTCCGGTGGCTTCCCTGGGCGGAGTTCCTCTTCAACACGGTGTACCAGACGTCCCTACGGGACACCCCCTTCCACGTGGTCTATGGGCGTGATCCTCCCTCCATCCGGTCCTATGAACCCGGGGACACCAGGGTGCCGGCCGTCGCCAAGAGCATGGAGGAGCGCGCGGAGTTCTTGGCCGACATCCGTCACCGCCTGGAGCAGGCACAGGAGTACCAGAAGTGCCACTACGACCGTACACACCGCGCGGTCACCTATCAGGTCGGTGATTGGGCGCTGCTTCGACTACGGCAGGGCGCGGCGTCATCTCTTCCTCAGGCTCTGGGCGGCAAACTGAAGCCACGCTTCGTCGGGCCGTACCGCGTCGTCGAACTCATCAACGAGGTCGCCATCCGGCTGGAGCTTCCACCCCGCGCCCGCATCCACAATGTGTTCCATGTGGGACTACTCAAGAAGTTCCAGGGGTCGCCACCAACAGCGCCTCCACCATTGCCGCTCATGCATCATGGCGCCATTATCCCAGAACCTGAACGCGCGGTGCGGTACCGACTGGCTCGCGGCGTACATCAGGTGCTCATCCAGTGGAAAGGCACGTCGGTAGCTTCAGCGACCTGGGAAGACATCGCGCCTTTCCGCGCGAAGTTTCCCCAATTCCAGCTCGAGGACGAGCTGGCCCTCGACGGGGAGGGAGATGTCATGTTCAAAAAAGTTTACACCAGGCGCCATAGGGCCCGTGACGTGCGCCGAGCCAACGAATGCGCTGATGCGCGCGCGGCAAGCACGCAGGCCACGATCTCCAACCATGACCAGGAGGGAAAGTAGAAGCCTCTAGCTATTTTTGGTAATCAATAATTAGTGGAGTTTGTTACTCCTTTTGGGTTGAGCCGGAGGTCATAGATAGGCAGGTAATCAAACACTTGAGGAATAAGAAAGATATTACCATCTATTCTCTCTCCTCTTCTTCCAAGCCGGCGGCAGGGGGAATAACCCTCCGGTGAAGAACGGCGGCAAGGGGGTATAACCCAGCCAGCCATCACGGATAGCGGCTACGAACTACATAGCCGAGGTCCTCCGTCCCTCGGGATCGCTGCCCTTGAAAGATAGCCAATAAGAGCCGAATCCAGTTCACCGAGAGCGCCGAAGACAACTTACCGCGGCCGCTGGCCACGTGGCGTGTTCGGAGCTCATCCCTGCAAAATGGGGAGAGGTCCACCGCTAAACTGGCTACGTGGCAGGCTCGGAGCTCATCTCCGTGAAGGGGGAGAGGTCCGACCCTATGGGACACGTGTTGCCCTCGGAGCTAGCCTCTGCGGAAGAAGCAAAGGCATTTCCGCAGGACACATGTCACCTTCGGAGCTAGTCACCACGGAAATCAGAGGATCAGTCGCACGGGATACGTGTCGATCTCGGAGCTCACCACCGAGAGGTCCGGTTCTATTGAACACATGTCGCCACCGGAGCTTATCTCCAGGAGGTCCGTCACTGTTGGACACGTGTCTACCTCGGAGCTCGTCTCTGAGGAAAGAAGAGAGGAAAGGTCCGACAATGACGCGTGGCGTGTACGGAGCCACCTCCGAATAAGAGAGGAGGTCCCGACCGCTAGGATACGTGACGCACGCGGAGATTACCTCTGAAGGAGAGGGAAGTCTTGCTCGCTTGACACGCGGCACCACTGGAGCTCGTCTCTGCGGAAAAGGAGAGACCTGGCCCGATGGACACGTGGAGCTTCCGGAGCTCATCACGGAGAAGGTAACGAGTTCTGGAGCTGTTTTTGATTCTGTACGCGTAGAAATATCAGTACGGAGAAGAAACCGACCTGAATTCCACAATGATACCGCACCAAATCAACTAAAAATAAGTTGTAAGATTCAACGACAAATTTGAACAGGACCCTTATTCGGGATACAATCAGATTAGGACTCTTCTCTTCCCGATTATAAATAGAACCCAGAACCTCTGGCCGAAACCACAAACTTCTTTTCCAACTCCTGAGCCGATGACTTAGAGCCACAGTCCCAACCCGCCGAGTAAACCATCACCGGAGTGCAGCAAGGAAGATCGCCGGAGGAAAGCCCAACGATCTGAGGAGGAACTAGAGATCGAGAAGAACGTAAGGTAGGTCTCCAATACCACCTTACGACATCGTTACATTTTCTTTGCATCTGTTCTTTGATTCCTTTCGAACAGAAGCCTTCTCGTGGACAGATCACTTGATGATCAGGTTGATCTAAAGACAAGATCATCGCCACGTCCACCTTTGATCCGAACACCTCTGTTCATCATAAAATCCATGCAAGCCATGCAAGAACACGTACAAACCAATCTAATAAAACTAATCCTAGGATAGCATGCATATGCATCATCGCATCTAGTTTTGTGCATGATATTGATTGCTGTGAATCTTGTATGCACGTGATCCTACATAGCAGGACAAGCTCAGGGAGCTGTCTACGACGAACTGCAGCAACAAGGTTTTGAGATCCAAGAACATCTAGTAGCCCCTTTGTAAAGGCTATTTTGTGATCTCTTGACCATACACCGATGGTTGTGTACTGGTATAATGGAGGTTCTGCAGTCGCCGACGGGTGACGAAATCACAAATTGTGGGTAAAGAGGTACAAACTCTGCAGGGTTCTTAAAACTATCATGATAGCCGAGATTACGGTCATGAGCGCCTGGCCAACTGCCATGATTAGTTGGGATGGTTATTGGTTATAGTTTTGGATGGTTTGGTTATGGTTTGGTTTTGGGACTGTTGAGTTCGGGTGACAAGATGGTTGCATGACTGTTGAGTCAAGGCAACGAGATTGGTCTCGGTGTGAGATGAAGTTGTTTATGAGATAAGATGGTAGCGAATACGAGAAGGTATTCGTAAGATGGTAGCGAATACGAGGAGGTATTCGTGAGCCAGAATGAAGTTGGTTAATGTTCGGGTGGAACATGGAAAGTGATGGAGGTATGTTGGTAATGTAATACATGCTGGGATTACATTCATCTAAAGTTAAGTTGCTGTTTTATCATGGTTTTATAAATCTTCTTATCTGCAAATGAGCCTTTTTATACCTACCTTGTTATGAGCTACATATCATGTTTTTACGCACTTGCTGAGTACATCATTGTACTCAAACTTGCATTATAATTTCATCAGCAGCAGAAGGAGAATTCTATGGAGACCAAGTGGAGCATTAGGCGCGTAATCTGTTCTCAACCTTGCCTGTGGAGGGAATAGAGATGGAGCCACTTCTGCTTAGATTTGCTTCCGCATTAGTTAGATTGCTTCCACATTAGAATAAAGACTTCCGCTGCGTAGAAATAAAGACTTGTGCTGTGAGCATGAGTCCAAGACTCATAAGATATTATAATAAACTCTGCTATTTGTGGTAATATATAATCTGAATTCAGTTTGTGGAACGTATGTGTATGTGTGATGAACATCCTGGGCACACATATGCATTAGTTCTAGGTTCCGTGGTTTTCCACAGAATTGAGGGCGTCACAGACTTGTAGCTGCTAGGTTCCAACGCGGATAGCTCTTAGGTCTCCCGCTTGTCTTGTATCCTCCTGTGTATGCCGGAGCTCTGCTGTTATCAAAGACTTTTTGTTTCAAGTCTCATGCTGTATTGAGTTGTTGATGTATACTTCAGACCCTTGGTGGCGTAAGGGTCCAGAATGACTTAGCCGATGTGGATAGCCCTTTGTCAATGTCTCAAGCTTGCTCCGCCGCGTCCTTAGCAGCGTAAGGACCCAGGGCGCCCCAGCAGTGTGGCTACCACTCCTTCCGGGTCCTCAACGGCATAGGGACCCAAGGGAAGTTCGAGCCTTGTCTTCAGCTTGTCGTAGCTGGTGCTCCGAGTCTTCTGCTCGCTGCTGCAGTGGTCCAATGTCCTGCCTGCGTGGTTCACCGTGATGGCCCCCTGGTAGGTTTGGCCCTTGAGTTGGGGCACATCTACCACAGGATGAGGCAGGACATCAGTATCTGGCGCACTGGTAGATATGAAACAGCAAAGACCTGTGTGGACCTGCAGTCATGGCAGAAAAATGGAGTAGGCTTGCTCTCCGGTCATGCTCCCTTGCATGGTAGCTTTGCTGTGTCTTACAGTCCTCAGTTAAGCTGTGGGGTTTGGGTAATTCAATGTGGGTCGTCCGGGCTATGGTTTAAGCCTTGCCCAGGGGTATGGGCCATCCGACTCCTCGGTACCGAGCTGTAGCGCTGGAGAGGAAGGATACACACACTAAGGGTACGGAACCAAGCATAGCAGGCTACGCCCCTGGACCTCCCTCTAGCGTAAGCTTTTCGGGGGAGGGCTGTTAGACGCCATAGGGCCCCCAGGCAATGAGACAACCAAAGATCCCTATGTTACAGTCAAGACTTTGCTTGGGGGTATGAGCCGTCCGGCTCTTCAGTACCGAGCTGTAGAGCTGAAGAGGCAGGGTACACACGCTAAGGGTACGGAACCAGGCATAGCATGCTACGCCCCTGGACCTCCCGTTGGCGTAAGCTTTTCAGGGGAAGGACCATTCGGCGCCATAGGGCCCCCGAGCAATGAGATTACCACAGGACCCTGGGTACGCCACAGGTACTTCAAGCAGACCCGCCTGTACAAGGATAGCACAGCCCTTGCTAGGTCGGGCACAAGGAAAAGTGACTGGCCACACGGCCGGAGCAGTATGGAAAGAAAGCACGAAAAGTATGGGAGCAATGTCCGGGGTCCAGTTACTTCCCTTGTCCATAGGTGTCCCCTTCTGGTCCCCAAGTACTCAGTTGTAGCACAGGGGAGGAAAAATGTGCACGCTATGGGTACGGAACCAGGCATAGCAGGCTACACACCCCTGGACCTCCCTCGGGCGTTAACCTTTCAGTGAGGAGACCTTCCAGTGGCACGGGACCTAGGACAAATGTGTAGAAAAATCTTTGGGCACACCATTTATAGTTGATATGCTTGAGGAAGCACAAACTGTAAATCAGGTAAGCAGGGTACGATAAATTTATCTTATTTCTGACTTCTTTCAGGTGATAGGAGAGAACTGGACATAAAAGAAGGCAGCGACCCGCCCCGGATGACAAGAGTAGCGGGACCCCTCCGGGGCTTAGCTGTTCTACGCGCTGTCCCTAGACACTATGACACCCTTACAAGAAAGAGAAAAAGAAAAAATACCCTACTACTGCGCTAAGGGTATAACTTGCAGGGGTATTCTATGTCCTGTGGACTTGGTAGAGGTACCCATCCCTTGTGGCTAGGCAGGTGCACCTGGGGTGGCATACTTATGCTGGTCGGGAGGGACCCTCGCAGCTGGGGGAGGGTTTGTCACCCCTCCTCGAGAAAGTATTAGCCGAGGCACTAGGTGGCCCTACCTTGGCCTGTCTATTCTGCGCGTACCAATGCCGGAGCATTTTGCGGTGTAGCGCATTTCAAGCAGCCTCTAGCCATGTTGCCTCGTCGATGAGGTCGATTTCTTCATGCAGGAGCTGTTCTTGTGTGGCCTCGTCATATGTATGGACGTTGGGTGAGCCCTTGGTGTGTTTCTGGGGGGAGGACGGCCTCGACCCCCTACACCAGTGCAAGAGGGTGTTCCCCTTTTCGCACGACGGGGGGGGGGCGTCTGGCTAGACATGGAGGGCCTTGCGTCACTCGCTGTTGGCGCTTGAGTCGGAGTCGGAGTGGCCATAGACGGCTTTCAACGGCCTCTGGGCATCTTGATACTCCATCTCCTGCTCAGCATTGGCCTCCAGTTGGGCCTTTTGTTTGCCCTCCTGGTGGCAGGAGGGTGCACCATCTTGGCACGGCCGCTGTTGTTGCAGCTCACGGAAGCGTTCCACAAGATTCTTGATCTCGCGGCAGTCGTTAGTGCCGTGGATGCCGGTGTTGTGCACCGGGCACCACTAACCGTTGTCGTTGGTAGATGACGGTCGCGGGCGCTTGTCAGAGCGAGGGGCTCGGCCTCCACCGGCTGCTGCTAGGGCGGCAGTGGATGCCACGGCCAGAGGCTTGTTCATGCCTCCAGCCTTGTTCTTCTTCCTGCCGTGCTGAGCAGCAGCATCAACAGCACTCCCCACCATGGAGGCAGGTCGTGAGTGCCAGTCTCGGCCTTCTGCCGCCCTGGCACATTTTTCGGCCAGGCTGAAGAGCTCGGAGACGTCTTGCACGTCATGCGTGGCTAACTTCTCGAGCATCTTCTTGTCGTAGACACCTTGCAGGAAGGCGACGATGATGGAGGCGTTGGATATGCGGGGGATGGTGTTCTTGATCAGGGAGAACCGCTGGATGAAGGACCGCAGCGACTCGCCATCACGCTGACGCACGGCAGGTCAAGCTCGGTGCCGGGGCGCACGTAGGACCTCCCGAAGTTGGCCTTGAATCTCCAGCACAACTCTTCCCATTACGTGATGGATCCTGGGGGAAGGTTCATAAGCCATGACCGGGCTGTGCCGGTCAGGGCCAAGGGGAAGTAGTTGGCCATGACGGCCTTATCTCCTCCTGCAACTATGATGGAGGTGGAGTAGATCTGCAGGAACCCAGCAGGATTGACTGTCCTGTCTTATTTTTCTGGCAGGTGGGTCGGGAACTTGGGTGGCCAGACCACCATACGAAGGTGCGAGGGCGAGCGCCATGCAGCCCCTACTGCCCCCGGAGAGGCAGGGGTAGGCGGAGCGTGGACCGCCGATAAGGCGCTCGGAGAAAAGTACTCTCCTTTGAGGTTGCGACGCATCTCGCGGCGTCGCTCGATGGTGGTGTGACCATCCTCACCTGCGAGGCGGCGGTTCAGCTTGACCCTGTGGTTGGCTGCGACCGCCGCGCGTGGGGCTGATGCCTCACGGTCGTACGTGACTGGGCCAGCGAGGGTTCGGCCCGCTGTCTCCCGTAGGCAGGAGAGTTCATGGCTGCGGCGACAAGATTATCAACACTGTGTCACCACTGTTATGCCGCCTCTGGGGTGCCCCCCTTCGCCCAGAGGGTTCTGGAGCAGAGCGTGTGCTGCAGCCAGCATGCTCTCCGGGCTCAACCGTGGCGGCGCTGTTGCATCTGCTGAAGTAGAGGGTGTCCGAGAGGAAGCGGCTGCTGGTGGTGTGAGCGCCGATGGCGCACCGTCCGTGCGGTTGCCAGCCCGTCCCGACCTAGACGCCACGGGTTCCTCAGGGGCAACAGCGTTCTGTTCGCCGGTTCGGCCGGATTTGGGCGCTGGGGGCGCCGGTGGCACGCCGGTCGTCTGACCGCCGGCTTGGCCAGACCTGCCCGCCCTGCAGCGGGAGGTAGCCTCGTCGTCTCCCGTTTGGAGATGACGGCGAGCTGGACGAGAAGGCTCACCATGAGAAGTGATGTTCACCATGGTCGCGTGGAGAGTGCCGAAAACCCCCCTTCCCGGCGTACCAAATATCAAAGTATGAGCTGCGACACTCCTCCCGGCCTGCTAGGAAGCAGCCCGCAAGGTTCTTTTTTCCGGAGGGGGCTTGGAGCCCTACGTGACCTGGGCTCGAGACAGGGGATGAACACAGAGATTTACGTCGTTCGGGCCGCGGGAGCGTAATACCCTACATCCACGGGAGTGCTTGTTCTATTGCTTGAGCGTGAGTGCTTGTGCATTGTGGAATCTGGTATGCGAAATCGGTGAACCCTATGCATGGTGGTCACCCCGGTCCTTTTATAGCTCAAGGCCGAGGTGGTTACAATGTGGCCTGGGCCCGATAGGTGGCCCTAGAGCTAAGTGAACCCTATACACAATCTAGGGGCTTTGTCCTCTGAGTAGAGTGGCCCGCGGAAGAGTTAAGACCCACCGTCCAGAGCGCTGAGCGCCCCTGACCGTGTGTTACATGATGATGAAGACTCCGTCTTGTCACCATGTCTCCTCGCCCTGCTTGGGTGGCTTCGTGCCGTTGGGTGGCACTGTACTGCTGTCATGCCTTGCCATCATGTCTTGTCACCGTAATCATGAACGGGCAAGGGACGGAGGCGTGTGTTGTGCGCCATGCTTCTGGGGAAGGCGCGAGCCTTGAATGTGAAGCCTGACAGCGCACTTCCCTATTGACTTTGTTGACCCACGGCCCATAACGGATAGTGGGGCACGTGGCGGCTCTGGAGATCTTATCGACGGGGTTGGTACCAGGGGACACGTGGCAGCTCCGGACCTCTCCTCATCAGGGTAGCTCGGGCCGGAATCCAGGGCACGTGTCTGCACCGGAGCCGTCCTCAACAGGGAGACGGTTCAGAGTCAGGGGACACGTTGCAGCCCCGGACAACACCTCAGCAAGGAGGCTCGGGCTAGAGCCCAGGGCACGTGTCTGCTCCAGAGCTGTCCTCTGCGGGGAGGTGGCTCGGAGCCAGGGGACATGTGGCAGCCCCGGACCTCACCTCAGAGGGGAGGCTCGGGCTGGAGCCCGGGGCACGTGTCTGCTCCGGAGCTGTCCCCAGCGGGGGAGGCGGCTCGGAGCCAAGGGGACACGTGTCAGCGCTGGACCTCACCTCAGCGGGGAGGTTTGGGCCGGAGCCTAGGGCACGTGTTAGCTCTGCAGCTCATGCGCCAGTGGTGGCCCCAAGGCTGACCATGGGGCCAAGGGCACATGGCTTACGCTGGAGCCCGCCTCGGCGGGGAGGCGAGGCCCAGACTGTATTTTACCCACTACGCGGGGGTACCCGGTCTGCAGGATACTGACACTAATGAATAGAGTGTTATATCCAAAAAAATTTAAATCAAAATCATAGGACTGCATCATGTATGTTCATTTGAAAGGGGAAAATTTAAAATTGAATATACAACCAAAATCAAATTGAATTCAAATTGGGAAAAAGAGAGAAAAGAAAAGGAGAAAAAATTTAAACTGTTTGGACCAAAACCCCCACAAAGCATCCCACCCAGCCCAGCACCTCCCCTTTCCTTCTCTCTCAATGCCAGCCCAACCCAACATATCAGCTTCGTCCCTCCCAACTATAAGCCGCTACTCCCGCGCCCGAACCACACGCGCCCCACTCATATGATCACCCTGCGCCGCAACCGTGCCCGTTACAAATGGGAATGACCGTCGTAAGTAAATGGCCGTCGCCCATTGCCGCGCCACACGGCGGGCTGGGTTCCTTACTTACGACGGTCGGGACCCTGGCCATCGTAAGTTAGGTAAGTTAACTTCCGACGGCCTATCCCTGGCCGTCATAAGTTAATTAGGTTAACTTACGACGGCCCTGTACAGCTCACTGTCGTAAATAAGGTTTTTAATTTTAAAAAAATAGAAAACAGCTACCCTAGCATGATGGACAGCCCACAGAACAACTTCATATACACAAAAAGACATATATTCCATTATAATAATCCAAAATATAAAACAACAAGGGGATAAACACTACCCCTTCCACTGGTCCTCCTCTCGCTCCTCCACTTGCTCCGGAGTCGAAGAATCCTTCTCCATGCCCTCCTCCCGGTGCCGGTAGCTTTGGCGGTGGAGTTTGAGCCTCCGTTGCCGATCTCTGCAATTCAAATAAATAGATAAAGTAAGTTTGAGCTTGTATGGCTTTCTCCCCACTACTCTCAGTCCCTCTATCTCCCTCCCCCGCACTCTCACTTTCTCCCTCGCCGTCTCCCTCCCCCTCTCTACGACTCCCTCTCTCTCTCTCACCCCCTATCTCTACCACTCTGTCTCTCTCCATCTTTCCCTTTTCACTCTCACTTTCTCTCTCCCTCTCCCTCCCCTTCTCTACCACAATATCTTACTCTCACTCCCTCCCTTCCCCCCTCTCACTCTCACTTTCTCCCTCGCCCTCTCCCTCCCCCTCTCTCTATGACTACCTCTCTCTCTCACCCGCTATCTCTACCACTCTGTCTCTCTCCCTCCCTCTTTCCCTTTTCACTCTCACTCTCTCTCTCTCCCTCCCGCTCTCTACCACAATATCTCACTCTCACTCCCTCCTTCTCCCCCCTCTCACTCTCACTTTCTCCCTCGCCCTATCCTTCCCGCTCTCTCTACGACTACCTTTCTCTCTCACCCCCTATCTCTACCACTCTGTCTCTCTCTCCCTCCCTCTTTCCCTTTTCACTCTCACTATCTCTCCCTCTCCCTCCCCCTCTCTACCACTATCTCTTACTCTCACTCTCTCTCCCCCCTCACTCTCACTCTCTCCCTTCAACTAAACTAAGTTTTTCTTAGATTACAAAATAGAAAACAGAAAACATATTACCTGGACATCTGAATGTGCATTTGGTGGGGGCACTTGTGGCGGGGCCAACTTTGACGGCTACCACATCAGTATTGGGATCTGCTGCCCACTCTGTCGAGCTAAGGCTTGTAATTACAAAATATTAAAACAAATAAACTAATGCAATGCTATGAATTTAAATTAATTTGTATTCAAATACTTACCTCCATTGCCGCCTGCATCTGAGCCATGTAGTTTGCCATGTACGCGGTCTGCTGCTCCTGTGCAGCCCGGGCTAGATCCCTCTGCCTCTAGAGCTCCTCCCTCTCTCTTCGGATCTCATCTCTCTCCCTAAGTAGCTCCTCTATTTGGCCTTGTGAGGGACGACGACTTGTATGCCCGATGGAGGAACCCTCAGTCGATGGAGTCGCGATCAAAGGTCGCCCGACCCTCGAGTCGACAAGTCCATCGAAAGTGGCAAACCTACAACGAAATAAAAGGATAATAACTAGAAGAAGCAAGTTTTTAAAGAAATAAAAAAATGACCAACTTACCGTCCATGTGCCTTCCCGCCTCCTCTAGCATAAACGTCTTGAGGGTAGATTGGCGCGTTTTCCCAATCGTACCCTTCATCGTGTATCCTCACGGCCTCTCACCCATAATTTTCCTAAAAGGAGTAAAATTGCGCATTAGTAATAACAAATTAGTAACAATTGAATTGATAAGTTTTGATAACTTACCAGTCGATCGGCCGACCCGACTGCACCCCCCAGGTTGGGATGGGTCGTTATGACCCCGCTTCCAGACGGTAGTGTCAGTTGGTACATGACCATTCTCGCGCTCTTGTAGATATGTGTTAGTATGCTAATTATATTATAAATACATACAAAGAAGGGTTATTATTCTTACCATGCGTTTAGCCAAACGCACATGGCCATCAGGGCCATAGGAGTGCTTTGAGTCTAAACCTCTGCATCCACGAGCCCTCCTGGACTTAGCGATGAAAGCATCTGAAGTTGCCTAGAGGGGGGTGAATAGGCTAAAATTCCTGAAATGACTTAATTAAACGAGATTAGACCACATGGGCCGGACTAGTCTGGCTCAGGGGCGGACTAGTCTGGTCAGACTGCTAAAAAGCCTAAACTTGATTTTTATGGGTTTTTCTTCAGATTTTAGTTTAACGAAATGCAGATAAACTATCTAGCAATCTAATATAAAAAATATGACAAAGTATTGAGGTGGATTGCAGGATTGTTACCTGGACTATATAAGAAAGAAATGACCGAATGAACCCTAAGCAATTCTAATGATCAATGAAATGTAAGTGCAAAATGACACGAAGATTTTTGCCCAAGGTTCGATTCCACTCAGGAATCTACGTCCCCGTTGAGGAGTCCACAAAGGACCGGGTTTAACAACCCTTTCCTCACCATGTCGCCACTAAGGCCAACCTGGTTCTTCACTATCTCAAGGGTGAACTTACAAAGTGTTGGTGCTGCTCACAATCTGAGGCTCCCACTTGATCACGTCCACAAAACTCCACGGATCTCACAAGCCACAGGTCACAAAGACTCACACCAAGTGCACGAGATCACTCCGAGAGCCAAAAACACAAAGTTCTTCCTTCTCCTCTACTCACACACCCAAATCCACTCTAGAATTTGTTCTAGAGGGTGATTAGGCAAGAGAGAAGGCTTAGGGGGCTCTAGGATGGCTGTGGCGGCGCTAGGGTTCCAGAGTTGTTGTAAATGAAGTCGGGGCATCTCCTTTTATAGAAGTCCTGAAGCCAACCGTTGCCACCTACCGAAAGTCCGGACTAGTCCGCCTCACACCGGACTAGTCCGATCTCACACAAGAACTATTGTCCGGGTGAGAACGGACAAGTCTGGAGGACCCGGACTAGTCCGGCCACTAAGGCGGACAAGTCTGGTCCACCAAGACTTAGCCGTGGGAGCTCTCATCTCACACCCATACGGACTAGTCCGCCTTAGAACGGTGTAGCCCAAGCTCACATAGGAACTCTTAGTCCGTGTGAAAATGGACAAGTCTGGCTAGCCCGGACCAGTCCGGCCACTGAGGTGGATAAGTCCGGTCTACCAGGACTTATCCCCAAAAACACTCTCACCAAGAGAGAAACGGACTAGTCCGTCCCAGAAAGGACAGGTCCGATCTCAGTCAGGAACTCTCGGTTCGCCGCAAAACGGACTAAGCCGTAGGACTTCCGGACTAGTCCGATCTGTTCCCCGGACAAGTCTGGCCTGCCCATCTTTACCTCTCTACCTCTCTTCACTAAGGATTTGACACTTCTAACGCTTTGAGCTCTCTTCTATGATATCAATGCACTTGACACACACTCTTTCTTTTACACGGCTAGCCTACTAAAGACTCAAGTGAGACCCTAATTTCTACTCTTCGAGTCTTCGACGCCGTTCTTCATCTTTTTCCTTTTTGAGAGTTTAGGTGCCCGCTTTGGAAATGTCCTATGCTTATGATCATCTCAGCTCATTAGTCTCTTAATTTGTCGTCATCAATCATCCAAAACCCACGGTGGTGCCTAGATGCACTTACAGTCTCCCCCTTTTTGGTGATTCATGATAACACATTAAGTTTGAACATAAGAGGTAAAAAATTTATTTTTATAACAAGTGTATGTATTCAAAACTCATCCTGAATGTATGCAAGAGTAAAAGAGGGGAGTTGGCATACATTCACATGTTATGGTGGGGTGCCTACGTGTTGTGCTCAAAAATAAAAATGTGTTAAGACAATAAGCATAAAACAGCTATAAAACCCAACACGTAGTGTTACACAAAAGCTACTCATGCATAAAACATAAAACATAGATAGACATGTCCAAAGATCTATTACAAGATAGTCATGTCCAAAAGATCTATTACAAGACTAGAAGATGATAACATCCTTTTCACATTTCTCCCCCTTTGGCATCAAGGCACCAAAAAGGAAAATAGGTAAGAAGATATGCCTAAGTCTACTTGTCATCTTCTTCGTCTTCTTCATCGCCATTTTCATCGCTCTCCATAGCCTTCGTATCCTCTTCTTTTTCTTCGTCGGCGATGGTGGATGGAGGCACGGCCTTGGAAGAGCTTCCATCTTCCCTGAACTCGGCGAGCTCATCAGCGGTGAACTCTGGATATGGAGTGAGTTCCCCATCACTCTCCTCAGGGGGAGACATGGGTACCTCAAGCTTGTCACACACAGCCTTGAGGTACTTCTCCTGATGCCTCTCCATGCGTCGAGTCCTGACCTCCACACGCCGACAGGAGGCGAAAAGTGCGTTGAAGCACTTGAAGAATCTGCTCATGGACTGCGGAGGAGGAGATGATGGGGGAGCCGCTGAGCTAGAAGGGGCCGCTGAGAGGGACGGAGGTTGAGCATTTTTCCTCCTTGAGGGTTCTAGCACAATGGGGGGTAGCTGAGGACGGAGAAGTCGATGAGTGACATCCTTGACAAAGACTATCCCCGACACCTTCTCAATTAGGCACATGATGTATGGTGCATAACCACATGAGCGGTTGGGAGTGTGAGAGATGTTGAAGATGTCATCATAGATGTGCTCAACAAGGTTGAACTTCTCTTCACCATCTATCAAGAGGAGGTGATGCCTTAAGTTTCCTTGAATTACCCCTGCATCTCCATCCTTGGGGGCAATGGTCCTCCTCAGAATCCGGTTGAGGATGCTAAAGAACGGCTTGATGCTCCTAGCAAGCCCGGCCTCATAGGGAACATGACTAGGATACACATAGTCAAGCTGATCCCTATCCACTGCATTGAGATTGGAAATGATAATCTCATGATCCAAGTGCTCCTCAAGGCCGAGTATTTGTGGAAACCTCTCATAGGTGACTGAGTACTGCTCTCCATGAGTCATCCAGATGATTTTCCAGTCACCGTAGGTGGAGAAGTACACAGTGGTGTAGAACTGCACAATTACCTCAATGTTCCAGTCATACTTGAAGCTCATGATTTCCTTGATTCCATGGCGCTCTGCTGCTTCAATCACTGCATCAAAAGCTTTGTGCTCCCTTTTGGCCATGTAGTCCCAATCTACCCATTGAGCTTGGGTGACTGGGGTCTTCATTTTTAGGTACACCAAGCGGTAGTAATTGCAGTGAAAGTCACACCAAAACCTAGGGTCAGCTGTGTGTTTCTCATAGTCATAGACTTTATCCATCCTCAGCCTTCTCGCCTTTTGAGCCCCCTTTCCTTTGAATACAAATGCCGGATTATTGGGCTGCCGGTTTGGGTCTCTAGCATGGGCAGCCATCTTTAAGGGGCCGATGGGCTTCGGTTGCCCTTTCTCTCTGATTTTTATCCCTCCTGCCCTGTTTGTCGGTGCTTTGGCAGTAGCCTTTTTATTCTTTGGCTTCTCAGGAAGTGGAGCCTTACCCTTCTTTGGATCACGAGGAACCCTACCCTCAGATTCCTTATCCTTCTCCTTTTCCCGCTCTTTATCTCCCAAGGTGACCAACCTCTTTCTCTTGGGCTCTGAGGCACTAGCGGCTTGGGAGCTCTGGGCTTCACGTTCGGCCCTTTTCTTTCTCCGTTGATCCTTCAAGGATTCTTTAACGGCTTGGGCAATTTGTGCCTCCTCGTCGAGATCATGCTTCTTCTTTGTTCTTGCCTCTCGACGGACGGTTTCTTTAGCCACTTGGGCCTCCTTTGCTGCCCTTTCTTCGGCTATGCGCCGATGAAGGGCTTGTCGAGCCTCCTCGGCCATGGGACTTGAAAGGGGAGACTGGTCGGAGTTCGACATATTTCCTGAGAGACAGGATATTAGAGGTCAAGGAAGTGGAACATTGCAAGAGAATTCACGAAAAATGGCTAAAGTTGGAGTTTGTTCTGTGTGAACCGGACTTGTCCCTTAAAGGACCGGACTAGTCCGCTCGAGAACAGTTTTTTCCGTCCAAAACCGGACTAGTCCGGGTTATACAGGAAGAACCCTAACCCTAACAATTTTTCGCAAGAACTTCAAATTAAGTTGCAATACTCCTAGGCTATGATCGCATCGACACTAGGAACAACATTTGTGAAGAGGTTTCTATCAAAAGACCTAAGAGTGAAGAAAAGGAAGGATTTTTGGTTAGGTCAAGAATACCTCTTAAAATCTTCAAATGTGATGAATTTGGAGTTGAAACTTGAGCAACGAAGCCCGGGGAAGGGTTTCCTCACTCCTTAGGTCTCCAATCCGTGGATTGGACAAGATTTTTGCTGGAGGAAAGCAAAAATCACCAATTTGTGGGCACTTCCGGCTTCAGAGAGGATGTGAGTGGACTAGTCTGTGAAGAGAGAAGTTTAGCCGCCTTTGGGAGGTTAAGTCCCCAGGGGCCGGACTAGTCCGGCTTGGTGTCCGGACAAGTCCTGTTGGTGGACCAGAGTCGGACTTCTCTGGGGCCGGAATTGTCCGGCCTCCCCAGGCGGACTAGTCCGGTTCAGACTTGTCTATTGTGAAGTCCGACCTTGCAACGTGGCCACTGCCATGGTGAGCTCCGAAGGCACCACGTCTCTAGCGGGGCCGAGCCCCCCTCTCCATAGAGGCGAGCTTCGAGGGCGCCACGTGTCCGGCAGGGCCAGACCTCCCCTCTCCTCAGAGGCAAGCTCCCAGGGTGCCACGTGTCTGGCGGGGCCAGAACTCCCCTCTCCTCAGAGGCGAGCTCCGAGGGCGCCACGTGTCCGGCGGGGCCGGACCTACCCTCTCCTCAGAGGCGAGCTCCCGTGGCGACACGTGGCCAGCGGGCCGGAGCCTCTCCTCTCCTCAGAGAATAGCTTTGGTGGCGACAAGTGTCCAGCGGGTCGGGGCCTCTTCTCTCCTCAGAGGCGAGCTCCGGTGGTGACACGTGTCCCGCGGGACCAGACCTCATCCCTTCCATAGGGGTGAGCTCCTATGGCGACACATGTCCCGCGGGGCCAGATCTCATCCCTTCCACAGGGGTGAGCTCCGGTGGCGACACGTGTCCCGCGGGGCAGGACCTCATCCCTTCCATAGGGCCGAGCTCCTGTGGCGACACGTGTCCCGGGGGGCCGGACCTCATCCCTTCCACAGGGGTGAGCTCAGGTGGCGACACGTGTCACGCGGGGCCGGACCTCATCCCTTCCACAGGGGTGTGCTCTAGTGGCGACACGTGTCCCGCGGGGCCGGGCATCATCCCTTCAACAGGGGTGAGCTCCAATGTCGACACGTGTCTAGCGGGGCCGGACTTGTCCGGCTTGTTGTCCGGATAAGTCCTGTTGGCGGACTAGAGCCGGACTTCTCTGGGGCTGGACCTGTCCGGCCTCCCAGGCGGACTAGTCCGGCTACAAGCTGAAGTTCATATAATTTGAGTTTTAGCTCAAGAATATGATCCTTTTGGACAAGTTTTTGCAAATATCTTTGGCAAACATGGTCAGTAAGCATACATCAAACGAACAATGACCATATTTGACAAAGAGTCCTTTCGAACATAGTTTTCATGGAGTAAGATAGATTAGGGTCGTATGTTGAAAACATGCGGTTTTTGAAGTTTATAGACAAGAAACAAACAGATGTGCACACTTCAAGCAACGTTTCGAGAATCTAGGATATTCAGTTCACTCCTTAGATCACAAAAGCGTTTCTCATCAAGGGGTTTTGTGAAGATGTCCGCCAATTGCTTCTCACTCCTAACATGAGAGATAACGATATCTCCCTTGATAGAATGATCTCTCAGGAAATGGTGACGGATATCAATATGTTTGGTTCTAGAATGCTCCACTGGATTGTGAGCAATCTTGATTGCACTCTCATTGTCACATAGGAGTGGAATATGGCTCAAGGTGTAACCATAGTCCCTAAGAGTTTGTCGCATCCATAGGAGTTGTGCACAACAACTCCCGGCTGCGACGTACTCCGCTTCGGCTGTGGATAAGGCAATGGAGTTTTATTTCTTTGAAGACCACAAAACCAAGGACCTACCAAGAAATTGACAAGTCCCTTACGTGCTCTTCCTATCTACCTTACAACCGGCATAATCGGCATTGGAGTATCCAATAAGATTGAACTTGGATCCCTTGGGGTACCAAAGTCCTAAGTTAGGAGTGTGAACCAAATATCTAAGAATCCGCTTAACGGCCGTCAAGTGGCACTCCTTAGGAGCGGCTTGGAACCGTGCACACATACACACACTAAGCATTATGTCGGGCCTAGCTGCACAAAGGTAAAGCAAAGAGCCTATCATGGAACGAAATACCTTTTGGTCCACACTTGGACCATCTTCATTAAGGTCAAGATGTTCGTTGGTTCCCATTGGAGTCTTGATGGGTTTGGCTTTGTCCATGTCGAACCTCTTGAGTATGTCTTGAGTATACTTGGTTTGACTTATGAACATTCCTTCCTTGAGTTGTTTGACTTGTAATCCTAGGAAGAACTTCAATTCCACCATCGTTGATATCTCGAACCTTTCAGTCATTATCTTTGAAAACTCATCACAAAAAGCTTTGTTAGTAGAACCAAAATATAATGTCATCGACATATATTTGGCACACGAATAAATCATCGTTAAAATGATTAGTGAAGAGTGTATAGTCTGCTTTTCCTATCCTAAAACCATTTTTAATAAGAAAATCTCTAAGACACTCATACCAAGCTCTAGGAGCTTGTTTGAGGCCATAGAGGGCTTTCCGAAGTTTAAAGACATGGTTAGGATACTTATCATCCTCAAATCCAGGTGGTTGATCCACATACACCTCCTCCTTGATTGGACCGTTGAGGAAAGCGTATTTGGTATAGCTTGAAATCATGGTGAGTTGCAAAAGCAAGCAAGATACGAATTGATTCAAGCCTAGCTACGGGAGCAAAAGTTTCATCATAATCGAAACATTCTACTTGTGCATATCCCTTTGCAACAAGTCTTGCCTTGTTTCTTGTTACAACCCCATTGTGACGCCCTCAATTCTGTGGAAAACCACGGAATCGAGAACTAATGCATATGTGTGCCCAGGATGTTCATCAAACATACACATATGTTCCACAAACTGAATTCAGAATATATATACATATATATCCATGAATAACAGAGTTTATTACAATGTCTCATGAGTCTTGGACTCATGCTCACAGCGGAAGTCTTATTTCTATGCAGCGGAAGTATTTATTCTAATGCGGAAGCAAATTCTAGGCAGCAATGACTCCATCACTACTCCATCCCCACAGGCAAAGTTGAAAACAGATCACACGCCTAATGCTCCACTTGATCTTCATAGTATTCTTCTTCTGTTGCTGATGATGAAATAATAATGCAAGTTTGAGTACAATGATGTACTCAGCAAGTGCGGGAAAATATGATATGTAGCTCATAACAAGGTAGGTATAAAAAGGCTCATTGCAGAAACCAAAGTTATTTATCAAAACCATGATAAAACAGCAACTCATCTTTAAGTAGATGTAATCCCAACATGTATTAAAATACCAATCATACCTCCATTATGTTCATTACCTTTCCATGTCACAACCAGTCATCAATCAACCTCATTCTCACGAATACCTCCTCGTATTGGCTACCTTCTCACGGATACCATCTCGTATTCGCTACCATTTCATCTCATAAACAACTTCGTCTCCCACCGAGACCAACCTTGTTGCCATGACTCAACAGTCATGCAACCATCTTACCACCCGGACTTCAATAGTCCCAAAATCAAACCATCCAAATCCATAACCAAAAACCATCCCAACTAATCATGGCAGTTGGCCAGGCGCTCGTGACCATAAGCTCAGCTATCATGATAGTTTTAAGAACTCTGCAGAGTTTGCACCTCTTTACCCACAAGTTTGTCACCCATCGGGGACTGCAGAATCTCCATTATACCAGTACACAACCGTCGGTGTATGTCCAAGAGATCACAAAATAGCCTTTACAAAGGGGCTACTAGATGTATGGACTCACTAAGGTTTCACCGGCAGACTAGAATCTCCAATTCTCCCACCCACGGGCCCCCTCTTGTGCCATGCAGTTCCCAGGGCAGTCCTCACTCGACTCCCATTCCCCGCGCCTTCCACATTCCATAAAAATCTAGCAACTTACCTAATTACTCAGCTAAGCCGCACCCATTCTTGGCCTTGTGGTGGCACTGTTATCCTGGCATGTGCATGCATGAACCGGTCCTTAGATCTACGGCAAGTAAACCACCATCTCATGCTACCTCATTCACAAACCCAGGCTTGCCTAGATCTCCCTCCGATCCATGTTCATTGACAACATCAGTTTCTCATTATCATTACGAGTGCAGTTAGCTAGACACATCTATCTCGCTTCCCAATCCCCTGGACTCATCGAAGCATAAAAGTAAAAAACCATACCCGACTCGTAAACATCCCTGGCGACAAGAGTGGTTTTAACCAAAGCTAGTAAACTCCTATAAACGGGTTTCCCATCATGTTTGACTCAGCACACACACCTTTTCGCAAAATAAAATAGTTTTTCCAAAAACATAGGATCAATATGGTCAAGGAGCACTTGCCTTGTTCTTGCGGTTCTGGTTGCTCTTGGATCTCGAAACCTTGTTGTTGCAGCTCGTCGTAGACAGCTCCCTGAGCTTGTCCTGCTATACAGGATCGCGCACATACAAGATTCACAGCAATCAATATCATGCACAAATTTTAACTAGATGTGATGATTCATATGCATGCTATCCTATGATCCGCTTTATTAGATCGGTCTGTAAGTGTTCTTGCATGGCTTTATGATGAACAGCGTGTTCGGATCAGATGTGGACGTGGCGATGACCTTGTCTTTTAGATCAACCCGATCAACAAGTGATCGGTCCACAAGAAAGATTCTGTTCAAAAGAAATCAAAGAACAGATGCAAAGAAAACACAACGATGTCGTAAGGTGGTATTGGAGACCTACCTTACATTCTTCTCGGTCTCGGTCTTTCTCAGATCGTTGGGCTCTCCCCTGGCGATCTTCCTTGCTGAACTCCGTCGATGGCTTACTCGGCGAGTTGGGGCTAGGGCTCTAAGTCGTTGGCTTTGGAAAAGAAGTTCATGGTTTCGGCCAAAGGTTTTGGGTTCCATTTATAATTGGGAGAAGAAGAGTCCTAATCTGATTGTACTTCGAATAAGAGTCCTATTCAGATCGTCGTTGAATCCTAACATCTTATTTTTAGTTGATTTGGTGCGGTAATATTGTGGAATTCAGGTTGGTTTCTTCTCCGTACCAATATTTCTACGCGTACAGAATCCAAAAACCGCTCCAGAACTCGTTACCTCCTCGGTGATGAGCTTCGGAAGCTCCACGTGTCCATTGGGACCTGGTCTCCCCTTTTTCCGCAGAGACGAGCTCCAGTTGTGCCGCGTGTCAAGCGAGCAAGACATCCTTCTCTTTCGGAGATGGGCTCCGCGCACGCTACATGTCAGTGCCGGACCTTCCCTCTCTCGGAGGTGGCTCCGGGTGTGCCACGTGTCCTAACAGCGCCAGACTTCTTTTCTTCTCAGAGACGAGCTCCGAGGTTAACACGTGTCCAATAGTGACGGACCTCCCGGAGATAAGCTCCGGTGGCGACACGTGTCCAATAGAACGAGACCTCTCGGAGGTGAGCTCTGAGATCGATACGTAACCCGCGCGACTGGTCCTCTGATTTCCGTGGTGACTAGCTCTGAAGGTGACATGTGTCCTGTGAAAATGCCTTTGCTTCTTCCGCAGAGGCTAGCTCCGGGCAACACGTGTCCCACAGGGTCGGACCTCTCCCCCTTAGCGGAGATGAGCCCCGATCCTGCCACGTAGCCAGTTTAGCGGCGGACCTCTCCCCACTTCGCAGGGATGAGCTCCGAACATGCCACGTGGCCAGCGGGCCGCGGTAAGTTGTCTTCAGCGCTCTCGGTGAACTGGATTCGGCTCTTATTGGCCACCTTTTGATATTTTTCTCTGTTCCTACTTCCTTTAAAATGTTTTCTCTTCATGAAACATGAATATACGCAGAAACCAGAAATGAGGGTGTCACAAATCTACCCCCCTTAAATTGAATCTCGCCCTCGAGATTCGTTAGTAGAGAATAGATAAGGAAATTCTGCCTTGATGTCTTCTTCACGTTCCCATGTGGCTTCAGCTTCGGTGTGATGGCTCCATTGCACCTTGAACCATCGAATCACTTTGTTCCTGGTGACTCTTTCCTTTACGTCCAAAGTTCGTACAGGGTGCTCCGCATAAGTCAGGTCCTCTTGAAGTTCAAGCTCTCCCATTGATACTTTCTCCTCGGGTACTCTCAAGCACTTCTTGAGCTGGGATACATGAAACACGTCATGTACGTCGGAGAGGTGCGTTGGGAGCTCTAGTTGATAGGCTACCTCTCCTCGCTTGTCCAAAATCTTAAATGGTCCTATGTAGCGAGGTGCTAGCTTGCCTTTTACGTTGAAACATTGTTGGGCACGGATAGGCGATACCTTAAGGTATACGAAGTCTCCCACTTTGAAAGTCAACTTCCTTCGCCTATTATCCGCATAGCCTTTTTGTCGTGACTGAGCAGCCTTTAAGTTCTCCTCTATCGTTTGGACTTGCTTTTCAGCTTCTTGTAGCACTTCGGGTCCAAACACCTGGTTTTCTCTGGTTTCGTTCCAAAACAGCGGCGTTCTACACCGTTTACCATATAATGCTTCGAAAGGCAACATTTTCAAGCTATCTTGATAGCTGTTGTTATAGGAGAATTCGGCGTACGGTAAACTCCTATCCCAACAACGCCCACGTTTCAAGGCGCAAGCTCTCAACATGTCCTCCAGAATTTGGTTTGTCCTTTCGGTTTGCCCATCGGTTTGTGGGTGATAGGCGGAGCTAAAATACAGTCGTGTACCCATAGCTTTCTGCAGCTTCCTCCAAAATCTAGAGTTAAACTGAGAACCTCGATCTGAGACTATCCTCTTTGGGACTCCATGACGGCACACGATCTGCTCCATGTACAACTCGACTAATTGTGTAACATTGTAATTGGCCCTTATAGGGAGAAAATGGGCTGTTTTTGTCAATCGCTCCACGATAACCCAGATAGAGTCATAACCTGACTGAGTACGTGGCAATCCGACGATGAAATCCATACTGATGTCCTCCCACTTCCACTCGGGTACCTTCAAAGGTTGGAACAACCCAGCGGGTCTTTGATGTTCGGCCTTCACCCGTTGGCATGTGTCGCATAGGGCAACGTATTCAGCTATATCCCTTTTCATACCATCCCACCAATAACAAGTCTTCAAGTCCTTGTACATTTTGGTACTTCCGGGATGTATGGGCCTCTTTCAATATCTTGTCGCGGATGTGCTTTATGTTAGGCACGCAAATCCTTTTTCCTAGCCAAAGCGTACCCTTTCTCATCTTCCTTGAAATCCTTCTCTATTCCTTGTCGGATCCTCTCCATGATCTCCTCGATCTCCTCATCCGTTGCTTGGCCATCTCTTATCTCTTGCTCCAATGAAGAGTGGATCTCCATCATTTCCATGTTGTTCAAGAATCCGAGGTGTAACCGTTTGAACTCCTTACGTAGTTCGGGTGGTAGATCCCGAACCATGAGTTGGTGACATGCTCCCTTTCGGCTCAATGCATCAGCTACTACATTGGCCTTCCCAGGGTGGTAGTTGATTCCAACATCGTAATCCTTGATGAGTTCCAACCATAGGCATTGCCTCAAATTCAAGTCCATTTGTGTAAATATATACTTGAGGTTTGTATGATCCGTATAGATCTCACATCGATGATCAAGGATATAATGTCTCCAAATCTTCAATGCATGCACTACTGCTGCTAGCTCCAAGTCATATGTAGGATAATTAAGCTCGTGCTTCTTTAATTGTCGTGAGGCATAGGCTACCACTTGTCCTTCTTGCATGAGCATGCATCCAAGCCCCTGTCTAGATGCGTCACAATATATGTCAAAGCTCTTGCTTACGTCCGGCAATACCAAAACCGGCTTTGTGGTTAGCCTTTTCTTGAGCTCCTCAAAGCTTTCTTGGCATGCTAGTGTCCATTGAAAGGCTTTTCCCTTCGTTAGCAACTCTGTCATGGGCTTTGCTATCTTAGATAAGTCTTTGATGAATCTTCGATAGTATCCAGCCATCCCAAGAAAACTCCGAATATCCCTCACGTTTTGCGGTTGGTCCCACTTTAGGACATCTCTCACTTTTCCGGGATCAACAGATACCCCTTCTTTGGAGATAATGTGGCCTAGGAACGATATTTCCTTTAGCCAAAATTGATCCTTGTTAAGCTTGGCATACAATTGATACTCACGCATTTTCTGCAAGGTCAATTTCATATGTTCTTCATGCTCCTCCTCACTTTTTGAATACACCATAATGTCATCGATGAAAACCACGACGAACTTGTCCAAGTAGTCCATGAAAACCTTGTTCATAAGGTACATGAAGTATGCGGGTGCATTTGTTAACCCAAAAGACATGACGGTATATTCATACGAACCATACCGTGTTCGAAAGGCTGTCTTGGGTATATCGGAGGGCTTAATCTTCTGCTTGAAGTATCCCGACCGAAGATCAATCTTGGAGAACACTCAGTCTCCTTTCATTTGGTCGAATAGGTCTTCTATACGGGGCAGAGGGTATTTATTCTTGATTGTTACCTCATTGAGAGACCTATAGTCCACACACATCCTTTGGGTTCCATCCTTCTTGTCTATGAAGAGCACAGGAGCTCCCCATGGTGACGAGCTTGGACGTATAAAACCCTTATCCAGCTGCTCCTGAATTTGCTTCTTGAGTTCCACTAGTTCATTGACGGGCATCCTATAGGGTCTCTTTGCTATGGGTGCAGTTCCGGGTACCAAATCGATGGCAAACTCAATGTCCCGATCAGGGGGCATACCTGGAAGCTCTTCCGGGAATACGTCCGAGAATTCCTGAACCACTGGAATGCTGTCCAATGTTGCTCCTTCGACGTGGTTCAAGATTGCCTTCTCAGTAGTTTGTTGGGCTGACTCAAACTTGACACAGATACCGTGCTCATTTGTTAACTGCACGTTTCTTTCAGCACATTGGATTACCCCGTTGTGCTTGCTTAACCAATCCATCCCAAGTATTATGTCAAGTCCTTGGGAATCCAGGACAATGAGGTTGGCAAGGAAGTCTACCCCCCTTATTTCAAGGCTTACTTTCGGACATACTATATTAGTCCTCATTTCTCCTCCGGGAGAATTAACTAACATAGCACATTTTAAGTGTGATATGGGTAGATTATGCTTGGCAACATACTTGGATGATATGAAGGAATGTGATGCTCCAGAATCAAATAAGATGGTGGCTGGGTTGGAGTTAGCAAGGAACATATCAATTACGATGTCCTCAGCCTATTGTGCTTCCTCAGCAGAGACATGGTTCACATTGCCGCGAGCATAGTTCTGCTGTCCCCGGTTTCCTTGATTGTTCCCTCCGTTCGGTCGTGGGTTATGTTTGGGCACGTTGCCTTGCTGTCCAGGGCCTCTCCTTGGGCACTGATTCGCGAAGTGTACTATTTACCCGCATGCAAAGTATGCCCTGTTGCCTACGGCAGCAGGTACGTTGGGGCGGGGGTTTTGAACAGGAGCGCCATTGTTAGGTCGGGGCGCAGGAGGCAAGGGCACCTGAGGTGCTTGTGCAACGGGTGTCTGACTAGGGCGATATGCAGGAGCGGTCGATCCATACTGTGGTGCAGCTGGGAGCATGTACCGAGGTCGTACGTTGCTCCCTTGGGGCTGGTATGGCATCTTCCTTTTGTTCTCGCGCTCGATCTCTCAGATCTTGCTTTCAACCACTATAGCCTTGTCAACCAGCTTCTGGAAACTTGCGTAGTCATTGTTGAGGAGCTGAACCTGGATCTCATTGTTCAACCCTCTCATGAACAGGTATTGCTTCCTTTGGTCTGAGTTGACATCTTCGGGGGCATACCGGGACAGTTGTGTGAACTTGTTGAGATACTCATTCACACTTCTCTGTTCTTGGCGGAGACCTTCAAACTCCTGTCTCTTGAGCATCATTACACCAGCAGGGATGTAATGAGAGCGGAAACTCTCCTTGAACTCAATCCAAGTGATCGTCTCCTGGTCGACATGAGCGTTGCTTAGTGCATCCCACCAGTCAGCGGCAGCTCCCATAAGTCGGTGCGACGCAAAGAGAACCTTCTCCCGGTCATCACTGCACTATGGCAAGCTTCTTCTCCATTGATTTCAACCAGTCATCGGCCTCCATGGGGTTGTTAGCTTGAGCAAAGGTGGGTGGTCGAGTCCTCATGAATTCGCCCAGTCTGTTATGAGCCGGAGGTGGGGGTGGCGGTGGTGCCGGAACGGGGTTGTTGTTGTTGGCCTGCAACTGACCCAAAGTTTGGATCATGGTTTGCATAAGTTGGTTTTGCACGGCCATCAACCGTTCCAGGTTGTTCTCACCAGCTCTGGGATTAACAGAAACTTCATCGTGGTCATCCTCTTGGTTGTCACGGATGTTCCTTCGTCCGGCGTTTCCTCTCACCATCTGTGGGAGAGAACGAAATAGAATAGAAGGTTAGAAGGTTAGGTAGATTCGCTCAACTATATGCATCAAGGTGAGTTGGACTATATATATTTTCCCATATGAGGATGTGAACAAGTGCCGAAACGTTTCACACCTCCTCCTACTTATGTGTGGATATGGACAACGTTTTGAGACGTCCCACAACTCACACTAAGCACACGTTTCACAACAATCATTACAATGGCTCACACAACTCCTATTCAAGGCTGGTTTCCTATGTCAAGGTAGTTTCAAGGCCAATCTAAGCATCCTAGGTTGCTTCCTATGGTCAGCGTGGCTTAGCTACCAATCTGTGTCTGATACCAATCTGTGATTGTATCTAGGTGTGTAATCCACCCCTATCTGTGGCTTTTGATACCAGTCTGTGTTTCCTATTTAGACGTGTAACCCACTGTCAACCGTGGCTCTAATATCAATCTGAGATTTCTATCTGGGCGTGTAACCTACTGTCAACCCGTGGCTCTGATACCAATCTGTGACGCCCTCAATTCTGTGGAAAACCACGAAATCGAGAACTAATGCATATGTGTGCCCAGGATGTTCATCACACATACACATATGTTCCACAATCTGAATTCAGAATATATATATCCACGAATAACAGAGTTTATTACAATGTCTCATGAGTCTTGGACTCATGCTCACAGCGGAAGTCTTATTTCTATGCAGCAGAAGTCTTGATTCTAATGCGGAAGCAATTTAACTAATGCGGAAGCAAATTCTAGGCAGCAATGACTCCATCTCTACTCCATCCCCACAGGCAAAGTTGAGAACAGATCACACGCCTAATGCTCCACTTGATCTTCATAGTATTATTCTTCTGTTGCTGATGATGAAATAATAATGCATGTTTGAGTACAATGATGTACTCAGCAAGTGCGGGAAAATATGGTATGTAGCTCATAACAAGGTAGGTATAAAAAGGCTCATTGCAGAAAGCAAAGTTATTTATCAAAACCATGATAAAACAGCAACTCATCTTTAAGTGAATGTAATCCCAACATGTATTAAAATACCAATCATACCTCCATTATGTTCATTACCTATCCATGTGACAACCAGTCATCAATCAACCTCATTCTCGCGAATACCTCCTCGTATTCGCTACCTTCTCACGAATACCATCTCGTATTTGCTACCATTTCATCTCATAAACAACTTCGTCTCCCACCGAGACCAACCTTGTTGCCATGACTCAACAGTCATGCAACCATCTTACCACCCGGACTTCAATAGTCCCAAAATCAAACCATAACCAAACCATCCAAAACCATAACCAAAAACCATCCCAATAACCATCCCAACTAATCATGGTAGTTGGCCAGGCGCTCGTGACCGTAAGCTCGACTATCATGATAGTTTTAAGAACTCTGCAGAGTTTGCACCTCTTTACCCACAAGTTTGTGATTTCTTCACCCGTCGGCGACTGCAGAACCTCCATTATACCAGTACACAACCGTCGGTGTATGGCCAAGAGATCACAAAATAGCCTTTACAAAGGGGCTACAAGATGTATGGACTCACTAAGGTTTCACCGGCGGGCTAGAATCTCCAATTCTCCCACCCACGGGCCCCCTCTTGTGCCATGCAGTTTCCAGGGCAGTCCTCACTCGAATCCCGTTCCCCGCGCCTTCCACAGTCCATAACAATCTAGCAACTTACCTAATTACTCAGCTAAGCCACACCCATACATAGCCTTGT
The DNA here is from genome assembly GCA_030760725.1 of Neostapfia colusana. NCBI lineage: Eukaryota > Viridiplantae > Streptophyta > Magnoliopsida > Poales > Poaceae > Neostapfia > Neostapfia colusana. The sequence continues at coordinate 16,207,437 of JASWHV010000016.1, read as the reverse complement.
GGTGGCACTGTTATCCTGGCGTGTGCATGCATGAACCGGTCCTTAGATCTTCGGCAAGTAAACCACCATCTCATGCTACCTCATTCACAAACCCAGGCTTGCCTATATCTCCCTCCGATCCATGTTCATTGACAACATCAGTTTCTCATTATAATTACGAGTGCAGTTAGCAAGACACATCTATCTCGCTTCCCAATCCCCTAGACTCAGCGAAGCATAAAAGTAAAAACCATACCCGACTCGTAAACATCCCTGGCGACAACGGTGGTTTTAACCAAAGCTAGTAAACTCCTATAAAAGGGTTTCCCATCATGTTTGACTCAGCACACACACCTTTTCGCAAAACAAAATAGTTTTTTCCAAAAACATAGGATCAATATGGTCAAGGAGCACTTGCCTTGTTCTTGCGGTTCTGGATGCTCTTGGATATCGAAACCTTGTTGTTGCAGCTCATCGTTGACAGCTCCCTGAGCTTGTCCTTCTATACAGGATCGCGCACATACAAGATTCACAGCAATCAATATCATGCACAAATTTTAACTAGATGACATGATGCATATGCATGCTATCCTATGATCCGCTTTATTAGATCGGTCTGTACGTGTTCTTGCATGGCTTTATGATGAACAGCGTGTTCGGATCAGATGTGGACGTGGCGATGACCTTGTCTTTTAGATCAACCCGATCAACAAGTGATCGGTCCACAAGAAAGCTTCTGTTCGAAAGGAATCGAAGAACAGATGCAAAGAAAACACAACGATGTCGTAAGCTAGTATTGGAGACCTACCTTACGTTCTTCTCGGTCTCGGTCCTTCTCAGATCGTTGGGCTCTCCCCCGGTGATCTTCCTTGCTGAACTCCGTCGATGGCTTACTCGGCGAGTTGGGGCTAGGGCTCTAAGTCGTCGGCTTTGGAAAAGAAGTTCATGGTTTCGGTCAAAGGTTCTGGGTTCTATTTATAATTGGGAGAAGAAGAGTCCTAATCTGATTGTACTTCAAATAAGAGTCCTATTCAGATCGTTGTTGAATCCTAACATCTTATTTTTAGTTGATTTGGTGCGGTAATATTGTGGAATTCAGGTCGGTTTCTTCTCCGTACCGATATTTCTACGCGTACAGAATCCAAAAACCGCTCCAGAACTCGTTACCTCCTCGGTGATGAGCTCCGGAAGCTCCACGTGTGCATTGGGACCAGGTCTCCCCTTTTTCCGCAGAGACGAGCTCCGGTTGTGCCGCGTGTCAAGCGAGCAAGACCTCCTTCTCTTTCGGAGATGGGCTCCGCGCACGCTACGTGTCAGTGCCAGACCTTCCCTCTCTCAGAGGTGGCTCCGGGTGTGCCACGTGTCCTAACAGCGCCAGACTTCCTTTCTTCTCAGAGATGAGCTCCGAGGTTAACACGTGTCCAATAGTGACGGACCTCCCAGAGATAAGCTCCGGTGGCGACACGTGTCCAATAGAACCGGACCTCTTGGAGGTGAGCTCTGAGATCGACACGTAACCCGCGTGATTGGTCCTCTGATTTCCGTGGTGACTAGCTCCGAAGGTGACATGTGTCCTGTGAAAATGCCTTTGCTTCTTCCGCAGAGGCTAGCTTCGGGCAACACGTGTCCCACAGGGTCGGACCTCTAGCGGAGATGAGCCCCGATCCTGCCACATAGCCAGTTTAGCGGCGGACCTCTCCCCACTTCGCAGGGATGAGCTCCGAACACGCCACGTGGCCAGCTGGCCGCGGTAAGTTGTCTTCGGCGCTCTCAGTGAACTTGATTCGGCTCTTATTGGTTAACTTTTGATATTTTTCTCTGTTCCTACTTCCTTTAAAATGTTTTCTCTTCATGAAACATGAATATATGCAGAAACCAGAAATGAAGATGTCACACCCATACTCGTCTTGCTTGTTGCGGAGTACCCACTTGGTTCCCACAACATTTGCGTTGGGTCGCTTCACAAGTTCCCACACTTGATTTCTTTCAAAATTATTGAGTTCCTCTTGCATGGCCACCACCCAATCAGGATCTTGTAGTGCTTCTTCTACCTTGTGGGGTTCCAAAGAGGAAACAAAAGAGTAATGTTCACAAAAATTAGCCATTCAAGAGCGAGTGATCACCCCTTTGGAGATATCTCCTAGTATGTTGTCGACGGGATGATCCCGTTGAACACTTTGGTGCACTCCTGGATGAGGTGGTTGAACTCTTTGATCTTCATCTTCATTGTCACTCTTTTCTTCGTCTCCCCCCTTGATCCAATCCTCTATCTTGACTTTGATCGTTTTGATCTTGTTGAGGTTGGCCTTGCTCATCTTGAGCTTGATCATGGGAGGGAGACAGATTCTCGTTTGTTGGATGATCATTTGAGTCTTGAGGATGTTCTTGAGGAAAAATTTGTCCAAGTGTCATCCTTTTAAGTGCTTCTTGTGGAGCCTCTTCTTTATCTAGCACACTTTGATCAACTTGCTCCACTTGGGAGCCATTAGTCTCATCAAACACTACATCTCTCGCTATTTCAACAATTCTGGAAGTTTTGTTGAAAACACGATAGGCGTAGGTGTTTGAGTCATAACCAAGCAAGAAACCTTCATCGGACTTTGAGGCAAACTTTTAAATCCTAGGCTTCTTGTTGACAATATATCACTTGCTCCCAAAGACACGAAAATAAGAGATGTTTGGTTTGTTACCGGTTAGAAGTTCGTAAGACGTCTTTTTCAAAGGTCGATGAAGATACAACCGGTTTATGGCATGGCAAGCGGTGTTAACCGCTTCCGCCAAAAACCGGTCTGACGTCTTGTACTCATCAAGCATGATTCTTGCCATCTCAATGAGAGTTCTATTCTTCCTCTCAGCGACCCCATTTTGCTGAGGGGTGTAGGGGGATGAAAACTCATGCTTGATGCCTTCTTCATCCAAGTATTCTTCCACTTGAGTGTTATTAAACTCGGTGCCGTTATCACTCCTTATGTTCTTAATTCTTAAGGAGAACTCGTTTTGAGCCCTTCTCAAGAATTTCTTGAGCACACCTTGAGTTTCTCCTTTGTCATGCAAAAAGAACACCCAAGTGAAACGAGAATAATCATCTACAACAACAAGACCGTATTTGTTACCGCCGATGCTTATGTAGGCGATTGGGCCGAAGAGGTCCATGTGAAGTAGCTCCAAGGGTCTTGTGGTCGTCATGACATTTTTAGATGGATGTTGAGCTCCAACTTGCTTTCCGGCTTGACAAGCACGGTGCCAAGGATTTTCCCTTGGCTATTGTCCCCAAAGTATATTCCTTCACTTGGATCTTCGTTTTCCTCATATTCCAAAAACATCTTTCTCTCTCCAGTCATATGGTTTGTGCATCCACTGTCGAGCACCCATTTTGATCCACCGAAGGAGTATGCCTACAAAATAGAGTTATGCCTTACCTTTTGGTACCCAAGCGGAGTTGGGTCCTTTCATGTTAGTCAAGAGGCACTTGGGCACCCACACACAAGGTTTTGGACTCTTGCGCAGTGGCCACAGAACCTAGCATAGATCTTTCCAAATTTGTTTCTCAATAAAACATATGAGGCATCAAAATCATGGAACAAAGGATGAGATTTATTTTTAGGCATGTTAGATGAGTTTGCAATGTTCTTTACATTTTCTATGTTGGATGAACCTTCCTTGACAAATACAATCAAGTCTTTTCCGTTCTTGGGAGTTTTAGCATGTTGCCTCCACTCCCGAGAACAGCCAAGACCATTGTCTGTACCCGCGATATGGGGTACCCCCGCGCACAGGGGAAAATGCCTAAGGACCTCGCCCTTCTCCGCAGGGAGAGCTCTGAAGGCGCTATGCGTCCGGCGGGGCCGGACCTCCCTCTCCTCAGAGGAGAGCTCCGGGCTCGCCACGTGGCCTGCAGAAGCCGGACCTCTCCCTCCGCGGGAGAGAGGTCCAAAGGCGCCACGTGTCCAGTGGGGCCGGACCTCCCTCTCCTCAGAGGAGAGCTCCAGGCCCGCCACGTGGCCGTCAGAAGCCGGACCTCTCCCTCCGCGGGAGAGAGGTCCGACGGCGCCACGTGTCCAGCGGGGCCGGACGTCCCTCTCCTCAGAGGAGAGCTCCGGGCCCGCCACGTGGCCCTCAGAAGCCGGACCTCCCCCTCCGCGGGGAGAGGTCCGAAGGCTCCACGTGTCCTGCGGGGCCGGACATCCCTCTTCTCTGAGGAGGGCTCCGGGCCCGCCACGTGTCCAGCAGAAGAGCGCTGCCTGCCCCCGAGCGGTAGGCAGCGGGCGTAAAGACGCCCCATACCTTGCCCGTACAAGGTATTCAAGGCCCGCACCTTCCCAAGACGCGGAAACGCGGAGCACACCTCTGTCAGGTGCCGTTGCGCCTAGTCGCATCACAGACTGGCGCGCGGTGTCAGAACCTGCCAGCCAATAAACACAGCGACAAGACATCCCCTGCCGCCACTGCCGTCTTCAACCACTACGACTAGCAGGCGGCATGGGCAGGGCGGCAAGACGAAGACTCAGAAGCCTTCGCCAGAGACAACTACCGACGTAACTGCTGATACGATAGTCGGCAGGCAATCTCCCCGGGACCACCTGTCGGGTCCTGGGCCCCCCTGTAAGACACGCGAGCCTTAGACTATAAAAGGCTCGGGTAGGCAATGTTAGCAAGAGTTCGCACTCTAGCCATTCGCACCCTAGGTGTAACTCATCCTCAAGCTCAGGACTCCGGTTCTGAGCAACAAGCAATACAGCGAGCTCCTCAGTTTGCCGTGGACGTAGGGTTTTACGCTCAGGCGGCCTGAAGCACGTAAAACTCGCCGTGTCAAGCTCCTCCTTAACTCGTCCCTACGCTCAAGCTCTCCGCAAGTGACTAGCCCCTCCGAAAAAGAACCTCCGCGGGCTGCCTAGTGCAGGTCCGCGGGAATTGTCGACCATACACTTCGACATTTGGCGCGCCAGGAAGGGGGGCTTTTCCCTTGCGCGACGAGCTTCTGCCAACGAAGATGACCAAGCTTCCTTCAGCAGCAATCTCTCCTCCCCCGCGTTCACGGCGAACCGTGACCAGCGGGGAGTATGTGTCGACGCACTCAAGACAGAGTGTGTCGGCGCAAGCTGGGGGCCAGCAGCCGACTCCGGCAACGCCGACTCCGGCAATGCAGGCTCCAACCAGCGTGAGATATTCTGCAGCTCTAAGCGTACCCCACAGGGGTGCACTAGCTGCAGCAAGAGCGCTACTGTGCAATCCACCTGCTGGGGACGCACCTCATTCAGCAACCCAGCAGTGGATACGCGAGGTAGACCGCCTCGTTGTCGCCGCCGCAAACCCTCGACTTCGGCAGGGACGACATTCCGGCCAACCGGCTGTGTCGCTGACGCGCACGCCAACGGTTGACGAGCAGACGGCGGATTCCAGCTCTACCAGGCTTCCGTCGACGGACCTGAGGACAGAGTTGGAGCGGTGCCACTTGGGCCAGGATGCCCGGGTGTACCTCGAGCGACGTCGGGAAAGGCGTCGCAACCAAGAGGCTGGCAACAGCATGACGTCGGTCTCGACCGAGCCTGAAGAGCAGATCTTCGCCACGCGATCTCTGCCCCAGGCATACGCCGCGCAGCATATGCCACAGCCATATGCTTTGCAAACGGCGTCCCCGGTCTTTGGCGCAGCCTTGCCCATACCGGGGTACACTGTGCCAGCGGCGAACCAAGCGTTCGCGGCACCAACACCTGCGGCAGCAGGAGCAGGATGTGCGGCCCTGGTGCCCAGCCTTCGCTTCGCAAGGTGGCCGTGCAAGTTTCGGCCGCACCTGCCCGAAAAGTACGACGGGAGCGTCGACCCGGCGGAGTTCCTCCAGATCTACTCCACCGCCGTACTTGCCGCAGGAGGGGATGAGGCCGTCATGGCCAACTACTTCCCCGTCGCCTTGACCGGCCCAGCCTGGTCTTGGCTCATGAACCTCCCCCAGGGTTCCATAACTTCCTGGGGAGAGCTCTGCCGGCAGTTCGTCGCCAACTTCGGCAGCTCCTACACCCGTCCCGGCACGGAGCTTGACCTCCACGCCGTCAAGCAACAACCTGGGGAATCACTGCGCTCCTTCATCTAGCGGTTCTCCCAGGTAAGCAACACCATCCCGCATATTCAAAGTGCTCCTGTGGTGGTGGCATTCCGGCATGGTGTCCGGGACGAGAAAATGCTTTAGAAACTCGCAACCAGAGAGGTCCGCGATGTCGCCGAGCTCTTCAGCTTGGCGGACAAATGCGCCAGAGCAGCCAAAGGGCGAAACTGGCACTCTCAGCCAGCCTCCGAGTCAGCAGGACAGCCCGGGTCTGGCGCTGCTTCCTATGGAGGCAGCAAGAATACCAAGAACCGGGGGAGTGGCAAGATGAAGTCATCGACCGCAGCTCCCGTCGCCGCAGCAGCGACACCCAGTGGAGCTCGGGGGCCACGCCCCGACAAAAGGCAGCGGCAGTCGCCAGCCCCAGATGGTGACCAGGGCGGGCTATGCCCCGTGCATGGCGCCGGCAATCATACTGCTGCCGAGTGCTGGGATATCCAGAGACTCGCAGAGCGCTTCCGCAAAGGGAGGCAGCAGAGGGCTGAGGCCCTGCCCCTCCCTCAGAGGGAGGGCAAACAGAAAGTCGACGCATCGGTCAGCGCCGGCCACCAGGTGGGTTCCAGGAGCCTCAGCGCGTCATGAAGACGGTGCACAACGGTGAGGACTCCAGCTCCAATGGTGATGGGCCTGGGCGGTAGCCAACTGCGAATACCCCGAAAAGTCAGTGGAGGCTGCACTGTTGCGGCGTCAACCTTGGAGAAGCTCCGAATAGTCGCAGCAGCCCAAGCACCAATCCCATCGGTGCAGGATCGGGCCAGCCCCACCCGAGAGCACGCCTCTGTGCCTCGGCCGTACCTCCGGGGGGTCGCCAAGGGTCTGTCAACCCCTTGAAGGCCTTGCCGGAAGGGGAAGATGCCTTGGGTCTCCCAAGAAGAGTCCGGGTTCTCCTACCCCTTGAGGGCCTTAGGCAGAAGGGGAGGGTACCCCGGGGCGCCCAGGAGAAGCCGCGCAGGACCTGATCCAGCGTGAAGATGACAACCTCAGTGGAGACTGCACAGCTGCGACATCAACCTTGGAGGAGCTCCAAGTAGTCACAGCAGCCCAAGTACCAGCCCGATGGTGCAGAACCGGGCCGGCTCCACCCGGGTGCACGCCTCTGTGCCCCGGTCGTATCTCCTGGGGGCCGCCCAGGGTCCGTCAACCCCTTGAAGGCCTTGCCAGAAGGGGAAGACGCCTTGGGTCTCCCAAGAAGAGTCCGGGTACTCCTACCCCTTGAAGGCCTTAGCCAGAAGGGGAGAACTCCCCGGGGCGCCCAGGAGAAGCCGCGCAGGACCTGATCCAGCTTTGAAGATGACAACCTCGTCGATGAGGCTCGGCTGCAGGTGACACCCAACAACGCACGGTCTCGGCTGCTGCTTTAGCACTACCGCCAAAGAACCAAACGTGTCAGGGACCTGCAGAAAGGCAACCTGGTGCCGCGGCACGCACTTTCCCGAGAAGGACCTATAAACTCTCCCCCAGCTGGGAAGGTCCCTTCCGAGTCATGAAAGTTGCCATCCCAGGTACACATGCCTTTCAACCGAGTGTGGGATCCGTTCCCAAAACCCTTGGCGTGCAACAACACTGTAAGTCCTACCCCCCGAGCATTAGTAGAACAGGGTCATTCCCTTCTGTAATAAATCCCATAGAGTCTAGGAACAGTGCTTGGGGCAGCTAAGTCTCAAGGGACGGTCCAGGACTACGTCCAGCTTAGCCTGGTTCCGACCCTAAGCGCGTAGAGTCTTGCTTCCCTTCTTGACGAGGCGGGTCATTGCCTCCATGTACAGCCTGACTTCCACCTATGGGCATCAACACAGAAACCTGTTCTACTTCGCTCTCTCTCATGTGCTCATTTAAATTATGCACTAATTTTTATGATCGCACTCTCTATGTATGTTCATCGTACATCTAGCTTCCTCTCTCCCGCGCTCACCCATAGTCAGCATTTGCTATCCTACCGAAGGCGGCTGCGCTTGAGGCACCTGCCGATGGCCAAGTGGGTCTCTCGGGCCTCCCCCAGTCAGGTGTTGCGGTGCCAGTTGGTCACCTCCAGGAAAGGACTGCGTCGTGCATGGGGGGTCCAGGGTGCGTATCCCGCTTAGTCGGCTCAGTACTCAAAGCGTGCGCATCCTGCCCTCCGGAGGTCCAGGGGAGTACAGCCGCTTTGCCTGGTTCCGTACCCAAAGCCTGTGCACTCTGCTTCCCCGGCGCACGGTCCGGTACTAGGGATCGGACGATTGTACCCGGATCTCAGAGGGAGCTGGAGCCCCGGCGCCTCGCGCACAGAATTGCCCAAGCCCCGTATAACGGATCAGGATCGTAAGTCGAATAAGACTAAGAGACGGGAGGGGAGGACCCCCCGAGGAGAATTACGTTTCCTCTACCTGTGTGCAGAACCTCCAGGTTACAGCAACGGGGGCTGCATGAAGCGGGGTCAAGGAGCTGCTAGCTACTCCGGCATAGGATCGGAAGGTCCGGGTCCCGCCCCTTCCACAGGGGCGAGGCCCGAAGGCCCCACGTGTCCAGCGGGTCCGGAGCTCCCGCCTCGCAGAGGGGGGCTCCGGACTCGCCACGTGGCTGGCGGAAACCAGACCTCCCCCTCTGAGGGGTGCTCCGAAGGCCCCATGTGTCCAGCGGGGCCGGAGCTCCTGCCTCCTCAGGAGGGGCTCCGGATCCGCCACGTGGCCGGCAGATCCGGACCTCCCCATGGGGCGAGCTCCGGAGACCTCCGGGGTCCTTAGTACAGTAAGGACCCAGAGAAGGTGCCTGTGCAGAGCTTCGAGATTGGTAAAGGCCTCTGAGTGCCTTGCGGAGCTAAGGACTCGGCCAGGCAAAACCATGAAAAAGACAAAAAAAACATCACAGGCACAAACATTCAAGAGAGTCTATTTATTTATGGCTCCACGAGCTGTTCTATAGACTCGGTAAAAAGAAAGAAGCGAGTCCTAGGGGCCTCCTGGCTCGTGGCGGAACCTAGAGGCTACAAGGGCGGCGACTTCCCCGACTTCGGCCCTGGCCATCTCCTCCCGCTCCGCGGCAGGACCGTCTTTGACTGGCTCCAGTGAGAAGGAAGGGTCCCGGCTCTTGAAGCAGGCCAGCACATGCGTGGCAACCTCCAAGGCCAGGCTTCGTCCCTCTGCCTCAAGCTCGCTGGCAACCACTGAGTCCAGCCTGCTCAGCTTGGCGCCAAGTGACTCCAGTGCGGGAATCACTTCAGCCACCTTCAGCGCAGGAGCCACCGCCTTCACCGGGCTGAAGCCAAGAGGGACCAAGGCGGGCCCCGTCTGGTCAACGAAGTTCGAAACTGCACGGGCCTCGGAGGACCGCGAAGCCAAGAGCTCCTCTACCTCGCGGCGGGCTGCTTGCAGGGCGTCGCGGCTTCTCTCGGAGGACTCCTTCTCCCTGGCCGCCAGGGAGCTTTCCCGGAGGCGAAGAGACTGGGCAAGCCGCTCCAGCTCAGAAACCTGGAAGTTGGCAGCCAATTCCCGATCCAGGACTGCCTGGCATTCGCGGGAGACCTGTTCCTACCTCATGGCCAGGTCTGCCTTCCGGGCCTATAGCTCCCTGGTCCGAGCTCGCAGGTCAGCCTCGCCCGCCGCCAGGCGCGCGGCGACCCTCTCCGCCTCGGCAGCCGTAGAACGCTCCTGGTTCTCGACGGCGAGCTTGCAGCGCTCCAGCCTCTGACGTATCTCCTCCACCTCGGAGAGACTCTCCTCGGCCTGGGCATGTACCTCGAGGGCCTCCCGGTGGAGCCGTCGCGTTTCGGCGTCCAGGCGGTCGACAGACCGTTTCAGCCGGTCGAGGAGCGCTTCCCTGAAGTCAAGCGACTCCTGCCTGGAATCGAGCTCGCCCTTGACCTTCACGGTCCGCTCCCGCAAAAGGTTCCCCCAAATGAGGAGGTGGTCCCTTTCAACCGTATGCTCCTCCCGCTCACGACCAAGTGCGGCCAAGACCTGCCGGGCGCTTGCTTGGGCAAGCGCGAAGGCATCCGCCAGAGGCAGTGGGGCAGCAGAGGCCGGAGCAGCACCCCCGACCTCCTCCATCACATCATCCTCAAGAGTAGGTGATGCACCAGTGGCCGGGATGAGACGCCGATCAGGAGAAGCTGGCGCCAGGACTCCGACGGCCGGACCAGCTGAACTCTCACCCGACGCTGAAGTAGATGCTGGGTCGCCTGGTACAGGGTTGACCTGTGCTGGCCTGGGGGCCACGGTAGCTGTCTCGGCAGGAGGAGATAACACAGCCATGGAATCCGGGCACGCTGGAGCAGGGGAAACTCGCGCTGGCTTGGGGGCCGCGGCAGCCGTCCCGGTTTCCAAGCGCAACGGCACAGACTCCCCACCAGACGGGGACGACCGGGAAGCGTGAACACTCCAGCGGGCCCTGAACCCCGACTTCCGAGCCGGGGTAGGATCCCCAGAGCACGCCGTCGTCGCTGACGGCCGCTTCACGGTCGCTTGGACCGGCGGAGCAGGGGATGCTCCAGAAGCTCCCCTCAACGCATCAGCCCGGGGCCTCTTTGTGTTGCCACCGGGAGGAGTGCCATCTCCAGAAGCAGGAGGTGCAGGCACCGCAGAGCCCCGACTTGGCATAGATGCCGCCACTGGAGGAGATCGAGCACGTTTCTTCTCTGGTGGCGGGTTGGAAGCCATGACGAGGGAGGACTCAAAAGAAAGAAGACAAAGGCACAAGAGTCCAAGAAAAAGCGCTGGGAAGTGCAAAGGGAAGCCGCAATGCGGGTAAGATCCCCTCTTAAAACTTCCCAGGTGCAATTCCAAGCGATTGGAAACTCTTCGAATACGCCGCATCGGCAACCGCTTCGGCTCCAAGACCGAGCGCCGATGACAGGTGGACCCAAGCCGCCCAGCTGAAGCGGTGGGTCAAGGAATCAGTCTCCTAAGAAGACGAGCTGGCAAGGCACTCCGGCGGTTCCCGAAGAAAGCGCTGCAACATGCAGAAGTGGCAGTTTTGGGAACCGCCTCAGTAAAAGAAACCATCAAGTGGGCGCACGCTCCCATGATCCCACGACTGTTCGTCTTCCGGCAGCGGTCAATGCGGGACTTAGAGAAAGTGCGCGAAACGGAAGAGACGGAGGTCCCACCTCGGGCTCGCTATCTCCCGCGAGATGGGCCCGGGGGCCACTGTCGGTACCTGCGATATGGGGTACCACCGCGCACAGGGGAAAATGCCTATGGACCTTGCCCTTCTCCGCAGGGAGAGCTCTGAAGGCGCCACGCGTCCGGCGGGGCCGGACCTCCCTCTCCTCAGAGGAGAGCTCCGGGCTCGCCACGTGGCCTGCAGAAGCCGGACCTCCCCCTCAGCGGGAGAGAGGTCCGAAGGCGCCACATGTCCAGCGGGGCCGGACCTCCCTCTCCTCAGAGGAGAGCTCCGGGCCCGCCATGTGGCCGTCAGAAGCCGGACCTCCCCCTCTGCGGGAGAGAGGTCCGAAGGCGCCACGTGTCCAGCGGGGCCGGACCTCCCTCTCCTCAGAGGAGAGCTCCGGGCCTGCCACGTGGCCGTCAGAAGCCGGACCTCCCCCTTCGCGGGGAGAGGTCCGAAGGCTCCACGTGTCCTGCGGGGCCGGACCTCCCTCTTTTCTGAGGAGGTCTCCGGGCCCGCCACATGTCCAGCAGAAGAGCGCTGCCTGCCCCCGAGCGGTAGGCAGCGGGCGTAAAGACGCCCCATACCTTGAACGTACAAGGTATTCAAGGCCCGTGCCTTCCCAAGACGCGGAAACGCGGAGCACGCCTCTGTCAGGTGCCGTTGCGCCCAGTCGCATCACAGACAGGCGCGCGGTGTCAGAACCTGCCAGCCAATAAACACAGCGAAAAGACATCCCCTGCCGCCACCGCCGTCTTCAACCACTACGACTAGCAGGCGGCATGGGCAGGGCGGCAAGACGAAGACTCAGAATCCTTCGCCAGAGCCAACTACCGACGTAACTGCGGATACGATAGTCGGCAGGCAATCTCCCAAGGACCACCTGTTGGGTCCCGGGCCCCCCTTGTAAGCCACGTGAGCCTTGGACTATAAAAGGCTCGGGTAGGCAACGTTAGCAAGAGTTCGCACTCTAGCCATTTGCACCCTAGGTGTAACTGATCCTCAAGCTCAGGACTCCGGTTCTGAGCAACAAGCAATACAGCGAGCTCCTCAGCTCGCCGTGGACATAGGGTTTTATGCTCCGACGGCCTGAACCACGTAAAACTCGCCGTGTCAACCTCCTCCTTAACTCGTCCCTACGCTCAAGCTCTCCGCAAGTGACTAGCCCCTCCAAAAAAGAACCTCCGCGGGCTGCCTAGTGCAGGTCCGGAGGAAGTGTCGACCACACACTTCGACAACCATCTTTGACATGTGGAGGTCTTACATTGGTATATGCACTTCGTGCATATGCCACTTTTCCCATGACAAAGATACCACCTTTCGGTGACTGCTTGTTTTGTGCCAACTTAAGTTCTGTCGATACCCTCAATACCGGTACCCATGCGCACAGGACAAAACCGCCTAAGTACCTCGCCATTCCGCAGGGGTGAGCTCCGAAGGCGCCACATGTCCAGCGGGGCCGGACCTCCCCCATCCTCAGGGGTGAGCTTCGGGCCTGCCATGTGGCCAGCGGAGTCAGACCTCCCCCCTCCGCGGGGGAGAGCTCCGAAGGCTCCACGTGTCCAGCGGGGCTGGACCTCCACCCTCCTCAGGGGTTAGCTCCGGGCCTGCCATGTGGCCAGCGGAGCCAGACCTCCCCTCTCTGCGGGGGAGAGCTCCGAAGGCTCCACGTGTCTAGCGGGGCCAGACCTCCCCCCTCCTCAGGGGTGAGCTCCGGGCTCGCCACGTGGCCAGCAGAGCCGGACCTCCCCCCTCTGCCGGGGAGAGCTCCAAAGGTTCCATGTGTCCAGCGGGGCCAGACCTCCCCCTTCCTTAGAGGTGAGCTCCGGGCCCGCCACGTGGCCAGCAGAGACGCACTGCCTGCCCCAGCGTGGTAGGCAGCTGGAGTGAAGCCCTGCACCTTCCCAAGATGAGGCATTAAATACCCGCACCTTCCCAAGACGCGGAGACGTGGCGCACGCTTGCCAGGAGGCACTGTGACTAGTCACAGACAAGACAGGTGCACAGTGTCAGGAGCAGTGGACCAATAAATGCTGCGACAAGACACACCCTGCCACCCCTGTCATCATCAACCCCTACTCCTAGCTTGCGGCGTGGGCAGGGAGACAGAATGAAGGCTAAGAAGCTACCGCCAGAGACAGCTACCGACATTACTGCGAGATACGGTAGATGGCAGAAAATCTCCCCGGGCCCCCCTTTGTAAGCCGCCCGAACCTTGAGCTATAAAAGGCTCGGGTAGGCAACGTTACCAAGGGTTCGAGGCCCAGTCAATTCATCCTCATACCCAGGCTTAGAACTCCGGTTCTAAGCTTGAAGAAATACACAGAGCAACTCTGCTCACCGTGGACATAGGGTTTTACACTCCGGCGGCCCGAACCACGTAAAAATCCCTGTGTCAAACCACTTTCATCTCCTTCCTTCGTCCACTCCGGCGGGACCCACGCGAGAGGACTAGCCCCTCCGAGAAAGAACCTCCGCGGGCTATCTAGAGCAGGCCCGGGGGAAGTGTCAACCGCAGACGCTTCGACATTTGGCGCGCCAGGAAGGGGGCTTTTCCCTCTTGCGTCGAGTCTTTGCCGATGAAGATGACCAAGCTCTCCTCGCCCTCGTTCCCGGTGAACGATGACCAGCGAGGCTTACGTCTCGACGCACTCGGGGAGGAGTGTGTCGGGACAGACTGGGAGCCCGCAGCGAACTCCAACAACACGGACTCCGGCAAGCCCGAGATCTGCTGCAGCGCCGAGTGTCACCCATGGAAGTACACTAGCTGCAGCACGGGCGCTTCTACACAATCCACCTTCTGGGGATGCTCCCCAGGGGGCTACCCAGCAGTGGATTCACGATGTCGACCGTCTCGTCATCGCTGCCGTCAACCCTCCACTCCGGCGGGGACGACGGCCCAGTCACCCGGATGTGTCGCTGTCGCGCATGCCAACGGTTTATGGGCAGACGGCAGACTCCCGCTCCACCAGGCTCCCAGCGATGGACCTGAGGTCGGAGCTGGAGCGACGTCACCTGGGCGAAGATGCCCGCGTGACCATTGAGCGGCAACGAGAAAGGCGTCGCAACCACGAGGCCGACGACAGTATGTCGACCGCCTCGACTCAGCCAGGGCTGCAGACGTTCGCCAAGCAACCTCTGCCCCAGGGGTACGCCACGCAGCATATGCAGCAGCCATATGCCATGCAGTCGGCACCCCTGTTGTATGGTGCACCTATGCCCATGCCGGGGTACACCGTGCCAACAGCGGACCAGGGGTTCGCGGCACCAGGATCTGTAGCAGCAGGAGCGGGGTGTGCGGCCCTGCTCCCCACCTTCTCTTCGCAAGGTGGCCGTGCAAGTTCCGGCCACACTTGCCGGAGAAATATGACGGAAGCGTCAACCCGACGGAGTTTCTGCAGATCTACTCCACCGCCATCCTAGCGACAGGAGGGGATGAGGCCGTCATGGCCAACTACTTCCCCGTCGCCTTGACCGGCCCGGCCCGGTCATGGCTCATGAACCTCCTCCAGGGTTCCATAACCTCCTGGGGAGAGCTGTGCCGACAGTTCACGGTGAACTTCGGCAGCTCCTACACCCGTCCCAGCACGGAGCTTGACCTCCACGCCATCCGACAACAGTCTGGGGAATCCCTGCGCTCCTTCATCCAGCGGTTCTCCCAGGTGTGGAACACCATCCCCCACATCCAGAATGCATCAGTGGTGGTGGCGTTCCGACAGGGCGTTAGGGACGAGAAGATGCTCGAGAAGTTGGCCACCAGGGAGGTGCGCGACATCTCGAGAGCTTTTCAGCCTGGCGGACAAGTGCGCCAGAGCAGCAGAAGGGCGCAGTTGGCACTCACGGCCAACCTCCGAAGCAGGAGGGCAGCCCGCAGCTAGCGATGCTTCCCATGGGAGTGGCAAGAAGATCAAGAATAAGGGTGGTGGCAAGATCAAGTCGCCAGCAGGAGCTCCCGTTGCTGCATCAGCAGCACCCAGCGGAGCTCGGGGGCCACGCCCTGACAATAGGCCACGACAGTCACCTGTCCGTGGTGACCAAAGTGAGCCGTGCCCAGTGCACAACACCAGAAGCCACACTGCTGGTGAGTGCCAGGAGATGAAGGAGCTCGCGGAGCGCCTCCGCGAGGGGCGGCAGCTGAGCGCAGATGCTCCTTCCTTCCGCCAGAGGGAGGGCAAGCAGAAGGTCGACCCCCGGGATGTCAGCGACCAAGAGATGGGGTACCAGGAGCCCCAGCGCGCCGTGAAGACGGTCCAAAACCGTGGGGGCTCCAGCTCCAGTGAAGACGAGCGCCGGAAGGCGCTCCACGTCATCTACGGAGGGTCCTCAGACCCCTCGTCCCGGAACGCAGTCAAGACCCTGCGCCGAGCAGTGGCGTCAATGGCCCCTACACCAAGCGCAGCACCGCACCTCAAGTTGGTAGGGACCCCCATCAGCTTCGACGCTTCCGACTGCCCCAAGAACATGGCTGGAGCCGGACAGCTACCTCTTTTGGTAGCTCCCACCATCGCCAACGTGAAGATGTACCACGTCCTGGTGTATGGCGGGGCCGGCCTCAACCTCATCAGCCGCGTAGCTTTCCAGAAGCTACAGATTCCGATGGCCAAGCTCACCCCCTCGAGCCCGTTCTCAGGGGTGGGGCCGGGACAAGTCGTCCCGTACGTCAACATCAGCCGTCCAGTGACCTTCGGAACACCGGACAACTACCGAACAGAATACATTCTGTTCGACGTGGCGGAGGTCGACCTCCCCTTCAACACCATCATCGGCAGGCCGGCACTTTACCGATTCATGGCAGTAGCCCACTACGACTACCTCGTCCTGAAGATGCCTACACCAACCGGCGTCCTCAGGATCCGTGGAGACCACACTGCCGCAGTGTCAGCCTTGGAGAAGCTCCAAGCACTTGCGACAGCCCGAGCACCTGCCCCTGGCGGTGTAGAACCGGGCCAGCTCCACCCAAGTGCACGCCACCGTGCCTCAACCTCTGTACCCCGAGTGCAACCCCTCGACGAGGGCGACGTCCCCTTGAAGGTCGTCCAAGTCGGCGCTGAAACTGCACAGACCACCCGAATAGCCGGGGGCCTGGACAGCAAATAGGAAGGCGTGCTCATCACCTTCCTCCGGGACAACGTTGACGTGTTTGCATGGCAACCGTCACAGAAGCCCGGGATCTGTAGGGAGGTGATCGAGCACCATCTGAAGATCTTCCCTGACGCTCGGCCAATCCAGCAGAAGCCTCGGAAGCAGTCCATTGAGCGGCAGAACTTCATCCATGAAGAAATCAAGAAGCTGCTCGATGCTGGATTCATACGGGAGGTCCACCACCCCCGGTGGTTGGCCAACCCTGTTGTCGTCCCAAAGGCCGGCGGGAAGCTCCGGATGTGCATCGACTACACCAGTCTCAATAAGGCATGCCCCAAAGATCCATTCCCTCTCCCTAGAATAGATCAAAGAGTAGACTCTAAATCAAGCTGTGATATGTTATGCTTCCTAGACGCCTACACAGGCTTCCACCAAATTCCAATGTCTAGAGAAGATGAAGAACATACTGCTTTTATCACTGTAGACGGCCTGTATTGTTATGTCTCCATGCCTTATGGTCTGAAAAATGCTCTCCCCACCTTTGTACGTGCAATGCATAAAACATTTGGAGAGCTAATCCGAGACTTAGTTGAGGTGTATGTCGATGACATCGCTGTCAAAGTCAAACAGAGCTCATCCTTGTTGGATAACCTAGATCTAGTCTTTGACAAGCTGCGCACCACGCGCACGAAGCTAAACCCGGACAAGTGTGTGTTCGGTGTATCCTCTGGAAAGCTCCTTGGATTCCTGGTCTGACACCGAGGAATCGAGGCTAACCCAGAGAATATCAAGGCCATCGAGCTGATGCGACCCCCGGCTCGCATCAAGGATGTCCAGAAGCTCACGGGATGTCTAGCTGTGCTCAGTCGGTTCATACCAAGGCTAGCTGAGCGAGCTCTTCCCTTCTTCAAGCTCCTGCACAAAGCCGGTCCATTTGTTTGGACCAAAGAAGCAGAAGAAGCATTCCAGGAGTTGAAGCAGCTCCTAACGACGCTACCCGTCATGGTAGCCCCTGAGCCCGGTGAGCACCTACTGCTCTACATCGCGGCGATGGCAGAAGTGGTGAGCATGGTCTTCGTCGCAGAGCGGCCGGACCCCTCATCACCGCAACCAGCTCCAGCAGCTGATGTCAAGCACCGAGGCTGCCCAGGCCCCATGGGGGGCCCCGACAGCCAGGAGATCCCGGAGGTCCAAGGGGACCTCCCGGAAGTCCAAGACAACCTTTTGGAGGTCCAAGGGGACCTCCCGGAGGTCCAAGACAGCCTCCCGAAGGTCCAAGGGGACCTCCCTGTGGTCCAAGATGACCTCCTGAAGGTTCAAGACAACCTCCCAGAGGTCCAAGACGGCCAAGAAGTCTCCGGGTCCCAGCCCCCGGGGGCTGTCCCGGACCTGTCTACCTCCTGTCGGCCTGAGCCAATGGAGGAAGACACCCGGGGCCCCCTAGGGAGGATTCGGACCATCCAGAGGCCTGTCTATTACATCAGCGAAGTCCTCCATGTCACCAAGACAAGGTACCTGGAGGTCCATAAGCTGTTGTATGCAGTGCTCGTGGCGTCTAGGAAGCTCCGACACTACTTCCAAGCCCACTGAATCTCAGTGCTCACCTCCTACCCGCTGAGGACCATCCTCCACAGCCCCAACGCGACTGGCAACGTCACTAAGTGGGCAGTGGAGCTGGCGGAATTCGAGCTGGACTTCCTTCCGCGACATGCGGTCAAGATCCAAGCACTGGCCGACTTCGTGGCCGAGTGGACGCCATCGCCAACCAACCCAGGGGGAACCGAAGGCGGCAAACCGGAGCCCCGAGCTCCGGTCTTCTCCGAGCCCCACTGGATGCTCTACTTGGATGGCTCCTCGCGAAAGCAGGGAGCCGGAGCCGGCGTACTGCTCCTCATGCCATCTGGGGAGCAGTTCAAGTACATGGTGCGTCTCAATTTCAAGGCAACCAACAACATGGCCAAGTATGAAGCTCTCATCTTCGGCCTGAAGACGGCGCTGTCCCTCGGCGTCCGCCAGTTGCTGGTCAAGGGCGACTCCCAGCTGATCATCAAGCAAGTCAAAGGTGAATGCTCCTGCAACGACCAACAGCTGGCTGCCTACCTCCTCCACGTCCAGATGTTGCAGAAGGACTTCGTTGCCTTGGACCTGCGCCATGTACCGCGCACCGACAACGCCGTAGGCGACGACCTCTCAACGAAGGCCTCCACCGGAGCCCCTGTGCCCGAAGGAGCCTTCGAGAGTACATTGCCGCGGCCCACAGCCCGGCCTGCCAAGCCGGGCGAAGGGGGCGAGACCAGCACCTCGAAGCTGGCGGTCCCGGCGGCCCTGCAAACATGGTGGCTGCCAAGGATCGTAAGCGCCACTGGGGACTCCGTGATACCCAACACTCAAGATCCAGAAGCCCAAGTCAGTCCCGATGCATGGATCACGGAGATCTGGAACTACTTGAAAGACAACATCCTTACTGATGAACATGCATCCGCTGAACGGATTGTGCGGATGGCTAAGAGATACACGCTGGTAGAAGGGGATCTTAACCGGCATGGCGCCAATGGCATCCTATTGCGGTGCATAACCCAGGAGGAAGGCTGTGACCTGCTCGCAGAGATCCACGGAGGCGAGTGTGGGAATCACGCTTCCTCACGCACGCTGGTCGGTAAAGCCTTCCGGCATGGCTTCTACTGGCCGACAGCACTCCTGGATGCCGTCAAGCTGGTCAAGAGATGCATGGCGTGCCAATTCCACGCCAAGCAGATCCACACACCGGCGCAGACGCTACAGATGATCCCGCCCTCGTGGCCGTTTGCGGTATGGGGGTTGGACATCTTGGGGCCATTCCCCAAAGCCGTCAGGGGATTCCGGTACCTCTACGTCGCCATCGACAAGTTCACCAAGTGGCCAGAAGCTGCACCAGTCGTCACCATCAACAAGCAATCCGCAGTCAAGTTCATCAAGTCGATCGTCTGCAGGTTCAGGGTCCCGAACAGAATCATCACAGACAACGGGACCCAGTTCACCAGCGCAGTGTTCCAAGAGTACTGCGAAGACCTTGGCATCCAGGTGTGCTATGCCTCTGTTGCTCATCCAAAGAGAAATGGGCAAGTCAAGAGGGCCAACCCCGAGATCCTTCGGGGCCTCAAGACTCGCACCTATGCCAGCTTGAAGAAACATGGTGCCAAGTGGATGGACGAGCTTCCGAGTGCACTGTGGGCTAGCCGGACATCCCAGAGCCGGGCCACAGGGGAGACACCCTTCTTCATGGTCTACGGGGCCGAAGTCGTGCTTCCCCCAGAAGTCACCATGGGGTCCCCCCGTGTCCAGGCTTATGACGAAGCCACACAGGACCAGCTCCGGCGTGAGGACATCGACCTCGTCGATGAGGCAAGATGGCAAGCAACGCTCCGCAACGCACGGTACCGGCAGGCGCTCCGGCGCTACCACCAGAGGTCCGTGCGTGTCCGGGGGCTCAAAGAAGGTGACCTGGTGCTGCGGCGCATACTTTCTCGAGAAGGGACCAACAAACTCTCCCCCAGCTGGGAAGGTCCCTTCCGAGTGACGAAAGTTTGCCGCCCCGGGTGCGTGCGCCTTCCACCGAGGACGGGGACCCGCTCCCAAACCCTTGGAACATAGAACACCTCCGTAAGTTCTATCCCTAGAGAAGTAGTAGGACAGGTTTTCTCTTCTTTCTGTAATAGATCCCATAGAGCCTAGGAACAGCGCTCGGAGCAACTAAGCCCCAGGGGGCGGTCCAGGACTACGTCCAGCTTGTCCTGGTTCCGTACCCTAAGCGCGTAGGTTCTGCCCCCCTTCATATTGGGGTGGGTCGCTGCCTCCATGTACAGCCCACTTTCCTCCTATGGATGTTTATATATGGAAAGAACCCAGTCCTACTATGCTCTCTCATGTGTTCATTTAAATTATGCAATTAATTTTTATGATCACCTCCTCATGCTCACAGACAGTGTATGCCCATCGTACACTCAGCTCTCCTTTCCCGCTCTCACCCATAGTTGGCATTTGCTATCCTTGACTGAAGGCGATCGTTCTTGAGGTACCTACCGAAGGCCAAGGGGCCTTTCGTACCTCCCCCAGTCAGGTACTGTGACGCCAGTTGGTCACCTCCAGGAAAAACCTACGCCAGTCATGGGGGGTCCAGGGTGTGTAGCCTGCTTTGCCTGGTTCCGTACCCAAAGCATACGCACTCTGCCTCTCGAGAGGTCCCGGGTGTGCAGCCTGCTTTGCCTGGTTCCGTACCGAAAGCGTGTGCACTCTGCCTCCCCAGCGCTACGGTCTAGTACTAGGGGCCGGACGGTTGCACCCTGACCTTGGAGGGAGCCAGACCTCCGGTGCCAGGCGCACTGAATTACCCAAGCCTCGCATACCGGTCCAGGACCGTAAGCCAAATAAGACTAAGAGACAGGGAAGGGAGAGCCCCCGAGCAAAATTACCTTTCTCCTACTTGTGTGCAGGACCTCCTGAGAGGCCTCCCGGACCTCCGGAGCTGGGGTTCCAACACCTGTATGCTCCGGGTGGACAGGGGGGCCCTGGCCTTAGCTCCACCGCAGGAATGTGGTAGGTGTGCCCAAAGCATTGGCCACACCTACCAGGGGCCACTACGGGGACTGCGCAAGGGAAGACCGGAGCACCCGGCGGTACTGAAGTCACAGGGCTTCTCAAGACCGGAGCTCCCGACTCCAACCCAAGACTAGAAGAGTCGGACCTCGCCCCCCCATGGGGTCGAGCTCCGAAGGCGCCACGTGTCCAGTAGGGACGAAGCTCCCCCTCTCCCTAGAGGAGAGCTCCGGGCCTGCCGTGTGGCCAGAAAATCCAGACCTCCCCCCCCCCCCCCCCGCGGGGGGAGCTCCGAAGGCGCCATGTGTCCAGTAGGGCCGGAGCTCCCCTCTCCTCAGAGGAAAGCTCCGGGCCTGCCACGTGGCCAGAAAGGCCGGACCTCGCCCCCTCCGCAGGGGCGAGCTCCAAAGACCCCTTGGGTCCTTATGTCAATGAGGGCCCGAGGAAGGTGTCTATGCAAGCTTCAAGATCGGTGGAGACCTCCCGGGGACCTTACGGAGCTAAGGACCCATGCAGGACAAGCCAAGAAAAGGAGGCGAAAAGCATAGGCACGCAAGACAAAAGTTTGTTCATTCAAAAGCTCCAAGAGCTGGATTACAGGCACAAAGAAACAAAAAGTACAAGGGCGAGCGCCTAGGAGTCCCTGGCCTCCCGCTGGAACCTAGATGTGACGAGGGCGGTGACGTCTCCGACTCCGGCCCTGGCGACCTCCTCTTGCTCGGCGATGGGGCCCTGCACTACCGGCTCCAGAGAGACGGAGGAGTCCCAGCTCCGGAAGCACGTCAGCACGTGCGCGGTGACCTCCTTCGCCAAGCTCCTCCCCTCGACCTCAAGCTCGTCGATGATCATGGCCTCCAGCCTCTCCAACTTGGCGCTGATGGACTCGATCACCGGGATTGCCTGGACCACCTCTTGCGCTGGAGCCCCCGTCCTCACGGGACTGAAGCCAAAGAGGTACCAGGGTAGACTCCACCTGGCCGACGAAGTCCCAGACTGCTCGGGCCTCGACGGTCCGCGAAGCTCGGAGCTTCTGCACCTCCTAGCGAGCCGCCAGTAGTGCACCAGGACCCTCCTCGGTGAACCTCCGCTCCTTCGCCGCAAAGTCCTGGGCGAGCCTCTCCAACTCCGACGCCCGGAAGTCGGCAGGAAGATCCCGGTCTTGCACCGCCTGGCGGTCCCGGGCAACTTGCTCCTCCCTTTTGGCCAAGGAAGCCTCTCGGAGCTCCAGCTCTCCGGCCCTGTCCTTTAGGTCGCCTTCGCCTGCCTCTAGCTGCTTGGCGACCTCCTTCTCCTTGGCCGCCACGGCGCATTCCCGCTCTGCGAGGGCGCACTCACGGCGCGCCAGCTGCAGCCACATCTCCTCGTTGGCGTCGGAGCGGGCCCGGACACTGTCATAGGCCTCGCGGGCATCCTGCATAATCCTCCGAGTCTCGGAGTCCAGGCGGTCAACGGCCTTCTTTTGGACATCGAGGAGCGCTCGGCATCGAGCCTCGCCTGCTTCGCGTCGAGCTCCTCCTCGACCTCCTTGGTCCGCAGATTTAGGAGCCACCCCCAGCCGCGGAGGCGGTTCCTCTCGTCCGCCAGGGCCTCCTGCTCGCGCTCTAGTGCAGCCTGGACCTGCCGGACGCTGGTCTGGGCAAGCTCCAGTGCGTCTGCTAGGGCCAGCGGGGCGGCAGAGGGCGAAGCCACGCCGAAGACCTCCTCCATGACGTCGTCATCTGACGGAGGAGACTCCGGCAGTGCAGTCTCCACGGAAACCACGGTGATGCGCCGATCTGGAGAAGACGGCGCCGAGGCAGGGCCAGTCCCGACGCGCCCCTGCTCGTCGCCCGCCTGAGGACCTCCACCAGCTCCTCCCGCTTCTGCACCAGAAGACTGACCGTCATGCAGGTGCGTAGTTTTCTTGGTCTTGCAGGTTTTTATCGACGCTTTGTGCGGGATTTCAGCACCATTGCAGCACCTCTCCATGAACTGACAAAGAAGGGAGTGCAGTTTTGATTGGGCGAACAACAGCAACAAGCTTTTGATGTTCTCAAATCAAAGCTTACACAAGCACCATTGCTACAACTTCCTGATTTTGACAAGACATTTGAGCTAGAAAGTGATGCAATGTCACACCCGGTTTTTCCGAAGAACAACCAAGTGAATATCACATGTATGCCAGGATCATTTTCTCATACATGTGATGACAAATAGTGAAGCATCATTTATCACAAGCCAGGTGTCGAATATAAATAAGTCTTACATGGCAAATGTCTCGATGGACAATAATAAGTTCATCACAAATAAACAAACTAGCAGCGGAATATTATTCTTGAGGGCTCCATCACAGGCGTTGCCCGGGGGGTCTCCATGAACCTAGGAACCTTCTTCAGGTCCAAAGTCTTGATCATTATACACCACCTCATTATCTTGACCTGAGCAGCAATATAAACCAACAAATATGCAAGGTTGAGTACCAACGGTACTCAGCAAGTGTGGGAAAAATTTCATCATGCATGGCTAGATCAAGGAGAGGTTAAACTCATGGTTAAAGCACTACGAAATTAATACCTATCACCTTAGCTTATTAAGCACCTACATTACTACACAGGTGAAATGGTCCCAATCTCCCATCCCATCATCATAATCCAATAACCATAACATCATTTCCAATGTTAAGCTCCCCGCTTAACTCCCAAAGCCATCAATCCTCTAATCATGAATAAGTCCAAGCCACTCTTGACCGTGAGCACGGCTGTCATGACAGTTTTGACTCTGCAGAGTTTGTACCACTGTACCCACATGTAGTGATTTCATCCCCCGTTGCCGGGTGGACTAAAAGAACCTCCATTATGCCAGTGGCTACGAACCACATTCACACTTCCCAGGTGTGTAGCCATGAGATCACTACGAAGCCTTTACAAAGGGATTCCCGACGAGCGTGGGCCCACTGAGGTTTCACCCCTAACAGCATACAAGAGGCTCCAACCCCGCTGCAGTGGCCCCCTCTTGAGCCTTTCTGTTCATATGGTAGTCCAGCTGACACCTATTCCCCGCACCATCCAACACACCCATACTACGCCGGGTATACACCTAATTAATTGGCCAAGCTGCCCCATCTCAGCATGTGGTTGGCACGGTAAAGCCAGGTTACATGCTCCATGAACCGGTCCTTAGGATCCAGGCAAGTACTAAACGCAAACCCGAGTCTCGTGCACCCAGCACACAACCAAAACATCCAACTTGCCTTGATCCCTACCTCTACATAACTCACAATATCTCATTCAAGAGTATGGTAAAATAAACTGATGATCTCATATCCCAAATATCCCATTCTAAGCATGGCTAAGCATATGCATAATAATAAATGACATGATAAAATAAATCCCAACCCAAGCTACAAGGAAAACAAGGTAATGCAATTCTAGGGAAACTTCCTATCATGGGTTTCATATTTAAATTGACAATGCAAATATTTCTAGCTACACATCCTAGCATAGGATCAAAAGTGGTCAAGGACACTTGCCTCCTTCCTGCTGCTCTTGAAATGGGTAGTCCTGATCTTGGAAAGGAAGAACTTGCTCTGGAGCAGGTTCTACTCATACTATCACACATAGCAAAAGAAAACAACAATCCATAAGACATAGTTCACATTCCACTTCATACAAGCCACACCTTCACATTTATGAAAGCCATTCACATTTCTATGTGTTGTGGTTACTCTATGTGTGTTGATTTTGGCTTACATGCACTTTTAAACATGTGCATATGATTTCTACTTTTGTATTCATATTTATGTTTGCATACTATATATGAGTTTCCAATTTAAATAAATTCCTTATATTCAATTGATACATTTTAGCTATCAAGTGTGCATGGAGGGTATTTTCCTACTCCAAATGTGTCTTCAGACCTTCTACCAACCCTAAACTGAATTCTTTGGATTTTGGAAACTACATTTATCATTTTCTAGTTATTCATACCTAGCTTGCTATATTTTTAGATTTATTTCCTATGCCTAAATGTGAACTTTAACTCCGCCTATGTTGTAATGACATAGCCGGTCCCAAGCCCGGGTAAAGGAGGAGGGGGTTGTGATAGGCTTGGCGAGCCAACAACTACACTTAGCCACTCTCATGGAAATGAAACCCAATAGAAATTCGTTGGGGCGTAACCCTCTTAGCGACGCGCCATATCGGAACCCGGGTATGGTGTTAAGTGGGCAAGGGCCGGGTCGCCACCACCTTAGTGGCGCGCCATATCGGAACCCGGATATGGTGTTAAATGAGCAAGGGCCGGATCGCCATCACCTTAGTGGCGCGCTACATCATCGCCCGGATGTAGTGATAAGTGAGCAAGGGTCTTTGCATCTTACTCGACGGGTGCAAAGCGTAAGGAAGCTAGCCGAGGAACATAGATTTCGGGTGGGTAGTTGGAATGTAGGATCCCTGACGGGGAAGCTACGTGAGTTAGTAGATGTTGCCATTAGGAGACGAGTAAATATCCTTTGTGTACAAGAGACTAGATGGGCGGGTCAAAAGGCGAGAGAAGTCGAGAATACCGGTTTCAAGCTTTGGTATTCTGGTTCGGCTGGGACTAGGAATGGCGTAGGTGTTCTAATAGATAAGAGTCTTAAGGATGGAGTAGTGGATGTTCGAAGACGAGGGGATAGGATCATCTTAATCAAGATAGTAATTGGGGACATTGTCTTGAACGTCATCAGTGCTTATGCCCAACAAGTTGGGCTCAACATGAGTGCTAAGAGGCAATTTTGGGAGGACTTGGAGGATATTAGTAGTGTACCGATAACCGAGAAACTCCTCATAGGGGGAGATCTCAATGGTCATGTGGGTGCAACTAACCTAGGATTTGAAGGAGTACATGGAGGTTTTGGATGCGGCGATAGAAATCAAGAGGGTAAGGACATCCTAGACTTTGCCGTAGCCTATGATCTGTTGATAGCTAACACCCTCTTTAGGAAGAGGCAATCTCACCTAGTGACCTTTAGTAGTGCCCAACACTCTAGCCAGATTGACTTTGTCCTCACTAGGAGAAAGGATAGACGGGAGTGTCTAGATTGTAAGGTGATCCTGGGGGAGTGTGTTGTGACACAACATAAGCTTGTGGTAGCTCACTTTCGCTTCCATACATGTTCTTTGCGGGACAAAGGTGTCAAAATCACAAGAACAAAGTGGTGGAAGTTGAAGGGAGAATCACAAGAATCCTTTAAAAATAGGGTGATCACAGAAGGACCCTGGGCAGAAAATGGAGATGCAGATAGTATGTGGATGAAGATGGCAACTTGCATTAGGAAGGTAGCTAGTGAGGTGTTTGGTGTGACAAAGGGAAAGAAACTTATAGATAAAGACACTTGGTGGTGGAATGAGGATGTACAAAAGGCCATTAAGGAGAAGAAGGAGTGTTACAAGAGTTGGCATAATGATAGAAACGCAAGCAACATGCTTAAGTACAAAGAGGCTAAGAAGAATGCAAGGCGGGTTGTGAGTAAGGCAAGAGGACAAACCTATGATAAGTTATATGAGAGACTAGGGACAAAAGAAGGTGAAAAAGACATATACAAGGTAGCAAAAATCCGCGAGAGAAAGATGAGGGATCTCAATCAAGTTAAATGCATCAAAGATGAGACTAACCGCATTCTAGTGAAGGATGAAGAGATTAAGAATAGATGGCGTGATTACTTTAATGGGCTATTCAATGATGGGAATGAGAGCACTATGGTTGAGTTGGATGACTCCTTTGATGACTCCAACAGGCGGTTCGTGCGGAGGATACAAGAGTTTGAGGTTAAGGAGGCCTTAAAAAGGATGAAAGGCCCTCGGCCCTGACGATGTCCCTATTGAGGTGTGGAGATGTCTTGGGGACGTCGCAATAGTATGGCTCACAAAGCTATTCAACCATATTTTTCGGTCAAACAAGATGCCTGAAGAATGGAGGAAAAGTATATTAGTACCTATCTTCAAAAATAAAGGAGATATTCAAAGTTGTACTAATTATCGAGGTATTAAGCTTATGAGTCATACTATGAAGCTTTGGGAGAGAGTGATTGAACACCGCCTGAGGAAAGTGACCAATGTCACTAAAAACAAGTTTGGTTTTATGCCTGGGAGGTCTACAATGGAGGCGATTTTCTTGCTTCGTCAGCTTATGGAGAGATATAGGGAGCAGAAGAAGGACTTGCATATGGTGTTCATCGACTTGGAGAAGGCGTACGACAAGATACCAAGGTCAGTCATGTGGTGGGCACTAGAGAAACATAAAGTGCCAACAAAGTACATTACCCTTATCAAGGATATGTACAATAATGTTAGGACAAGTGTGCGCGTAAGTGATAGTGAGACTGATGCATTTCCTATCACGGTAGGATTACATCAAGGATCAGCTTTGAGCCCATACATCTTTTCCTTGGTCATGGATGAGGTGTCGAAGGATATACAAGGGGATATCCCTTGGTGCATGCTCTTTGCTGATGATGTAGTGCTGGTAGATGAAACTAGAGATGGTGTTGATAAGAAATTAGAGTTATGGAGACAAACCTTAGAGTCCAAGGGGTTTAGACTTAGTAGGACCAAAACCGAGTATATGAGGTGCGACTTTAGTGGTGTTGGTCGTGAAGAGGGAAATGTTAGTCTACAAGGACAAATAGTACCTAGAAGGGACTCTTTCCGATACTTAGGATCAATGTTACAAAGCAATGGCGATATTGATGAGGATGTTTGCCACAGGATCAAGGTAGGGTGGATGAAATGGCGACAAGCCTCTAGAATCCTATGTGATAGGAAAGTCCCACAAAAGCTAAAAGGGAAGTTCTATAGGACGGTGATCAGACCCGCGATGCTCTATGGGGCGGAATGTTGGCCAACTAAACGGCAACATGTCCAACAAATGAGTGTCGCAGAGATGCGCATGCTACGGTGGATGTGTGGGCACACGAGAAGAGACCGAATAAGGAATGAGACGATTCGTGATAAGGTAGGGGTGGCGCCGATTGAAGAGAAGTTAGTCCAACATCGGCTTAGGTGGTTTGGACATATCCAACGGAGACCTCCAGAAGCACCGGTTAACAGTGGGATTTTAAGAGGTAGAGAAAATATTAGGAGGGGTAGAGGACGACCAAGGTTGACCTGGGAGGAGGCGGTAAAACGAGATTTGAGAGATTGGAATGTATCCAGAGACTTAGCTCATGATAGGACCGCATGGAAAGTAGCAATTCATGTGCCAGAATCGTAGTCTTGTTTTTTTCTTTTTTCTTTTCTCTTTTTCTTTTCCTTTTTTCTTATTTCTTTTCTCTTTTCTCTTTTTCCTTTTCTTTTTTCCTTTTTTTTCTTTTTTTTTCCTTTTTTCCCCTTGTTCTCATATCTCTTCCTCTGTTTTACTTCATTGATATTGGGTTTCATGTCTAGCCGACCCCAACAGGCTTGGGATAAAGGCTTGGTTGTTGTTGTTGTTGTTGTTGTTGCCTAAATGTGAACTTTATTATGAAAATAGTAAGACACCTCATCTAAACAGAATAGGTTTTGGGTCTAAAATATTAAATAATATATTTTGAACTTCTCCTCTGATGTGAACTATTTTACATTTATTTTACTAATTTTCAGAATTATTCTCTACATCATACCATCACACATAGCAAAAGAAAAATAACAATCCATAAGACATAGTTCACACTTCTACTTCATACAAACCACACATTCACATTTATGAAAGTCCTTCACCATTATATGTGTTGTGTTTACTTTATGTGTGTTGATTTGTGGTGTGCATACACTTTTAATCATGTGTATATGATTCCTACTTTTGTGTTCACATTTATACTTACCTACTATATATATATGAGTTTCCAATTTAAATAAATTCCTTATATTCAACTACTACACCTTTTCACTACCAAGTATGTATAAAAAAATATTTTTCTTCTCCATATGTGCCTTTAGAATTTCTACCAACCTTAAACTGAATTCTTTGGATTTTAGAAACTTCATTTATCATTTACTAGTTGCTATATTTTCAGATTTATTTTCCTATACATAAATGTGTTCTTTATTATGAAATTAGTAATATACATCATCTAAATAGAATAGGTTCTGGTCCTAAATAATTTAATAACATATTTTGACCCTTGCCTCTGATATAAACTATTTCACCATTATTTTCCCTATTTTCTAAAACTATTCATTACTTAAAAATGTGTCCCTAAATGTGAATAATAAATTTAACAGATTCAATTCAGCCCAAAATATGTTTTTATCTCACTCCAAAGTTTCTTAAATACTGAGAAAGTCTTTAATTAAATTTTGACAATTTGTTTGTCCCACTTTTTAATTTTTAAACACTAGCCACATATTCAATTTCCTAAATTAAATACTAAACAGGGCTAAAAAGGTAAACTCACCCCATTACAGGGTCTATAATATTATTTTCAGAATTTCCAGGGGTCTAGCTACAATTATCAGAGGTGTTTTTCCTAACTTTTATTAAATCCAGGGGCTAAAACTGATTTTTAAATGAATTTACATGATTTTCTGGAGTTCCAGGGGCTAGATCAGAAGTTTCCGGGGCTAGCTCCTATTTCCCGAGAACCCCAGGGGGTAGCACGTAAGATTTTCAGTCTTTATAATGCGGGGCTGACGTGGACCATGCGATTTTAAACCGACGGCCAAGATTATAACATCGAATCGGTACGCGGGGGTTTAAACCCTACCGTGCGATTTAAAATAAACGGCGCACAAGCGGCCACGTCGCTCTGATCGAGCGCGGGTGGCGCTGCCGGCGGCGCACGGCGGCGGGAAGCGGCGATCTCGCCGGAGATTTTCGGATCTTCGAGAATTCTTCCTAGAACTGTGATTTTATGGCATATATTGGTGGAGGGGAGGTCGGGGATCTCACCTCGGATGTTTTCTTGAGCTCGGAGGTCCCGGAAAGTGATCGGCGACGAGGTCCGAGGCGAAACCACGGCGAAGCTCGTCGGCGCTGTGTTTACACCGCAAGTCACCGAGTTTTCTGCACCTGCAAGGTTCCCCGGAGGCGGTGGATCACGACCAGCGAGTTAGATCAGAATTTCCGAGCTTAGATTGGCCAGAATTCGCTGGAGAAGTCTCGGTTCTCACCGGAGTAAAAACAGCCGATCGCGTGAGAAAAACGGAACGAGGCCGGGGTTTTTATAGACGGGGGAGGGCGGCGGGTTTGTTTAGATCGAGTGGGAGTCCTCCGGAACCAGAATTCGGCCGGAAATCCGGTCGGTTGCGATCGCGCGCGCGCGGTTGAACAGTCCGAGTTTCGAACGATCGAGGTTTAGGGATGACAGGTGGGTCCCACCTGTCTGAGAGAGAGAGCGCGGGCGCGCGGCTGCGGGCTGGCGCGGGGCAGGGTGGGCCGGCTGGTGGGTTTCGGCCCACTGGCCGGTTTTTTTCTGTTTTCCTTTTTCTTTTTCTATTTCTTTTCTGATTTGAGTTTAATTTGAATTCCAGTTTGAATTTGATTTTTTGCAAAACATGCAACACGTCCAAAAATTTTTAAATCCCCCTCTTAACATGATTTAGGGTTTTGAATCAAAATTTTGATGTGTTACATGCAAGCGGCATTGGTATTGGAGGTGTTCTCATACAAGGAGGTAAACCTGTTGCATTCTTTAGTGAAAAATTGCTTGGTCCTTCTCTGAATTATTCTACTTATGATAAGGAATTGTATGCCTTAGTGCGAGTTCTACAAACTTGGCAACATTACCTGTGGTCTAAGGAGTTCGTCATACATTCTGATCATGAATCTTTGAAGTATCTTAAGTGTCAAAACAATCTGAATAATCGACATGTTAAATGGATTGAGTTCATAGAATCATTTCCATACATCATTAAGCATAAGAAAGGGAAGGAGAATGTTATTGCAGATGCATTATCTAGACGTTACACCATGCTGTCCCAACTTGATCATAAAATATTTGGTTTAGAAACAATAAAAGGATTATATCCTACAGATTTGGACTTCAAAGATGCCTTTGAAAATTGTAGAGAAGGAAAAACATGGAATAAATATGTACTACGGGAGGGCCTCCTGTATCGTTCTAACAAGCTATGTGTTCCTACTAGTTCCGTTCGCCTATTACTTTTGCAGGAAGCACATGGAGGAGGTTTGATGGGACATTTTGGAGTGAAGAAAACGGAGGATGTGCTGTCCACACACTTCTTTTGGCCAAAGATGAGACGTGATGTTGAGCGCTATGTGTCACGATGCACTACTTGCAATAAAGCTAAGTCTCGACTTAACCCACATGGTCTTTATATGCCTCTTCCTGTTCCTAGTGTACCTTGGTAGGATATTTCCATAGATTTTGTTTTGGGATTGCCTAGGACTAAGAGGGGGAGGGATAGTATTTTTGTGGTTGTTGATCGTTTCTCCAAAATGGCATATTTCATACCTTGTCATAAGAATGATAATACCTCACGCATTGCTGATTTCTTTATGACGGAAATTATTCGTTTACATGGTGTGCCAAATACCATTGTTTCTGATCGTGATGCAAAATTTTTAAGTCATTTTTGGAGAACTTTGTGGTATAAAATGGGAACCAAGCTACTGTTTTCAACCACATGTCACCCACAAACCGATGGACAAACTGAGGTAGTAAATCTTACTCTATCCACTATGTTGCGGGCTGTTTTAAAAACATATTTAAAGGGTTGGGAGGATTGTTTACCACATATAGAATTTGCTTACAACAGGTCAGTTCACTCTACTACAAAGGTATGCCCATTCCAGGTAGTGTATGGTTTCAATCCCCGTGCTCCTATTGATTTATTACCTTTGCCTCCTTCTGAAACTATAAATTTGGATGCTACACAACGGTCTGAATTCATTCTTAAGATGCATGAAACTACAAAGAAAAATATTGAAAGGATGAATGAGAAGTATAGAATTTCTGGTAGTAAAGATAGAAAAGAAGTAAAACTTGAACCAGGGGACTTGGTATGGCTACATTTGAGAAAAGAACGATTCCCTCACTTGAGAAAATCTAAAATTATGCCACGAGCTGCTGGTCCTTTTAAGATTGTTCAAAAGATCAAAGACAATGCATATAAGCTTGAGTTGCCTCCTGATTTTGGGGTTAGTCCCACATTTAACATTTCAGATTTACGACCATACTTGGGTGAAGAAGATGATCTTGAGTTGAGGACGACTCCGATTCAAGAGGGGGAGGATGATGAGGACATCACAACAGTGGATACTCACATTGCTATACAAGGACCTATCACAAGAGGACGAGCATGGTTACTAAATCAGCAGGTGAACTCGTTCCTAAGTTCCTACCCATGCGATTTTTAGAATGGATTGCTGGTGAATGATTTAATTGTTATTAGGAACAAGTAAAGGGAGGAGGATTTGGGGACGTGTATAATAAGATGGGACGTCCACAAGTTGATGGAAACCATCACCAACTCGGACTCGAGTTCAACTCGGAGTCCAGGAGCAGTACATCTTAAAACGGACGCCCAGGATGCATACGGACTCCGTTTTTGACGTTCCACATATGCATGGAAAGATGAGAAGATAATCTTTGCAATAGTTCTGGTCCCACATTAAAATTCGCCCAGAGGCGTTGGCAGTTGTCGAAACAAATTGAATTCGGAGTTCTGTCCGGTGTTGCACCACCGTATTGGGCTTTTGGGCCTTGTATCCCGTATGAGTCCATTAGGGACGCGTCTAAGGGTCTTATGGTCGAACCCTAGCCTTTGAATACTGCAGACGCTGGCCATATTTGGTGAGGTTTGCTTAGATTAAACACTTTCACCGTTCTACGGTTTGTGAGACCCCAATTTCGCAATTCAGATTGCATCTTCGTCGTTCTTGCTTGTGTTCTCGGTTGCGCCTGCAGGGATAGCCTTCTTGGCGAGGTCAAGCGTGTGAAGCACAGTTGATAACCAACGGAGCAGTGGTGTAGTGATTGCAGGGGTGTTCGGGTCTCCTCGAGTTCCTCGGATCATCAACGTCGAGATCTCCACTTCAATCGACCTACCTTTCGTAAGATCGGGCCTAAACAACTCCGATTCCTAGACTATAGTGCCTGCAAGTTTTCGTTTTTGAGTTTGCATTCGTGTGGTCGAGTCTTGTTGTTGGTTTAGCTTTGTGTTTTTGGGTCGTAGTTATCATTTTTCTTCCTTGTTTTTCTTGCTGCTCACCTATTCCACAATCCCTAAACAACAAACCGAGCCACCAAAATTATCGGTTTGCCCTAGCTAGCCACCTTGCGTGAATTCCCGCATCGCCAGCCGTAGAACAGGTGACAAACCATTGTGCCAGTCCTCCTTGATTCATCATACAACATCCCATCAACCGTCGTTGCTAAATTTTGATTGTTTTTCACATCCTGTTGCGAGATCTTTTTCAAAACCGAGTTTGAATCAACATAAAAAAACAGTAACTCGGGTAGCCTACCTAAAAACGGCCATAACATTTGCATACGAACTCAAAATCAGGCGATTTTTTTTTTCAAATTGATCTACTCAAAATTTCGCAACCGATTTTCCACCGCTTTGCCGTGTTCGGTGAAATTTGTTTGGCCAAATTCCCCTCGGAAGATAGACTATCCGGCCTCCGAAGTTTCAGCACAAATTTTAAAGAATCTTCCTGATTTTCTATAGGCCACATCTTACATCCAATTGAGCTGCAAAGTTGTGTGCTTCCTATTTTTGTGCTCTCAAGTAAACAAAAAATATCAGAAAAATATTAAAAAAAAGAAAAAAAATAGTGAAGAGAGCACATATATTAAAGCATTGACATCACACACTTGAAACAGTTGGCCTATACACTTGTGCTGTACTTGTTGCTTATATCTTCCTAATCTTCTATTTGTCTCTCTACCGCCTTGTGTTGTGCTAGGCCTAGAACACTTGTTAACCAGCAACAGTTCCTATATTGAATACTTATTCAACTTTGTTTCGCTGTTAACGATTTTCTTTGCCTATTAGCCACTATATTGTGCCATCCAAGCTCCACTTTTCCTCTTGAGCAGAACAGGTACCTTTGCAATCACTCCACGCTTCATTGGTTCTCACCGTCCATCGTTTACCACCTACTGTGTCGGTAAGAACACTTGTAAGAACATGGTACGACGCTTGAGAGAGAGAGAGAGATTGTTTCCTTCCTTCCACTTTTCACATTGCCACTATCCTTTGTAGTTGATAGGGATAACAGCTTTTTGTTGTCTTTTGTTTACTACTAACAATGGCAGAAGATAAAAGGGATGATGAATGTGTTCAACATGCTGAGTTGCGTGACATGATGAGAGAAATGATAGATATATTCACCAAAACCCAAGCATCGACAGAGGCGTCATTGATGACCTTGAATCGCCAACTTGCTGATCTTGTTGTTCGGATGGATACTCTTGAGGAGTGGCTGCCTCTCGCTGAAGATCGTGAAGACGATGCTTATAATATGGAAGATCATAACAAACAACCACGACTTCCACGTTATCTACGAGGTATGGGAGGTAATAATCGTTATAATTACAATGATCGTCATAACAATTTTAATCGCCCTCTTCATGATCCTTTTGCTAAAGTCAAATTTACTATACCCTCTTTTTCTGGTGCTTATGATGCTGAGCCATATCTTGATTGGGAGATGACAGTAGAGCAGAAATTTAATGCCCACCTTGTTCCTGAACAACATAGAGTTCGTCAAGCCACTAGTGAGTTTAAGGATTTTGCTATCATATGGTGGAATGAACTTGTTAAAACTAGAACTGATCCTCCAACATGGGATAGATTAATGGAAGCTATGCATATTCGTTTTTTCCTCCTTTTCAGCGGGACCTTCGCAAAAAATTGCAGCGCTTAGACCAAGGTAACATGTCCGTAGAGGAGTATTATCAAGAGTTACAAAAGGGTATGTTGCGCTGTGGGGTAGTAGAGGACATGGATGATAAAATAGCTCGTTTTTATGGGGGGTTGAGGCGTGAAATTCAGGACATTGTTGATTATAAGGAATATGATACTGTTAACAGATTATTTTAGCTGGCTATGTTAGCAGAAAAAGAATTGCAAGGCCGCCAACAGCAGCAGCACCAACGCATGAGGAGCACATTTACACCTTGTTCGACATCTACACCATCCAAAACAGCACCATCTTCGAGTTTTCCTACTGCCACTACACCATCCAATGGTGGCCAACGAACTTCATCTACTGCTCCATTTCCTCGCGCGCCGGAGGGCAGAAAGACGACATCATTCAAGCCTACGCCTTCCACTCCTTCCACAAGTCGAACTTCCAACATTAAGTGTCACCGCTGCCAGGGAGTTGGTCATGTGATGAAAGATTGTCCTAGCAAACGAGCATACATAGATGAGATGATGGCGGGTATGATAGTACTTCGGATGTTGAAGATGAATATTCTCTTGCTACTAACGTTGCAGGACCAAAAGATGACCACTATAGCACAGATGAAGAGGTACTTGGTACTGCAGCAACGGAAAATTATAGAAGCATAATTGTGCAGCGTGCTTTGAGCTCCAAAGTTGAGGCGGGTGACAAGCTACACGACACAATATTTTTCACATGTTTCTCATCGTCAAGGACTGCCGCGTGCACACCATTTCGCGATTTCAGATTGCATCTTCGTCGTTCTTGCTTGTGTTCTCGGTTGCGCCTGCAGGGATAGCCTTCTTGGCGAGGTCAAGCGTGTGAAGCATGGTTGATAACCAACGGAGCAGTTGTGTAGTGATTGCCCGGGTGTTCGGGTCTGCTCGAGTTCCTCGGATCATCAACGTCGAGATCTCCACTTCAATCGACCTACCTTTCGGAAGATCGGGCCTAAACAACTCATCATTTTGTATCAGATTTCAGGTTGTCCGTGAGGTACTTTGCTTTCCACTAGATTAGTTTTTGTTTTTCATACCTAGAGTCCACAGAAAAAGCCACAAAAAAACATATCGTGTTAACGATTACTAGACTATAGTGCCTGCAAGTTTTCGTTTTTCAGTTTGCATTGTTGAGTTTGCATTCGTGTGGTCGAGTCTTGTTGCTGATTTAGCTTTGTGTTTTTGGGTTGTAGTTATCGTTTTTCTTCCTTGTTTTTCTTGCTGCTCACCTATTCCACAATCACTAAACAACAAACCGAGCCACCAAGATCATCGGTTTGCCCTAGCTAGCCACCTTGCATGAATTCCTGCATCGCCAGCCCTAGAACAGGTGACAAACCATTGTGCCAGTCCTCCTTGATTCATCACACAACATCCCATCAGCCGTCGTTGCTAAATTCCGATTGTTTTTCACATCCTATTGCGAGATCTTTTTCAAAACCGAGTTTGAATCAATATAAAAAACAGTAACTCGGGATTAAGATTGAGTTTTAGGATTAAGTTTCGACAACTTCATCTTTGAGTTCTAGGATTAAGTTTGAGCACTTGCAAGTTTGAGTTGCTTCGGGAGATTTCTTTGAGGAGGGTGAAATCATAGAGGAAGAAGATGCATTGATCTTGAGAGACTCAGCTTGTGTTTCAAGGATCTTGTTGACTTTTGTTAAGTTAACAATTTCATCCTTGAACACAACAGTTGTGTCTTCAAGATTTGAGCAAGTTTCCTTGCTCAAAGCGAGTTCACGCTCAAGTGCCTTGCTTCTTTCCCTTTCAAC
The DNA here is from genome assembly GCA_030760725.1 of Neostapfia colusana. Taxonomy (NCBI): domain Eukaryota; kingdom Viridiplantae; phylum Streptophyta; class Magnoliopsida; order Poales; family Poaceae; genus Neostapfia; species Neostapfia colusana. The sequence continues at coordinate 16,171,000 of JASWHV010000016.1, read as the reverse complement.
ATCAAGAAGCTATTCAAGCTCATTACATCTCTCCTTTTCAAGGATGAGCATGTCTTCTTGATGGTTGATGAGTTCATCCTTCTCAAAGATTTCTTCCGACAACAATCTCATATTTTTCAAGGTGCTCCTACTTAGATCCATAAGCATGGATTCATTGTCACTACTACTATCAAAGCTATCAAGTGAACAGATAGAGGAGGATGGTTTAGATTTAATCTTTCTTCTTCCCTCCTTAGCCATGAGACATGTAGACTTGAAGTCTTCAATGTTTGGGAAGAGCTTGCTCCTTCCAATGGCAAGTGTTTCCACTTTCTCTTCATCCTCGGAGGATGAGTCTTCGTTTGAGACCCATTCCTGAGCATGTCCTGATGGCTTCTTCTTCTTGAAGAATTTCTCCTCTTGAGACTTGCCATCTTTCTTCTTCTTACTCTCTTCATATGGACAATCCACAATGAAGTGTCCATATTCAACACAGTTGTAGCATGCTCTTTTCGTCTTGGGCTTGGACCTTTCCTTGTTCTCGTTCTCATAATTGATGCCCCCTTCCTTCTTCTCATCATCCTCTTAAACTTGTTTATCAAGAGCGCCTCTTCTTCATCGGTGTCGAGGCCCTCATCGTCACTTGCTTCGAAGTCTTGTAATGAGGATGTTGCTTTGAAAACAACATCTTTCTTCTTTGAGGAGGCGAGCCTTTGAAGGTCGCTGTAGAACATGGCTTCCTTCTCCATCATCTGGTTGTTGATGATTCTTCCAAGCACTTCCTCGGGGGTCATTTGAGCATATCCCAGGCTCTCACGGATCAAGGAGCAAAGAGCAATGTTTCGAGGCATGAATGCCCGAAGCATCCTCTTCACCACCTCGTGATCCGTCCACCGGGTGCATCCATAAGATCGGATCTTGTTGACGAGGACCTTGAGACGGTTGTACATGTCTTGAGGGGACTCACCATCCATGATGGTGAACCTCCTAAGCTCTCCTTCAATCATCTCGATCTTGGCCTCCCTAATGACTCGGTTTCCTTCATGCGCTGTCTTGAGTGTGTCCCATATGTTTTTGGCCACTTCCAATCCATCGACTTGGTTGAACTCTTCTCGAGTCAAGGATGAGGTGATCACACCAACTGCTTGAGCATTGCGATGAAGTAGAATGGCTTGCTCCGGGGTAACGTCTTCTTCATTTCTTGGAAGATGGACACCTGTTAAGACAATTTGCCACAAGCTAGGGTTTAAGGATATTAGATGTATCTTCATATTATGCTTCCACATTGAGTAATCATTTCCATCGAATTGAAGAGGTTTGCCAAGAGGAATAGATAAGTAGTGATTGTTGGAAGTTAATCGTTCATAGTTGAAAGGATATTGGGGGTACTCCGGTTGACCACTCCTTTCTTGATCCTTTGGCTTCTTCTTCTCTTTACTTGAGTGACCTAGCTTCTCACGAAGTCGTTCCTTGAGCTGGCGAACTTCTTCATCGTCACTCGAGTGGTCTTGCAGCACATCCGTGTTCTTTTTATTGTCATATGTGTTGTCACCTTGTGACGTCGATGGAATCTCGTATCCCTCCACTCCGGCCATCTTCTCTGCGAGTGATTAGACTCTTGATGGAGAGACCTGCTCTGATACCAATTGAAATTGCCTAGAGGGAGGGTGAATAGGCTAAAATTCCTGAAATGACTTAATTAAACGAGATTAGAACACAGGGGTCAGACTAGTCTGGTTCAGGAGCGGACTAGTACGATCAACCTGCTGAAAATCCTAAAAGGCCGGACTAGTCTGGATCAGGGGCGAACTAGTCCGGTCAAACTGCTGAAAAGCCTAAACTTGATTTTTATGGGTTTTTCTTCAGATTTTAGTTTAACGAAATGCAGATAAACTATCTAGCAATCTAATATAACAAATATGATGAAGTATTGAGGTGGATTGCATGATTGTAACCTGAAATATTATAAGAGTGAAATGATCGAATGAACCCTAAGCAATTCTAATGATCAATGAAATGTAAGTGGAAAATGACACGAAGATTTTGCCCGAGGTTCGATTCCACTAAGGAATCTACTTTCCCGTTAGGAGTCCACAAAGTACCGGGTTTAACAACCCTTTCCTCACCAAGTCGCCACTAAGGCCAACCCGTTTCTTCACTATCTCAAGGGTGAACTTACAAAGTGTTGGGGCTGCTCACAATCTGAGGCTCCCACTCGATCACGTCCACAAAACTCCACGGATCTCACAAGCCACATGTCACAAAGACTCACACCAACTGCATGAGATCACTCCGAGAGCCAAAAACACGAAGTTCTTCCTTCTCCTCTCCTCACACACCCAAATCCACTCAAGAATTGGTTCTAGAGGGTGAGTAGGCAAGAGAGAAGGCTTAGGGGGCTCTAGGATGGCTTTGGTGGTGCTAGGGTTCCAGAGTTGTTGTAAATGAAGTCGGGGCATATCCTTTTATAGAAGTCCCGAAGCCAACCGTTGCCACCTACCGAAAGTCCGGACTAGTCCAGCTCACACCGGACTAGTCCGATCTCACATAGGAACTATTTGTCCGGGTGAGAACGGACAAGTCTGGAGGACACGGACTAGTCCGGCCACTAAGGCAGAGAAGTCCAGTCCACCAAGACTTAGACGTGGGAGCTCTCATCTCACACCCATACGGACTAGTCCGACTTAGAACAGACTAGCCCGAACTCACACAGGAACTCTTAGTCCGTGTGAAAATGGACAAGTCTGGCTAGCCCGGACTAGTCCGGCCACTGAGGCGGATAAGTTCGGTCTACCAGGACTTAGCCCTAAAAACACTCTCACCAAGAGAGAAACGGACTAGTCCGTCCCAAAACGGACAGGTATGATCTCAGTCAGGAACTCTCAGTCCGCCCTAAAACGGACTAAGCCATAGGACCTCCGGACTAGTCCGGCCTCTTCCCCGGACAAGTCCGGCCTGCCCAACTTTACCTCTCTACCTCTCTCCACTAAGGATTTGACACTTCTAATGCTTTGATCTCTCTTCTATGATCTCAATGCACTTGACACACACACTCTTTCTTTTACATGGCTAGCCTACTAAAGACTCAAGTGAGACCCTAATTTCTACTCTTCGAGTCTTCGACGCCGTTCTTCATCTTTTTCCTTTTTGAGAGTTTAGGTGCCCGCCTTGGAAATGTCCTATGCTTGTGATCATCTCAGCTCATTAGTCTCTTAATTTGTTGTCATCAATCATCCAAAACCCACGGGGGTGCCTAAATGCACTTACAGCATCGCTAGCCCACATGTGGAAGAGAGCTCGGTATGCTTCGGGCCAACCCTCTAGCCAGGAAATACTGACCTGCACATATTTATTATATCATTGAAATACCTTTTACATAACTAAGTATTGAAATAATTGAACACAAATAACTTACCTTTGTGTACTGCTCCTCTATCAAGTAAGTGTCTGAGGCTCTCCTAAACGGCCCCGACTGGTACTCCTGGTGCCGCTTGAGGTACTCGTTCATGGCTTGAATATGAGCGTACGATGACGCATGCGTTACAAGCTTCCGTGCGTTCCTGTTGAATATGGCTCTAGCATGGTCCAACATGCTCTGGCTCGTGTCCTATAAATGGTACCTCAGCTATAAGAAAACAAATATTGAATAGATGCAATAACTATTCAATCAAGTTGAAGAATAATAATTTACAAAATTTTATTGAGCGGGCTTACCATAAAATCCGCCCACACAATCCCCTGAAGGTTGTTGTGCACCTCGTGAGAGACACGAGCGTAGTCATCCCACGACGTCGCAGGGACCCTGTAGATCACACCGGGATAGTGTAGACGCACTAAAGACCCGATGCAACCGGACACCTGTCTGTGGTGCCCTTGACCCGTGAACGAGCAGTCATACCAGGAGCTGCAAGGATTTAGTGAACTTATTAATGTACCCACAAACAAAAGAATCTAAAAGTTGAATATTATGTGATAGTTTGATTACGTGTCTATGACCGGGCGAATAGTGACCAGCTCTATAGGAACTGGAGAAGGGGACACAAAGTGCGTCCTCCTCGTCCGCCGCCTCTGCTTTAGGACCACGTCTGGTGACCCGGAAGGCTGCTCACCACTGGAGCCCGAAGGCTCCACGCTAGGCGGCTCTATTGCAGCCATAGGCGACGTCAAAGGTTGTGGCGACGCCCTAGCCTCTGACTCTAACTCAGATGACTTTGAGTCAGATTGCAAAATAGAAGGATTGATAAGAATAGTTAATTACTAAGTGATATATAAGATAACGTAATTTCCAATGAAAATGTACCTCCGTGCGCTGTAAGGCCATAGGTACGCCCGCTGGGTTCGGGATGTATCTCAACAGCTGAGAGCGTCTGCTCTCACCTGAGGAACTACCCCTAAAATGGGTGTCCCGTGCCTCCCTGAGGAAGCACCTAGCCCCCTTCCCTTTTCCTTTTGTAAGGAGTAAATCATAAATATGCTAGGAAAATAAACGAAGTTATGATAACTTAGTGAAAAAAGTGACTTGGAGTCAGTTTCAGAATTCATCGATATCACAAACCCTACTCCTTAAACCAGACCATCGATCTTGTTTCGTAATTTATTTCCGTTTTCGTTTGCACATATTAGAAGTCTCTTCATCATTAGCGTCACCAACCAAGTGATCGAGTTCGACACCAGGCTCGACGGAAAACGAGTCTGGCAACTATTGTTCTTGATAAACCTCGTCAACTTCATTGATATCATGGTAGTCATCATCTCTTGGAGTATATAACCGCTCACGAGGATTCACCTTATGTACCACCCACCAAGCATTAAACTTTTGACATGGATAAGGTAAATAATACACTTGCTCCACTTGGTGTCAAGGACAAATGTATCGTAGCCTCGTAGTCGTTCATTGTGTTTGACTTCCACCATGCCAAATTTATTTTGGCGTGTTCCATGATTGTTGTCAAACCAATCACAATCAAAGAAGACGACTTGAAGTTCCTTATTCCGGCAAAACTAAACTTAAGGATTTTGTTAATGATCCCATAGTAATTAGTTTCGCGGCCTTGAGAGTCGATTGCCCTCGTCAGAACTCCAGTATTACATGTTGCTGCGAGAGGGCGGAGAGTTTCAAATTCAGTTGTACGAAATTGAAACCTGTTGACGTTATATCGGCCATAGCTTCTAACTTTAACCAGTCCATATGACAGTTGTCGCAAGTCTTCATGGACGTCGGGCTCTTTCACACATTGTCCAAATTACGAAATTATAAGAATACTTTATAATACTTAAAAGTTATAACAATACTTTATAAATACTCATAAGTTAACAAGAAAACGTTACATATTCTCGGAACCAGGAAAGGAAATTAGGTCGTCCATTTATACAGTCCCGTCGCATCGTTTCTACTTGTTTGTCGTAGGTTGATGCCTATGTGTCCAATTTTGCTTGTGGAACTCACTGTACGGAAAAATCTTTCATGAATATAAATGTTGCATAATATGCTGATAAGCATCAATGTTAGGACAAAAACTTACTCGAAATATTTGTCCATCCCATCTATATTAGCATACATGTAGAGGAAAGCGACCGTTCTTTTCATCTGCGGTACAATTGTAGCTCTGACTACCACCAATAGTAGTGTCATTCGTTGCAAAAATAGAGAGATCGCTGCAAGGTAGATGCTCCTCCATATTGTATTGCATCACCGAAGTATTTATATTGTGTTGCTCTGCAAAGTAAACACTTGAAAAGTATCCCACTTCCTTAAGGGTAAAAGCTTCGGCGATGCACCCTTCCACCCTTGCTCGGTTGCTAACCATTGGCACTTCAGATATCTAAGTGCTCCTTCAATATGATACATGCATCTATATTGCACAGGAGCACCCACTTTGGCCTCAAATGGAAGATGGATAAGGTGATCTTGCATTGGATTGAAGAAGCGTAGAGGAAAAAAATTTCATCTTACATAACAGAGGCGCGGGGTGCTGGGGCGGCGACGGGCGGCGGCGTGGCGGGGCGGCCGGTGAAGCGGCGGGGGTGGGCGGGAGAGAAGCTAAATTCAATCTAAAACTAAATAAATTACAACTAAATTAAAAAAAATTTGTAAACTAAACAATTTACAACTAAACAAAATTAAACCTATAACTATTACGAATAAATTACAGCTAAATTAAACAAAATTCATAAACTAAATAATTTACAACTAAACTAAATTAAATCTAAAACTAATACAAAGAACTGACAACTATATTTAATAAAATTCATAAACTAAACAATTAACAACTAAACTAAATTCAATCTAAAACTAATAAAACAATTTGCATAAATTAAACAATAACAATTAATTAATAAATTATCTAAACTAAATCCAATTATCAACTAAATTAAAAAACTAACTTCTCGACGGCTGCAACGTGCTAGATGGCGCGGGAGCTCAGGGCCGGAGGCGGGGCAGCGGGACGCCGGGTCGGGGAGGAGCGCTAGGGGCTGCCGGTGTCGGTGGAGGGCTCCGGAACCGCCGGGGTCGGGAGCGGTTGCGGCCGAGGGCGTGGAGGTGCTGGGGAGGCAGGCTGGGGCGGCGGGGCCGGCCGGGGCTCCGGAGGCTCGGCCGGGGCGGCGTCGGGTGTGGAGGCGGCGGCGGCTGTGGGGGCGGCGGGGAATATATGTGTTGTGCTGTTTTTTACTCTAATCCCCCTCAATCCACTCCAAATAGAGAGTATTTAAGTGTACCTAAACAAAGCGTTAAGGGTAATATATGTGTTGCGCTGTTTGTCCAGCATCAGTGGGAAAGCTGCCATTACTGGTGTGGTTGGGCAGGAATAGATTTTAGTTCATAGGTGCCCACTTCCCATTGGAATGTTGTGTGTATGGCAGGGTTAGTTTCAGGCCCATCCCTCCCGCCAAGGCACTCCCCGAAGAGATCTGATCCTTCCACAGAGATATGCACAAGATAGACTGATCAGCACAGCCAATCTCATGCCTCATTGGTCTCACCAGTAATAAAATCTGCACAACTACATCTTCTAAGATTTGTCGTGCACTCATATACAGACCTCGTTGTAGTTATATGATCGATGGAGTTAATTACAATCTATTGTTTGATTTAAATCAAGGAAGGCCCCTTGTCTACAACAGGAACGGTGCAATTGTAGAAGTAAATGTAACAACATAACTAGAGGAGGAGATCCATCGTATCAGTGTGTAAATGGCAACAGTTGAATCACAGTCAGAATCGCAAACCTCACGTTTCTCCCCAGCTGTCCAGAGAAAATTATGAAAGGACGAGAAAAGAAGATGCTATCTTATCTCATCAGCGAGTGAGACTTAAACTTGCATGCTGTCTAAATTTCAAAGAATTGCTACAGTGGATTTAAAAAAATCTGCACGAATCTCAAAGCACCCTGGTCAATAAGTGTTTTAGTTCATTTAGCCCAGCCCTCAAGGTCCTATCCAGAGAAAATATGATTCAGTGTGTTCAATATAACTATCTCTTGATGCCTATATAAGTAGATAATCACATGGAACGACTAAAACACCAACAGTTTTCTAGTGTAATCATGCAGAAAGTACAGGTCATTATATTTTTTATTTAAACCCTTACACCTAACAATATAAACTAAAAAAATAAACTATTCACCCTATTATTAAATACTTCCTCTATTCTGAAATAAATAACGTTTAGGACAAAAAATTTAGTTTGATTGAACTAAATTAGCTGTCCTAAACGTTATTTAATTCAGAACAGAGGGAGTAAAGAGGTTAAGTAAAAAATACGGTAACCATAAAATGGAGATTGTGAGCCATAGTAAATATTTTATACCATACACTACTACAATAAGCTTCATCTCAGGCGGCTCTAAACGTATTATCACACGCGGTTTTTAAAACCGACTAAAACGAAGAGTTTGTGATAATCAACAATTTTCACAGTCGGAAACTTAAACCACCCGTGAAAAACACGCGGTCTTAACCTTCATGAATCCGCCTGTGAATACTCTTTATCACATGCGGTTTGTAACGTAAGAGTATCCGTCTATGATAACTCTATTATCGCTGACGGCTCTATACCTACGACTAGCTGCCTGTGAAGAATCTTTATCACAGTCAGTTTGTAACGTAAGAGTATCCGCCTGTGATAACTCCATTATCGCAGACGGTTCTTTACCTAGGATTGTCCGCCTGTGAAGAATGTTTATCACAGCCGGTTTGTAATGTAAGATTATCCACCTGACCTACGACTAGCCGCCTATGAAACTATATTATCACAGGCGGTTCGTTACCTATGATAAGCCGTCTGTGAAATTATATTATCACAAGTGGTTTGTTAGATACTAATGCTGTTATTTCTGATTTCCAGGTCAATTTCATATGCACATTTACACATAATAGAAACAATATATTCTAACAAGCATCATCGGCACAATATCACCAAAAATTCATCTCATATATATATGTACATACATATCAATTCATAGTTTACAAGTTTTTCACTAAAAACTCTTTCGATGCTCATACTGGTAAAGTTCTGACACATCACCTATTACACCTGCGTCATCGAAGAACTACCGTTTTTGGTGGAATATTTCGTGACGCATGAAGTGACACAGTTCACTCGCAATTTTATCGGCTCCTCCACCAGGCATATTTCTAGAAACCGGCCATTTTTCGTCTACATTCGTGTGCTGCAATGAAACACATAACAAGGTTTAGAATGTGTTGGTGACAATGATAACATAATAATATTAAAACACGCTAGTTACAATAAAAATGAAACTCAAAAGTAAGAAAATACAATATTGATATTAAGGATAACTTACATCCTCATGATTCACTCTATATTCGCAGGCGGTCCGAAGATGCTCGCATACATAATACCCACATAAGACACTCCCAGAAGGCTGCTTGGGATAAGGATATATGTTGATATCTGCAATGCATCCTGATTATGAGGTCTCTAACCGCCAAGTTGTTTCGCGTAAAACCGCTAAGCACTGTCATACAAGAAATGTCATATAAGACATGCCAACATATATACATATGTGTGCATATTAAAAGTATCGAATAACCGTACGTTCTCAAAAGGACAAGAAACCTTTGTAAGTATCTTATGAGTAATCGGCTGAGTCCAAGAACGTTGTCAAACCCTGCGTTGACTTGATAAGGATCATTATGTAGTGTTTACTACACACGTACAAACACACGTGTTAAATTAAAAATTAGTAATAATTGCTATTTTTATGCCATGTGTCGAACTTACTCGAAGTGGTACCGAGCCTTACGAGATTCTTAGTTAAACATGGCGAATCCTATGTAGGGTGCAACCTTTGTAGTAGTGATTACAATAAATAGTTTTTACATTAATAGCGGTCACTCGTCACCTGATAAAAAGAAATATTATATTTATTTTCCAAGAATTTTCTCCTCCACTTTGAGGTATTTTCACGTTAATACCTGTGTCTATCCATATAACAATTGCTAATCAGAGCTTGGTTTAGACACAGAGATTTGCATAGATTTGCATATGTTTCCGGTTTGTTGTCGCGCCACATCGAATCTGCTACACAGATTTGAAGGCGAAACTTGTTTCGGTTTTTCAGCGGATCGTGAGTCTCCTGAAGACGGTGGGTCGATTTGCTCAATGATCTTCGCCTCCGTCCGTGTAGGTGGCCTCGCCTACTATGCCTGCTGTCTCCTCGAGCAGTTGGGGGCAGGCTCCTGTCCCCGGGCGGCAAGCCTTATCCATTGTTAGTCTGCTTGGACCTGTCACCGTTGAACCATTGATCGGCATACCAGTCGAACATGGACTCGGCGACGACGACGACCGGCTTCTTTCTAGCGTGATTTGCTCGGGCCCCTCCCTCTGCACCGTGCCTCGGTCCCACCCGCCATCCAGCCATGCCTCACCGCCGCCTCGGCCGCGCGCCGCCTGCCTCACCCATGCGCTCGCCTGTACCACGCGTCGCGCGCGCTGTTGGACCCTGCCATCCTGATGCCGCCGTGGCCCGCCTCCTCGTCGTGCGTGCTCACCGTCGAGGGCCACCACACCGCTTGATCCTCAAACGTGGCCGCTTCCGCGCGGCGACGCGCCCTTGGCAATAGGCTCTTCCTCGCTCCTTCCCCTACATGTTTGCAAGATACCAGCCATCGCTAGGTTGGTAAAGGGCAAAAAAATAAATTAATAATGTAATAGGATCGGATCAAATTTATACTTATTTTTAAACTAATATTTAATAAGGGCCGGAATAAATTATAAAAAGTCCGTGGGCTGAGCCCAATTACCATCTCTAGATCATCAACCGTGGATAGACACCGTTGTCTACCACGTGAGTTGTTTTGAGGAGCAACCAGACAAGGTCCTGGGAAGGATCGACATCTGCTGCACCAAGCCGCATATGGTTAACCCGAAGGTTTGTATTTTCAGTTTTTCTTTTAGGTTCCGTCATTAAAAATTAAAAAACCAACAAAAAAGGAAAAACCAAAAACTTCAGTTCGGTCTTCGGTAAAAACCGAATAAACCGAATCTTATAGAATTGGGGTGTGAACCAGCGAACATGGCTGCGGGGCGGCACGTGTTGGGGCCAGGGCGGCGCTTGGCGCTTCCACGACCGAGTGGCGGCACGCGTTAGCGGCCGAGGCGGCATGCGTCAAAGCCAGGGTGACGTGTGTCGTCTGTCAGGGAGCATCACGGCTGGGGAGTGCAGGAGCGTGAGGGCGGCTCGGGGGCGGCGCTTCTGGGGTGGGCAGGGTGGCTAGGATGAGTAATAGGTGGGGGTTAGGTTTGCTAGGCCAGTTAGACTAGGTTGTTGGTTTGTGTTTGATTGATGAGGTTATTGCATCTAATTTGGTTAACTTGGTTAAACAAAAATAAAATTGAAACTAAAAAATTGGTTTTCATAGTTTGACAAACTAAAATACATTTTGTTTGACCGGTTTTGGTTAGTTTGATTTCGGTTTCAGTTATTTTTACCCATCCTGACCCCTACTGCCTCTGTGAAGGAGATCCTCCATATTTCAGCAATTAATTTTTTCTCAGCTGATTTCTTTTTTACACCATGATTATAAATCAGAAATCTAAACTTTGATGGAAAATAGCTTTTCTATTTGGCAGGTTCACATGAAAGTTGTTCTCACTTAGTGGAGTATGCGTAAGTCTTTAAAGGTGAAACCCATATATATGTCAGATGACAAATGAGAGTAACATTCTGAGAAAGCTTTCTGACTTTTGCAACTCAGTTTATCAATAGATGTTTTACGCCAAGTCATAAACCCAAAAGCTGCCACATATTTGAGCTAGATATTGGAGCAGCTCTATATGACCAAAAGTCTTACCAACCAGCTTCGTCTCAACTAGCATCTCTGCACTATTCACATGAGGAAAGATACATCTATTCAGTCTCATCTCAATGAATTTAATTTAATTAATGTTGATTTTTGGAGTCTGACAATTAATGATGAAGCTATGGAAATTTTGTGAGTAGTTTCTTTGCCACCTTCTTTCAAGGATTTTAAGAAGGTTATGCTTTATGACAGTAATATCATATTCAACCTTTCAGATTTGGTGTTGATTATATTTCTAAACTAAGGGTGAGGGTTTAATTTTTTGAGCTATAACTCAAGATGGGGACAGTTCCCACAAACCAAAATTTAGGTCTAAGTTTAGAAAACATAAATCTAACACTTTTGATGGTTACTGTCGAAGTGTGCGATCGACACTTCCCCCGGGCCTGCACTGGGCAGCCCGCAGAGGTTCTTTTTTCGGAGGGGCTAGTTCCTAGCGGAGAGCTTGCGCAGATGGACGAGTTAGTGAGAGCTTGACACGGGGAGTTTTACGTGGTTCAGGCCGCCGGAGCGTAAAACCCTACGTCCACGGCGAGCTATGGAGCTCGCTGTATTGCTTGCTGCTCAGGGCCGGGGGCCTGAGCTTGGGGGTGAGTTACAGCTTGAGAGTGTATGGCTGGCGTATGAGTTGCGGAATGCGAACCCTTGCTATCGACGCCTACCCGAGCCTTTTTTAGTCCAAGGCTCGGGCGGCTTACAAGGGAAACCGGGACCCGACAGGTGGTCCCGGGAAGATTGTCTATTATCTACCGTATCTGTAGTTATGCCGGTGGTTGCCTCCGGTCGAAGGCTTCTGAGTCTTCCTTTTACCGCCCTGCCCATGCCGTGCGCTAGTCGTAGTGGTTGATGACGGCGCAGGCGGCATGGGATGTCTTGTCGTGGCGTTTATTACCTGTCAGGTTCTGACACCGCGCGCCAGTCTGTGATGCGACTGGACGCAACGGCACCTGACAGGCGCGTGCTCCGCGTTTCCGCGTCTTGGGAAGACGCGGGCCTTGAATACCTTGTATGGGCAAGGTGAGGGGCGCCTTTACGCCCGCTGCCTACCGCTCGGGGGCAGGCAGCACCATTCTTCTAGCCACATGGCGGGTCCGGAGCTCTTCTCTGAGGAGAGGGAGGTCTGGCCCCGCTGGACGAGTGGCGCCTTCGGACCTCTCTCCCGCGGAGGGGGAGGTCCCGCTTCTGTATGCCACGTGGCGGGCCCGGAGCTCACCTCTGAGGAGAGGGAGATCCGGCCCCGCTGGACGCGTGGCCTCTTCGGACCTCTCTCCCGCGGAGGGGAGGTCCGGCTTCTGTATGCCACGTGGCGGGCCCGGAGCCCTCCTCTATGGAGAGGGAGGTCCGGCCCCGCCAGACGCGTGGCGCCTTTGGAGCTCTCCCTGCGGACAAGGGCGAGCACCTTAGGAACTTTACCCTGTGCGCGGGGGTATCCCATATCTCAGGTACCGACAGTGGCCCCCGGGCCCATCTCGGGGGAGATAGCGAGCCCGAGGTGGGACCTCCGTCTCTTCCGATCCGCACACTTTCTCTAAGTCCCGACTTGACCGCTGCCGGAGCACGAACGGCCGCAGGGTCGTGAGGGCGTGCACCCACTTGATGACTGCTTTTACTGTGGCGGTTCCCAAAGCTGCCACTTCTGCACGTTGCGGCGCTTTCTTCGGGAACCGCCGAAGGGCCTTGCCGGCTCATCTTCTTAGGAGACTGACTCCTTGCCCCCACCGCTCCAGTTAAGCGGCTTGGGCCTACCCGTCATCGGCACTCGGTCTAGGAACCGAAGCAGTTGCGGGTGCGGGGTATTCGAAGAGTTCCGAATCGCTTGGAACTGCACCGGGAAGCTTTTTAGAGGGGGTCTCACCCACATTGTAGCTTCCCTTCGCACTTCTCTGCGTTTCTTCTTGGACTCTTGTGCTTTTGCTCTTTTGCCTTTGAGCTCTCCCTTGCCATGGCTTCCAACCCGCTGCCAGAGAAGAAACGCGCTCGATCTCCTCCAGCAACGGCGTCGGTGCCAAGTCGGGATTCTGGGGTGCCTGACACTCCCTCCGGTGGCGACTCGAAGAGGCCCCGGGCTGATGTGCTGGGGGAAGCCTCTGAGGCGTCCCCTGTTCCGCCAGTCCAAGCGTCTGCGGAGCGGTCGTCGGAGACGGTAGCGGGCTCTGGAAATCCTACCCCGGCTCGGATGTCGGGGTTTAGAGCCCGCTGGAGTGTCCGCGCTTCCCGGCCTTCCCCGTCTTGCGAGGAATCTGTGCCGATGCGCTCGGAGCCAGGGGCAACTGCTGCGGCCCCCAGGCCAGCGCGGACTTCTCCTGTTCCGGTGTGCCCGGACTCCGTGGCGGCGTCGTCTCTTCCTGCCGAGACAGCCACCGCGGCCCCCGAGCCAGCACAGGTTGATCCTGCACTAGGCGGCCTGGCTTCTTCTCCAGCACCGTCTTCTCCGGCTCGTCGCTCTCCTCAGGTCAAGGAGCCTGAAGCTGAAGAGAGCCCGGCTGCCAGGGCCGCTGGGCCAGTTTCTCCTGATCGGTGTCTCGTCTAGGCGGCTGGCGCGTCGGCTCTTCCCGAGGATGAGGTAATGGAGGAGGTCGGAGGGACTGCCCCAGCTTCTGTTGCTCCATTGCCTCTGGTGAATGCATTCGCGCTTGCCGAGTCGAGCGTCCGGTAGGTCTTGGCGGCGCTAGGGCGCGAGCGGGAGGAGTATACGGTTGAACGGGACCGCCTCCTCACCTGGGGGAACCTTTTGCGGGAGAGGACCGCGAAGGCTAAGAGCGAGCTCGACTCCAGGCGGGAGTTGCTCGACTTCCGGGAAACGCTCGTCGACCGGATGAAGCGGGCTGTTGACCGCATGGACATCCAGTCGCGGCGGATCAACAGGGAGGCCCTGGAGGCTCACGCCCGGGCCGAAGAGAGCCTCTCTGCTGCTGTGGAAATACGGCAGCAGTTGGAGCGCCGTGAACTCGCTGTTGAGGAGCGGGAGCGTTCCGTGGCAGCTGAGGCAGAGAGGGTCGCCGCGCAGCTGGCCGCGGGCGAGGATGACCTCCGAGCTCGGATGGAGGAGCTGGAGATTCTGAAGGCAGACCTTGACTTGAGGGATGAACAGGTCTCCCATGATCGTCGGGCAGTCTTGGACCGGGAGTTGACTGCTGGCTTCAAGGCCGCTGAGTTGGAGCGGCTAGCCGAGACTCTCCGTCTTCGGGAGAGTTCCCTGGAGGCCAAGGAGAAGGAATTCTCCGAGAGGAACCTGGAGGCTCTGCGGGCGGCCCGCCGCGAGGTGGAGGAGCTCTCAGCCCTACGGTCCTCCGAGGCCCTTGCGGTCTCAAGCTTCGTGGATCGAGCGGGGTCCGCCCTGATCCCTCTTGGCTTCAGTCCGGTGAGGGCCGCAACTCCCGCATTGCAGGTGGCAGAGGTGATCCCTGCATTGGAGTCGATCGGCGCCAAGCTGGACAGACTCGACTCGGTGGTCGCCAGCGAGCTTGAAGCCGAGGGCCGCAGCTTAGCTTTAGAGGTCGCCTCGCATGTGCTGGCATGCTTCAAGAGTCGCGACCCCTCTTTCTCACTGGAGCCAGCAAGAGAGGGCCCAGCCGCGGAGCGGGAGGAAGCTGCCAGGGCTGAAGTCGAGGATGTGGCCGCCCTTGTAGCCGCAAGGTTCCGGCGAGAGCCGGGAGGTCCTTAGGACTTGCTTCTCCCTTTTTTATCGAGTCTATAGTCCAGCTCAAGGAGCCTTGCTTAATTTGACTATCTTGGATACTTGTGTCTGTGATGCTTTTCCCTCCTTCTTGGTTTTGCCTGGCTGAGTCCTTAGCTCCGCAAGGTACTCAGAGGCCATTTCCAATCTCAGAGCTTCGCACAGACACCCTCCCCGGGTCCTAACCGTGTTAGGGGCACCTTGAGGTCTCCAAACCTCGCCCTATGGGGGGCTCCAAGACTGCCGGCCACGTGGCGGGTCCGGAGCTCCTCCTCAATAGACGGGAGCTCCGGTCATGTTGGACACGTAGGGCTTTCGGAGCCCTCCCGCTGAGGGGGGAGGTCCGGTCCCTGCCTGCCACATGGCGAGCCCGGAGCCCTCCTCAAGGAAGGAGAGAGTTCCGGGCCTGCTGGACACGTGGGCCCCCCGAGCCCCGCCCCTGCTGGAGGGGCGGGTTCTGGTCCTTCCAGTCCCAGGCCGGTGTAGCTGGTAGCTCCTTTCCCCCCGCTTCATGCAGTCCCTGTTGCCGTAACCTGAAGGTCCTGCACACAGGTAGAGGAAACGTAATTCTCCTCGGGGGGTCCTCCCCTCCTGTCTCCTAGTCTTATCCGTCTTATGGTCCTGACCCGCTATACGGGGCTTGGGCAATTCTGTGCACGAGGCGCCGGAGCTCCGGGTCCCTCCGAGGTCCGGGTACGGCCGTCCGATCCCTGGTACCGGGCCATGCGCTAGGGAAGCAGAGTGCACGCGCTTTGGGTTCATGACCAGGCAAAGCGGACGTACTCCCATGGACCTCCGGAGAGCAGGATGCGCATGCTTTGGGCTCTGGGCCGGCTAAGCTGGATACGCACCCTGGACCCCCCATGCACAACGCTGGCCTTCCCTGGAGGTGACCAACTGACACCGCAACACCTGACTGGGGGAGGCCCGAGAGACTCACTCGGCCATCGGCAGATGCCTCAAGCGCAACCGCCTTCGGGAGGATAGCAAATGCCGATTATGGATGAGCGCAGGAGAGGGGGAGCTAGACGTATGATGAACATACAGAGATAGTGCGATCATAAAAATTAATGCATAATTTAAATGAGCGCATGAGAAGGAGCTAAGTAGAACAGGTCTCTGTATTCGCGCCCATAGGTGGAATTCTGGCTGTACGTGGGGGTAATGTTCCGCCTCGTCTACAAGGGAAGCAAGACTCTACGCGCTTAGGGTCGGAACCAGGCTAAACTGGACGTAGTCCTGTACCGTCCCTTGAGACTTAGCTACCCCAAGCTCTGTTCCTAAGTTCTATGGGGTCTATTACAGAAGTGAATAACCCTGCTCTACCAATGCTCAGTAAGTAGGACTTACAGTGTTGCTCCATGGCAATGATTTTTGGGAATGGATCCCACTCTCGGTTGAAAGGCATGTGTACCTGGGGTGGCAACTTTCATGATTCGGAAGGGACCTTCCCTGCTGGGGGAGAGCTTATGGGTCCTTCTTGGAATATAGCGTGCCGCTTCACCAGGCTGCCCTCTTGCGGGCCCCCATCGCGTTTGGTTCTTTGGCGGTAGTGCTTAGAGCATTAGCCGAGACCGTGCGTTGTGGGGTGTTCCCTGCAAGCCGAGTCTTGTCGAAGTTGTTGTCTTCACGCTGGATCAGGTCCTGCGTGGCTTCTCTCCGGGGCCCCCGGGGAGTTCTCCCCTTCTGGCTAAGGCCTTCAAGGTGTAGGTGGACCATGGCTCGCCTTGGATGACCTAAGGCGTCTCCCCCTTCTGGCAAGGCCTTCAAGGGGTTGACGGACCCTAGGCGGCCCCCGAGAGGTATGTTCGAGGCACGGAGGCGTGCCGCAGCTGGCTAACGCCTTGGCCCGTCACCGTCAGAACTGGAGTCCTCACCGTCATGCACTGTCTTTATGACACGCTGAGGCTCCTGGAACCCCACTTGGTGGGCGGCGGTGACTGGGGCATCGGCCTTCTGTTTGCCATCCCTCTGAGGGTAGGGCGGTGCTTCAGCCCTCTGCTGTCTTCCATTGCGGAAGCGCTCTGCGAGCCTCTGGATCTCCCAGCACTCGGCAGCTGTATGGTTGCAGGTGCCATGCACGGGGCATAGCCCGCCTTGGCCACTGTCTGGGGCCGGTGATTGCTGCTGCCTCTTGTCGGGGCGCGGCCCCCGAGCTCCGCTGGTTGTCGCAGCTGCGGCGACGGGGGCCGTGAATGGTGACTTCATCTTCCCACTCCCCCGGTTCTTGGTCTTCTTGCCACCCCCATAGGCAGCAGCAGCGGACCCGGGCTGCCCTCCTGACTCGGAGGTCGGCAGTGCGTGCCAGTTCCGCCCTTCGGCTGCCCTGGCGCACTTGTCCGCCAGGCTAAAGAGCTCCGAGACGTCACGGACCTCTCTGGTCGCGAGCTTCTCGAGCATTTTCTCGTCCCGGACACCCTGTCGGAACGCCACCACCACAGAGGCGCTTTGGATATGTGGGATGGTGTTGTGCACCTGAGAGAACCGCTGGATGAAAGAGCGCAGCAACTCCCCAGGTTGTTGCTTGACGGCGTGGAGGTCGAGCTCCGTGCCGGGACGGGTGTAGGAGCTGCCGAAGTTGGCGACGAACTGCCGGCAGAGCTCACCCCAGGAGGTTATGGACCCCTGAGGTAGATTCATGAGCCAGGACCGGGCTGGGCCGGTCAAGGCGACGGGAAAGTAGTTGGCCATGACAGCCTCATCGCCTCCTGCAGCAAGTACGGCGGTGGAGTAGATCTGGAGGAACTCCGCCGGGTTGACGCTTCTGTCGTACTTCTCGGGCAAGTGCGGGCGAAACTTGCGCGGCCACCTTGCGAAGCGAAGGTGGGGTGCAAGGGCCGCACATCCTGCACCTTCTGCTGCAGGTACTGGTGCTGTGAGCAGGTGGTTCACACCTGGCACCACGTATCCCGGCATTGGCAAGGCTGCACCATAGGCCGGGGCCGCTACTTGCGGCGCATATGGTGGTGGCATATGTTGTGCAGCATATGCCTGAGGCGGGGCTCGCATGGCGAAGGCCTGCCCTTCTGGTTGCGTCGAGGCCGATGACATGCTGTCGCCTGCCTCATGGTTGCGACGTCTTTCTCGATGTCGCTCGAGGTACACTCGGGCGTCCTGCCCCAAGTGGCACCGTTCCAGTTCCCTTCGCAGGTCCGTCGACAGGAGCCTGGAGGAGCTGGAATCCGCTGTTAGCCCGTCAACCGTGGGTGTGCGCGTCAGCGACATAGCCGGTTGCCCTGGGCGCCGCCCTCGCCGAAACCGAGGGTTCGCGGCGGCGACGACGAGGCGGTCCACCTCGCGGACCCATTGCTGGGTCGCTGAATGGGGCGCATCCCCTGCAGGTGGGTTGCGCAGCAGCGCCCTTGCTGCAGCTAGCGCACCTCCATGGTGTACGCTCAGCGCTGCAGAAGACCTCACGCTGGTTGGGGCCAGCATAGCCAGAGTCGGCGTTGCCGGAGTCGGCTGCTGGCTACCCGCTTGTGCCGACACACTCCGTCCTGAGTGCGTCGACATGTACTCTCCGCTGGTCACGGTTCGCCGTGAATGCTGAGGGGGAGAGTTTGCCGCTGAAGGGAGCTTGGTCATCTTCGCCGGCGGAAACTCGTCGCGCTAGGGGAAAAACCCCCCTACCTGGCGCACCAAATGTCGAAGTGTGCGATCGACACTTCCCCCGGGCATGCACTGGGCAGCCCGCGGAGGTTCTTTTTTCGGAGGGGCTAGTTCCTAGCAGAGAGATTGCGCAGATGGACGAGTTAGTGAGAGCTTGACACGGGGAGTTTTACGTGGTTCAGGCCGCCGGAGCGTAAAACCCTACGTCCACGGCGAGCTATGGAGCTCGCTGTATTGATTGCTGCTCAGGGCCGGGGGCCTGAGCTTGGGGGTGAGTTACAGCTTGAGAGTGTATGGCTAGCGTATGAGTTGCGGAATGCGAAACCTTGCTATCGACGCCTACCCGAGCCTTTTATAGTCCAAGGCTCGGGCGGCTTACAAGGGAAGCCGGGACCCGACAGGTGGTCCCGGGAAGATTGTCTATTATCTACCGTATCTGTAGTTATGCCGGTGGTTGCCTCCGGTCGAAGGCTTCTGAGTCTTCCTTTTGCCGCCCTGCCCATGCCGTGCGCTAGTCGTAGTGGTTGATGACGGCGCAGGCGGCATGGGATGTCTTGTCGCGGCGTTTATTACCTGTCAGGTTCTGACACCGCGCGCCAGTCGGTGATGCGACTGGACGCAACGGCACCTGACAGACGCGTGCTCCGCGTTTCCACGTCTTGGGAAGACGCGGGCCTTGAATACCTTGTACGGGCAAGATGAGGGGCGCCTTTACGCCCGCTGCCTACCGCTCGGGGGCAGGCAGCACCGTTCTTCTAGCCACATGGCGGGTCCGGAGCTCTTCTCTGAGGAGAGGGAGGTCCGGCCCTGCTGGACGCATGGCGCCTTTGGACCTCTCTCCCGCGGAGGGGGAGGTCCCGCTTCTGTATGCCACGTGGCGGGCCCGGAGCTCACCTCTGAGGAGAGGGAGATCCGGCCCCGCTGGACGCGTAGCGTCTTCGGACCTCTCTCCCGCGGAGGGGAGGTCCGGCTTCTGTATGCCACGTGGCGGGCCCGGAGCCCTCCTCTGAGGAGAGGGAGGTCCGGCCCCGCCAGACGCGTGGCGCCTTCGGAGCTCTCCCTGCGGAGAAGGGCGAGCACCTTAGGCACTTTACCCTGTGCGCGGGGGTACCCCATATCTCAGGTACCGACAGTTACATTTGTTAAGCTATTATGCACTAATAATTTGAACCCAAAAGTTTAAGCTAATGGAGAAGAGTGGGCAAAATTCACTTATATTTCAAGTTTTCAACACTACCCCTTGCGTGTAGGCTCCCTCGCGCCTCAAACATAGAATAGAGGTTGGCTACAATTTATATAATAAATCGTTACCGCTATAAATTCGAACTCAGAGACATGTGACTCTGATACAATATTAAGCTACTATGCACCTATCATTTGTAACCAAAAGTTTAAACTGATGGAGAAGGATGAATAATTCACTTATACTTCAACACTCCCACTCACGTGCGTTGGGGGTGAAAATTTGTTCTGAATTTTGCTTGTCGGGGGAGTCAGAAAACAAGGTGGAAAGGACCTTTTGTCTCAAGAATTCGAGGTGTAGAAGACTTCAGCGAAGGAACATACCCGAGACTGGAGGATTTTTTGCGAGAAGCCTTTTTACCTCGGAAACTCAAGATACAAGCACCCGGGTGGGAGTTCGACCCGAGAAGACTGAGTTACCTCGCGGCTGCAAGATAAACCAGCTAAACCACAAAGATACAAAGGCCGAGTAGAACTTATCCATTATCGGTAGAACTCAAAAATATTGTAAATATTAGATAGCATCCTGTCAGAGTTCTAGAAGATCTTGTACGAGTCGGTCATGCTTTAGAGATAAATTGAGTCTAGTTTAAACTTAGGAGATCCGGTCTACCAGTTTCTATCGAGTCTATATAAATGCAGCTCTCTGCCGATGAAAAAAGAACCAATCAAGTCGACAAATACAAAATTTTCATTCATCTACTTTTCTTTCTTGTTTTCGTAGTTTATAGCTTAGTTTCATAGCTCTTTGTTGCTTTACCGAGGAAAGCATCCGTCCCTCTCCCTGTAAATGAGATTTATCACGTTCCTAACTAGGTATCTTGCTTTTATCTAAGTTTGGGTGAGCTAACACCGAGATTTACACAGTTTTGGCAACTCCATCAACTGTTCCACGAACAGAATTAGCGACTCCACTGGGGAGAGACGTCATTCACATCAACCAAACTCATCTACTACGTGATCGGCACGTTCTTGTACCGATCGCAACCGGGAAGAGAACGGATGATGCGTCTAGGAGGAAGGCCGACGGCAAAGCTGTCAACGTGAGCAACGTCATCGACGTCCAGCTCGAGGATCTTTCGTAGGAATATCGTGAACGCATCCAAAGAAGAATTGGAGTGGGGGATCTAGGAAAAAAAGATGGTGCGGCTACAAACCATGCTTGCTTGCTTCCAGAAGACACGAGAAGGCATCGTCCAGAAGGCTGACACGCACGAGGCGACAACACGCAAGGTAAGCACACCGATATCACTCGAAGAACTCGTTCAACTTGTGGATGTATTGGTCGCCATGAAGTACAACGCTGATCTAGAGCAGATGGCATCGTCAGTAGCGTACAAACTCAAGAATTATTTCGACACGTTCAAAACCGACGTAGAACACACGATAGATCAGAACCTCCACCGGCAGATCCGATCTACCGTGCAGCAAGTGCAAGACGAGGCAGTAGGCAAACGCACGGATGCTAACTCGAGTAGAGCAGCAGGGAACATAGCTAGCACTTCGTCACCTTGCATGCCACCCACGTTCGCGTAAGCCAGGCAGCCTACCATGAACATGCAGCAACCATACTCCCAAACGGTGGCATATGGACCTGCCGTTCCATCCACGGTAAGTGGTGTACCGCTCGAGCCAGTACCCGACGCGTACTTTCCTCCATTACCTCCACAAGTTGCACCTTGCAACTTTCTTGAACCTCCTATGCCACAAAACAATGCACCACATGAAGAACTTAAGGAACAAGTGACTAGAACATTTAGAGAGCTCGGGGTGGCAACCAGAACAACCATTAGAATCTGCCGAAAGCCTTGCCCCAACCACTATGATAATGTACCATATCCTAGAGGCTTTAGGCTGCCGGATTTCATTAAGTTTAATGAGGAGGATTCTAAAACTACTAAAGAACACTTAGGCCAATTCTTTACCCAGTGCAATGATGTAGGAATCACGGATGTTCACCGGATCAGGTTGTTCCTCTTGTCCCTAACCGACACGCTTTTAGTTGGTTTACATCGCTAGCTCCTAATTGTATCCTCACTTGGCCGTGTCTAGAACAAAAGTGTAAGGGCTCGAGTTTTTCACTTGCTAAAGGTGTTCATCACACCCACATCTCAGCTCATTTGTGGTAATCACATGAACACATTTGTAGAGCAAGAAACCACCGTAAATAGATTTATTAGGAGATGAACCCACATAATTCAAAGGTGGCATTTTTGACATGCATCATATAGGGGTTGAGCATATAATTAATCCTAAACTTGGTTAGGAGTGCTCATGCAAAATTTCACCCAAATCCAAACTTATTTGAGGTACTTTTGGGTACCATCATTAAAAGGTTAGTCTGAACTTAAATTCAAATTCAAACTCCTTTCATCATATAAATTCAAAAGTGGGATTTATATTCACACTCAGCACATTTTTATGAGCTCACACACCAATTTTCACTTCATTTGGAGTTGATCTTGACATGAGCTAAATTGGGCAAATTCAAACTCAATTTGAATTTCAGCCTTACATTTGCTGTAAATTATCCAAACCAGTTCATACTTTGAAGTATGCAAATTCAAAGGGTAATTTGGTGCTTTGATCGTTACCAAGGATAGTGTGGTCACAATATTTAGAGCAGTAGGAAAAATTAAATTCTGTTGGACAAATCTGAAGCTTGGACCCACATGTCAGTGAGCCAATTGACTTGCTCCCGAAGGTTTCGTTGCTCTGTTTCTCTGGCCGCAGCGGTGATAGCCATCGAGGTGAAACCGGCGCCACCTCCTGCTCGCTAATATTTTCCAACCGAGCAGTGTCGCTAGCTTCTATTCCTCACGCCCGACTCTATCCAAACCATTTCACCGCTCACAGCCCCTATTACTTCGCCCTCGCACGAAAGAATATCGCCGCTCGCACGAAGCTCTCTGCTCTCACCCGATCCTCTTCTTTCTTCTCAGTTCAAGCCGAGCCTCCGCCACAAGACCACGTCGTCTGGCCACCACAGCCTCTCTTCTTCCGAACTGTGAACATAAAAAAGGTTCGTTAAGGTCTCCTACTCCTTCACACCAAACTCTGGCCGCATGCCATGGGCTGCCCTCGCCGGAATTTCACGTTTTTGCGCCGGTGTGCAGAAGGGACCGCCGGCCAACTTTTCAAATTCATGTTACATGTCGCACCACTCATCACCAAGATTAGAAAACTACTTTTAGATGTATGTGCAAGTTCATAGGATAAGAAACCTCGGAGAACCATCGAGTATAGCCGTTGTTCTCTGAGTTTTGCAATTTTTCCCCATTTTTGACCTAGGTCGCACGGTGACATGCTATTTAGAGCCGTTTTGGAGCTCATTTGAGTTCACGACTGTCGGTACCCGCGATATGGGGTACCCCCGCGCACAGGGGAAAATGCCTAAGGATCTCGCCCTTCTCCGCAGGGAGAGCTCCGAAGGCGCCACGCGTCCGGTGGGGCCAGACCTCCCTCTCCTCAGAGGAGAGCTCCGGGCTCGCCACGTGGCCTGCAGAAGCCGGACCTCCCCCTCCGCGGGAAAGAGGTCCGAAGGCGCCACGTGTCCAGCGGGGCCGGACCTCCCTCTCCTCAGAGGAGAGCTCCGGGCCCACCACATGGCCGACAGAAGCCGGACCTCCCCCTCCGCGGGGAGAGGTCCGAAGGTTCCACGTGTCCTGCGGGGCCGGACCTCCCTCTTCTCTGAGGAGGGCTCCAGGCCCGCCACGTGTCCAGCAGAAGAGCGCTGCCTGCCCCTGAGTGGTAGGCAGCGGGCGTAAAGACGCCCCATACCTTGCCCATACAAGGTATTCAAGACCCGCGCCTTCCCAAGACGCGGAGACGTGGAGCACGCCTCTGTCAGGTGCCGTTGTGCCCAGTCGCATCACAGACTGGCGCGCGGTGTCAGAACCTGCCATCCAATAAACACAGCGACAAGACATCCCCTGCCGCCTCCGCCGTCATCAACCACTACGACTAGCATGCGGCATGGGCAGGGCGGGAAAATGAAGACTCAGAAGCCTTCGCCAGAGACAACTACCTACGTAACTGCGGATACGATAGTTAGCAGGCAATCTCCTCGGGACCACCTGTCGGGTCCTGGGCCCCCCTTGTAAGCCACGTGAGCCTTGGACTATAAAAGGCTCGGGTAGGCAACGTTAGCGAGGGTTCGCACTCCCGCAACTCATACGCTAGGCATAACTCATCCTCAAGCTCAGGACTCCGGTTCTGAGCAACAAGCAATACAGCGAGCTCCTCAGCTCGCCGTGGACGTAGGGTTTTACGCTCCGGCGGCCTGAACCACGTAAAACTCGCCGTGTCAAGCCCCCCCCCTTAACTCGTCCCTACGCTCAAGCTCTCCGCAAGTGACTAGCCCCTCCGAAAAAGAACCTCCGCGGGCTGCCCAGTGCAGGTCCGGGGGAAGTGTCGACCACACACTTCGACATTTGGCGCGCCAGGAAGGGGGCTTTTCCCTTGCGCGACGAGTTTCCGCCGACGAAGATGACCAAGCTTCCTTCAGCGACAAACTCTCCTCCCCCGCGCTCACGGCGAGCCGTGACCAGCGGGGAGTACGTGTCGACACACTCAGGACGGAGTGTGTCGGCGCAAGCTGGTAGCCAGCAGCCGACTTCGGCAACGCCGACTCCGGTAATGCAGGCTCCAACCAGCGTCAGATCTTCTGCAGCGCTGAGCGTACCCCACGGGGGTGCGCTAGCTGCAGCAAGAGCACTATTGTGCAATCCGCCTGCTAGGGACGCGCCTCAGGCAGCGACCCAACGGTGGATTCGTGAGGTAGACCGTCTCGTCGTCGCCGCCGCAAACCCTCGACTTCGGCGGGGACGACGCCCCGGCCAACCGGCAGTGTCGCTGACGCGCACGCCAACGGTTGACGGACAGACGGCGGATCCCAGCTCCACCAGGCCTCAGTCGACGGACCTAAGGACAGAGCTGGAACGGTGCCACTTGGGCCAGGATGCCCGGGTGTACCTCAAGCGACGTCGAGAAAGGCGTCGCAACCAAGAGGTTGGCGACAGCATGACGTCAGTCTCGACCCAGCCTGGGGCGCAGACCTTCGCCACGTGATCTCTGCCCCAGGTGTACGCCGCGCAGCATATACCACAGCTATATGCCCTGCAAACGGCGCCCCCGTCTATGGCGAAGCCTTTCCCATACCGGAGTACACTGTGCCAATGGCGAACCAAGCGTTCGCGGCACCAACACCTGCAGCAGCAGGGGCAGGGTGTGCGGCCCTGGCGCCCCACCTTCGCTTCGCAAGGTGGCCGCGCAAGTTTCGGCCGCACCTGCCCGAAAAGTACGACGGCAGCGTCAACCCGGCGGAGTTTCTCCAGATCTACTCCACCGCCGTACTTGCCGCAGGAGGGGATGAGGCCGTCATGGCCAACTACTTCCCCATCGCCTTGACCGGCCCAGCCCGGTCTTGGCTTATGAACCTCCCCCAGGGTTCCATAACTTCGTGGGGAGAGCTCTGCCGGCAGTTCACCGCCAACTTCGGCAGTTCCTACACCCAGCCTGGCACGGAACTCGACCTCCATGCCATCCAGCAACAGCCTGGGGAGTCACTGCGTTCCTTCATCCAGCGGTTCTCCCAGGTGCGGAACACCATCCCACACATCCAGAACGCTTCTGTGGTGGTGGCGTTCCGGCAAGGTGTTTGGGACAGGAAGATGCTTGAGAAGCTCGCGACTAGAGAGGTTCGCGACGTCTCAGAGCTCTTCAGCCTGGCGGACAAGTGCGCCAGAGCAGTCGAAGGGCGAAACTGGCACTCTCTACCAGCCTCCGAGCCAGGGGGGCAGCCAGGATCTAGCGCCGCTTCCTATGGAAGCGGCGGGAAGATCAGGAACAGGGGCGGTGGCAAGATGAAACCGCCGTCTGCGGCCCCCGTTGCCGCAGCAGCAGCACCCAGTGGAGCTCGGGGGCCACGCCCCGACAAAAGGCCGCGACAGTCACCGGCTCCGGACGGGGGCCAGGGCGAGCTATGCCCCGTGCACGGCACCAGTTACCATACTGCTGCCGAGTGCCGGGAAATCCAGAAGCTCGCGGAGTGCTTCCGGAAAGGGAAGCAGCTTCTAACTGATGCCCCACCCTACCGTCAAAGGGAGGGCAAGCAGAAGGTCGACGCCCCAGACGACGTCGACCACCAGGTGGAGTTCCAGGAGCCTCAGTGCGCTGTAAAGGCGGTGCGCAATCATGAGAGCTCTAGTTCCAGTGATGACGAGCACCGGAAGATGCTCTACATCATCTTCGATGGGTCTGCTGACCCCTCATCCCGAAGCGCGGTTAAGACCTTGCGCCGAGCGGTAGCGTCGGTGGCTCCCCTCCCGGGTGCAGCACCGCACTTCAGGTGGATGGGAACCCCCATCAGCTTCGATGCCACCGACTGCCCCAGGAACATGGCTGGGGCCGGCCAACTACCGCTCTTGGTGGCCCCCACCATCGCCAACGTAAGGATGTACCACGTTTTGGTGGATGGCGGGGCTGGACTGAACCTCATCAGTCGCGCAGCTTTCCAGAAGCTGCAGATCCCGATGGCCAAGCTCACCCCATCGAGCCCGTTCTCAGGGGTAGGCCCGGGACAGGTCGTTCCCTACAGCCACATCAGCCTCCTGGTGACCTTTGGGGCACCGGACAACTATCGGACAGAGTACATTCTGTTCGACATGGCGGAGATCGACCTCCCCTTCAACGCCATAATTGGCAGGCCAGCCCTATACCGATTCATGGCAGTAGCCCACTATGGCTACCTTGTCTTGAAGATGCCTACACCAACATGCGTCATCAGGATTCGTGGAGACCGTACTGCCACAGTGTTAGCCATGGAAAAGCTCCAAGCACTTGCAATAGCTAGAGCACCAACCCCAGGCAGTGCAGAACCAAACCGGCTCCACCCAAGTGCACGCCACCGTGCCTCTACCGCAGCACCCCATGTGCAACCCCTCAACGAGGGCGACGTCCCCTTGAGGCTCGTCCAAATCGGCGCCGACGCCACCCAGACCACCCGGGTAGCCGGGGGCCTGGATAACAAATAGGAAGGCGCGCTCGTCACCTCCCTCCGGCACAATGTCGATGTGTTTGCATGGCAGCCGTCGCCGATGCCAGAGGTACCTAGGGAGGTGATCGGGCACCACCTAAAGGTCTTCCCCGACGCCCGGCCAGTCCAACAGAAGCTCGCAAGCAGTCTTTCGAGCGGCAAAGCCTCATCCGTGAAGAAATCAAGAAGCTGCTGGATGCTGGCTTCATACGGGAAGTCCGCCACCCCCAGTGGTTGGTGAACCCTGTTGTTGTCCCAAAGGCCGGCGGGAAGCGCCGGATGTGCATCGACTACACCAGTCTCAATAAGGCATGTCCTAAACGTCAATTCCCTCTCCCTAGAATAGATCATATAGTAGACTTGACGTCAGGCTGCGATATGCTGTGCTTCCTAGACGCTTACCCGGGTTTCCATCAGATCCCTATGCCTAGAGAAGATGAAGAGCACACCTTCTTCATCACAGTAGACAGTGTATGCTGTTATGTCTCTATGCCTCATGGCCTAAAGAACGCTCTCCCTACCTTCGTTGAGGTGTATGTCGATGACATTGTTGTTAAGGTCAGGCAGAGTTCATCTCTACTAGATAACCTGGCCTTAGTCTTCGATAAACTGCGCTCTACGTGCACCAAGCTGAACCCCGACAAGTGTGTATTCGGTGTACCCTCTGGAAAACCCTTAGGATTCCTGGTCTCACACTGAGGAATTGAGGCTAACCCAGAGAAGATCAAAGCCATCAACTTGAGGCGGCCCCCCGCCCGCATCAAAGAAGTCCAGAAACTCACGGGATGCCTAGCCGCGCTTAGTCGGTTTATACTGAGGTTAGCAGAGTGAGCGCTCCCCTTCTCTAAGGTCCTGTGCAAATCCGGCCCATTCGCTTGGACCGACGAAGCAGAAGAAGCTCTCCAGGAGCTGAAGCAACTCCTGATGACCCTACCCATAATGGTAGCCCCGAGCCCGAAGAGCATCTATTGCTCTACATCACAGCGACGGCTGCAGTGGTGAGTATGGTCCTCGTCGCAGAGCGGCCGGACCCCTCATAGCCACAGCCTGCTCCAGTATCGGGAAACATGCGCCAGGAAACCCCGGAGGTCCAAGACGACCCCCCGGGTCTCCGAGGCAACCCCCCCAGGTCCAAAACGGACCCCCGGACCCCCAAAACAACCTCCCGGAGGACCAGCAGGACCTCCCAGAGGTGCAACGGGACCCCCCGGAGGTCCAACAGAACCTCCCGGATGTCCAACGGGACCTCCCGGAGCTCCCGAGAAATCAGCGGGACCTCTCGGAGGTCCAAGACAGCCTGGGAGCCTTCGAGTATCAGCTCCCGGCGGCCTCCCCGGGCCCACCCACCTCCCGCGGGCCTGCGCCATGGATGGAGATATCTCTGACCTGGGAGGGAGGGTCCGGACCATCGGGAGGCCTGTCTACTACATCAGCGAGGTCCTCCATGACGCCAAGACAAGGTACCTGGAGGTCCATAAGCTGTTGTATGCAGTGCTCGTGGCGTCCAGGAAGCTCCGCCACTGCTTCCAAGCCCACCGGATCTCGGTGGCCACCTCCTATCCACTGAAGGCTGTCCTCCACAACCCCCACGCGACGGGCAATGTCTCCAAATGGGCAGCGGAGCTACCGGAGTTTGAGCTAGACTTCCTCCCTCGTCACGCAGTCAAGAGCCAAGCACTGGCTGACTTCGTGGCTGAGTGGATGACAACGCGGGCTGACCCAGGGGGCCATGAAGACGGTGAACCAGGGCCCCGAGCTCCGGCCTTCACCGGGCCTTACTAGACACTCTTCTTCAACGGCTCCTCGCGAAAGCAGGGGGCCGGTGCTGGCGTACTGCTCCTCATGCCATCGGGGGAGCAGTCTGGGTATATGGTGCGTCTCAATTCCAAGGCAACCAACAACATGGCAGAGTATGAAGCACTCATCTTTGGCCTAAAGACAGCCATGTCTCTAGGCGCTCGCCAGTTGTTGGCACAGGGCGACTCCCAGCTAGTTATCAAGCAAGTTAAGGGTGAATGCTCCTGCAGTGACCCACAGCTAGCTGCTCATCTGCTCTATGTGCAGATGGTGGAGAAAGACTTCCTCGCCTTGGACCTGCGCCACGTACCGCGCGCTGGCAAGGCCGCGGCTGACGACCTCTCAACGAAGGCCCCCACCGGAGCCCCTGTGCCCGAAGGAGTCTTCGAGAGGACGTTGCTGCGGCCCACAGCCCGGCCCGGCGAGCCGGGCTAAGGGGGCTAGACCAGCACCTCGAAGCTGGCGGTCCCGGCGGCCCTGCAGCCATGGACGCCACCAAGGATCGTAAGCGTCACTGGGGACTCTGTGCAACCCAGCGCTCAAGATCCAGACGCTCAAGTCAGACCCGATGCATGGATCACGGAGATCCAGGACTACCTGAA
Source organism: Neostapfia colusana (assembly GCA_030760725.1). NCBI lineage: Eukaryota > Viridiplantae > Streptophyta > Magnoliopsida > Poales > Poaceae > Neostapfia > Neostapfia colusana. The sequence continues at coordinate 16,141,734 of JASWHV010000016.1, read as the reverse complement.
AGACAATATCCTCCCTGATGAACGTGTATCCGCTGAATGGATCGTGCGTATGGCTAAGAGACACGCGTTGGTAGAAGGGGATCACTACCGATGTGGCGCCAACCGCGTCCTATTGCGGTTCATAACCCAGGGGGAAGGCTGCGACTTGCTCGCTGAGATCCATGGAGGCGAATGAGGGAGTCACTCTTCCTCACGCACGCTTGTCGGTAAAGCCTTCCGGCATGGCTTCTACTAGCCGACAACACTCCAGGATGCCGTCAAGCTGGTCGAGAGCTGCAAGGCGTGCCTGTTCCACGCCAAGAAGATCCATACACCGGCTTGGACGGTACAGATGATCCCACCCACATGGCCATTTGCCGTATAAGGGCTGGACATCCGGGGACCATTCCCCAGAACCGAGGATGGGGACCCGCTCCCGAACCCTCGGAACACATAACACCTCCGTAAGTTCTACCCCTAGAGCAACAATAGGACAAACTCTTCTTTTTATGATAAATTCCATAAAGCCCAGGAACAGTGCTCGGAGCTGCTAAGCCTCAGGGGACTGTCCAGGACTATGTTCAGCTTCGCCTGTTTCCGACCCCAAGCGCGTAGAGTCTTGCTTCCCTTCTTAATAAGGCGGGTCGTGGCCTCCATACTTAGCCTGCCTTC